>OX101721.1:37185324-39585324 GCA_944452665.1 Stenoptilia bipunctidactyla
TAGTGTCCCAGCTATTAGAGTGGCCTTATCATCCTATTTTTTTTTTAAATTAAGTTTATAATTAAGCTATTGTTTGTGTTATTTTTTTTACCTGATTTTATGCTTATGTTTTTATGTTACATTAATATTTTTAACTTTTTTTTCTTTGAGCTGTTACAATTTTATAACCTTTTATACTTGAATATCTAATGTTGTTTTTGTGCTGTCTAAGTATTCGCTAATTTTTTTTCTTCTCATATTTTCACGCTTATCTGTGAAAACTGATTAATGGCCTTTTTTTTAACTTATTGTTTTAACTATATGAAAAACCTAGCTGTAAGTTTTCCTGTAATATATAAATAAATAAATAAATAAATAAATAAATAAAATGTAACAATTTTGTAAAATCTGTGCTTGGTGAATAAACGATTTATATATCTATCTATCTAAGTCCAAAAGCACAAACACGAAGCCGGTATGTCAAGATAGTGGATTGATATCGATGTGACTCTCTGTGTTTAGCGAATCATAATTCAATTAATAAATCTCCTGAATAAACATGCGTGTTTGAGTATCTATCTAATATTTACACAATAAACTGGAATTATTGTAAATTAATTTATTATAAATAGACAGATATATGTAGTTGATTTTAAAAGACGCTGTAATCCTTGTATGAGGTATCTTGGTGTTGCAAAAATTAAGGGCCGCTGCCTCACGTATGTGCACGTGCGTGTTCATACAAAACTGCCACGTCGCATGGCCACGCGCGTACGTACGTGTCGTACGCCCGTGTCTATTCAGTCCATAACACTCCGTGGACCGTGTCTCGCGCGCGTGCTAACCCAAAATATGTCGTGTATTACGGAGAAAGTTATTGTTGAGGTACAGTGTCGACCAGGGATATGGAATCAGGGAAGCGAGCTGTATTAAGATAGAGATGCAGAATTAGCGACATGGATAGAAGTTTGTAAATAACTTTTTGTAAACTTCAAAAGTTTTAGTGAGGCGGAAAGATACAACTTGTAATAAAATTAAATTACCTATATTTATGATCAATTTTCTGTATGTGATTCTAATCAATTGACTTGATACATAGGTCAGTATCAATACCTACCTTAAGATTGAAGTTTCCTTTTAAGGAGTGGACATTTTATTTTTGCTATGATAATGCGAGTATTTTTTTTAGTCGGCGCACTTACTCATTTTTCTTAATAAAGATATTGTTAGTCTTCAGACACGGTTCCAGCTTCGAAAAGAATTCGTCATAGATTTGTACCGAAGCTTTAGAAAATTTATGAAATGAGATATTATTTTCTCGTAATTGAGTAAATTTTAAAACAAATTCCTCGCACAGCAACCTAGATTCCGCAAACAAACTCACTGGATATGTTTTTTTCGTTTTTAATTAGCGTTCAGCCAAATAGTAAAAGATTAAAAGTACGCGCACACTACGCCGGGGCGCATCGCAGCCATAAAGTAACTTTTATAAGATAGTGATATCAGTTAAAATGTAGCTTCAGCGCCATCTATATGTCTGTAGAGAAAACTTTTCATTGTGTTAGTCAAATCTTATCAAAATCTTGAAGTGGCGGTCTAAAACCCTGAAAAATTTGAATAATTATATTTGGCTATACTCGGTGTCTCTGGATATAGTTCAATCCCACAAAGAAGTGAAACTGCATTAAACATTATCCACACAAATAGTAGAAGTTTTATATTTAGTAAGTATTTGTCTATATGGACTATTAAGTTTTATTTTTGAGTTTTATATTTATTATTGACTCACACACCAAAACATAAATTTCTTGCATAGTTGATTATGGTGAAATAACCAAGTCAACACTTAAACATTAGGATTAAATAAAAATATATTTACAAAAATTTGGCTATCATGAAATGGAATGAATACAAGTAAACTTTGCATACTAAATTAAAGCATCATTATTTTAACACCTCTTTTTCATTCAATTCAATTCGTTGGGTTAAATGGCAACCAGTCGTCGTTACTATTCTTTTTCATTATCTCATATTTCCTCCTAATTAGGCTTATATAATTTTGATGATTTATTATTATTTGCTTCCTTTATTAATTAATTACCCATGGATATTGCATAACTGTGACAAAGGTGGCTTATTTCAAAGTCAACCCAGCGGGACCTCTAAAAACTGTCAGCCTAGAATGTATGTGTAGATGTGTTTTCTCACAACATGTCTAGCTTTTTGGAGTGCACTAGCACTTATTTTTTTTACTTTATATAAAAAACAAAGCATAAACTTAGCACATTTCTTAAGACATGTTCTGGGAAATAGAACCATTGGCAACGTTATATTATACATATGTCCCTGATGTATGCACTCCATTTTCTATATTCACAGCAAAAAGTTTTAAATAATAATATGATTATTTTCTTAGCAAGTTGAAACAGCATTATAGGTATAGGTATGAGCATATTATTAAATAATATGTCCAGAAATAGTAATTTTCCAAATATTAAATATTTCCTCGTTCTTGAATGGATTCGGAAAGATATGCAAGATGACATGGTCACCATCTGTATGAAAAAGTTTTTACAATAAAAGTTTTGACAAAAACTGGTAAATATAGTGTAGAACTACTTACCTATTCCATGTCCTATTGCATTGAGGCGCACAAAATTTTTTCACGGATATTTTGTAAATCGAGGTAATGAAAATGAGGATACCAAATAACAAGCAGGGGTCTAATTGCAGCGCACTTTCCGAAGTCCAAGAGCTGAGCCGGGTCAATATGTTAGGAGGGTGGGTAAAAATGGAAATCCAAGGCATAAAAGAAAACATTCAGAAACGCGTTAGCAGAAACGACAAATGAAAATACATATAACGGCAGGAATGAATGAGTTGGTAAGGTAATTGATTGAATGAAAATAAGATTGAACCATAAAATGATAGAGTCTCTGTCTATGCTCTTATTTTCCAATTTTAATGACTTTGATTTAATAACTATCTAATCAATATACCAAAAAAAATGTTCTGTGTGTATAAATAATATAAATAAAGTAAAAAATAATTCTTTCATACATTGTAACTTTACAAACAACGCCATCTGTAAATCTGTAGGGCGACCAACTTCTGAGTGAAAACACCGTGATCGCATAGAGTGCGGTACTTCATATATACTGTATGAGAGGCTCGCACGCGGTTTTTGCGATGCGATGCGGCCCGGCAGTGTGCGCTTACCTTAAGTATTTCATTGATACGACTACAGACATATATCTACATACTAGCTGCTGCCCGCGACGTCGTCTGCGTGAGTTATAATCGTAGGTGCGTGCATACCAAACGCACCTACGATTATAACACTGCTAGCGTGATAATATGTAGCCTATATGTTGACCCGACTTCTTAACTATCTTCATGCCAAATTTGAAGTAAATCCATGCAGTACTTTTTGAGTTTATCCCGGAAAGACAAACAGACAAACAGACAAACAGACAAAAATTCTAAAAACTGTATTTTTTGTTTCTGTTTCGATTGTAGATCATACCCCAAGTATTCTTTTAAAAAAATATTCAATGTACAGTTTTGACTTTCCTACCATTTTATTATATGTATAGATTAGTTTACTTTAGAAACGGGATATTTACCATGTTTGTTTTTTATTTTGAGTTTTCGATATTTCGGCACTGTTTCAAGCGCCACAATCATGTGTCGTGCCGAAACGTTATCCCGTTTCAAAAGTATACTTAAATGTTGAAGACCATGACAGTTTAAAAACTTATATACAGGGTGTCCCAAACATAGTGGACCAACGGAAAACTGGAGATACAAAGGGTTGTTTGGAATCCGAAACACAATTTTTTTCCCACGCTAAGTAGTTTTTGAGATATACCGATTTTGAATATTTTAGGATTTTCCCCTACTGCATGCAAAAACGTATCATAACGTTTTTTATCATGCACTTTTTTTATTAAACTTTTTTTTATTAAACCCTAAAATTTATGAATACATTTTGAAATGATGCTAGTGTAAAAAAAAGTATGGCATTTTTGGTGATTTTTTCATAAAATTATGTTTATACATAATTGTTGTTTTATTGATAATTATTTCAATCAGTTCATCAACAATTCATTTCAGAACAAACTTATCGCAAGTGTCATATTTACAATGTAAAAAACACTATACTTACATAGTTGAATTCTTTTTCAAATGATTTTCGTGACAGGTCTAAATCGTCAATCATAGTGAAGTTGCCCTAATGAAATTGTTCGATTTTAAAATCGATTGTTTACCGATTCAGTTGTTAAAAGAGATGGGATAAAAGATTATAGAATTTAGTTTTCTTTTAAAGGGGTGTACCTTAAATTGTAATAAAGTATAAATAAAAAGCATTGGTTTGAAATCATTAATTTAATTCGTCACTGTTTGTCGACAGAGAACTTGTTTCGGTATCAGTATCATCCCCAAATGAAATAATTAGTTGTTGATCGTGAACTCTGGATGTATTTATTCCAATCTCCATTTAAGTATTGTTCGCTGCGTTTTTAACTACTTTTTCCCAAATTTTCTGTATACACGAATCGATTACAAGATGGCCGCTCATATTCATCGATTTACCTATTGACAGACGTTCCAGTCCCTTGCATCTGATAGTTTAAAAATTTATTTATTTTATTACATTTACTCATGTTATTGAGACTTGATAATAATAATATGTGATAAATATTTTACTTTATACTATTTGAATTTACAATTTTATTTAAATACTTTTAAATTTTTATCCCTTCACTTTATTTATTTTTTATTAAGTATAAAAAGTTTGCACAAAATGGAATATGAGTGTCACTATACATACACAATATGACTGTCACGAAAATCATCTGAAAAGAATTCAACTATGTCAATCCCTCGTTTTTATTACCTATATTTTAATAAATAATAATATAAATTGATAAAAAGCCCTCGTGAAATATAGGCTATGCTGCAGTTGCCTTGAAATGTAGGGTGGCTAAGAGTTGGATGTTGTGCTTATTTATTTCACTTCAGTTTACGGTGTGATACATGATTACGAAAAGTGCAACCCCGAATTTCACGTCCCCGTATGTTTACAAATACGAATCATACAACAACGAATGCACGCCAACAGACAGTAAATGAAAAAAGAAAAAATACACTGGTGTTGATTCTGAGATGTGCCAGCCAGCCTAACATTATTGCTGCAGCAGCCTTTTTAGATGATGTTGTAGTTTTTAGGATGTGTGTTGTCCTGGCGGCAAAAGTTCAAATTTCTTGTATAAAGGTTTACAGGTTTTCAGTGTGTCACTTCGCGTAATTGTGTGTGAAATGTAAATTTTTCTGTGTCCATCCATTGTGAAGTTATTCACCAAAAATAGTTTCCGCTGGGAAAACGTTGTCCTGGCGGAACATTTTTAGCCCTTACACTTAGAGGGAGTTTTTTTTT
The DNA here is from genome assembly GCA_944452665.1 of Stenoptilia bipunctidactyla. Classification (NCBI taxonomy): domain Eukaryota; kingdom Metazoa; phylum Arthropoda; class Insecta; order Lepidoptera; family Pterophoridae; genus Stenoptilia; species Stenoptilia bipunctidactyla. The sequence goes on from OX101721.1 coordinate 37,190,744, forward strand.
GTTTTTTTTTTAGTTTGTGTGTAACGAGGGGAATTGTGTGTCACTAAATGATTTTTTTCTGTCGTAAATCTGCGAAGATATTCAAGTTTCCGCTGGGATAACGTTTGGCGATTTGGTGGATTTCATAAAAAACGTTGTTCTAGAACGCTGTAGATTTTTCTACTTGTTGTTTCAAAAGAGAATCGTCACTTCCCATACTAAAAATACTAAAATTTGTATAGTGTTTCTTTTTAGTTTATTAGGTCCATTTAATTATAGTTAATCACAGAAAAATCATACATTATTATATTTCCTGTTTTATAATAAGTTATTTCACACTGAAATTATTAAAATATGGTATCACCAACAACATCTGTCAGTTGACTCCTGTCAAAATTAGAATTTGCTGCGTCAGTAAGTTTGTATTTGACAGCTATACTACACTACATTTTACTAGACTACCCAGTAGTTTGAGGAAAAAATGAAGAAAAAGTGAATTTCGTGTGCTTATTAAGCATTATTTTTTGCGAAAGAAAAACCATTACCGAGACCAAGGCTAAGCTTGATAAATACTATGGAGACTTTGCACCATCGATTTCAATGGTAAAAAAGTGGTTTACTGAATTTCGTTGTGGCCGTACAAGCACTGAAGGTGCCGAACGTTCTGGACGCCCAGTTGAGGTCTCTACCCCCGAAAAAATCGAAAAAAATTACAATTTGGTGTTGGCCGATCGAAGATTGAAAGTGCGAGAGATTGTGAAAGCCGTAGGGATCTCGCATGGCTCAGTGGTTTCAATTTTGAAGGATCACTTGCGCATGAGGAATCTTTCCGCAAGATGGGTGCCGCGTTTGCTCATAGTCGACCACAAACGCAATCATGTAACAACTTCACAGGAAGGTTTGGCGTTGTTTAATCGCATTATGGAGGAGTTTTTGCGCCGTCTTGTAACCATAGACGAAACATGGATCCATCACAACACACCAGAGTCCAAACAACAGTCAAAACAGTGGGTTTCTAAGGGTGTATCGGCGCCAAAGAAGGCCAAGGTGGGTTTGTCAGCCAATAAAGTTATGGCGACTGTTTCTTAGGATGCACGCGGGATAATCCACATTGACTACCTTCAAAAGAGAAGAACAATCAATGGGGAATATAATGCAAACTTATTGGACCGTATCAATAACGATTTGAAAAAAAATGACCTCATTTGGCCAAGGAAAAAGTTCTTTTCCACCAAGACAATGCAAGGGTGCACACATGTGCAGATCGTCATCATCATCATCATTATCACAACTCTTTATATTGAGCCCACTGCAGGCATGAGTCTCTCCCCTGGGTGACGAGGAGGTATAGGCCATAATTCACTAAGCTGGCCCAGTGCTAGGTGGAGGATGCCAGAATTTTCTGGGCGCCAAAATGGCTTCTGACTAACCCGAACGACTACTGTATACAAGTATACAGCACCCGGGACCGACTGCTTAACGTGCCCTCCAAAGCACGGAAGTCGTCGTGAGAAATGAATGGTCAGCGGTCACCCGTCCAAGTACCGTAACGTTGCTTAACCTGTGATATCGTATAATACACACAGTAACCACTGCGCCACGACGACTTCATTGTGCAGTTGCCATGGCAAAAATCCATGAATTGGTCTATGAATTGCTCCCTCATCCGCCCTATTCTCCAGATTTGGCTCCGAGTGACTACTCTTTGTTCCCAAATCTGAAGAAATGGCTTTGTGGAAAAAGATTTGACTCCAATGATGAAGTCATCTCGCAAACAAAGGCCTATTTTGAGGACCTCGAAAAACATATTTTTTGGAAGGGATAAAAACATTGGAGAAGCCTTGGACAAAGTGTATAGAGCTCAAGGGAGACTACGTTGAAAAATAAAATGATTTATTTATCAAAAAATCTGTGTTTTATTCCAAAAGTCACGGACTTATTGACCCGCCCTCGTAACTTCGCATTGGATGGACACACAAAAGTTTACTTTTCACATTGAATACCTGTAAAACTCAATAATAGAAATTCGAACTTTTTCCGCCAGGACAAAACACACATTTAGATCAATAAATAATAACACAGAATTGTAGTATTTTATTTTCCTCTTCAGTTTGAGCAATTGACTAACTACATATTTACAAAGAAATATTACGTTCTTGGTTTTATTTACAAAGGATTTTAAAGATAAGGGGATGACTAGAAGATATATAAAATAAAAAGCTGGAAAAAATGCATGAAAAAAAATTATGACACATTTTGTATAAAATTACCTACGTGAAAATTTACAAAATATTTAAAATCGGTATATCTCAAACACTACTTAGCCTAGGGAAAAAAAATGGTGTTTCGGATTGCAGACGACCCCTTGTATCTCCAGTTTTCCGTTGGTCTACTATTTACGGGACACCCTGTATATCTCCATAGACAACGCAAATGCATGTATCCCGATCAAGCGTCAAGGTTGGTCGCCGCTAAATTCAATGCCAATGCTGCGTTACGCGTTCGAACGCGCGTACCGTACATCCGTATCTTCAAATAGTCACACCTACCCAAAGATTTATATAACACCTACTAAGAGAGATTCAAACATAAAAACTTTCATAACATTTTCCGTATCGTACGCGCGTATTATGATACTTGCTTGGCGCATTCCGAACGTCCGTATCGAACGCGCGTATGGTACGGACGTTGCAGTTTTGTATAAAACGCGCGTTCGAATGCGTGACGCAGCGTTGGCACTCAGTCGCACGTATGTATTTCTGTTAGAAAATCAATATAACAATATATAGATACCGTTATATACTATATAGATTCCGTTCTTTATATTGGATTTCATCAGCGGCATCGTTGTCTTTGAATCTGTTTATATTTTATATCACAAAATATTAGCTGTCACAGTAGGTGTTAAAAAGTCGGCAAACTTGGTTTCAATACAAATCGTGAGACTTGCGTCTTCTATGTAGATATATGTTTGTGGACACGACTGTACAAGCACACTTATGAAATTGTACTAGGAAAGCAGCATAGGCCCTAAGCAATGCAAACAAGAAGCCTTTTGCCGTTTTCAACATCGCCTCTTAGTTAGTAAACATTTTGTTCTTTTCAATTTTGATTTAAATATAAATTTTCAGAGTAAGTATAAATGTATGTAAGATTTAATAATTTACAGGATTAGATAAGGTTCAAAAATCCATTAACAATTTCCTTGGGAACTATGTCTTATTACTTATTTATTATCTGCATTGCTACCGCAACTTAATCTGCACTTAGCGTACCAAATGGTATTTGAAATAGCCACTTAAAGGAAGGAAGTCCAACCTGTGCCTTAATTCATAACGGTTAAAGGGTGAGAATTAACCAGTTCTAAAAGAGCATTCGGTCTACAGGAGACATATTTCATCATATTTCTCTCTTAGGAAACTTAACGCCGACTTTGTCACTGTATTTTTAACATTAAGCCATAATGTTCAATAATATATGTGCAACAAGTAGTTGCAAGGAAAACATAACCCTGAAGTACCTTCTCTTATCTACCACTACTTGAATCTGAATCAACCATTCCCTGAGGAAATCTAATATCTAGTCACAGAGTTTACTTTGTATCCCATTGTGCTTGACGGCTTACTTGAGATAGCATCAAGTACAATATTGTAGGACTTGGGAATGTCTATGGTGTAAGGCTGCAAACGGGACGGCAGCCTCAGTGGGCCCTTGATAAAAAATAAATCTTGAATAAAATTTAATAAAAAAAATATTTTGCATGAAATCACGTAAATCAAATTGAAACCTCGAAAACAAACGCGGCGGTACACTTCAGTACTCGTACTCCCGCCGCGACGCCGTCGCCGCGCCGCCACCGACCGCCCCGCTTCTTCTAGGCAGAGGCCTTGTACTACGAAACAGCCCTTTAATTAAGTAAAGCTGTACAATCCTTGATTATCTGAGCATTTCACTTTCATCAATTTTAGGTCCTGTATAAAATTTAGTTTTGATAAAACGTAAATAAGTTTTCGAGTCTCTTTTAATACCCCTTTTGTAGTTGTTTTTTGATTCTCGTCAGCACAGAAACAATGAACCGTCCTTTTCTGCTTTGCAAAACATGTCATTTTTCATGTTCCGAGAATATGATCATTGATTTTGATCCCTTGGAAAGCTGACGGATTATCAAAATTCTAGAATGACACGGAACAAATAGATCTTTTTGGCAATCAAATTACATTTATTTAAATAAGGATTTAAATAAGGTGTGACAAAGGTAGGTGTCAAGTAATGGTTAAAATTATAAAGTTAAAGGTTTAATAATAAATCTTAGTGTTTGTCTTAGAAGCAAAACTGGATTGGAAAACTGTATTGAATGTGATTATTTTTTGAACGTATTTAAAAAATATTTTAATACAAAAGCTATTTTCATGGCCGTTTTAATATATTCATGATTTAAAGTGATTTTTAATAAATGAATATTATTATATTATAATATTTGTTTACAATAATAACTTACAATCATCAGAAGTTGTGAAACATATTTAATACAAAATTAAAACATCTTTTCAACCTATTGACCACTGATTTTATAAGCAAGTTTTGCAAGTCAAGTAGGTTATTAATAATAAATAAATTCATTTATTTCAGGCAATATTTACAATGAGATCTTAACAATTGAAAACAGAGGCCCATAGAATAAATACCTTACAGTCTAACATACATATAAGATAAACAGATACATACCTTAAACTAGAATATATAAAAATACTTAAAAACTACACTTGAGGCTGTCGTAAAGTCGGCGACGTGTGTCGTGAGTCATAAGACAGTCGTCCTCGAAATTTCCGGAAGACGACTCCCTGCGGCCAGAAATCTGCGGCCAGTTATTGAAATATTGACTTTATTATTATCGACTTAACTCATTTTTTTTTCAAACAATAGCACCTTAATACTTTATCTATGGCAGCGTAAATATTTGAATGCTCGCTTGCGACAAACTATGAAGTTGAAAATCGTGTATTTTGGGATCTATGAGTAGTAAAAGGATCTTTCTCAAAAAACAAAACTTTTCAACTTTTGGAAGGTAAAAAATAAATAGAAACACTGAAGTAAAATTAAATGAAACCTCTCGACATATTGTTTTAATCATGGATATCATTCGATACGTAGAGCCCTGTTATTGGCTGTGTTCCCTGGAGGTAGCCCGCTCGACTGATGTTGACCAAGCCTAGTTATTACATTACATTTTCTATGAGAAATACAGAATGTGACGAAATAGCAAAATCTATTTTAGTATGTGTGTTATTTTTTTGGAATTTTTTGGTATAATATTCTAGAAGACGGGAGGAAAGGTATCATAATTGCCACCCTTTATGATTGTAGTAAGATAATTATCTACCTTGAACGAGGCTATTACACGACAACATGGTTTAAATCTCTTACCTAGGTAAACAACAAGTTGTCGTTGTATACAGGGTGACTTTCGAAATTCGAGGACGTGTGAATGAGATCAGACACGAAGAGAAAAAGTAAAATAAATATTAATGATTTACTGAGTCAACCGTCATCACACAACGCATGGTAACACTAGTAACTACTTACCATGGATTAACACACGGCGCTATTAACACAGAATAGGTATGTAGGTATAGACGACTTCACGAACGGTCGTCGAGCCGTAAAGCATTCATGAACTCTTTATTTTTAGGGATTTCTGGTGAAAAATTAAGTAACTACTTCCATTACATGATTATGATCAGAATCGAATTCAGAGTGCTCTCCTTTTGATATCAAAGATTTGTCACCAGTCACCCTTTATAGCAGGCGTTGACACTAGTCTCCAGTGGTATAGGTTGTAATGCTTTATTCGGTTCTTAACAAGCCCCTTGTCTTTCTGTACTGACATGGCGTTTCAGTTTATAGTTTTCTGTCACTTAAATTAATTTTGTGATATTTAGTCGGTACGCTCATCCTGATAATTTAATTATCGCTCATTTAAACTATATCTTTTATTTGTGTAGCTCGAGGCGGCCGAGCTTCGAGACCGACTCCTTTACGAAGTAGGAGGCAAGCTGCCCGCGGAAAAGAAAGAACAAGCCGTTGCGAACTACGTCCAACGAGCCAACATCAAGAAGAACGCGGCGCTCGCCATCAAAGTCATGTATAAAAAGATTCTGGATATACTGAAGAAGGTATGTCTATTTAAATAAGTTTAAATTGAAGTAGGTATCTACGTGTAATTTCAGGTTAACAGATTTTTACTCAATGCATATGAGTTCGGTTCGTACTTTTTAAGCTATTGCATAGCTTCTATCGCGGGCCTTGAGCGTGCTGACCGAATCCAGAAATTGTGTCACGAAAAAAACCCGGCACAGCGGTGATACTTTGATTTCATAACTTTACATGCGGGCTTTTATAAACAATCAGCGCCATCTACCTACTAGGAACTTGTGGAACTTCATATTAGATCAAACATTACTGCATTAATAAAATAAATAAATAATTATAATTGCATAAGTTGATAAAAAATGCTATGCAATAGCTTTACCGCGGCAGTCTCCAAGTGCCACACATCTTTTTTTTTATTAAAGGCTAAGCCCATGTTTGACCTCAATCTCACCTGATGTTAAGTGAAGGTGAGGTCGAAGAACACGGGCCTGGGAAAGAACTGATTCTTCATAAAATATTGCCGGAACACATCGGCGCCGAAGCGGTAATATTTGGCGGCAGAAGGGTTGAAGCTAGCCAGTCGTACTCTGACGGGATCCTACCACCAAGCGAGGGTCACTCGGTCTAACGTGGTCGCTAACTATGGGCCTTATAAATAAGCTTAGAGTCGCTCAGCGGGCAATGGAAAGGGCCATGCTCGGAGTTTCCCTGCGGGATCGAATCAGGAATGAGGAGATTCGCAGGCGAACCAATGTCACCGACATAGCCAGAAGGATTGCAGAGCTGAAGTGGCGATGGGCAGGGCACATATCTCGCAGAATAGATGGCCGGTGGGGCAGAAAAGTTCTCGAGTGGCGGCCACGTACTGGGAGACACAGCGTAGGCAGACTTTCCGCACGATGGACCGACGACCTGGTCAAAGTCGCCGGTAAACGTTGGATGAGGGCGGCGCGGGACCGAGCGACGTGGAAGACCTTGGGGGAGGCCTATGTCCAGCAGTGGACGTCTACAGGCTGTGGATGATGATGATGATGATTAACGTCACGCTTATCCAGGGGTGGTAGGGCTATTCTAAGTAGACCCTACACGATTATTACGATTATTTGATGACCTTACATCAAAATATCAACGTTCAAAACGTCGTCTATCTATGTCTATTCTGGCTAATCTTCAAATTGATAGAGTCGATTTTGACGGGACTTTCACGCACAGATAAGTTGGAAAAGTTTCAAAGTCTCTTTCAAAATGCAAGGGGGTGAAACCGCGGTATTTAGCTAGTATCTTTATAGTTGTTTTTTAGTCACCAGCCAAATTTTAGTGTTATTGTTTATGATACGATATAAACGTACCTGCATATTTTAACATCACACTTTTTTACAAATAGTCGCTGTTGATGAACATGGCTACTACGACGCGGTTTTTCATTGATAATATGTACTACGACGTAGTACTACAAGTTTCTTTGTAGTAGCGCGTAGTAGTCTTTATATTAATGGTATTCATTAATAATTTAGAGTGAACATGTTTTGCTTAATATGGTAGCGAATATATTAATTTACTTGTAAAAAATACATATCTTTTTTTGCAAAATCGTGTACAAAAAAATTGGCAGGTGTCTAAAAAACAACCCTGTATATTAGGTACCTATATTCTTTTCTTTCTATACAGCTTAATTAAGGATGAATTTTGATCTCCATTGAACTATATTATTGCATCATTATCGTGATAGTTACGGATATTGCATAACAACATTGTAGAAGTAATTCTATAGACATGGTTTATTCAAGCAGATATTGTTATTACTTGGTTGTGGCTGTGCGATTTGTTATTAATATAATTGTGCTTTGTGTACAATTAGTGCCGTTGTTAATTAATATACGTTAATTTGAATATACCGTGAGTACTTGACTTACTGTATCAAAATGGAACTTCCACCGTCAACGTATAAGCATGAAATGCAGATTTTCAGATATAATTTCTGAAAGTTTAATTAGACAAAGTCTCCCGCTGTGTCGCGATCCAAGGTTTTAGCTGTAATTACTACTTTGAGGAAGTTTTCCAGGCTTCAAAAAATGTTTTATTTAAGAGGCAGTTGGTTTTGTTAGAGAGTTTTTAAGCGGTGAAGATTTTAAAGATTTATTCGACTGGATTTTTAAATGTCAAATAAATCCAACAATATCTCCAGCTTCATTTTATAGAATATGTTTAGTTCTGAGACTTCGAGAATTTCATTTTATAAATATGTTTAGCGTAACCTGAGAGGTTACTCACTAAAAATGGAATGTCTGACTGCAGACAGTAAATGAAAAAAAGACGTGTGGCACTCGGAGACTGCCGCGGTAAAGCTATTACATAGCATTTTTTATCAACTTATGCAATTATAATTATTGATTTATTTTATTAATGCAGTACTTAATGTTTGATCTAATATGAAGTTCCACAAGTTCCTAGTAGATGGCGCTGATTTTTTATTAAAGCCCGCATGTAAAGTTATGAATCAATCAATCAATCATTTATTTGCAGAAAATATGGTACAGATTTAGGACTTAAAATAAAAAAAAAATAGGTCATACATATTTTACCTTTTTAGGGCATGCAAAAATAAATTACTATTGTTCAAATTAACAAAAGTCTCGGAGAAGCAAAGTAGGCACATACGGCGTATTGTGATTTTTCCGTAATTCATTTAAGGTAATTTCCAACAAGCTAGTTTTAGACAAAAGACCCGCAATATTTTGATGAAATATTTTTAGTTCATTTGAGTTGCTATCATTATTATTATTTAAATTTACTTTATTTACAAAAAAAAAATTATTAATTATTTTCCAAGTTATTTTTTGTCTTTTTAAGAAAGTAGAACGGAATCGTCCCCTTTTTGATTATATCCTGAGTAGTATTCGAATGAGATTTATAGTTTGCATTTGAATGTCCAATTTGAATGTCTATTTAATTTTCAGTCATTTTTAAAAAGTAGTACGGAATTGTTCCCTTTTTAGTTACACCCTGAGTAGTAGTTGAATTATATTTATAATCTGCACTTGAATGTATATTTTTAACCTTTGAATGTTTATTCTTAATATGATACTTAGTAAATGACAAGATTTTTTTTCTATAATCACATTCTTCAATTATTAAATTTATTTATATTTTCTTACATATTGCAAACCATGTGTAGCAAACGCAGTCTTGTAATCGTACGAATTTACTATTAAAAAAGTTTTTACTCAAATTATGTATCATGTCATTCAACTTATTTTCGTTAAGAAATCTATTTTTAACTACGCTCAGAAGTATAATATTGCGATTAATATACCTATTTATTTAAAATTAAACATGTTTCTAACAACACTTTTGTCGGGTTTGTGTCGTGTTCACCTACGCAGATTATTATTTTGTCCTCTTCTTTTGGGTCAAACCCCTTAAACATCGTCAATATTTCTTCAGAGCTTGCGTAAGGTTTAGTAAAAGATATAACTTCATATTTTTCGTAAGGATTATTAAATCTTGATCTTACTAATCTGTTACGAAGACCTTTACATTGCTGTCCACCAATGATAGTGAGTACCTACCTACGATGGTGATGGTGGCAATATTGTAATTTCTCTACGTTTTCATTGTGTGTATTAGCTATTGTCTGCCGACGACAATTTTTTGTCTTTTTTTGTTTTGTTTCGTAGAGTTTTTAGTTTCAAGTGTTTTGGTGCACATATTTTTGAGTAAGTGAACTTGTCGAGATAATTGACATTTCGTTTTTAAGCCAATGTTTTCAATTATAATATTCTCCATTTCCATTTCTTTTTATTTCTTTTTAAATTTGTCAAATTTTTTAATGCTGTTTTTTGGTGTCATCATTTCTGTTTAACTTAGTCAATCAATCAATTTGTTTGTAACTGCCGTTTCTTTTATTTAATCCTCTTAAAACAAAGTGAGCTTCCAATATAAAAAAATTAAAAAAACTTAAAAACTATGTACTTATTTATAATTTTAAAAGGAGAAAAGAAAAACATAAAAAAGAATTCATGTCAATGCAATTATCAGGGCTTGAACTTGTAAGTCTTGATCGGGAACCTTTTGACGTTACCACTCGACCACTCATAGATTTACTCAGAATAGCGAAATAAAGGATTTGTTATGAAAGCCAACTATTGTTTATTTACCTGTCAACTCTAAAAATTGCATTGTTGCCTAGAATGGATGCCTCTCGAACTACAAAATCCTAGTAGATGGCGCTGATGGTTTATTAAAGCCCGCATGTAAGCTCAGGTTTTTTTGGTTACGGAATTTCTGGATTCGGTCCCCACGCTCAAGGCCCGCGATAGAAGCTATGCAATAGCTTAAAACTACACTGGTGTGGATTCTGAGATGTGCCAGCCAGCCTAACATTATTGCTCCAGCAGTCTTTTTAGATGATGTTGTATTTAGGGTAGATCAATAAATAATATAAAAGAATTCTGGTATTTTATTTACCTCTTCAGCTTGAGCCATTGACTAACTACATATTTACCTACAAGGAAACATTACAATCTTGAATTTATTTACAAAAGATTTTAAGGATTAGGGGATGACTAGAAGGTAGGAAGAGCATCTTCCTGGGAATCTGGAGGGGGAGGATATCGTATAGATACGCGGGGTGTAGAGGGCAGTTAAAAATATGGGATCCACCGTCCCTGACAACAGTCACATATTTGCTTGAGTTAATATGTTACTTTTTTTTGGAAACAGTAAGTGGGCTGGATGCCTCCATTAAATTTAACTAGTAGGTACCTACACTAAGGATTTTGCCCCACTCGTTGCCCCAGTTTAGTCCAGTGACTTGGCCAGTGTGATAAGACCCTAGGAGAAGTACCTACCCTTCGTACCCTTAGTATTCCAAGGACCCTATTACGAAATCATCTCTAGCAAACAGACTACTAAAAACTAATACTTACCAAACCTGAACGACTCAAAAACGAACACAAAACTACTAATAACAATTACGCCGAATAATGCGGCTATTGGCTGGTTGAAGCGGCAAGTAAATTATCTGTCAGTTAGCAATGTTATCGGACAGATATGTCTAATTCGACGATAAAAAATTAAAAAGAAAACCTATCTGACGAATAACAGCTATCTGTCAATTATCCGACCATTGAAACACTGGACCATAGTATTATAAAAAACAACTTTATTTCGCCGGGTTATACTTATTCGACAGATAACTTTTATCCGACGATTGAAGTATCAGCCCCTAGAAAATATAACGTCTGCCTGTCTGTGTGCAACTTAAAATTCAAAGACATCTAAAATTTTTAACAAATCAAGATCTGGTTTATTGTATTCTGCACCCGACTATCTATTATTTTTACCTCATTATCTATTATTATACTTACATAAACGTTTTTCATACATAAGTATAGCTTTTGCGTTGAGTAAAACTCATTTAACCCAAGAAACTGTTCCGCAGGATTCATCATATTTTTCAGTCGTTTTGGAGGCCTTGAAATTAGATTGCCGAGCTCAGGGAAAATGTTTAATGGGGGCTACGGAGATGGGTCAGTTGGCGATGGAGTACCTCGACGATAGGAAGTACGAATTCAACAAATTGGAAAAGGAAATTAAAGCCAACATGAAGGAAAGGCAGAGGACTCTGAAACTTGTTCGCCGTGAAGTTGCTTATCTTACAAATTCATTCCCTAATTTGATTCGAAAAGAGGTAACCGGTTTTATATTAGATTTGACGTACATTTATAGTAGTAAAGTTTTAAGATAATATGAGTGCCAGTTCCGAATTTTCGATTTTAATGTCACCGCCCTGATGAAATTATATTCAAATTTATTTTGTATGATGTATTTTATATGATATGTAGATATGTCACTGTTCTGTGCATCAAATTATAATTAATGTAACCGATTACAGACGACGAATGTTAAAGATACTGAAAATTACTGTTTTTTTTTAATATTGTAAGGATAGGACGTTTGTCTTCCATGCCACCTGATGGAAAGAGCGCATGAAGACTATGGTGTTACACGTCCATCCACGAGAAACCTATTCACTCGACACTTAAAAGTTCCAGGACAGTAGTGGTCAGGAAAAACACTACAAAAAATATTATGTGGTATCATAATATTCAATTTCATTTAAAAATGCTTTCTTGAAAACGCAAAAAAAATCTTGTTTATTTAACAATTATATTTAAATGAACAAACAAACAATATTTTATTAATGGATAACAGACATAACTACTATGTGTGCGTAAGAGTAACAGTCTAGTACAAAACAAAATGTATGCAGAAAACACTTATTTAATTTTTATAAAAAAAAAATTGAAATAAAAATTAACAACTTGTTGATGACTCATTAAGTAAGATAAGAAGTTTCGCAACTTTTTTCTTACTTCAAGTCTTTTAATAATGTATACATTTGATTGTTTTCAGAACAGACTTTTATATTCCTAAAATATTATATCAATATTGTTTAAGTGATCTGGCTTTTGAATTATATTAGTCTGCCCTAACTCAGTTTGCCGAGGTTTAGACGTCATAGGTCTCGTATTTATACAGGGTTATTTTTTTGAAGATAAAAACATTTTAAGAGAATGTTAAGAATAATGTGTGGATTCAATTTATGACAAAAATAATTCTTTGAAATGACCAAATTTTAGTTCAATTTTTTTTCATAAATTGAATCCACACATCATTCTTAACCGTCTCCTAAAATATTTTGATCTTCATAAGAAGAACCCTATATAACCATAAAACACCATAAATATAATATGTAACTGACAAATGTCGTGTGTTTCATATGCATTAGGATTGAGTGATATTTTTCTGGTGCTTAATAAAACCAAAACTTGTAACCTTTTGCCAAATATCTGAATTGAGTTATTTGTTAGCAAAATCTTCAAAATTTTTGATTGAATGTAAGTTTTGGTTTTATTGAAAACTGAAAAAAGATCACTCAACCCAGATGCACATGTGTCTTTCATGACAATTTTCAGAAAAACCAATGGGTTGTTCTTGAATGAGTTGGGCAGATAAAAACTACGCTGCGCCGCTCTGATATAGGTACATAAAAAAGAAATTTAACCCTTACGAAAATAGGTGTTAAGTTTTAAAGTTGTATGTAAACATGGCAGGAGGCTTCCAACCTTGACGACCTCTACGAAGAAGATGACTCCTCTAGCAAGCACTCGGTGCACTGGGAACTGGAGGAGGTCATGAATATCTGCAAAAGACTTCAGAAAGCAACCCTCGTGCCTTCTTTTGATAGAATTTTGATGAGGTAACTTGTTCACTTGTAATCGTTTACTTTTCCTGTTGGAACTCATCTATACTTATAATAAATCTGCAGAAGTAAAAATTTTGTGCATTGAACATAATTATAAAAAAAATAAATAGAAGGGGGTGTTACTAGACCGACTCCGAACCCAAAAATGTGATTAGAATTTTTTTTGTCTGTCTCTCTGTCTGTTTGTTCAGGCATCACGCAAAAACGACCAGTTCGATTACAATGAAACTTGGTATAATTATTCTTTAATATTTTGGGCACCACACTGGGTACATTTTATCCCGAAAAATATATAGGTACAATAAAAAACAAACTTAATTTTGCGGTTCGAATCGTAGAGCCGATTACTGTACCAACCGCAAATAATAAGTTTGTCGTAGGTTACGTCACACGTCAACTTAAAGTTATAATGTAAATAAATGTAGTGCTGAAGGTTGAATTTGGCATGCACCGTTCGCATCAAACGTATGGTGCGCGGTCGCTATCGTATAGGTAAGTATAACGACGGTGAAATTTGATTTAGCGTTCGTTCTTATTAGCATTCTATAAATTGTATGTTTTATTTAAAAAAAACCGTGCTATTCAGTGCAACCTATTTATTCCTTTTAGTTTTTACTAAGAATAGTTTAATGTAGAGTTAATTCGTTTTATTTCTATAAGTCGTCGGTATAGATTTTAGTTTTAAAGGATAGGTAGTATATGTGATACTGTACGTAGTGACCGTAGGTTATTTTATAATACTGTTAGGTAGGATTAGTCATTCGTGTAGATAGATTTTTCTTATTTATTGAGTTTAGATAAGTTATCATCAGATATAGGTTTATTTAGGTAGGTAGGTAGTTATTTTATTTTCTGTTATTGTTTTTTTAATTAGTTAGATACTTAGGTTCATTTTTATAAGGCGTAGGCCGTAGGTATAGATTTTATATTTGAGCTTAGCCGGAAATCATTTTGATTCGAACGCATTAAAGCTACAGAAACTAACTATAATTCTGCAAAAGTATTAGAAACTTTGAAAAATAGAGTTTCAAATATAACACCCGAACAAAAATTGTTATTGGACCGTGTCTGCCTTGTTAATAATACCTACTTTGGTAGAAATTCTATTAGAAATAGCAGCGATATTGTTACCAGGAGGAAAAAACAGCTCATACTATGTTTAAAATACCCATCGATCTTGATCACACAGAAAATTCGGTATGTGGCATTACTAGCATTAGTGACAAAGCGCAGATTATTCGTGAGTGTTCACATAATTAAGTCAGAAATTTTAAGCAGTTTTGGTGCCAAAGGAAAGTGTTTTGTTTCCTAGAATTCATTTGATTCCGAATAATTTCCCATTTCAGTTTAATAGAGTACAGTTTTCGGTAGCTTTATGTTACGCTATGACAATAAATAAGGCACAATGTCAGACTCTAGGCGTTGCTGGCGTCGATCTTAGCGTGAGTTGTTTTTCACATGGTTAGTCCATCGAGTAGGTTCCATGGAGTAGTACAAGGAACGTTTATGTTCATATTCCGGTCGGGCTCACTGATAATGTCGTGTATGCTGAAGCTCTCAATTGATGTCGTACGGTGACTATCTGTCGTTACGTGAGCATTCGTTGCAATGACCGTCAGCTTCGCTATCGGTTATCCTGCTAAACAGGTACCAAAGTAGAAATTTACTACAAAAAACTTAAAGAACGCGAGCGACGCACGCCGCGAGCAAAGATGTCATGTACTCTTAATCACCACTAATGAGACACAATTGGCTTTCAATTGTATTAGCCACAAACGGCCCGCGCCGAGACAGAAGTATTAATACCGGTATGATCGATAAATTACGTTCTACACCATATCAATGAGTTTTTTATATTACATAAAAAACTCATTGATAAGTTTCGTCGTTCACGCGAACGAAGTCGCGGGCATAGCTAGTTCTAAATATGATTCCATTTATTTGAAAGGTCAGGTAAATTTCAGTTTAAATATTTGCATAAATTAGTTTGATATATTTTTGACACGTGGAAAATTCTTGATAACGTGCTACCTATGCTATTTCGGGATTGCGAAAAGCTTTCTAATGTTTAGAGTATTTTAAATTGATCATCTAGTTTGAGTTTATTAATAGCTATATTTATAGCTTTTTCTTTATAAAATGTAAGCATAGAAAATGTATTCTAACTCTATATTTATCCTTTGACCTTTTGTTTCTTATTTACAAAGAAAAGTATTTCATTAACAATCGGAAAAGTACTGGATTATTTACCAAAGTTAGAATTCGGCGGGTAAGGCGAAATACATTTTGTTGAGCAGTGCCTAAGGGTGATTTTCACGGTCCATTTAAAAAAATAAACAACTGCTAATATCATGTATTTTTTAATAGGTATAATTTGACTTTTATGATTTCACTTTGACAATAGGCTATTTTTTGTTCTGCAAATGAAGTTTTAATTATTGTTAGTCGGTGTATACATAATGATATAATTCTACAGATAAAGCAGGTGCGGTCGGTACAAGGATGGCTGACCGCTGATCATTAATATCTTATCATTTTTGTACTTCGAAAGACGCGTTAAGCAGTCGGTCCCTAGTGTGCATTTCAGCGGTGCCCTGCAAATTCGGACGTACACGTGTAACTTAAGTTACTACGCAGGGTCTCATTCCATCTTAATGGAATTCCATCAGTATGGGAAATTTTGAAACTAAAAGATTCAAGATTTTTTCTTAGTAACCTAGGTCATTATTAGTAAAAATACGCATTAACACATTAAAAAATATATCAGCACGGGACTCGAACGCGAAACTTTTGAAAAAATTTAGTCAATACTATTTCTATTTAGATATCGATTGTGTATGTATTAAAGCAGTTTTTTTTACCATGAAATATGTTATCTCAAATAACCGCACTGTACTGTTTTCACAGTCTCCAATTTATATAGGTACAGAAGGCAGCACATCAAGCGTTACAAATCTGTAAAAAAAAATTACTTGAAGCTGAACTCTATGCCCTTGCTTGACATTAAGTTAAAATTGGTTGGGGAAATTTGACAGGTAATGTAACGCTTGATCTGCTGGCTTCTGTACCATATTCAACACGTTTAGATGCGTAAAATTTTCTCTTTGGTTGTTTGCAGATGTCTTCTAGTGTCAAAATGATTTAATATTCTTATGTTGTTGGGTTGTAACTATTCTTGTTCTGAAGGGGTTCTTGAATAGAAATCACATGATGAAGTTAAAGTTTTCTTTATTAAGTGTTCTTCCTTAGAGTACTTTTACATTACTGCGTCAATTTACTTAAATCTAACTTAATAATACAAAGTAACGCGTAAGCGTTTTTCAAATATATATGTGTGCGCTACACACACCACACGCAACCCCAAGTTTTGCTATCCCCATTGGCAAGGGGAATAAAACCTAGGTATCTATCTAAAGTCTAAATCCAAATTACCTAACTTACAAAAGTTTTTATTTATAGGTATTTATTTATATACTTACTTACGTACGCAGTTACAGTTACAGTTTTTTATTCGCAATACTTTTTCGTTAAATTTTAATGAATAACATATCGTCAGTGGAAAGGTTAAAATGCTAAACCGCCAAAATGGCATTTGTGGAAAATCGAGTTTAAAATAAAATAATTATACGTCTGATATTTCTAGAATTAGAAAGATGTTATAAAGAGACGAAATATAATTCGATTTTTTGCCTAAATATTCAGCATAACTGTGTGGTTCTATCTCTTTCCGTTACCAAAATAAGTGTCGCTTTAGCAAAAAAAACGCTGAAAAGTAAGAAAAAACTGTTCAGGAAAAAAATGCTTAACTCTATCAACTTTGAAAAACCAACTCATCAATAAATGCTAATATACGGCAATAGTCTCGTATCCATTCAACGGAAAATACTAATCTACTTGAGGTTGTCAAATTATAATGACGAAACTTTTGCTAATCTAATACTTGTACTGGTAATGTAATTCATAGAAACATTGCTAAGCATTTCCATATCCTCTTAAATAGCTTGCAGTATAATTTATTTTTCACTAAACATACTATCCTGATTAACCCGTATATAGCATTGAGAAATGATAGTAGGAATAGCTAGTGAAATTCTGCTAAAGCGACATCCATACTTATAATATTACTAACTGTTGCGCGTGGTTTTCAAATCCAGCAAGAATTTTGGGATAAAAAATAGCCTATGTGCTTTTCCAGACTGTATACTATCACTATGTCAAATTTCATTGAAATCCGTTGAGCCGTTCTTCCGTGATTGAGGAACAAACATCGATACATCAAAACTTTCATATTTATAGTATTAAGATTCAGCGAACTTTTGCTAAAGCGCCAAAGTATATAGAAACATGAAAGGCATTTATCGCTAAACCTTTCTCAACTATCAAAATTAAAATCAACGAAAAAATTCTAACGTCACAATTACCAAAGAAAAGCGTAACAGAAAAAGATCTTAAGCGACTTTTGTTAAAAAAAGCCCGAAAATAAGCCGCTTTAGTCATTTTGCTGGCGATGTTTTAAGGCAATCTGTCGAAAATTTGGACTGCTAAAGCGCCTAAAAAGTGCTCGGATCGCTACGAAACCTAGCCAGATCGACGCAGAAAAAAAATGCTGTCGAACTGTATATATAACTCAAAATGGCCAAATTGGCGCTTTAGCATTTTATCCTTTCCACTGACGAATTATTCTTTATTACCCAGGTGCCACGGCGGAACTCATATTCGTAAATAACGCGAGATTTTAAATTTTCTATTTTGTAAACTCAATGACGCAGAGAAAAAGTGAAAAGAAAAAAACAAAAGGAATACGGTTTTCGAGACACAAATTGATGAGTAAATAGCTGTATAAATTTGAATTTGGAATTTTAAACCAAAGAGGAAATATTTGACATTAAAGTGGCCAGTCCTACGACAAAACACCAATTTCATATGTAAGGACCTAATATTTTGTCGGTACAATAATGTACTGAAGTATTAAAAGAAAAAGTCCAATAAGGAATCCAGAGGCTCCAATCTTGTTTGTAATTATTACACTGTATTCTTAAAAATTAACCTAAATGTTTGTGACTGTTTTCTAACGCACCTAATGTCTCGTGATGGTATGCTGTAGAGAGTAATTGTTTAATACCTAACAGCTCGCACATTTCGGACATTACGCTAGACAAAAATTCTGTACCTCTATCCGCGATAATTTCTATAGGAACTCCGTAAGGTAAAGGCACCAAAGAATTACACTGCACCAATGCTTGACACCCTTTATTTGAAGAATGAAAAGAAACTATACCTTGATAATATGAAATACTCTATAACTAAACTTGATTGTGTAACTTCCCTTTTTTTGTTTTGCAAAATTCAAGTTATATTATGCCATTTCTTACGATTGTGTCTAAGGACGCTAATTCATTTAAGGAAATTTTTTGGACATTTTTAACTAGATTTTGAATGATCAATAGAGTCAAATATTACTTTTAATTGTTGAGTAATGATTAGAAATAAGATTTCATGATATTTCATTACATTAGGGTGTCATCTATTGGGTACCAATATATTTAAAATATCCTATGCTTGAGATTGGTGACAAACTGTTGGAACTTCAAGTCTTTTCATATGTTTTGCGGTATTGTATGTTATTTATTATTATATTTAAGGTTCAATGTTATCTTTTGTTGAAAAAAAACGTCTTCTAAAACAATTCTATCCAACAGTTAACAGGATGTCAAACATTACAGATTCAGGAGTACCAAACAGTTATTGAATTTGGTTATTATGTTTAGCGTTTGGTTATATTTTTTAGGGTTTTCCTAATGATAGCACAGACGGATGGAATAAAAGAAGAGAAAAAGTCAGAAATGCGACTATGAATATTCACACTGCGCCAGAAACATATAGAGAAGGTTATTTATTATGTGTTAGTGCATTTTTTTGGTAAAAATAAATTCTACAAATATTTGTGTACAAGACATTTCGCGCGATTTTACCCGCTCAATTTCGATAGGTTAGTAGGTTATTTTATTCTTTTTCAATTACTTTTTAAACGTCGCGTCGTGGGTTTTTCAAAATTTTTACTTTGTTTTTTATTATGATACGATGATGATATAATGAATGAACGAATACATATATATACAAACATTGTAATTCATTTTATGCAAGAGGCATTTCCTTTTGCAATGAGAGTTTCAATGATATTATTTATCCACCTCTATGATATGTTTATTTCTTTATTTCATTTGTGTTTTTCCGTTTCGAAGGCTTTCATTAATAAATACTATATTATTATTTATTGATAGTATTCAGTCTACATGGCAAGAACTTAGCTATTAGATGTCGCCGAGTAGTAATACCGGATAAAGATCGCATGATATATTTTACGTCAAAGTATTTCATGATATCATCGCATGTTTTTCCGTTTCGTGTGCTTTTATAAATCAATACTATACTATTATATATTTGGATTATTGTATTTAGTCTAATGGCAAGAGCATAGCTAAGAGATTTCGCCGAGAAGTAATACCGAATAATGATCGCAGGATATGTTTTTACATCAAAACTATTTCATGATATCATCGCATGGTATGTAGATCCATTATACTTATATACGTGTAAAGTCTTTGGTAATTATTTTTTGCAATATTTGCAATATTTTTTTAAGTTGTAATTTCCTTTTGTTACTATTATTTTTAATAATAAGTACCTAATTCTTTAATATTCATTTGACTACAAAAAAAAACTTTAATCCCTCGCTAATACCGCAGTAGATAATGATCGAGCATCTAAGAATATAGCCGATTCTTTCGGCACAAAAACGCAAAAGTTAGAGGCTGATTGATAACATAGCTCACTTTTGTACTTGAATAAAATACGTTTATATTTATAAGAAAATATTCGATGACGTCATCCGGCCTTTTGAGTACTTCTAACTGCGTAAGCTGATCAGGCTCACTTGTCGGGGCACTCGGGGGGGCTGGTTGATTTCATGCGTAGGCATTCGTCTAGATTGGGGTCTTTGTCAAAACTGAGATATTATTTTAATTTGACATTTCTTTAAGTTCGTCGGTCGTTACCTGAATTTGACTATATGCATCTGCAGCTGCATTATTTCGACCAGGAATGTACTCGACTTCAAAATCATATTCTTCTAAGTAAAGTAACTTTGTTAGCTTGATAAAAGGATCGTTCAAACTAAATAAATAAATAAGTGGTTTGTGATCGGTAAAGATTATGATTTTTCTGCCATATAAATAAGGTCTAAAATGTGTTATGGACCAAACTATTGCTAGTAATTCCAGTTCAATAATAGGGTAACGTGTTACGGCTGGTTTCAAGCAATGACTCGCGTAAGCAACAATATTACTGTTAGAGTGCGGTCGTTGCGGGAATGCGTTCCTGACAGCTCCTTATGTTCACTGGATAAAGTATATTTCCGATTCGAAGGGGTAAAAAAGCTATGATTTTGACAGCTGTCAGGAACGCAAACTCCCACCAGCCGCACTATAATGTTTAACAATACGGCACCTAAAACTATTTTTGAGGCATCTGTTTGTAATTTAAAATTATTCGTTTCTGAAAAATCAGGAAAATCTAAAATCGGTGGGCTACATAAGGATAATTTTAATTTTTGAAATACATTCTCACAGAATCCCACGTAAACATGATTCCTTTTTGACTAAGCTGATTTAACGGGTAAACAATATCGTAATAATTTGCAAACGCCACAAAACGTTTGATGTTTTGATTCAGGAAATATGCCTTCAGACGTAATTTTATGTTCTAAGTAAATTATTTCTTTCCGTAAAAACTCACATTTCATAGGATTTAATATTAAATTAACTTCTCTCATACGGTTCAAAACAGAAATAAGATTTTTATTGTGGCTTTCCATAGAATTTCCTATAATTACGTAATCGTCTAAATAAATATATAGTTTTTATAGTTTAAACCAGACATTGCCAGGTCATAAGCCTTGAAAAAACACTAGGACTGGTCTTAAGTCCCATAGGACATCGCTTACGACTGTGAGAGATCTAATTTAGAAAAATAGATACTACCAGACAAAGAATATAAGAAAATGTCGGTAATATTCGGTAGAGGAAATTTATCATCTTGGATTTCGTTATTTAACTGTCATTAGTCTACAATAAGACGCCACTGTTTATTATTTGACTTATCAGCTTTTTGGCACTAATAAGATCACCACTCGGAGATGGTCTCCTCTATGATGTCGTTGTCTAACATCTCCAGTATTTGTCTGTTAATTTCCTTTTTTAAAGCTTGAGGAATCCTATAAGGCTTAACACGAATTGGTGTAACATTATCCCTTAACGTTATAGTATGTTCCATGATATTCGTGGTAGATAACTTATCTCCCGGCAAATGGAAGACGTTGGCATACTTAGCACAAATTTGTTGAATGCTTAATTTCTCTTCTTTATTTAAATCTGTCAAATCCAAAAGCCATCAAACCCTTAGAACTTTTTCACTCTCTGCGTAGAATTGTTTGCATTTTCAAAATAGCAAACATCAACACTACTAAGAGATAAAATGTCTAAGTCTAAAAAGGCTACAAATACTTTATTTTCCTTTGTATTCAATACTCGAATAGGACCTTTATTCGGCTTCACAATCGTTCCTGCACAAAAAATTCCATCCTTTATTTCTCTACTTAAAATAACGCACTCTTTACTACTTGTATGACAAGGAACGTGTATAATTATTTCACAGCGAGAAGGTATCGTATGACAGTAGGTACCTACTATCAGTGCTCATGTTTACACTTACGAATGAACCATTAATAGATACACCTTAAGTTTCAGGTTTATAATCTACGAGCGTTTGTCCGCGACTTCGTACACGCATAAACTCAAAAGTCCTATTTTCCGTTCCCGTGGAAATTCCTTCCATCATACAAACAGATACTTATTTTGGAACCTTTATACCAAGTATCACATCCGTGCACTCAAAGAATAAGATTTTATCATACAAACTAAAACATCATTTATTTCTCGTTCCCGTGGGAATTTCGGGAATTCCTTTCATAACACAACCAGTCTCTTTTTTAAGAACTTTTATGCCAAGTATCATATCCGTGCACTCAAGGAATAAGATTTTTCATACAAACTAAAAAGTCCAATAATTCCCGTTCCCGTGGGAATTTCGAGAATTCCTTCCTTAGTGCACCCCTACATCCCCTAAAGAATGTATGTACCAAAGTTCAGCTCTCTACGCCTAGTAGTTACGGCTGTACGTTGTCTGTCAGTCACTCAGTAACTCAGTCAGTAACGGAACAGTTTTATATATATTAACTAGCTTTATCCCGCAACTTCGTATGCGCTTAACTACCCTTCTCGTGGAAATTTCTGAAACAATACCTACAACCAGACACCCACTGAAAGAACCTTTATACCAAGTATCACACCCATGCACTCAAGGAATAAATTTTTTTCATAAAACTAAAAATCATATTATGTTTCCCGTGCCCGTGGGAATTTTGGGAATTTTTTTCGTAGCACAACCAGTCACTCTTTGAAGAACCTTCATGCCAAGTATCACATCCGTACACTCAAGGAATAAGATTTTTCATACAAACTAAAAAGTCCAACCCCTTCCCGTGGGAATTTCGGGAATTCCTTCCATAACATAAACAGACACTTATTGAGGAACCTTTATATCAAGTATCACATCCGTGCACTCAAGGGATGGGATTTTTTCGTACAAACTAAAACATCATAAATTTCCCGTTCCCGTGGGAATTTCGAGAATTCCTTTCATAACACAACCAGACACACATTGAAAAACCTTTACACCAAGTTTCACATCGGTGCACTCAAGGAATAAGATTTTTCATACAAACTAAAAAGTCCTATATTTCCCGTTCCCGTGGGAATTTCGGGAATTCCTTCCTTAGTGCACCCTTACATCCCCTAAAGAATGTATGTTCCAAATTTCAGCTCTCTACGCCCAGTAGTTACGGCTGTACGTTGTCTGTCAGTCACTCAGTACCTCAGTCACTCAGTACCTCAGTCACTCAGTCAGTAACGGAACAGTTTTATATATATTGATTGATAATAGCATCATTCCGCTTAAAAAAACTTTCACCTAAAAAACCGCCGGCGGCACATTATAAATTCTTAAAAACAAAATACTTTTCCTTAAACTTAATACCGGTATGTTCTAAATCTAAATAAATGTAACCCTCTGATACTAACTTACCACTAATACCCTTAATCGTTAGTTTTTCGCTATAAAACCTATTGAAATACGCAGAATTTTCTTGTAACCATTCGTGCTTTAAAACACATAAGCTCCGCTATCTACGAATAAGTTTATTGAACTATTCAAACTAGTATCTAAAGTAATAAAACTAACAATACTACTCGTATTAACTAAATATACTGAGCTCTTTTTGTTTAGGTACGAAAAAATTCTAACTTTTCGTTAACTTATTGCTCGTTACCGTGTCGTTCGAACTCGTGTGTCGTTTGATATGTGCGGAGCAGGCGGGCTCGCGGCGGGATCGGCGGTGGCAGCGGCGCGGCGCGAGCCCCGGACACGGCCCGATCTCCCGGAGGGTACCCTCGAGATTGCCAGTTACCTCGAGAGTTGTAATACGTAGTCCCATCGATGACCTCTAAAGTTGTTATTAGACCTAGGATACATAAAACCGTTTTTATTACTACTCCAAGATTGTGTAAAATTGCGCTGTTTATTTCGGTCAAACCTAACATTCATAATTTGAGCATCTACGGGAGTTAAAATTTGTTCGTCCACGGCACTACGTATAGCCGCTGGTAAAGACGTAAACGTACGAGAGGCTATGATCGTACTCAAACGTGTGTCTGATAGCCCGTCAGCAAATCTTTTGATAGCAACTTTTTCATTTATCGATCGTAGAACTTGAAATTTATTTTCATCTCCCTCTGATTGGGCAATGGTTAAGTTGACAAATAGAGACTCTTATTCAATTCCAAATTTTTCGATAGGCCTACGATCTTGTTTGCTTGATTGCATTTGATTTCGTAATGCAACGGGCTACTTCTTTTGTACAAGATGTCGCATATCTAATAAAAGGCTTTCAACTTCTACATAATTACTTTTCAGGCGTAACTTAGCGCTAGAAGATAACCTGGTTTTTAAAATAAAGTCAACATGTTTACTTTTACACTCATGAGATATCATAAAGCTATATAAACAAATGCCATCAATTAATTGTAGAGTCACTTGCTCGTCAAAATTCATCACGGGTGTCAAGGCTATTGCCGTTTTTAAGTCGAATTTTTCTGTAGCAATTGTTGATGTTTCTAAGTCTTTATATTTAAGTGTAAATATTTTATTGTACGTTAAATGTATGTCAATAAGTTAGTTTATAGATTGAAGTGTCTGCATACTAAATTCAGATTGTTCGGATTTTCATGAATTTCAGACAATATAAACTCCAAACGATTGTATAGACGCTGGGCTTCTTTAAACTTATTTTTAGGAGTTTCAGAACTATTTCGCCTAGTTTGACCAATTTTAGTTAAATAATCTTTTATACTTTTTAAAGTATCATGTAAAATTTTTAGTTCTTTAAGTAGCATATCAATAAAAATCTAAACGAAACAAAAAAAATAAACTAAAATTATTAGGTCCTTACATATGAAATTGGCGTTTTGTATGGGAGGATTAAAAGTCGTTTATTTCTTTAATATAATATATTTATTTAATCAAAGTATGATCCAATGCTATCTATGCACTTCTGCCATCCCATAGGTAGTACATTTATGCCATTTCTAAAAAAAAAACATTAGGGCGGGATTTTTTGCCCTGCAAAAAGTTATCCAAATTTCTAAAAAAAATGGTAGTCTGTTGGAGCAAGGTCCAGGGAGTACGGTGGATATCTTAAACATTCCAATTGAAGCTCCTTTAATTTGGTAGCAGTCTGTTCTAGAGTGTGGTCTTGCGTTGTCCTGAAGCAGCAGAGGCCTTGTGCGATTGACTAGTCACGGTTGTTTAGCGGCTAGTTTATCCATCATCATTTAGAGCTAACTACAGTAGATATCTGCCGTAATCGTTTGGCCAGATTTAAGGAAGCTGTAGTGCACCACACAGGCACTAGTCCACCAAACGCTGACCAATAACGTTTTTCTAGTTAATTTTCTCTTGGGGCAGAATTTGGATGGTTCATCGGGGTTCATCCATTGCAATCTGCGCTTCCTATTGTCGTAGAGTATCCACTTTTTATCACAGGTAATGATTCGATTTAAAATCCCTTCATTACTGTGCCGGTTCATTAATGTAACGCAGCAGTCGACGCGCGTTTGTCGGTTTGCTTCACTCAATTCATGAGGTACCCACCTTTCGAGCTTTCTTATCTTCCCAATTTGTTTCAAGTGGATTAAAACAGTTTTATCACTAACACCGCAGCCTGCAGCTAACTCGGACGTTGTTTGCGATGGATCCGCTTCTACAATACCCTTCAATTTTTTATTGTCGACTTTGTTCTCCGGCCGTCCATGGGGATTGTTCTGTAGGTTGAAATATCCAGAACGAAAACGTTGGAACTAAAAACGCATTGTGCTTCCTCTAGCGACACCACTGCCATACACATAATTAATTTTCTTCGAGCCGTTTCTGCAGCACTGGTGCCAAGGCGGAACTCATATTCATAAATAACGTGAAATTTCAAATTTTCCATTTTGTAAACACAATGAAAAAAAAACAAAAGAAATACGGTTTTCGAGACACAAATTGATGAGTAAATAGCCGTATAAATTTGAATTTGGAATTCTAAGCCAAAGAGGAGATATTTGAGATTAAAGTGGCCAGTACGACAAAAAACCAATTTCATATGTAAGGACCTAATATTATCATTATACCTTCGAACACTTCACTTCACTTACTTTATTCACTTTTTTTTAATATTTTTTGCGGAGCTTCTATACTGCAGCGCTGGCCAAATTCGAGGTGCTGATGCTCCCCTGGGGCTGCGACGAGATGGCGGCGCGGTTGAGTTGCTTTCCTACTATTCGAGTAAACTTTCTGTAGCACTCCTTTATGACAAAGTACGCAGCGAAGATAATCATTAAAATGAAAATGGCTGTAGCGAATTTTTCCATCATCGGTTCATTTGTAGAACTTTTAGCATCACCGCTGGCTGTCTGAGCTATGACAGTTTCCTCCTTGGAATATCGGCTTCCCATCTTTTATTATATTTATTTTTCTATAAAATCTTATACTTTTTGTCAATCTTCTACAAAAATTTTTTTTGGGAAATTCCAATGTGGTCCAAAGTGGCAAGGTCGCCATGTAATATTCTTATGTTGTTGGGTTGTAACTATTCTTATTCTGAAGGGGTTCTTGAATAGAAATCACATGATGATGTCAGCGATATTTAGATATTTCTATGACTTCATGGTAACGGAAGTATGTTGGTAGTATGCTATGGAGGGCGCTAAATGCAATGAATGGATGTTTGACATTCGATTGCAGCGTCGCGGCTTTATCTAGAAGTGGTTGATGACAAGTGACAGACGATTAGGAAGGCTAGGCGGACTGACGTTTATTAAACTGACGGTTAATATTAGCTCGGTGTTACTTGGATTTAGCGTTGTAATTATAAAGTAATGGACGGAACGTTATCATGAATAAAGATTGTATTGTAAATAAGCCGGTATTATAACCAAGCCCACACTCTCAGTACTAAGTAACTGCCTAGTGATTATTTCTATCGTGTTTCTATCGTGCTTCATCGCTCACAAGTTAAAGGTTTCTTTATTAAGTGTTCTTCCTTAGAGTACTTTTACATTACTGCGTCAATTTACTTAAATCTAACTTAATACTAAAAAGTAACGCGTAAGCGTTTTTCAAATACATATGCGTGCGCTACACACACCACATGAAAAAGCTATCTCGTTACTTAAACGTATTGAATATTGTATTGGTCAACATTATGCGCATTTCGATAAAGTAGAAAAATTTACAACAATGCATATTATTAATTTTAGCCATCTTGTTTCATAGTAAAAAATATTGCTTAACACCGTGTGAATTTTAAATTCACAAGGTGAATACAGTTTATATTTAAATTTAAATCGATGAGATTGTTCCTAAGAACAGAGCTTTGTATCTTGTAGTTTCGGACTTTCCTATACTGACCCATTTTTAAGGTTCACCCTGTGTAGTAACTTATGAAGTAGTCATTTATTACAAAAATCACATTAACTTCAAGTCATTTTTAATGAATTTTGTCAAGTGACAAAAGGGTTGCCATTAAGGTAGGTAACCAATTACACAAAACAAAATAGGTATATATACATGCGCGGAAAATGGTGATTCTAGACGAAAGGAGTATAAGAGCATCTATTAATAAAGAATCATAATTTATTCGGGAATGATACAAATCGAGTTTAACAAACGTCTGTAAATTTTCCACAAAAGCATATTAAAATAACTAAAGCCAGTATTTAATTTAACGTCTTGCTTGACACAAGCATTTCTAGAAATTAATAAAACGCCACTCTAACAAAGCGTTTTATTATTTAGTCACTTGATTAGTCAAATTATTGTGAAAGCAACGATTTAAATAGGACAGTAATTTCCTTAGTCATTATGCGGAATGGAAATAAACGAATGCATGTCATATTCAGTTCTGTGGTATGACAAAGTTACTTCAGCTCATGCAACAACGAATATAAAATTTTCTGAACAAAAGTAGTTAATTTGTTGCTGAATATTTAAATGGAAAAGGATTTTGTGTTTGAAGGGACTTGAATTAAAGCTATTGAAATTTTGAGTTGATTTTTTTTGAGCACGAGTGGTCCATCTGTCATCTGGAAGGTTAAATATTGTCATCAGATAGTGAGTTTTAAAAAAATCTGTAAACGTTTCTTGAAAATAATAGTTATTCTAAAAACCCTTAATTAATTTAATTAAGTTTTAATTTTTCTTCCTAAGCTTACTTTATTTATTCCTTTTCTTATGACAGGTGACTTTAAACACTGATTGGTCGTATCTAGGATGACGTAACATGATTTTAAAAGTTAGTTCGTTTTTTTCTACTCTGTGGATTACAAGTCTTTCAAACCAAGTGACATCTCCGATCTCCTTGCAGCGCCATGGTTTAAAAGTTTCATCGCGCTATTTAATAATCAAGTTTCTTGTTTGATATTGTTTAGATTTACTTTCCTCAACGGGTACTTCATTAAATAGAATAATATATTAAAATCATCAAATAGTCTTTTACATGAAACGGTAAATAGGCCAAATTATTAATGCATATGAAATGTTCGGGTACCTCGGACAGCTAGTTTTGTTTGTGTACTTAACATGAAGTTGTAACAAATCTAAAAATAGTATTGCCGCATTCTGTATTGAGCGACATTTACTCACACTAGCATTGGAGGTGTTTTACTAATTTCGAATTATTATGGATGGAGTCCTTCATCAGGGTTGAGTGCAGTCTCGGCTACGCCTCGTTTCGCACCTTAATTATAGTTATGACTCACTTTTTGTAAGTTTGTAACACCGATAATCAATAAGGTTCACAAGACGACTACTAGATGGCGCCTCTTGTACATTAAAGCGCGCATATCCTTTTCTGAATTCTTTTATGAGTATGCCTCATGAATTTTGATTATGTAACGCATCCTTAGGGTTAGCAAAAGCACGCTTATCACATTCACCTGGCTGAGTTGATTAAGTGTCTTATTGTTAAGATCTATTATTATTATCCAGTCATCCACCCTTGTTGGGTACTGTTTAGTAATAATAGTACGCCTACACTCTATGTAAATATCGTTTGATTGGGCTAATATATACGCCTGTTCGCCATTCAATAAGGTTGTTTCTTTGACTCCCCGTTCCCCGCACTACAAGTTTAATATTAATACAGGTTGAAAGAGCAGCGGTATCAGACGGAGAGGTTGATGGTGCAGCTGCAGGTGAACAAGATGAAGAGGAACGCGCTGGTGGATGACAGGAAACATGCGCACGTCATGCTGGACGCGCTCAAGAACGTCGGTCAGGAGTCTACTGGACGGTGAGTTGATTACTCATACCTACATTCAATAATTCAGTTCATTCATTCACAATACAGGGTGACTGGTGACAAATTTCAGATACTGAAGTAGAGCACTCTGTACTCGATTCTGGTCATAATAATGTAATAAAAGTAGGTACTTAATTTTTCACTAGAATTGCCTAAAAATAAATAAAGTTTTGTTACTACTCACATTACTTACGCCTGAGTCAGTCGCGGCACGTGACCTGACGCGTGGATTGCTGTAAACGCTATTGTAACCATACGTTGCGTAATCAATTCTTTAACTTTCGGTTAAGTTTACTCAGTAAATAATTGATATTTATTTTTTATTTAACTTTTTTCCTTCATGTAGGATCTCAAACTATCACGTTCTTGAATTTCAAAAGTGACCCACCGGTCACCCTGTATGTACATCACATCACAGTATGAGACAAAAATAAAAAAAACCACATTTATAATATACGTCACTGTAACTCACACTAAAATATAAATGAAAGTTACTAAGTAAATATAAGTAGACCTTAAAGCAGAAATCAAACGAAAATGAAACCTTCGGCCAGTTTCAATAGTTTCACTAGTAATATCAAGAACAGGTGTTGTACCCACATCACTTCATCGATCTCTTATGTCCCTTAATTTACGACTAAATACAAAAATCGAATACGACAAAACAAAGATTTATATTACCGATTAAATTTGTTTTTCATTAGCAAATTTTGACCAATCACGACAAACATAAAATGGAAATCAACAAAATGAAACATCTCATTTAACATGTGAAAACAGTGAAAACTAAAACTTGCCTAATTATTTCCGTAGGCCCTCAATCCGAGGTTATCGATAATCTCTGTAACAAGGCACGGATCCCGGTTAAATTTCTAAACCGCTATCATGTAGTTAGCGTATTTCGGTTTTGTTCGTGAGACCGTTATTTTTAAACCGGTTTATAAGGGAGCATTTACATAAAGTTCTTTTCTCTTTTATAACAAGAAAAACCTGTTTAATCCGAAGTTCATCGAATTTATTAGCTTAAGGGGTGAAATATACACGGTGTGGCGTAATTAATGCATAACATGGTTCCTATAGGTAAAGGGCACTATGCCTGTTCAGAAAAAATAATGTTATATTCAGTAAAGTCCTTTCGTCTCCTAAATATTCGACATTTGCGAAATTTAAAAAATATTCCGCCCTTATTCCACCTTCAGATTTTGAACTATTTTCTTTTCATTATATTTTTTCATGTAATCATTTAAAAACTAGTAGTCTTCATTCGATATCACATCTATCCAAGATTACCTACTACCCAAAAATTAGATACAAAAAAAAATCTTCATTTGTAGTCTTGGCACCAAAAAG
Source organism: Stenoptilia bipunctidactyla (assembly GCA_944452665.1). Classification (NCBI taxonomy): domain Eukaryota; kingdom Metazoa; phylum Arthropoda; class Insecta; order Lepidoptera; family Pterophoridae; genus Stenoptilia; species Stenoptilia bipunctidactyla. The sequence goes on from OX101721.1 coordinate 37,221,508, forward strand.
AATGTCAAAGGGGGAATATTTTTTTAATTTCAAAAATGTCAAATATCTCGGAAGAGGTGGACTTTCACAGATTTTTAAGCCATGTTCATCATAATAGTTCGGACAAAAACCGAAATAAACGGTCCTAACCGCTATTTTGTAAACCGGTTGCGAGCCTTGCTCTGTAATTGAATTGTTTGTGGATGATTAAATCGCTGTGTTATTGGTTTATTTGATCTGTTACGTGTCACGTTCAATAATTGCATAATGAATAGATATATTATGAAAGAAGGCTTCTTTGAATAGCACATTAATTTGTATCTTCATTGAGAATTAAAAAAAAACTTTTTAACCGGTTTGAACGCGTATAATTACATTTTAAATTTTAATTCGACGTTTTGGTGTCTTTGCGGACCCCGTGGTCACGTCTTGAGTCACACCGAAAAGGCGATTTAAAATTTAATATGTAATTATACGCGATAAATCCGGTTAAAAAGTGTTTTATTTAATAGTATGAAGCGCTAAAACTTAAGACTGTTGGCAAGTGTCGGTATTAACTAGGAAATTAAAAATAATAATAATAATCATCCCGGTTGTAATATCCGTAAACGGTTTGATCCCAGCCACACTGGTCAGACACCTTGAAAGGCTGGGATTTGGCTTTGGTAGTTCGCTTCCAGCACGCATGCAGAAAGCGGTGCTGCTCGATACTGCCCGAATCGTTCGCCGGTTTCTTTCTCTCTTGCCCTGATACCCTACCCACTGGTCTTATTGTCGGGTCTTTTCCGCCGAAAGGCGAGTTGATTTGGATATGCATAATAATAATAAAATCCCCAGACAATCACACCAACTACATGACCCTAAAGTAAGCATAGCTTGTGTTATGGAATACCATGAAGCAAACTAGGGGGGAACCTAGAATATCCACAGGGTCCGCCTATAATAGTAAATTATATTTTAATAGCAGATTAGGAATGATGAGCGGGACAGAATTTCGAAACAATTTTTTTTTTAAATGTTTTTCATATATTAAAATTTCAGAATTCTTCACTATGAGTAATATTTAAGCTTAATATACATTTCATGACTTCATACAATTAAATGGAAACGTCTTTATTACTTGTTTTTTATTACTTTAAACTACTGATCAAATTTAAACTTTGATTACTTAGAAGAATTTTGAAATTTTAATTTATGAAAAAATATTAAAAAACATTATTTTTTCGTAATTATGGCCCCCCCATCAGTCTTAAAATATTATTAAAATATTATTGACTATTATAAGGCGACCCTTTATAAATAATAAGATAGATAAACACCCAGACACGGAACATTGTTTTTCTTGATCCGTGCGGGAATCGAACCCGCAACCACCGGCGTCTGAGGCAGACAGGTTTACCCCATCGCCAAAGTGGTCGTCGAAAAAGTGACGTATCCGTTAAACTAAATTCACCTTTATTTTACTGATGTATAGCAAACATACCGATAAATTCCTTTCTTTTATCGGTATGTTTGCTATACATCAGTTTCTGGGCTATAGCAACTGGGATCAATAGCAGAGGTTGCGATTGGAGACAATACGTAATTCAATCACCCACCTCGTAAGAGTCGAGAGCATTGATCTTTTTGAATATTTTTATACTCTGCTTAGATTTGCGTAGGTATGTAATCAATCGGGCGTGGGCGCGGAGACACCACAAAGTATAAGCTTTTCTGTAACAAACGGAAATATTTTAGTACTGGTTCTATAACCGCCACATTAGCGCCACTAACTAGGAGTAAAGATTAAAGGTTTATCTTCTGGTGCAATTGAATAAAGTCTGTCGGATTAAGCAAAATATGTTTTAATCAATTGATAGAAAACGAAACATACTAATATCTAATACTATCACACAAATTTTCGCTTTTCACTTATGTCATTATCTTCTCACGAATATTTCACAGACAATGCCGGGAAACAAAGTAGGTACATACGATTCCCAACAAAAGGAAATGCTGAACATTTCTATTTTACAAAAAAAATCGACATGTTTGCGATGTTTTAATTAAGAGAAATGATAGCCCGCTAGCTATTTTCATTAAAAGAGTTCAGTATCAATACAACTGTTTTAAAATTCGTGCTGAGAGGTACATTTAGGAACAAGGAATGTACATACATTCATACATAACATCATGCCTGTATCCCTTATGGGATAGGCAGAACACCAGAGGTTATAATACCATCTGATATCACGTTTGACAAATTTGGAGGCATTTTAATGGTGGAGAGAAACTATTGCAGTGAAGTGGGGTTAGCCTATCTCCCACAAAAAGCCTCCAATAAAACCTCTGTAAATAGATTTCAAAAATATTTATTCTTTACTTTAGATTGCAGTAGACGAGAAAAAAGCTTGTTGCACGTCGACTTACTATGTTTTAAGTGTTATTTAAATTATGCTTTTCCATTTCATGTCAGTTACCATACTGTATGAAGATTTTTAAAATATTTTTACTGTTTGTTTGGATACCCACAATTGAAGTATGTGAATATGTGTTTTTTTTAAATAACTTCTCTTACCTACGTCTTTTGGTTCTGTGCAGGGCACTGATATAAATAAATTACCCAAACTGATGTTGCCACCAAGCAGATGATTAGTTTAGAAAAGTTCGCTTCCCAAAGAATCGAACTGTAGACATCTCGATGGTAAAAAGCGAACCTGCTGTAACCCACAAATGATGAGAAATGCTTAAAAGAGCCCAAAAACTTAAGGAATTTTCGAACCAAAAAACATATTTCTTATTTCTATACCTACCATGGTTTTAGCTAGGGTTTTTGTGGTTTTTGAAGGGTTTAAGCTAGTGTAAGAGATATGATTTTTTTTTCGAAAATTAAAAATATTTTTGGGCTCTTTTAAGCATTTTGCATTTCGTGGGTTACAGCAGGTTCACTTTTTACCGTCGACATACTTGAAAGAAAATATTGCGTTTTGGAATGAAACTGCTCTGCCTGCATATTCGCTCAAGGGTGACTTATTCATTTTCGAATAGACATGACATAGATTACCTATACATAGAATGTACAATCTGTAGTGTATGACGCACCTCCTCACTATGTATTGTTTATTAAATCATTATACTGTGTACTTTCATCTGACCAACACGTGTTTTATTAGCTCCCGTCGTCCATCATTGCATGGCGACCCTGCCAGTGCTGCCATGCGGCAGCGCTGCGCGCATTGGCAGTGAATATCAATATAACTTTTAAATTAATTTAGTTCAAGAATAAAACTATAATTAATGATTATTTTATCAATAAAGCAAAAAAAAATACTATGAATCCTGAGGACTGAAAGCATATTTACAAAGAACACTAAGATTTTGGAGAGGGTACGTAACTCTGTTTTAATATGCTATTGCTGGAAAGGATCTCGAATATCGAAGGAGGACTGCGCTGGGCGCTATAAGAGAGCTTGCTGGAGAGTTGGACAAGTCTGGATAACTTTGATCGATGCCATTGGAATACCGAGCTGGACGAGACGGGATAGTGTTGGAGTACCTGATCGAGTCATGATGGCACTGGAGTATCGGTGCTGAGCTAAGTTTGCAAAATTTAAGTGAAACGGAAATGTGAGTGAGTTGAAAGTGAAAGTGCAAAAAAAATGCCTTGAAAGTGTTTAAATTATCACGGGGTTCATTGGTGTTAGAGTAATTTGTTTTCATTAATTTTGTGTAATGCTTATTTGAATAGCACATTTTATAAAATATCAAATACGTACCTTTGCCACATTTCATACTTGTGCTACGTAGATTCGTCTAAGAATATTAAATTTGAACGCTGTCGTGTTTAGGTCTTATGAAGTCTAGGCAGTTTTTTCCTGAACTAGTGAGTAAAATATCTTCGCCCTTATTGTCACCAGGTGTTATGGAGTTTTTTTCAAATGCTTTTTCGTACCAAAAAATTATAATGTAAGACTTCATGATTATCAATAAACTGATGAAGATCGAACTCAAATTCGATCAAAAATAGCAAAAATAGCACGGTAACGCTTCGTAGATACTGCGTCGTAGTCTCATGATTGTTAGTAGGTACTGCCTCCGAGTTGCAATAGCAGATGACTGGGATGTGAGACATTTTAGTTATGAAACTGGGTAGTTTTATTTACATTTTAGAGATATTCCCATATGACTTTTACAAGCAACTCTCAAAGGCAAGTCTGATTCCTACGTGAAAACTCAATTTTTACATAATATTATTAAAATTATAAATTACATATTACGTAATATTATATATTCTCAGAATACGTTATTACACAGAAAGCAGAATTTATATTCATAGTCTCTATACAATAAATTCCGCCAAGCTGAGCAGATAATGCTTCTACTCTTTCAGTATGTAGGTACAAAGCAGGAAATTTCATTAAATACTTCACAAACAGGCCTCAAAATACCCGGGAAATATGAATAAAGAGATAGTGCAAAATATATTATGTGCCGAAATTTCATCTCTGCATTTTAATTAATTTAGCATCCTGCGTCAGTCGATAATGGGTAGACAACCCAGGTTTCAATATATGAACTTGATATTAAACTCTATGGATTATTACGTAAATTGTTAATATGAAGTACATTTCCTCTTCATTATCCAGGTATCGTATGAGACCCAATACTCACAGAAGCTCAATTTAACTGCTGATAATAATCAATGAAAAACATATTGACATAATGTTTGCATAGACCTGTAGTGAAACTTACTTTTGAATTTTTAAGGCTATGCTTTGCAAACGCATCTCAGTTTCAAAGCATAATGATGTTCAAGAATCATAAAGCTTATTGGAAAATGCATAGGTATAACAAAGAGTACGACGGTTCAAATATAATAATTCTCTTGTACCGAGAGATCATCTACCCAAGCAGATAACGTTCAAATCAAACCAGCTTTGAGACGACTGCAGTTTCAAAAATAATTTAGTTTATTACACAAAGTATTGTAAGACAGTAAGATGTACCAAAGCAACTCAAAAAGACCTATTTTGTGATTAGTTTTTAAATTAGCTTGGATAAAAATTCTCAAATCATGGTTTGTTTTATACCGTTTCGTGCAGCAACTTCATCATAATATTATTAAGTAGAGTCACATTGTAGAGTTTGCTCGAATACCCTTTTTTATCACGTTACCACTGAATGAAAAAAGAATGGAAGAATAACTTCAAATCTCAAATCCACTTTTGGCAGACGACCTTTGTTTTATTTTAACACCTAGTTGTTTACTTTGAAAATATGGAAAATGAAAAATTGGTTTTATTTGTTAACGCATGTAGCTTATTGGCTAGGCACCGCACGGTAACTAAAACATCAATGGCCGTTGAAATGTACATTTGCGAACATTTTCGAACCTGAAAGAGTCGTCATAGTGGACGTTTTATGCAGAAGGTAGCAATGAAAGATATAAATATTTTTACTTTACATATTTCTATATTTTGTTTATCATAGAGATAAAAAGTTTACGTCCATAATTTGATGACCGGCTATTGTAGTGGTAACAAAAATTGCCTTTAATGCCAGAGGTGCTAGGTATAAATCCCGGAGACGTTAGATATTTTTGTGATGAACACAGATATAAGCAGGCAATTCAAGGATGATTATTGTTATTTAAACTTATTTTGTATAAAAAATTCATACATAATATATTTGTATATTTTTCTTAGTTGTTTAGTACGCATAACACAAATTCTTCAAGGAACATCATCATTATCATCACAACTCTTTGTAATGAGCCCACTGCAGGGTCTCTCCCCTGGGTGACGAGGAGGTTTAGGCCATAATCCACCAAGCTGGCTTGGTGCTGGGTGGTGGATGCCAGAATTTTCAGGGTGACGAAAATGGCTTCTGACAAACCCTAACGACTACTGTATACAGTACCCGGAACCGACTGCTTAACGTGCTCTCCGAAGCACGAAGTCGTCGTGAAAAATGAATGGTAGGCGGTCACCCATTCAAGTACCGACCGCGCCGAACGTTGCTTAAGGGTGCGTACAAATTGCTAGTAATGCAACCAGTAATGTAATATGCAGCGTCCGATGCCTGCGCTCGCTGTATTTGTACGTGTATTGCGCCGAACTGAGCATTCAATACGGGCATCCTGAGTAAGATTTTTTCCGTATTTCGTCGCGAGCACGGTCCGTCGCCGTACACGTTCTTTTCAACCGACTTCCAAAAGGAAGAGGTTATCAAATCGTGTGTATGTTTGTTACTTGATTAATTGGTCAAATATGAATCGATTTGTATGATTCTTGTTTCATTTGATAGATCACAATAAGTCAGAGGTGGCCCATTGAAATTTAATGGAAATCGACTCAGTACCTACTTAAAAACAACATGTACGAAAGCGGAGGATATTTTCCTACGTAGTAGGTGACATTTCACTTCAGCCAAAGTTTTGACAAGGATTTAATAATGTTAGTGATGTTGGTTTTTTAATGCTCTGCATTTCATAATATCTATCTCCGCGACACTCCACAAAATTAATAGATCACACGGGATATAGAGTCCGAAGACCTCATTCGTGCTCTAATTTTTATCAGAGCTTCATCAGTGTTCTACGTACATATATTAAAACTCGCCTGAGTGACTGATAGACAATGTACAGCCATAACTACTAGGCGTAGAGAGCTGAAGATTAAACGTAAATTCCTAGGCAGATGTTGGGGTGCACCAAGGCAAGTAACCCGAAATTCCCACGGGAACGGAAATCATATGACTTTTAATTTGTATGAAAAACTTATTCACTGAGTACACCGATGTGAAACGCCTAATCCCGGCGGCGGCGGATTTTGTTTGATGAAAACAGATATTAGTCGTCAAGTCATGGATGTTTATATGTTTATTTAAGTTTATTCTAATAAAAATATGTATTTATTCAATATGTATGTTTATACATAATATATTTCTTAAGTATATCAGTTATCTATTATTTTTGAATCCCGTGGGAATATTGGGATAAAAGTATCCTATGTGCTATTCCAGACTGTAAACTATCACCATGCCAAATTTCATCCAAATCCGTTCAGCCGTTTTGCCGTGATGGAGGAAACAAACATCCATACTTCTAAACTTTCACATTTATAACATTAGTAAGATTTATTTTACTTGCTAAAAATGTTCGTAAATGGGTGTCTGGTTAGGTAAATTAAAAATAAATAAATATTTCCAACATTCACACCACATTATTTGGGCCTAATAAATTTTGCTTAAGAACTTACGCTTTGGATACTAGATAGACAATGTTTATTCGCGTACGGAGTCATGAGCAAAAGCTAATCGATGTACTCATAAAAAAAATCTCCGAAGACCGCGACGTTGGTAGCGCACAGAAATTATAAAAGGAGAGAAGGTTTACAGTTGAGAAAACAAAAACTTTAAATGTTCTGATTGTGTACATTTTCACGATACAAATTAATTCTTAAATGATCTCCTAAACGAGTAAACTGATTTACATGATTCAAATGGATAAATTGGTTTTATACCCAGAGCTTTCATTTGACATCAAAATCGTTACGATAACTTAACAAACAAAAAATCACATTTTCAAGTTGCTCTCGTAATTATCCAATTTGCAATCCGAGTCCCTTTGATGTTGTCTAAAAAACCGACAATTCACGGATTGCGTCAAGCAGGCTATGAGCGTCACGCACACAGGAGCAAGTCTCACTCAACAGGCGCAATTCGTGTTCGCGAGCGGTGCTCGCGCAATTAGTACGGGCGCACGAACGCCCGTCCACATAGAGCATCGAGCATTTTATATGTTATTCAAAAAAACAGAAAATGTACGGATCGCTTAGAGCTGGCCACGAGTGCGCTCTACTAATTCTAAAATCTTTTGAACGCTGCCAAATGAAGTTCTTAGGGTCCTGGCTATATTTTAAGATTATTCGTCTATCTTCCAGAACCATTTTCTCAACATTCTGAAGTTTTGTTATTTTGAATAAGTAGTTGGCCTTTTTAAATTTTGGAAACAGAAAACACAAATATGTTTGACTTCAACATTTGAATATTTACTTATTTCATGGGGCATAACACCATCCCCGTAGAAATAGTTGTCCCATGTGATACCTAAATCATGCATATTTTTTATGCAGGTGCTATCGATTTATAAACCATTTTATAGCGCAAATGGGCATTATTTATTTTTTGATTATTGACAAATACGGTCGATGACATAATAATTTACAAACTACGGACTAAACACGAAACCACCCGAATCAACTGAATAAAACTGAATTTTCGTTGGGCCATTTTCAATCGCTAGCTACGCATCTATGTATTTTGCGTTCACTGCATTAAACACTGTCTATTAATACCTATAGGATTTGCAGGACTAGGCTTTGAAAATAATGTAGCGTGGTCCAAAGCCGAACGAAACGCTTTTATAGGTTCCTTTTCGGTACAGGTCGCTAAGGCGTGGACTACTGTGTCAGGTATTTTAAGATCTTTTTATTTTTTTCAAGTATCTAACGAGTACCTAAACATCTCGAGGATGGACGTGTATCATCTAGTAAAATCTAAATCGAGTATCAGGTGACAAAAAACAAAGTCAAGTATATTGTCCATTTAAAAAAATCTTCTATAGATTGCTTGTTACTGATGGAAAAAGTGTTTCACGCAATTTCTAATTTTCCCATTTGTATACGTAGGGTATCCCATTAAATCCTTATTATAGTCAGGCTAATGTAGACACTGGAATATCCTGGCGAATTAAAAAAATAGCATCGTGGTAGCCCCGACTCTAGCACGAAATAAATGGACTAAATTGATAAAAAAAAATATAAAATTATCGTAAAAAATAATAATATTGGTACTGTCCTGCTTTTTGATGAGAAGTAGATTATTAAAATTATAGGCAACTAGTATTAATCAGATTTAAAAATAAAACAACAAAATACAATAATTATTTTAATTCATTGTAATCAAAATCTGAGTCCAGAGTCACTGGTATCGCTGTTTCCTACATTGATTATGAAACTATAATTTTTTTTATTTTTTTATTCATTTTCAAATACGAAAGTGCCAAAACCACCAACAACCGTTCCATTGACAACGGTGACACCATAAAAACGACTTTGGCTGCGATATTAGTACTGCCATATAAAAAGTCTGCAAAAACTCTCAGTGTCTACTTTCGTTAGAAAAACCAATTTCTTACGGGGTTGTACAGTAGAACATCATAGGTTATGCAATTAGTATTTTAATATGAGCCCAGACAAATGTGCTAATATAGGTACTAGACTGATGTGGCAATTTGTATTAAACAAAAATTTAATTTCACACATCAGGGCTTCCACGAGTAAAAATTACTTTGATGTAAAATATTCATTTCAAAATAAAGTGCATGTTTTGGACAACACACATGTGGTAGTGATGTTTGAGATTTTTCAACCATTTTTAATCTGTTTCTGTATTATTTTCAAGGGCTGGACCTGGATTAATAGCTTTTACGTCAGTCAGAAATATAATAATGTAATGAAAGAAACTCATTTTTTGGGCTTTTTCTGCCCAAAGTGCCAGCCAACAAAAAAAAGTGATATGTGCCGTTAGAGCTAATCGATTAATACGAGTATCAAACAAAAGTTGTGGGATTATTCTATGTCAAGTTTACAAGTTCATATGTTGATTTATAAAAGTGATGAAAATATGTACTCCAATGATAGATTTCAGTAAACATGTGACGATATATAATGCAAGTAACTTTACTTTAAACCAACTACAAAAAAGGAGTAATCAGTATGACCTGTATGTATTATGTATGTATGTTTGTGCGTCCGCGACTATCTCGTGTTTCGTCTTACCGATTTTGATGCGGTTTTCAGAAGATTATTTGTCACGGTTAGCAGAAGCTTCTGGTATTTTAACCGAATAAAAAAATGAGGTTCTTAATTGGCCTGTTTGGTTTTAAAAACATTTTAATGTCACACACCAACGTATTTGAAATATAAATCGGGGATGGTACTGCATTAAACCATTCAATGCATCAAGAATGAACAATGTTCGCTTATTCGATACTGTTAGTTCTGTGTTTTTACCTATTTTCAATAGTTCATATTTTCCAATAGTTTATTGAGGATAACAATTCAAAAGTTTTTTTGTATCGTTAGCTTTTTTTAAATCTAAAAATCTATTTATTGGGTGGTTGATTTTCGGTAAATGAAAAGTTTGTTTTTCAAAAGTACAAACCATTTTTAAAAAATGAGTTTGACGACCGGCTGGTGTAGTGGTAACATACATTGCCTTCTATGCCAGAGGTCCTGGGTTCGAATCCCGGCGGCGGCGGATATTTGTGTGATGAACACAGATATTAGCCGTCAAGTCATGGATGTTTGTATGTTTATTTAAATTTATTCTAATAAAAAATATGTATTTATTCAATATGTATGTGTATATATTTCTTAAGTATATCAGTTATCTAGTACCTATAACACAAGTTCTTTAGGAAACTTAATTTGGGCTAGATAATGTTGTGTGAGTATCAGAAATATTTATATTTATGTTTAAATTTTTAAACCCGAGCCACTAATATCGCCGACAAACATTCATACATACGGATCAAACTAAGATCTTCCTTTTTGAAATTGGTTAAAAAGACAAACAAATTATAAATATACTCGACAAATGTTTAATGTCTAATATCTTGAAATACAGTACTTAGATATTTTTCAACGTTATTCTTATTTGATGGAGGTTTTCACAGTTTCCAGTACCAAAAAGTATGAAATGAACTGAAAAAAATGAAATGAAAATTAAGTGTTCTTCACACACGATGATCATTGGTCATGTTCGCACCTCATGAGAATTCTATACCTACATCTTTTTTTTTTTTTTTTATAAGTGACTAAACCCGCCTTTGACCTCAATCTCACCTGATGGTAAGTGACGATGAGGTCGAAGATGAAAGCACACGGGTTTAGGAAGGAACTGGCTCTTTATACAATATTGCCGGAACACATTACCGCCGGAGCGGTAACATTTGGCGGCAGACTTTATATAAAGGGTGGTCGCTAGCCAGGCGGACCCAGAAGGGATCCTACCACCAAGCAACAGCACAAGGTTTGGATGATAGCATTGCTACAATATAAATAAATAAAATCCCCAGACAATCACACCAACTACTTAGCCCCAAACTAAGCAGGGCTTGTGATATGGGATACCATGTAGTGAACTAGGGGGAATCTAGAATATAAATACATATATAGATAAACGCCCAGCCCCGGAACATTTTTTTTCTTGTTCCGTGCGGGAACCGTACCCGCCACCACTGGCGTCTGAGGTCGTCAATCATTACATGAAGAATAAGATAATCTGCTTTTTAAATGACATTAAAGGCCAGCTAACGAACACTGGAGCCACCTGATGTTATGCGTTATCCAAGCCCATAGACATTGATATTTGGAAATGCAATGATTTAACTATTCGTTGCGGACCCAAGGGCTTGTTAGGGGTTAGGGATGGTTGAGCCTTTTTTTCCAGTAATTACGCTGGCTGTGCTTTTCATTTATCTGCAACACAACTACGCATAATCACGGCTATTATGGCGGTTAAAATAGGGAGGACGGACTACCGTCGTAGGAAAGTGCTAACTTACCCAGTCGTCTCCGAACTAAGAGACAACTACTGACTAATAAATATCATTTTAATCAATAATCTGCTTTTATTCTTTTATGTTTTTTTTACCTAAAATGTTGGATATAGGGTGTTCCAAAAAGTACTTTATCCCAGATACGCCTAGTCTTTCCCATTCGACTACAAAAAAACCGTATTTTTGGACTTATACTTTTACCATTTAAAAAAATCTAAACGTTTGAATCCTCAAAACTACGTTCCTACGCTCCAGAGCAAACTTAGGTGTTAATAGTAATTACTTGAGTAAAGTTGGAATGAGATATGTAGATGTCGTCTATGTATTGCGGCATCTCTTTCTAGAGTTTGTACATATTTAATTTCGTGAGTGTGTGATTTTACAGCGATTCCTTGAAATGAACTCCGCTTTGAAAAATTGCTGTGATAAAGTTTAATGAATAATTTTTTTAGGCTTTAATTTCGAGCTTCCGATTATTCATTGATGTTTAAATATATTTCCTTTAGATGACTAGATTTTTTTATAGGAAACTATAAGTCTAAATAAAAAAAACGGAAGATTAGCCCAATATGGGATATTTTTCTAAAAAGCACTTTTAGAACACCCTGTATATATTGTTTTCTGAGTCAGATCTGTGTTATTATTTAAAGTAATTACCCAACAGTCTTAGCACTATCGTAACAATTCTTCAAATCATGTTTTTTCTACCCTTTCCAAAATTAAGTACCTATGTATGAAAATTACTACTACTATCAAACTTGTATAACTTCACAACTTTACTACCATAATAATTATTGCTCATCACAGTTAGTACTAACGATACGTGCCATTTAATTTTGTTGGCTGGCACTTTTGAAAAAGACCCAAAAATATATGGTGCCAAAATGATCTCCTTTACAACAAATTTCATTTTCGTCATAAAATTTGAGAGTTTGTAACAATCAAAACTAGGAAAATCCTTTATTCTATTCGGGTACTGAAATACATCTGGCACTGCGATTTAAAATTTCAACGACATAATTTGATTAGTACTTAAGCTTATGTGTTGATTGTATTAGCAGTTCCAACAACGCACTGTCAAATTAGACCAAACATTAGAGAAAAGTTACATGAATTCCCACTAAGCTGAAAATGGATAAGATTGTTTAAAATATGATTAAAAATTAAATTTGCAAGTTCCCCAACATTCCCCTGTATGGATTTTTTTTATTCAAGGTCAAACGTCAAAAAAAATAGTTTTTTTGCAATTTTCAGCAAAACGGTAAGTTTTAAAAATACCCTGGACACAATTTGTAGATCGTAAAATTATCTACAAAAAATGTATCATTATTTTTTTCATACGTACCACCGTTTGAGATATAAGGATTCAAAAAGTTGTAATCGACATAATATGCATGAGTACGCCACGCATCTCTATAGTTGTAATAATATTCAGAGTTTGTCGTAATGAATAGATAACCCGTTAACTGGAGATAATCTGGATGTAAGACTGTAAGAAAATCCTATCTTCCGGCCAGGATTCTGAACCATCTGAAAAAAGCGTAGAATTTTATACTTTTTTATAAACCTAACTTCTTTCATTCTTTTCACTGACATCTCATAAAATTTAGGTATTTTTTGCTGAACTATGTTTCTGAAGACTTGTGAATTAATTTTAACATCATTTTACGTGTTATGTTATAAACGTTAAACATTGTCAAAATTGACGTTTTAAGACGTTTTTCATTTGACAACTTTGATCAGCTACTGTGACAAAAGAAGTACGGTGCCATAGCTGCCAATAATCTTAATAACTTGTGTTGTATGTGTAGATTCCATTAAGATATAACAATGTGTAGTTTACAAGCATATTGTAGTTACAGGAGCAAGAACACTGATCAAGGTCGGAATTTTCATTTTACAAGTAATGTTATAATTGTTGTAAAGATCGTTCGTAATATGAAGAAAGTTCACACAAACACTATGGGGTCCACATTTAGGATATTTGATAGTAAACTAGGTTGTTTAATCGAATAAAAATGCCAGAAATAATTGTCAAGGGGTGCAGTGCTAAATAGGGTTGCAAAAAAGTCGGTCTGTTTTGCCTCTGGCGTGTAAAATTGACAAGGTCGGTCGTGCCCTAATACTGCACCCACAAACAGTGGAGAATCCTGTCGATTCAATGTCGCGACATGCGATACATCGCTATTTAAGCAGTTAACATATAGGTACTCAGGATGAAGATGAAGAATAACAAGAAGGACAAGAACTAGAAGAAGAAGAACTAGATGAACAAGAACAAGACAATCAAAAAGAAGATCAACCAGAAGAAGAATTTGAATTCGGATTTATACTACTTTTTTAAACTTGATTGGTTTCATGTTTTCAATCTCTGCTCATATCTGTTATTTTGCAGTGGTTTCAAATTAAACAGGATTACAACTGACCCGTGGAATAGGCCTACTGGAGAAACAATGTTGGTAAACGCGCTAAGTACACTTCCTCATAGGTGGCGTAGAAACGTGTGCCTATTGTGACGATTACAACTTTTACAAATTGTTTAATCGTTATACCTACAAATCGTTGGCTTGTTGCAAAAAAAGTAATGATATATTTTTTGTAGATAATTTTATGATCTGCAATTTTGTCTCAGGTATTTTTATGATAGAACTTACCGTTTTGCTGCAAATTGCAAAAGTTCTTTTTTTTGACGTTTGACTTTGAAAAAAGAAGTTTTGTTTAACATTATGATTCCATCTACGCGGGAATCCTGTTTGGCATGGTATTTACGTAGCATCCTGTAAAAGGGCTCTTAAATTTAAAAACCCTACCTATTGTGTCATTGGTCAATTCAAGAAAAAAATCGATTAGTAATCCAAATTGATATTAATATTGAGTCCAAAGTGTGCCCGTTTGGAAATTTCACACTTTAGTACGTCAACGAATTAACCGTGCATCACCCATCAAAACGTTGTTAAATAAACCTACTTGTCGCTTATTTTGGGCTGTAGAATCTGTTAAGTTTCATTTTATGAGTCGGTCGGAGCTATATCAAGGAAATAACATAAACGTTCGGGGAACTCCATGCATTTCTGTCGTATTTTTATCGCTGTATCTTTTTAACGTATCTTTATTTGTTGCCTTACCATCTGAAAGGAATTCCAAGTGTTACCTACCTCACTGCGGTTTTGAATAAAACCGATATGATCGTCTGTTTTGTTTGTATTTAATGTGCTTTTTCGGTTTATTCTTAGTTAAATGACGTGATCCCAAAGTTTGTTGTTTTTTTTTGCATTTTATACTCGTAAATCTGTTTCTCATCACCGGTTACAATGCGTTCAACAATTTTCAGGTCGGTATTGTTGAATCGTTTTAACATTTCTACAGCTACTTTTACACCATTGATGTTTTTAAAATTATAATCATTACATGATAGAAAACATATTACATGTCAAACACAAATACAACAAACGAATACAGTCGAATAAAATACTTAAGTTAATCCTTTCTCAGAATCGGACAAATTTAATTAGGTCCAACAACTCAATTAGGTTGAATCTGACCTGCTTGAGGAACCTACATGTGTAGTGAGCGGATTTGAGGGAACGGTATGGCGTACTTATTGTGCTGTACAGTGTAGCCCAGACGGTGCTATACGTTGGCTCAAAAATTGTTCCTCCACAAAAAAGAACATAAATAAAAACTTTCTCAAAGCTATCTATGAACTCATACGGTTTCCGTTGAAACTCTTTAGTAGGGCCACAACTGCGTTACGCTGGGGCACGTGCGGGCCAATACAAAACTGGATCGACACGGACGGGCCACGCGCGGGCCTACCATCTTTATCACGCGGACATACGCTTAACGCAGTTTTGGCCCCTTTTACGTAAAATTAGCTTTTATTAGGAAAACCTAACTGCCTAAACTTGGTTTATTTAAAGAATCAACTAATAGATATGATTCATCTTAATTTCAAATCAATATTTTAGGAATTGATCGACAAAATCATTTTTCTATCACAGTGGTGGGTAAGGCTGCTCTTGAGGGTGACTATTACTACATATTTCAATTGTGATACATTCTGTAAAAAAGAGTTAAGCAACTATAGAAATATCACTTATTCAACAGAGTCCATACAGAATTACCTTTTTACTTTTCATCTTGAACGGTTTCAAAAATAGCTGTTCTCAGAAAATATTTACACAGATGCTAGATGTAGAAATATCGTGATTTAGTCCTTATTACTAGATGCCGGTAGTTTATAATAGAATGAGTGCCATGTTGATGAATAACATATGACAAAAAAAAACAGGTAGCAATGCAATGGTTTCTGTAAGCAAATTTTCATAAAACTGATTAATATGTACATAATATAAATAAATACGTAGAAGGAAAAGGTCCTCTCGGTACTTCGACAATGAAACAATTATTTGATTGCTAGTGGATTTCTATATGGACTCTAACCGCATGGCCGATGGACATTCGCCGTGGCGAAAATTCGCGCAGAGAAATTACGACTGAAACAAACTCATACAAATGTTGTAATGAAAATTTATAAGGACTAACCGACGTGAAATATGCCCGTGCAAAGTATTAGGTAAACTCTGGTCAGTAACATTGTCCGGTTCTCGGGTTCATTGTTAAATCAGTTACAGTTTTCTATTGAAGAGCTAACGGGGCACTAGAAAGCTTGTTAAAACTATCCAGAGTTGAAAGTTATAGTTTTGGAAACGTTACACAGTTGAAAATTATAGTGCAACTGCAAACTTTGTTGGAAACTGTTTATCTGACAAGATCGACTCACCGCACCGGTGCATTTAGTATTCTACAATTATACTTATTTTTTTAGCATCTTGTTTGTCAAACTTTATAAAGGTATCTGTATCTGTATCTGTATCGGACTTACTATACAAGGTGTAAGAATCGAGTTCAGAGTGCTCGCTTTCATTATCTAAAAGGCATAATATTAGTTCTGGCTTTTAATTTAATGAATATTGCGTAAGTTTTGTTGTGTAAACGGTAAATCAAAATAAATAAATTATTATATTGATTACTAGCTGCTGCCCGCGACGTCGTCTGCGTGAACGCTATGCAGCACCAAACGCACCTACGATTATAACACTGATAGCGTGATAATATGTAGCCTATATGTTGACCCGACTTCTTAACTATCTTCATGCCAAATTTGAAGTAAATCCATGCAGTACTTTTTGAGTTTATCCCGGAAAGACAAACAGACAAAAATTCTAAAAACTATATTTTTTGTTTCTGTTTCGATTGTAGATCATACCCCAAGTATTCTTTAAAAAAATATTCAATGTACAGTTTTGAGTTATCTACTGCAACCAAAAGAGCAAAATAAAAAAGTCATTCCTTTGCTTCTGCTTTGTGAATGCACTGTTGTCTCATGGTGGATAATTTCAACTTATATTTCTTAAAACGAAATCAATAGTGACATTACTTTTTCAGCCTATTATACTATCCAAAAATAATAAAAGAATCAACTTTATATGGTGGGCATAAAAGCCAGGCAATGTATGGGCACTGGGATGAACCCTTTGTTATAGATATTCTATTTCACGAAGTCCGTTCGGCTTTGATTGTAGAAGTGACGTATCCCGACAAGCGCGCTTGAGTGTGTAAATGTAGGTAACGTTAGCAAAGAAATCATAATAATATAATATTTCAAGTCGAGATTTAATAATCGAAATAAAATTTTGGTTTTAAAAGTATATACTTTTTATAAATAAATTAGATTAGGTTGCAATAAATACAAATATATTAAGAAGATTTAGGCATTTGACTAAGCATTGGTGTTACAGAATGGAAACGAAACAAGTAGTACTATTCAGTATTTTCAATCACTATCAGATAAATTTTCGATTTCCGAGTCCGTTTTGCTGTCGTCAGAATCATCTTGTACATTGATTATAAATTCAAAATCGAGATCAAAATATTGAGATAAAACAAAATGTAATCAAAATAATTAAGAAATATAAACATCTTATAACACAAAAAAAATATTCATTTTATAAATACTTCTATTGCTATATTAAATATCTTTGCATAAAATTTTAATCGAAAACGTATAAATAAATATTTCCTCACTATGGGCAACTCTTCTTCGTTTTGTTGCCATGCTGACCTTACTCCGTGAAACAATTTGGCGCGAACAAAACACGCTACTGATCCGGACCGTGTCCCGATCGACACTGAGCGCTCGTAACATACGCACACAAAAACAATGTGCATGTGCACGCTTGACAACATTCATAGCCAAACGGACTTCGTGACATAGAACATCTATACCAGTCATCCTGTATACTTAACGTTTTGCTCTGACATGCCTAACGCGACGAGTTATTATTTACTTCAAACTGTTATTTATCAAGCGAACCTGTCTGAATTTCGAGTTTTAACATGTGCTGGAATCGCGACAGTTTCAAATAGTGAAAAAATCCAGCCAACCAAATATCTGATGAATAAGTAATGGGTATTTTATAACTTATCCGCAACAGGTGTATTGATAATTTTGCAGAGGTTTTTCTATCACATGACAACCTATTTGCATTATAATATATTATAATATGACAAAATTACAATATGTATACGTGTGTTCGCGAACTCCGTATAAGTGAAATAAAACACTGGTCAGTCGCTCGTGATCACAATGTCTAAAGAAACCAAACCGTCTTGTTAAAATGTAAAATAAAATTATAAGCGATTGGTCCGGTTAAAAATAATATATTCTAGATTATGAATCGTGAAAACTTAAGGCTTTATTCCATATAGAGTACTAGCTGTTGCCCGCGGCTCCGCGTGCGGTTTTAAAATAAGTATTTAATAATGGTATGCCCGAGTTCAAGTATTTTAATAATTCGTAACATTTACGTACACAGTCTTGTCAGGTAAGTAAGAATATTGTGGTTTAGTTTCGACCGACATTATTTACATTATTTTGAAAAAGGAGTTATTAGTTCATAATTACTGTCGTGTACTTTTTTTGTTTCTTACACTCAGGAGTATTTTTGTTTGGGAAACTATTCAATATACGGACACTTCTTTTTTACTATTTTGTTGTGGTTAGGAGTGTGCACGATGATAGCCACGGACCAACTTTGCACATAGTGAAGAATTTAGATTTATTGTTATTTGTAGGACACATTACAATTCGGAATAAATCAAGGAATAAATAATAAAGTAATATCACCTCACCGAGTCGAAACCATATCGAGTTTTAATATGGGATATCGCCATCTATCGGTAGGATTGAATTTGATTTGCATGCAGACAAACTTAAATACAAACAGACCAAATTTTTTTATCAGAAGAGAGAATATTAAATGTTCCGACACGTTTTTATTACTCTTTTAATATAATGTAAAGATGGAGTAAGGGATAGTGCCTTACCATCTATCGTTAGGATTAATACTAATAAATTTATTCGATTGCTTTCTGTTTCAACAACTCAATAAGGTATCATATACTTTCTCCATAATGAAACCATATCGAGTTTTAATGAGGAATATCGCCATCTATCGGTGAGAGGAAACACTAAATCACTATGTTGACTTCAAAAAATTTATTATAAATCACTTATTTTTCAAAATCTCGATTTTTATATGTCAGCCACAGATGTCAGAAGAATGCAACAACAAACAAACACAAAAAGAAATTTTTTTCTTTCATATTCTTACTTTTTTTTCAATTCTTAATAACCTTACATATTTTTTTTGTAAAAATATTTCATGTTCACACGTTATTGTTTACTGTTTTATATATACATATGTATGGTAAAGATTGATAAAAAATAAAAAAATATAATAAAAAAAATTACGCGAGCAGGATCGAACCCACGACCTTAGACTCATGGTCGGTCTACGCGCAACTGAGCCATGAGTACTTCTGATCTGTATGCGCAACATCTCCACCATATTCTAGTAAGTTTTAGGCATAACTTTTAAAAATCTATTACAATTTTTTTAGATCCTAGATTTTTTTATGTCTGCAGAATCTGCTCATCGTCCTGGACAACTTTTGATAAGGCATCATATCTATATTTCTTACGGTTTTGATGATCCCTTAAGGGTTCTGCATCAGGTGTTCCAGTAACCGAAATAAAATATACCCTATATGTTGCCTCGGCTTCACAGCTATACATCAAAAAAAGTTTCATTCAAATCCGTCCAGCGGTTCCAGAGATTAGCGTGTGCAAACAGACAAACTTACAAACAAACAAACAGACAATTTTTTTTTTTCAGATTCTTACTCTTTTTTCATTTTTTTATAACCCTAGATAATTTTTTTTGTAAAAATATTAAATGTACAGACACGTTTTTTTTACTGTTTTATTATATGTATTGATATCAGCTGAACATTATTTCTTGTTACATGAACTGCAAGGGAAACTAGCTTGGATTTCATTACTAAGTAAACACAGAGCGGCGAGAAACTTTAGCCGCTGTCTATTTGTAGACTAGTCTAGGGTTTTGAATAACTTTTTAGGGTTCCGTACCTAAGGGGTTAAACCGGACCTTACCGGAAATACTAAGACCCTGCTGTCCATCCGTCTTTCCGCCTGTCCTTCTGTCACCAGGCTGTATCACGTGTACCATTTAGTCTTTCTCCGCCATTTTAAGCCTTCTTTGTCAAACATGTCATCAGATGGTTTTATAACCTCTGGTATTTTGCCTAGCCCATAAGGGATATAGGCGTGAGGTTATGTATGTATGTAAGAAAAAATATATATTTATTGGGCTATATTTATACGAACAGACACACATTACGTTGGGGACAGTTTCCTGCCATATTCGCTGTTTGCATATTAAAGAGCCATATTTTTAATCTGAACGCAACACTTATCATGTAGCTCAGTGGACGTTTAGGTTGGAACCCTTCATGCGCTAGTCTGTTGCACCTGTTTTTATTTATAAGGCTTCAAAGAACTGTCCAAGTTTTTTCTGTGGATTTCATAACGGATTTTATTTCGGATCGTAGAAAGAATAAAACAATAATAAAAATTGCTGTTGTAAAGCTATACGAACGACTTTCTGCGAGAAACCACACAAACAATATTATAATATTAAAACCGCGCCCGATTCCCCGCGTAACTTCTGAACTCGTCAGAATTATTTATAAAATGAGAATTTCTTAAAGCTCACTGGTAGTTTCTGGGATAAGTGCTTTTGAGATTTTTCACAATTATTATATACAGTAGTAACTACATATAAAATAAACTCCACAAAGCATAGCAGAATTTTAGTGTAAATGCACTCTCATCTTTAACGGAACCAATTATTAATAAATATTTACTGAAAGCTGTATTAAAAATGGTTTCTGGTAAATACATAACAAAAAGACAGGCCCTTCTAAGTATTGCTCCCTGCGGAAATCGAAAGCCGGAAACTACCTACATGTCACTAACAACATAATATTCCCGCTAAGGATGTTCGCATTAAAAAGATCAGAAATATGTCTATTGGGTGTTATTGTCTAGGGATTTTATTGATTTTATCTCTAATTAAGTAACTGTGCGATTAGTTTATTTATATAAAACCAGCCCACGATATTTGTTTACTTAGAACAAGTAGTTGTATGTCTTATAATATATATGATTCTGAGACTTGCACATTTAGAAGCAAGAGAAGTATCTTCTCCACTTTTACAATACCACAACCGCTGCTCCAGAGACTAAAACCTCCTTAATACGAGAAGTGACAGCCGCTGACCGATGATAGAATGGACGCCTCTCGAACATGAAAATTTACGTCTGTCGAACGAATTTGGAGCTATAAAAGGAGTGGCAATCTGGTCTCTAGGCTTTTTTTCGAAATAGAACACCGATCAGAGTAGTAAGGAGAGCTACTGAGGAAAAATTGACAAAAGTAAAATAAAAAAGTACCATATAACTTTATAATCTATTGGAGCCGTGGATTCCAGAAACTTTGGATACTTACCTACCCATCTTGGAAGTTCGGAGTGTATATAAAAAATCTTAGTGGACTGTAAGTGAACTAGTGCCTTTTATACATCCTTGTAACCTTTTTTTTGTAACTATATATTAACTTTAACTTTATTCCCTTTATTTCTTTTACCTCTTCATTTAAATAGTAAGTTACTTAGGATATTACTTTAGTTAACACTACAGCCTATGATCAGGGACGTATGCTTGGCTGTATTTGTCAAAACCCGTTGTATTTCAACCCCGCACAACAACCCGTTGTGCTTGAAATGAATATGATCGATGACATGGGCAGTCACAGCCGAACTAAAAATCTTCGATTCACAATAAGTAAACCAGGCACAAACTACCGTGGATCATTTTCAATATAATAGTAACTTATAATAAAGTAAAATAAATAAATAATAATTATATTTTTTTCCGTTTACTGAAATACGGCCGATATTTAAACTATCATTGCCACAGTGCAATCTACAGTCTCGGATCAAGTGCGTCACTTAAAAGTATGTTTAGATAAATATATATTCTGCGTCGCAGAATATTGTTTTAAATATTATACAGTGTGTCCCCGCATGTAGTAATAAGACTTTAGGAGCAGTACCTATTGACAATTTTATCGACGAAAATACCTCATTTGGTGGGTCAATTCCAAAACCCTGCTATTCTGTAGCAACTTTTATTTTTACTTTCGCAGAATTCACCTTGATTTGTAAACCAACGGCTGTTTAAGTTCTATGTCTGTTGGGGGCTCAATATTAAAGTCATTTCAATAACATAAAAAAATTGTCAAACTGTTTTTATGTAATTGCCTAAGAGACAATGTTCATTTCCTTATTTTTTCTCCTTTTACCTACCAAGATACCTCTGCTTAACAGATCGACTAAAGTGATGTGAGGTGGATTTATATAAATTGGTTGATTTGTGACTCACTTAGTGTATACCATTGAAATAAATAATAAGTGACGTTGACCTTGAAATTTATTAATTAATTAAGTCCAGGGTCCAGTAGCCCAGGTAATCCATTTGCTATCTGTGTGGGCATTGTGAAACTGTACGTTGACAAGTTTGCCTAACAAGATGACTGATGTTTGGTACCTCCGTAGAGGTTTGGGATCGAAGGGAGAGTTTTCGATATGATCAACTTTAAAGTATACTAAAATACGTAACTATTTAAAAGATTTTATGAAATGATATCGTATCATCAACAATAACAACAGCCTTGAATAATTCTGACCTTGGGATTTCTAATGGCGCCAACAAACTTAGACAGTGTCATATGAGATTTAAATTCAAAGTCTCTGGAGCCTCTGAAGCGAAAACGATATTTACAATTATAATTTTCAGGCGTATTTACGTACACATATAAAAACTAAGTATTATAGATAAATTAACTAAAGCTGGCGCGTTCAACACATTTACACATTGCTCTTGTGTAGTGCGAATAAGCGCGCGGCGTGACGTCGTACTGTATGCGCATTATGAAAAGTCTGCCCGTCTGCCCGTCTCTCTCACGGTTTAGCTTATGACCCTGAAGGGGAAAAATATTTTCTTCCTTTTTCTACTGTTTCTAAATACAGCGTGATCTTGTGATCGCGTTTTATCATTAATTTGCAGTGAACGCAAAAAACATAGAAGTGTTACTAGGTTTCGTGTTTAGTTCGTAGTTGGCAGCACATGTCATCGACCGTATTTGCCAATAATAAAAATATAAGTAATGCCTAATTGCATTATAAAATGGTTTGTAAATCGATCGCACTTGCACAATATAATCATAACATACTATAACAAGTAACACATTGTGTTTATTTATCTACAACGCACCCACCTTACTAAAACCTAACTCTAGTCTAAACTTAGACTAGAGTCGCATTTTGAATCAAAATCGTTTATTTTTTAACATATCTACTGTATAGTCTCGAATTGTAGCATCAAATACCCATTTAGCTGTATCGAAAATACGAATAAAATTTATTTTCAGAAGATACTCAAACAAAAAAAAGTTATTTAGATTAGAAGGTGAAAAATTTTGAGTTTTTTTTAATTATGAAAAACTATCATATATATATACTAAACTATAAGAAATAGGCTAGTAGTACTCGAAGGAAGTATGTTCAGAATAGGTCCACCCATTTCAATTTGGCCAACTGTGTACCAAACACCCTGTATTTTGACGAAATCAGTCACTTCGAAAGAAAAGTAAAGTAATTATCCGAGGAAATATCTCGTAAGTTACAATATCAGTTACAATAAACAATTTTGGCTTGCGTTCAGTTAGAATCTGAAGGTTTCAAGATAAATAATATGTTTTTTAATTACTTAGTTCTAATTAATAGCTCAACTAATTATCTTAGTTTAGGTGGGCAATAAAATGTGCATCCTATATACTACATTGGTTGAAAAGTTCGCGGCCTGGCCATTAAAAAATAAACTTTTGTTATTTTTTCTGCCGTCATTTTGAACTGTCATTATTTAATTGTCAGCCCGCGAATTTTCAATTTGATATCTTGTTTAAATAAAATTTTACGAACAATATAAATACGTGTGTAGAACAAATTTTCACTAATGGAGAAATTTGAACAACGTGCTGTGATTAAATATTTGTTTAAAAAAAGATTAACACCAAAGGAGATCCATGATGACATGCAAACAACATTAGGGGAATCTGCCCCGTCTTATACCACTGTGAAAAAATGGGTTGCAGAATTTAAACGTGGACTAGAGAACATCGAAGATGACCCTCGCTCCGGCAGGCTAATGACGTCTACGACCGAAGAAAACATCAATAAAGTGTGTGATCTCATATTGAAAGACCGTAGATTGACTATCAGAGAAATTGCAGACACTATAGGCATCTCATATGAACGAACGCAAAACATCATTGTCCATAAACTCGGCTTTTCTAAGGTTTCGGCTAGGTGGGTCCCCAGATTGCTTTCAGTAGAGCAAAAGCGAATTCGACTCACGATTTCTCGCGGCTGTTTGGAGATGTACGAGGCTGATCCACAAGGTTTTCTTGACAGATTTGTGACAATGGATGAAACCTGGGTTCACCACTATACCCCAGAATCAAAACAACAATCCAAACAATGGAAAAAATCAGGTGAACCAACTCCGAAAAAAGTAAAGGCAATTCTGTCGGCTGGCAAGGTGATGGCATCGGTTTTTTGGGATGCTAAGCTAAGGGTATCATTATGGTGGACTACCTTCCAAAAGGCGAAACAATAAACTCTGCGTACTATAGCACCCTTCTGCGCCGTTTACGTGAAGAAATTAAACAGAAACGCCCAGGATTACTGAGAAAGAAAGTGTTGTTTCACCAGGACAACGCCCGAGTCCACACGTCTGTCGAGTCTATGGCTCAAATTCGTGATTGTGGTTTCGAATTGTTGCCACATCCAGCTTATTCTCCTGATTTGGAACCTTCGGACTTTCATCTGTTTCCAAACCTGAAAAAATACCTCGGTGGGCAGAAATTTTTAACGAATGAAGAGGTCGAAGCCGCTGTTAACCTGTATTTTGAAGACCTTGAGGAATCTTTTTTTAAAACAGGTATGGAAGCTCTGGAAAGCAGATGGAAGAAGCGCATACAGCTAAATGGAGATAACATCGAAAAATAAAAATATTTTTGTATGTACTTTATTCTGTTTTCTTGACTAGGCCGCGAACTTTTCAATCCACCCTCGTAGTTATGTACAGAAAGCAGCAGAACAAACATTACAAACCTATCAAATTTCCCCAACCACTTTTTAAAAGTGGTTCTTCTTAATGTCAAAGGCATAGAGTTCAGGTTCAATTACAATTTTTTGGCAGGTTTGGAACTCTTGATCTGCTACCTCCTGTACATTGTGGCATAATCAAGTTTTATCTCAATTAAAATTTATTAAGTATTCCATTTTGTTAGAACTGATGCTTGCTTTTGATTATAATTCCATTTGTGTATAAAGAGTTAAGCAGGTATAAACAAAAGTCAATAATTTAAACACAACGAACGAGTTGTTGTTAAAGCTGGGCGAATATAACACATCAAGTTAGGTCAATCGCTGTCACGCTTAGGTTTAGCGTATAAATTGAATTTATCTCAAAAGATGAAACTTTATTAAATATGGCTTCATAAAATAATCTTCTAAGTTCACTACTCGTAACATATTTAAAAAATAACTAAAAGGTCTGAATTTAAAAATTACATTTTATTTCCGATCATTCGTATTATTATTTTTTTATTAAAAGTTTGACATCCCTTGTTCAATCTATTCATTAATATAAATTAATTTACAAAATATCAACTAACGATGGAAAAAACCACGACTACATTTTGTAAATATAACAAAACCCAATTTACTAAAACTCAAACGGTATCAAGTAATTGCTCAGTCAACTCGTGATGTTTTGAACCCCTGAAACATATCGGAGGCGACAAGTTTGGCTTCGAAAATAGCGAAATCAAGGTCACAATGAATATGCAACCGTAACGTCGCGCGAAACGAATGAGCGCAGACATGTTCATCTCCATTGCTCCTCGATTTACTACCTTCCAGACTTGATGACAAAGTACATTTTACTCCCAGTCACTTTGCTTGTTCTCACATCAGTAGGATAGACGGGTAATCAATAATGTTATTTATTGCTTCCTAGGTTTAGGCACTTTTTTAATTTTGTGTTAATATATAAGTAAACTCTTGAAACAAAAAAAAACATCCGTGATCCATGTGCCAAATGGTTTGGATTATGTTTACTAGAACTCTTCGTTCTTGTATGTGGTCCACAAGCTTATTATTGTTGTTTATCATTTTTTTAACATCTTACAATAATTAACAATTAATTGTTGAGCGCGTTGTCTCTGAGCGATATCGAGGGCACATCTTGCGACTAAGCCGGCTTCCGCGTTCTGCTGTAAGGAACCATCAATATCAAATGATACACCAATTACCGAGTTATTTCTAAATAATAAATACTTCTGTTAGTAATATACAGATAAAATCAATTTAAACCCTAACTGGATCCCAATTGAAAGTGCCGACTAAGACGATGAGGAAATACGCGGGTCTAGGTCACGATTTCAAAAATTTTGCACGATTACATCTCAAATGATTTTTAATTTGCAGGAAGTAGATACACTGTAGGTCCTCAAAAGAAATGTGTGACGTAGATTTAGTATAAAGTTTAACCAGTGACATTATAACGAATTTATTCTAAAGTGTGGCGAGTCTGAGACTAGCTAATTTGTCAGGTTCTCTCATTTGTGAATACCACAATATAAAAGTTTCGCTGCAATGGATTACAACTCCAATCGTAGGTTTGCAAAAATGCCCTTCGGATTTTTTAAATTGTCATGTATTGCGGATTGAAACTTCAACCTATTGCGTATTGGTCATTCGTCCGATAATCAATAGCGGACCGTATAGTCAGCTCAAAGTTGTTATTGTGTTCTTTTTTTAATTGTTGGATCAAAGGCATGGATAAGGTTTGAGGGCAAAGGTATTTTCTTTCGTAATAAGTTTGACAGTAGAAATTACTAGTTTCCCTTCCGTCTGTAAAAGGCGTGTACCTCTTAACATGCCAAAAAATAATAATAAACTCTTTATTGTTCTAGGAAAAATACATACTGTGTAGGTACACAAAAAAGCGAGTAAAATTATAAAAAATAACACGATGGTGCGACTGAAAAGCCGGGTCATTTACCGCGAATCAAATCAAATCGCAGGGATACGTAAATGCTCTATCTCTGTATATTTACAGGGTGCTCCATAACGACACGTTGCCGTGATACAGGAGGTAGTTGGATCTTAGACCTATCAAATAACATCAACATGGCTTCAGTAAAAGTCACTTTTCTCATTATTTAATAATTTCCACTTTCTGGTCCTTTTAGGGGTAAAACGGGACCAGTACCTACAGGGTAAAATCGTCCCTGCCTGATAAGCAGACTTTGAAGAACATAACAAAAATACTGGATTTTAAAACTCAAATAAACTACGAATAGCACATAGGGCATCGGGCTAAGTGTACACTAAAATTAAAATGTTTACAAATGGAAGTGACATGCTTGCTCGTCGACGACTTGATTCGCCTTTTTCCCGCTCTCCTTTCATGCGAGTCTGAAATTTATTGTTACGAGCTGACGGTACTTATTGTCATGTCATGTCTGTGTGAGTGAATAATACTACATTTTGATTGTATATTAAGCATGTGTTTATTTTTGCTGACATGTTAAGTTTCGTTGTGTACTGTTCCAAATATAAATGTGGTAATTGTAAGTCTTACCTGAAGCGTAATTCTGTACATATAGTCAAAAGCTGAGATATAGCTGGTTAATTTAAAGTTTAAAAATATGTATTTGTAAAATATTTCTGTAAATAGCTCAGATTTTATTTCTTCGCTGTGCGCTTCTGAAATAGGTCCTTACGTTTTTAATATCGTGTATATAAAAATGATTGTAAGTCTGGAACGCAACTACAATATATAAGATTTCGACCACGAGGAAACGCTACATTGTTACTTTTTGAGAAATTAAATAATCGACGCTATCGACAAAATCATTGAGACTGTTGTGTGGTAGCAGATGAGTGCATACCTTAAACTCAATAATATATTACCAGAGAGGCAATCAAGATTCCGGAAAGGCCACAGCACTACTACAGCTTTACTAGATGTTCTCGATAATATCCTGGCGGAACAAGATAAAGGGAATGGAACTATGCTTTGTCTTTTGGATTTTTCCCGTGCATTCGACACTATAAACCATGACCTACTGTTATAAAAATTGGCATTTTATGGTTTCGATCGAAAAACGATACAGTGGTTTTCCAGCTATCTCACTTATCGAATGCAACGTGTTGAGATCTTCAATGAATCTGGAACAAGTGCAGTCTCTGCACCGTCTTTGTTAAACTGGGGAGTGCCACAAGGTTCGATTATAGGACCGCTTCTTTTTATTGTGTATAGTGCTGATCTGACAAACTCTATAAGATTTTGCAAGTTCCATATTTACGTGGATGATCTTCAGCTTTACCTGTCTTGTAAACCCAGTGAAACTCCAACAGCAGTCGAGCAAATAAATGAAGACCTAGAAAGAATTGCCAACTGGGCTGGTCAAAATTGCCTCGTTCTTAACCCTGCAAAGTCAAAACTTCTTATTCTTGGTACCGATACACAGGTAGGTATCTAAAATGAATGCAATCCAGCCCATTATCAATATTGGTAATGTAGGCCGGGAGCAAGTTTCTGAGGCTTGGAATCTGGGTGTCCTAATGGACAGTGGGTTAAAATTTCACAAGCATGTTCTAGAAGTAGTTAGAATCTGCTTCTACAGGGCCAAAGTATTATATCGAGTTCGAGATTTTCTTGATGTTGATGTGAGGGTGAAAGTCTGTGAAGCGCTAATATTGTCCAAACTGAATTACGTAGATGCTGTGATCGGTGAGTGTATTTTTGGCTACACCAAGAAACTAATACAGCGTGTACAAAACGTCTGTGCCCGTTTTTGTTTTTCTATACCTCGCAGAGCTCATGTGACTCCATTTCTCAAACAAAGAAAATCTAATTAATATGAAGTCTAGACGTGCACTTTATTTTGCCACTCTATTTTTTGGAATTGTTAAGACTGGATCTCCTCCTTATTTGTTTGAAAAGCTCGCTTTCTCACATCGCCAAGCCAGAATTCCTCTTCGCATTGTGTGCCCCAAACACCACACTGCAGCATTTCGTGGCAGTCTCAGATATTTAGCCTCTAAATGTTGGAATTATATTCCACCACCTCTAAAACACTGTCAAAATACTGTTACTTTTAAAATAAATTATAAGAAACATCTAATTAACCTACAGAAATAGAATACTTAAAATATATCTATCTATATATCTATCTAATATTTCATCTTATATGTGTAGTGTGTATGTTTAATGTTAAATTACGTTTATATGCAAATCGAATTGTTTTGTATTATTGTAAGGAGTGAAATTTTATATTGAGCCAGCTTAGCTTTGTTTATATTGAATTTATGTCATAACAGCCTTAAAGATCTTTTTAATGTAATATAATGTAACATATTATGTTGATATGTGTAATGCACAGCAGTTTCTTTTCCTTGTGTTAGGGGTTTACGGAAGATCAGGTGTGTCCGCACTCCATGACTCATGCTGAGTAAATGCCTTTTCGGTGCTTACAATTGTATGTTTTTTATATGTATGTTTATTTATGATTTGGCACCGAATAAATTTCTTTTCTTTCTTTTCTTTTCTTTCTAAGAACCGAACCGATTATAACCTCCATAGCATGGGTGCCAGTACATAGATACTCTCATTATCGCTGGCAAAGCTGGTAAAGTGAGGGACTGGGTGCAATTATTAATTGCGATAGGTACTTTATTTAGGTGGATGTTAGTTAAGCGACTCTCCCTTTTGCGGGTTTGGAAATATGAGTACTACTACACAGTTATGCATGAGATAAGTTGTTAAAGCTGGCGATTGTGTTTCGGAGCGTTTGAAGCCGGATTATTCCTTTCTGATGATATTGTGTGGACATATTGCATTGTTTTGGTATTTTTATAATTTATGAGTAGCATTGAGGTTTGACCTAAGTTTTCAAGATTTATAGTGTCAAATAAAATACGATTTATATGGAGTAACATTTAATGCGACCGGTTGGCCTATTCATTTATTTATTATTGAAAGGCAAACTCACAGCTAGAAGCACAAATAATAAAATCAATAGAATTTATATGGCCAAAAACAAGTTTCCACGTAGATTAAACTGAAAATCAACTTCATATAAATTGAAACTACGATATTTTACAGGTACATAAAAGACAAACAGCAACTGCTGGCACAGCTGGACACAGAAACAAAGGAAGAGCAGCACTTGACGCAGGCTCTGGACGAGAAGGGAGAGCTGATCATTGAGATGAAGACTTCGCTGCAGCAGATCAACCAGCTACTCTCAAGTGTCGGTGAGTATCGTGGGAGCATAAGATTGTCTTAGATAGGCTACTATCCCTGGATAGGCGTGTCGTAAAAGGCAAAGAAGTAGAGCTAACGCTGGTGCTAATAGGCACCTTTCAGGGTTCGCCTAACAAACGAACGCCCTTCATATAAAGTCGCCCTTTATCAAGTGGTAAAGTATTCCGGCATGGTTTCGTGAAGGGCCTTGTACTTACAATGTAAGAAGCAGAGCTACGTATCTATATTTGTAAAAAACCCGTTAGCTACCGTTAATTAGAGTTACAGGATGATTCGCCTACTTTACGACGAGTTGACTACTTTAAAATTTTTTAAGAGTCAATTCGTCGGCGAACAAATAGCATTCGGACGGATTCCCTACAGAAGTTAAAAAAATATATACTGCTCAAAACAGAATAGGGGCTACCACCACAAAAGATTAAAAAACTTTGTTCAGAATAATGTTAAAAATACATAAACATATCAATTTTATGCAAAGACACTTAAACTAGCTTAAAATTAAGTTTAAAGTGTCATACAATCGTTTTTTTCTTGAAAAAAACGAGGTGGCACCTATTTTGTTTTGAGTAGTATATATTTTTTAAAGTGGACAATCCTTCCGATTCGGACGAGTTAAAAACTTCAAAATCGACGTGGTTAATATCGTTAATAACCTGCTTCGCATCTATATAAGTATCTATTATTCTAAGACCTAGATTTTACATTAAAAACTATACAGTACTTAATAAAACATATTGCGTTGCGTTTACAACAAAAATCCTGGTTTCTATTTGTATGAAAAACTAACTGGCTTGAATATCTCCCTCATTGAGATGTCAGATTGCCATAGCCATTAAAACCACATCTGATTTGAGTTGATACTAAGAGTCGACGTTTGTCAAAATAATTGACGCATGGAATAGTTGGAAGAATTATCTCAAAACTTCATTAATGAGATCATAAGTAGTACACTTAGTACTTTGCCGTTTAATCGATAAACTTTATGCAATTCATTGAAGTCGTCGTGGCGCCGTGGATACTGTGTGTATCAAACGATATCACAGGTAAAGCAACGTTCGGCGCGGTCGGTACTTGGATGGGTGACCGCCGACCGTTCATTTCTCACGGTGACTTCCGTGCTTTGGAGGGCACGTTAAGCAGTCGGTCCCGGGTGCTGTATACTTGTATACAGTAGTCGTTAGGGTTTGTTAGAAGCCATTACGGCGCCCTGAAAATTCTGACATCCACCACCCAGCAGTGGGCCAGCTTGGTGGATTATGGCCCATACCTCCTCGTCACCCAGGGGAGAGACTCATAGCCCTGCAGTGGACTCATTACAAAGAGTTGTGGTGATGATGATGATGCAATTCGAGATTTGAATTTGAAGTATTCATACAGCTAATCAGCTAAACAAATTTATTGGACGAAATTGCTAATTAAATCCTATAAAAATGTCATGCTATCCATTTTCCATTAACATCATTTGCTGACATTACATTTTATAATATTAACAGCGG
This sequence comes from Stenoptilia bipunctidactyla, assembly GCA_944452665.1. Classification (NCBI taxonomy): domain Eukaryota; kingdom Metazoa; phylum Arthropoda; class Insecta; order Lepidoptera; family Pterophoridae; genus Stenoptilia; species Stenoptilia bipunctidactyla. The sequence goes on from OX101721.1 coordinate 37,253,480, forward strand.
CGTTTGACAACCGGCCATTGGAATAATATGATAGTGACTTTTTATTACAAGGTGAAGGTAGTGACATTGAATTATACATTTATAATGCAATAGGCATGAATTATACTGTCTGCTGCAGTGGTTTATACTTTACCTTCAGAGGTCCTTCAGAGTTGGAATATCAAATCATAGTTCTTGAATGATTATTTAAATATTTTATAAAGTTATGATTAAAATAATTATTTTTAATATACAATTTAAAAAATTGTGGCCTTGGTAATTGAAAATTCAACTTTCGAAGAATTTCACAATTTATTTTGTAATAATAAAAAACTGATATAGATTTTCTTATTTTTCCACACATAGCCATGAACAGGACCATCATCCAGCAGCGCCAGCTTGTGGTTGAATTTTGGGACACCCTGTATATTCACCATCACTTTGTATCAAAAACAGTATAAGATTTAAAAGAATTATGGTCGTTATTATTGTAGTTAACCAGTAAATATTTACCAAGAATTGTATTATTTGAGTTCTCAATATTTCAGAGTTATAAAAAAATATCCGTGGTATATCTCAAAAACGGTAATATGCAGGTACTAAATTTGAATCCAAATGTCCAAGTATTTATTGATTTAGAGCAAGATGATTTTGGATGGATGATGTTTTGTGAATATTAGCTTTGCTTGTTTGAATTTATTATTATATGTATATGTTTTCTGTGCAATAGAACGATCGATGTCGACAAATTTTGTTCGGCAGGTGTTGCAATCCCACCGAGGACGTTTACGAACCACCATGCAGTGCCCGCCGCCGTACAGTACGCGTTGGATGATGTTTTGCAGCCTATACCAGAATTAGAAACGGATTGTAAGTAAATCTGTCTTTTAATTTGGCTACTAGATAATCGGCTAACTTATTCGGTCTTTGCCTATGCAGTTATTAGAAGGTTAATGCCCGTCTGCACTAAACTTTGATCCTAAGTTGATACTTAATTCTGTACAGTTCGTTCACAGTTGGTTTACCTCTGAGGCACGTTTTCTCTATGTTGACCCTACTGTCCAGTTTCTCTCAAGGTTTGCATAAAAAATTTAAATAGCCTTTTTTATTCTTTTACTACATGGTAAACTAAATTTCTGTAAATTTTCCAAATATTGTAAAAAATTAATGAAATATTACGCTCAAATATGAAATTATTATAGTGTACTAGACGTTCAAAAATATAGGTGCATACATTATTAGTTATAGAAATGGTATTTTGTAATAGAAATTTAATACGGCAACCCAATACTTATGGCAGAAAATGGCTGATTTGCCATGATACGCTTAAGTTCTTGCTTATAGTTATAACATGGGAAATCGATGTCATAACTATAAGCAAGAACTTACGACGGCATTCGAAAAGTTATGCCGAAACACTAGTTAAAAAAATGATGTTTATTTTATTAATATTTTACCAAGTCTATTTAAAAAAAAACATAAAACATAATATCAAAAACGAAAACTCCTTTCCCCTTCACCAGTTGGTATATTGAGGAAACCTGAGCTACACAAGTTCCCAAAATACTTTATTTACAGTTTTCTCAATACTTTTCGATCATTCCAAATCAAACGTCAGATAGGACAAATGACAATAAAAACCAATCAATTCTCATTGCACGTCATAATACAGACTTAAGTATCAACTTAGGATCAAATTTTAGTGCAGACGGGCATTAAACTATCTTCGCATTAAATCAAATCAAAATTTATTCAATTTAGGTACAAAAGTATACTCTTAGTGACGTCAAACACTGGTTGAGGGCGGCGCGGGAACTGGTGATGGTGTGAAGAATATCGAAGAACTTTGGAGTAGGCCTCTGTTTAGCAGCAGTGTGCGTCTCTCGGGTCATAACGATAGTGACCGTATATCTTTATCTTCGGCTTTAAGAACGAAATAAAGTTGTTCCCATCACCGACCATCTTGGGCTTTTGGGCGTCACTGTAACATTCAAATTAAATTTCGGACAACAAATTGAGTCAATGGCAAAAACGGCTTCCAAAAAATTTGGTATCATCTCGAAGGTCCGACGGTACTTCATCCCTGAACGGCTGCTCAACTTATACACAGCCCAAATGAGGTCGTGCATGGAGTACTGTAGTCCCCTTTGGGATGGTTCTGCCCAATACCAGCTCGAAGCGCTAGACTGTCGAAGTAGAAGTGTCGAGGGAATAGGTTTCTCGTGGATGGACGTGTACCACCACAGTCTTCATGCGCACTTTCCATCAGATGGCATGGAAGACAAACGTCCTATCCTTACAATATAAATAAAACCCTTAGTAGACCGAGAGGAAAAAGCCGGCGGAAAAAAACTCTCATTAAAGCGATTTGGACTACATCGGTAGAATGGTTTCGAAGCGATTATTTTTTGTATTTTCTATAATAATGCAGATTGTTACTGAAGTCCCGCAATCATGCTTCATCAACGAACTTGGTACCAGATGCATAAGAAAATGTGTTTGAATGTTTTGGTAGAACCTTCATGAGTAACTAGCTCCTGATCTCTTCGGAGTTTCTCGAGAAAATATATATCGTATGATGTTAAGAATTTTCACATTCGAGTAGTTCTTTAAATTAATGAAAGTAATGAAAATAAAAACCACATTTATCATGGTGTGATATTAGTTTAGATGTGCTTAGTTGATACGGACCTTGATATATTTATGCTATGTGCATGCTATGATTAAGTGAAGTATCGTGCTATACTCACCGTTTTACTATTGAGTGACTAAGTTAAATATTATTTTAAGTTTTCGACAATTTTGTATCCCAGCTTCAAAGAACGAAGAGTTTCCGATTATAAAAAAACTGTGTGCAGCGACTTATGCATTTATTATGGTTAAATTGCTAATTTCCTTTTTGATTGTGAATTCATTCAGTAGAGTTTGGGTGCGTTGGCCTTGTAGGTAATGAAGTTGGGTTCGAATTCTGCGAATTTCCACACTATTAGAATATTTTCATAAAAAGAAAAATACATAACCGCCTAAAATAGTAAAAATAAAACTGAAAATATGTAATGGTATTAAAGGAGCTATTATCCGAACTAATTTTAGAAACGTATTATTATATTTTTAAACTGGACTTGCTATATAGCTGACAAAACGATTTTTAAGCACATCTGCTAACCGTCTGCCATAATAACTTTTTTTTGATATTTGAATATCAAATTTTAACTGTAAAAAAATACAAATTTTTTTTCAAAATACAATCGCCTACTACACCTATATACCTATTATACCTATGTAGTAAACTTACGTAGGATTTTAATTACTAAGTTCATGTCAATTGTAAGTTCATGTGTAAGTGCATGTTCTTTTATTATTATTATTTACTTTCATCTTTATCTGAAAGTAAATAATAATAATAAAAGAACGCACCTATGTCAAAATATGATATTTAGGTCCAAAAAATCGGTAATTTTTATTTGAATTTGCAATTTTAATTGTTATTGAAAAAATTTAAACGGTTATGTTTGGGTTAGGGTGTTTCATAGTGAAAACAGAAAAGTCGGGTACTACACGCCCTTAACGGACCCAGGTTGACTGAACCTGTGATCCTGTTTTTATTTTCCATTATAAGAGGGCTATGACCGCTTCTATGTTATCTTACTTACTTACACCGTCTTTCCTAAAGTAAAGTCGAATATAAAGTGACAGTTACCAAACTGATAGATATGTACGTTTGAATTTAAGGTAACTATAATGACCCATAAGGTATCACGCGAGCAATGTAGTCGGCAGAAGTCAGTTCCAAGCAAACCTTGGATTTAATTTTCTAGTTTACTTACATTTATTTGTGCTCGTAGATGTCAGAGTTGGCGCTGATTTGGGTTCGCGTTAAAATGCACGACATGCTCGTAGTACCTTGTCTTCCGTGAGTTTTCACGATTCATTAAATGAAATGAAAGACACCCTGGTCACATGATACAGAAAAGGAAACGAGATTTTGAACGGTATATTTTTGTAGTACTACTTGATTATTTAATTCTCCTATCATATCGATGAATAGTAACTATTTATTCTATAATGGAATAATCTCAGATACAATTTTACATTTATTTACTCGATAATTGTAGAGTAATGCTTATTCATGAAAGTGGTAGGTAAGATTAGTAATCCATTTTTGAGTCACAAACTATGATCTTCGTTTCGTTGGCGCGAAGTGTCCTACATTCTTAAGGTACCAGAAGTATGAAATAATCGATAGTGCCGTTGTGCACGCTATATTGACGTCAAACAGCACTCCTACCACAGTTACGAACAGTTTATTATACCAAAGGATGTATAGATATGATCTGCGGGGCTAGCATGCTACCGACCGACGACAACGATAAATCGGGCCTTTTATCGATATTTTCTTAGAGTATGGTACTCGGTGTATGTAATTTATTAAGATTAATAAATATTTGGCTCTGTGGTCTTAATCATGGTATCAAATCGAGTTATTCTATCTATTATGGTGCGCATATTATTAGCTTACATAATAGGATAAAATAACAAAATAATATTTATCTTGTCGATTCGACTATTTATCGATGGTTGCATGCTAGCCCTGCTAGACATAAAAATAAAACACACCTACTTTTAAGAAATAAAACAATTTCTGTATCAAAGTAAAAGGATACAAAATGTTACAATTTTTTAAAAGTTTTTATTTTATTGTAATTGGAAGCTAAGTATAAAATTATAGACAACAATATCTTTTTACCTAACCTAACCTATTTAATACTCATGTCACTTTTATGTCACAAAATTTAACTACTTACGAAAAGATAATATATTTACATAGCATATACCTAGTGTGGATATATGTAACTATTACAAAAAAAAACCATGATACAGCGGTAACTGACAAACCTATGACTGGTCCTGTACAGTGAGCCAAGAAAGTGTGTGTGCAAAGCGTAGAAGCTTTCATCTTCGACCTCATCGTCACTTACCATCAGGTGAGATTGAGGTCAAACGCGGGTTTAGTCACTTATAAAAAAAAAAAAAAAAAAAGTGGTGTATAACTTTCGATTTGGCTTCCTAGAAATTACCGAAATTTACAACAAGGTTCTAACTAGATATCACTCAAAGGCACGCATAAACAATAACATCCCCAGACATCAACTACATGGCCCCAAACTAAGCAAAGCTTGTGATATGGAATACCATGTAGAATATTACAGATCAATATAGATAAAGGTAACCCAGACTCGGAACATATTTTTTGTTTTTTTTTTTTAACCGAATTCAAAAAAGGAGGTTCTCAGTTTGACCTGTAAGTATGTATGTTTGTATTAATGTTCTTATTACATTATTTAGTATTAATTCATTTTTGGCAGAAATTTACTATACGGGGTAGTAATATGGTCGGAATAGAAACCGGAATAGAACGGCGTTTATAAAAAATATTTAAAAAAATTTATTTGGTCGGTTTTTTGAAGGCGGTTCACTTTTTCTGAAAAAGAAATAATGAGTTTGCTTTCATTTTGGTTGTATGATTTTTTTTCAATTTTTTTATGTGTTGTGTTAAAGATGGCAATAGATATACTAGCGAAACCAATTTTTATCAACAATGAATCTATAAGCGGCAATCAACCTTAAGGGCCAACGCTGCGTCGCGCGTGTGTAGACGCTTATTCATACAAAACTGCTACGGACGTAGCTAAGCGCATCGTGGCTAGCTTCCGCGTGTACTACTACACGCCCGTACAAAGATTTTTCGATTTTAATCGAAGTTTTGCCACATAGTAAGAGGTTAAGTATTCCACTGACACGACTGTACAAGCACATTGAAATTTTTACGAAATTTTTAAATTTTTACGATACGGACGTATGGTACGCGCATGACGCCGCCGCGTAGTCTACACACGGTACTGCGTTTTTAGTAATGATTATGTTTTGAATGTGTGGATTTGTTTCATTTATGTGTTACTAGCTGTTGCGCGCGGTTGTACCCGCGTAATTTCGATTCCCGCGGGAATTTTGGGACAAAAAGTAGCTCATTGTCTATTCCAGAATGTACTCTATTACTATGCCGTTTTGCCGTGATTCAGGAACAAACATCCATACATCCAAACATTCACATTTATAATATTAGTAAGAAGTAAAAGATTTTAGTAACCTTTACTGAGAAACTTGTTAATACTTATACTTCGTTGCTGCATCCTACGAGATTAAATAAACTATGTAGTCCGTTTCCTGTGGTACTGCATCTTCACACGTTATTGGGAATCAATCTGTTATAAAGAAAAATAAAAGATAAGAGAAAAAAGGATAACTTTTGAATCATTCTTTTGTTACGAGCTTCCGGCTGTCCTTACTAGGTGACGCTCTCTGTTGGTTTCGCCATTACTTTTCTCGTGTGCAGCATCGTTCACACCTGCCAGTGCGATTATTGACTTTTGCTGTATTTAAATTTAATAAAAGTATTTGCCTTTTTTTCCTCTTCTTAACGTTATAACAGTGAAAAGTAAATATGGGAAAAAGAACTAAGGATAAAACAGATGATGAAATCAAACGTAAAATTAAACGTTTAGAAAAAGAACTGAACACTAGCCAAGGATTATTGCCGCCAATTTATAACCAATATGAAGGGTGGCACGTGATGTCATCTGGAAATAACTATTACCTATTTAACGTCTATTTAAAATATACTTGAAAGCTTTCATAAGGGATGGCACGCGATGTCATCTGGAAAGTAGATCTCAAACGTTAAGTAGCAACAGTTTTAACAGATCCCGCTAAAAATCGTGATAAAAGGAAAAAGCAGCAGGCCTTGGTATCGTAGGACTAGTGAATCTAACATCAGAATTAGTCAACAATGACCTTGAGAAGACCACGATTATAAAATGAATATCCGAAGAGAAAATTTCAATTGAAAGTTCAAGCCTTCAGATTAAAAAATCAACTACATCGGTGTACCCCTCAACAAGATGAAACATTCACCAACTCGGGAAACTTGCGAGCGCCAGCTCGCCATGTAGGCGGGCCGTCGTACGCGCAGCTCTCGACGTCGCAGTACTACCCGTCCCGACGCCAGCACCACCCGCCAGGAGACGGCCGGCAACCGCCGGCGCCGGCCACCAGGCGCCCGCCGCTACCGCCGCCTCCTCGACGTATAGATCTAAGACCTGTGAGTAGGTCTTAGATCGTACCTACTCACAGGAATATAGCTGTCGTCGTTAGAACAGGTACCGTACGCTGGCCGTATTAAGTATTACTTATCCAATTGGCTGCTCATAACAACAGATCCACGAATAGTTAAAATAGTTAATGGATATAAATTAAAATTTAATTTAATCAGACTCCCATCCAAGTCACTGAACCAAGTAATCCACCATGTTCAAAAATTCAAATGTTAAGATCTATTAAAAATTTAGAACAAATGGGTTCGATTGTATTGTGTTCTGAATGTCAAGGTCAATTCATATCTCTAATATTTTAATACCAAAGAGTGATGGCTCGGATAGATTCATTCTTAATCTGAGAGGTCTCAATAAATTCATTCAAAAACACCATTTCAAAATGGAAGACATTCGTACCGCGGTTAAATTATTATCTTATAACTCGTACATAGACCTAAAAGACTCTTATTTTGTTATTCCAATTCATTCGTCTTATAGAAAGTAACTACGATTTCGATTCGATGATAAATTGTACGAGTTTACTTGTTTGCGGTTCGGGTAGTGTTCGGCTCCTTTCGTTTTCACGAAGCTAATGAGGCCGGTACTTACATACTTGCGTAGTTCGAAACATAAAATTTTCGGGTACTTGGATGGCACCTGGTGCGTGGCCGACGATTATAACTCGTGTAAAAAACAGTAACGGAAGTAAAATATATTTTGGAACATTTTGGATTCGTATGATATAACGAAAAAAGTTGCCAAATACCTAAGAAATGTTGTAAGTTCTTAGGTATTCGAATGAATTCAGAGAATATGAGTTTAGAATTAGCATTGGAAACGTTAAAAAATTAAAATTTAGGCCGAAGTATTTCGAATAAGAAATCGATAGCAATACGCACATTCGCAAAGTTTTTAGGTACTCTCACGGCAGCTTGCCCAGCCGTTGCTTACGGTTGGGCGCACTCAAAACTTTTTGAAAGGGAAAAGTACCTAGCCTTGTTGCATCATAACAGTTATGATGAAATAATGGATTTACGCCACGAGTTATTACGGGATGACCTTTTATGGTGGGAGAAATCTATTCAGTGTACATATAATCCTATTTATAATAATAATTATCAAATCGAGATATTCTCGGACGCTTCACTTACTGGATGAGGAGTTTTTAGTAACGGAGAAACACTAAACGGGTTTTGGTCGCATGATGAAGAAAATAAACATATCAATTATTTAGAATTACTAGCCGCTTTTATAGCATTGAAATATTTCTGTAAAGACCTAAGAAATGTTTAAATTCTATTGCGAATTGACAACATCATGGCCATCTCGTATATCAATCAAATGGGTGGTGTACAGTTCCCACTGCTTAATAATATAACCCGCAGTATGTGGAAATGACGCGGGAAAGGGGGCCTTTTTATTGTTTCATCATATATTAGGTCACGTGATAATGTAGAAGTATTATTATTTTTCTCAATAAAGTGTTTGGAAAACTCGAGATTGATCTATTTGCATCAAGAATAAACAAAAAATGTGAAAAATTTATATCTTGGAAGCGAGATCCGGAAGCCTTTGAAATTGATGCTTTTACTTTAAACTGGGGAGACGTTTACTTTTACGCATTTCCACATTTTTCGATCATATTAAAATGTATTAAAAAATCACAAATGATGAAGCTACTAGAATATTAGTCATGCCCTATTTACCAAGCCAACCATAGTACCCCCCTTTGAATCCCTTACAGTATCTGATATATTATACTTTAGTCCTGTTACACCTCATCCTTTGTGGGCCAACCTTACCCTGGCGTGCGCGAAATTATCTGGAAGGCATTTGAAAAACAATTATTAGACAGAGATACCATAGACATTATGATTCAATCGTTAGCTAATAATACATTACAGCAATATAATTCAAGTTTTAAATCATGGTTTAATTTTTGCAAAAGTGACAACTTAGAACTTTCTAACGTGCCAGTTTCCATATTATTAAAATTTATGGGTAATCAATTTAAAAATTGAGCTATTTATAGCGCACTGAATTCGATCAGATCAACTTTGTCATTAATCCTAGGTAAAGAAATATGTACCAATGATAATGTAACAAGATTCTTAAAAGGAGTTTTTAAAGTTAGGCCGAACTTTCCCAAATTTCGAAATTATTGGGATCCTAATATTGTGTTAATATACTTTTCAAATCTTTTTCCCAATGAATCATTAACTCTAAAAGTTATGACTTAAAAACTAGTAACTCTATTAGCATTTTCCACGGGACAACGTGTCCAGACGTTATCTTTGATTAGTGTAAGTAATATTTTCATAACAGAGACAAGAATATATATTCATATAGAAGGATTAATCAAAACCTCGGCAGCAAAAAAACCTAACCCTACATTAAAATTTTTTCAAGAAAATCCTCGAATCTGCCCCGCGGGTGTTCTATCTGCGTATATTAAATATGATAAAAGAACTACGCAGTAACCCGAAAACCGATAGATTAATTTTAACTACTCGTAAGCCTTTCCATAATGCTACCTCTCAATCAATAAGTCGTTGGATAAAAACCTCCTTGAAGGATAGCGGAATAGACGTAGATACATACTCTGCGCACAGCACGCGGCACGCGTCGACGTCGGCGGCGCGGCGCGCGGGCCTCTCCGATTTATAAATCACCTACGTACTGTAAAAACTCATAACTAACGTTAAGATCAAATTAAGATGTTGATTTTAGTTTTTTAAAGAAGCTTATATTTATAAATTCAGTGTATTGTTTTTCCAAATTTTGGTACAAATAAACCTCTAAACCTCTAAATATAGCGCTAAACATCTACATAGTTTATTAAATCTCGTAGGATGCAGCAACGAAGTATAATTTATGGTTAATTGAACTTACCTTCAGTGAACTTTAACCAAAATTATACGAGTTGATGCATCCGTAGAGATTTAAGATCCAAGCCCACCCATTATTACCCATTAATTGCGGTATGTTCCCATATTTACTTTTCACTTTCATAACGTAAATAAGAGAAAAAAAGCCAAATACTTTTATAAAATTTAAATACAGCAAAAGTTAATAATCGCACTGGCAGGTGTGAAAACTAATGAAACGAGAAAACTAATGGCGAAACCGAAAGAGAGCGTCGCCTAGTAAGGACAGCCGGAAGCTCTTAACAAAAGAATTAGTCAAAAGTAATCCTTTTTTCTCTTATCTTTTATTTTTTATAACAGATTGATTCTAAATAACGTGTGAAGATGTAGTAGGTACCACAGGAAACGGACTACATAGTTTATCAAATCTCTACGAATGCAGCAACTCGTATAATTTTAGTTAAAGTTCACTTAAGGCAAGTTCAATTAATCATAAACTACTTCAGAAAATTTAAATGCGAAAACATTTAAATGATGTATAGAAATCGTTTTTGTTATATGTATGTTATTGTATCACTGTTTGTTTTACAAATAAAATACAATAAAATCATCTTCAGATTTCGGCATTTTTTTATAACATAAGGGATATTAACATTATTTCTCGGTTTATCTTGTACCAACACCTAAAACGTCAATACGTCTTTACCAGCGTACAAACTAAAAATAATCTGTATGTGTGTGTGTGCGTGTGGGTGTCCACCTGCCAAGTATTACAATACGATCTTGAACTCAAGCATCAGATTATGTTTCAGCGAAGAATTTGCAAAGTAAAAGTTTTAAAGTCCTTTGTTGTGGAGAACTTTCAATGTAAGCTTTTGTATTGGAAAAAAAAATTAAAAGAAGCTTTTATCAGGACAGGGTGAATGTTACATTGTCGATTATGAGTACCCAGTGTCTCGTCAGGCTTCAAAGGGATATTTATATCCAGACATATCAACTAGAATGAAAGTTAGGTTTTTTTTTTCCATTGTTTGTTGGGAACTTCCATTAACACCCTTTGTGTTATTTGCCCTTTAGTCAATGTCAATGTATAAATAATACGGATCAAGTTCTACATCGAAAGTAGTGAGGCATCTACTTGAGATGTGGCGGTTTTAATTATTATAACTTAAGTACTAGCAGAATAACGTCCTGAACAGACTTATGTTCAGGTAAATTTAGACATTCGAAGCTAAATAAATATGTTTAAAAATAAAATTTCGAAGTTCCCAATCTTTCCCCTGATTGGAAAAAAAATGTCAAAAAAAATAGTTTTTCCCTATTTTCAGCCAAACAGTAAGTTTGACATAAATATACCTTAAAAAATTTTAGACTATAAAATTATTTACAAATAAAAGTATTATTACCCTTTTTTCCTACAAGGCACTGCTTTTGAAATATAACGATTCAAAAAGTTGTAATAGTCATAATATGCATGAGTACGCCATATACCGGGGCGGGTCAATAAGTTTGAATTTCTGCCCTCTTTACTGAAAAAGCAACACTGCTCCTGTCAACAAGCATCTGTTTGTGTTTGACAGCTATTTTTATCAGACTTCCCAGTGATTTGAGGAAAAAATGGAAAAAATGAATTTCGTGTGCTTATTTTATTTTTATATTATTTTTTGCGAAAAAAAAACCATTACCGAGACCAAGGCTAAGCTTGATAAATACTATGGGGATTTTGCACCATCGATTTCAATGGTAAAAAGTGGTTTACTGAATTTCGTTGTGGCCGTACAAGCACTGAAAATGCCGAACGTCCTGGACGCCCAGTTGAGGTCTGTACACCCGAAACAATAGAAAAAATTACGATATGGTGTTGGCCGACCGAAGATTGAAAGTGCGAGAGATTGTGGAAGCCGTAGGGATCTCGCATGGCTCAGTGGTTTCAATTTTGAAGGATCACTTGGACATGAGAAAGCTTTCCGCTAGATGTTCCGCGTGTTACAACTTCACAGAAAGGTTTGGCGTTGTTCAATCGCAATATGGAGGAGTTTTTGCGCCGTTTTGTAACCGTGGACGAAACATGAATCCATCACAACACACCAGAAACCAAACAACAGTCAAAACAGTGGGTTTCTAAGGGTGAATCGGCGCCAAAGAAGGCCAAGGTGGGTTTGTCAGCCAATAAATATATGGGCACTGTTTTTTGGGATGCACGCGGGATAATCCACATTGACTACCTTCAAAGGGGAAGAATAATCAATGGGGAATATTATGCCAATTTATTGGACCGAATCAATGACGATTTGAAAAAAGAACCGACCTCATTTGGCCAAGAAAAAAGTTCTTTTCCACCTAGATAATTCAAAGGTGCACACATGTGCAGTTTCAAAAATCCATGGATTGGGCTATGAATTGCTCCCTCATCCACCCTATTCTCCAGATTTGGCTCCGAGTGACGACTTCTTGTTCCCAAACTGGTGGAAAAAGATTTGACTTCAATGATGAAGTCATCTCGCAAACAAAGGCCTATTTTGAGGACCTCGACAAATCATTTTTTCGGAAGGGATAAAAAAATTGGAGAAGCGTTGGACAAAGTGTATAGAACTCAAGGGAGACTACGTTGAAAACTAAAATGATTTATTTATCAAAAAATCTGTGTTTTATTCCAAGTCACGGACATGACCCGCCCTCGTACAACGTCATTTTTTGTTCACGCTATAACCTAGCACACGGATCAAATATTTTCGTGTAAAGAATCGGTATTCACAAATTTCATAATATTATCATAAAAACTCACCAATTCTTCAGACTGCAAAAGCTTCCCGCTTTTAATGCGCGGGCGAAGTCACCCGCGCGGCCGCGTGGCGCGCGGCATTCATTGATAAGTGATAACGCGACGTTTGCTATCGCGGTGGTAAATTGAAGAAATGTTTCTTTTATAAAAATACTTGATAAGCCATTTTCAATATCTTACGTTGACTTTTAAGATTTAAATTAGTTTCAAACTAAGATCTTTTAAGTCATTGGTTTCAAATCAACAATTTACCACCCTGGCGTGTTTAAAAATTTGATCATCACTATTAGCAATAATTAGGAAATGTTATCAACGATCACTATTTACAGATAATTAAAGTATCATTCAATCACAAATAAGGTTATAATTGTTCAAAATGTCCACCATTTAAGTTAATTCACAAACGGGCCCGTTTTCTGAAGTTTTTTTTAGGTTTTTTTTTTTAATAATTGTTTGTATTTTACAATTTCGATTGACAAACTAGGTCTTTGAAGTGACCCCAAAGGTAAAAATTTAGAGGCGTAAGGTCTGGCGAACTTGCCGGCCCGTGTACTGGTGCGCCTCGACCGATCCAGCACTAGCTCTCTGTATTTAAAAATATCTCACTTCACGAGGAAAGTGTGCATGGGCTCCGTTATGCTGTTAATAAAGCCTGCCTCGGTAGTTTGCCAGCGGCAATGTTTCCAATACTTCTGGCAATGCGGAGTTCAATAAAATTAAATAAGTTTGACCATTGAACTGTGGCAAGTAAATAGGTCCAATAAGGTTGTTATTTACAATGCCCGAGAAACGATGCTGAAACGAATCAGGGCATGCTATGTGTGGGTTTTCATGAGCCCAGAAGTGGTTATTATGAATATCAAAAAATCTTCATCGAGTAAATGTGTACTCGTCGGTCCATAAGATGTTTGCGTGCGGATTACTTAAAATCCACTGGCAAAATTCCACTCGCGGCGTCCAGACATTTTCATACAGCTCTTGAGCACGACGGAAATGATACGGATACTGTCCGTCATCGTGGAGCGTGTGCCAAGCATTACTCCAAATCCCTCCGAAGTCCAAAATCCCTTCTTTTACAGTAGTAGGTATTCCAACAACACCTCGATTCACGGCGGTCGGCGGACGGTACTGACCGTAATCCCTCAACCTTTGTGTTGCACTCAGCATGGTATTCCTGGACACGTGAACTATTAATGAACGTTGAACATTGATAAAATTGTCGTTTTAAGCCATTTTTTTTCAACTTTTTCATAGAGTCAACATTTGATCAAAGGATTGTGCTATAGGTGCCCATAATCTTAATAACTTGTGTAGTATATTTAGATTCTAGAAAGGTATAAGAATGCGTAGTTCACAAGCATTTTTAAGTTACAGTAGCAAGAAAACTGATCAAGGTCAGAATTTTAATTCTTCAAGTAATGTTATAATTGTTGTAAAACTTGGACATACGTAGCCTATACAACGTCTTCGTCGATAACGAAAGTCAAGAGCTGATTAGCTCAACAGTTTCAGAATTGAAAAACTTCCAGGCTTCGCTGCCTCGGCCATCTTTTGACTGTCCTTTCCATTCATTTCATAGTTGGAATAATTAAGTTGTAAGAATACTAACATTTGCCTTTTGCCCCAACAGTTGATAAACTTCTACAGACAGCAAAACAAAAGCTGACTATGTTGATACAGGCGGTTTCCAAGATGGACGTGACTCCTGAGGTGAAGGAACAAGCGAACTTATTCTACCACAACATCTTGTCGCGAACAATGAAGGACAGCTTCCAGGACGACGTGACTGCGGAGGGAGGTAAGCTGTTTCGTCGGGATACTTTTTTCTCCAGGAAGATGAGAATAGTTTGATAACCTTGGGCGTAGGGTAGGTAATAATAATAATAAATCCCCAGACAATCACACCAACTAAATGGCCCCAAAGTAAGCATAGCTTGTGTTATAGGATACCATGTAGCAAACTAGGGGGGAACCTAGAATATAAATACATAAATAGATAAACACCCAGACACGGAACATTTTTTTTTTCTTGTTCCGTGCGGGGATCGAACCCGCAACCACTGGCGACTGAGCCAGATAGGCTTACCCCAACGCCAAAGTGGTGTTTGACTACTTCCAGGTAATAGAGTAAGATCCCAGGGCCCCCAAACGTTACTTATTTTCTCATAAAAAATATAAATGGGATAAAGTAGTGTTAGTACGTACTTTGAGTGTGTGCATACCTGCTAGCTTGGGTCGACGGCCAATTCATAGGTACCAGGTGCTAAAGGTAGATAAATACAGTACTGATTTTTCTTAAATTCTCACCGCTGATTCTTACATAAGTCTACGTCGCCGAGTTTCATAAATGCTATCTGGTACTCTGCATTTTTTTCAATACATTAAATGGCCTTTGCTTGCCTTTTCTGAAAAAAGCTGGATTATAATCGCAACCAGTTATTGCGTGAAATCCTGGCCTGATTCTGATAATAGTGCATTACACACCACTGATAATTTTCTTCTTAAATCTCATTTTTATTACTTCTGTAACGGCACATAGATATCTCTCTCTCACACTCAAGCGTACAAATAATGACATAGCGACATTTTATGTGTGTCTGGCCCCTGTGGCCATGTTTGACCCCTCCAATTGGTCTGGCTGCTGACCAGGGGTGTTCAAATAGTTCCCTAAGTATCATATATGAAAAAGAGTGAGATTATAATTAAGAATATGTTTCATTTTTTGAAGCTTTAAAGCGTCTGGTAAGGGTAAGCGCCGATGGAAAGTGTCTGGCAACAATGATCATTAATTTTTAACAAAATGATCTAAATCATATGTAAAAATCAGCAGTGAGAATTTAAGAAAAAATCAGTACCTTCAGCACCTGGTACCTATAAATTGGCCGTCAACCCAAGCTACCAGGTATGCACAACTCAAAGTACGTACTAACACTACTTTATCCCATTTATATTTTTTATGAGAAAATAAGTAATGTCTGGGGGCTCTGGGATCTTGGACTATAAAAACTGTGCCTTCTTAACCATTAGTACTGGGTTTTAGGTGAATTTTTGGGTGATAAATAGGGCTCTAATATTCATTATGTATGTTTATATGAACCTTTATCATTAGTTTATTTATCCGTAATATTAATTTAATATAATTAAGGCTAGATACAATGACCTGAGTTTAGAAAAATAAACAATAGTAAATGAGCTGGAGGTATTCATTGTTACTTTTCAACAAGTTAGTTTCATACCACAAAAGAAAACAACTTTTTTCTGCAGGTAAAATTTACTTTTTGAAGGTTTCCATTTATTCTCATGAACTTTTTGAAAGTTTTCATTTATTCTCGCAACCCCGCAAACAACATATTGTTCTATAACTTTTTAAAATTAATAGTTTTTAAAAGCGTAGGTATGCCGCGCACCTTGTACTTCTTACAAAATGTAGAGTAAGGAGCAAACATTTTTTATACCAGCAGCGTGGTAGCCGCTGAATGTTGACCTCGGGCGTCGGAGGACGAGGGACCGAGATGAGTGGTCGACCACATTTGTTGGGCTAAGCACCAGGTTTTTAGATACTGGGAGGCCTAGCTTGTAATAAAAAACACTTAAGTTTTGAGTGGACTGTAATTTTAAGACTGGTTTTATAAACTTAATACTGCGCTATGAGTTAAGTCCTCGTCGTATTCCCAAGTAGTCCGCCGGCAGCCGGCGGCGGGCCGCGACGGACCCCCCCGCACGGCGCAGGATGGAAAACCGATTACTAGATCGACGCGCCTCACGCGCGGCGTTGTGACGTCAGGAACAACTATTTACAATGTTATTTTTGCTTAGGTTTAATCGAGTTTGAAATGGAAGACTCCAACGTCCCCAACCACGCAGTGATAAAGCTGCGAAGCAAGCAGCTTGTCGAGGCTCAAGTCAGCGAGTTCGATGTCCCAGATGCGGGGCCGAAGAAGTGATGATGAATACGCCTTGTGAAACGGTTTTAGTAAAATTTTCCGAAAATGTATGTCCTTTTTTCTTTTAAGCATATTTCATAACAATGTGAATGTGTGCTTTTAAGTGTTGTTTTTTTCAGTAATTTAGCTAAAAATACTTAAATGGTTTAATTCCTGTTTGGTTTACTTTTATTTTAGTAGGGAATTAATTTATTATTAATTGATTATTTTGAAGGGATATCGGTGATTTTCTTATGTTATCATTAGAGTTAAAAAAAAATGTAAAATAACTTATTTGTATACTAAATGAGAGATCATAACAAATTCTCTTTATATTATTATTACAAAATCATGAAATTTAGAGGTTTTTAAAAAAGTCTGTTAATTTAGAAATCTTTAAATTATAGTAGTGATGCCTTTTATGCTTCTCTCCTATAAATAAACCTTGTTCATAGAAACGAACTTGAATGTTTAAATCGTCTTTGTAATTCAATTAAATGTTTTTCATTGTTATATATTTTTGTAAATATACGTTTTTTTAAATATAGTCTATTATTACTTATTATATAAATATACTTACACCCCGAAATAATAACAGTTCAAATTTAGAATAAAGCAACGAAAAATCCTTCTCAGAGGTTTGTTTTAAGTTGATATGTATAGAAAAGTTATTTAGTAACCCATATTAATGATAAAACTAATCAATATACTGGGTGTTTGAGTCATAGTTGGCCAAATCGAAATGAGGGGTAGGTGGGTATATTTTGAACATACTTGCTTTAAGTACTACTTGCCGATCTCTTATAGTTAAGTAAATATGATTGCTATTCATAATTTTCAAAAAATCCCAAATTTTCAACTTCTAGTCCAAATAACTTTTTTCATGTATGAGTATCTTATCAAAATAATTTTTAATTGTGTTTTCGATACAGCTAAATGGGTATTTGCGGCAACAATTCGAGAAAAAAAACGTTATGGGGCATCAAAGTCGCGAGGGCGAGGCAAAATTATATCAGATATGTTCTTTACATTGCAATAGAAAAATAAAAGGAAACGATGAGAATTTAAAAAAAAATCTAAACTTTTTCGGTTTATCCCCTTTTTAATTTTATGTAAATTATTACAAATCTTCAAAACTTAGCTTTCGCTTTTGTGCGAGTCGTGCAAAATAAATTCGATTATTCGCACCATAGCCATCGAAAACGAGGAAAAGGCCAAAGTCTTCGCTGACAGCTTTGCTTCTCAATGCTCCCCCAGCACCCAGTCCATCAACCCGACCCATGTCAAGGCGATAGAGGAAGAAGTCTTGTTCAAGGACTCTCTCCCCCCGACGAGCGAACCCATCACGTTATCCGATGAGATTTTCCTTCATATTAAACGTCTCCACGCTAGAAATGCACCGGGGGGCGGACGGTATCTCAAACCAGGCGCCCAAGCACCTGCCCAAAAAAATCCTTTCCATAATGGCAATCCTCTTTAACGCCTGCCTCGACCTCAGCCACTACCTGTCTGGAAAGAGGCAATCGTTACAGGCATTCCCAAGCCTGGGAAATCCTACCACATCCCGTCCAATCACAGACCCATCAGCCTCCTCAAGGCCATGGGCAAAAACTTCGAGCGCGTCATTTAGTCGCGCATGATATACCATATCCTACCTTATTATAACCAAACAATTTTGATTTCACCCACAGCTCTCCTGCTTTCAGCAGGTACACAGAATAGTGGACCATGCCCTTGCTGGCTTCTACCCTAAGCGGAAAACCACAGCGGCAGTCTTCTTAGACGTAGCCAAGGCTTTTATCAAATTCTGGCACAATATTTTTATCAGTAGTTCCATCATGGATCTGTGAATGGTACTAGTGTTAAGTAAAAATTGACACTAGTTCCATTATTTCAAGATCCATTTATAATGGAACTAGTGAGGTAGTGAGGTAAATTAATAGTTCCATCATGGAACAGTTAATGGTACTAGTGTCAACGAACCGTGGAACTTGCCCTCTATGCCGATGATACAAAGCTCTTTTGCCGTGACATTTAAATGTTCAGCATAGTTGTGAAGCTGCAAACTGCGGTAAACAAGCTGAACGCCTGGTTCACAAAGTGGCGCTTTGAAGTCATTCCCGAGAAAGACTCGGACGTCCGCTTTTCCCACAAACGGCGTCGTGTCCGTCAGCTCCGGGGTCGAGATGAGTGTAGTTGGCTCGAAAAGAGTCGAAAGGTCAAGTATTACCCCGTCGTTAATACAATTATAAATTAAATAACACGTGTCACGGCACACTCGTAATTCTAAGCTTGTTGAGTTTATTTAATATTTTTTACAAACCTATAGTAAGTAAAACATATTTTTTTTATATTTACATATATAGAGTTCTGTTTTGTGATACGATTTTTATCAATCGGTTGGGGTAAAACTTTAGTTCGCTATTTTGGTTTCAAGTTACTTATAAAGATTATTTTTTGGTAAACAGAGTTGATGGTTTTGTCTATGAGAAATTTATCATATTTTGAGAATTAAAGTACCTCAAATTAAAATTAAATTAAATTATAAAAAAAAAAAAACCTCAGCATCAAATATATAAGGCCGTTAAATAATTTATTCATATAAATATGAGAAAATAACACAAGCTAGCTGTGAGTGTTTACTATTACTAGTTATTATTATTTTTAATGGGGCAGCCATTATTCGCAATTATTCCACTATAGTAACGCAATATAGAAGTTTAAGGTCTTAGCATATTTTACATGAAATTTCTTGAGACTTCACAGATGCGTCATTTATGAAAGTAATAAAATATTATGTCAAGAGGATGTGTGAGGGTGTGAGTGCCCGGTGTGTACGCAGTACGGATCTGCATAGTGACCTGGAGCTCCCTTCCATACAGCAGCACTTGAATGTCCTGTCTACAGCTCACTTCCAACATGCTGAAAATCATTCCAATAAACTTGTTTGATCCTCAACTAGGCAATTATGCTACATATGTGCCCCCAACCAGTTCCCAGCACCTTTTGACTTCCCAGCCCTAGCTTATCCTCTACACTCCCATATATATAGCTATTTAGTGTCTTTACAACGGGCTATCCGTCAGGGTGCATGATGCGCAGTCCCGGAACCATTAGTTAAGGAGAACGGGCTCTTTAGCGAGTAAGGCTCGAAGTGAGAGTCACTCACTGTGAGAGTCCTGCACTGTCTGGGTACTCGGTGTCCGGCACGCGGTGGTGCTGTCGACGGGATTTACCCCCCGTGTAGGGTCCAGGTCGTACATGAGTTTTCATCTCCTTCCGACCTGAGAATCACTTAGGGGCGTGGGGTGTCTGAATCTAATCTCTGGCAGTAAAAATAAATTAATTATGACTTTCCTCACATTTGAAATCTCCTGCAATTTACGCTCTTCTGCAAGTCTTCAGCTACAAGTATTTAATCACAAGCCTGAAGTACCAAAGGAGAATACAATCCTAGGGGTGCAGTAAAGAAAGAATATCAATTCTTGCTATCGCTGTCCTTAATCCATATAATTCTATATTGTAACTTAACTACATTAGTTTAAAGAAGATAGGTATTTTAATTTAAAATGAGCCATTCTAATGTCATTGATGTTATCGTCTTTAATTATATTATTAATTTTAAACACGTATTGATGCTTTTCCTTGCACTGTGATCACGGACGATTAAATACGGTAAGAAACGAAGGTAAGTGTTGTATATTATTTAGTGAAATAACTAGTGAAATGTTAAGACAAACCACACTTAAGAAGCCGACCTTTCTGCGTGATCACGTGAACTCGTGACCACGGAGAAACATCGAGTTAAAAATTTAAATAAACCATCTTCAAATAATTAACTCCAGATCAGCATTACGCATTTACTTACCACAAACGCTACGAACGTTCCCCGATACATAAAATATAAATAAATATAAATATTTCTGACACTCACACAACATTATCTAGCCTAAATTAAGATTCTTAAAGAACTTGTGTTATGGATACTAGATAACTGATATACTTAAGAAATATGTATATAAAAACATATTGAATACCTAAATACATATTTTTTATTAGAATAAACTTAAATAAACATATAAACATCCATGACTTGACGATTAATATCTGTGTTCATCACACAAATATCCGCCGCCGCCGGGATTCGAACCCAGGACCTCTGGCATAGAAGGCAATGTATGTTATCGCTACACAAGCCGGTCGTCGATTCAATTCCAATCAATTCCATCATGAATAAACTGACTGAGCAACTATGTGTATTTAGTTTATTCGTTACAGTGACATTGGAACTAAAAAAAAAAAAAAACTTTTATGCTCCAAATAGGTTCTAGCGTTTATCTTCCGTCTTCCGATACGTTGCAAAATATTTACAAAGTCAGACTCAAAATCAGTGCGAGTGCATCCTCATAGCTATTTTTTTTGTTTTTTAATAATATATGGATGGGACGTTTGAGGATGATAGATTAAGATTAATCCTCAGTCCTTATCTGTCAGATTAAGGACTGAGGATGCATGGTCTTACGATGGAACACCGATTAGAATCTGATATGAAACTCTACTCGTATCCTTGCAGGGTACGAGTGGAGTTCAGAGTTTAGATTTAAATACCTACGTACTCGTATCCTTCCACTCGACTTTAAAACTGAAAATTGTTTCCAAGATTACCAGGATTCACTGTTTCTCGAAGTTCTGGTTTGGCTTACCCTAGACGCCCATGGAAACTATGGTGGACAAGTTGAAATGGAAGTCGCCAAAGAATGGTCGCCACTTATCAAAAATATTCAATCATGATGCCATGAAATCGGCGGCATTATACCAATACAAAATCCCTTCGATAGGCTCCCTTGCACATTTTGCTAGCAAATGCCTTCATAGTTAAAATTTTGTAAAGGAAATTCAAATAATCGGCGTTTATTGAGCTTTTTATTCAGTTTATTCTCGTAGATATTTACTAACATGGTCCTGAATCAAGAAAAATAAAATCATGGCAAAGATTTTATTATGTAGTAATAATTCTTATTGAAGCCCAGCTCCACTTTACTGTAAAATAAGTAATTGTAATGCGGAAATAAAATTGACTGAATTAAAATTTATAGAATAAAATTTATGTTGTTTTCCTTTGTTTAAAATCTTAAAATACTTAATGTCACCTGTGAGATAAAAACCGTCTATTTATTTAAAAGAACATGTTTTGTCTCTTTTTCTTGTTTCTCATTGTCAAGTAATGTCTTAAATTAGTAATTACTTATTTTAACTGGAGCACATTTTTGTCGTATTATTAGGCGAACGAAATTTTCTGATATTATTTAAGTTTAATACTAGCAGTTTTAAAAATAGGTTCTAGAAAAACCTTTCTGAAAACATCGGTTTGTTTCAAATTTATTTCCATCTGTTAACGAAGATGATTTACAGTAGTTAGATCATACAAAAGGGCGCCTACTATTAAGCCAAGCTTAAGCAAAAAATCACAACGAAACGGTTGGGCTGTTTTTTCAAATTTTCTCTGAGAATCTGACTTTTTCAAAAAAAAAAAAATGCGCAAATATCTTCAGAACCATTAAATATTGCTGAACATACATGGGGGTTATTTTAGTAGGTATTGAGGTACCCCATCCCTGGGAAACGTTTGATCAACCCCTCAAATTACACCGTATATATATAATATACTCTAGATTTCAGTATCAAATTAGTCGGAAAAAATACAATGCGACGCTTGCTTCAAAGAACTCTTGGAATCAAAAATTCGTACCATACATGCTAGATACTGCAATTTTATATTCTTGTTGTGAACGTTCAGTGATACATAAGGTGGAAGGCAAAACAAGTTCCTCTAACGCTGTATTTTTTGAAAAATACATAAGTAATGTATTTTCTAATCAAAGTATTATATTTCGAATTATTAAGCAACGCACTAAACCCTACTCGACAACAATGATATTACGAAAAGGTAATATCATTGTTGTCATGCTGATAGATTAAAATTATGTTTTGAAAAGGACCGCATCGAATATCTATCTTTTGACCCCACTGCCTTCATTTCTATGTTTTTTTTTAATAAATTGATGTCTTTACTTATATAGAGAAATGTGACAGTTTATAGGTATTGAACCAGCGTTCTCACGAGTTACGTAGTAACGTCTTTTACTACTGCGCCACGGAGGCCATCAACTATAGGTGCCTACTGTAGCACATACCTGTATAGTTAGTATTACCGCTGTAATTTTTGTTAGGTTAGGTAAGGTTAGTTATATTTATATTAGTTAATATGTTCCCGTGGCAATTTCGAAGAATCCTTCCTTAGTGCAACCCCACTTAAGGCCCCTCCGCCCCCTCCTCAGGATCTACGACAGTTGCTGATCCAGACAGACAGTTGATCCAGACAGTTGCTGCCTGGATCCTGATTCCTTGATTGAAAGCTCTCCTAGACCAGTATTTATGGATGTACGTTGTCTCTCAGTCATTCAGTATCTCAATCAGTTAAGGGACAGTTTCATATTAATTGATTAGAAACGCATGGGTAAACCAATACATTTCAATGTCTACTCAATTCTTGATCTCGATCAAAAACATCTGCAATGTATGAGGGTTGCCATTTAAAATCCAGACTGCATTATTCTATGAATTGTATTAAAAACAATTGATTGCATATAAATTTTCACTAGTAGTGTACTAAAGTATTTGTTTGTAACGATGTTAGATAAGCCTTATTATGAATAAACAGTGTTCAAGCAGCTGCCAGTGTTTTACTACAACAGCATGTTTCAGTGAAAATGTTTGTCTAGTACATATTATATTGAATTACAGTGAAAGTGTGGGTAATATTTACACGATTTGGTCAAGTACACTAGATAGCTGGTGTGATCTTATCAATGGTATCTTGAGGCTCAAGATAGTAAAGTGTACATTGTATTTGCTCATAAATCCATATCATACTAAAATAGCAACTTTTTTTCTTCAGTAACGTATTATAGTAAAAAACTATGTTATTTTACAAAAAATACCGCTTTTCATGTTACTATTAAAATAATTTATCGTCATGTTATCTATCTATCCTTATCATTACCATGGCTTAAGTACCTATAATTAAATTTGTACAGGTGTAGAGCAAACAGGCGTCATTCGCTGATAAAGATTTCTAAACAGCAGTGTCGCGAGAAATGTGTTCACGAAGTGACCTAAATAAACGTTTACGGTGCCGTGTTTTGTGTTTGTGACAATGATTAGTGTATCATAAAGTTTTTCTTTCGAGATTATCTTAAGCCATGGACAGTTTTCGTAAAAAAACTAAAAAAGACCATCGTACTATTAAACACGTGGACAAAGGAAAATCTAATCAATTCATTCATGATATGAGAGCTATAAAAGAGAATATTAAAATAAATGAACTGCTGCGGACTGTGAAAATAAACAGCAGCATGCGTATCAAAGCGCCTCGTGGCAAAAAAGTCATGGAAAACGAAGACTTAACAGAAGACAGCTCAGAAAAAGAAACTATTAGTGAGCAAGTAAATTGCAATACATCTAATGTTGTCAAACAAGAAGAAAATGTGTGTTCTGATACTGATTGTAGTGAAAAGGATACGCAAGAGAATAATGGATCTCCTGGTCAATGTGTATTATTTATCGAAGAAGAACAGAAACACTTGCAAAATAATAACGATATTAATTCGAATACAGAAACAGCCAAAAAAAATAATGGCGATATCCCAAAAGTCACTGTTGAAGAGATATCAGAAGAACAAGAGGATGAGAATAAACCAACTATACCGTTAGATGAGGAAGACAACAACATTTCTGCAGAAGTTAAGACAAGAACACTCCCCGTTCGCAATGACAGTACTCTCTTAAGGGATCGGAAACTATCATTAGATCACACCATGCTATCACGAATGCAGAGCATGTCTCAATCTGAAATAGATCTTCATTCAATGGGAAAGTCGCCGCTGGAAAGAAAATCTTCATTTTTCAGAAAAAAAATGGATAATTTTTTGAAAAACACAACAGAAATTTTCCGTAGACATTCATCTCATTACAAAGGACAACCAGTACAGAGGCGAGGGTCAATGTCTGTGTCCTTGCAATCTTTAAATGAAAACGATAACGGGCGAGACTTCAATTTGAATTGCCAGGTATTTATTTGCTTTTGTATTGAAAATCATAATTAACATATCTAGTTCTAGTGAGAAACAGATCCTCTTACGGCAACATTCAAAACTAAATCATAGTTGTAGAGTTATCTTGAATGATTTCAGTATTGTTCACAATGTACCTACTTTAATCAAAGCAATAAATTAGATTTAAACAATATGAATATTTACGTAACATATTTATCATAGGTTTGTTGCGCAAACTGCCACAACAGTATAAAGTTATCTTCGTTTCTTTAATTTTTAAAGCGGCCTCAATATTAATTACTTTTAATACATAAGTTTATTTCGTTTAAAATTATGTTTTCGTTTTTCAGTTATTATTTTGCACTTTCAAAAAATAATTCATAAGCAGTGAACACTGTTCATAAGCAAGAGGTCTGATTGTCAACAGATTAAGTATAGTAAATATATTTTTTGCCCTCTTACCTTTTTCAAGCGATGAAAGACCTTTAATAACTGACGCAAGCCCAAGTGCTTCTCCAAATGACCTTTTTAGCATTCATAATACTAAAAAGTGGCTTAAAGTATTTGTTGTTAACGTTATTACCCAATTACAGCTAATTACCAGACAAACAACAAAAGATTTCCATTTTTAGAAACCGAAGAAACACCAAATAATATCTTTGTAGTGAATATAATGCTTGAGTCCCAAAGAAAATCAAAAAACTCGAAATAAAAAAATAAAGAAAGGAGTCTTCAATGGCGGCCTATACATACGTTGACAGATAGCACAGTTAGCAAAACAAATTTCAAAATCGTTTCTTCAATTTAAAAATAATAATAATTAATTACATAAACTAAAAAAACCCGACTGCTTAATATAGTAAGTTTCAACTAAAAAGCACAAAACAAGAACATAAGACTATGAGAGCTCTTGGATAATATTTTTAATAAAAATAGCATCTAGTGGCAGGCGAGACAAGCTAATTTTAATTTTATTATGATTATTGCGTTTCAAAATACTTTCCTTTACATTATCAATAACTTTTTATGCGACCGAACCATTTTTTAGAACAAGAATGCACGTTACAGAACTGAATGCATGTTTTCTACGTGCTGATGGATCGCTATCAAATACTGCCTTTTAGGATTTGGTAAAAGTGAAACCGCTCATAAAATCTTTGTGTTTGGGGAAAATAAAGAAATAACAGGGTGCTAGTTCGGGCTATGTGCAGGATGGGCGACGACTTGTTCTTTTTCGGAAGCAAAGAATTAAAAGAATTTTGTTTTGTTGGCCGTATATATAGAGAAGCGTTTGGTGAACTTTTTCTAACAACCTTCTAATTAAAAACACACTATTGATATTTTGATTTGAATTTCTACCTAAAATATTATATATAACCTTCAGTAGCCAGCCTTCATCTATAATAAATTAAATAAAACTCTAAAACTATATCCAAGGACTATTCAGTCCTGTAAATAGACTTTAGTTAAATGGTTGGGCTCACTCACATATGATGAGGTTGAGAGGCTGCTAGGATAACTGTTCACAAACACACACACCCACAAACACACACACACTGAGGCAAACAGTAACATCATAAGTATAAAAATTAACCCTACCAAATTTTGTTTTTCCTATTATATGTTTTCAAACTAAAATAAAAACAAATAATCTTGTTTACCTATAGGCATTTGTGTTAGTAAATAAGTACATTATCTGTAAATTGTAATCTCACCGCTGTCCTCAAAGGAAGAAGCGAGTCATTCCCACTACAAGTGTCATTCGACTACTCACTGGGAAGTCTGTGTTAATTATTAGTTATAAGATTACTGGAAATAAAGCCTTTTTATTTTTATTTTATAATTAAGTATAATATTCTATTGAGTTATTTTCAGTTTTGGTGAAAATAATGAAAAGTCATTAATTTATTTAGAGTTTATTTTAAATAAAAATAAAAACATAAAAAGAAGATCTTTTATAATAATTATTAATTACCAATCATAGAGCAGAAGTCTTTATAAAAATAAAAGCTTGATATTAAATCTCTTCCGGTTGCGATTATGCCATTGATTCGATCTGCAATGACTTCATTCCATGTAAGGCAACAATGTTGCCCACCGTTTAAAACGATTATTTAACATTAACTGTGGTATCGAAAAATGGAAATATTTAAAAAATGGTACACTCTGGAATTTCATGACTTTAGCTCAAATGATAGCAAATGACTCACCTTAACCACCTTAGAAGATCCCGGTCTAATCCTGTATAACCCTGTTTATTAATAAATATAACATTTTATTAAACTGAAATATTTTTTTACTGACCATACGCGCGAGCGTGAATATAGACGATGAAACATGTTATACAAAATATTAAACTAAGTCAATAAATGAAGATTAAATAAAATAAGTATTGATTATAGGTTTTATAATAGCTGTTAAACCTTTTATTAACCTCAATATCACCTATTGGTGTTGAATATTGAGGTCTTCACACACAGATTCAGAAGAAGTTTCCACGTGCCATTATCTGTTAGTTGTATTTACTTTAAAAAAAATTATTCTTACGTTATATTGGTCAATTTTGAAATTAAATCTTGAATTTAAACACTTATCAGTTTTTCCATGACACTCAAAACTATACTATTTTATAAAAAAAGGATTTCAAATTTGATTTAATCAGGAAATCCATCATAAATCAGATGCAACCTTTGTTAAATCTATAGCACAATACTAATACTTTTTAAAATTATTTTTTAATTCGTATGATAAGAAGGACGAATGTTCATATATCTTAAATTCAAGGATATCCATCCAGTCCATTACCTCGAAGGCCCAGCAAAAGGGGTTCCCAGTACTTGTATAGGTTAAAGTTAAACTGTAGCTCAGGTGGGAAGGCTGCTACCGAACGGTTCCTGGGGGATTTAAAGGGTATGATATACGAGTATTTTGCGCTGGCATCCACTGTAGCATGTGTACCGAGTAAGGTAGTATAAAAGATATGCATAGCCCAAAGCTTTAAGTTACTCTAAGATTACAGTGTAAATTGTTTTTATAAAGTTAAGCTAATCATTTTTTCGTCTCTTGGATAGTTAAGTAGAAGTCAAACAGACCTCATAAAATAAATTATATTATAGCCTCTATGATTCGACTGAAATTTAGGGGTAAGACTACTTTAGAGCAATAATATCGTACGTTCAGATATTTTATTACAAGCACACAACACAACTTTTGATCAAAATTACTTACTTAAATATTTGTTGGCACCTCAATTGATCAAGTGTCTATAAAGTCATTTGCAAGGGCCGGCCAGTATATACTTATTTCTTGCATTTGCATTAGGTGTATAAGTCACATTTTCTTCGGAACCATATTAAGTTCTTTTTAAATGCATAAGATTTTCAAAAATATAGGTACTGTGACAAAAATTAAATAATGTTAATGTATTCAAAATGCAAAGTGACGATCTTTCCCGATGTAGAATGTAAAAATTGCCGTTACTGGAGAAAAAATAAATCTTTTTATATGAGGCCTCATCAAAGGATGAGTTCAAGATGGATTAATTACAGTTTAAGGCCACTTAGAGAGTAATCATAGATATTTTATATGTAAACATGCTTCTGCACAAGACGCATGGTGCTCAGATCGTACAAAGCTACTTTCCTGTAGACCAATCCATCTACTATACGTTCATTTCACGTGAAAAACGCGATCCCATGAGGTGAAAATCTGAGAACAAAATGTATGTTAAGATGCATTATACAGAATTCGCACGAATATACGAAGGATGCCATGACATTAGAACCGCTATTGATATGTATCAAGTCAAATTTTTCCCAAACGATTTCCTATTTTTAGACAATAATCCACCTATATCCTAGGTAGCTCAAAGGACTTTATCTAAGTGCTCGCTGTACAGGATGCATATTGTCAAAGATATATTACTCCCGCTTTACTTTAAAAATCGTTTTATATCCCATAAAAGCTTCTAACATGATGAAATTAAGAGCTTCCTCTGATAAATAAAGGAACCTGAACAAGTCTGCATCGGGTTTTAGTTATGGGTTCTAAACTAAACAAAATATCGAGTGTTTTGAAGCATTTTATAATTTCGTGCTTTGAGGGCTCGAGTGCTCTGATGCTAAGCAGTGGATCTCCGATGATGTATCCTTGTCTTTAGTTGTAGTATTTCAGAAGCCATTTGGGTGCCCTGACATCCATCTAGCACTGGGCCAGATTGGTGGCTTACGGCCTAAACCTCCTCGTATTGTAGAGACTTTAACCTGCTGTGGGCTCATTGCAAAGAGTTCATGAGATTTTTAAGTCATATTTAGTGATTCGATATAAAGTTAGTTTCTTTAAAATGCTTTTTTTAACTTTCATTCATAACAAATCTACAGGGTTAATTTTAATTAGCGCATCACCTCTTGCAGGCAGCCTCTCTACATCAATTTCAAGGAAAGCCTTTTTTCCTAACTCTTCATTTTCTAAGTAGTACCTATTATAATTTTGAAGCGATATTTTACTACGGTAGGTGCGTGGCATACCTACGCTCAGAGTAAATAGAGCTACGCTAATAAACCGAGGCTATAAGTATTTTTTGTATGTTTTTTTTTAAACCAGTAATTTTAATAAGTTGTAGAACTAATGTTTTTGGGATTGACGTGGAGAGGCTACCTGCATGAGGTGATGCGCTAATTAATAACCTGTATATACATACTATGTATATTCTTAGGCTGAAGTTACCTGGCCATTTACGTAGAGTAACTGTGACGCCGAGGCGTCTTTCCATTCTATACAACGCCAGAACGCAGCCATAGGAAACTGCTCCCGTATATATTGTAATGCTGTTTTTAAACTGATTGTGTATAGTTTGTATCGTGGATGCTCACGTTTTCGTTCCCGACTATATTACACCACTTACACTTGACAAGAGTGTTAAAAGTTAAGTTTTTTTTGATTCAGTAATATATGGAATTATATTTAAACTTTATTAGATGGGATTAAATGCATAAAAATCGCACCGGAAGACGGAGTCGGTACGGTTAGGTGCGACGACGAGCGCAGCGAGTTAGGCTGCATATAGTTATACGTGCGCGGCAGCGGCCGTCGAAGCGCCATAAACCTGGTCAGCTATCCGACATGCTTATCAGAAAATAATAAGATAATCACTTACCACGAGTACTATGTTGTATTACAAAATTACTAATAGTTAGGTTAGGTTAGGTTAGAATTAGTCCGTATGGGTACTGGCGCTGTATATTATGGAACAAGATATACTTCTACGTTACTACGAAGTATACGCGAATATTTGCGTACTGCTCTTGTATGGATTGCAAGAACTTAACAAAAAAGTTATTTCCAATATATATACGCGAGCAGTTTCCTATGGCTGCGTTCTAGCCCTGTGCAGAATGGAAAGACGCGACGCCGAGAGCACATTCTCCACTTTTGAATTTCATCTAAGTAATTAAAATTTAAAATCTTATTTGATTTTTCAATCACAATCAAAAAAATCTGAACTAAATATAATTAATTTCCTACTTTTGTTTAACTGTTTGAATAATTTAAAATCAGAAAATTAAAAAAGAATCATCATTCATACAAAATTAAAAAAACGTGCAGCCGTTTATGTATTGTTGCCGCAGCTCATTTTTCGCAATTTTTTTTAGTACAAGTCAATCATACTGGTTTCATACAGCTATGACACATCATCATCATCATCATCATCTCAGCCCGCGCTAGTCCACTGCTGGACGTAGGCCTCTCAAGTATACATTATTTCCTTTGAGACATGAAGGATATATTTATTAGGATTATTTATTTAAACTGTATTTTCTTTGGTTTCTGGGCAATTTTACGTTATTTTGTGTTTCTTCTTCTAAAGGTTCTTCTATTTGAGCTCTTTTTCGTCAGTTTCGTTGAAACGAATCTTTCTATTGCCGCTATTAGTTTCAACCTCTTATTAGATTATTTTACAACTGTTTGTTACAATTAATAATCAAATATAAGCTGAAATGCCTCCAGAGGTGATCAACGACCATCCTCGGTATTAATGATTTGAAGTGAAGAATATTGTGTGACGAAGATTCCATAATGGGAGATCATTCGAATATATGAAGCGAATTCTTATAAAATACATTTTTAGCATTATTAACCGGTCACCATATTTTCAAAACTGAAATGAGCTGAATACTCTGATTCTGAGTCTTGATCAGAAGGTAGGTATGCACTCATCTTCGGAGGTGGAAAGCAACGTCTCAGGTATATTACCCTGAAACACATCCTGAGACTGTTCTGCTTCATCGTCAGAGTACATATCTTCGATGTTTAGCCAGGCTACTTATACAGAATCAACATTTGGTTGATCAAATTTTTTTACTTGTTTACTGGAAGCCAATTTATAGTCTAAAATAGTTATTAAAAGGTTCATACTGGGTTCATACAGTTATGACACAACTATTACTAGAACTAGTTTCACCTTTCTCACTTATTCATTGCACTAATTATAACACGTTTATTTCACGCTGACTCATTACAATAAACCACATATACTACTTGCCGTGTTGTCGCCATTAGAATATTATCTAAAATTATTAATATAAACCAACCTAATCTTATATAATTTTCCGAAGGTGGAGGCCTGGAGTCCTAAGACACAGAGTATCCTAGGTTAGGCTCCAGCCTCTGCAAAACTGTATTTGTGTGTATATTTCTGTGCTATCATCTAAACTTGAGTTGTTGTAGAGGAAATGAAGATTTTTATTATTATCTTATTATTATTGTAAAACAATAAATTGAATGACATAAAATTAGTGAAATAGCAACACAAACGCCCTGGCGGAGTCCCGTGGACTCCATGAACGTCACATCTCAGCGATGCACAAGCGCACGCGCTCCTCCGCCCGCTTTCGCATGCCCCGCCCTGCTGCACGAAGGTACCGCGACCTACGAATTTATAGGTGCAATATGAAACATTTTGTAGGACTTTGCCAATTGACTGGAGTCCCTGGGACCTAACAGGTTAATTAATGGTTAATTTAATCTAAGCCACTGGCTAGTTTAGTGGTAACATACATTGCCTTCTATGCCTCAGCTCTGGATTCGAATCCCGGTGGATATAAGTTTGGATGTTTATGAACACATTAGCCGTCAAGTTTATTTAAGTTAATTTGTTTAAGTCTTATAATAAACATGTACCTACATATTCAATATGTATGTTTATAAATTTCTTATGTTTATTATCCCTTATTTAGTATACATATCAAAAGAAACTTAATTTTGACTAGATAATGATGTGTGAATGTCAGACATATTTTTTTTTTTAAAGACAATCACCCCAACTTCATGGCCCCAAGTAAGCATAGCTTGTGTTATGGGATACCATGTAGCGAACTAGGGGGAATCTAGAATATAAATAGATAATCACCCAGACACGGAACATTTTTTTTTCTTGTTCCGTTCGGGAATTGAACCCGCAACCACTGGCGTCTGAGGCAGACAGACCCCATCGCCAAAGTGGTCGTGAAAATGGTCGTAAAAAAAAATTGTTTATTTACTTACAATATACACATAAAAACGTCTAATTAATCAAAATCAAAATTAGCAGTAGTTCAATAAAAATAGTGGCCTCGTTGCAAACTTGTAGAAATGCACATAATCTTTAATTACCCGACAGCGAGTAGCGGAGGGTGTGTAATGAAGCGTCACCGAGCTCACTCGAGTCGATCTAAGTTTGTCACTAGTTGCAGTTTAATCTTCCTATTTACGCCTCGAACCTTGCCAGGATATCCGTAGCCTTGCTCCACTGATTAACATGTTTTACAAAGTGCTAATACGGAAATGAACAATATTGAAAATTTCTGCTTTTAGATTGGTTAGTCAAATGAAAAAATAAGGTACACATGCGGTTACAGAGTGAACTTTTTATTAGCGTTATATAAAAATATTAAAGAATTACTTTGGTTTTTCAACCGACTTACAAAAAAGGAGGAGGTTCTCAATTCGTTTGTATGTTCATTTTTGTTTTTGTGTCTTTGTTACACGATACTTCGGACAATTATGAATTTATTTTGAAAATTGTTGTTTCATATGATAGAGGATACCTCATAGTTGGTCCCATTAAAATTTTATCGAAATTACAGAAATTTGAAAAAATATGTATGATTTCGGAGAATGTCTACGTTGATGACATTTTCAACTCAGCCAAAGTGTTGACGAGAAGTCGTTTTTTTTAATGCTCTGCATTCGTTGATTATTAATGAAAATATTTTGTATACAATTTCGTATTTTGTAAGTTTTTTAATTCATCCCATATTTAGTCCGTGGAGGGTCGCCTTAGAAAATCCCTACCGTCCCTGGATGAGGCCGTTGTAAAAGGTGACGAATCCAAGAGACAACCGCTTGGTGGCAGGACACCTTCAGGGTTTGCCTGGCTAACGACGATCCTTCGTATAAAACGGTCGCCAAATATCACCGCTCCGACGGTCTCTGTGGAGCAGTGGCATAGACGCTACTGCGGCAATCGTGAAGCCGCAAGTACGAGTCCCGTACGGAACAAAAAAAATGTTTCATGCCTGGTATTTATCTATATATGTATACATATTTGTATGTATTTATATTCCCAGTTCGCTACATGGTGTCCCATAACACAAATTATGCTTACTTCGGGGCCATGTAGTTGGTGTGATTGTCTGGGGATTTTATTTTTTAATGCGGCGTAAACTGTTATCTTGTTTCGTACTTTTAAAAGCGTGTTTTTAGTAGTCTTGTTTTAGTTTTTAATCTTTATCTTTTGTACACTTTTGACTCGAGCGTTTTATAATGTTTGCTTGAATATATTTACTTACTCTGTGAATGAAAACATGAGGGAATTGTTATTGAAACCTTACATGTTATAATACAATATTGCCATAATAATGCATAACAACTTTGCTTGCCTCCGCGAAATTGAAAACAAGATAGGGAATCGAAGTTAAACTATTCGTACATTCCTGTGAGAAAATTGTGAAAAAAATGGCTAGTTTTTGTAGACATACAAATATACAACCAAAAACAGTGGATATTTTAAATAATAAAAGCATGTTTTCGGATAAGTTTCAATATGATAATCAAATATTTCAAATGTGCGTTTTTTGTGCATCAATAATGGACTGATATGTTATTTTAAAATTTTTAGGTAGAAAATTCTGCCGTCGCTATCGAAAATCCTAAAATACGATAATTTATTCGCTTTCGAGGACCTAAACAGGACGATTAACTCTAATGGTGCCTTCAAATCTCCCGGATCAGTCAATGAAGGGATTGTCTCGCCAAGGTAGGGCTTTCGAAGCAGGTTATTAACGATTTTAACCACGTGGTTAAACATGCATTTTTCGTTATTAACGGTTAATTTACCACATTATATGCTAGTTACGGTTAAATATCACCGCGAGATGTCGCTAAAGGATTGAAATTTTTTATCGCTAGTTGCGCGATGACGCCAGCTTCGAATGGCAAAAATTGATAACCTCCTTTTTTAAGTCGGTTAACAAGAAATGAAAGAAAAACTTTATCATTTTTCGTTGTCGCTGTCAGATATTTAACCATGTTTTTAAGTTTTTGCATTTAAAATGCTCAATTATTCTTAAATAAATGAAAAATGTGATAATTCAAAATTATCCGACCAGGATTCGAGCCTGGGACCTCTCGTTTGCCGGACGAGTGCTCTTCCACTGAGCTACCGGGGCCTGGCGGTACGCCTCGAAATAACTTACCACCTATTTGTTTTTACGTTATATTGCTAACGTAGCTCCATCTTTGCAGCCAAGACCACCCGAAACCAAATTCTTTACGGTTAAGTTTTAAGAGATATTTAACCGTTAATTACTGCATTTTATCGGTAGGTAACCATAAATTTAGTTAATTAACGGTAGCGGACGGATTTTTTACCTATAGGCTATTTTAAAGGCTACGTCCCCAGTAGGCAAACCGTTAGCGGCCGACTGAGTTTGCGGCGTATCGATTTAGCAAACCCTTTCATATATTTAAAAT
The DNA here is from genome assembly GCA_944452665.1 of Stenoptilia bipunctidactyla. Classification (NCBI taxonomy): domain Eukaryota; kingdom Metazoa; phylum Arthropoda; class Insecta; order Lepidoptera; family Pterophoridae; genus Stenoptilia; species Stenoptilia bipunctidactyla. The sequence continues at coordinate 37,288,307 of OX101721.1, forward strand.
CGAATGTTTACAGTCTGCTAGTTTTGCGCTCACTGTACGCAGTTTGCAGTGTTAAGCTTTGGTCTGGTGATCATGACGCACAACGCTGTTGTATGCGCCGCAACGCAGCGTCACAACGCAGCATTTAGCGTCCCTGCGGAGAGGTGGTCAGTTGATTTTGCCGCAGCTACGAAGGTAGACGTGAACATGAACAATTTTTCTGTAATTTGAACCGTGACGCACACCGCAGCGTTGAACCGAGAATGACGCTGCGCTGTGCGGCAGTACACCTCCCCACTTCACCGCGCTTGCCCCACGCCGCTGATGCATACTGCCACGGAACAAGAGAACAATCTCGACGTTTTTCATATGATTGAGTGTCCGGCAACGCATACCGCCTACCGCAGCGTTGTGCGTCATGATCACCAGACCAAAGCTTTACGCGCGCCGACTATCTCAGTGAGCGGCCGACGCGACGCACGAAAATTGACCTGAAATTGCAGCTACCTCAGTCAGCCGTTAACAGTTTTCTTACGGGGGACACGGCTTAAGCCGACTCTACGCGGCTAAGAAAAATCGAAGGTCTAAGGATTGAATTTATAATGCATTGTTATCAAATTATTTTCCTATTTATTATTATCGATTTGTGTCAGTTGAACGCATGTTAGGAAATATGACATAATTAGATAAGTATTTTGTCGATCGATAAAATCCTTGGTCGCACAATATATATAATAGGTTGGGGAAAAAGTCTTTTCGCATTATAGTATGTATGAACTTGTAATAAAATCTCTTTGGCTATAGTATTTGTATCTGGCTGGTTTTGGTATCATTGAAAGTTAAAATTTTAAAGAACATAATTCCAAATTCAAATTAGGAAAATGTGTGATTTTCATTTGTTTTTCGTACTGTCAAGATGAGTGAATCTAATGAAGAAATTCGATATATTTTAAAATTTTAATACAAAAAAGGAAAAAATGCAATGCAAGCCGCGAAAAAAATTTGCGATGTTTATGGACCTAGTGCAGTGTCTGTGAGAGTAGCACAAATTTGGTTTAAGCGTTTTCAATCCGGAAATTTTGATGTCAAAGATGCACCTCGCTCTGGTCGTCCTATCACGGATAAAATGGATGCCATTTTTGAAAAAGTGGAGCAAGATCGACATATCAGTAGTTACGACGTAGCTGAAGAACTGGGAATTGACCACAAAACAGTTTTGGCGCATTTGAAAAACGCTGGGTACACAAAAAGCTCGATATTTGGGTACCTCACGAGCTCCCTGAAAGAAACCTAATGAACCGTGTACTCATCTGTGATTCTTTATTACGACGTAACGAAACCGAATCATCATTGAAGCTGATAACTGGTGATGAAAATTGGATCACGTACGACAAGAACGTGCGAAAAAGGTCGTGGTCAAAGGTTGGTCAGGCTTCACAGACTGTGGCGAAACCCGGGTTAACTCGCAATAAGGTGATGTTGTGTGTGTGGTGGGATTGGAAGGGCATTATTCATTATGAGCTGTTACCACCAGGCAGGACTATCGATTCTGAACTCTACTTCGAACAACTTATGAGATTAAAACAAGAAGTTGAGAGAAAGCGGCCGGAATTGATCAACAGAAGGGGTGTGGTGTTTCATCATGATAACGCTAGACCTCACACATCTATAGCCACCCAGCAAAAATTAAGAGAGTTTGGCTGGGAGGAATTCTTAAGGCAGTGTTAGGTTAACATCACGAGAGGACTGCCAAAACCACTTGTCGCGGTATTTTGATGAGAGGTCCCAAAATTTTTATAGCAATGGGATCATGTCCCTACCTACAAGATGGCAAAATCGAACAAAATTGTACATACATACTTTATTTCAATGTCAATAAATTATATTAAAAAATGTTTTAAATTTTCTTAAAAAATGCGAAGAAACTTTTTCCCCACATAGAAATAATCCTAAAATCCTAAAAGTATGTGAAAACATGTATGCCGTGCCATTCTTGTGCCTCAATCAATCAGTCAACGTATTTTTATAGGTACGTTCCAATATTTGTTTCATCTTTTTGTTTAACGGGTTCAGAGTCAGACTACCTAAAAGTTAAATTTGGTCCAGTTGTAATTGGTCCAGAAATTAGTAAAATAGTGACTCCCAAAACTAAAAAATACTAGGTAGGTACTACATTTTTAAATCGGTGTCCAAGCTGGAATTTTGCCTCAATCTCACCAGTTTTTGAAGTAGCTCTGTCCGTCTATCTATTAGTACTTAACGCTTTTACAGCTAAGCTACTGAATTTTTGCTGGACTGGGAACTAAACCATGATGGACTAAGAGCGAAAGAAAAACATGGAATGTACCAGCTGCTTCTTTTCCCGGGCATACTGTAAAAGTCAGTTAATTGACAGAGGTTTTATAGGTTGACCTTCAAAGTCAAACGTGACATCATATGGTATTATGACCTTTGGTGTTCTGCCTATAAGGGATACAGGCGTGAAGTTATGTATGTACTACTGAATCGATTGTGCTGAAATTTAGCATAGAGTAAGTTTGAAATTCAATGAGGATACTCAATCTTATTTATATAAGTCAATAGTAACTGCAATAGTCTATATTCACTCAAAGTCGCGGGCAACAGCTAGTTAATATAACAACTATATAGTCGACACTACAACAGAAAGGCTCTGTTGGTTTCCCAATAGTTTTTAGTTGTCGTAAACAAGATAAATGCACATCATATTTTACTTTATTTTAAGTAACCTTTTATATTTATGACAAAACTGTAATTGCGTGTGAACTTAAGTTTCTTTTAGATTTCGAAACTCAAAGATGATTGGCGCGCGATAATGTAATAAGAGTCACATAAGATTCACTCTCATAAACCAAAAATATAGATTCCTGGCATAATGTAATAAAGGGTTAGGTACTAGCCCAGTCAAATTAAGCCGAAAACAAGGGAAATAATTCGTTTAGTTTTGAAAAATGGCACACGTGTACCTTGTGCACTCCAGATATTAAAAGTCCTCAAGGGTGGGGGGTGTGCTGTCGGTGTAGGTGGGGATGAAGGTCCCTATTTTCAGGTTTTTGCTCATATCTCGAAAATATGTACAAATAGCGTAATAGTTGCTCGTGACCAAAATTATATTCACTAAAATTTCCTATTGATTTGGTCATATTAGTTTTTACTCTACGACCAATAAGTACTTCACTAGTTACAATGTGTTGCAATTTGCGATGTGCGAGATTTCCGTTAGTCCTTGGCTACAACTGGCGTCCTCATGATGCAGACCTAATTTGTGTAGTCTTGAAAATGGGCATAGTTATACCTCATGAAGTCCAAATCATCATATTAAACGCCCTCGATGGTGGGGGCTATGCTGAAGGTGTAGGGATTGAGGGTTCCTATTTTCAGATTTTGCTCATAGTCAGAGTAAATTAATTAAATTAATTAAATCTGTGCAAAAAGCGTAATTATTACTTCTGACCAAAGTTTAAGCACAACATTTCCTATTAATTTGGTCAAATTAGTTTTCTCTCTACGACCCATACTTTAGGAGCTTTCAAAACTATACGAATTATTTCCTGATTTTTCTAATTGAAATGGGCTATACCACTTTTTTACAAAAAATATGCATTTTGGCCAACATGGCTCACATGAGCGACAGCGGCGCATGCAGCGATTTCCGCGACACGATAGAAAGTATTGAGTTTGTATGAAACCGCGACAAATGGCTCGAGCAGTCGCTGGCGTCGAGAACAGCCCAAATTCCCCAAGTCGCTGCCAGCGCCTCTGCTGTCGCTGCCGTCCAGTTTGCAGCCTAAGTTTCATATAACTAAGGATACCTAAGGATACAGGGTGACTGGTGGGTCAGTTTTGAAATTTGAGGACGTAATAGTTTGAAATCATACAAAGTTACAGAATTTATTACGCAACGCATGGTTGCACATTTGAAAAACACTATAATATCTAATAAAGTAAAGCTTAGCTCAGCCGTATTAAGTGCAGATTTACTAGCCGGCTACCCATACATCAAATTGTTAACCTGAGTTCGAATCTCGAAAGGTGTTGATTATGTTTGTTTTATTTTAATTGATAAGTAGTCGAAGATTATTTATCAATAAAGGATTAATAAATATTATACCTTCAATAAATTTAATATTGGAACAAGCATACAAGCGTAGCTCAGCCGTATTATGTGCACATTTACTTGCCGGCTACCCATACATCAAACGATTTATCTGAGTTCGAATCTCGGAAGGTGTGATTTTGTTTGCTTTATTTTTATGGATAGCCGAAGAATATTTATCAATTAAAGATTAAAAAATATTATACCTTCAATAAATTTAATAGGAGAAATTAGACTATACTATATTAGTATAATGGACCGCATTCGACATTGCATTTTCTTATTTTTAAGTCTAGTGTCAAATTTTACGACGTGAAACGTGACAGCCTCATACAAAAACTATTTTTTTTCTCTTTCTGTGACGGCATTAAGAAACACTTAAAATAAGAGAATTCAATGTCAAATCGGGCCCTTTAAAGTCGCAATTAAAAAACAAGACGTCAAAACAACACCAACTTTTTCAGATAATTATCATCAGTAAATAATATTTATTTTGTTGCATTAAATACCTTCGACAACTGTTAACTGTTTTAGTTAGGTACCTACTAAAAGTACTCGAATACCAATAATAAAAACGTTTTCCATTGTTTTAAACAAAAATTATGGTATAAAAAAATTATGGTCTCTTAGAACGTAGTGATTGAATGCTTTTTTGTCAAGACATTATGCCTTACAGTAATAATATTAGGAATAGAGCGCGCGTATTGCATTTTCCGCCTAATGCGTAGCGTAGGCAGATGAATATTATGAGAGATATAGCTGTGAATCTTATGCAAAAATGTAAATCATTTTATCGATAACGCTGCGAATGCATGATCTTACTGCGTGTCATATAGAATAATTTTAAAAAGGGATATTAGTTAGATACCAATTGCATAAAAAATAATTTCTTTTATATTTTGATTAACAAACATTTGTGTTCTTCGTCCCCGTCACGAAACAAGAAAATACCATCACAGCTATCCTTTTGACGTAATATCTAGACTCTATCAGTATGGACGTATCAAAATACATAAATATTTCAGCGGAGATAATTATTTTATTCTATTTATTTAAATTTTAATCCTATTTTTTTATATAAGGGAGATCCTCATGGCAGCGCAACAAGCCTGCAGACCTGTTCTACCCTGGGAAGAAGCAGTAGAAGCGAGGGTCTGGATCAAGGAAGCATGGCGGGAAGTCAGTCCTCCATTAACGCCAGCCAAACGGCCTTCACCAGTCAGCCAATTATAGCTTCGGATAGCATCAAGAGTAAGTCAGTAACAAAACCTTTTAATAAAATATACCTTAATAAAGCGATGAAATATAAAGTTTTATCAATAATAAAAGTAATTAAATAATAATGAAAGTAATGAAATTATAATCCAACGTAGCCGTTAGTTATTTCTGCAAATAAGTCAAATTTTAGGCCATCAAGTCGAATATTTTTTACAAAAATTGAAATCCTACGACTTAAAAAGTGTGTGTTTTACTGTAGCGAGGCAAATCCGTAAAATACACTATACAGGTACCTATATACCTGTTTTTATTCAAACAAGTTTTGCTATTTGATACATTTTTTACTACGTCCTTGCTTATTAACTTCGTAGATGACTGAGCATAGTCCTACAAAATTAATGAACAAGTAGTTAGAAACAGATTCATTATTTTATTGTTATCTAACTGCATGAACTCTCATGTCATATAAATGCATGACAATCTCACGCATTGCATTATTATTATAACAATCGATCGTCGTCGCTCGTTTTTTTCTAATCGGATTGGTCCAGTAAAACTATCGACTAATCCATTCTACCATCGATAGAATGGATTAGTCGCACGACCGGCTGGTGTAGTGGTAACATACGTTGCCTTCTATCCCAGAGGTCCTGGGTTCGAATCCCGGCGGCGGCGGATATTTGGTTGATGAACCCAGATATTAGCCGTCAAGTCATGTATGTTTATATGTTTATTTAAGTTTATTCTAATAAAAAATATGTATTTATTCAATATGTATGTTTATATATTTCTTAAGTATATCAGTTGTCTATTATCCATAACACAAGTTCTTTAAAAACAACTTAATTTGGGCTAGATAATGTTGTGTGAGTGTCACAAATATTTATTTATTTATTATCGATGGACGCTGTCGATTGATTGGTGTGGTAACACCCTTGTACTACATTGAGTATTTGCAAAGTTATGTTTCTTGTCTTTCCCTATGCGGAACAATCTAGAAAACTCGATGTCTTCAATAAAAATGTACTCAAATGTGTAATTGTTACTCAAAGAAAGTTAATATTGTGATACTTACAGAAGAAGTCGCTGAGGTAAGGCCGCCTGTTTAGCCTTTCTACACAAGTTTTTTTAATTGTTATTGTGATAAATTGATAGGTAATATTCTATTTTACACACGTGCATGATTCATTGTTATATGAATTCAAGTTTCACAAAATTTATTTTTAAACTTGGTCAATTTTATATCTATAAGTTAGTTAGTTTCTCGGTATTGCGCTTATTTTACCTTGATTGGTCTTATCGCTCTGTTTCATTAGCAGAATATTTCTTAATTGAAAATGCTCGAGTACTTAGAAGTAGTAGAAGCTCTAAATGCTTCTTTATTTTAAAAATATAGTATCTATTTCCTCGTATATTAATTAATTAAGTTTATAAAAGCTATATTGAACCTTTGCTTTTAACGTAGTTTCATGGTTAGTCAAAGGCTTTCAGAGGAGGAGATTCTGAAAGTAATAACCAGTGATTAAAAAAATCCAGGTTTATCGCGAATAATTATATTTTACGTTTTTACTCGACGTTTCGCTATTTTTCAGACTCCGTGGTCTCGATCGAAACAATGTGGTCTGTATTAGTTTAAAAAGTGTTATTAAAAATCATGAATTGTGAAAATCTAAGACAATCGTAAAAGCCGATATTACGGATATTACCTACATAATATTTCATAAAAGGATCCACTGTTTGGTAATTTCAAAAATAGTATAATAGGGTTATCTAAAATATGATAGGGAACAAAGGTAAGCTTTAACATCAAGATTCGTTATTCATGTTATTCTTTCATAAAATAGACACGAAAACGGTCTTGGTTTTAAAGCCTTTTAAAATGAGATTATGTTCACTGTTGTAAGTGTGAATTTGAGGACCTTCACGGAAAATTAACTAGTCCCCAGATACAACAATAGTCACGAGCTACTTACTACCCAGCTAACCACCCAAGCTGAAATATTGTGGCCAACCATACCAGAGTGCGGATCGCAACAGCTCGCTAAAATACGCAACGTTAATTTTGAAATCAGACAAATTTTCAAGAATGCTTCTAAATTTAAATTGTTTTAGAGAGTGATATAATCGGATTCTGTTTCATTCAGAATTTGTTAATTTTATTTCCAAATTGAACCGGCATTGTTAGAACGTCAAAAATGATTTTGACAAGATGTTTTACGATTTTATTCCGATGATACTAATATTGTAGCTGGTTGTTCGTGCAGATACATAATATTTCTCATAGATATGGTACTAACCCGTGGTACTAACGCACATATTCAGTAGAAAACTTTGTCAAATACTAAAGCAAAGCAACTAGAATATTTCAGGAAAAGTTTGTAACTGTAACAAGGTGCTTCTACCCTTTTTTGACTTTTTTGAATAAAATCCCCAGACAATTATAGATGGAGGACGAATGTCGAAGTGTATGTATCGGTTTGTGAACCTGTGATGTTATCTTAAAATACACGAAGTAAAAATGAGAAACCTACAATATTCAGAACATTAAACTGACGAGTTCGTTTTATAAATTTTTCAAAATATAAGCTTGTTTATAACCAAGTAACATTGTTATTGAATATCGTGAGGTAATTTCTCGATTGTGGTGCACAGCTTGTCATTACGCTACACTGGGCGAAAATTAAAAAAGGAGCTATGCGCAAAAAGCGATTTATTCAAAACATAGAAACTGAAATGTTTTTTATTTATTTCACAATTTATGTACACAAGATAAAAATAAAATTTGTTACAAAAAAAAATACTTAAAACAGAGTACAAAGGTACAATTTATTTCTAATGAAATTTCTTTAATTTTTTCTTTAATTTAAAAAAGATGGCAAATTGCCTTTTTTGTCTTTGCATATACGTTATGGTGGCGTTATTACCAAGTAACAACAATTTATGTTGTTCTAATGTTTATGTAGAAATCTCATAGGGAGGTCATTCATTTTTGCTTTTGTGCTTTAAATTCAGGTCATATTTTTGGAGATGCAGATAATTTACTTAAATCACTATATGTACTCGTATGTGTACATATACTTTCGTGTATATATTTTTTTTTGACGACCACTATGGCGTTGGGGTAAACCTATCTGCCTCAGACGCCAGTGGTTGCGGGTTCGATCCCCGCACGGAACCAGAAAAAAAAAATGTTCCGTGTCTGGGTGTTTATCTATTTATGTATTTATATTCTAGGTTCCCCCCTAGTTCGCTATATAGTGTCCCATAACACAAGCTATGCTTACTTTGGGGCTATGTAGTTGGTGTGATTGTCTGGGGATTTTATTTATTTTTATTTTTTATATTCACATAGTTATTTTTTGTCTAAAACGTACAACCTAATAGGTAAGAACAGATGACAAAGTCCCACAAATCTTTGTTTTCTAAGTAGGTATCGTTCTAAATATTTTATTTATTATAACAACGACTTCAAACTTTTAATAAAATTGAACTTCCGAACTTCTATATAAGAAGCCCGTAAAGTTTCTTTGTGAGGTTTACATTTCCAGAAATAATGCACTCTTGTTTAAGAATTTCTGTTGTAGTATGAAAACAAAGATTGAAGCAAGAAACTATTCTTCGAAATTAATGAAAGTAAGCTTATTTCATGCATAGTTTATTAGCCTCCTTATCATCGTATTTTACTAATTATACTGGCATATATTATAAAATTATGGCGTAATCCAAATTGCGTAATATACAGGGTGACTGGTGACAAATTTTAGATACTGAAGAAGAGCACTCTAAACTCGATTCTGATCATAATTATGTAATAAAAGTAGGTATTTAATTTTTGCCAGATATACCTATGAGAAAATAAAGAGACCTTACTATACTTTTCCCGACGTGCTGCCTCAGTCAACATGCACAGAACAGTGTTCCCTCCACACGCACACCACCACCCGCTAAGACGTATCTATAGCAATACGCTTATGTAACCATGCGTTGCGTAATTAATTCTTTAATTTTATTTTAAGTTTGCTCAGTAAATAATTAATATTTTTTTCTATTTTATTTTTATCTCTTCGTGAATGATCTCAAACTATCACGTCCTGGAATTTCAAAAATGACCCAACAGTCACCCTGTATAATGTGAAAAAATTATCGTTCTATTCATAGGTGTAAAATGTTATACTTATTATAAAAAATGCTAGTATAAACTTATGAAAGATTGCTTCCATGCTGGACTGGGAGCAAAAGAAAAACATAGAGTGTACCAGCTGCTCCTTTTTCAGGGCATACTATAAAAGAAGGAACAGAGGTTTTATTGGCGTTTTCTGTGCTACAGGCGGACACCTGTCACTGCAATAGTCTCTTTTCATCTTCATCAAATTGTTAAACATGACATCAGGTGATTTTATAGCCTCTGGTGTTCTGCAATAAGGGATTAAGTCGAGTAGCTTTATGTATGTTAAAAATGTTTTTTATACGTGTTTGATTTAAACCTTAGCGGACTAAATTTAGAGTAAAGTACAAAGCAAAGAGTCAATCTAACGATCTCGTACGAAGCTCTACGCTTCGCGACGCCTGCGCAGAGACGTGACTGCAAACTGGACGCGGCTCTCGCGACTTGATAGAAATGCTCAAGTTGGTACGCGCAGGCAGCGCCGCGGTCGACGTCGTGCCCGCGTTGGACCAGTTTTCAGTCTAAGAGGGCCTGAGCACCACCGAACTATTTTTCGTCAATACGATAGATATAGAGAAGTCGTAAGCCCTTTGAATCTACCTAGATTTTTCGGTTTTTTATTTTCGCATTATGCATTTTCAAAGGTGACCTTATACAGCCAGATTTAGCTAAGAACGATTTGGAGCGGCGGCGGCTCTATAATTTTTGGTAGAAGATATAAACAAGGTTCCTCTATTAAATATTAATTAAAATTACTTTTTTTGACTACAAATAGCTCTTCGGGTCTTGGATAAAGCATGATATAAAAGGTGAATAATAAAAAAAAAGTAAAGTGACTGCCACTTGGTGGTGAGGTTCGATTGGCTAGGGACTGTGATGTTTTCCGCCAATATTTTAGGAAGAGCACTATTGTAATGCGTGCAGAGTAAGTGTGGAGAGAATGCTCTTTGGCTGGTAACCTTAAAAATTGCCTTAAAAATTGCCTTAAAAATTTACTGAAATACAGATAGTAAATGTTAATGATAGTGGAAATGTTTTCAGATCTAACGGATCCATACTTACAAGAGAGCCCATTGAACTCGCGCGCGATATCGATGAGTTCCGGCCTGGATTCGGTGCAGGCGCACCGGCGCTCTACTAGATCGAAAAGGTCAGTTATTGTCTGTGAAACTTACATCACAATAACTAAGGGCGGGTTTGGAATAGTCTCAACCGATAAGTTTTGCAAAAAGCGACTAAACCGAGTGACTTTACCTGCAGGTAACATCTGGCCACAATTCATATTAAATTTGCTGCCATATAGAAGCACTCCGGCGGTGATGTGTTTTTGTAAAATTTTATGAATAGCCAGTTCTTTCCTAAAACCGTATGCTGTCATTTTCTTAACTTACCAGAAGGTGAGATTCAGATAGCTCCGACTGCGTAAGTCTTTATGATTTAATGCATATGAGACACCAAAACGCTTACATCCATTTGGCGCTGACTGTAACACAGGTATGATGAATTGGCTCACTGCCAGGAGGAGTACTTATGTTTAAACCTGGCAAAGTAGGTGGATCTCATCAAATTGCAATCACAATGTACTATTGGAACAGTTGGTTTGTGCACAAAACAGTACTTCATGAAAAAGAAAAGAAGTAACAGTCATGAGTACTTGGAAAACAATAACTATTATTATATCGTATCCTAAATATCACTTTTCTCAAATCAAGTTTTTATTACAAATCAACTAACTATTTTTACTCGACTACGAAGTTAAAAGGAGGGTTATGATTTTGACCTGTATGTAAGTATGTATGTGTATATGTGGGTATGGATGTTCATCTGTTCCCTCAGAACTTCTAAACTAGTAATCATAATTGAACAAATGAGGTATCGCTGGAAGTCTCTTCACTGTCCATTGGTTATAGGCTATATAAAATTACGTTAAATTGACTACAGCGCCCTCTAAAAGACTTAAAGTGTATAACTAAATTTTTTTTTTCTTTATAGTTTCGTGTGGGGTATCAAATGAAATAACTTTGTGAGCACAGCTCAAATATGTAAAAATTATTACTCGAAAGTAAGACAAATAAAATTTATAGTAAAGAACAAAAAAATCTTGACTGTTTCTTGTGGGGTATCAAATAAAAGAACTTCATTAGCACATTTCAAATATTTTAACACTGTTACTCCAAAATAAGTAAAAAAATAAGGTATAAAAACTAAAACGCAGAGTAATACGAAATAATGAAAATTCGATACTTGAAGAATTATAAACTTCGTGCCAGCATTCCTTTGACTAGGAACTGCTACAGAATAAGCAGTAATTATTAAGCTTTGACTCCGCTATATGAGTTCAAAGAGATTCCTTAAAGAAATTATCTGATGGCTAGGAATTTGAAAGCAGTGGCGTTCGCGGAATGTAGCAAACGTGATATTTTCCTCATCAATACTATTAATAAGATAATGAAGTATCTATACCATTTACATTGCGTAAGTACAAACATACAGTAAATATTTTCACAATGAAATATCTCAGTTGTCATATTTCCATTTGCATTAAGCGAGTTGAAAAACAAGTAAAAATACTACAGTAACTGAAAACAAATTAACGGGACAGGCCACTCACTAGATGGATGGATATATCGATGTATCAAAAAACCTGCCTGCTAAAAATACCTGACATTCGCTTTTTGTGACCCTTTTTGTAGGTATGTATTACAAAGTGAAGTTTTGTGTTTACGGATTAAGTTAAAATCTGTTGGCGTACTGTAGTTCTGATATAGTTATAGTTATTTGATGGTTGTCAATAGCTGCAACCCGCTATTTGTAATGAAACGCTGAAAGTTTCAACACAATTTTTTCCGGAGGTTTTATTTCGGATCGAATAACGATCGCGGTCGCACGTAGTTGTTTCATTTCGGTAAAAAAAATCGAAACTGCCAAAGCTTACTGAAAGCTCGTTCCATTTTGAAATCCAATATTTGTTTTCGTTTTAAAATTTTGTTTCATGTTTATCGTGTGATTGGAAACTGGCAGTGATTTCACGTTCACATGTAGGTGGATATACAATGTTATTGCCAGGGCAAAATAATATTCAAATATTGGATTTATCTTACAACGCGGAGTTTTCAGGATACGATTAAAAAAAAGTAGTTCACTTTTCAACTTTAGATGACGCTGAGATCTATCTCAAGAGTCAAATGTGACAATTTTATCTTAGAAGTCAGTATTAAAAATAAATTACCCAATTTTTTCCAAAAACTCAGTGGGCCAAAAATGAAAAGAGCATATAAATGAATTTATGCGCACAGTAAGTCCAGGCTTAATATATATTGTGGTCCGAGATTGACGTTGACCCTTGAGGTTTTTTCAATGTCCTCTAGTTTCGTATAAAAAAACTTGAAAAAAAAAGAAACGAAAAGGCCTCATTGGTGTTTATATCATGCAAGGAATAAAAAACGAACAGAGCTTATTGAATCGTCATGTTATAGTATTAAATATGACCAAATCCACAAATAAAATAAGATTACTAAACCAAAAGTAATTTAATTACCTACCTAGCAATTAATACGCAGTAGAAAATATGCTTGAAATGGAAAATTGTTACCTTTTAACAAATTTGTTTTGAAATGTTCCTCAACATTGTTTAAAACTACAACAAAAGTGAAATATATCCTCGAGAAGATTGAAAAGAGCTCCAAGATAATTTTAAAGGCTCCATTATTTATCATGAAAGTGGTATTTTCAAACTGTCTAACTATTCCAAACTTTTACTTCTATAATCAAGGAATGCAGAGCATTAAAAAAACCGACTTCACGTCAACACTTTGGCTGAGTTGAGAATGTCATCAACGTAAACATTCTCCGATATCATACATATTTTTTCAAAACCTTGAAATTTTCAATGAAGTACCTAACCGATTTTGATGAAATCTATACCAACTATGGGGACCAACTATGAAGTATCCTCTATGATATGAAGCACTAATTTTCAAAATCAATTCATAATTGTCCAAAATATCATGTAACAAAGGCACAAAAAAAAACATACAGACGAATTGAGAACCTCCTCCTTTTTTGGAAGTCGCATGAAAAGTCAGCCGTCGCAAGCCTTCTTTAAATACAAACTGCAATTTTTACTTTCGTAGAGCTTGTGATACTTGATAGATACTTCCACAAAGTCTTAATTAAAACAGCAATAACAATAAGTCGTTGTAAGTTAACAATACGTGGGTGGTCTGAAAAGTTTCCAACCTAACAATGATACAAGATTTTTTTTCTTAATTTTTCTACATAGTCTCCTTGTAAGTCTACACACTTCTCCCAGCGATGCTCCCATCTCTGTAACCCGTCCAAATAGTACTCGGCGTTTTTCTCTGCAAAATAATTGTTTACAAAGGTGATTGCCTCCTCATTTAACGAAAATCTTTGTCCTCCGAGCGCAGTTTTTAGATGAGGGAACAAAAAGAAGTCGCTTGGGGCCAGATCTGGTGAGTAAGGCGGATGGTCAAGCAGTTCAAACCGTAACTCGTGGATTTTTGCCATGGCAACCGCTGAGGTGTGAGACGGCGCGTTGTCTTGGTGAAACAGGATTTTCTTTTTCTGCAAATGTGGCCGTTTTTCCGCAATTTGTGCCTTCAGCTCGTCAAGTAATGATGCGTAGTATGCTCCTGTAATGGTTTTTCCTTTTTGAAGATAATCGATTAAGATAACTCCATGACTATCCCAAAAAACAGTCGCCATCACTTTCCCAGCCGAAAAAACAGTTTTTGCTTTTTTTGGAGCTGGTTCCCCCCTTGCAGTCCACTGTTTTGACTGTAGTTTTGTTTCGGGCGTATAATGGTGTATCCAAGTTTCATCTACAGTAATTAATCGGCGCCAAAACTCGGATTTATTGCGCCTAAACTGCGCCAACAGAGCCTTGGAAATGTTCATTCGAACACGTTTTTGTTCTAACGTGAGCAAACGCGGCACCCAACGCGCGGACAGCTTTCTCATGTCTAAATCTTGTTTTAATATGTGACAAACACGTTCTTTGGACATTTTCATAACCTCTGCTATCTCTCTCACTTTAATTCGGCGGTCGTCTAACACCATTTCGTGAACTTTAGCAATGTTATCGTCAGTAGTTGCAGTTTTTGGACGTCCCGAACGTTCATCGTCTCCCAAGCTCTTACGGCCACGTTTAAATTCAGCTGCCCAAAATTTCACTGTGGTAAATGATGGTGCAGAGTCCCCATACACAGAGTCCAACTCATTTTTGATTTGCGTAGGCGTATTGCCTTTCAAAAACAAATATTTAATAACAGCTCGATACTCAATTTTTTCCATTTTCACAAAAACACTCACATGTACTCACTCAAACGACTGTCAACTAAAAACTGCGCGTCCAAAATGGCCGAAACTTTGGTGAGTAACCTGTCAAAAGATGCACAACTACATTCACTAGCTTTTGTTGACGAGTGGCGCCATCTTTGCGTTAAGGTCGGAAACTTTTCAGACCACCCTGGTAAGTCGTGTATGGCGGTGTTACAGGAAAGATTTAGTGGGTTCGATGCCTAGTCTGATCAGGTTGTCATTGGTCTGAGAGTTTTTATGATATGTGTAACTATGACACCAGAGTTTTAAGCTGACCTTGATCATGGATTGATTACCCTACCTTCATCTGGTTGATAACTAATATTGCTATAAAAGAATCCTGTTGTTCATTTGCAATTAATTATAACTCCACTAAAATAATTTAGTACTTTGCTTTAATGCCTTGTTTTTTTTTGAATTGTGAATGCCTCAAGCGAACTCCACTGGCAGATGTTCCGTAATTTGTCGTTCCTTTATACCTGCTGAAATTTTCCAAAATTGCTCTCAAGATGTCATTGTCACTTCAGAAATATTTTTTTTATTAGTACTGTACTACTATTTATGTACAAGCACTCAAAAATTAGAACTTTTGAAAGATAACGACAGGTACTAAGTATAGCTTTGCTAAACTAAGAAACCAAAGCACGGCTGTGAAATTACCATCATTACCACCTAATTCTTCAGCAGCTTAACCACATATTTATAGAGTCTATTATGAAATACAATCCTGGCAAGGAAACGAAATTGATCCACAATGGTGAGTTTTGGAGTTAAAAAATAATATTCCATAGCCGACTTTATACCACCAGCACCCGATCAACACAATCTTTCGTGATTGTACAATATGTAGGTTGTGTTGGCAAATGTGGTTGCAAAAAAATGGATTAAGATTTTAAAAAATTTGTGGACATTGCCGTGACCAGTGCTGAGTTAACCGATGATGAAGATAATGCAGATATCAATTCAGATATAGGAATAAATCCAATCGACGTTTTGTCAGCAATTGTTGAATTGATGAAACTGAAGAAATCAACAATGAATGATGAAAAAATTATGTATTAAGGTTCATTTTTCTGAATTTAAATAAAACTGCATCCTCATAATATAGTCATTTTGTAAGCAAAATAGACATTTCGAAAACCGTCAATTTAACAGAAAAATGCAAGTGACATTTTTTGTAGCAAATTGGAGGACAAATAATTTTTGTATGACCTTAATTGGCCTTTGAGATATTTGCGAAAAACTTATTTTCGCGACCTTTTAACCGCTGTAACTTTTTTAGCCGGCATGATATCAATGTCGATTTTTCACATTTTTATTATAACGCCGCCGTAATAGAGTTGTAGGTATACAATAATTCAGCTCGCTAGGAATTTTTCCGCAAATAAAACCTAAATTGACTGGACTAATCTGCGTAGAATTCCATACAACACACTGACAAAATATGTTACATCCTCGATTAGACTGTGAGCAAAGGTTAAAATACAGATCAGTTTTAGTGCCTGTTCCTGCAATATGACTCTTCATATATGTTGATTTCAGGCTGGTTGTATTAACCATATAATTTAATTTTTAAATACCAGACATGCTACCCTTAGCACTCCATTGTAACGTAGAATTGGAAAATTTATCCGATCGAGGCCTTCCAATAAAACAATGTAAACCTCATATGATCCGGCCATTTTGTTAGAAATTAATGAGAACTGGCAATCCTTTTTAAATCTGATGTCGCAACGCACAGGAAGATACTCAATAACAGTTAATAATTACTATTGAATTTAATATTTTAATGCTGTTTATATCATACAGCATTATTACTCACATATTATTACTTTTTTGAGCTTAATAATATTTTCAAATAAAATTAAATCAGACATTTTCCAAACTTATTTCATTATTTATTGGGAATATAACAAAGCAAATAAAACAAAACATGCGTTCATATGAAAAAGATGCGCACCTTTCATTTTTAGCACAATAGTTTCGGTAATTAAATGAGAGGATATTTGTTAACTCACTGTTCATATATTTTTAGTTTATTGTATGCGTCTGAATTGAAAGTTCTCCCCTCTGTAATATATTACTTTAATTGGCTATTGATTGCATACGTGTTTTCCATCACACAAAGCTTTGTTTTGAAGGCTACATAGTTGGTGCTTCAGCTTATTGAAATCACACTAATTATTTTAGTGCAAAGCATAAAAATACCCTATAGTACCACATTTGTTAGTTGTTGCCCTACTGATTTCAAGGTTCAATGGTATAATCAAATTAAACACGGTTAATAGGTGTTAAAGTGTAAAATCTCCAATATTTATTTATTTTAATTTACCTAATCTTGATCTGCCCTTCTTTCAGAGTTACATGGGTGGCGAGTGAAAGCTTAACTAACTATTTGAAGAGGCTCATCCCAGATGAAAACAAGAAGGATCCTGTGTACCACTCACAGCAAGACTTAAGCAGCATCAAAGAAGTTGGATCATATAGCATTTCAAAAACAGATACGAAAGGCAGAAGGCTGTCTTACCAACGAGCGGTGTCCGGGGAGGACCCCGCGCCCTCGCTCAAACATCACGACGCGAATCAGAAACGAAAAAACGCTGCAGCTGAAAATCAAGTAAGTGGGTTACGCAAATGAATAAGGTGTTCAGTTTTGAAACTTTCATTAGGACGGATTCGATACTACACAATTTTTAAGTTCCTCTAATATCAAACTGCTAACTAATGGCCTTATAAATAAGCTTAGAGTCGCTCAGCGGGCAATGGAAAGGGCCATGCTCGGAGTTTCCCTGCGGGATCGAATCAGGAATGAGGAGATTCGCAGGCGAACCAATGTCACCGACATAGCCAGAAGGATTGCAGAGCTGAAGTGGCAATGAGCAGGGCACATAGCTCGCAGAACAGATGGCCGATGGGGCAAAAAAGTTCTCGAGTGGCGGCCACGTACTGGGAGACGCAGCGTAGGCAGGCCCCCCGCACGATGGACCGACGACCTGGTCAAAGTCGCCGGTAAACGCTGGATTAGGGCGGCGCGGGACCGAGCGACGTGGAAGACCTTGGGGAAGGCCTATGTCCAGCAGTGGACGTCTACAGGCTGTGGATGATGATGATGAATATCAAACTAATACCAGTGTTTATGGGTTAGGCAGAACACCTTAGGCTATAAGGCCATCTGATGTCACGTTTGACTTTGGAGGTGTTCTAATGATAGAGACTATTGCAGTGGCAGAGGGTCAACCTATCGCCCGCAAAAACGGTAATAAAACCTCTGTCCCTTAACTGACTTTTACAGTATGCCTGGTAAGAGTAGCAGATGGTACATTCTACTTTTTTCTTTCGCTCCCAGTCCAACACGGATACATGTCAAACTTAGAGGCTGCAAAATCAGCTACTGTTAGCAAATTCAATATCAAAGTCTAAAAATTCTTTATTTTGTAGGTATTTATTTACACTTGAAATAGTCAAATTATTTAAAAATTTAACTGAATCTACCACCACTTCGGAAAGTCGATCTGTTGAGAAGAAGTGGCAAGAAACTTAGCAACTGTGGAATCCCCTAATTGGATATAATAGCTACAGTAAGAGCGTGTCATGTCGAATTGAACTCATTGCACTCATTTTTCTTGATCCAGCTATGTTGAAGGAGTCTTCAGAAGTTCTAGAATGTTACCGGTAGCATATACTGTTTAAGTTAGCCTGAGTGGTACTACGTTTTGCTAATATAACCACTGTATAATAACTCAAAGTTTTGTTTAGGTTACAGGCTAGGATCAGCAACTAAAATTACTAAATTATTTATTTTAAATTTCATTTATGACTTCAGTACTTCTTAAATAAGATTGTTGGTGTGCTCTTTTTTCTACATTTCGCAATATAATTGTAGGCGTGTGAAAATGATACAACATAATTACATGAGGTCTGTATTTTTTCTACATATCCTCGTTTACTGACGCAGAATTGAAAACGGATCTGAAGTCATTTGTTTAACAGTTAGAGATACGATTAAGTGCGTCCATCATTTTGAAAATCGTACCTCAACAAGTATATCTATTACACTACATTCTAGAAATGTGCTCATAAACTTTCATCAAAATACCTAAAGTGTCTTTATGAAAAAACTGACCTTATATATTGGATTCGCTGCCCGGTTAGTTTGGGAAACAAACCTTATTAAACTGCCTCCGGGCAAGATACCCTCAAGTTCTATTTGTCATTACATAACCTTTTCTAGGCTCACGTTGTTACGAAATAGTTGTGTGTCTTTGTCAATTCATATGTTAATTTAGCTCCATATTCAGTAAGTCATTATAATCAACGAATGCAAGGCTTTAAAAAACTGAATTCACCCACCATTTTTAAATCTATAACAAAATTTTGGCTGATGGGAGATATATTGGTCACAAACTAAAATATCATCCGTGTTTCTTGTTTTCGTTAATTTATTTTAGTAAAACACAAATTTTCGAAAAAAAAATTATAGACGTTAATGGAGGAAAACAAGATAGAAAGAAATACAAAAGAATTTGGTACCTTGTCCTCTTTCAAATAGGTTAAAAATATTCACCCAAAAAACTAAAAACATCTAAAAATTAGTATTGTCTTAAGTTTTCACGATTCATAATTTAAATAAAACTACTTTTTAACCGGATTAATCGCGACAGTCGCTCGTGACCACGGGGTCTGCAAAGACACCGAAACGTCGAGTTAAAATGTAAAATATAAATTATACGCGATTAATCCGGTTAAAAAGTAGTTTTATCTAAAAATTAAACTGTCGATACAAATAAATTTCTTGGGGAATATAGGATTGCGTTTAAAGTGTTTGTAAACGTGTTTCAATATTTCCCTGTAATAATGCTTCCTATGTGTTCCAGCGATCTGAATCGCGTGCGACACGCAGCTGCGCTTCGACAGCGGCAGGGCAAAGCGCGTTCTATCTGTCTTACACTGGTTTTACGGGAAATATGAAGAAAACAAAGTTTTGGAAATTACACTATATTTATTATACTATATGCTGTCAGTAGTATTTTATATAATTTTAACTACTGATAGCAATTTGAGCCTAAAGATCTTAATTTAATTACTTATTATTTTTCATTTTTACTTAGTTGTGCTAGTCTAGGTTGGGATAGCAAAGTAGCGCTGTACAAATAACATTAATTGATTAATATTTAAGGATAGCAACCAAATTCATATACACATTCAAAAAGTTCAAATACGATTGCCAAGCTTTGTTAATATTTTAGTAATAAGCTCATATATTATTATTCTGAAGATGTTCTAAAAAAATACTCTCTCTGATTATATAATTTTTCATAGTACAACCTCTCGTGTGTGGGTATATGCTCGCTGGGCCACCAGTCTATCTTTTCTTTAGTTTTAGTATTGAAGCCCTTCTTTAGGAACTATTAATGAGGTTGAATAACAGCGTATGCACACGATATATGTTACAGTTAAAACCAGTTTTTTGATAGAATGCGTTTTCCCTAGTTAAAGCTAGTTGTTACATAACATTTTTGTAAAATCTAGAATTAACTATTTAACTAAACAAGATTATTTCTTATCGGATAAATGTACCTCATTTTAACACTATTTTTTGCCTGAAAGTCTATCTAATTAAAGAATGTAAAAGATATAATAATCTTTAGAAACGTTCTTCATTACGAACAGCTTCAGTGTTATATATCCATTGACCTAAACCTTAGTCGAATCAGAACTTTCTTCAGTAATTACTTTAGATATGACGATGTATTGGGATCAGCAGATTACATGTGCGGACTTCTCAATATTTTCTTGTTATTGATATATGCATATACTATTTTTTATATAACCAAATCATATAACGCAATTTCTGTAAGTAACTATATTCAGTTTGAGAATATTGATTTCCAAACTAGCCGGGAATCGAGACCAAATCGATTACGAATGTCCAAAGATTCTGTCAATAATAAATAATTTAAAAATATTATTGTAAGTAAACTACAGGTAGTGAGCGCAACTAAAAAGTATCTTTCTTCTTATAAAAAAGATAATGGCCCAATCAAAATAAAAAAAAAACTCTCTCATACCTATGCCCAATTGTGCTGGCCACCCTTTTTGATCCTCCATAAATGCCCCTTTCATGCCCCATATCAACTACAATCAGGTGGGACAGAAGTCAAACTCGGATACAACAATCAATAAAACTATTATAAAATAAAATTTAGCTTTGCGACCTAGTTGTCTTTAATTTTATGTTACATAATAGATAAGGAAATCAGAAACCGACGCTTATTATATATGCATGAAAATTGCAGCCGCCTTTGTGCAAAAAAAAGCTCGGCCTAGATCGAATTGATTTTATATTCCAGAAGTGATTATGTAATGATATTATATGATGCATATAAACGTAACGTATACTTTCTCTGTAAGTAATTTATTGAAAAATATAAAAGAAGCGTTAAATCTACATCTCCACTGTTTAATCCCATATAATTTAGAGCAAATTGTCTATTCATAGGGAAACCTGAACGTAGTATGTACTAGCAATCTTTACATGAGTACGGGAATATAGCTTCCGGTCTGATTTTTTAACATTTTCAACAATCAATGACATGTTTCAGCCAATTTACACAAACTTTTGTATTTTAAAACTTCCACTTAAACCAATCCGTCCGGAAGTAAAAACGAAAAAGAAGGCTCAGAACGGCAGACGAGTCGTGGAGATTTATTTTATAATACTGGTATACATATAAGTATTCGTACATGTATATTTATTACGTGGGTCTATAACTCTGATAGCTTTCAAAATAAGATAACTATAAATATTTTTAACGTCACAAATTATCTTACCTTACACTTTTAAATATGGAAAATGAATATCACTCAAAATTTTTACTCAAGACTACGCAATGCTACCGAGGTTGACTACGATTTACTACGAGTAACTACGAGATTTACAATATAATTTTTTTATAGTTTCGCCTTTGTAGCTACGATCATAAAACAGGGTAGCACTCACTTCATCAATATTATATGTTATGGTAGAATTATTTGTACCAAATAATATAAACATTTTTTAAAACAATCTATCAGTTAGACTACGAAGTGCTTATCGAAAATGTGTAGTAGTACTACGTCGAACTTTAAGTAATACATTTTATTCAAATTTACTAAAAAAATTGATGGAAAATTTTGGGATGACGCAAACGGTTGTTTACTGGAAAAAATAATATTAAATTGTAGGCTTCTGGCCTTTATCAGAAGGGGCGTTCATTGTCTTGGGCGTATTTCTATAGGTTCAGTGGGCGAACAAGGTAAACAATGTGGATTTCATATGAACGGGTATTCAGTTCACAATTGTAACAACTTTCATAGAACAATCCATCCAGTACACGTGATGCCAAACAGCCAGATTTATCAGGATTCTTCAAAGCTCGCTATTTACTCTCGTATTATTCTTCTTATTTATGAAACTTAAGGTCCATACGGCACACGGGGATAGAACTGACAATCGTCGTTTCTAGAAGATCTCTGTTACAGAATCAGCCACGGAGCTGACCAGCATTATGGCCCGCCAGGCACACTTTTCATTTACAAGGACACCGCGCACCGACATATTAACAAATCTAGTTCGCAATGCTGGTGCCGGCGCTCCAGTTCCAGGACTTTAGCCCAATATTTGCCTTGCTAGGCCGCTGCGATGCATTTCCGATTATTGGAAATTTCAATATTTGTTGTCGGGTGACAAAATTATTGAAAACTGGTAATTGCGACTCATCGGGTACTAATAAATATTAATATTTAACACTTCTTGGACGTTATTTCTTTGACATATAATCAAATTCAAAATCAAAATATTTTTATTTCGAAAATACATTGAAAAAAAGTCAAATTATATACAAATTGAACTGAATTTACCATCACTTTGGAAAGTCGCTCTGTTGAGAAGAAGAGGCAAGAAATTCAACAGCTATTAAAAAAAATTACAATAACAGTTTATTTTCCACAGCCTTCTGCCCATAAATAAATACATTTGTTCAACATCCAGACCATTGCAAACATACGAGTTGACTCATTGTTCATTCTTAGAATGTTTGCACTGTGTAGGGAATCGAATCCGTGATCACTGGCGTTTGAGGCAATAAGTAACCCATCGCCCCATCGGTATACCATATTGCAATTTTTTTTATAAGTATACTAAAACATGATCATAAACATATTTTTTTCTTGACAAAACGTGTGATTCAAATCTACTTGATTTTTTGATATTCCTGAACAAAATGATGAAAGTTTTTTATTTCCTTTATGCCTCTGCTTAAAAACCGAATCGATACAACACAAATAGGAATCTAAAAGTTTTTTTTTTCTTTGATTTTACCAGTACAACATAATATAACATCAAAGCAAAACCTCTTTAATTTTGAACATTTGGATTTATTAAGCTTAATTAACTAACTAACTACAAAAAACATATTACATTATATACTTTATATACCTGCAAATACCGCGTAGTTCAGGTGAGAAGGCTGACGCAGCCGCCTTGCGCACCTCCCCCATTGTATAAAAGCTTGGGGCCCGCTGGACGCGGCACATTTGCCCGATCTCAAGTAAAGCTAGGCCTCGCGGCGCTAGGATACCAGCGCATTGTTACGGAAACTCTCAAAAATGCCTCTCATATTTTCCACCAAGTTAAAATAAATCAGCAAAATGGCAAAGTAGCCATCATGAGGCTTTTAAAGGTTTAGTTTTAATTTCGGACTTTAAAAGTTTTACGTCCAAGTGGACTTTGGAACAGTTCTATAAGTTGCTTTTTAGTTGAACTTTGAGAGTTAGATGGGTAATCTTTCGTATTTATTTTTTCGCGGTTTTAATATCAAATATTCAAGAAGTTTTCGAAAATGAAGGTAAGTTGGCAGAATTTAAGGGCTCTCTTTTTATTTCATTACTTATTTTTATTTTTACAAAAATATTTTAAATATGTATTGTCTACTCAAAAAAAAATGAGTACCTTTTTATTTATTAATTATTCAAAATAAATTTATTTGTTGCTTTTTTTACTTAGGTATCTATTTATACTTATTATATATTTCGAAATGTTTCAGCAGCAAAACGTTATGGCCTCGGTTAGCCGGTCATTTTAATAAATTTCTAAGTAACTTAAAATATGTTAACGGAAAGATATTGTAAAAATCAAAAAAAAAATTAAAATCGCAAGACTTTGAAATTAACAAGAAAGTTAGGCAGCTCAACTGTATTATTAAAATTCTAAGTCTTAGGCGAAATGTAATTGTTACAACATTTAAGTGCATATTAACACATTCAATGTCTATTCTTTTTGAATTTTTTTTTTAAATGTAAAACCAACTGCAGTGCTGAAATAAAACGGTAAAACCGGTCGCTTCTCTTGTCTGTAGAGACACCGAAACTTCAAGTTTAAGGGTACAAATATATACGACGAATCCGGTAAAACATTTGTTTATCTAATTGCGGAGCTTTAGTGCAGGGATAAGTATAATAATTTTACTAATAAAAATTATAAATTAACTTCCGCTAGTTCGAAAACCGATAAATTTATTTTTGATATTTTCAAATTTAATGATCTGAAACTATAAAAGGAGCAAGATATAAATAATCGAATGATTAACTTAGATCCTACATCGTCTCATCAGATTTGATGGTTCATTAAATTTTTGTATCTATAAATTATGTCTTTTGAGATATTAAAACGTAAGTATGATTATAATTTTAAAAATCCGGTTGAAAAGTAATTTAGAATTGGATTAAAATCAAAACATTATTTGTAAATCTACTGGCTTTGCAAGTGTAAAAAAAAACATGTTGAAGTTTCGAAATAAATTAAGTTAGAGCGCCTCGACGGCAATCTGACCTAGGCGCGTTTTTTTACTCTAAGAAACTGCCTAAAAGCGAAATCAAAAGCTTTGCGCAAAATTGTTCCCGAAGTTTAAGCATATTCCCGACTTATTCCCAAAGTAAAAAAGGGAAAATTAGGTACCGTACTTTTCCAAGAATTTGAATTTAACTTAGTTCTGCAAGTGTTCACCAAACTGCGCATATGCGTTAGGAGCCCGCCATTTTTCTATATTGTGCAACATTTTGAAAAATGGCGGGCTGATCAAATGCTGCGTAGGCCGCTTTTGCTCTTTTTTGAGTTCTGATGACAATCCAAATTAGCATGTGTTTTTAATAATAATTGTAATCTCTTTTATTAAGTCTTATTACTCCACCTGTGAAAATGGAAAATACCCGAACTTTAGAACAGGATGTGATTTTAATTTCTGTAATTCCGCGCATGCGCGATGTGGGTCTGACCTTTTCACCTTCAAAAAAATCGATGATTCAATTCTGCGTAGGCGCATGCGCTAAGCTGTCCATTCGGCTTATAAGTACTTTATCAGTTAAAGTCTAGCTTATTATTAAGTTATTATTCTAAATTATTATTCTATATTCTAAATCTCTCTATATTAGTTCAATCATTAGACACCGAGCTTCAGGGATGTATGACTGGATGTATGATATTTTCCGGCAATATATTGTGGTTAAGCGCGTCTTTTAAAAAAAAAAAACTTCTTAATGTATCGTTTTGAAATGATGATCACATTTAAACATTTCAACCTATTAGTTAATTCTGTAAATATGACAAATTGGCTATGAAGACGATTCCTAAATTTCCTAAAAATAACTTTATGATAACGATTTAAGAATTACGCCTCGGTACGCCTCGAAATAACTTACCACATTTGACCTATTCCACCATTCTCCGAATTCAGACAAATTTTGAAATTTTCCATGAAGTACTCAATCGATTTCGATGAAATTTGTATACGAAGAACTATGAAGTATCCTCTATCATATGAATTTTCAAAATCTATTCATAAAAGACACAAAAAAATACATACATACGAATTGAGGAACTCCTCCTTTTGGAAGTCAGTTTAAAATATAAATAAAAAAATATCGCGTACATATACTATTATATTATACTTTACACTGTAACGCGATGTTTCGGCATTTTTAGAAAACTTAGTTACGATTGACTGTTCAAACTAATTTGAAGTAAGAAGATATGTTTTATTTATGGAGACACTTGTCCTACAAATGTAGTAACATTTCTTGTTGAATCTTTTTCAATTCGGTCGGTATTAAATTTTAGTCAAACTCTTCGGTGAGGCTTACTTAAAAAAATCGAAAGCTGGTAGAAATTGCTGATATGTTAGTTACATTTACACATTAGACAATATATTCCCAGAGTGTCAAAGGTGGTTGCTGACAATGCCCACGACACTGTCTCACTGTTTGGAAAACAAATGAAATAACTACTATGTAGTTCAGTTTGGGAATGGTTGAGTCAGATTTCAAGGCGCCTGCATCCTCGAGGGGAAAACGCCATTTCGAAAACTTTTTTTCTTATTAAACTACTGATTTGTATTTAATAAATGTATTATAGGAAATATTATATACAAATATAATATATATTAAGCGGTAAATCTTATCTAATACCTACTCATATTGAAAAAAGTGTCAAATTTGACGTAGTATGGGTTAATTAGTATTATTAGTTTCATTCAAGATTTCTTTTTTATAATATGTATCTATTTGAGGAAGATATAAAAAGTTACATAATATCGATAGCAATAAATTTTTGCCCATTGCATGATATCGAACATTAGATTAACCATGAGAAATCTGTATTTTTTGTCTAAATGAAACAAAAAAGTGCGAAGAAGAATTGTATTAACTAGTACTTAAGCAAATTTTTGTAATGTTGGGAAAAATAAAAAAACGACAATTTAAACATTACTATAATTGTTCAACCATTTTTTTTTTCATAATATTTGTCATAAAATACCTATAATTTATGATCATCCCAAAATATGAATTATTTTGATGAGTTTAGTTTTAAATAAATATTTCATTGGAGAAGTAAGAAAAACTTGTCAGTATTCTGATTACAGAAAAACCTGAAGAGGTTTATTGTTCATAAGACGAGCTAATCTCGGGAGTTACCATTGGCTTGGAAAAAATCTATTGACATTTGACAGCTTACCTTTAATGAAATTCGGCTAATTTACCAAAAAGTCCTATCAGATCAAAAGTTGCACGAATGCGATCGCGGAAGGAACACGTTTTGAAAAATATCTTCGCTTTTATGCTCCTGACAATACGAATATTTCACCTTGGTGTTATCAATATGTATAAAACTGTTCCGTTACTGACTGAGTTACTGAGTGACTGACAAACAACGTACAGCTGTAACTACTGAGCGTAGCGAGCTGAAATTTGGAACATATATTCTTTAGGGGATGTAGGGGTGCACTAAGGAAGGAATTCCCGAAATTCTTACGGGAACGGAAATGATTGGACTTTTTAGTTTGTATGAAAAATCTTATTCCTTGAATGCACGGATATGATACTTGGCATAAAGGTTCTTCAAAAAATGACTGGTTGCGTTATGAAAGCAATTCCCGAAATTCCCACGGGATCAAGAAATATATGATGTTTTAGTTTGTATGAAAAAAAATATTCCTTGAGTGCGCGGATGTGATACTTAGTATAAAGATTCCTCAATAAGTGTCTGTTTGTATTATGGAAGGAATTCCCGAAATTCCCGCGGGAAAGGATTGGACTTTTTAGTTTGTATGAAAAATCTTATTCCTTGAGTGCGTGGTTGTGATACTTGGCATGAAGGTTCTTCAAAGAGTGACTGGTTGTGCTTTGAAAGGAATTCCCGAAATTCCTACGGGAACGGGAAATAATACGATTTATAGTTTGTATGAAAAAAAAAACATACTTCATACTTGTGATATAAAGGTTTCCCAGTGAGTAACTGTTAGTGTTGTGAAAGAAGTTCCCGCCATTCCCACGGGAACACGAAATATTGGTCTTTTTAGTTTGTATGAACAATTATGTCTTCAGTGCATGGATGTAATACTTGATATAAAGGTTCTTCAATGACTGGTTGTGTTAAATATAAACAATGTTTATGCGCGTACGAAGTTGCGGGCAAAAGCTAGTAGCAAATAAAATTAAAATATCGAACGTCGGAACATCGTAGATTTGTATTTTTTTACAACTGTTACGATGTACACAGTACAACACTCTTGCACAACATACCGTCCAAGGTGGCATAGTTACATGGTTTTGGTATACTTCAAAAATAACTTTTTCTCCACCTTGCGAATTTTCAAATTCTACCTTGAACTAGCTTTATTAAGACTTTTTTTTGCATTAAGTTCAGGAGATGTGTAATATTTGTACAAAAATTTGCTTATTATGGCTTCTACCGTAGCATAATTCCTGCCTCCATTTTTGTGAATTTTTCAGAAGTTATTGCAGCAGAATATTAGAAGCTTTTGACACGCACATTTGTTTATCAACAGTTAGGGCTTTTCACTTGGGAGCAATTTATTTCTTACGTAAAGGTACATAATTGAAAATAAATCGTTGCTTTTTATAACTAACTTACTCACTTTAAATTACAACTGAGGTTTCTTCTCCGCATGTAGCTTAAAATTTGACGAGTATAAGAAACATGCCTAGACATCCATAAAATTATGAAATATTTTAAATCTATTTCACTTCAAATTCATAATATTGAGAGAGACAATACTTACTACATAAAACTGTAAGTGCCAGTAAGAGTTCTGAGGAACATTCAACACGCGGTCATCGGTAATCAAATAGGTAGTAATCATTAAAAAAAGGATACCTATTACGTTTCCACTGACGTGGAGCTGGGCGGAGAGGAGCGGAGAATAACGGTGAAAAGTGTTGAGTGTTCCACTGAAATGGAGCAGAGCGGAGCGGAGCTGAGCGAAGTGGAGTTGGGTGGAATGGAATGAGTGAAGCATAGTTTTGCAATTTTAATTACATTTAAGATGAAAACCTAGACTTAGATATATTCCCTCTAATTTACAACTTATTATTCA
Source organism: Stenoptilia bipunctidactyla (assembly GCA_944452665.1). Classification (NCBI taxonomy): domain Eukaryota; kingdom Metazoa; phylum Arthropoda; class Insecta; order Lepidoptera; family Pterophoridae; genus Stenoptilia; species Stenoptilia bipunctidactyla. The sequence continues at coordinate 37,317,054 of OX101721.1, forward strand.
AACTTAATTAAGTACAAACTATGAATACACTTCACAGATCATATGAAATACAGTTTGTCAATAAATTACCCAGACTAATTTACCCAGTGATAATTGATGATTTTTTTTTTTTTTGTGTTTACGTTAGTATTTTAGACACTGTTTACGTATTTTAACACCCATTCAACCACTACAATATATCAATGAATACAAGCTATCTGCCCTCCGCTCTGCACCACTCCGCTATCCTCCGCTCCACACACCGCGCCGCTGTATTTGTATGAATATCCATCCAGCTCTGCTCCACTCCGCTCGTGCTGTTTCCATTGAAGCGGACCGGATATTCCGAGCATAGTGATTGGTCTATTCAGACACCGCTAAGCTCTGCTCCGCTCAGTTCCGCGTGAGTGGAAACCGAGCCTAAAATCTACTTTTGGATCTTGCTCGATTATAATTTTTTTGAATTGGTGAATCGGTCGAAGGTATGTAATTATCTCTGTGATGCTTTGCTAGAGTATTCGCTTGTGGTATAAGGGGGTTCGAGTCACGGGTCAGTCTGGATTTACCTAGGAAATCCCTTTCTCAGTCGTGTATGTTTATACTAAAAGCTGATATAAGCTTACATTACGGTAATTTATTTGGTGGGTGTTGGTTGGTGTGCTGGTTGGTTAACTTATAAGGTAATTCCAATATTATCACTGGCTTGATGGGATAAAATATTCACGATTATTAATAAAACAAAATAAATAAAATCTCCAGACAATTACAACAAAGTAAGCAAAGATTGTGTTATGAGATACCAATTAGCGAACTAGGGGGGAACTTAAAACATAAATAAATATATAAAGATAAAAGCCCAGACCCAGAACATTGTTTTTTTCTTGTTTCGCGTGGGAATCATACCCGCGACCTCACGATTGTTTTAGTAGCGCCTAGAACACTGCACCTCGGAGACTGTCAATTAGTATCAAAACAATACGTAATTTTGTATTATTTTCAAAAGAGCTTACATACTTTACGTTTCTCGGACTACTCAATATAAAACCTAATATAGATACGTAAAATTTTACGCATTCCAAAAACATGGTGAATGCAAAGAATTTTAATAAAAATGGTAACATTTTTTATCTGAAGAAAAACAAATTAAAGAAGTTTTTCATCTGTATTAAGTTACGTGTGCAATTTTGTGGAGAGCAAAAATTTACCCCCTGAAAGGATCCGGGTTGAAGTACTCGGATTTAAACAAAAGGTACACGATGAGAAAAGAGGAGTTTTACTTTGTAACGAATTTAATTGAAGTTATTCAAATTAAGAACCGTGGAACTATACTACATTCTAGAATTAAAACATACTTTTAAATAACGTATTATAACCTAAAAATTCCTTTAGTGCTCCGAGAAGATAAGGCACACACAGTTTATTATCAAAGCAATTCTATGCAATAAATTATGAGATCAAACAGTCTCGGAGATTCTTAATCTTCTTGAGTATGTGATTCACAATGTAAGGCACTGAAAACACACACCGAAAAAATCTTTCTTTAAATACGTACAATTATTCTTTATGGTTGGAAAGCCTTCATTCTTATAAAGTACATACATAGCTTCACGTCTGTATCCCTTATGTCGTAGGCAGAACACCACAGATTATAAATCTGATGTTACGTTTTACACATTTGGATGTATTATAATGATGGAGAGAGACTGTAATAAGTTCAGTCTTAATAAGTTCAAACTACTAACTAACTATATAGCCTTATAGTGAGCGATAAAAGATGGTAGGTACTGTGTCGAAATTACATCAGCACTGATGGTGTCTTAGCAACATTATGCACAATACATTTGCAATACATTTTTGGAACACTGAGCCTTTTAAGACATTGAGTAGTTTTCCTTAAAATCATTGAAACTTGCCACCTTTTTTCTAAAAGGGTTAAAAAATATGTGCAAATTACTAACTAGAAACATAATCCATACTCGATTACTATATTATATTACAAATTATTATATATCAGGCTGTACTCAGCTTTGTTTTTCATTTTTACTGTGAACTTCGAGAAGAACAAATAAATATGGAATTGCAAAATATTTCTGTAAATACTTTTTCATATATTCTAATATGTGGAAGTTTAATTGTACTTGTTTACTGTCCCTTGCCAATATTTGATAACGAAAGAGACATGACCGTTCACCAAGAAAAGGGTTAAAAACTTTTATTAAACGGTATTCTATGTTCAAAATTATTTGTCGACTGCCAAAAAATGTTGTCTTTTAAATTGCTGTACTAATTTAAAAGCGAGTTAAATAAAAACAGGTTAACAGCATTGCCAACATTTACAAAGGAATGCGTAATCATTTACATTTTTGATAGTATTTTTATATAGATTTGACGACCACTTTGGCGATGGGGTAAACCTATCTGCCTCAGACGCCAGTGGTTGCGGGTTCGATCCCCGCACGGAACAAGAAAAAAAAAATGTTCCGTGTCTGGGTGTTTATCTATTTATGTATTTATATTCTAGGTTCCCCCCTAGTTCGCTATATGGTATTCCATAACACAAGCTATGCTTACTTTGGGGCCATATAGTTGGTGTGATTGTCTGGGGATTTATTTATTATTATTATTATTTTGATAGTATCTTTTCCATAGCAAATTTTTAAAACGTGCTTAAAAAACGTTTTTACGAGTTTTGATGAAATTTATATGAGGCTAATTCTGACGTATTTTCTATCAAATTAAATAAGAACCATCATACTCGATAAATAATCGACGAAGTAATTGCGTAACAAGTATGTAATTTCTGAACTGAGAACCTCCAACTTTCGAAAGTTGGTTGAAAATATCTTACTTTGCCATTACCGCAACACATGTTGCAGAAAATTTTATCTGACATCCTTTTATTTCCAGTAAACGCAGGCAATGTAAATAAAAACTCTTTATTTAATCCCAAACCAGAGCCGTGTTTTGAAGCTAAGCTTTAACTGAATTGACTAAAAGTATATTTTTTTGTTTACAGAATTCGTTTGAAAAACAACAACAGGATTGTTTATCAGTCCAAGTGTACTGTAATTGTAATAAAGCTGACTCGAAACAATCATGACTTCAAAAGATAAATACACAAATGACGTAATGTGGAGTAAATTTCCACTTTCCACAAATACAAGTTTGTTTGTTCTGGAGAAAGGATTTAGTTACCGATAAAATTCAATAACACTCTCATCTTCTTTTTAAATGCAAAATAAAGATAATGTGAGACTCATGATTGGACACGATATTTGACGCGATCAGGATAGAGTCAGTAAAAAGTGATCTATTTTGCTAAATGTAAAAATATTGTCTTTCAATACTTTCACCATAAACACTTACAGTTTGATCTAGGGCTTTCCATAGAAATCAAATGAATATAAATGCTTTTTAATGAGGGATCATATTGCACATTTGCTGACATTAGCTTTGAAAATGTAATTCCTTAACATTGCGCATTAAGCCAGAAGTTGAGACTAAATTTAAATCACAATGTAATATTATAAAACCATTGTAATAACGACGCACTCAATAGCTATGCTAGACTCTCTTTGAGAACTTTTGCTATTAATTGCAATTGCTAATTATATCGGATTACTAATACATAGTATGGTTTATTTTACAAATTTGACAATTTTGTTTTACGAAAAGATTATTCATTAAAACTGCAAAGCGCCAGGAAATATGTAAAGAATTAATGCATTAATATTAGCTTTGAGGGACGGTCGAAAATTTCCCGGAATTAAGGATTTAAAATATCTAAACCATGAATATTTGTAAATTTTCAATGTACCTATGTCGTGGAAAATTACAGCTATATTTGCCGATCAGTCATTTAGTTTGCTAAATCTCAAAAAATAGTTTCTTTTCACTTCATCGCAACCCGAAAATTTTATGCTTAGAATAAAGAAAGAATTTTCATCTTTGTGAATGAATAAAAATCACTCGGAACTATATCTAGACTATGATGAGGTTGATTCACAAGATCCGCATAGAATATATAACGGCCAGCGAGGCAGCAATATTTTCATCTGGCTGGCTGGCCGCTCGGCTGCCTCCAATCCCTCCATTCACTCTCAGCAGTCTGCAAGGATGTTCAGGGATTGACGACAAGTTAAGGAGACTGGCTATCTGCAACCCAAAGGACAAAAAAACAGTTGTCAGCTAGCACGAGAGACGCACAGACTCCGTTCTTATGTAAATAGTTAGCTTAGGTCTTGAAATTAATTTTTAGGTAATATCCTAGCGCTTCAAAAAAAATTATAAAAAAGGTATTTTAATGGTCTTAATTTTTCAAAACATTTACGAATAAAAATAAAATGAACAATTAAAAAGCTCTATGAGGAAGCTACATCAGAATCTATTTTAGAAGAGTGAGGTTGGTGGCTACAAAACTGTCGCTATTTGTCTATGGAACGGCCACGCAGTGCGCCGCGGTGGCGGCGGCAGAAACGCCGGGTTTCTATGCCGCGGCCCTATAGGGTTCAATGCGGCAAAACCTTATCCATTTACAATAAAGGCTAGCGGGTGACGTAAGCGCTCCTGAATATCACTGTACAACTCAAACAGAGGGCACGAAGAGTAACCTTAAAATAGCTATCAAATCGCAAGGAATAAAGCTTTTGTGTTAGTAGGATAAACTTCGCTTAATATAAGCTAGAACGAACAATTCTGCATTTGGGCAGTCTTTTTTAACAGACCAAAGTTGTATAAATAATAGTATAAAGCACAAATTTTTCGAAACAAAACATTACAAGACCTATTTATTTTTGCCTGAAACGGTAAATCACTTAGACATAACATAGACTAGGTGTCAGGTTTCAGATAATATATGTGTAAAATATTGAATGACGTCTGAGCCAAAATAAGCACATAAAGATAGTGATGTACGACGCAAGAAAGACTTTGGCATTGGCGGTCGTTCTGTCTCAACTTTTGTTGATCAAGTATAGGTATGTCTCGTTACCACCTCAACCCACACTTGAAGTATTAATAAACATGTTATTGTAGCCTTTATTTATTAAATCGTATGGTAGACATTAATTCTTTTCATGTAAGTGAACAGAGGTTATATTGTTTTTGAAGTACTTTGTTTTGGTAAACATCTTATTATATTGTTATGATGGAAAATATAATATTATGTTTACCAAAACAAACACGTGTAAAACCTTCACCTTACGGAAAGTATCCGATTAGGGTGAGTCGAATTTGGTCAAATTCAACGCGTCCAAAACTCAGGCGTGTCTATTCTTCGCAAAAAAGGGCACCTTCACATTAACGCCCACTTTCCAAAATGTAGCTGTCTCTATTACTGACCATCTAGGGCTTTTAGGCGTAACTGTAACATTCAGTTTAAACTTCAGTCAACAAATTGTGTCCATAGCTCAAGTAGCTTCGAAAAAGTTGGGGATCATCTCGAAAGTACGGCGGTACTTCGGCGCTGCGATCATGCATGGAGTACGCAGTCATCTTTGGGATGGTTTAGCCAAATATCAACTACAAGCGCTGGACTCCATCGACTGAAGAGCCCGTAAACTAATTAACAACGTCGACCTTACAACCAAAAACTGCAGACCTTAGAGCATCGTCGTAAGGTTGCTTGTTTAACCGTGTACAACATGATACATTTTGGTGAGTACGCGAGTGCTCTGTTTGAACAAATTTAACCCTCACCCTTTTACCATCGGACTACTAGACGCAGACAGAACTTTCATCCGTATGTGGTAGACATTCCGAAAAGTCGAACTAAGCGCTTTGAAAGTTCCGTTTTGATACAGGTCGCCAAGGTTTGGAATGAACTGCCTGCTTCTATTTTCCCTGACCAGCATAGTCTTAGTAGTTTTAAGAGTCGAGTGAATAGGTTTCTCATGGATGGACTTGTACCACCTTAGTCTTCATGTCCACTTAACATCAGGTGTCATGGAAGACAAACATCCTATCCATATATTATAAAAAAAAACCTTAGTGCAGCAGTGGGCGTATCCTGTCTGATGATGGTATTTATTATAAAATAGGTAAAGAAAAATATTTCTGAGCACATTGCGTGTACGGAGGATTTGTGAGATTTCATATGTTGATAAATTCTTGCACAGTAATGCAAAATTTATGAAGGACTAGAAATTTAATGACCGGGCGACCTTTAGCAAATACTTTGTGCTCCATTTAGTCTCAAGTTTTCACGACTCTATAGGTACATTAAATTAATAAAACTTTTCTAAACATTAAAACGTTTAAAATGTGTAAAAGTCGAACAAAACGCTTCGATAGAACCTTTTTGATAGAAAGTGTGGAACGAACTGCCTGCGTCTATATTTCCTGACCACTACAGTCCTGGTACTTTCAAGTTTCGAGAAATAGGTTTCTTGTAGATGGAGGTATACCATGGTCTTCATGCGCACTTTCCATCAGGTGGCATAGAAGGCAAACATCCTATCCTTACAATATTAAAAAAAACAGCTTTGATTTCACTACTATATAATTTCAAATATTTTTTCATTAATGAAATATAACCTATTAACCTAAATTAAAAAAAAAATCGTTATCATGACAAGCTTTATTTCATGCTCAGATTACGTGGAAAAATCTGGTGATCATTAGTCAAACGATCAAATCTTTGGAACCTTCCCCGGGGCACACAAATTGTTTCAACGTAGGTAATTTTCGCGCAGATGGTCGATAAAATTCATTAAAGTTCCTATATAATTAGTATAGCGTTATGATTTTTAACACGCGAGCAAACGCCTTAAGGAACACTGTTTCTTTTGGAGCCTTTTGACCTTGCTGAATAAACAAAAGCTGATCCCCGCACAGCTCTTAAGAGTACTCGTTCCGCTAAAAGAAACTCATCGTTGGGCGGTAAAAAAGTCTTGCTGTTTCACTCAGATTCCCGCGCCAAATAACATGTTCGGCGGGACGCTATAACTATACTTATGATGTATAATAATGCTGAAGAGTTTGTTTTTTGGTTGAACGCGCTCATCTCAAAACTGCCGGTCTGATTTGAAAAATTATTTACGCATTCGATAGCCTATTTCTTAATTAATTCAATTCTTTTAATTCAATATACAGGGTTGATTTGTAGTCACCGGCCAATTTTTTTTAACACAATAAGTATCTTTTATAGAAACGATTTTAGCACAAAAAAGTTTTTTTTTTTTACAAAGAAATAAATATATCCGCTAACATATTAAGCATACCATGGTCACTCTAAATTACTATTAAAATTAAGACAACTACGCGCTACTACAAGACACCCTGTAGTACTACGTCGTAGTATTATCAAAGAAATGCCGCGTCGTAGTAGCTTTGTTCATCAACAGCGACTATATGTATAAAAGTTTGTGGTGCCAAATCTTTATTTTTTTGTACTGTAAATGTATAATAAATATGCAGGTACGTTTATATCGTATCAAGAAACTAACATTTACATTTGGCTGGTGATTACAAATCAACCCTGTATATTATGCACTTTTGATTAATACACGTCGCCAATGGCTATAATGCTTCAATGTTGATTTGTTACTAACGTGTGTTATTTTCGCTGACGTTTGCGTTAAAATGGAGGATAAAGTATGGATTTATCATAATGTATATTATTAGCATTATATTTACCAGTAAGCTTTACTTGACAATATTTAAAATCAGCGAACTAAATTATACTTATTTTTGGTTTTTGGCACCAAATAGTGAAGCTATGGATATCTAAAGTTAAACAATATGTGAAATATGAACGGAAGGGGTATCCTTAAGTATAATAAACAGATGAACACTTTGTTAGCAAATAAATTTGTGGGTAGGTGTTGTAGTACACCTGACGGTAGAATTTAACATGAAATTTTGAAGATGTTTGATCTACGCGGACTAAGTTTAGCTCAGTTCTTAAGATTTAAAGAATGGCTCAATTTCTAGGCATAAAATTCTTAACACAGAAGTAATAAAATTAAATTCCAAATGACTTCATTTTATTAAATACAAGTCGCGCTAGGCAGGATTCTTTTTGGCATTTAAAATCGAATTTCGGTGTCTGTTGTGTACCGTGGACACGAGTGAATTTTAAATATTTCCACATAACTTGTTACAAATAAGTACCTGAAATTCAATTTTTCAAAATGAACATTTTATTTACTTTCCTTAACATTGCATATTGTACCACTTCAAATATTTTTATTTAAGTCGCACTAAATTATTTATTTACGTGTTCTTTTGATGTAAAACCATTAAAATAAAAAATCAGAACCTTCATACTCAAAGCTGTCCTAATCCCATCTTAGCTCCTTATATCAAGTGGCTTTTTGGTCCCTTTTTGCTTCCCGAAAATAATTCTCAATTATTTATAACAAAATTTCCTATTTAATGTGGGCACTTTAATTTCACTTTAACCACATTAATAAACGTGAATTATGCTGTTTTAACTTGTAGCTAGTTGACTTTTATATTGATCCATAATTTAAATACAAGAATTTTCTGGGTTTTGGTTGTCATGCATGATTACACTCATGAATAGTGTTCGCAATCTGAGAGCTGGGTTTGATTCTGTAAGTAATTATTTTATTCACAATAAATTACAGTTTTTCCTTATAGTTATTAACGTTTGCTACAAATGCACCATGGGTTGTACCACTGGTCGCTGAGTCGCTGATCAAAAAAATTGGCAAGTTCCACCAAACAAATTCTTCTGCTCAATTATACCTGTAAAAATATCTAACAGGACTTTATCATTATTATTGCCAGACTTAAAAGCGGAGTATAAAGAGTAATATGAATTATTATCTAAAAAATACTATGGAACCTGAGCAAATTCCGAGAAAATTCCTACTAATTAAGTTAGCTATTATTTGAAATAAAATTCTTGAAAAAGGGATAATTACTTAAAGCCCCAGCCAGACTGTTGAAAACCAATGCTTCTAACCAAGGTTAAGTAAGGTCAAGTTGTTTGCAAATAATTAAAAACACATTATTAATTGAAATTTAATAGTTTATGTCTTCCATTTGTTCAGTTTTCATATTTATCTAAGTAATCTTATTAACCCAGATACTCCTGAAACTATTTTTCTGCATTTTCCTGAAACTGAAACTGCATTTCAGAACCTTTTGATTTCTAAATATATGTAACTAAGAGCTTAGGAAAAGTAATGACGAAAATCCTGGTCATCTGGAAAAGCTGGAAAACAAGGGGTGTTACAACGCCCGGTAGCAGAATAAACTTTGACTTGTTAGTATGGAGAGTGAAAAAATAATAAAGTAAAGATATATTCAAAAAGTATTTAATTTATTGAATTGCATATAAATAGTATCTCGTTTGTAAATTATAACAATTTTATTTCAGTCGGTAGTAGTTTTACATACAATGAGATTTTTGAACATAATATTTGCAACATTATGTTAAAAATAAGCAGCAAAAGAAGATTTTGGATGCAAATGAATATCACATTTTATACACACAAATTTGTTTTTATCTTACAAAATACACACCTAAGTTGATTGTCTTTATAAGCTATTTTATCGTATCGTGAAGTTTCTCGTTGAGAAGCAGGGATTCGAGATGGTCCAAGTTTTCTATCACTCTTAAAAAAATCAAGTTAAGTTCACAGCTCCTCTAAAAGAAAAGGGCTTGTATTCTCCTTTGTCATGCTTCTATAACTGCCAAGCATTGTATGTGTGTTGTATGTGTGTTGTATGTGTGTTGTATGTGTGTAAATAACATTATTTTTCTCGTACGAAACTTTGACATAGGCCAATGTTTTAAATTGGAAAGATCTATGCCCCCTCACATTTTCATGATTCAGTTTGATTACGGCAGGTTGATATATCTGGACATATTTCTTCATTTGTTGTGGAGAGGACTTTGTATTATGCAATGGCTCAACCGACGCATTATTTAAACCAACTGTAATGACAGTTGTCAGATTCTGAATAGTCATAGCTAACTTTGGCCTCCGCTGTAATTTCCTGGGAAAAAAAATGCTACTATTATCTGCTAAAAACGATTATAGTTATAGTACCTATGCTTGCTTTTACTGAATAAAAATATATTTTTGTTTATATATGGTGCCATGATTCCACTCACCTGATAGATTTGGAATATTGACAAAATTTGCGAATCTTCATCTGTAACCTTCGAATTTGCGTTCTCTGGTAGCAATATTGAGACCACCGTGGGAAAAAGACCAATGTTAAAAGCTTTCAAAACATCTAATATTTCATGCAATTTCAATAGTTTTCCTTCTTGTAATCTGGATACATAAGTGAAATATTATAGACGCCTATACTCCTACCGGGCGTTATAACGCCCATTATATTTATTATATATCGTAAAAAAAAGACTTCAATAGTAAGATATTAAAAATTATTTCATCATATATTTCATAGTATATTATACTAATTTTTTGCTTGGTGGTAGGATCCCTTCTGGGTCCGCCTGGCTAGCGACCACCCTTTATATAAAGTCTGCCGCCAAATGTTACCGCTCCGGCGGTAATGTGTTCCAGCAATATTGTATAAAGAGCCAGTTCCTTCCTAAACCCGTGTGCTTTCATCTTCGACCTCATCGTCACTTACCATCAGGTGAGATTGAGGTCAAACGCGGGTTTAGTCACTAATAAAAAAAAAAAAAAAAATTGATAACACTTGCTACTTGTAAGATTTTGCATAAAAATGTTTCTTTTATAAAATATTATACAAAATCAAACATACCTGTTTGATGACATTCTAAGACCAAAACACTTTGCATTTTAAAACTGAAAAAAAACTAATGAATATTCACATAAAATCGTCGCGATATGCACGCGTTACAAAACTTAGATGGGTAATCAATTAAACAAAATAAAAATGTCAGTCGCCAATCACTTTATGTAGAAGCAATCTGGGGGTAGTTTTAATATTGATTTCGGATCTAATATTATAAATGTGAAAGTTTGGATGTATGGATGTCTGGATGTTTATTCCTCAATCACAGCAAAACAGCTTGGATAAAATTTGGCATGGTGATAGATTACAGTCTAGAATAGCATATAGGGTACTTTTTATTCCAACATTCCTACGAGATTCTAACCATAAACCACGCGATACAGATAGTTATAAAAATAAAAGAATATATTCCTTCTGAAAAATAATCCTTTATTTAGCCTTAAAATAAGCCTCATTTAAACACTGAAGCCAAAACAAATTTTCTTGTAAAATGTAATATGGATAACAGTGATTGAATCAATAAAAATTAAAAATCTAACAAATATCCATAACTTGACAAGTATTTGTGTCACAAAATCAATCCTAATCGAGACTTAAATATAGGACCTCTGGCTAGGTCCGCTTAATTAGGGGGCCGTCAAAATTAAGTGGCTGGTGTAAAATGGGCTACTGTTTATTCAAAAACTGTCTGTAATAATAGTGTTGTGTAATTTAAATGGCATCGAAAATTTCCAACATCAAACTATCTTTGAATAAAAACATCTTGCCCACCTTAGAAGTGAGATATTTGCAACACAACACCTTCATTCTTGGCAGGGCAGTTGTAAAGTTGTGTTTTTCGAGGAAGGAAAATGCTTCCAGTCACATGAAGATGCTAAGTAACAGTTGAATTGATAATAAACATAAAACATTAAACGTGATTTCTAAAAAATAAGCAGGAATAAAAATGTATGAATAATCAATGAATACAAAGCATAAAAAAAAGTTCTCCGCATTCATACATATTTTTTTTATTTGAAATTTTTTAAGTAGGTACTCAATCGTTTTCGGTGAAATTTATATGAAACCAACACTGAAGCATTCTCTATTATATGAAATAAGAGTTTTTAAATTTGATTCATAATTGTCCAAAATATCGTGTAACAAAGAAACAAAAAAGAATATGAGAATTGAGAACCTCCTCCTTTTGGTAGTCGGTTGAAAATAAAATTATAAGTGCCAACGCTGCGTCACGCGTTCGGACGCGCGTTTCACATACAAAACTGAAACGTCCGTACCATACGCACGTTCGATACAGACGTTCGGAATGCGCCAAACGCCGCGTACGATACGCGCGTTCGGTACGGACGTGAACGCGCGCTGTTGGCAACGCGCGTATGAAAATGAGTTTTGATTGACAACCCGCGTCGTTTTTTTATTATTTTATTTATTTATCTTTCAAATGAAATTCTTACATTTGCCGTAAGGTTGGTTTGCGTATATAAACTCTTTATTTACAAACTACAAGGCGCACAAAAAGTGCACACAAACCTTACGACCGCCCCCTTATATTAAATTTATTCAACTCGATGAAGTCATAAATGTTCCTTAATAGTACGATTTCTACCTATAGCGGAAGTTTACAAAACAATACGAGAGTGTTCATAGATGAACCCCCTACTGGTAGACGCATGACTATGACCCGAAATAATAATTATGTAGTATATTACGCGGTGAAATATACTTCCTGTTTACTCAAAAACTCTCTCAGAAGAGCCTTGCTCGCAAAAACCGGCAAAGGCTGCCAAGATCTCGTCTAATTAAACTCAAATACGATCATTGACTCCATATCGATCAACAGTGACATATCGTTCGACTTCGATCAACAAACAAAAAACAAATTAAATTAAATCTCTTCCGAGAGATTCGCTATAATACCCCGCCATATTTAATGGACTCAAGCATATCACTTCGTTAAAGCATCAACTCCTCAGTAAACGTGGATAAATAAAACAATCATCATCAATTAACTAAAAAGAAAAACATTGCAACATTATTAACTCCAAACAGTTATCCCGACCTGTAAGTCAATAACATCCTTAGGTCGTCATCGTCGTTATATATTAAGTTCACGTTGACTCTAAAATCCAAAATACAATGAAAGTGACAAACACTAAAATGAAACTAGGCTAGGGATCGAACCTACACCTTCATAATTCAACTTGACAACAAATTCTCAATGTCAAATTTTCCTAGGTCAAAGTCAAGAATACATTTACTATGGGTTGTCATCTGTCGTGGGAGCTTTTCAAACCCACATACAATAAATCCTTTTAAGATAATAAAAATGAATAAACGGATGACGTTCCACAACCATAATATTATTTTTGTAAAACTTTACTTTACTTATTTCTCACGTTTACAATTTACCTACCTAATCGGAACTTTACCTGCCTACACTAGGTTCGCGGCGAGCCTACCTATACGAAGATAATAAAACAGATTCAAGGATATTTTCATGAGAAGAAACTTATAGAATACTAAATATTTCAAATTCCAAATTCTAACAGTCACCCACCGTTAACCACCCTTGAATCGTTTTGAGAATCGAAACATATTATTCCGATGGGCAACAATGATACGCCATTGTAAATACACATAAACTTTAACCGCATAGTCAAATCAACTATCGCCCTCACTCTTATGGAGATTCAATATGCGTGGTTTTAGTACTTAATATTTGTATACACTCAAACAAGACATTGCTGTCCTAGTAAAATTTTCCGCGCGGTATCGATAGTATAAGGTTGAGCAAATAACATATGTCTACATATATTCAGCTACAAATGTGTAACGTATACCAATACGTAGTGTTACGTATACCTGCCGCCCCTTTTGGAAATTTTTTCCACGGAATTTTACAATTTTGCGGAAATAATAAAACAACTTATTACAAAAGATTATTTAGATATAATACAAACTTTTGAGAGCTTTTATGGAGCTTCTTCATCTGCAATCTCCGTCTAATGCATTTCTCCTGGTGATGCTGACGGTTTTGCAGGATGAGTCGCTCCGGTGGTACTCGTACATTTACATAAAAAAACATTTATCATCGTATTTTTTTTTCTCAATAGTCGAACGAAAATCTAGTCGTTGCCTACAGGCTAAATGGACGATATGAATTATTCTACTTAATGGTAATACTATCTATTTACCTTTTTTATACATAGAATTGAACAAGCACCGATGATCACTTGGATTAAATGCTATTTTTCCAACACATTTCTTAAACCTAAATTAAAACTATCTCGTAGATCTTAGTTAATTCACAATCTCTGAGTAATCTATTCGTATTAACAACAACAATTATATTTTACTATTAATTATATTATTATTATTTACTATGTGAATTATATTATACTGTGATTTCATCCGATAACATATTTCATCTTATTTGAAATGGTTTCAACCTATTTAAATTAACAATTAATTCTTGATTATAATTGTCACGTCCTACAAATGTACATACTCTATATAGACCCTTATATGGTCGACTAAGTTTTTTACCTTTACCAGATATCCTTTTAGGATTATGCAATAAAACAAATTGCCCTATACGCAGTCTTACATTTGAAGCTTTTAAAGAACAGTTATATGTATAAAATTCGAAAGGTAAACATCTACAAAAATCCTTATGGGTTAGCTCCACATACTCAGGCAATGGGCGTAAAATATTTTTAATCGACTTTTCTGCTTTACTTGAGGTTCGATGGTGCATGGTGGTAGGACTCAACGAAACTAATTTATTGAGCTTCTCGCTGGAAATGTTACAGGGTGCATTGTGCACCAGAAATTCGTTTATTGTATCGACCGTAACTTTAATCTCGGCATCTTTTACTAAATCTTTCTCATTAAGTGCGAAAGATGGTCGATATTTACTCGACATTTCTAATGAATTATCACCTTCGGATTCCAATAAATTCGGTAACAAATAGAAATTATCTTTACTCTCGTTGGCCGTCACCATGGGCCATTGTTTCCCTACATTAATATCAAATAATTTGAATGTATTTAGGTATTCCTCGTTTCCTACCTCGGCAATATCTTAAGAATTATCTAAATTAAAAACATTATCAAAATTGCAATTAATTGGATTAGTGATAAAATAACAAGTAACCCTCTCCAATCACACACGATTATTATTAAAATCTAAAATCTATTATTAAGGTTGGTAGCAGGGAGGTATATCAGGATCATGGGATCCTTCTACGTTCAGTAGAAAAACAATTGTACAGTAAATCTTTTCTGACGGACAACCCGCGTTATTTTTTTATTATTTTATTTTTTATCTTTCAAATGAAATTCTTACATTTGCCGTAAGGTTGGTTTGCGCTTATAAACTCTTTATTTACAAACTACAAGGTGCACACAAACCTTACGGTACCGTACGTACACGTCCGTATGATACGGACGTACGGTATGCGCATTTGGACACGTAACGCAGCGTTGGTAATAAAGAGTGTTCATTATGAACACAAATCTGTAGATAGAAAAAGAATCTAATAGGATTTAGAATTTTATGTGAACCGATATCGACCCAGAATCTACATGTTTTTCTGCTCAATAATCGATAATCTGCAACCAAAAAGAGAGAGGCAGGTTTCGACTAATAACCAAAAACATGAACTCTTCGAGATTATACGATAAAACCAAGCCAAAAACCAAGCTTACCAACCTACCACAGTATACCGCATTTCGCCACGAGTTAAATACCTTGTCGTCACTTTAATTGAGTTAAATTGGAGTGTTCTCAGATTTATAAGCGAATCCTCCCCTAAAAGCTACAAATGAAATTATAAAATACTAACTTTTCTGATCACGACAGCTCTTGGTATGTACAATTAATCTTCATGTTGAAATTCACACCTGCTATGTACAGGCATAGCTTACAAACCGGTAAAAAGAGACAGAAAATTAGAATGAAAGTGGAAACCGCTGACAGTAAATTATGATGTGATAGAGGGGTCACCAAAAGGCGGACCTCGGGTCGGATCCGGACCGCCGCCCTGTTTACGCGGAAGAATCTGAGAATATCAGTGTAAAAATGTGTGATATTTCAATTTAGCCCGCCCTTTGACTCGGCTCTACCGGTCATCCTCAGTAACATTTACTCTCTGCAGCCCGATGGTAAATGGAGCAATTAAGCGGCAAATATTTTCGAAATCAATAAAGCTGCTCTACAGATGGAAATGATTGACTTCCAAGAAAATATTGTTTATAAACATAAAAACTCAAATCTGCTGCCAAATATTACCAGCTCTTTCCTAGGCATGTGTGCTTTACTACCTAAAAAATACCTTAGAAAAAGCTTTGTGTAAAAATAAGGTGGTCGTAGTTAAACTCTCCTTTGTCATGTGAGCTTCATGAAGGTATTCGTTGGATCATGCTACTGATGTAGGGGTTGTATCAGGACAGCTCGTGTTATAAACTTAGCTCCCCTGACTCTGGAGCCTCCTGAGGCCTACAGTAGTTAAAAAAAAAATTACTGGTTTCAGTTAAACTCAAAACAAGCTGTTTTTAAAAAAAAAAACAATAAGTGCGTCAGTGGGTCATCAACTCATTACTGAAAGTGAAATCAGCAAAGATTTCGAGTAACTCACTTCTTATGATTTTCTTACCTGTTCATTGAAACGCAAACGCTTCAACCGCAGTAACATTGTTCCAAACTCCGTTAGTAATATCGATTGCACCTTGGCGACTTGTAAAAATCGGGCAGCGGGTAGCGGTATTAATTAATGAATACATATGTGATAAAATAAATTTCTTATGAAATTGTTTACTTGTATGCGTCATCGGATTTTATGTTCCAAGTATACATATATAGTCAATAGAGAATTAATTTTGATTTATATGCCTAAGTCAGAATTCCAATGTTCCATACAAGCAGGTTCGCGCAGTTTACCCACGTCGCTTTGATCCCGATACTATAATTTATAGGAATATGAACATACTTCAGAAAAAAAAATATGCAAATCATACTGGTAGGTATAAGATATTAGCACATTTAAACAAAAAATTAACTCCGCTGCTTTACAACATAATTATTTTTCGAAACTGACCACCGTTTCAGAGATAGGTGATAAAAAAAAAATCTATCAAATTTTTCAGCTCCATCATATTAGTAAACATAACAAAAATTGGTCTTAAGATAAAAAGAAAATTGACCGACGAGTTACTGGCCATAACGTTATATGCTACGATTCCACTGCATGAAATATATTAATACATATTTATTTTAATCTTTTCTATCTATTAAATATCTAATTCATAGTACTTCCTGGACATTTTTTTTAAATGTGTTTTTTTGTCAAACAGGTCTGAACAATGGATTCAATTACGTAAAAATGAAGTTCTTTCATTATGCATAGATTTTGGGTGCAAGTTAAATAATAGCATGGCAAAATGAATCCTTTCTGACAAAAGTTTTAGTAGGTTTTTTGGGCCGAGAGATTTATCGAGGCCTTGGAATGACGGGGGGAACCCACCACGCCTCGGCGGGCTCTAGCCGCCAAGAGGAAACAGTAAGTATCCGTAGATTTGCAACGTTCTGTAATAAAGTTAGTCAGCACTGAAATAAACAAAAGCTTCGTGGATAACGTACAAAAAACCTATTGTTTTATGTGACGTCATTTGCGAAGTAGATCACTAGTTAAAAACAAACTATAGTTTGTTTAGAAACAAAAACAAGTCTTTTTGAATACATAAATTATCATAACTTCATATTAATGTGATACAGTAGTGGCGAATATGCCTGGTTACATATTTTTTCTCGAAATACATTTAATACACGTAAATGAATTTAAAATTGAATGGTTTCAACTGCTAAGAGCATGTACTGAATATACATAAAGTATATACGAATTTGCATAACTTAGTTTAATTAAGTTAATAAGAGTTAAGTTAAAAAAAAATTCTCGCCTTGTGACAACAGGCACCTCGAGAAAAGATCTGCAATATCTGCAGTTCCTAAATACCAATTTTAGTGTCCCTCTTTATTTTACTTAAAATTAAGATTGTATATTGTGATTGCATTGGTTTTCGAGATGTTCACTCTAACTCAACGCGCGGATTCATAGCAGTACTATTTAAGAAATAATTATTTTTCATTAAGGAACTGCAAAAAAGTATATTTCTCGCGGCATCTTATATTGTTTAATAAAAGCCTATGAGTATAATATAAACCTACTTTACTCTTTTTTAACTGCATAAGTTATCCATAAATAAGAAAATCTTGTTATTCAGGCTTATTCAATACTTTTTTTAGAGGACTTTTCAATTCTATACAATCTTTAAGTAAGCTTAATTGTTGTTGTTTTACGCAATCTATATGCACGTAGACAATTCTTGACACATACTAAAATTATGACGCACTAGTAGCAATAGCCTTTTAGAATTTAGGAAAATTAAAGTTAATACTTTCCCTACAGTGGTGTAGGTATCTTAAAATATCCCTTTACAACAAAAAAAAAAAAAGTAACTTTAATTCTTCAAATAATTCAAACTGACTTGTCATTCCAAGCCAAGTTATATCACATTGTTATACTAAGTTCAATAGAAACAGAAATGTTTGTTTGCCCTTAAAGGTAACAGTCAAATAAAGCACAAGCTGCGTTGAAATAATAGTCATTAAATTATATGTTAGCCGAAGAAAGTAAAATTCCAGTAACTTTAAGAACCGGATTTACCTAATATTGTTTTTAGTTAGATCGTATTTTTGAGGTTAAAAAAAAGAAACATAGACGAGTTATTAAATATTTTATATTATTACACCGCTACACATTTTGCCATAAAAACGTTTTATTTAGCATTCTGCATAATAATAACAAGAACTCAGTTATTACACTTAAGTTTTAAGACTCTAACATCAATCTTTAAACTTAAAAAGGACTTAAAACTTCCAAACTGCTAGCGCATACTAAATTTGAAATCTCTAACTTATACGATTACGTACACTTATGAACTAATAGACACGTGTCCCGTGTTTTCGCATAAATTGATGCATAGATTAAGTGTTATTTTTTTGTGAAAAATTGTCAGCGAATTCACGAGACAAACTCTTTTTAACCGAAAATGGTCAAACTGTAACAGCCAACATATTATGTATTTCTGCTGGACACTACAACTGTACCGATTCTTTCAAGTAAATAGATTTCTTATGAATGTACCTAAGTAAAACGTCTTAGTCTTCATGAAAATTTTCAACTAAGTGACATGGAAAACATGTAAAAATATTTATAACAAACAATCTCAGTTGCCTTCGTTCGATTTGCACGCCACATACCTTGCGCAGTAAAATTTCGCTTCAAAATAATAATAGGTAGGTACTTCTTACAAAATGAAGAGCAAAGAGCAACATTTTTGTTTGCTTTAATTTCTTTTTTTTTTTAACAAAATTTAGTTTGACTTGGATTGATTTGGGGAAGCCGATTATATGCAAGAGGTAATGCGTTAATTAAAATTAACCCTGCACAAATGGATGCATCTACTCTACTTACACAAGTACATTTTCACTTGTAATCAATTGTGAAGTATCTTCTATCATATGAAATAAAAATCATCAAAATCGGTTTATCCAGTCACAAGCTATAAGGTAACAAACTTAAAAAAAACATACGCGACGAATTGAAAGCCTCCTTCTCTTTTTGAAATCGCCTGAAAAATTAAAAATATGGCACCACAACTTTTTTACACATAGTCGCTGTTTACGAACACCCGACTCACGGTACGATACTACAACGCGTTACGTTTGAAATTACTACGACTTATTACTACAAGATGTTTTGTAGTAGCCCGTAGTCGTCTTAATACTTATTGGTATTTATTCACAAATTAGAGTGACCATACTTTTCTTAATATGTTAGCGATTATATTAATTTAATTGTAAGGTATAAAACCTTTTTTTGTAAAAATCATATCTATAAATCATAAGACTACTTACAAGGCTATCTTGTAAGTAAGTATATGAGTTAGCTGCAACTCTAAAAGAAACCTTGAATTCAACTTAAATTTAACAACAACTAGCTACGCTTTTAAATATGTTAACATAAGGAAGTTTAATTAAATATTTTACAGCTGGCTTATTTTTTTTCAGAAACGTTCGTAGAGGTCTAGCAGATAGCTAACATTTTTCTCGTTGAGACTTAAATATTTTCATTTGAGTCTGTAAGTAATAAATTTAATAGAAATTAGATAACTCTAACTAAGATTAAGATTAACTAAGATTTATATCGAACTTTGTGGTGGTTATTATGGTTACTTTTTATCTAACTCAACAACTAACTAAATAACAGTTTTTTTCAATTAAATAAAGTAATAATAACCATGTTTTATATAAAAATACTATGAATTCGACACAACCAAAAGTATATATTTCAGTTTGACAGCCTGAGAATAATTTAAAATTCATTGATAAAATAAAATAAATTTAATCTTAAACTAGACGTAGATCTACGCAAGAGAAATACAAATTTGAGATACGATACAAATAAAGCTCATATAGAAAAGGAGTGTTAAATAATAATTATAAATTATTATAATCACGCTTAAAATCAGGCAAAACTACATTAAGTCAACACCAAGTTTCTGAGTTTCTGAGTCGCTTATAAACTTACATCTTAATTGATGATACTTATGAACAAAGTTACCCCATAAACAGACCCATTGCAGCTTGCCAAGTTTGAGGATATATTAATATGTAGTAAACTTAAAAGAGGTGGTTGCCATTTTATTTAATTTTGAATACTTACGCATTTCCTCTCTCGAAAAGTTATTATAATATTGAATTTGTTTCATCCGAAGATATAATTAAGAAAAAGAAAGACCTTCTGGCCTTCAAAGTAACATAATTTGATGATCGTTTTTATATTAAAATAGTTACAAATTAACTGTTAGGTTTATCCTATTTGTCCAAATGAAAGTGATATAAAAAAAGTTTAATATTTTCTTGTTCTATTTAATGAGTTCAGTATAGTTCAAAGCTTTATGCCATTATTAGCTGATCAATCTACTCATTTTACTTTTTGGTGACTCCGATAAAATTCAGCAATTACAATTACCCATACTATCCCGGGAAATTTATTACCTACATTCCTCCTTTCTATTTTTTTTTATTTTAGAGGTTTTATACATGTTCCTATTGAACATATGAAAATCCTATTGTAGCAAAACAGATTTATTATAATACCAACTAAAATAAAATCACAGTGGCATACGATCACCACTACTGTAAATATTATATCTCTTTTAGTATGACGTATAAAAATACACCAATATTTCAGCGCAGACTATAACTTATTTCCTACTTTTAAGAGCGTGTTTTAGTACTCGGGTTTTAGTTTTTGATTCGAATGCCGGGATTGACTCGCCATATATTCACAGAAATGTCCTGTATCGCACTTGTGAGAAGGTGGAACATTTTCCATTGAACGCTTTTCTATCGAAAGGTTTCCAATTCAATTTTTCAATTTAAATCTTGTTACAGCGTATAGAACTGTCGGATAGTGGGAGACAAACGTTATAGTCGGTTCTTAAATTTCCATGCATATTTCTATCGAGTTGTTTATAAATATGAAATACAAGATGTTTGTATTGAGATTTTTCGATTACAATATCGCAAGCAATCAGAATAATTGTGACCACAGGTCAAAATAAAGCAACATTTCTATGGTTATTGAAATATAAGCAAATATTAACACCATTAATAAATAATTATTAAGAAATGTAAATAATAACTTAATAAATAATATTAAATCCCCAGTCAATCACACCAACTGCATAGCCCCAAACTAAGCAAATCTTCCACATTCCAACATCCAGTGAACTAGGGGGGAACCTAGAATATAAATCCACACATAGATAAAGATCCGGGACATATTTTTTTTCCTTTTCCGTACGGGAATCAAACTCGTCAGACCGCTAAGCTATGTATTTGATTTTATTGTTATAATATTCATACCGATATACGGTTTCTTCAGCAAAACATCTCGAACCCCTTTTGGCAACTACGAAATTAAGAACACAATAGGATCACAAAGGATTATCTTAAAAGAAAATGGAAAAGTTATCCCTCCACTAGAGTCGATAATCTCTTCTGTGAACTGGAAAAGAAATGTGAAATTTGATGACACTGTAATTATTTCCTTAAGATCAACAAGAATGTAAAGTTTTATGGGATTCTGTAGAGAATTGTAAGAAAACATTTTCTGAAACGATTTTAATTTATTTTGTAATGTTTATTTCTAGATTCACAGTCTTTATTCACACAATTAAATTTGTCGATTCTGCAGGTCAGTTAATAATGAATCTTTAAACTAAATTAAGTGCCAAACTCATGATGACCATCAAAAATTACATTTAATTTAACAGAAAATATACCAAATATTAAAAGTTTATAGAATTTTGTTAACGTAGTAAATTACTTTTTTTAGTTCATCCTCAATAACAAAATTCTAAGCATATTTTTTCAATTATTCATATTTTGATGCGGTAGTTCACCTCTTTCAAATTGGGTTTCTTCAAAATTTTCACTAAACTTATTTAACTTTTGGTCGTATTGACCTCTATAACTTTTTGATTATTTTCCAGGGCGTCACGTACTTACCTTTGTACGAGTAAGTGGCCCTTACCAGCACGTGATACGTCACAGCAATGGTACTTCCAGTAAATTGTAGTCCCTCCTTTTCGAATAAATACCTGATCGGCTTGTTTATTACTTCTTCATGGTTAATACTTATTATCGCCCTTTGCTAAAACTGTACCACTAAACTGATGTGGTAGTTACGTTCTTGCAACTAGTATTTTTAAACGTGAAATGTACGTGGGCGGGTCAATAAGTCCGTGACTTTTTACAAGCATCTGTCAGTTGACTCCTGTCAAAATTTGAACTTGCTGTGTCAGTTAGTTTCTGTTTGACAGCTATCTTTATCAGACTACCCAATAATTTGAGGAAAAAATGGAAAAAAAGTTAATTTCGTGTGCTTATTAAGCAATATTTTTTGTGAAAAAAAATCATCACCCAGACCAAGGCTAAGCTTGATAAATACTATGGGGACTTTGCACCATCGATTTCAAAGGTAAAAAAGTGGTATACTGAATTTCGTTGTGGCCGTACAAGCACTGAAGATGCCGAACGTCCTGGACGCCAGCCGACCGAAGATTGAAAGTACAAGAGATTGTGGGAGCCGTAGGGATCTCTCATGGCTCAGTGGTTTCAATTTTTAAGGAACACTTGGGCATGAGAAAGCATTCCGCAAGATGGGTGCCGCGTTTGCTCACAGTCGACCACAAACGCAATCGTGTAACAACTTCACAAGAAGGTTTGGCGTTATTTAATTGCAATATGGAGGAGTTTTTGCGACGTTTTGTAACCGTGGACGAAACATGGATCCATCACAACACACCAGAAACCAAACAACAATCAAAACAGTGGGTTTCTAAGGGTGAATCGGCGCCAAAGAAGGTCAAGGTGAGTTTGTCAGCCAATAAAGTTATGGCGACTGTTTTTTGGGATGCTCGCGGGATAATCCACATTGAATACCTTCAAAAGGGATGAACAATCAATGGGGAATATCATGCCAATTTATTGGACCGATTCAATGACGATTTGAAATAAAAACCAACCTTATTTGGCCAATAAAAAAAGTTCTTTTCCACCTAGACATTGCAAGGGTGACATTGGTGCCCTTTTCTCCAGATTAGGCTCCGGGTGACGACTTCTTGTTCCCAAACTGGTAGAAAAAGATTTTACTCCAATGATGAAGTCATCTCGCAAACAAAGGCCTATTTTGAGGACCTCGACAAATCATATTTTTTGGAAGGGTTAAAAAAATTGGAGAAGCGTTGGATAAAGTGTATAGAGCTTAAGAGACTACGTTGAAAAATAAAATGATTTATTTATCAAAAAATCTGTGTTTTATTTGAAAATTCACGGACTAGTTGACCCGCCCTCGTATTAGGTCCTTACATAATGAAATTGGTGTTTTGTCGTACTGGCCACTTTAATCTCAAATATCTCCTCTTTGGTTTAGAATTCCAAATTCAAATTTATACAACTATTTACTCATCAATTTGTGTCTCTAAAACCGTATTTCTTTTGTTTTTTTTTTCTTTCTGATTTTTCTCTGCGTCATTGAATTTACAAAATGGTAAATTTAAAATTTCGCGTTACGAATATGAGTTCCGCCGTGGCACCAGTACTGCAGAAACGGCTCGAGGAATTAATTATGTGTATGGCAATGGTGTCGCTAGAGAAAGCACAGTGCGTTTTTGGTTTCATCGTTTTCGTTCTGGAAATTGTAACCTACAGAACAATCCCCGTGGACGGCCGGAGACCAAAGTTGATAATGAAGAATTGAAGGCTATTGTGGAAGTGGATCCATCGCAAACTACGTCCGAGTTAGCTGCAGGCTGCGGTGTTAGTGATAAAACTGTTTTAATCCACTTGAAGCAAATTGGGAAGATAAGAAAGCTCGAAAGGTGGGTACCTCATGAAATGAGTGAAGCAAACCGACAAACGCAACTGGACTGCTGCGTTAAATTACTGAATCGGCACAATAATGAAGGGATTTTTAATCGAATCATTACCTGTGATGAAAAGTGGTCACTCTACGATAATAGGAAGCGCAGATTGCAATGGCTGAACCCCGGTGAACCATCCAAATTCTGCCCCACCACAAAATCAATTAGAAAAGTTATTGGTCAGCGTGTGGTGGACTAGTGCCGGTGTGGTGCACTACAGCTTCCTTAAATCTGGCCAGACGATTACTGCAAATATCAACTGTGGTCAGCTCTAAATAATGATGGAAAAACTAGCCGCTAAACAACCGAGACTGGTCAATCGCACAAGGACACTGCTGCTTCAGGACAACGCAAGACCACACACTGCAGAACAGACTGCTATCAAATTAAAGCAGCTTCAATTGGAATTTTTAAGACATCCACCGTACTCCCCGGACCTTGCTTCAACAGACTACCATTTTTTTTTAGAAATTTGGATAACTATTTGCAGGGGAAAAATTAAACTCCGATGAGGCTGTCCAAGGCAGTCTTTCAAAGATTTTATTGATTCCCGTCCTTTTTTTAGAAAAGAAATGAACTACCTATGTGATGGCAGATGTGCATACATAACAATGGATCATACTTAAATTAAATAAATATATTATATTAAAAAAATAAACGTCTTTTATTCCTCCCATACAAAACTCCAATTTCATATGTAAGGACCTAATAATTTTAAAGTTATTATAAACTTAATTTAAATCTTTTATAATTTATATTTGTAATGTAGATTGTATTTTTTTAAATTGTAAAATAACTAAGTTAGTCAATTCACCCAAAGATTGTTGTAGCATATTTGTTTTTTAGTTATCTAGTGCATGCTATGCTCTTTTGTAAGTAATGGGGGCATTTAGATTAAGTTAAAATAGCTTTCTTTGTAAGTGTACTTATTATTAAAGAGCCAATTATAAATAAATAAATAAATAAAATAATCCGATTATAACAATAGCTTCTGCGTATTTCTTAATGAGCGAACGTAAACAGCTCAATTTCCAGAAATTATCCATCCTTCTCATAAAAATAGAACTTTTTACTATGTATTTTCCAATAATGAACGAGATTTTAATACAGCTTTTTTATTGTTATTATGAATTCCAGGTAATGTAAAGCTGCAGTTTTAGTAAACAGGGATTCTAGAAAAAACAAGGTTGAAAAGTAGCAACATCAGTCTTATGCAACTGAGTTGGCAACAAAGTATTCTAAACTGTACAAGCATATCCTTAAGCTCATTTTCGTACCTTATCAAATTTTCAAAGTATTTCAATGAAGTGATTTATCTGTTTTGAAGTTATAGTGGTATCATCATCATATCATCATCGATAAACGAAAACTCTCGGTTAGTTATGTCCTAAAGATAGTAAGATACTATTATCTAGGTCACCCCCATTTTAATAACGTTATTAAAAAGAAACGAAATGTCCATGTATATTTTAAATTAATTATTAATAAAAACTGACATAAATGTTACGGACATAATAATGGTAGTGGTATTAGGGACTTCGCTGTTTCATACCAGGGGATTTCATACCAGTGGCATGAATCGCCGAATAGAGTTTTTGAATGGGTCGATTCATACCACTGTCAAATATTAAGAAAAATACACCATTTCTTTGACTATCGGATAGAAAACGCTTTTATTTGTATTTAAATCTTACGATTCTTCTAACTCGTAATAATCTAGGTTGCTCATTAATCTCAATCCTTTATGACAATAGATGATCAAAAGAACAGTATTAACTTTTATTGATTTAAATGAATAAAGAAAAACTACGTTATATTAGATAAAAGTACAGACGTAATAAGCGCTTAAATATTTAATTTAAAACTGAAATTCAAGATATTTACCTATAATAAATTAAGTTCATATACCAGGAGCGCAACACTCAAAAGGGGCCCTGATATTCGATCGCTTCAAGCAATGTTATCTTAGATATGGCAGTATTATATCGTTTAGAAATAAATTCCATTGATTTCTGTATATCATTGGTTTTTTTTAATTTCTAGAATTTATATTTTAGTACATTCTAATAAAGAGTTCTGCTCCTGAAATAATATTTCTTATGTCCGATATAAATGTGCAAAAACGATTCTTAAACTTATGATCATAGCGGCGCTTTTGTCATGGCCTAACGAACGACATCGATGATTTTTAGATGTGCTCGAGCCAGTACCGTCCTTCTCAGTCTCAGTGGCCGTCAGAACATAGGTCTCCGAATCACAGCGCGAGCAATTGCTAGGTGATCGTAGCATTTAAATTATGTCACGATTGTGAGCGAAGCGGTCGACAGGTACCTATTAGTAGATAATTTAAATAAAGAATAGACTCAAAGTGATCAAACTTTAGGGCTCCTATTGAGTCTTGCGCTCCTGGTAGATGAACTCAAGCCATGCAGGCATACAACCCGATTTCCATCGTCATCGTCGAATATCTTACCCAAAAGCTGCGATCCTTTACTATTTAGTTCGCAAACTCAAACTAAACGGCGTAATAAAACATTACTGAACTTCAGATGGCAGATTTCTTAAACGGAAATCAGATACACCTGTAGGCTGTATCGACTACTAAACGAAGAAAATTTTGGGATTCGTAACAACTATCGGTAATCACTTTGTTCGTATTACTAAATCCTCTGGCGATAAATTCATTTTAAATAAATAAGTAAATTCATATTTGTAAAGATTTTGTGCACAACTGTAAAGTTATAATTTATTGACAGTGGTATGAATTGACCCATTCAAAAACGCTATTTGGCGATTCATACCACTGGTATGAAACGCCCCTGGTATGAAACAGCGAACTCCCCTAAAATATCGAAGAAGTACGAACAACTTAATTCGGATCATTTCATGAAAATTACTATTTTTCTTATCATGTTGACATGTTTTATATCGATGCACGATTGTGTTCGGCTTAATGATACATAATGATGTATAATGGAAAACTTTGTGCTTGATGGGTTTTTTATTTTTATTTCAATTTAACTCACTTTACAAATTTGATTGAATTTATCAGAGCACTGACAAAGTAATGTCTATTTTTATAAGCTTTTCTTTCTATTATTTAGTTTCACCTATCCGTTGTCTGCAATCAAATCTTACAAGTTAAATATTCTATTCCACTTCCCGGGTTGCGATTACGCAAAAGTTTGGCTTACATATGACATATATCTGATCTGATGATGGAGCTGGAAGGTAGCCATAGGAACTCAATAATTGAACGACGCAATCCCATCAAGTTGGGCTCGTTTCATTTTCCTTGACGAGTATTTTGATACTAGATGATAACCAGGGTTTAATGATGGAGCTGGAAGGTGGCCATATAAACTCCGTAATCAAATGACGCATCCTAGTCGAGTTTGGGCTCGTTTTCATATGAATTTTCATATGATATGAAAACCAGGGTCTGGTGATGGAACTGGCATTGGAACTCCGCAATGAAACAACGCAAACTCATCAAATTGAAGCTCGTATAATTTAATCATGACAAGTACTTTGATACTAGATGGTAACCAGGGTCTGATGGAGCTGCAAGTTGGCCATAGGAACTACGTAATTAAACGAGGCAACCACATCGAGTTTGAGCTCGTTTGGTTCGGCTCAACGAGTATATTCATACTAGTTATCTGTTGTATATAAGCCCTCACATTTCTTCAAGAAGCTCTGGCAGGGTAGCTGAATAATTATTCGGTACATTTGAGAACAAGATGGGAAAAAAAGAAACATCAATACAAAGTTAGAGAAGGCTGGGAAAAAATATATGGAAATGGCAAGAGAAACTGGCTACCGAAAGCGATGTCGCAAAACGACTCAGCAAAAGAAGCAATTAGTACAGCCAAATATTGTATATACTCAACGGCAATTGACAAGGCAACGCATGCAACGGTTAAGAACAGTGGGATCGCAGACAGAACACGATTTACGAATTGAAAAATCACTTCGATAACATAGGTGTATCGAAAATAAAATTTAAAAAACCAATCAGTTGAAAAACGAGAAGTTCGGCTGGGCGCTTTCTTTATGAGAGTATTCCTTTCAAATTAGAGCAGACGAATTCTTTGAACAGCGAGTGCTTCGTTTGAGCATTTTACGAGAGAATGCCACTCCAGGTAGAGCATACGAATCTTCTGAACAGCAGGGGCTTCGTTTGAGCGCTTCACGAGAGTATGCCGCTCAAGGTAGAGTAGACGAATCTTCTGAACAGCGAGTGGTTCGTTTGAGCGCTTTACGAGAGTATGGCACTTCAGTGAGAGTAAACGAATCTTCTAAACAGAGAGAGTTCCGTTTGAGATATTCACGAATGCATAACTCTTAAGTATGGACAGAAGAAAAGCCGCAAGAAGAAACTTATCATAAAGTCATAATATATTTTGTGACAAAGCAGGTGTGTGAGACTTGTCTTCAATCAGAAAATTTCACTATTTTGACGAGAAAACTAAATAAAGATCGACTAGATGGTCTCCTTATTAAAGAGCTAGACTGCCCAAAATTAACCGGCAAACGACCTTGCTCCAATGATGCATTGAATGAGATAAACAGACACGTGTCAAGATAACTGAAAGTAAAAAATAAGTTAAAAGTTAAAAACCTTTTTAAAAACAAGCTTTTATTTAAATGTGTTAAGAAGAAAAAAATAAACTTTCACGCTAAAACTTTTGCTGTTAACTTATAACGTCATTTTACATGTGTCGCAATACATGAAATAAACGCTTGTTGAAAAAGAGTTTTTACTTTTAATTTCTTTATACCTTATAGGTGCAAGATATTATTTAAAATATCACTAACGCCAATCATTACAATTTTTGTACTTCTTTAATTGGTGTTTAGATAGGCTGAAAAATTTTCTAGAGTGCGTTTTTTTAATGTTTGTCTTGACAATAATATTTACAATTAAAATTATACAATCACAAATAAAAACTAGCCTTTGCTAATAGGTTTTTTATTTTTATAATTGTCGACGAGATAAAACGAATGCGATAACTGCTACAGCTGCAATATGTAATACTAAGTATTATTTAATGTACAGTCTGCAACAGAATTATGTATACCACCCAGTCTTCCGCACACATACAATATGCCTGCATTATGTATGAGTGCGGGAGACTGGGTTTACATAACTCTGTTGCAGACTGTACCTAATGACTAACTTTTACATAACTAGGAATCTCTATACTGTGTTGTATAGGATCATATTAAGCAGAAAGATCCAACAAAAACAAAAACAATCCGAATGACTGACAAGGGGATGATATTTGTTTCATCATTTTTTTCCGGATTACTTACTACTCACAACCCTAATTAATGATGCAACAAAAATGCATTGGTTTTGACTTTTTAATCGTATTGGTATTTATATAACATGCTTTTTTCCAGCGAAACAGCTAAATCCCCTTTCCTAGAAAAAATATATTAAGTAAACAGTATGATAACAACGTAAAATTCAAAAAGAAAATGGAAATACGTATATTCTCTCTATTAGACTTAATAAACTCTTCTGTGAACTAAAAAGGAATGTAAAATTGTATGCAGTTTTGATTATTTTCTGTAAAATAAGCAGCTCAACAAGGACGTGAAGTATTATTTACATGTATAAGATTCTGCCTAGAAGTTATAAAAAAAACTAAACACGTTTGTGTTAATTAATGAACTTTCACAGAATAACATGGTTTTTTATCGTATTACATTTTCTATTTCAACAATTTCCCTTAAGTTTTTGTTAACAGAAATTGAAGCATTTTCTAGAATAAAATAAATAATTTTATTTCGAATGTATACATTAAACAGCTTGAACATCAAATAATATAGGGCTTAATAGTTCGTACTATTACATTAGATTCAGTTGTTGCTGCAGACCGATATAACCGCCTCATGATATTCTTAAAAAAGTATTTATCCAGTCAAATTAAAACTAAACATTTATTCATCATATTTTATTTACGATCAGTTGAACCCTAATAAATTTCTCTTTGATTGTAACTTGTGATCTTAATTTAAATTGGTCAATCATTCCATGACATATCCAAATTTACCACAGTTAAACAGGCGTATCTTTAGGTGATTTCCACTTCTTTTCTTCAAATAAAGCAAAAAATTTCCTCCTAGTATACGATTGGCTCAATTACCAAATCAAGCCTAACTTACCTGCATTGACAGGCAGAAAATTAGGACACCTATTTGTAGGGTCAGCACTTTACTTGAATTACACGTATTTAGTATTATGTATTTTCATTTTTTTCTTTTAAATTCATCATATTTACAAATCCTAAGATAATTAATTATAACTGTTATGTTCCGTGATGCTCATCGGACCTGACCGACCCCTCTGAAGGTCAGTGCATGCTTGAATTTCAAAAGCCTTTGATTATGTGCAAACCAGAAATGCTTTTGTTATGTCCTTAGCTGAAATCTCAAACATATCTTAATACACAAAGGATTTGCAGCATGTCATTTTGTGCTCTCCTGTTAATGTATGTTGAGTTCCAGTAATAAACCTGGAAATATCACTGCGTATTAATGCTCTACAACATTATTATGTTAACCATTACATTTAATTGACCCTTTTACTGTAATTACAACTGTCCGATGTGTTTAGTATTCAGTTGTAGTCACTTATGAAATGTATACACTTCGCAACTTATTCAATTGTCATAAGGTTAACAGTTCAATGAAAATGTATACTTGTTTTTCATTAGATGTGAATGTACAATACTCAAAGCAAGAAAGAATGAAATTGTATACATTCTTCTTCTTTGCGTCAGATTTGAGAGACTTTATAAATTTATTGAATTTAATTGGACTTTAATCATTTTGAAGAATTGTCATCCCTTCATGTTATGCCGACGTGTTAAGATTCAGTGCCAATTCAGTGGGACAAGATGGCGTTGCTGGCAGTATGCCACGATTTCGCGCCGGAGTCTTTGTTCAGAATACGTATAACTGTTAAATTTCAGAAAATGATATTTTATTTACACTCATTTGAAGCTCATCACAAATTATTTAACTTTGCCGACCGCAGTATGACCTAATTAGATTAATGAATGGAGATCTGCATCAGTTTTCAGAACATTTGAATTGTGTTTACGATGACGCACAAAAGTAATGTAAATTGATTTACGTGAATGTAAATATGTATTTTTGCTAATTATAACTTATAATCATATTCTATTCCACGGTGAAAGCGCGCATTTATTCATTCTTGTTTTAAGTACCGGGTTTTACTTTCTTTTTTCAATCTTTCATAAAACTGGATACAGAATATAAAAAGAAAATTTCGAATTTATAATGAAATCAAATCACAATAAATACTGTTAAATATGTTCGGTAACATATAAAATACCAGACCAGAACCCAACTTAACTTGTGATTGATTTTGAAAAGCTATAATGCAATTTAAAAAGCTGTAATGCAATTTAAAGGAGCTGTCCTTCTCATGGCTTCCGATTTTTTGTAAAAAGGTATCAGATTTCTTTTTTCTTTCTTGTAAAATAAGCTAGGGACGTTTGCTGCCATCAAGTGATTATGAAGAGCAAGGTGGTAATTTCACATAAATTCACGAGAAACCTATTCACTAAAATGTTCAGTGCCCTGTTTAATAACAGTTACAATTCTACAAGTTTCTGTGGTGAAAACAACACGAATTGTAATTTAAAAGTTTACAATTCTACATTGTTGTGGTGTTATGGTCGGACATGGAATGATATTGCCTGTTAAGGGTAAGAGGAGAAATCAATCTCTGTAGAAAAATCGTTGAATTTGAAACGATCAAAAAACATCACAGAGCACATGACGAGGAGATTAATATTGTAAAAAAGCAAGTGCTTTAAATACTGGAGGTATTTGAAGAGCACCTTCATAAATATAAGCTGTATAACCAGTGGTGGTTCTATTAATTTGAATTTTTTGAATAAATAATGAAACACTGTATGCATATTCGATTAAATTATTTAGTTTTTTACAAAACAAGGTAAAGCTTTTTTTGATGAACTCTAAGAACATAGTTTTATCAATGAACTAAAGGAAATGTAAAGAGCCACGGCCACGTGACAAATTCTAGTCTGTCTAAAATTCAGCAAAATAAGTACACTGAGTATTCATAATGACGGATATCTTCCACAGAATTCCCGGAAAAATGTCAGCCGGGTTATTCGTTCACAAGCTTCGGATAGCTGCACGACCGCATGTTGTTCATTTTTCACATTCTACATGAGATACCTACTAACGCTAGCTTCTATCAATATGCGAATATCGCATTCGAATATATTTTAATTCATCTTAATATCAGTTCTAATAGCAATTTGAATCTACATCGTCAGCTATATTTATATAATTTAGTAATGTAAAGAATACGAATTCAATTCTTTGATAGAATGGCTACTATTACATATTTGAAAATCCTGCCAATTCAGATGTTAGCATCGTTGTTGCTAATAATTGTTGTTAGTAATTTAATGATAATCTTAATTACTAACAACGTACACACATCAAAAAAAGTTTAAGATCACTTTGATAATACGACCTCCTTTTTGTCCCGTTAGCATAAAAAGTTTTTTCTTTATTTTCTAAGATTCTTCATTTAAAACTCAAATATTTTAATAAATTATTGTGGTGCTAAATTATTCTTTTTGATACGATATCTTTTATTAGTGGCTTTAAGGATTATTAATGATCTAATATAATTTCGCTACTTGATTATAAAATTAACAATTTAAATTCGATTTACGTATAGTAAATATTTAATAAATGTTCATTAACCACTTCTTAAGGAATATTGCGAAATAATTAAGAAACGTAAATCAAAGGCGAAAGTAAATGAGCTGTTCTTATTCTATATTGCGAAACGGATCTAAGGGCAGTTTGTTATCAATTTATGTTAGGATGATTTATCAATTAAGCGCTCCATTCTAGCATTTGCCAGTGGGAAAACAGTTGGTTAAAGTTAACTCCAAACTAGGCTTCAGTTAACTAATTATTACAGCTGAACTAAATTTCCGTAGCGATCTACCTACCGGCACCGCCTTGAGCTAGTATTGAGGCATAACGTAAAGTATGTATCGAGGTTCTACTTTAACGGCATATCGACCTTTTCGTTCTTTAATAGTTTACCACTTTTGATACTGCGGATGATGTAACGTTTTAACAATCGTTTTATTTATTCTGTCGTGCTATAATTGGGTGTAATATGTGATGTTAAAATAGAAGCCAAGTTCAATATTATAATATAAACCTTGGTGATTGACCTCAACGGCAAAATGTGGAAATTTATTTATAACAACATAAAATATAATTTCTTACTATAGGACAAAATATTTTAGCATAAGATCTGACTTGGCTAATTTTTATATGACACGTTTATGTGCAATAGTTTTTGATTTATGAGGGGTTTAAAGTATCTCCAAATGAGAATTAAAATTTCTGAAATAAAAGCATGTTCCAACCTAGATACATGTATCCCATGAGAATAACTCAATTAAATACTTAAATAAAATAGTTTGATTCAGTCGCACATGAATCACACTAGTCTGCAAAACTTAAAAATTGTCTCGTTTCAGTAACAATATGAAGATTCTCTACTAATTCTATTTTTTACTATTCAAAAACAAATTACTGTTACTAATTGAGTTTTGAAACTGATATACTACACATTATATATACATGGACACACTATTTACTCTTTTCGCTTATTTAAAATTCATCATAACTATAGTTTCTAAGGGCAGCATTGTAACATAGGCTTAATAAACCATGTATCTAGGAGTCACTATCGATAATATGGTGCTTGGCTGTAGGCCGCAATAAATTAATTTTATTATTACCATGCTTAATAGGACACCTCCTAATATACAGGGTGTCCCGTAGTAGACCAACAGAAAACTAGAGATACAAAGAGTTGTCTGGAATATGAAGCACCAATTCTTTTTCCTAGGTTAAGTAGTTTTTGAGATATACCGATTTCGAATATTTATAGGATTGTATCATAACTTTTTTTCATGCCCTATTTTTTACTTTTTATTTTTGCAGGTAGTTAAGAAAACATTAATTTCTCTCTCTAATTAATTTGTAAATTGTGAGAAATTATTGGTCATCTGTGAAAATTAAAGCTAAAACATGTAATTTTTTTAAACCTTAAAATTTATAAATACGTTTTGAAATGATGCTGGTGTAAAAAAAAGTATGGCTTGCTTTGGTGAACTTTTTTTTTAAAAACAGATGCAATTTACACATGTTTCAAAAAGGTAAAAAAGTATAGAAAAAAACAACATAACCTTTTTTTTATTATAAAACCATACCAAAACCCACTCAGACTTAAATATCTTTATGATTTTATTTCTTATTTTAAGATCTATAAAAAGATGCTGGCTGGATAGAAATGGAAAACTTTATTTTAAACCAGGCACTTAAAAAAATACAGTTCGATTAATTTCAAGTAAATAAAAAAAACATATTTTTCTTAATTGTTCATATTGTTCAGTTATCACACATAAATAGTATTCGATTATTCTCATTTACTGAAAATGCCCGATGTTTTTACTGCTCGTTAATACGCAGAAATGTATTTTATTTAAGGTTTATTTGACGGTAATGCTAGGTAGCCCGCACGTAAATATCGTGTGCGGTATCCAAATCGCGAAAACTATCCCGATCATCGAGTTTTTCTCCGCGTCAGTAACGCATACTTGAAGGGTCGAATCCCTGGAGTTACCAGACGTGAAGGAAGACCTAGACAGGTGGATGAAGATCAGGTAATGGTGGAAGTTAGACAAGATCCTTCCACTAGCATTCGCTGTGTTTCTAGAGTAGAATCTTGAAAAAAAACCGCAAGCACCCGAATCGTGTCCAACGGGTGGAAGCATTGCTGCCAGCGGATCATCAACGTCGCTTAGATTTCTGTGGGAAGATGTTGTGCCGGTGAAGACAAGATCCTCGGTTCTTTGATACAATTTTGTGAAGTGATGAATCTTGTTTTAAGAGAATGGGCGTCTTTAACATGCACAACCTCCATAAATGACCCGTTGAAAACCCCCGTGCAGTAAAGGGAGACCGGTTTCAGCACCAGTTTGGTGTTAATTTATGGGCTGGGACACTAAACAGACAAATCATCGGTCCCTTTGAACTCCCACCACGACTGAATGGAGCTCTTATTTTTTTTTTAAAAGACGATCTTGGTAGTTTGTTAAACTATGTACCAGAAGAAGTTCACAATAGGATGTGGCTACAGCATGATGGTGCACCCGCTCACTATTCACGGCAAGTAAGAAATCACTTAAACAAGTCGTACCCGAACCGATAGATAGGACGCGGTGGTACAATTGCATGGCCACCACGCTCTCCGGATTTAAATCCGTTTAATTATTTTCTGTAGGCCATTTTAAAGAAGCCGTGTATGAAACTGTAAACGACAATGAGAGAGCGTTACGTGAAAAAATTAACCATGTAGCGGAATTGGTGAAAAATAACGGAGTCGTTCTTAGAAGACTGAAAAAAAATTCTTAAGGAGATGCTGGCTATGTGTATGAGCAAGAGGTAGACACTTCGAGCATTTAATGTAATAAAATAAGGCTTAATAAATGTTAAAACCTCGATTACTTTGCTACTTTTATTTTATTTTACCTCGACAATTAGGTCTCTGATCCATATCTGAGTAATGGTAAAAATACATTTTAAATATTTTTTGTTTTTGTGAACTTTGTTAATTTTGCTTGACATAGGTAATCATCATCATTATCATCACAACTCTTTGTAATGAGCCCATTGCAGGGCATGAGTCTCTCCCCTGGGTGAAGAGGAGGAATAGGCATATAGGTATAGGAGGTATAGGTATAAGCTGGCCCAGTGCGGGGTGGTGGATGCCAGAATTTTTAGGGCGCCAAGATGGCTTCTGACAAACCCTCACGACTACTGTATTCAAGTATACAGCACCCTCCGAAGCACGGAAGTCGTGGTGAGATATGAATGGTCGGCGGTCACCCATCCAAATACCGACCGCGCCGAACGTTGCTTAACCTGTGATATCGTATGATACACACAGTAACCACGGCGCCACGACGACTTCAATAGTAATAGTTGAAAGAAAAGCAGATTATGCACCTCGCTTTAAGTAATTTATATTGCCCTCGTGCCTGTTAGATTAGAGTTCGCGCTAACGCTCGGGCTCTAAATCAGCCACTCGGTGCAATAATAAATTACTTTGTGCTCGATGCAATAATCTACTATTATTACCCTGGAAAATTAAGATTATCTTTAATATATTTAAACTAAATTTGTATATCATTGTATAAAACATAATAAATATAATAAAAATTTAGTTTAAAACATTGTCTTTTTTATTCAATACTGCATATGAACACAACTTTACTTTTCTATCACTTAATTTACTCCCACTGACCGTGATCTGTCCTTGTCTTTTGTATGTGATTTGTGACAGAGACTTTTAAATAGTTGCATTAGTGAAGGAATTTCGGAAATTCTCACAGGAACGGTGGTTATAACACTTTTCAATATGACGCGAACGAAGTCGCGCGGGCGTCGCTAGTTTAATATAAATATGTGGTTTCTTCATTTATTTATTTTAATTATTCCCATCGCACTAGAAACTTTTTGAAAAATAGCCATTATTGCGTGAATTCAAAAGCTTATTTGTAACTACATACTATAATTACAATATACATTTAATTTTACCTGTTTTATAATAAAAAAAATAAACAAACGATTCTATTTTACAATTACGTTCATCTTTTGTTATTAATTTAACGCTGAGCTGATATATAGACTTTTAACAATAGAACGGGCTGAATAGGTCACCCTCTTAATAGCAGTCTCGCCCTTAAGAAACGGAGTCCCCTCGACGCTCCCTTGTTCAGTCAGAACCATGAGTTATTGTCTTATAACACGGATATGACGCCGTGGTCTATCGCCTGCTGAAGCACCTATTTACCAGTTTATTAGTGCTTGTTTAAACTAGCCGTAAAGATGGGATTGCCCTTTTCACGGTGTCAGTAGTCGGGTGAATAATTTCATTGACTTCTAAGTTCTTCGATTTTTGATAGGCTTTTGTTTTATGCGTCCGTTTGCTGTTATTTTTGTGTGTTTTTTTTAATGATTGACTATATAATTAGGATTTTAAAGTACCTATTTTAGGCACTCGTTTTTTCTTTCAAAAGATTTCTATTTTATAAATATTATATTATATTTATTTTATCTAAATTTGATAAAACCATCAACGAATGGCTCAATAATCAATTATAAAATAAGCTAGGCATGAGCTAAATTTACTGTAGTAAAAAAAATACTATTTACTTAACAATGTTTATGAATATTAAATTAATATTAAAGAGATTTCTCCAAAATCTAATAAGATTAAAAAGGAAAGCTTGAAATGGCGCTGCACGTCCGTCCTGGATATATACCTTCACGATATAAGGCTCAGTGAAGGGCGCGTTCCCACTATGTCGTAACGATTAATTTAGAGTCTGATAATATATCTGTTCCCATTAAAACGACTGTTTGTCTTACAATTTTGTATATTCGCTACAAATACAATTCGCTAACATATAAAGCAAATCATGGTTGCTCTGAATTATGAATGAACCATAACCATAATAAAGTTCGACTACGCGCTACTACAAAACATCTCGTAGTACGAGGGCGAATCAAAAAGTTCTTAGAATGAATACAAAAAATAAATGAAACAAAAATATTTTATTTTTCTACGTAATCTCCTTCTTATCTAATACACTTAGAATAACGCATCTCCAACTTTCTTAATCCTTCCGCAAAAAAATCGTTTTCTCGACTATTAAAAAACTCCTCTACGGCAGTCATAACCGCGTCATCATCGTCAAATTTAGTTACACGAATATGCTCCTTTAATTTTGGAAATAAGTGAAAATCACTCGGGGCTAAATCAGGAGATTATGATGGGTGATCAAGGACTTCGAAGCCAGTCCTGCGGATTGCGGTGAGCGCAACTTCCAAACGATGAGGTGGAGCGTTATCCTGGAGAAACAATACGCCCAATGACAATTTCCCACGACGTTTTTCTTTAATCGCTTCACGTAATTTTGGGATTAAGTTTCCATAATAGGATCCAGTTATCGTTTGCCCTTTTGGCAAGTAATCAATAAAAAGGATTCCTTCACTATCCCAGAATACCGAGGCCATAACTTTGCCAGCGGAAGGAGAAACTCGAAATTTCTTCACGGGTGGTGAGGATGGTCGTTTCCAAGACATGCTTTGTCTTTTCGTTTCCGGGTTGAAATGGTGGATCCATGTTTCGTCCATGGTTACAACACGACGGCGAAATTGATCTGAATCACGTTGGAACATTTCGAGATTACGCTTAGAAATTTCCAAACGTCGATTTTTGTTTTCTTCTGTTAACATTCGTGGCACCCATCTTGCTGACACTTTTTTGAACCCCAGTGAATCGGTTAAAATTGACTGAATGCTACCAAACGATACCTTAAGGATCTCAGCTAAATATTTTATTGTAATTCTTCTGTCGTCTAAAACCAATTTTTCCACTTTTTTGGCATTTTCTTCGGTAATGGAGGTTGAAGGTCGTCCAGAACGCGGGTCATCTTTACAGCTCGATCTGCCTCTTTTAAATTCAGCAACCCAATAAGCCACAGTGGAATAGGGTAAAGCATCATTCCCTAATGTCTGTTGAATGTCCGAAAAAATCTCTATCTTTGACATTTTTTTCAGGAACAGGTACTTTATTATCGCGCGTAACTCGTTTTTCTCCATAGTTTTGTTTTTTTTTTATCAGAACACTCAACAATAAAATTAATATTTTGCGAACGATCTGTCGAAAACAATTGAAAGTCTGGATAATTAATATGTAATTGACAATCTTTAAAAAAAATATCGAACTGCCTCCAAAAAGGTTAAATACATATAAGTTTCTAAGAACTATTTGATTCACCCTAGTACTTCGTCGTAGTATTATCAATCGAAATCAATGAAATGCCGCGTCGTAGTAGCTGTGTCCATGAATAGAGACAATTTGCAAATAAGTTTGTGGTGTTTCTGGCCTCACGTGTCGCATGCCGTACCACGGCAAGAAAAAAAACCGCCGTTAAGTGTCGCTTGTGTCGTGGCACGGCAAGGTGTCAGTTGTGCTACAAAACTATGTTTAACTTACGAAATACAAAGCCTATCTCTCTTTGATGCATTGGAAATCGTCCAGGAAGAAACAGGCTAGCTTTATTGCCTTGTCGTTTTAGCTAGCTGCCATACTTAAAAGTTTAGAAAAACGTGTCTGGAGTTCGCGCACTGAAAGGCGTGTAGTGCTGTCTAACTTTTGAGTATCTATTTAGTGGGTTTAACAATAGATATTCTCATTATAAAATGGATTTTTTGCATCTTATTGTTATGATTTATTTATATATTACCAATATAGTATAATATATTAGTTTAATATTTAACAATGGAGAAGTATGCAAAAATAAAGATTTAGATTTTTTTATTTTTATTTGTTTTTATTCAATTAATTTTTTTTACAAAAATCATACACAATCAGTTAAAATTTTATCTAGTTTCCAAAAATATATAATTTGTTTATGCTTTAATGAAAAGATTCCAGGAAATTATGGAAAAACTGACAATAGGTAAGATTTCTGCTTAAACAATTTTGAGGGCTCGGCACGCAACGGTGTTCGGTCTTGTTTTGAGCGCGACACCTGAGGGGCTTAATTTTTTTTCTACTGAACAATACTAAAATAAATATGCAGGTACGTTTATATCGTAACATTTAAGTTAGGTCGGTGACTAAAAATACAAATATTCTTTTCCGTGTTTCCCTGTATAAAAAATAATACTTTTAGCTAAAGAATATGTGGTTCAAAAGTGCAGACTTTCCAAGATATCATCAACCTTAATGTAATGAGTTCAATAACCGTGGTAAAATCTCTTTAACATTCATTCAATAGATGCGTGTCACTGAAGCCATACAATAAACAACAAAAACATTTTAAACGTTCAGGAACGTTGCATACAATGTACAACGCAAAAAGTTGCGAACTGTATCTGTGCATAGCGATAAAAAAGTGATAGAAAATATCAAGTTGTCATATTTTGCATATAGATGTTTTACATAAGATGTTTTAACTATCTGTGAAAACTGTTAAATGGCCTTCTTCTATTTTATTGCCTTATCTATGTATAAATATTTAGCTGTAAGTTTTCCTGTAATAAATAAAATAATAAATAAATAATTGAATTATTGTGTATGAAAAATAAAAACACAATAAAATTGAAAAATGAATCACATGTTATTTGATTATGATTCTATGACATGGTCCCATTAATACCCTAGAGTTATGGGAAATCAAAAGGAACAGCTTTTATAAGTCATGACACTTAAAATTACATGATTATCTGTCGCCTCGACAAAGTGGGAACGCGCCCTTTAAACAACACTTGCCCAGTGTTTCATGTAATATACTTTTTAATAACACTCGGGTGTTCTCGCACTTCACTGTATAAACATGAGACGATTCACAAAGTACACGCTGGTATCCCTCTCTGTGAAAACAATGTAAGCTTTAAGATAAGCCTGCCTCAATGATCCATCGTTTTATTATTCACACCAGTTGCGGTTATTCTGGGTAACGAATGTTAGATTAATTTTAATTATGATAAAATTGACGCTGAACAAATTCTGAAACTAAAACTTATCAAGTAATTTTTTTAATTGTGTAAATTCCGCTGCCTCTTGTTAAATAGTGTTTTTTCGGTGTAACAGACTAAACGATTTTGTTGCGGTTCGTGTTCAGGTGGGCGGGTGATCACCTAATTTACCTATCACAATTACTTACCTAATTTGCAAAATTAACTAGGTACGATATGTTTAAGTACTTTAAAAACAATATTTTAAGAGTTTATTTATAACAACACAGGTGGCTCTGGTTATTCTGACTCTAATTTTACATGAATTTAATAAATGAATCGCCCAAAGTGACACATCACACATATGGCCCGAAGTGAGCTTTTTTTAAGCTTGTGTTGTGAAAAAATTAGTGGTTTAAGATAATTGCAGGTTGATCCAAACTGACGATAAGTTTTAAAATATTTGAAAGTAATTGATTTTTAATTTATTTTACTTTATTTAGAAAGCCAACAGCGTTACATAACTAACAATAGTACAACGTTTTATATACAAAGCTATTTTGAGTCCCTGGTTTTTAAGCAATGAGTATCATTTACACAGGGTGTCCCGTAAATAGTGGACTAACGGAAAACTGGAGAAACCAATTTTTTTTTCCTAGGCTAAGTAGTTTTTGATATATACCGATTATGAATATTTATAGGATTTTCCCCTACTCCGTGCAGAAAATGTATCACAACTTTTTTTTCATAATCTTTTTTAACTTTTTATTTTTGCAGATGGTTAAGAAAAGATTAATCTCGGTAATTAATTTGTGATTTGTGAGGGGTTATTGTTAATCTGTGAAAATAAAAGCTTAAATATGTTATTATTTTTAATTCTTAAATTTAAAACATTTTGAAATGATGCTGGTGTAAAAAAAAAGTATGGCAGCTTTGGTAAACATTTTTTTAAAAACAGCTACAATTTCTACAGATTTCAAAAAGATATAGAGTATACAAATAAAACAACAAAACATTTTACTACTATAAAACCATACCAAAACCCACTTAGTCTTAAATATCTTTAATGACTTTATTTCTTATTTTAAGATCAATGAAAAGATGATGGCTGGATAGAAAATGGAAAACTTAATTTTTAAACCAGGCACTTAAAAAATTACAGTTTGATTAATTCAAGTAATTTTTCTTAATTTTTCATATTATACAGTTCTCACACATAAATAGTATTCGATTATTCTCAATTTCTGAAAATATCCGCTGTTCTTATTGCTCGTGAATAGGGAGATGTTGTCGTGCGTAGGGAGATGTTGCGCCGCGCCGCGCCGCCGGTGCAGACAAGATCCACGGTTTTATGAAAAAAAAAAAACTAAACTATAAAAAAGTCTAAACGTTTTCACTGTAGATTTTTTTTACAGATAAATATTCGTTATTAATACATTAGATAAAAATAGTGGTCTCTTCCTAATTATCTTATGAAATAAAAGTTTGAAAAAACGCATGAAAAAAAATCATGACACATTTTGTATACGTAGTAGGTGAAAATTTACAAAATATTTAAAATTGCTATATCTAAAAAACTACTTAGCCTAAGGAAAAATGGTGTTTCGGATTCCAGACAACCCCTTGTATCTTCAGTTTCCGTTGGTCCACTATTTACGGGACACCCTGCAGAAACGATTTTTGCAAAAACTATTAATATTGTAATGCTAAGTCGTAGGATTATCAATGAAATGCAAAAAACCATTTTAAAACAAGTTTTTGTTTAAATTTGATAAAATTTTAAAATTAAAATAATCTATAATTTAAATAAAATAAAATATTACCTTATTTCACATTTGACACAATTCATATGAAATAAAAGCTTATCACAAGATATTTTCTCTAAAAAACTCAGTAAATACGAGCACGCAAATCTCTCGTGTGAAATGAAGTTATGAGGTAACAGTAAAAGTTTTAGCGTTAAAGTTTATATTTTTCTTTTTGGGGTATTTAAATAAAAGCTTATTTTTAAACAGGTTTTTTTTTATTTATTTTCCATTTTTAACGGCCTAGAATTTTTTTAATTATGTCTTGGATGTTTGGCTTCTACTAAAGACTCAGGTCAAAGACAGCAATGATCAA
Source organism: Stenoptilia bipunctidactyla (assembly GCA_944452665.1). Taxonomy (NCBI): domain Eukaryota; kingdom Metazoa; phylum Arthropoda; class Insecta; order Lepidoptera; family Pterophoridae; genus Stenoptilia; species Stenoptilia bipunctidactyla. The sequence continues at coordinate 37,360,062 of OX101721.1, forward strand.
TGGATCTATTCATAATTAGGGTTTGGCACAATTTTCGGTTTAGAGAGGAATATCTGGAAAATCCACAACATTACCCGCATGATTTTTAAAAGTATTATGTTGTTGTAATCCTAAAAACCAGGTCGTCTTATATCGCACTTAAGTATAGGTCTGTGAATGCTGCAACAGTACGTACCGTAACTAGCATTGTTATTCGTTCAGTTAATGTTTCTGGTTGCAATCTACTAAACATACTCGAACCAGCTCGGTACGAACTAATATCCAAACCCCTCCCCCCTGTTTTTTTATAGAACACAATATTAGGTTATGATCACATTTAAATACATCATATCTGTCATCAGATTTATTATCCAAAAATCCACTTATAACCATGTTTCTATTAAAATTATGAGTTCCTTTAACACTAAGCACTTAATCCTTAGACCATGCACGTTCTGATAGATAGCTTTGGCAACTTCGTTCCTTTGCCGCGAATGCAGACACATCGTCCGGGTCGGTCTATGTTCCTGCATTCGCGACTATCTCCTGCAGACTTCGTTCACCGTCATCCCTCCTACGGGAAGGCATCTGCACGGTCTTGGCAAGCATCTGGTACAGCAGCGCCTTTCCGCTACTTATCTCTACCTGTGTGAAGCCAGACTTCCAGATGTGCAAGGTGCTGACTTCATCCATCGTGTCAATGGTGTTACTGTATGCAAACTCATTGGCTTTGAGTTTTTCTGAACCCATGGTCATAGTGAAGTGCAGCAGCTAATGCCGCGTGAATTACATTTAATTCAATACTGTCCCTTTCCGAGCGCACTTCATTATGTGAATATGCACATATTTGTGGCCTATGTCGAGTGAATACTCATAAATTAGGTTGCATCTCTTTCAGTGACATCTACGAGTAGTTGTAAATTTCGATGTCCAGAAAACCAGATCAAAACTGACACACCGCTTTCTTGGCTCACTGTGCTATCACCAACATTTGAAGCTAGCTAGTATTTGTAAATATTTGTTATCACTCAGATATATTTTGATTTATTATTATGCTTCCGTAACTAAGCCATTGTCATAAATTTCAGTGCATTTTACATGGTAATAGTACTTTAACATTGAATTTGTTCACAGGAAACCGCTCTGTTGCTGGAGCAATTGCACCATTTCACACAATTTGGTGTACCCCCCATCAGAGGATACACTCTCACAGAAGTTCCAGAAGAAACTTTTTGGTGTCTCTCATGGGCTGAACGTGTTGAACAATTTCAAGAATTTTTTGAATGGAAATGTATGTATATTTTGCTAGTAAAAAAATACGAGTATTTTAAATAAATTGATATTTCTAACATTCTCACTACATTATCCTAACTTATGGAGTTTCAAAAAGAAATTTGTGGCTAGTAGATATTATTTTAAACTTAAATAAATATGTCTGCCCCCACCGGGATTCAAACCTAGAACCTCTGGCAATATTTACAAGACAGGCAAAGCAAAAAAGAAATAAGTACTGTGGACATTTACCGCAGTACAGTATTTTGAAAACATCAAGATTAATTAATACTACTTAAATTAACTTAGAGCTTGTTATTTGGGATTAAGATAATAGATTTAATCATGATTTCAGTTGTCTATCAAAATTGTAGTCCATTAAGATTTTATAAAGGAGTGTTCTGTTTCAGTGCGACGAAAAGAAATTGAACACCTTAACCGTTTACACCGTATGCGAGGATTTGAAGACTTTAGATTTTTCCACGAACCTTTTGACATCCGTAAGTACTGTTTTATGTGTTTTTACAATTATAATGACGCGTGGTCTAAATATCGGGAACATCTAAAATATCGGGACCATCGTTATTTCGATGACTTAACGTTTGACTTTTGACCATATCTGAATTATCCAGGGTTGACTATTAAGGTTTATGGCGCTTCGCCGGCCAATACCGCGGCACCGCTCGCTTCGCTCACTCGGCTCGCGCACGTATACTGCTATATGCAACCTAAAATGCTTCTCCTCGCTGCACCGACTCCGCCTTTCGGTGCGGGAGCCCTTCTCGTAGCTTAATCTCTTTTATCGCAATGTTTCAATCAATTAATCAAACGTTAAACGGTAAAATAGAAACACATTTTCATAAATTCCGTGGTATTGTGCACCACATCTGACTGATATTCTTATTACCTTTATCGTTATAATGTGGCAAAAAGACACATGACATGAAAGATACTGTAGGGCGAATGTCAGGAGATGAGTAAAACCATCGAATGTAGATATAAGACTGCGTTTATTATAACAAGAATTTGAGTAATATAGTTAGCGTGATTACACTTGTATGTATACTTATATATATTTCTTACTACTACCTACTACACCTTCCATCCGAAAGAAAAAAAAATGTGACAATATAAGGAAACATTTTTTTTTATATTTCTAAGTTATTGTTATATTTAAGTACAGTATAATATAGGTAAGTATAAGTACTTTTTATAAAATTACGTTTATCTATGTTTAACATCTTTTACAAAGATTTAATACAGTGGATAAGTAAAATGGTATCCTAAATGAAAAAAAAGTACTAATTAAACAAAACAAAGTTAAGACAATATTATTAAAACAAAGTGTTATTTATTGAATATACAATTTTGTGCGATTTTTATGCACTAATTCATTTTTTCCATTTTTTATTATTTCTACATTTGGTTGCTTATCTTTCACAACCTTATATGGACCAGAGTACAAATCACTTAGTTTATTACCTGTCTCATTTTTTAAGAGTACTAAATCATTCACATTATACTTTATAGGTTTAGTATATTTATCACATACGATTTTTCTCTTTTCTTTAGACTTTATCAAATTATTTCTTGCCTCTTTTTGTGATAGTTGCAACCTGTATTTGAGCTCACATGGATAATGATCATAGTTATAAAGTGGTTCTAAATCAAGAATCAAATTACTAGGGAGTGAACATTTTTTACCAAAGACAAGTTCATAAGGAGTAAATTTTGTCTCTGTATGAACTGTCGTATTATATGCAAACGACCAAAAAGGTAACCAACTGCTCCAAGTTTCAGGGTGACCATCAATTTGAATGCGTAGAAAAGCATTTAAATTTTTATGTGACACTTCTAACGCACCTAATGACTGGTGGTGATAAGCAGTCGAGTTTAATTGATTTATTTTAAGTAATTTACATACCTCTTGGAATGTAGATGCGATGAACTCTTTCCCTCTGTCTGTATTTATTACTTTCGGTACTCCATACCTAAGAATAAAGTTAGTAACAAAACTTTTAGCTACCTCGTCAGCTTTCTTAGAAATTAAGGGATAGGCTTCTACATATTTAGTTAATTCGCATTGGAGCGTTAAAGCATAAGAGTGGTTATTATTATCAACTTCAAATGGACCTACTAAGTCTAAGTATATCTTTTCAAAAGCTGTGTTAGCTGTTGTTGTTATTTCTAATGGCTCTTTAGTGGGTAACGAATATTTTTGACACTGACATTTGACACAACGCATAACAAAGTTCTTAACATCATTATCTAACCCTGGCCAATAATAATACCTTTTAATGCTATTGACCATCCTTCTCATACCTGCATGGCCACTGCTAGGTAGAAGATGGAAGTCGTTCAAAATAACTTTTCTGTCATCTTCATTATAAATTGTCTTCACATTATTTATTATATGTATTGGTGGACCGGTCCTATCTTTCATAGATTTTATCTCTTCCACTAGTTTTTTAATAAAGTGTTTATTGTCATCCTTTTTAATTATACATACTTCACTAACATTTATCATTTTGCAAAAATCATCTAACTCTCTCACAAATTCGCGTCGCGTTATTCGTGAGTCAGAGGTTAGGTATTTAATGTAAATTATCTTTTTCTTTTCAACATAACAAAACGTGTTACTTTCTTTGCTAATTACTCTTAATTTTCTCAATTTAATCAATTCTTTTTTACAAATCACACGCAATTCTACTGATTCTGCCGGTTTGACATGATTACTTACGACCTTAGGCTGATCAGACCTTAAATCTGTACGTACCATGTCCAACGAGGAGGAATCAGGTTTATTTATATTTCGCGATTGAGCACGTGTCATGACATTAACAATGTTTTCATTCAATTCTTTTAATTCTTTCGAACTCAAACAGATTCTAGATAATGCATCTGCAGCTGCGTTATCTGAACCCTTTACATATTCTACGTCAAAGTTATATTCCTCTAATACCAAACGAAATTTCATAAGCCTGCTCGACGGATCTTTCATGCCAAATAAGTACACTAGTGGCTTATGATCAGTTCTGATCTTAAAATATTGACCGTACAAGTAAGCTCTAAAATGTTTGACAGCCCAAACTATCGCTAACAACTCTTTTTCTATAACGGGATAGTTTGATTCTGCCTTATTTAGAGTTCTGCTAGTAAAGGCTACAGGTCTTCCATTTTTATTGGATAAAACTGCTCCAATTGCTTTATTAGATGCATCGGTTTGCAAAATAAAATAATTTTCTTTTGAGAAATCTGGGTAATCTAAAACAGGAGGTGATATGATACAGTTTTTGAGTTTTTCAAAAGATTTTTGACATTTTTCATCCCAAACAAAACAAAAATTTTTTCTACAAAGTTGATTCAGTGGTTGTGCAATTTCAGCAAATTTTGGAATAAATTTTCTGTAGTAATTCATGAATGCCACGAACCTTTTAACTTCATCGGCATTTTTTGGACAAGGATAATTCTTAACTGTATTTACTTTATCGGGATCTGGTAATATACCTTTGTTAGATATGTAGTGGCCCAAATATAATATCTGTTTTTTAAGAAAAGTACATTTTGAAGGATTTAATTTTAAATTTACAGAACTGAGTCTTTCAAAAACATCCTGTAAGTTTTTATTATGGTGTTCTAATGACCTACCAAAAATAATTAGATCATCAAGGTAAATTAAACATTTTTCATTATTAAGTCCTGACATTGCCAAATTCATCATTCGCGAGAATGAACTGGGACTTGTTTTCAATCCCATAGGCATTCTCGTCATTTGGTATTGACCAGAATTGAAAGCAGTAAATTTTCGACAACTTTTATCCAAACTAACGTTATAGTATCCTTGATATAAATCTAAATGCGTGAAATATACACTACCAGACAAAGATTCTAAAATTTCAGTTATATCTGGGAGGGGGTACTTATCATCCTCTATAGAGTTGTTCAATTTCCGGTAATCTACAACTAATCGCCATTTTTTATTACCTGATTCATCTAATTTCTTAGGCACTAATAGTATTGGGCTAGACCAGTCGCTTTTACTAGGCTCTATTATACCTTCTTTCAGCATTTTACTAATTTGACGATGTATTTCCTCTTTCTGACTAACTGGTAACCTATAAGGTTTGGAAAATACTGGACTAACATTTGGTTTCAAAAAAATATTGTGAGTGTAAAAATCAGTGGTTGTTAATCTATCGCCTTCTAAATAAAAAATATCTGCATATTTTGCACAAATGTTTTGAATACTCTGAAATTCCAAGTCATTTAAATCATATAATTTCAATAAGGAAAATAATCTTTTTACTCGGTCTGAATTATTCTCGTTTTTCTCGAAACTACAAATATTATAATCGTCAAGGTCATGAATAGTAGGTTTTATTCCTGACAATGTTATACATTTTTCAGTCACATTCAAAATTTTTATAGGTATCTTTCCATTTTTTGGAGTCGCTACCGAACTGGCTAAATAAACGCCATCTTGTAATTTTTGTGAGCAAATAATGCAATCGGATTGAAATTCAGTATGAATGTAATGAACGGACTCGCATCGTGGTGGAATTTCCAAAACATTAATATTATTATTATTAGTGAAAGGTAAGTAAATTGTTTGGTTCAAACCTAACTTCAAAGATAAAACATTTTTCTCGAAATCTAAACATGCTCCAAATCTATTCAAGAAGTCTCTGCCTAGAATTCCATTTGACGAAATTGGTAACGAATTGAAAACAAAGAACTTATGATTAAAAACATATCCATTAATGATTAATGGAACATTAACATATCCAATAGTTTGTACTTCGCCGCCTAAACCGTTTATAATTACATTATGTTTATATATTGGAATGCTGAATTCGATCGCATGTTTATAAGTTACGGCTGATAATGATGCGCCCGAATCGGCTAAGAATGAATAAGTTTTATCGCATGATGAAACGGATAAATGAATAAAACAATTGCTACTACTATTGGCTAAAATTGAATGAATTTGTTTATTCACGAAAAAACTTGTCAAGTCGGGGTTCATTTAAAGTTGATTCCGAATTTTCATTAATTACATTTAGCGTGTTTCTCTTTATCCCTCGATTTCCGCGATAATAATTATTACGAAACATACCTCGATTATAACGCCCTCTGTGTCCTTGACCACGCGAGTTCGACTGGTTCCACGAACTCGAACGCGGCGAGTTACCATAGTAGTGCCCTCGTTGAGCAAACATTTGCCGACCACGTCCATTGCCGCGTGGATACCTAGAGTTATTATGAAAATTCCTAGAATAATAAAAATTCTTATTAGACATACCCATCACCTCTCCTGCGGCTGATGATGAAGGCTCCTCATCTTGGGCAGCTTGTATGGCATCTTTCAGAGAACTGTAATTTCGGGCTGAAATTATTGTACTGATTCGGCGATTTCGTAAACCATCGGAAAACTGTTTAATAGCTTGTTTTTCATTAATAGGTTTCAATATATTATAGCATTCAGAGTTTCCGTTGGCTTGCGATATCGTGAGATCCACAAACAACTCGGATATTAATTTTCCATAGTCAGCAATTGGCATATCATTTTGGCGTATTTTTTGCAATTTATTTTGAATTGCAGCGGCGCCTTTTTTTGGCAATAACTCTTTCTGCATGTCAATAATTAAGGCCTCAATACTTAAATAATCATCTTTAAGGCGTAATTTAGCAGACTGAGACAATCTACTTTTTAATATAAATTTAATTAAATTCTTTTTGCATTCCGGTTTGGTTAACAAAGAATTATAATATTCAATATTATCTATCAACTGCTTTACGCTTGTCTCATCATCTGAAAGAACAGGTAATAAAGTCAGAGCCGTTTTTAAATCGAAACTATCCATATTGCTCGAATTTTGAGGTTTTACCACAGGCTGACACAAGATTTTAATTTCCTGATATAACAAAGCAAAATTTTTACGATAGTTTTCATAAAACAGAAAATCTTTAGATTTAATCGTACCTTCCTTTACTTTATTTTCAAAGTCTAATAACCATTTAGAATATTCACAAAAAATGTCATTTGCCTCCTTCAACTTAGTTTCTAAAATTTTACCTTCACGTCTACTCTGTCCTATTTTAATTAAATATGTTCTAACTTCCTTTAATTTTTCATATATCTGTTCTAAAGAAATATTCATAACTTACCACCAAACGTACTAGGTATATAGGTATATATCGATATTCACGATATAAAATATACTTTAACTGATACGTGTGTACTATAAAATAATTATTAGATTAAAATATGACGATTAAACACAGTAAAATGAATACATGACTTAAAATATAAAGTCCAATAACGCAAAGTTCCTACATCAGCATTTATATTCCTGATTACGACTTTAAATTATTATTACACGATTATACTACTTTACAACACATTTTTTCGCACTTTTACGCACTAATACGCACTTTATACGCTTGTAAATGCCACTTTCAAACACTGGTTAACCGGTTACACTTTATAATACGCCCTGGGTTGACTCGTGTCTTCCACATTGGTAGCTGCAGGAAGTTGTGGTTGCCGGAAAAAAGACCTTCGCAGCGTATTTCTATTGATCTCCGTGGTAATCCATTTGACATGACAGCGCCTGTACGTCCGGTACAAACAGTACAGGGAGCCCAGTAGAAGTATCAGCACGATGATGCATAGTAAAATATTACTAGTGCTAAGGTGATAGTGCAGTTGCTCAGCTGCTGCCTTATTACTTCCCACTGCGTTCTGCACGATTGTGGTTTCTTCTTTACTCTGAGAACCACCCATCTTCACGGAAGTCACTTTTCACCACTTTTTTGCAAATTACGAACACGTATACACGGTGCAGCTCAAGATAGAACGCCATAGCTTAATTCAGTTCATTAGTTACATTTAGAAAAAATATTCCATCCCATATACGGAGAGTCTCATATTCGTCGCGCGGATCATCCTGGCAGGGTCGCCATGTAGGGCGAATGTCAGGAGATGAGTAAAACCATCGAATGTAGATATAAGACTGCGTTTATTATAACAAGAATTTGAGTAATATAGTTAGCGTGATTACACTTGTATGTATACTTATATATATTTCTTACTACTACCTACTACAATACGTTTGTCACAGATCAATGAAACGTATCAATATACATGTTTGGGTATCGTTCGAATCTATGAACAATATACACATATATATATTGTTATTAGAATTATATTGTGAATTATAATTAAAACGGCCTTTTTCAGGGCCACAATATAAGAATTTAGAATTATATTGTGGCCCTGAAAAAGGCCGTTTTAATTTAAGCGAGAAAGCGAACGCAAGTAAGATATTGTAAATAGACAAAGATGTCGAGAAGCCTCTACTCGGTTAGGTTTTGTTCGTACGTAATGTGTGAAAATATCTCGACAAAAGCTTATCTATTTGACTGAATATGTATAATAGAGTAGAAGGTTTTGTCCTTGCATTTCTTTGAAAATATCAAGACAAAAAGCTTATCCATTTGAGTATTGTTTTTTACTGAGATAGATTAGGTATTGTCGAGTTATATGTATTTAAACAAAAGCTCTTCTATTAGAGTCTGACTCGTGACTTTGTAAATACGCGTCGGGGCACGAGTATTTACGGGCTGGGGCCCGATTCTGTAGCTTATAACATTTCCTACGTACGGTGACGTGCATGTTGTTCAAAGAAGGTTCCCCTAGTGACATTGTATGGGCAGAAAACAGACAAAATGTCACATGTTGACGTAATGCAGCTTTTAGGCATATTATTTTAACATTATGCTGGCACTTAAATACAGATTTGGGGCCCTTCACTGCGAGCACAGAACTTTATCGACTAGTATGGCGATGGTTTGTTAACAATAATTGAAATCTATCCATTGACGCCCGGCCAGCTATTAATTTAATGTGTGCCTTGTTAATGTTGAATGTAAATATGTTGTACATACTCTTAAATAACTGTAAAATAAAAAAGTATAATGTTACTAAAAACTAGCAATCGACTCCATACTATACGAACATTTGTAAACATAGGAGTCTACAAAGTTCTGTGCTCGCACCGCGCTGGTTTGCTGGTAAACTGGTTTAATTCATTTATTCATTGAGTCAGCCTAATTTTCTATTTAAAGTAAGACTAATTTTCTATTAACACTGTGTTTTTAGAACGCCATTTTTTTCGGGACATCTATGTAGCTGTTCCGAATAAGCGTAGGCTCCCTGAATTTGACTCAACTTTTTCTTCATCGTCAATAGCAAATATTGTGGACACGGTTAATATTTTCATGTCATTTGCCATAAAATAATTTAAGTACAAAAATATGATACTTGTTGGCAACATTCTTAAAAATTGTCTTCTGCTATCGACATATTATATTCTTACCTTATAAAATATTCCATGCTTTACGGATTTAACTTATAGTAAATAATGCTGGAAATTATAATCGTACGGCGCTACATAGGGCTACTTATTATTTATTTATTTTTTTGTAAATATACTTTATACAAAAATATCTCGGTCTCTGACAAATCAGCAGTTTTGATCTCACAAGAAATGAGTGATGTCACAAACAGTTATCATGCAGATAACATTAATTATTTATTAATTAACGTGTGACTATGCTATGAACTACGCATTGATACGCTTGTAAGCGACTATGCAAATTCTTAAGAATAGAATCCTAGAGTGAAGTCGTCATGGCGCCATGGTTACTGTGTGTATCATACGATATCACAGATTAAGCAACGTTTGGTGCGGTCGGTGCTTGGATGGATGACCGCCGACCATTCATTGCTCACGTCGACTTCCGTGCTTCGGAGGGCACGTTAAGCAGTCGGTCCCGGGTGCTGTATACTTGTATATAGTAGTCGTTAGGGTTTGTCAGAAGCCACTTTGGCGCCCTGAAAATTCTGACATCCACCACCCAACACTGGGCCAGCTTGGTGGATTGTGGCCTATACCTCATCGTCACCCAGGGCAGAGACTCATGCCCTGCAGTGGGCTCATTACAAAGAGTTGTGATGATGATGATGATGATGAGAATCCTAGAAAATTTTACTAGTGGTGAGAACCTTACGAACCCACAAATCCACGCTACTACGCTACGGACAAAGTTTACTGCGAAATTCTACTGCTATCACGAATAAACTAGTACGGATCAAAAGGGGTCGGCTTAGAATCGCCCTAGCCTTACCACCCCTGGATAAGTGTGACTTAAAAGACGACTGATTCGAGTAGCCCCTGCTCAGTGGTAGGACCCCTTTAACCCCTTTAAGCCGAGATGGTAGAGATTTTATATGAAGGGTGGTCCATTCTGGTGGCAAAATCTGCCGCCATATATCACCACTCCTGCAATGATGTGCTCCGGCAACATTAAACGAATTTCCAGGTCCTTCCAATCTCAGGTGTTTGAGATTGAGAAGGATTGAGGCCCGATTTATCAATGGTCAGATAAAAGTTATCTAATGAATAAAGTATTACTCGACAGTTTCAAGTGACAGTGTCTATATTTAATTTATGCTTAAGAAAAATTTACCATAGCGTCAAAGAATATTTAAATGACAAAGAATTCATATATACATAATCATAATATACAGATATATATATATTTTTATAATAAGACGGTTGAATAGATACTGAACTAACGTTTAAATGGCTCAAAAAACAACCTGTCTCACCATCCCTAGAATCCTCTGTGTTTGCAATACAAGATCAAGCAGTGTTAACGCGACAACTTGAGCGTGATATACTTAAACGAAGCACAAATGGTAAATGCAGACTCTGTGCTGATAAAGACGAGACCGTTCAACATATTCTTTCTGGCTGCGAAAAGCTTGCAGGAACTTACTATGTGAAGAGACATAATAACTTGGTTCAGTATATATTTTGGTGTCTAGCAAAAAAGAGTGGCATTGAAGTTGCAAAACTTTGGTGGAGAGAAGAACTGAAGCAGCCAACTGTTAAAGAAAATAGCAATAGTAAAATCCTATGGGAGATACCAATTCAAACAGATACAACAATAACTCACAATAGACCGGACATAATATATGTAGATAAAATAAACAATAAAACTTACCTCATAGATGTTGCAGTACCTTCCGACTACAATGTAGGTGCTAAAGAAATTGAAAAAATCAGCAAATACCATCCACTAAAAGTAGAAATAACCAGATTATGGAACACCACCACTACAACTGTTCCCATAGTTGTTGGCGCAACAGGCACTGTAAGCAAAAGTTTGACAAAATACTGTAACCAACTAGAAGCTAACATCAACATACACATCTTACAAAAGCAAGCAGCAATCCACTCTTCCACCATTATTAGTAAAGTCCTTGGAGATACAGTTTTCTTAACATCTGAAACTCAATCTGAAACACAAGCTTAGTAATGATTTTATCCACACATCTAATGTGACCATTAGATGTGTGGATAAAAATAGTGCAAGTCAACGATTCAAATATTCTAAATTTTATTTCATTTATAAGTAGGGGGCTAAATATCTTTTTTCCTGAGGGTCTCGGGACGGGATATTTAGGTATACCGACAAATATGTCGTGAAAAAGTTTTTTAATATAATAAGACGGTTGACATTATAAGATAAATATTTTTAACATTGACATTATAGAATACTTTTTGACTCATTTAAATATTGAATTGACTTTTTATTAGTGTTTGATTTATTGTGTTATATTTATTTTTGGTTGAATGACATAGTAATAATATTTTTAATTTATAAAAATGAAGATGTACTACTTCCTCTAAATTTGCACGCTGAAATGACAGCAGTATGTGAACGCTCTATTATATATTTATTTTGTAACTCTTGACTACGCACGTACTGGCAAATAAAGATTATTTATTATTTATTTATTATTTTTTATATACTTAATTATAAAGAATTAAGTATATACGAAGAAACTTTATTCCGCCGAGTAATACTTTATTCGTCGGATAACTTTTATACGACGATTGAAAAATCGAGCTTTAATAAACAAAACAAAATGCCCCATGGCCAAAATGAAAGCTTTTAAACTAATGGGTAAAAAATAATGATATCAGATTTCATTAAAAAAGATTTCTTCGACTATTTAAACCTCTCCACTGTGCAGAAGCAATTGGCATGATAAATTATGTTCAATTTCCAAAGGCAGACATTGTTTATGTCCGAAATGAGGAGCATTTTTAATAAAGGAACTGCCAGTTATGACATCATTATTTAAAATATGAATTACCTATTGAGTCATTGATGTTAAGGATTTTCTCGCCATGAAATATTCTATTTAGTTTTACCCCCAATTAAAAAGTATTAAGCATTTAAACGAACGAAACTGTAAAACATTTAGCAAGACAAAAAATAATGTAAAAATAAAACCATTCATATATTTTACAAATCTTTAAGTTATTGGTAAATACTGTATAATTATAAAAAAAAAGAAAACAACATTATTCCGCCAACATTTTTTACGCCATTTACACTGTATTCATCAGATAAATGTTATCCTACGCGTTGGAAAATCAGGTCTTAATCAAACAAAAAAGTAATTTAAAATAAAATTGGTGTCTACCTAATTAATTTCAATTAACATTAATTAATTTCAGTTGACAAGTTATCAACTTGTATTATTTTACATTTTATCATTAATACTTTACACATATGGTTAACCGATACCATTAATTAAATAAATGGTAACATTGGTTTGCACAAACACCCTCTCACCCCAAACGCATATACCGTCTTCGTTCCGTCGTGGGTGAAAACATCGTGAGAAGCTGCACTGAGATCAGAATATGTTTAAAAAGTTCATGACGATAAGCTATACTTAGATTGTTGTAGGCTGAGTTTACGGTTGGATATGTAAGACTAGATCGATCGAAACAATGCGCTAAAACCGTTAGATGAAACCGTTTTTTCTTTATTTATAGACATCGAAAATCAGAAAATATTAAGTTCTGTAGAGTCTTGAATCCAAAGACAATCCAGAATCACATACAATATGCATATGTCATCTTGTCTATTTCGTTTATTTCAAATCATTATTAAATAACCCTAGCATGTAAAACTTTTCTGTGTAGTCGACGTTTGCTGTTCGTATCATAAGAACCGTTTTATGACCACATTAACGTAACCTATATGATTTTTGTTGGGACATAAACATGCAAAGACAAGGCAAGGAATGGAGGCAAAACTAAACATTTCCTTAGCATAGGACAGAACTAAAATGACCAGCAGGTTGTGATTATAAAATTTATTGAAAACACGATACGTTAAGAGCTTGGAGCAGAAACTAAGTTTTTATAATGCATATAGTGCGTGAAATATTTTTTATAGTGCATATAGTGCGTGAAATACAGGTTAAATGTGGATTATAACCATAGCAATATAGATTTCAATGCCTCCTTAAAGTTACTGAAAGTGTGGCAAAATATAGATCTGGTGATATTTCATTCTATTTACCTTGATGCAAATAATTACACGCCTGACTTTCGAAATGGAAATACGTCTATGTTCATTAAAACACTTTAATGCTTCAAAAAGTGCATGAAAGCAGAAATTGTGCTTTTACAGCAATCTGACTCATCAGAGTAGCTGAATGAAGGGCACCAAACGTATAACACTGAGTCTTGACCTATTTTTTTTCCAATGAACCGAAGTTTCGATATTTAAGTACAGCTACAGTTTCTGCCGACAAAGTCAATCACATTCAAATGGACAAAATATTCCCTTTCATATACAACCATCGAACTTTATGCTACGACCAGCTTACGTTTTTCAAATTATTTAAAGAACGTGGTGTATTCATTCGTTAAATCAAGTAGATAGGTACTATAATAAATAATACCGACTGGTCAAATTGTCGGGTCTTTCCGCCGAAAGGCGTGTGGCTTTAAATATAAATAATAATAAAATCCCCAGACAATCACACCATCTACATGGCCCCAAAGTAAGCATAGCTTGTGTTATGGGATGCCATGTAGCGAACTAGGGGGGAACCTAGAATATAAATACATAGATAGATAAACACCCAGACACGGAACATGTTTTTTTCTGGTTCCGTGCGGTAATCACTGGCATCTGGCGTCTGAGGCAGATAGGTTTACCCCATCGCCAAAGTGCTCGTCGATGTAAATTATTTTTAGCTGAAATCAATACACATAAATTACTACTTCGAAAATTCTATACTCCGATGGATTTGCATTTTGCAACAGTCGTTAATAAAATGTAAACAAAGGTAAGTTCAAATCAAAATCTTTTTATTTCAACAAAAATAATATTTCAGAAACGTGCAGCTTTATATAGGCATCTTTTAAAATTCTTCCTAATCGGCTAAGTAAACACACTACTTTAAGATAGAGACTACATTAATAGCTCGCACAAGTACAAGTTGAACATTCCCTTTGACCGTATTAGACACAAGTTCGAATGCGATCCCGAAAAGAATCAAGCTAAAGCTAAGCTATGCGTGTTTTGCAAAAGTGACATTCAGTTCCAGTAGTAGCAGATCAAAACGAATAAGAAAGGGGGTAGATCGATATATCTGCCTCTAACTGTCATCGCCACCTACCTACATCTGCCAGTCCGCGATCATGGTGCTTGTAACAGCATCGAAATATCGGACGTGCGAAAATAAAATCGAAAATCGTGGTAAGAATCCCGTAAATACATTAAATCAAAATGTTTTTATATAAGTACTTCGATACTAAGTTAAGTAAGAGTCTCTAACAATTTTATATAACACAATAGCCGCGAAAGGTCGAATCATTTTAGAGACCCTCGTTAGGTGGTAGAACCTCTTCACGTTTCACCTGGATAGTGACCATAGGAGGTCTGCCGCCAAATATCACAACTCCAATGGCGGTGTGTTCCGTTAATGTTGTACTCCATCTTACCATCATGCACGATTGGGTTTTACGGTTGAGCGAACGTTTATAACAAAATAAAAAACAACAACATTAAGCATTAATCTTTCATCAAATGCAATTCCTCGAGTTAACTATACAGGGTTAATTTTAATAAATGCATCACCTCTTGCAGGCAGCCTCTCCACATCAATCCCAACAACAGTTGTTCAACAACTTAATAGAATTAATATTTTTTTAAATTTTAGTTTTCCCATACAAAAATATTTATAGCCTCTGTTTAGGGGCGTAACTCTATTAACTCTGAGCGTAGGTATGCCACGCACCTTGCGCTGTAAAATATTGCTCCATAATAATAATAGGTAAGTACTTCTTACAAAATGTAGAGTAAGGAGCAAATTTTTTTTTGTTTTTAATTTTTTTTGTTATTTATCAAGATTTGTAAAAAGTCGTAGAACAAATGTTGTTGAGATTGATGTGGAGAGGCAGCCCGCAAGACGTGATGCGTTAATTAAAATTAACCCTGTATAGGATTTCTTGAATCCAATCAAAACAGTAACACAATGTTTCGTGAGAAATCATAATAAAATATTATATTCTGAACTTACACATTTTATTTCTATCATTAAGTTAATTTGTTTCAGAGTTTTTTGGTTGTACCAAAATAGTTTTTATTGAGTCATAATAATATTGTAGACCAACAGTCGTATTTGGAACGTCCAACTTTGCATAGTTCACTAACTTTTACTGTCTTACTTTGTGCTGTTTAGGTGTATTTATAAATACTATTGATATAACGGATAGAATACTGAAATATGTTTTTTATTTATAAAGAATCATTCTTAGAGCCATCTATGACAAATATTCAAGAAGTTTTCTCGTGGAGAGGGGATTAAAAGCCGCGATGACACGCATATTATTATTTATCTATTTAATATTGTTACATTCACTGCAATTAGCAAGCAGTTGTTTATTATTTATTAATAACATTAAAGAATAACACAAGTTTTACTTGTGTAAAAAAAGGAGTAATTTGACCTAAGTTATGATTGCATGTTTAGTAACATAAAACAAATAAGGCTATTTCTATAATTTAATTAATGAGGATGACACTGTGATCAGCCATTCGCTTCATATACAAAAGAAAAGTACTTACCAAAAATGTATCTTCATTATTAATTAAATTAAAAGCAATCCTTTTAAAACTTATCATTTCTCAGTATACACTTTTGGTAGTGCGTAATTGCATTACCATCAACCTTTTTCGGTGTTAAAGCACAGACCGTAAATGCGCAGATAAAATCCGTGGTCGTGGTTATAATATGAATTTTGAAACGATTATGGCATGCGAACAAATTTTTCTATAAGAAATAATCATGTTTTAAGGACAGCAGTTACAAACTTGTGTATTCCTAAGCCGGGGCGAACTTTCTTAAATTATCATCATCAGAGTGACTGGTTGTGTTATAAAGGAATCCCCGAAATTCCCACGGGAACGGGATATACATTATGTTTAAGTTTATGAGAAAAAAGAATATTCCTTGAGTGCACGGATGTGATACTTGGCACAAAAGTTCTTCAAAGAGTGACTGGTATTGCTATGAAAGGAATTCTCAAAATATATGATACTTTAGTTTGTATGAAAAATCATATTCCTTGAGTGCATGAATGTGATACTTGGTGTAAAGGTTCTTCAATAAGTGTCTCTTTGTATTATGGAAGGAATTCCCAAAATTCCCACGGGAAAGGGTTGGACTTTTTAGTTTGTATGAAAAATCTTATGCCTTGAGTGCACGGATGTGATACTTGGCACTTGAGTGACTGGTTGTGTAAAATATTTACAATGTTTGTGCGTGTACAAATTCATGGGCAAAAGCTAGTCCATTATAAAAGTACAAAGATTTTTTTATTTTGAAATCCCTGAGAAAAGATTGCGTGCCAAGAAACGAGCGTGTCAGTAATCTGCTTGATGGATGCTACCTTACAAATATTGCTCATTGTAATAATCATAAACTCTAACGCTACAATTACTGTTGTTGTTTTTTAAATATATTTCAGTATCGTAAAAATAATTCGAGAAATATGCTCTGTTCTAAGTCTGTACTTATTACAATAACAGAGCCTTATTAAACCATTCACATACATGATGTACGTAGATAGAGATACATTCACAAAGATATAAATACTTATTTCCTGAAAATATGATATGTTTACAATCATCTTACTTAATTAACCTGCCCAGAACATAATTGACGAGTCTATCTTAGCTTAATGGCTTTTAATATAGAACTCATCTCCAGATCACATGATAACCATCAGGTGTGATGAAGAGACAGTAGCGACACTCAATATAATAGACCTCCCAGAGTCTACAATCATCAATGTACAATCATCAATGTTCTATCATCAATGTATCAATATTATATGATGTCAAGATGTCGCACTCCCCACAGAATAAAGCCGTAATCGAAAATGTAGAAGTTTACAGGAAAAATAAAAAAAGTTTTTAGTGAATAACTTTATTACTTGAAGGCTCATTAACATGATTGGAATATCATTTTAAAGGTATTTTTTTGAAAATCTCGTTATCGAAAGAAAACGTGACATAATTGCAAATAATGTGGAAAATATCCAAGAAAAATCAAAATACAAAATATCAAATTGAAGTTCGTAAACGTATTATACGGAAATATTTACTTGTCATCACATGACTGCGTCATGCATAAATAGTCTTTCACGATTGTATAGATTCTTAAATAATGATGAAAATGAAAAATGAAAACTTTTTATTCGTAGTAGGTAATTTTATACACTTTACGAACGTCAAACGCTGGATGAGGGCGGCGCGGGTCCAGACGACATGACAAATCCTGGGGGAGGCCTCCGTCGAGAAGTGTGCATCTAATGATCGCCCATTATCCACCAATGTCTTGGTGTTGTCTACTACTACTTCTTCTTCGGCTTTAAAAAACGAAATAAAAGTAGAACCCTAGTTAGACCGAGAGGAAAAAAGCCGGCGGAAAAAAACTCTCGGCACTCCTTTGTAAAAAGTGCTTATTATAGGTACAATTTGGCAGAAATACAGCTCTGCTATGATATAAACAAACAAACAGAAGACAGCTAGTCGTGCTTGCCAATATCATGTCGCAGCCAAGCTGCTTACATAGTTATTAATGTTTAATATTTGGAAAATACCTGTGGAGACATCATTCCCACGCTCTTTTGTCATCTAAATAATCTTTGAGTCTATAGAAGCCTTTTTTGCATGTTTCTTTCTTAGTTAGATAGTTCTTTTAGATTTACTAAACGGTAGTGATTGAATTGACTTTGGTATTTTATTATAAATACGTATTGACATTCTCATAAATGATTTGGTGCTTTTAGCCAGCCTTAATTTGTAAATGCTAATTTATGGTCGTTCCTTGTCATTACAGAATAATTTTTATCATGGTTTTAAATTTACTACTATTCCTATGAATATACATAATGTTTTCATATATATATAAATATATTGTGATGCAAAGGTCAAGATACCAATCTCTTTAAACTTTTCTCTTAGAGACTCTCTATTTCCAAGTTATAAACGTAAAAGTAATTCCACGAATAGCCCTTTTCTGCAGTGTAAATATCGTGTCAATGTCTGCAGCATTGCCCCAAAGTAGGATGCCGTAAAAAATACTCCTAAAGCATCCTGTGATCCTGTGAATCCTGTGAATAGTTTTACAATAAAGTGATATTGCGGCTTTATTCTCGGAAATGTGATTGGTTCAAACGCTAAGATTTATAAATACTTTATTCTTGTGAAAACAAGTAACGAATATATAACATAAAATCTGATTACTGATAAGTGTACTGAGAATTATTAAACTTAATTATATAATTATCTTGTTTCTATAAAATATATTTTTTTCATTTGCGTACGTTAGTAAGCTGTAAATACCAAAATTTTTGTAAACCAAGTAGTATAATAATTAAGGAAAAAATTGACATTTGAATTTATTGCACAATATAAAATTCAAAGTATTTTAAAACTTATCCTTGACAATATCCAATATCATAATAAAAGGCACAGATTAGAATTCAATGCCCTGTAATTATAATAAAATGTGGCATTTATTGTATCAATAGGATTCTACGTCTAAAAAGGACCTATGCATCTAAAAATTTGGGTATTTATTGCTAAGTTTACACTACGTAAATGAGAGGCAACTAATTATTTTAAACAATATAACATTAAAATGAGATCACTGTCTTTAGCCGTATCAAATTAAAAAATATTTCAAACAACATCAAGTATTAACGAAATGAAATTACTTAATCAGTAGCAGTCATCCGCCTCACGATTCGAATTGTTGTAAAATTATTGAAAGAGGTGTCTAACAGAAACCGCTAATCGGAAGCCGCTCATTTGAGGCACCCTGTGCCGGTAACTTTTGTCTACACAAACCGTGGTTAGTTGCTATCAAAACCTTCCTCATCAAAATTATATTTGAACAATAACTGGTCCGGTAAGAGCTTTTTGCACAAACTTCTTTGATTTTAAACCACAAAATCTTATTGCTAGAAGAATCGCATATAAAATTCTTTCCTATACTTACTCAAACTCTTAATATTCAGAAAATCAGAATTGTTTTTACCCTACATTTCTTATAATATTATACTTTGCCCCGGCGTATATGTGATTTTAATACTTTTTGCTCGTTCAATGGGAATCAATTCATTAAAAAACGTTATGTGACATGTAATACAGGAAAAGGGTGAAAGCAAATCTGTTTTTGTATAAGCATGGTTATAAAGAAAATTGTGTTACGTTTTTCTCACATTCCAATTTTATAAGTTTTAAGAGACAACTTTATATCTCGAAATCTACACTCTCTGCGATTTGGTGATGCCAAACACAGCAGTAATCCCTGGCCAGTCAAACGGTTTTGTTTTTTTTTATTATAAATGAAGACTAAGCCCTCATTCAACCTTAATCTTACCTGATGGTAAGTGAAGATGAGGTCAAAGATTAAACCATAATAAAATTCAAAAGTATAGTTGTTATTATAACCTTAAAACTACACGCCTTTCGGCAGAAAAGACCCAATAATCTGATCCGTCGGACAGGGATAAGGGCATGAGAAAGAGAAACCGCGAACGATTCGGTCCATCTCGAGCTAAACCGCTTTGGCATGCGTGTTTAAAGTGAACCACCGATGGATCCCAGCCTTTCAAGGTGTCTAACCAGTGTGACTGGGATCAAACCGTTTGCGGATATTACAACCGGGATGATTTCTGTGGACATAGCTTCCCGCATTTCGGTCACCTCATGTGCAAGGTCCAAGTACATGCGTTTCTTTTTGGTCTCGGTTTTCACGAGGTTTTTGTCATGCGGGATGGTTTTCTCCACCAAAAACACTTCACAATCGGTTAATTTGCACAATATCACGTTTATTCGCTAGAATAGTCATGTCCGTGATAACGGGCCGATGCTATTGGATAAAACCGTCTTACAAAGCGAGCTCTTGATGGAGAATCTTGGCTACTTGGTTGTGTCTATGTAGACACTATTGAGAAACTATTATTGTTAGCAAGAACCGATCAACCCATTTTGGGGCCCATGACTGAGTATTGTAACGCCCGACATACGTCCATTGTGCTGTCCCTCATGTTTTCCCGGTATTTGTTTGCAAATATAAATTCTTTAGTTTATCCAAGCGCAGCCAATGCATGGAGAAATGTTCTTTTGCTTGTCGTTGAAGCCTTGTGTCTCTGAAAAATGATTGTACCAAAGGTGTTGCGGAGTGGAAGATGCCTACAAACACCAATAGCTACGGTGATTAATGAGCTAGAAATGGATATCAATATCATTCCCGCTTAAAGAACTATAGTATGATTATATACGGACTATAGTATGATTATATACGGGCTCAAGTAATAACATTAAAATTGCAATTAAATAGTATTGTGATTTATCAGAGCACTTTATAAAAGAATACAAACACATTACATATTACAAAACTAGCTATTTCGGTAACGAGTTATTACGTTGTAAGCAGTGCTCGATTAGTACCACGAATAAAGCCGTATACGCAGACGTCATTAAAATGATTTTAATTTTACGGACGAATACTAATGCGATAGCCCATGGATAGCCCTAAGCTTTATAGACTAAAAAAACAGTTGCCTGCAAACGTCATTTGTGTTATTTTTCTCGGAAGTTTCCTTAGACAAATGAAACTATTTCGTTTCATTATTTCGTCAGTTTCGTAGATATATAAAATCGTAAAAAAAATCTAATAGTATCAAGGCCATAGAATATGAAACCGTCATAAAAAAATAACAGTAATAGCACTTGCGGCTTTATTCTGTAGGGGTGCGATGTACTTGTGTTTATTTATCTACACCCATTTTGTAGACTTGCAAATATAAAAGAATGAACGAATTAACGTCTAACTATCGCAATTTCAGTTTCCACCATTGCAAATAAGAAAAGTAATTAATTTAAAGAAAAATACGTTCTATTTACTCAATTAAATATTTCTACGCCTAAACCAGGATTAATCTGTATCTCCACTTTTAGTATATAGAGGACGTAATTAATTATTGAAAAATATCGTCTTCATATTATTACATTGTTATATTATGAGTTACGACCCTTATTAGCTAAATACAAAAAATATGATATGATAATTATGATAAGTGAGTACTTAATCGTAAATCCTTGCGAATCCTGCGAGGTCACCTGAATTTATTTTTTAAGAAGTTGTTTAATTATGTCAGAACGCAGCATTTTATTCAATTGCAATTCTTTAAACATGCAGGGCTAATCTTGTAACCTAGATAACTAGACTAGAATAGAAGTTATTGACGGACACAACAGGTACGGACACACAAATAGTTGGAATATAGAAATGATAATAAAAAATATGTATTTATTCAATATGTATGTTTATACCTATATATTTCTTAAGTATATCAGTTTACTACACTCGAGAGCAAAGAATTAGGGTCGGAGACAAAACTCATGATATCTCTCAAACTATAAACGTTAGCTTATGAAAATAAAAAGCAATAGGAAGCCCCTTTAATGCCGAATATCTTATCTAATATCTTTTTTTAAGAAATGACATAAAAAAAAACTAAAATTATGATTTATTTTGAAAATTGAACTTTGTATCGATTTTGTTTGTTTTGTGTCACAAAAAATTTTATAAAAGGTTTTCATGGTGTACAATAATTATTATGAAAGTACAAATCATTATCATTTAATGAATTTACGGGATTCTTACCACGATATTTGATTTTATTGTTTCAATGTTACAAGCACCGGACCGAAACAGCATCGAAATATCGGACGTGCGAAAATAAAATCAAAAATCGTGGTAAGAATCCCGTAAATTCATTAAATCATAGTGAAAATAACCGCGATAGTTTAAAACAATTAGTACAAATCATGTCGTTCACATCTGAAGAATGTTCAAGAATCCTCACTATGCTGGAAGACGAGCGTAGTCAGCGTGACACAGTCAGGATGGTCGGAGTATCGTTATCTACGGTACAACGTGTTCTCCAACGGTTGTAGGAAACTGGGTCAAACCTTCGCCGGCCAGGAACAATCAGAAGAAGATGCACAACAGCTCATGAAGATCGATACTTAGTCACAAAAATGCTTAGAAATCGATTTTTCACGGGTGTTGAACTAAGAAATCAATTTGTACGTCTTGGAGGAAGCAACTCAAGTGCGTGGACAGTAAGGCGACGTCTTGCCGAAGGTAATTTGAAGCCATCAAGACCAGCAAATGGCCCCAAACTTGAACGGGAGCATCGTATTACAAGACAGAGTTATGCACGTGACCACTTGGATTGTACTCTAGAAGATTGGTCAAGAGTTTTGTTTACAGACGAGTCCAGATTCATGCTGTATAAGTATGACGGCAAACACAGAGTGTACAGAAAACCAAGAGAACGGTTTCAACAAGCCTGCATTGAAGAAAAAGTTGCATACGGCGGAGGGTCCGTGCATGTTTGGGCTGGAATATCTGCAGAGAGCCGCACAGAGCTATTCCTGATTGAAAATGGAACGTTGACCGCGAGAAAATACGTAGGAGAAATCCTAAATGAGTATGTCGGTCCGTCTATGGCCAATATGGGCCAGATTCCGGTGTTTATGCACGATAACACCCGTCCCCATACTACGGCTATAGCATATAGTCCCCATACTGCATGCAGCCCAGATCTGAACCCCATCGAACATGCCTGGGACGAGCTAGGACGACGTGTAAAGCAAAAATACCTTCTCCAATTTCACTACGTGATTTAAAATTAGCATTGGTAAAAGAATGGGGAAAATATCGCAGAACCGACTTAGAAACCTGGTGTACAGCATGCCAAATCGGATAACATCCATTCTGAGATCACGTGGAGGTAATACACGGTACTGTTGTGAAAATAATATTCTCGTACCAGAAAAGTCTTAAATGTAATTGTGATCATCAAGGGTAATTGGTGCATTTTTATTTTATTTGTTTTTATAAATAATAAAATCACTGAAATAAAAATTTTAAAAGTTTTATTTATGTATTCATTAATGGTCTATATAACAGTTTTTAATTCATCAAGCTAGCATTTATAATTTGCGAGATTTATTCTTTGCTCTCGAATGTAGTATTCATAACACAAGTTCTTTAAGAAACTTAATTTGGGCTAGATGATGTTGTGTGAGTGTCAGAAATATTTATTTATTTATTTTTATTTATGATCAACGAATGCAGAGCATTAAAAAAATCGAATTTACGTCAAAACTTTGGCTGAGTTGAGAATGTCATCATAAACATTCTCTGAAATCATACATATTTTTTCAAAAGTTTGAAATTTTCAATGAAGTACCTAACCGATTTCGATGAAATTTATATGGGACCAACTATGAAGTATCCTCTGTCATATGAAACAATTTTTAAAATCAATCCATAATTGACCGAAACATCGTGTAACAAAGACTCAAAAAAAAACATATAGATGAATTGAGAACCTCATCCTTTTTTGGAAGTCGGTTGAAAATACAGATAAAAGACAATATAAACAGAATCACAAAGTACACAATAATACAAAAATAAAAGGAAAAATTGATACAGCAGTGTCAAGATGATCAGTGAAAGAACATTGGGCACTTTTGTATGGGACACTTACCTACGGCGAACTAAAATAAAATTAGGTCTGGTGGATATGCAATTAAATCTAGTTTACAATGGTATAGGTCTTACATCTGTGGGTTATGGGAATAAGGAGCTAATGGACATTTAAAAAAAAATTAAAATGTTTGTTTTTTTACTGTTTTGTGCAATAATTAAAAAACCAAAAATCGTTGAAAACCAACTTAGTTCAATATTCACAAGAATAAGAAAGACAACCACAATTGTCGCAATCTATCGTTCCTTGGAAAGGAAAATAGGCGATGACTTTCACTATCCGAACTGCAAGTTGGAACACAACACTCACGCAATCAAGGCTTCCTGTACGTTAGTCACTGTAATTCGTAGATAGCTAGCAAATGGATTATTAAGATCTCAACTCAAAGTCCTACTAACCGAGGAGTAAACAAAATAATCCGGCGTTCTAGAACTAAACAAGACAAAGACTGATCGTTGCTGACCAGATTGATCTGTTGGATTTCAACTGGTTGACACTTTTGACAATGACTACAAAAAATAACAAACGACAGCATTAAACTATAAAACTAAAACTTTCACAAGACTGCAGTTCGAGCACAGAACTTTATCGAATCGTATATTAACGAATGTTTACGAATGCTCGTATAGTATGGAGTCGGTTGCAAGTTTTGAGTAGCATTGTAATGTTTTATTTTACAGATATTTATGAGTACAACATGTTTACAAACATTCAAAATTAACAAGGCACACATTTATTTAAGCTGGCCGTGCGGCAATGGATAGATTTCATTTTTTTCTTAAAAACCGTCTCCATACTATACGAACATTCGTTAACAAACGATTCGATAAAGTTCTGTGCTCGCACTGCTGGACTGCGATGTAGCCGCGCAACTAGCTACTTGCGCGAGCGTAACTTAAACATGTTTTACGACAATGGGCGAGAACGAGAACGAAACATGCACATCAACTTGTCGGATTAATGGCGGGTTTCAATATTCAACTGACTGCTATGCGTAACCGGTACAGGTACAAAACTGGTAGGAAAAAAGTAGCGTTTCACAATATCTATTAGCTACGGGCTGTAAGTTCTCAAATTTGGCATGGGCCCTCCTTGCGTGACGTTCTTCCAAGAAAATAGGTGATATGTGATTTATAGAATATCACGCATTCGCAAATTATTTGTATGATATTTGAACTAAAGAAATATATAAACTTATTCAATTTATGTTTGCTATGTTTTAGTATTCGATAAATATATTATAGTATGTTTTTAGAACTTTTTATTAATAATTGCGTTTAACTGCTTACGTAAAACGAAACGCCAATCCTTCGACTAATTTTGCGATTGGTTGAATCACATTTTTATGACGTCAAAGTAAATATTTAAAAGAAAAATTATGACATTCAATAATATTCGTCCTTTTTTTCAGAAACAGTTATAGATATGTTAGAAAGAGAAAACTGGATTATTGATATGTAGACAGATAATTGATAGGATATTTCGTTAAATGAATAAATTTTTACGTCGTTGGCTAGATAAAATGACCTATTCTTTAATTGGTCATACGTAATGAAAACATAACTCTTATTGGCCGCAGCAGACTGCTATGCTACCTTTACCTCATTGATTTAAATTAATAACTTGTTACGTCGTCGTTGGCTAGATATAATGACATATTTTGTAAATGGTCAAATGTAACCTAGCAACCCATTACAGTCAAACAGTTCGTAAGCAGTGGTTAAGATGTCAAGATTTTGATTATAGAAAGGCATTTTGGTAGTGATTTCTATTGTTCGTAGGCAAAATGAACAGTTTTCATAATTAATATTGAAACCCGCCATTTGTCAGATTGGCTTTACGAAAATGTCACTAACTTTCTGAGCGGTAATTTTTAGTAATTAGGAAAATTAGTCAACTTTAAATATGATTTTCATATTTTCATATTACTAATTATTTTCATTTTCCCGTTGTTATGAATCAAAATAACTACACAATATTAAATATGATTGGAAACGCTATTATTAAAACATATTTTATTATTATATTTTTTACTCTGTTCTTAACTCAAATGTATATAAATAGTTGAAAGTACCGGGAAACGCTAACTTTTTTTTTCATTCGACAGCCCAACTCGTGAAAATATGTATAGTCTTCGTTTTATACAGGGTGACCGGTGGCAAATTTTAGATATTGAAGGAGAGCACTCTGTATTCGATTCTAGTCATATTATTTTTTTATAGGGAATTCACCAGAATTCCCTGTAAAAAAATAAAGAGACATTACTACACTTTTGCTGATGTGCCACCTCAGTCTACATGCACACAGTAGTGTTCCTGCCACATGCACACCACCACGCGCTGGGTATTTATTGTATTACGCTTATATGTAACCATGCGTTGCGTAATGAATTCTTTGACTTTCGGTTAAGTTTACTCAGTACATAATTAATATTTATTTTTTATTTTACTTTTCTCTTCATGTATGATCTCAATCTATCACATCCTCGAACTTCGAAAGTGACCCACTAGTCACCCTGCATAGAAATTGCTAGAAAACCGTGCGTGGCCACTATTTAAATGACCCTAACGTGTCATATTTTGTACCGTTCAGAGTGCCCCGCATCATCATCTTCATCGTCGTGATGATCTTTGTTGTTGACATTGTTTTTGAGTCCACTGCAGGGCTATGAGTGTCTCATCTTATATTTCCTGGACCTGCCTGGCATACAGCCCCAACTGCAACCCATGACTTTCACGTAGATGACATGATGATGAGATGTAGATGATACTCGACAAATGCTCCTCACATAAATGCTCCTCCTCCTCACCTTACCTTTCATGCACAATAAAAATAACAAATTGTAGGGTGACATGCCATACATTTTTTGTGTAGAATTAACTGAGATGGACTGGGCTCCCGTAGTAGAATGAAAATAACACTTTTACTTATAGATAATTATCTTTCAGGTATGACACCCAACGAAGAAGCTCGACAAGCTGTGATTCGAGAACTTATTGTAACTGAGGCCGTTTATATTAAACACCTATACGCTATCGTTGAGGTACGTGTTTCCTGACCTTAGAGAAAAGCTTTAAACCGGATCTTGGTTAAAAAGCTTTATTATTCAAATTAAGAAAATTATTAACGGCTTTTACAAAAACGAGATGCAAACGATCGAAAACGACCTTTTTAGAACTTATTCTAATTTAAATTGACAATAGTGATACTGTTAGCTTTCTATACTATAAGCCATAAGCTCACCTTGGGGCTTGTGCTTTGATTGATCTGTAGGTTGGAGCAATTTATTAGTCTCATTATATTGTTAGAGCCAGTTTGCGGTGGTACCGAAATAAAATAATCGATAGACAGCAATTTTTTACCCCGACGCAAAAGAGCTTTTGTTGTTTATCATTTTGCCAGGGATATATGTGTCTGTGATGAACCGACTACAGCGCCGTTTTTAGGGATCCGTACCCAAAGGGCACAAAACGGAACCCTATGACTAAGGGTTCGCAGTCCGTCTGTCACCAGGTCGTATCTCAGGAAGTGTGGTAGAGACTGCTGAAATTTTCACAGATGACGTATTATTGTTGCCGCTATTACAACATATTATACTAAAAAGAAGAACAATTTGAATTTAAGTGGTCTCCCATACAACACAGTACCTTCACTGGCATTTTCCTATCGCACTCACTAGATAGCGCAGTCTGTATATGAAGTCGCACATGTGTTTATTTTAATCGAGAGTCATATTCATATGTATGAAGTGAGTGTTGTAGTACCTCAAAGACCGGTACGGAATCCTTGCGCGCAAGTTTTACTCGCACTTAGCCGATTTTGTCGTGTACGGGGCGAGTATTGCGGTGATTGAATGTTAGTGTTTAAAATACTGTTCGAAATTTTATTACTTATTTATTTAATGTAAAACTGGTAATGAATATAAAATATAAATGTTACTTAAAATGTTAAATATGTTAAGGTGGGTATCCACTACGTTCGAGCTCCACGCTCCTGCAACTGCTCCAATGGATACGTCGCGCGCACTTCTACATGCAACACGCATGCCCCTTGTGCATTCCTTCAGTTTCCGCGAAATTTTGAGCAAACTTGTTATCCCCAAAGTCAGTGGCTAGCGCACTGACGCACTGTTTCGGTATATATGCTATATCGAAGACTACAAAAACCCTCCCCGATAAATAGTAAAATCTTCATTTTATTTTTGCAAACACTGCAGGATAATTCCATGCCTCTTCCAATTTCAGTCCTCTTTCAAACTTTTATTATTGTATTTTTCGTCTTTTGGATCCCACAATACGACATAATATTTGTACACTTCAATAAGTTTCAAAGATTTTTCTTCGGACCACTCCATACTGCGTGATGCGCGTTGCAGGGTACACACATACGGGACTTCGTGCTCGCGTCCACAGAGACAGTGCGCTCCCCTTTGTGTTCGCGCTAAAAACCGACACGAGTAGGAACGCCTGCCGCGGAGTGTGCAACGTTGCACGGTTCGTGTTCGCGCACGTACCCACTACCGGGGGCAGTAGCAGGAGCGCGGAGCGCTGCTGGAACGCGAACATAGTGGATACCCACCTTTAAAATGCACCCCGGGTGTGACACTAGTAGTACGCTGATAATTATATCGATACAAAGTAATTGCCATAGGTAATTAAGTAGGTCTGTACCCATGTCAAACATTAATACAAAGTAAGTAAATGTTCGGTGGATCACTGAAGAGATTTTAAGTTGTCTCCAAGTTTATGTCGGTGGGTGACTTGCGTTTGGCCTTTGTTTGACTCGACTGCCTAAAAGTCACCTTTGACTTCACATTCACTTACCGTCAAACGGTTTAAGGAAGAAACTGGTCCTTCATAAAAACATTGCTATCGTCATGTGCAAAGGAACCGGAGTCTGTTTTTATAATTTAATTTTAATATTTAAGATAATGTAAATATGATTTATTCATAATCTTGTAAAGCATTGTTAAAATAAGTATAATAGTATCACGTATAATGACATAACATATTACGAACTAATACCATTTTAGTATTTGTGACAAGAAATCAATTCAGTGCATACATGAATAATTTAGTAAGCTTAGTCCATCGGTTATACAATTTCTAAGAAGCAGTATTTAATAGAATGTAAATTAGCTTTTTGTTATCAGCTTTTCACTTAACTGATTGGCGCATAATGTATAAATGTGAAAGATGTAAAGTTTGTCCTTTTAAAATAATAAGAAAAATATACTGATTCAATAAAAGTAAAGAACAAATCAACCTAAGACTTATTAGTTTGTAGAAATTTGACTTCAAATATCTATGTAAATCACACAACTACCCAAACCAATTCTTCGTAAAAACAGTAGTCTGAAAAGCAGAGTTGAAATTGTTTGTTGACCAACTATTGATTGTTAGCTTTATAAACAGTAGGTTTTACAATATTTTTTGGTAACTGATAAAACGTATGCGTAAAAAAATATCTCTACGATAGAAAACATAAGTACAGTTCTAACAAATCCATGATCGATTGAATTATCAATACCTGATTTTAATTTATACTTATTATTTCGTATTTAACAATTTTTTATATTGATATTGCGCTTTTATTGTGACAGCTATCAATTGTGTACATATTTATTTATTTTATTTATTTATTCTTCATTGTACACAAAAATAAGGAATATTTATACAGAACAATTTTTAAGATACAGAGCACAATAGGCGGCCTTATCATCGAAAGATGATCTCTTACAGGTACATATAGTTAGATCATTGAGCAAGATGGTATTTAAAAAGGGAGCAGTAAACCTAGTTTTTCCCATTAAACTCAAAGAATTGAATTGAACCTAGTTTTTCATTCATAATGTACAGAGATAACTATTAAGTGGGACCAGCAGTGCTAGCACGGATCTTTTGTCGATCGTAAGTTTACGAATGCTCGTATAGTATGGAGACGGTTTTGCAAGCAATAATTGAAATCTATCCATTGCCGCACGGTCAGCTTAAATAAATGTGTTCCTTGTTAATTTTGAATGTTTGTTAACAGGTTCTACTCTTAAATAACTGTAAAATAAAAAATTACATTGTTACTAAAAACTTGCAACCGACTCCATACTATACGAGCATTCGTAAACTTACGATCGACAAAAGATCCGTGCTAGCACTGCAGTCTAATAAGAATTAGGTGATTAGGTACCTTTTTGACCTGTCATTGGGTTTTAACATTAGCTCTGAAAACCTCACAATCACACAAATTGCAATTTACTACCCCCATTTCATTATGTCGATGTTTTTAATGGATTGAATCCTTTGTTTTTGGCTTATTGTTGACGAATAATAGCGTCGCGGGCTAATTAAAATTTTCGTACATTATTCCGTTTCGATTCCTCTAAGTGAATACCTCTTTTAATTATAAAAAAATCACTATTGTATATCAATTAAAAAAATATATCATCTTATATTCTTTCACTGCCAATTTCGAGGACAACTTGTCGATATTATAAATCGATATTACGGTCATCAATAGCGTTTATGGATACATTGACTCTTAATTCAAACATACATATTAACTTATCTAAAACATAGCCAATGCTACTGTTAGTTATAAGTAGAATTATATAAATGACTGTTTTATAGTCGAACTATTATCAATATAAGCAATTTCGTGTATTCTGACTTAGTTGGGCTACGTATAACTTTTAGTTTATATAAAGTTAAACGCACAATAATACTAAAATTAATTCCATATAGATGGTAGCAATTAGTAAAGTAAGTACTTAATGTAAATTACTTAATATTAAACTAGTTAAACTGATCATGTTTCGATAATTATTCTTAAATACCTATAATTATCGTTTGTGATTTTTCATCTATACTAATATTATATTATAAAGCTGAAGAGTTTGTATGTATGTTTGTTTGGTTGAACGCGCTAATCTCAGGAACTACTGGTCCGAATTGAAAAAATATTTTTGTCTTCGATAGTCCATTTATCGAGAAAGGCTATAAAATATCTCGCTGTGACTAATAGGAGCGAAGTTACAAAGGAATATGTTGCGAAAACAGGGGAAATCATTTAATTTTGAGAGCTTCCATTGCGAGTGGTAAGCGGTAAACGGTATAAGTTAAAAAACAAAAACAATGTATGACGGGATTGTACCTCTTTAAAAGTTCTAAATGAAAGTCCGCTACAGCATATACCTATATTTTAAGATTGACTAACAATAACCTTTTTATGGTTATAAATCGCGTTTGAAATTACTGTATTAATTCGCGATGGAATTTTATCAATATAGTATTAATCCATATAGGGTTTTGATAGTTCATGAACTATCTTCCTGCGTAGAAACGGACTCTCCAAATATCTAATATATCATAAATATTTCTTAGTAAACAAAATTGTCTTTGAAATTACTTGTTTCATTCAATCAACATCTTAGCAGATATCGTAATTTGAAAATTACTCCGTAATAAAATAGGTATGTTCGGGAAGACGCGGGCGGGCGAACGAGAGATTCGCTGGCATGGCTGCATGGCTTGCTTACCAGCAAGCGGGACTCACTCGGATTTGTCGCTTTTACGACACGTCCAGGGGCGGTAGGGTTATTCTAGGAGTAAATTAGGGGTATAACTAAATTTGCGTCAAAATCAATTAATGCTTGGTTTCAATATTTTACATGAGTAAAAATACGACAAATGAATGGTAGATAGGTATAAGAATAATAAGTACCTAGTAATTTCAATAACAAGACGATGAATATTGAAACTCTTTATAGGTAGGTACGCCTGGTAGACTACACGAACATACATAATTTCACGGCTGTATCGCTTAGGGTTAGGCAAAACACCAGAGGCTTTAAAGCCATATGATGGAGAAAGAATATTGCAGTGACAGGGGGTCAGTCTATCGCCCACAATAACGCCAATAAAACCTCTATCACAAATTACTTTTACAGTATGCCCGGGAAGAGAAGCAGCTGGTACATTCTATGATTTTCTGTTACTCCCAGTCCAGCATGGAAGGTGAAACAGCGGATCACAGCTTTGTTGTAACAGTTTTTGAAGTACCTAACTCTGTTTGTTTATCTATCAGCAACGCTTTCATAGCTAAACTACTCAATCGATTTTGACGAAATCTAGAATAGTGTAATTTTGAACTTCAAGGAAGAACAACAATATTATTTATCCAACTCCGATAACCGGTATTCACGCGCACGAAGTCGCGGGCAACAGCTATTATTTTAATAAGAGTGCTTGATACATTAATTAAATAATAAAAATACTCTAATAAAACTACTAAATATAGCCTCGTAAATTTCACCACATCTGATTTGAGCTCTCTCCATTTTTAGGTCATTACCATTGTTATACGCACACACAAAATCAAAGTAGGCAATCTACATCAGTATAAGTAAATAAAGGGAAAGGTTACCTTGCAAAATATCCAGGGCAGGCCGTGTGGCCTCTATTTCCAGTGATCGATCTCTTTTCCCTCATTACGCCGTTCACGAAAGCTGGCCCTGCAGGAAGGCGCCTGATGACGCACTTTACACCTTACACATTTTATTCATGAGAAAATGCTTTACGTACGGCAATATCGTTAAAGAACGTACGATGTGTATTCGCATATTGTTAATGATCTTGTTATTTTAGTTTCAGAAAATTAATAAATACTTTTTTAATCATCGCAAATCTAGCTTGATAGTTTCTGTAAAAACTTTTGATTTCGATTAAGGATGAAACATTTAAGACATATTATAACAATACTTATCCCGTGTATATTAGTAGACTTTGACATACTCGTACTAACATTAATGACTTGACAGCTATTAATGTGTTTATACCCAACTGTATTCGATTCGTGGATTCGAACGGTCCGTTTCCATTTGGTATGGTATGTAAAGTTTTTACCTCTGCGCCAGCCACTCCATACCCCTATATTGTTAGCTTCAGTATAAAAACATTGTTAGTTTTTAAGGATATATTTGAACAGTGCAGGCATAGATTGCAGTGATCCAAAATCGGAAACAGTAATAATCGACAGATATCGGAGAGCTTAGTGGAGGCACAATAATGACCTTCTGTCTTAGTGGACACAGAGCGACGCTAGGCGAGGAATTGACCCCTTTTATTTAGAGGTTCTTTCTCAAAAGCAAATTGTCTTAATTAGTAAAGACAAAATCATCTCGAAATGTCAACTGACGTGTGGGAGAAATAAAACGGTAATTGGATTTTTTTCAATAAAATGTAAACGAATCGAAATAAGGATAAATCCTTATCTTTTGCCTTAATGATTAGCAGCATTTTTATATACGCCTCCCCTTAACGAAGCAAATAGCCAGTTTAATTAATAATGACTGAAAATAACATCCTTAAGTAAACCTGCAGGACTTTTACCAACATCATTAAAATGTTTTTGTTTAGAAACAGATCAATCAAGCATTTTTTCTTTGCCATTAAAACAAAATTCAATAATCAATTTAGGGTGCTCTAGGCATAAAAAATGTTTCATTTCATGTTCCATTTAATTACACCCACACGTCAGTTGACATTTCGAGATGATTTTGTCTTTATTGATTATGACCATTTGCTTTTGGGAAAGAAGCATTTAAAATAAAATATATCTGATAAAGTTAGGGTATGATGAGCTTATTAAAACCGAACCCGCGTTTTAGCTCCGCCTGTGAGAGAGCGTCACGTCTTTGGCCGCAAACTCCTGGAAAAAGAGATTTTATTAAAGATATTTCCCACGTTTGAGTGAACTTAATCCCAAAAGAATCTTTTTGGCCCATTTGTAAATTCTTATACAAGGTGTTCCTATAGATTTCCCATAACTCTGAGGTTTTGTTCCTTGCTAAAAAAATAATACTTTTTGGCAAAGAATATGTGGTTCAAAAGTGTATACTTTCCAAGATAATCTTTATAAATGATGACCCTTGTAAAATCTCTTTAACATTAATTCAATAGACGCGTGTCAAACAAAAAAAAATTAAACGTTGAGGAACGTGGCATACAATGTACAACGCAAAGCGTTGCGAACTGTACGCGATAAAAAAGGGACAGAAAATGCCACGATATCATATTTAGCGTAAAGTGTTTTACATAAGATGTTTTGACTTCATTGAATTATTTTGTATGAAAAATAAAAACAAAAAAAATATTGAAAAATTATTCACATGTTCTTTGATTCTATTACATGGTCCCGTTAATACCCTAGAGTTATGGGAAATCAACAGGAACACCTTGTATATTTTAGCTAAGACAAAATGACAAATGGTTAAAATTTGTCATTTTGAAAAAAATTGTCGGTAAATTCAATATTTTTCGACCCCGAAAGCAGGTGTGCTAAACACGAGAATATGAAAGTATAACTGGAATGTTAGGTAGAACCTTCTGTTGTAGGTTGCGGTTAATTTACATATAAGTGCCTGGACACCCTCAGCCCGGTAGATAACCCAAATGCAGGTCGACGTATAAACATTATTGCTACGTTGTTGTACGTTTAAAAAACGTGTTTTTATCACTAGTGGGTAGAATACGAATCTAAGTTATGTTAAGTAAAATGTGAAGAAAATTCTTGAATTTAGGTACTCGTTAAAATTACGGAGTTTTGATAAAGAAGTTAAGTACCTTCTGTAATAACCCTTGTTACGGCTCTATTTTAGGATTACCTACACGTTGATTGAAGGAAAAGCTTTATATAGTCGATAAGAAAATCTGATATTTTAAGTTCAGTTGTGATTAATATGGCCACAGTATTGTCAAAAATTGACACGATTCATATAGTTAAGACATAAAATAATTAGTTATCTATGTGCGTATGTATATTTTTTTCACGGATTATAAAGTTTAAAATATTTATCGCGTTTAATTTAATTCTATATTTTAAATCGACCACGGACCTGAAACCTCGCATGGGAATAATACTATGGTGTCTGTTAGGTTAAAGTTAAACCTCGAGTTATATGCTAAATTTTTAATTATATTCTCGATGATATCCGGTCAAAAAATTAAAGTATTTAATTTATTCATGTTTTCATTAGAAAAGTGAAGTTTCTTTGTTATAGTACGGTAAAGGCGGAAAGAATAAATACAGATAAAGATCAAAGAACGTGGAGGAAGAGGTATGTCTGGATCGTAGCAATTGTTGTTCTCTTGTCTCTTGTCTCTGACAGGCGTGAGATTATGTATGTATGTGTGAATAAATACAATGGTCGTGATAATAATTTATCCAGACGTAAAATATTTCTATACCTACAACATTTTTGTTTGTTTTTTGTTGCTATCTATACCTACCTTTTACTAGCTTTACCTACAACATAACAGAAGCATCAGAAAATAAAATATTTCTTATTGAGTAGCAATACAAATTCAAGTTGTAATTATTTTGCTTAATTGTTAGGACTCAACCTCAATGCTTGTTTCACTAGTTTCCTTGAATGTTGCATTTCCCTGATTTCAATAACTAACAATTATTTCTAAGAGGCATTGAAATTGATGAACGCAAACCGTATCGTGTTTTCATGAAAATCGGGAGCATTTTTATATCTGTTATTATTAGTGAAAGTTAGTCTTTTAGTTAGTTAGTTAGTTAGTCTCATAAAAATCTCATTTTTTATGAGATTGATTAGTGCCTTCATTACGCCCATTTTTTCTAAGTTCCACTTTGACATAAATGCAACGTAATACACTGGTCATCTCATCACAAAAATCGGCCCACCTACTTTTTATGCGAAAACTCATGTTTTTATACATTAAATAATTAAAATATATTAAAAATCTTACTGTTTACTAAACAATGGCATTACTTTATACAAATTTGTCAAAAAAAATATCTTTCTTAATGGTATTTTTTTACATTTTGCAAAAAAAGCAGAAATCGCCGTTGAACACTCTGTAACTTTTATTCTTAATAGTTATTGATTATATTGCCAAATGTAACCTTCACTTCCTGAAAAAGGGAAATGAGCTACTTAATTATGAAAAAAAAATGTAAGTCTCGAAATATCCGTATTTATTAAAGTAGGTACTTATAAATTGTCACAAGTAAAAATAAGTACCTAGTAAGGGACCTTGACGACTTCTGGTCGGTACTAGGTGTGAGGTGCGATGGCGTAAAAGGCCGGTAGACAAATATTAGTGTAATAAAAGTTAAAATTAAATTAATTAATTCACCTACTTCGAAGTATAGGTGAACCGTCTCGTCAAACACGCCAATTTCTCGTCACTACCAAACACTCCTGGCAAGGAGCAGAAAACCCTGGGACCAGCAAAACACCTTCACGCAACCGAGCTTATTTGGATCCCGAAGATCGATATAAACAGTTATTTAAGAAGATAACTTGTATATAACTGGTATAACAAGTCGTGCATCTCATGCGCATTTAACACAAGAATTCGCTGACTTCCAATTAAATGGATAAAAAAAAAAATGCGGCTGCGCTTGCCGCCAGCGAGAAGAAAAAGGAAGCCAATTCTTGTTATCAACTTTTAAGACACCTCGACGCAGGCAGAGGTATAATTTCCATACAGCCTAGTCCGAATGTAAAAAAACATTGTAGGAACGACAATAAACTTTTTTTCAATATTCTGTGTTCCCTCCTCTTACTCTAATTACTGCCTGTATACGCCATTTCATTGATTTCATTAAGATGTTAAAGCTTCAAAGAGGGATTCGGTCCCATTCTTCTCAGCTGATGTCACAATAAAGCAGTCATCTCGTTGAGTGGTGCCGGTGACCCTTTGTCATCCAGATCCTGTTCCTCTGTGGTCGTGCCTAGTTTCTTGAAACCTCTGGTAGACTTTCCGAACCGCAGATTGGCTGAGACGTAATTTTCGAGCGATACAACTAAGGCTAATTCAGTTTGAGTAGTATCCGTAATTTCAGGCTTCTGTGATCCGATTTACAGTGAAAATCAATAAAGTAAGTCGTGTCAACAACAATTACACTGCTGCGAACACTTGGTTGCGAATCAAACAGGGCCAAAGTTAATACTTAAGGATTTATCAAAACGGCACTGAGCAGCCATAACTTTACAATTTCATCAAGTACCCTTAAATAGTAAATTTAAACATGCGTTTAAATTGATGAGAATAAAATGTCAAACATCTTCTCCGACCCTAGGCATGAATAAAGCGTCTTTATAAACACTTATCTTTGAAATCTTA
The DNA here is from genome assembly GCA_944452665.1 of Stenoptilia bipunctidactyla. Lineage (NCBI taxonomy): Eukaryota > Metazoa > Arthropoda > Insecta > Lepidoptera > Pterophoridae > Stenoptilia > Stenoptilia bipunctidactyla. Next base: position 37,397,497 of record OX101721.1, read on the forward strand.
AGAGCAATAGTGCAAAAAACAGGGTGGTCCGATTTTTGTGATGACCAGTGTAGTTCTAATATCAAATGACAAAACAAGATTGTGTGTTTTCCGTTAATAATTTATTTTAATATTTTACTCATCCAAAAATTATTGAATTTTTTAAATATTTTTACCATGTAAAAGCAAATCTTATATTTAATACAATACAGGAGAGTAAGCATGACATCCAGATCTCAATTTTGTAAGAAAGAAAAGACAAATGCAAAGTTATTTAACAAACTCCAACAAACTATGTCTCTCCCAACAATTCCAGTTTCTAATAATGAAAGGAACCCCTGCTTTTCCACGAATATTACCCAGTCAGTATAAAATAAACCCTTTGCTATCTAATAACACGGTTTCTTTTCGCTATAAAACATTTGGCGGTATCTATCTATACCCATCAATGGTGATACTTTATGTCAACAACACTAGTGTTTCCTGTATGAGTATTTTCGGCATGATAGCATGTTGGTAAAATAGGCGGCCTTCGACCTACTGACCCATCGGTGAACGGCCTCTAATCTGGCTTGGTAATCTTTGGAAATCTTTGAAACACCGCTTGGTAACCCATTTTAGAATGCATTTCATTATAAGCTGTAAATGAGCTAGATTTCGGCTAAGTAACTTTAGGATGCAGACAAATTACTGTTAGAGTGGTTTGAAATAAGAAACGATTTATGAAATTCAGTAAACTGATGATATCAAATCGTTTTGGAACCCTCTTTTTCATATTGGGGAATGGGAACAGTAAACCATATAATAAGTTACAGCGTAGGTTTACTATTTTTCATATTTGTGATTCGGTGTTATGTATTTGCCGTCAACATCAGCTTACTTTACAAAGGAGTGAAGTAGGGTTCCAAAAAAAACTTTGATAGTATCCATTATGTCTTTCTTTACGCTTATTTTTCCACTGATTCTTATCCATTGATCCCATTGTTTTATCATGTGAGGTAAAAAAACTAGTTCTTTTCTTTAAAAAAAAACACAGAACGCTCAAAAACTATTATTAGACACCAGCTAAACTATAGTTTGTCACGTCATATTTTTTTTCTGATAAAAATTGTTTATTATTTTATACCTGTTGTGGGCTTTGTGTTGAGCAAGGCAGCTAGGTTGGCCAAATCCAGCACAAGCTTTTAGCACCTCATGGGGTCACTCATATCCTCGTCTTAATGCTCGTATATGCTAGACTTCAGTTTCAAACATAAAAGAAATTGAATACTGTTTATTTTTCCAAAATACTGTTTGATATTCTTTTCAGACTCAAATATACAGTATTTCTAGAAAAATATGTTGGCAACCCTATTAACAACACAAAAATTCAACCGCGGCGGTTGAATGGAGAGATTAGACTCGCATCGCGGCTGAACGCTATGGGGCCAACCGCGAAGAAACCGCGCTCCTACGCACTAGCGGTTGGCCGCCTAGGCGCTTAGTTTGAGCTGCCATATTGGTCACCCGTGCATACGTCAGTGCGCACAATCACATGCAGCCGCACATTAAAATGGAAAAGCGGTTAAACGAAGTGAACTGTCTAAGCGCTTAGTTCGACTTTTTGGAATATCCACCGCACACGTCTTCATGTTCACTTATCATCAGATATCATGGAAGACAAACGTCCTATCCTTAATTAATAAAAAAAAATATCCTGTAGAACTCGATATTACATGGGTATTCCATGTAATCTGGTATGTCTATAACAAGAATTAACGATGGTTCTAAAACAGTGATGGATCATTAGTCAATTGCTCGAATATCTAGTTACTGCAATTGAAATACAAAAACCGATTTTACGTTGCTCTAGGATATAATGTAAAACAATAAACATTAAATTACTCAAAAAAATTGGTGAATGTTACCTGGTACCCAGTGAAACTACATGGTATCTTTCAATACACATAACTTCACGCTTGTATCCCTGATAGGGTAGGCAGAACACCAGAGGTTATAATATAAGACCAGCTGATGTCACGTTTGACTTTAGAGGTTTTATAATGATGGATACAGACTATACAGGGTGACTATTAAGCCACTTTTGAAATTCAAGGACGTGATAGTTTGAGTCACACATGAAGAGAATAAAAATAATTATCAATAAATGTTAATTATTTACTGAGTAAACTTAACCGATAGTCAAAGAATTGATTACGCAGCGCATGGTTACGCTAGGTAACCGCGATTGTCTCAGGTGTAAGTAAAGTAAATAGTAACAAAACTTTATTTATTTATAGGCTTTCTAGTAAAAACTTAAGTAACTAGTTTTATTAGACAATTATTATCAGAATCGAGTACTGAGTGCTCTCTTCAGTAACTAAAAGAGAATCGTCACTCCCCATACTAAAAATACTAAATATTGTATTTTTTTTAGTTTATTAGATACATTTAATTATAAGTAATCACAGAAAAATCATACATTATTATATTTCCTGTTTTATAATAAGTTATTTCACAGTGAAATTATTCAAATATGGTATCACCAACAACTTCAACAAAGAAGATTGAACTTGTTTAAAAAGTATCTACACTTGACAGGTGACTGGCAGATAGATGGTCGCCAAGTTGTTGATATATTATATTATCATTCGCGTTTCCTCTGTGTTCGTGAATGCGCTCTTTTCGGTTTTCAGTCTTATGCTTATGGTTCGCAGTCTTATGCAATTTAGGTGTTGCTCAGTGACAATATCAGCTTTCCGATACAATCAGTATTCTATTTGCCCAAAAGAATAAAGGTAATTAAGTTTTTCATATTTTTCACAAAACAAACAGGATCAATCAACATCGATTTCAAAGACAGTCAGACAGGTGTTTATTTTAATGACAGTGACGGACGGACGGCTGCCATATTGCTTTATTACCAGATTCACGTATATTTTTAGCAAAATTACATAAAAATCAAAAAAATATATAAGCGACGCTAAAAAATATATAATACTAGAAAAAGATATGCATTGTTCCATAGTTGATTTAAAAAATAGTTTCATGTTTATACATTCAATAGTATGAAATGAAGATTCTTCTTTGTCACCATTCACCCTGTATAATGGTACAAAAGTTATTGACCAAGTAATTGGCGCATAAAATGATGTTTTTAGTCGTGATTGGTTTTACTTTTTTAAAGGCTTGTTTAGTATTTTGTAGGTTGACTCTTGGTAAGTCGACGTTATTATTATTTTACAAGTTAAATAGGCAGTCATGGAAAATATAAAATAGATATATTGAGACTCCTGGAAGAAATGTATACTAATATATAAAGCTGAAGAGTTTGTTTTTTTGTTTGTTTGTTTGAACGCGCTAAACTCAGAAACTACAAGTGGGATTTTAAAAATTCTTTTTGCATTTGATAGCCCAACTCTTGAGGAAGGTTATAGGCTATATTTTATCCCGAAATTCCCACGGGGTTAAAAGTTACGCGTGTAAAACCGCGCCCGGTGGCTAGTTAATAATAAGTACCATATTATCTAGAATTTTAAGAACTTGTGTTAAAGATATGCGTAGAAGGTATAAATGAACTTAAGAAAAATAAAAACATATGTATTGAATAGACAATGATTTGAAATAAACACCGGCGACTTGAAGGCTATATCTGTGTTCATCACACAAACGTACACACGAACCTCTAAGAAACATCTCATAATTTTACACTTTGTAAACACCTCGACACGTAGTAAGGATAGCAGTCCTCATATGTAATTATACAGGGTGTCCCGCCAGCCTTTTTTATATCTTTTCTGTAATTCTTATGGGAACTAGAATATCTCCGTGAAGGTATTATATAGGGTAGGCGGGGCACCCTGTAGAGACATATCAAATATTACTTATATTATAAATGTGAAAGTTTGGATGGATAGATGTTTGTTCCTCAATCACGGCAGGATGGCTGAACGGATTTGGATGTCATTTGGCTGAGTGAAAGCGTATAGTCTGGAATAGCATTTTTATCTCGATGTACCCGCGGGGTAAACCGTGTGAAACAGCTAGTAGAAAATAATCAGGATGTAACTAATTCTTTTTCAGCTGCGATTGGTACAAAAGCCAGCAGATCAAGGGTTACATTACCTGTCAAATTTCCCCAACCAATTTAAACTTAATGTCCAGTGCATAGAGTATAGATTCAAGTAATTTTTTGACAGATTTGTAACGCTTGATGTGCTGGCTTCTGTACATTTACGTAGAGTTATACTAACTGCCATTATTTGTCGCGGGTAACAGGTGTTTATAGCATCTGCCCACGCCCTCCAGGATAGTGGAAAGTTGCTAGACATCAACACCGAACGCCTCTTCGCGAACATCCCAGATATTCTCAATGCGAGCCTCCAGTTCTTCACGGCTACCTTCAATCCTATGATCATCGACGCCATTGCCAATAATATACTGTGAGTAATTTAATTATTATGACTCAAGTAATTTTTCTTAAACATCTGGATAAGCTCTAACGGTCTTATTCATAATCAAACGCTTAGGCGCAGCGCAGACGACAGACTATCCGTGACGCACTTTTCAGTCTGTGAAAATAGAACCTATGCAATTATATGCAGTAACGCACACGACGCGCAAAAAGCCCGGCGCACAATAATTTGACAAATGTTTGTATTAAAGTTTTACAAACTAAATAATTAGCACTAGTATCCGGCTCCTTTCGGGTGCAAATTGACTACCAGTCACAAAATTTGAGAATAAAAATAAAAATAGTTAACCACCGATTTTTACTAATAACTAAAATATTTTTGTGCGATCGAGTCTGCGGTCCGGCGCCGCAGACTCGATTGCACAAAAAGTGTGCCGTCTGCGCTGCACCTAACAAAGGTAAACATCTACTTATATTAATTAACGTTCCTTTTAAGCCTATCAACCGTCAGATGAGATTCGAAATGGATTGTAAAACTCTCGATAACTTACATAGTCTTAAAACATACCTTGTAGCAGAAACTTAAAAATATGTAAAAAAAAATCAATTTTATAATTTACATAGTTTTTTTTATAAATTCAATATGGTTTTTTACTCCAAAAAGTTAACAAAGTGAAATATTTGGAAGAAGTGCTTAGTTCCGTTTTGAAATTATTAAATACACTATTATCGGAAATGAACCACTTCTTTCAATAAGGGTTCTATGAAGATGTCAAACAGTTTCTAATGATTAAACGGAGAAGTGCTTCAATTTTGCTTTAGTGTATTTTCCTATTTGCACACCCGGACCAAGTTAAATTATTTGCTCTCGAGTTTCAGTTTTAATATTATGTGCAAGGGATTATCGCACACTCCGTTAAGCTCACTCAGTATCTAACAGTATCCGGTAATATTGAGGTTTTTATTAAATAGATTTATCTATGAGTGAGTAGGTTTTCTAATCGTTATAATTTTATAGGAAATTTAAGAAATGTTTTACCGCTAATAAACAATAACATTTAAAAAAAAACATTCAATTTAACCTCCGATACTTCATTGTGAATAAGACTGTAACTCAGTAAAATACATTTTTTTTTATATTTAACTCATCATTCGTTAAAAAACGTTAACTTTTCATATACATTTTAGATTTTTAACTAAATTACAGACAGAGTTGCGTAAAGGCTTTAAAAGTGAAGGTTAACAACGTTGCTTGTTATCAAAAGTGGCTCAGTTGCCTGCCGCTATTCCAGTCCTAATTTTGGATAAAATTCCATTTATCTGCGAGTTTACCTTTTTTATAAACTCAATTTGACTGGCCTTTGATACGAGCTATGACATTCATGTTGAATATATTATATTTGACTATATTATATTTGACGATTGTTTGCAGGTTTAACACAGAGGAAATGCACTTTGGTTTTCATCACTTCAAAGAGTGGTTTATGCCTTACGAGAAATACGTCTGCGGTCAAAGCAAGGCGTTGGATTACCTGCGCTCACTTGGGTCGCACCACAATTTTATGATATATCTCCAGTGGTGCCATGCTCAAGCCGCTTGCAATAGGTAAATAATTACTTATTTGCATTTTTCTTTAAATTTACAGCTAGACTAATATTTACAGAGATGACATGTAGAAAAGTGCTTTATATCGACATTTTAGGAATCATAATTAAACAAATTGTAGACTTTGCACTGGTGAAGAATTAGTTAAAATTGTCCAATCTATGGCTCAGTGGTGTTTGCGTGCCGTGTGAGTGGGTATGAGTCTCTATCGAGCCAGATGATCAAACGAACCTTCCTACACTTATATAAATCGGTTTGGAACTGGAATGGAAATATGGATATATATATTCAACTATACGTTGAAACTAAGGTATATTCCATACATAACACAAGCTCATTAAGATTATGATTAAATATAAGCTAATTATTAAATTATAAAAAGGACAAGTCAATAGGCATTCTCTTCTGATGGTGATTGACACTGAGAATGAAGATGAATCACACAGGCCTAGAGATAAACTATATCTGTTGATTAAACACTGCATTAACACAACGTCGCCGAATAGATGATATCTAGCAACAGGAACTGAATGAAGGGATTCAATTTCAATTAACGAATGCAGACGACAAATACACTCTACAAATTATCTCCAAGAGCGAGTCCGGCTTACACTCTACAGTGTAAGCCAAACTCGCTCTTGACCACTTAGTTTACGTAAGAAGGAGCTTTTTATTACAACAAAGTTTCTGTTTCAAATTATTTTACATTTAAATAGTTCCTATTCCCCTTACAAACTATTTTTTCTTATTTTAATGTTACTATTGTATTAAAAGGCTTAATAAGAGAACACGAAAGCTTACGCAACACATTTGGTAATACCTTTATTTAAAGTATACAGCCATTTCTCTTAACAGATCGACATGTTTTCTGAAAACTTCAGTTCAATTTATAAATAAATTATAAATTGATTTATTATTTTTTATTTAATATATAAATAATTTGACTTATTTCATGTACATGTACAATATTTTTTGATTTTAACTTTGATAAAAAGATTTTTTTTTTGACATAAACACTACCATAACATACCATGACATACCATACACCAACAACAAATCGTGGGTATAAATTCAGAAGGTATTTGCGTCGTTTTTTATTAGATAAGCATCCAAAACATATCTTGGCCTCTTTCAAACAAAATTGATACATAATTTCTTTTGTTACCATGTCATAATTAGTTAATTCTACTTCAACTCTGGTTCAATATTCCCTTGAAAAGATCGAGGAATTTATCTTACTTAATCGTAAATCAAGTAAGAAATGTATATGTATATAATATAGGAACCTCGAATTGAAAGTGGGATCCTCTTTAATAATTGATCTACACCTTCACCGCGCGTATTGTGAAGGACTTGGAAGCGAATGACCGTGAAAATAAGGTTGAATTTCCATCGTTGTGCAATGTCCCACTTTTTTCATAGACAATAAGCTTTCAGGTCTAATAATCAATCACAAGATTTAATGTAATTTTAATATATATGTATGCAAAGTATTGATTACGTTTGCAGTAATTGTAGTACTTACTTTCCGAGATTTTCAAATTAGTATTGAACATAGCACGTTTCATTAGTATAAAATCAATTTGGCACTTTTGAAAAGGTTTTCTGCAGCCCACTTTTTTCCTATCGGTCAACCTTGTAGCAAATAATGACTTCCATTACGTGTACGCGACAAACCTGCAGTGATTGAAAAATATTTTAAATTTCATTCCAGTTTAATAACAGTTTTATCAGCACATCGAAATTAATCGATTATCACGAACAGTTTCGATATATTTTGCAAAATTTAGGGTTTATTCTAATATTACAAAATTATATTGTTCCTTACAACACGAAAAAAAATACAACTTCCTAACAGACCGTTCACACATGATACGTTTTACTGCATACCTTTTTTGTATCGTAAATACGTATACTGAATACTGTGCCATATGTGAAGTCGCCCATACAACGCCATGCGCCATCTATGAAGAAAAAACGTATCCGGTAAAACGTATCCAGTAAAACGGACCATGTGTGAACGGGCTGTTTATTCTCATAATTCTTAAGAAAATCTCGTAGTACAACTAATTTTATCGTAGTGACTACGAGTGATTACGGTATCTAAAAAAGCAACTTTTGTTGGAATGTGCTCTTACACTTAAAATAACAAAGTAATTGCAGAGAACTATTTTTTTATACAGATTGCAACTCACCGATATTATGGTGAAACCTATGCAGCGCCTGACGAAGTACAGTATACTTCTGCGCCGCATCCTTCAACATACTGAAAACGAACCCGAACGCGCTGCGCTCGTTTCGATGGTAAATATTTATTTTAAATATAAAATTTCTTTTACCATTACTTAGAGGGATTCTTCCGAATCCGTATAGGCTACTTTTTATCCCGAAAATCCCGCGGGAATCGAAATTGCGCGGGTAAAACCGCGCGCAACAGCTAGTATTATTATATCCCCACTTTCGTTATTTTGATATTAAGCTTATTATTATTAATGAATATTCCTGGAAATTTTATACACAGAATTTTATAATAGTTTTACTTTGTAATTCCTGTTGAACACTGCGCTACGTTGATAAAATACCTTTACCTTGAAAATATCGGAAGATTATTTAGATAGCCGGAATTCTTAATAGTTATTTTGAACAGCATTTCAAACTCTAGATTCCTGGGCGTATTTTAATATATTATGTAGTCTCATTACTCAGGTCATGTTATTGATTCATCAGTCAAGAGTGTCTTGCACTAGTATATTTTAAATACTTACAATTGCATTAAGCTAAATGTGCTACACATCTTTAACTTGTCAAAGTAATTTTTGACAGTATACTAAACGTTTAATGGGATTAATTTTAGTTATACCAGACGCTAATTGTATTTAGTTCAATAAATACGTTTAAGGATTCCTTAATTATATTTAAAAATCGTTATGCAGGCCGCCTTTATCCTTTAAGACTTTCGCTTACATTTAAGATTTGACACACTAATGGTGATGAAGAATTTAGCACAAGATATTCTGAGGCGATGTCGCAATAGACAGGGCGATTGAAGTTGACGACTTTATCCATTCCGATATTGTCAGGCGGAGAAGAGTGCTCGACGTTTTGACTCGCCTTTTAATCGAATAAAAACTGTCAATCTATTATCTTTGTACCTTTTTTTCTTGAAGGTGCCCTTTAACATTTGATTTTTACGAAATCATTGAAACTATAAAACCATAAAATACTATTGTGATTGAATAGTCATATTTAGAATTGAAAATAAAATTTATCAAAGTAAACATACAATAAAATAAAATATTTGGTTAGAAAAGGTTCTGATCCTGGATTCTGACTAACATTGAGGCGTCTTCGCTAACTGCGTTCGAGACGCCGCTTAGACGATCATTTACGTTTTTTGAGGACCAACCGAATGATTGTCGATAATATTCAGAGCACGTTAGTTTAAAATGTGTATTTAAAATGTGTACAGTAATCAAAACTAAATTAATGGCATATCGTTATGCCGTTCATTTAGTTTTGACTACTGTTTGTAGTTATTAAATTAGTTAGGTAACTTAAAATCCGTGTCCATTTGACATAAAACTGGTAATTTCTATATTTCCCCTGACTTCAATGAATCTTTCTGAACAGATAAATAAAACACTTTATGTTTACAGGATTATTTTGCCTCCAACTACGTGCAGGAAGTGAACCGGTCGGTCCGCCAGCGCGAAGAATTGGAAATAATCGACCGCCTGAACACTGTCATAGAACCTTACGATTTGGTAAGTTTTTTAGCGTTAAAATTTTGTTTTCTATATAAACTATAAAAAAAACCCCAGACAATCACACCGACTATATGGCCCCAAAGAAAGCATAGCTTGTCTTATGGGATACCATGTAGCGAACTACGGGGGAACCTAGAATATAAATACATAAAAAGATTTAAAAAAAATATTTGTTCCGTGCGAGAATCGAACCCGCAACCACTGGCGTCTCAGGCAGACAGGTTTACCCATGGAGGAAAATCTGGTTTGTGGGTTTACCCCATCACCAAAGTGGTTGGCTGTGATTCACTATCGGTAAATATGTAGCCTTATGTAGCGTTCCCGTAGCATGGGCGTGCTCATTTCCACTGCTGTGATCCAAATAAAAGGACAAGACAGGCAGTGGTGGTCTCTGTGGTGTGACGGTCTCCGTGTTGCAATGGTTTAGACGCTTGTACGCTAATCGTGAGGTCACGGGTTCGATTCCGCGCCTAATGTATTTATATTCTAGATTCCCCACTACTTCTCTATATAGTATTCCATATCGCAAGCTATACTTAGTTAGGGGCCAAGTTGTTGGTGTGGTTATATATAATAACTCTAACCGTCCTAAATCCAAAATCGTCTTGTCCACTGATGGTAGCTATTTACCTGTCAGGCATTCGGCATGTATCATGCCTCTGTTCCGTGAAACTCAGTTGTTCTACCACAGATATGCATCTACATAGATGACGCAAGTGTCACGATTTGTATTGAAACCAAGCGTGCCGACTTTTTAACACCTACTGTGACGTCACAGCTGATATTTTATGATATAAAATACAAACCGATTCACAGGCATGAAATCGACTATTAAGAACGATATCTATATTGTGATATCGATTTTCTAACAGACGTACAAACGCGCGACTTAATCTAGCGGCGACCAACCTTGACGCTTGGTCGGGGTTCGAACACGCGAAGTATTCTGTGAGTTCTAACTATATAAGAATTTAAAGTGAGCTATCGACCATATTATGTCCTTAGCATTTGAATGCAGTTTGAGTGCGTTTGGACGATAGAAACAATTAACAGTTTGTTCTTTCCTACCTACTTAATATTTGTGTCAGTTACTACAATTCAATATCAGAATTCGTTTCTATAAATTTAGTATCCTTTGTATTTTTATGAGCTTACAAATCCCTGAATAAAACCACTTAAACAGCCTGCTACAAATTACACAAGAAACACTTAAATAGTGGTTTAAAGGATAGGACACGATGCAGCGTCAAGCCAAGTTCAAGCAAAGTAACTGGCTGGCCAGCGCCGAGTGTAATATTACACGAACCAATTGGCGCCACTTTCGAACTGAAAACCTTTTTCACGTAAAAAACATAAAACTACGTGTGTTTAGTTATATCCTTAAGGCCACGTAGAAGCCCAAATTTTATGAAGCTAGCTCAAACGGTTATAGAGATATGAAGTTCAAAAAGTCGTAAATTTTAGCACTGACTGACTGACATGTGGTACCTAAATCTAACCTACTTCCAAATGACTTAGTAGAATGAAATTTGGAATCCAGCTCGGTAATTGTATCTAAGCGTAGGAAAAATCAAAATATTAAAAAACATGTCAAAAAAATAAGCAGCGTCCTCATACAAAAAAACTTGTAATATGCGCTAAGCAACCGACCAATGGTGCGTCGTCGGCGGCGCGTGGCACCACATGATTATACCCAGAACTGTGAGATCTTAAAGAAAGTTAGATTTGACTTGGTCAGTTTTTTTATAAATTAATTTAAAAACATTTGATTTCTGATAAAAACAGGCCACGTCAAATTTAACCTACTTTAAGATCTCACATTTTTTAATAACAGCAATTATTATAGGTGTCCAGTAAAGCAAAGAAATAGAGTAATACTTGTTCATAATATTATTTTGTTCCTATAAACTCATATTTCGATTTTGCATAGAACTTGGCACTCATTTAGAACTCCATTCTTTTTGCGGCGAAGCCCACAGCCCAGCATAATGTATGTATTGAACTTGGCTTTCCTTTTTTACATTCATGTTTTAGGATTTTTTATACTTCATTAAGAGACGAGTAGAAAAGGTCACCGTATCATACATCTTTAAACAAGCTGTCGCCCCGGTATGGACGAGTCGTTATTGGTACATCGTTAACTATGAACTCTGACACTAGTTACATAAGCTTAATGACCGATGGCTTATATTACTGTAGCAACAACACAAACTGTAGTTTACACACTGTTTGTATATACTTGTAGTTATATGCTCAATATTTATTTTAGTTATTAAATCTGGTTGATCTGAATCTGAGTTTCTATTAATCTCTAAGCTTATTCAGTTACGAGGATAATTTATAAATAAAAATATAAATTATACGCGATTAATCCGGTTAAAAAGTAGTTTTATTTAAATTCTTAGACAATTGCCGAGCTGGATTCTAAATTTCATCATTATAGGTCATCAGATTTAGGTACCATATGTCAGCCAGTCAGTCAGTGCTAAAATAAAAGACCTTTTGACCTCCATATCTTTATAACCATTTGAGCTAGCTTCGTAAAATTTGGGATTTTACATGTCCTTCTACAATCAAGAATTTTGATGAAATTTGGCAAAGTGATAGTGTACCTTCTGAAATAGCACTTACACTTTATATCCTGATATTTCTGCGTGATTAGAAATTGCGCGGCTAAAACCAATAGTGAAAGTATAAACGATCCTAGTCATCTTTTCTGCATTTTTTGTATTGGCTTGAGCTTCTGGTGTGGTTATTCTATGCTGATAAGTGGAAGTGTTTGAGTCGATTTTGATTTTATTATTACAACAAGCAACATGGCGCCCTGAAATACCTATAAGAGTAAAGTTCTGTCAGTATATCCGATTTCCCTACGTTTTCAACAAAACTAAATCAAAAATACCAATACCGTATTAATATATCTTTAGTAGTATTTGAGATTATCGCGTTTAGACAAATGAACAGACGCTATGGGGAACTTTTTTTCTTATTATGTATTAATGATAAACTGAGCTATGTTTTTTCATCGTCATCATCAAGGATTTTTGCTAAATTGACAGCAAGAAATAAAATACGAAAAATAAAAACTTATTTTAAAACTTTAACAACAATTTTTTCAGAACATTTAATTTTGCAATTTTTATTGCCATTAAATGCTTGTCACTAAGCGGAATATTAAATGATAGGTACTTTACTTCAGACCAAATTCCTTTGAATGCTAATTAGTTTTTTGATAAACATCATACGGAAAGACTGCTCAGAAGTCAGGATTTTGTTTCTTTTCTACTTCTTTGTTTTTTTTTTAATTTTACTTACGAATAATGGCAGGTAATATAAAAGCCGTATTAATATCTCAACAAATAGAATCCAACCAGTGAACGAAAAAACCATAGAACAGTAACTTCAAACAAAATCTATTTGAAAAGCGGCACACGACCTTTGTTTTCTTTTAACACCTAGTTGTTTTCTTTGAAAATGATAAAAATGTGATTGGTTTTATTTGTTAACGCACGTCGCTGATTGGCTAGACAACGCAGTAACAATAACATCATTGGCCGTTGAAACATACATTTGCGAACATTTAAGAACCTGAAAGAGTCGTCATAGAGGACGGTTTATGTAAAAGGTAGCAATGAAAGTTATGAATATTTTTACTTCGCATATTTTTTTATTTTGTTTATGATTTAGACAAAAAGATTACGTTTTGACAGCCGGCTGGTGTAGTGGTATCACAGATTCCACCTCAAGATTCCACCTTCAAGGCCAGAACTGTGTTTGAATCCCGGTGGCGGTAGGTAGATATTTTTGTGATGAACACAGGTATTAGCCGTCAAGTCAAGGATGTTTATTGTCTATTTCAGTATATTATTTTGTTATAAAAAATATGTGTGATGATTATGCATAGGTATATGTGTTTATTATCCAAAACACAAATTCTTCAAGGAACTTCATTAATACAAATGAATTAACTTTAACTTCATTACTTCATTACCTACATAATGTTGTGTGAATTTCAGAAATATTTATTTATCCATTTATTTTTTATAATTAATTTGAGTATTATATTTTATCAATTCATTTAATTTTGCAAGAAAAGATATTGTCAGATTGATACATTTAAGAAAATTAAAATAGATAACATCCAAAAATGTACTTATATATTCTATATGCATGTCTAAGAGGGCCGCCAGACTGTTGAAAAGACGTTGAAAACTAATGCTTCCAACCAAGGTTAAGGAAGGTTAAGTTGTTGTCAACCAATTCCGAGTCATCCACACTGTTACAAACGGTGGTTTCCAACAAGGAGACAAACAAGAACACAAGCCAAGGTCACGCCGGGCCACGCCCCTTAATCGTCAGTGTGCTCTGATCTCTCGCGTTGGCAACATCTTCGCGATGGCAGTTTTGTATGCAATTGAGGATACAAAGAAGGAAAGGTTGAAACGCAGGATAAAATGCTTCAAAACTCGAGTCATTTCTAGTTATAGTTACATAGTAAAATATACAATAACAAGCGTACACACTGTCCTAAAAACAGACATACATCTACATAGATAACGCAAATGCATATCCTTTGCGTGTCCGAACCCCGACCAAGCGTCAAGGTTGGTCGCCTCTAGATTTGATATGTATTGTAATATGCGTGTATGTATGTCTGTTAGAAAATCGAGTCCACAATATCAATATCGTTCTTAATAATCGATTTCATCGGCGGTATCGGTGTCTCTGAATCTTTTTGTATTTTCCAGTAATAAATATCAGCTGTGACGTCACAATAGGTCTTAAAAAGTCGGCACGCTTGGTTCGAATACAAATCGTGGCACTTGCGTTGTCTATGTAGATATATATCTGTGATTCTAAACACCGCCGTTTCCAACCCACCAAGGTCATGTAATTTGGTTGTCAACAGCCGTCTTCACTGTTGGAAACACGTTGTAAACTAGCAAGGTCACCTTGGTTTGATGTTTTGTTTCCAAGAGTGTATTTGGGCTTTAAGACATTTTTGACCCACCTTGATATACAATTGTTTCATGAAAACGATATGATTTGTAATATTAGATTCTTTATTTGACCTACGTTATTTACCTTATATGGGTCACGTTATTTTGTAAAATAGGATGTCAAATTTTGGTTCAGAAGTACAAATTTTTTGTAAATAAATTTAAGTATTTTTGTGGGCGTAACTTCTGACTACATTTTACCAGCAGTTTAACATAAGCCTTTTTAAATTTTGCAAACAGAATACACAAATGTGACTTCAAATTATAAACATTCGACAATTAACTTAGTTCATTGGGCATAACACCATCCTCACAGAAATAGTTGTCCCAAGTATTACTTATAAAAAATAGAATTTGGTAGTTTTAATATTTGGTAGGGTCTTTATACATATAAACTTTATCTTGCATTTATATTATGCAAGATATTATGCCATTAATTTATAAAACATTTTATAGCGTAAATGGGCTTTGTTTATATTTTTACAATTGACAAATACGGTCCATTACATATGCTGCCAACTACTAATAACCAACTATATAACATAATTTTCGTTGGGCCATTTCCGAGCACTAGTTACTCTTCCATGCTTTTTTCGTTCACTGAATCCAACCTAACGCTTTATTAGTAGGTCGGAAACAAAGACAGACGTTGTTTTCACAAACTCATTGTTGTTAACCTCTCGACTGCCAATGGATTTGCGTTTCAATCGGAATCTCTCCAAACAGATGTTGTGATTAAAAGATAATTTGTCTTTTGTTATTGCTGTTTTCTTCTTGCGGTTCGCCAGACCTAACGTAGGCGCTGCAATTTCGTACGTCTGTCATGAGAATAGAAATATGAACCACTCTCCAGCATCTTAGCCCTAACATTTAGCCTGCGTTCCCATTGAATTGGAATTTTTACCCAACTACGACGAAGCAAAAATGAGGGTTATGATTTTGATCTGTATTTATGTATTTAAGTTTGTATGTATGTGGATATAACAATTATTGGGGTACAATTTAGAAAGTGTAATATTAAAATGTAAAGTGCAATTTATTAAGATTGTACTCTGTTCGTTATGCCTTTAAATAAATAAATAAATATGGATGTTCATCTGTTCCCTCATAACTTCTAAACTAGTTATCATAATTGGACTAATAAGGTGTCTTTGGAAGCCTCTTGCTTGTCGCTGGTTAAAAGCTACCTTACGCCACGTTTAATTGACTACAGAGCACTCTAGGGCACTTAAAGTAAAGAAATAAAAAAGACTTTGCTTGACAGTTTGCCGTTGTTGAATTTACGAGAATTCACATAAAACAATAGGAAATCCTAAAAATCCACGTAAACTGCGATTTTTATGGTAAAATGGCCTGTTCATGTTTGCGAAGCAATATTCCCCATTTTGTAGGCGTCCATTAGCCGATAATAAATAAGCTTGTCCAGTTTGTATTACCAATAATTTGTATACATGGTTTTTAATAGGCTAAGTGCTTTGATCCTTTTTGAAATAAATCGGGTTATATAGGCTGAAAATGTTTCAATTACCTAAGGTTTTCCTTTCATTCCTCTTCAACATCTTTTTTTTTTCTTTTTTCTATTTATTCAAAAAGTAAATCTTTTTGTAGCTGGTATTTAATATTATGAACCATGCCAAAAACATTCCTAAATTCTTCTAAAAAAATTCTATGT
The DNA here is from genome assembly GCA_944452665.1 of Stenoptilia bipunctidactyla. Lineage (NCBI taxonomy): Eukaryota > Metazoa > Arthropoda > Insecta > Lepidoptera > Pterophoridae > Stenoptilia > Stenoptilia bipunctidactyla. Next base: position 37,413,914 of record OX101721.1, read on the forward strand.
CTGCCTCCCTTTTGCATTTTTTTACTAGAAAAAAATATCGCTGAATTTTCTCTCGAAAGAAAGTGGTTTTGTTTATAACAAAACAAAACAAAAATTAAAAACTAGTCACCACACAAAAATGCACAGACCTGGATTTCTGAGCACTCAACTCTCACGCTACTAAATTTTTAATTATGATTAAATGCGGTAAAATCTTGATTATAAATAAACAAGGAACGTAATAGATTCAACGCTGTTTGATTAAAGATTTACAGGTACAGTGATAGGATCACTTCGCGCAGAAGTAACTTTGTCCTCAAATTTCATTTGTGATTAAACGAACTCACCTAAGTGAAGTTCTGCCCAATTATACGATGTGCTTCTTCCTGAAAGATAAGTAACTTAATTATTATATTACACATGCAGTCTCACCTCTAGGACTTACCACTCGCACTTTCGTTAATAGATAAAAAAACATAAGGTTCAACTATTTGTATGTGTCACACTCTTTAGTCTATGCAGCCCTATCAGGCCTTGTCATTTTATTTGGAGTTAAAAATCTTTTGAAGATCTGTATTTCCTGTATCAATGAGTTAGGGTATCTTGGGTGGGTGGGATTTTGTTACTTGTCTTTCAGGAAGAAGCATGTCGTATAATTTTGTCAGAACTTTACTGAGGCAAGTTCGTTTAATCACAAATTATACTTCTTGCTTCTTCCTTCAGATAAGTAAATGAACTATTATAATATTACACATGTAGATATTGAGAGAAGATACAGGAAATATTTAAGATCGAAAAAGTATTCATATTATTTTGTTTTCAATTTTTACTTAAAAAATAAAGAACTAAGATAATTCAAACATACGTTAAATCATAAGTAATACAAAAATACAAAATTTTAACAGTCTTTGATTCAGATTTTCATTTCATTAAAATGTTAATTAAACACAAATGATGTTTCACAAAGTCATTTTTTGTTATTATTTTAAATTTTGTTATTTCAGTTTGATATTTTTTTTATATCTCGGTAATATAGTAAGTCTGGGCACCAGTAAATAACTAAATAATTAGCACGATTCGTTAAGAATGGCTTGCACTAAGGATAATTGATCAGCCCTGTTTATGATACAATTATTTCCAATAGTTATTCGACGAGTCACTCCATCCAGCAATTTTTCGAATTAAATGAATGCACCCGTACGGCAGACGCGAGATGTCGCGGGGGGTGACGTTTGCTATGCGCACTGAATACAATACTTGCAATACTCTTTGAAATTTTTTGTTTACATTATTTGTTTACTAAATACTATTTATTAGTTTTTTTATATTTCACACCATTAATATTTGTCATGAGTTTTAAAAATACAAATAACTTTTATGGATTAAAGCTTTTGCAAGACATTAACGGTTCTTACGAACTTTATCATAGTTTATTTTAAGACCAAGAGCTGTTAATGAGTTTTAATGTGATATTAATGTTTTCTTTAAATTAAATAAAAAAAGTCAAAAGAAATTCGTAGACATGTAGCCAGCGGTCCTAAAATATTTTAATAATGGTTTCATAATCTTAGTAAATACACATATGGGGCTATATTCATAAAAAAGTGTAAAACGTTAAACTCTTCAAGAGTGTTATAATAAAACCGTGGATATTTTCAAGATTAGCCATGTAATAAATATATATGTATATAAATATTGTATAAAACTGTTCCGTTACTGACTGAGAGTTACTGAGTGACTGACAGACAACGTACAGCCGTAACTACAGAGCGTAGAGATCTGAAATTTGGAACATACATTTTTTAGGGAATGTAGGGGTGCGCTAAGGAGGGAATTCCCGAAATTCCCACGGGAACGGGAAATATAGGACTTTTTAGTTACCACACCGATCGATTGACCGATTGATTTGATTGATTGATTGATCGATTGACCGTGGATTTCAATCGACGGACGAATGGAACAGTCGAAATCGATCGATAGTTTTTACTATGCCAAAAAATCCGATCGATTTTTTTGTGGTAATACCCTAAGGAGGCCGTCAAATGTTATTAATAAAAAATTGTAGCTGACAGTCTCCGTGGTATAGACGCTATATGCCACTAGTGAGGTCGCGGGATCGACTCCCGCGCGCAACAAGAAAAATAAAAAAGTTCCGGATCTGGGTGTTTATCTGTACTTATGTGAATTTATATTCTAGGTTCTAGGCTACATGGTAATCCATATCACAGCTTTGCTTACTTTAGATTTTTTCAGTTTGGGGCCATGTAGTCTGTGTGATTGACCGGGGATTTTATTATTATTAAGCATAATATTTTGTCCACAGGAATCCAAAGACGAGGACTTGGACCGCTGGTTCCGCGTGTTCGCGAATATGAACCTCAAAGCACCGATGCCGAACTCTTTGCCGCGGCACAGCCGCAGCCTCATCTTCCAGGGAGACCTTCGCTTTAGAGACCACCTCAAGGAGGCAAGGATCTCGGCAGTACACGCGTGCTTGATCAATCTCCTAGCTTACTTACTTAGTAACATCTTTAGAAAAAAACACACAATGAGCCCACTGCAGGGCATGCGTCTCTCCTATGGGTGAAGCTGAATATGGGTGAACAGGCCATAATCCACCAAGCTGGCACAGTGCTGGGTGGTGGATGCCAAAATTTTCAGGGCGCCAAGATGGCTTCTGACAAACCCTAACGACTACTGTATACAATTATACAACACCCGGGACTGACTGCTTAACGTGCCCTCCGAAGCACGGAGGGCACATAGAAGATAATAAAGTTGTGTCGAACTTGTGATACCAATGTTAAATTTCTACCGTATACCGTACCATTCAACTGTATATTGTCCTCATGTATCTTTGAAATAAATTTTATTATCTAAAATAACTTTCAACAATATAAAAGATACCTAGTAGCTACCAATTAAGAACAATTCTCTCTCGGCATAGAAGCCGCTCGAGCTCAAAAATATTTTTGTATTGATCAAGCACGTTATTGTCCTAAATATATGATGCTTTTTGTATTACTTTTGACTAGTGGCGGCGTAAAAAATGGATGCATCCAACAGTTTCTAATAATTATTTAAGTGCTACACTTTGTGCGAATTATTTAACTTTTGGCGAAAGTGAAAATATTTCCCGTTTTATAAATGTTTTTAATAAAATTGATGTCTTACAGATGGACGTGCGCGCGATTCTCCTTACTGATATGTTGCTTATATGCAAGAAACAGAATAAAGGGCACTATCAGTACAAACTTGCTAGGTAAACCTTTCTGCAAATGCTAATATAGTGCTTGCTTTAATGCGAATTGAATTTACTTCTCCATTTAGAGATTCAACCTAAAAAAATACATAAGTATTCTTTGGCATTGCACTGTTTTCTTGTGAATTTAGTATTTAAGAGCAAAGTTAGGCAATATTTTTTATTTTAGGCCTAAATACATGGTGGACAAGTTGAATTACTATCAGCGGTTTGCCAAGGGCACTAACGACATAAACAGTCTGGTGTTCGTGGTAGTGGACGAAGTGGGATCTGGGTACAGCGCCTTCACGCTATCTGAATCCAAAGATAAGGATCCAAGTGTGCCTCCGGGAATACTCAAGGTAAGATTTAATACATATTTGTCAATACCTATTACTTTAAAATAATACATCACTACGAGAGGTCTGTGAGGACACCGAATCGTCGCGTTAAAATTTAAGATATTACACCATTAACTTGCTTAAGAAAGATTTTTTTATTTAAGATTATTAAAACGTGAAAAGTTACTCAAACACATAACTTCTTCATAACTTTACGCCTGTATCCCTTATGGGGTAAGCAAGAACACCAGAGGTTGAAAGACCATCTGATGTCACGTTTTCATTTGGAGGTATAATAATGATGAATAGAGACTATTGCAGTGACAGGAGGTCAGCCTATCACCCACAAAAATCCCAATAAAACTTCTGTCGCTTAACTGACTTGTACAGTAGGTATGCACGGGAAGAGAAGCAGCTGGTTCATTCTATGTTTTTCTTTCGCTCCCAGTCCAGCATGGAAGACTACAACACATATTATTTCAACTTAAAAAATATCTTTGATTTGTATATAGTTTCGATTTCTCAGTTACTTAAAGTTTCTTCTGTGTGTTTAGACTTGGGAGATAAAGTTTAGGGAAGCGAAACTCACGTACGAACTGGGAGTCTGGTGCGCGCGGAACCCCTCGCGAGATCTCTCTGAAGCAGAAATAGCAACTTTCTCTACGTTCCCTACACAGAGCTCAAAAGTAAGTACATCATGCTCTCATATATGAACTACACTATTTTTATTCTTTTATGCCCCACCCCTATAAAACTAGTTGTCCCAATTTACATATCCATTACGAGATCATAAAAAAAATTACCTTACACCGTAAGTTACTAAGACATTAAATAATAACTATAGTGTATCATTGTTATTTGTATATTTGCTTACAAGTAGGAAGCAACATTAACACATGAATCAATCTAATGGCAGGATTTTTTCACGGGTTAGAAAAGTGTGTTGACTTTTTCGTACAAGATGTGGGACGCTTAGTATTTTTTATCTTAATTAATATACATTATACCAGTACACTCACCGTCTATCTTCCAATCTATATTTTGTACGTAATCCTAACATATCAATCCTGATTGTAACGATGTAATCCTTATAAATCAGTATGTTTGAAAAAGATACTTATATTTTTTTGGAAAATTTGGCACAGCCAATTCCTTTGTAAATTTTTTCTCCAAACTTAAAATATTTCACCTACTCCAAAAGCGCTAGCTAGTATTTTGATTTTATTTTATATAAAAACACTCGAGGTGATTTTATAAAATTCCAGATCTAATTATTTAAATTGTTACATTCTATGTATAAATGCAGTTTTTCGGTATAGGTATTGTACAAAATTAAAACTCACAAATTTACAAAGTAAAAAACATAGTCGTACACAAACTTAAAGATTATATTTTAAGTAGAAATAAATTAAATAAATGAGAGAATTTCTAATCATATACATTACATTAACGCCCTGCCTTAAATCTTAAAAAGGATAACATGATCCGATCGAAAACAAAGATCTGTCATATTTAGTTTCAGAAATATAGTGACAAAAAATATAGATTATATAATCATTAAATTGTGAAAGTATAAGCAATACTTTATGCAGTTTTGATGAGCTCTGAGAGATTAGTGATTCTGCAAACAAAAATTAATTCGAAATATATTGTTTCCTGTGTTTGTCTGGGGATTTTATTTATTTATCGTACCCTTTCCTTGATTAGCAGGCAGGCAAGCTCACCTTGGAAGAAGCCACCATAGAGCGGGAAGCGCGGGAGCGCGTGGCGACCATGCTGCACCGCAGCCCAGCCACCATCGAGTATCAGAAGTCAATGATGAAAGACTCCTTCGATGGTGAGTTTCTAGACTTGTTTGTGAGGACTTATTAAAAAAAATGCACTCAACCCTTATCTAGCCAAAATCAAGTAGTTAAGAATCTTAAAGAACTTGTGTTATGGATAGTAGATAACAGATGTTGTATTCTCAGCGGTAATTGGGGATAAGAAAAGGGCAACACTTGTCAATGTCTAGTTGTTGACTATGTAATGTCCGTTCATCGTAAGATGTCCCCTGCCGTTATGTTGGCACTATTGCTTATCAAGCTGTTTTCGTTATCTGGGATAATGAATTAATCCTTTTTATTGATTACTTGCCAAAAGGGCAAACGATAACTGGATCCTATTATGCAAACTTAATCCCGAAATTACGTGAAGCGATTAAAGAAAAACGTCGTGGGAAATTGTCATTGGGCGTGTTGTTTCTCCAGGATAACGCTCCACCTCATCGTTCGGAAGTTGCGCACACCGCAATCCGCAGTGCTAGCTTCGAAGTCCTTGATCACGCACCATATTCTCCTGACTTAGCCCCGAGTGATTTTCACTTATTTCCAAAATTAAAGGAGCATATTCGTGGAACTAAATTTGACGATGATGACGCGGTTATGACTGCCGCAGAGGAGTTTTTTAATAGTCGAGAAAATGATTTTTTTGCGGAAGTAGTAAGAAAGTTGGAGATGCGGTATTCTTAGTGTATTAGATCAGAAGGAGATTACGTAGAAAAATAAAATATTCTTGTTGAGTTTTTTTTTTTTTTGTATTCATTCAAAGAATTTTTTGATTCGCCCTCGTATAATATAAATTATGTCGTTATTCAAAACCTTCCTAGTCTTATAGTTGATTATTATTAACAAATCAAAAAATTAAACATATATTTATTCGTGGTAGGTATAAACAAAGTTAGATTACGGGGTTAAAATGGACACATATTATTGGTAACACTGCTGCCACAATGCTGCCAACATCAGCAGGCAGGGGACATCTTATAGTGAACGGTCTGTATGTATGCCTTTAATACAATTCAACATAATTCTTCATAATATTTATTTATTTAGTATGGGAAGTATCGCCGTGTTTGAAGAAATATTTGGTTGGGGAAAAAGTTTCTTCGCATTTTTTAAGAAAATTCAAAACATTTTTTAATATACTTTATTGAAATTTAACTAAAGTATGTATGTACCATTTTGTTCGATAACTTTTTGCCATCTTGTGGGTAGGGACATGATCCCATTGCTATAAAAAATTTGGGACCTCTCATCAAAATACCGCGACAAGTGGATTTGGCAGTCCTCTCGTGATGTTAACCTAACACTGCCTAAAGAATTCTGAAGAGACCGAAACAGGTGGAAATCTGAAGGTGCAAGGTTAGGACTATACGGCGGATGCATTAACACCTCCCAGCCAAACTCTCTTAATTTTTGCTGGGTGGCTATAGATGTGAGAGGTCTAGCGTTATCATGATGAAACACCACACCCCTTCTGTTGATCAATTCCGGCCGCTTTCTCTCAACTTCTTGTGTTAATCTCATAAGTTGTTTGCAGTAGAGTTCAGAATCGGTAGTGCTGCCTGGTGGTAACAGCTTATAATGAATAATGCCCTTCCAATCCCACCACACACACAACATCACCTTATTGCGAGTTAACCCGGGTTTCGCCACAGTCTGTGAAGCCTGACCGGCCTTAGACCACGACCTTTTTCGCACGTTCATGTCGTACGTGATCCACTTTTCATCACCAGTTATCAGCTTCTTCAAAAATGATTCGGTTTCATTACGTCGTAATAAAGAATCACAAATGAGTACACGGTTCATTAGGTTTCTTTCAGTGAGCTCGTGAGGTACCCAAATATCGAGTTTTTTGTGTACCCAGCTTTTTTCAAATGCGCCAAAACTGTTTTGTGGTCAATTCCCAGTTCTTCAGCTACGTCGTAGCTACCGATATGTCGATCTTGCTCCACTTTTTCAAAAATGGCATCCATTTTATCCGTAATAGGGCGAGGTGCATCTTTGACATCAAAATTTCCGGATTGAAAACGCTTAAACCAAATTTGTGTTACTCTCACAGACACTGCACTAGGTCCATAAACATCGCAAATTTTTCTTGCGACTTGCGTTGCATTTTTACCTTTTTTGTAGTAAAATTTTAAAATGTATCGAATTTCTTCATTAGATTCACTCATCTCGACAGTACGAAAAACAAATGAAAATCACACATTTTCCTAATTTGAATTTGGAATTATGTTCTTTAAAATTTTAACTTTCAATGATACCAAAACCAGCCAGATACAAATACTATATAGCCAAAGAGATTTTATTACAAGTTCATACATACTATAATGCGAAAAGACTTTTTCCCCAACCTATTAATAACAAACCCAGCCGTCCGAACCCTTAATATTAGATAAATAAACATAAAAAATACATTAATATATATATTAAACAATATGTATACATGGAAATAAAATTAAAGGTGTTACTATATAAATCGCTAGGTGGCGGGTTCAATCCCCGCACGGAGCAAAAAAGAATACACCGGGACGCGTATTTACAAAATCTATACCATTAGAGTGAAAGTGCGAACTGATCTGCTTTTGTATGACAAAAATTTTCCGAAACCCTACCGAAATTGACCGAAGTTGCGTAGACTTTGTGAGATAACTTCAATGTAACATTGCAGCAACAAATGCTATACCATTTTATACCGATATTTACCGATCGTTAGCTTCAATAATAGGTTGATACTTAAATGGCAATTGTCCTGATTTTAGTACTAAAATAGGTAATTAAATTTTGTATTTGATAGAACAAAAAAATAAAAACGAATGACTTACAACAATCAAACTTTTATTAGGTAAGAAATAAGTACACACACATTACGACACACTTATTTCGTGTACAAATAATTAAAAAAAAAAAACAGAATTATTATCTATAATATAAAATACGAAGATAATTTTTTTATCAAAAAGATTATTGATGTACCTATGGCACATTATATACATACAACCGTAAGTAAAATAATTGCTTAAGGAGGAAAAACAGCCTCGAAATAGAATAACATAAGGAGACATTTTTATCAAAATACGAACTCTTGCCTAACTATTTTAGTTATCAGTTAGGATTTTTTAAGAAAACACCATATTTTTGTTCCACTGCACATAGGTGCTTATTTTTTATTTTTCTTCGATAGGTGACATGTATATAACTTATGAAATTCATGGCGAGAACTGTTTGAAAAAGTTTTGTTGACAATCTAATTATATATAGTTGGTACTGCAAGAAAACGCTGTTATAAACTTATCACTTTTTTGGTCGCAAATGTCACCAATTGTAAGTTAACACTGAATTTATGCATGAAAATTATCGTGACTGTTCTCCTCCAACTTTAAATAGCAGATATTATCGCCCAAAATATCACTTAAAACAGATTTTATCATGATCTTTGTGCTATAATTGCACTGCATATAACCTCAAACAATCCTGATTCATAACAGAATCGAACGAATTAACAAGTCGCCGGCGCCGACCAATCGCGTTCGCCAAACCAAAGATAAGCAAAACAACAACAAGATAACCAAAGATGGCGGTGAGCCTCTACTCGATTAGGTTTTGTTCGTAAGTAAAGTGTGAAAATATCTATTTATGTATTTATATTCTAGGTTCCTCCCTAGTTTGCTACATGGTATCCCATAACACAAGCTATGCTTACTTTATATTATATTGAGATATTTTGTTTATCTCGACAAAAGCTTATCTATTTGAGTGAATATTTATTATGAAGTACTAGGTTTTGTCTTTGCATTTCTTTGAAAATTTCAAGACCAAAAGCTAATCCATTTGAGTCATTTTTTTACTGAGATAAATTAGGTATTGTCGAGTAATATGCATAAACAAAAGCTCCTCTATTAGAGTCTGACTCGTGACTCAAATAGTATAGCCTTTGTAAATACGCCGCCGGGTCTGGGTGTTTAAATATTTATGTGTTTATTTTATATTCTAGGTTCTTCCTAGTTCCTTACATGGCATCTAATATAAAATTTGCTTACTTTGGGGCACACGCAACAACATGGTCTAGGGATATATAAAACTTTTTTAAATAACTTACAAAGTACTAGCCTTACAAAAAAACTATTGATGACAGATTTTATAAACATTACTAAGTTCCTTTTTAAATTCAAATTTGTACACAGGGTGTCCCGACTACCCTATACTTATATAAGTAATACAATCACGGAGGTATTCTGGTACCCATTAGGATAACAGAAAAAATATAAAAAAAGAAAAATTCCAAATTTAGTTTGAATATTTGTATGAAAGCAATAAATTTTCAACATTTTCTTTCGTACAGAAATTTCAAAATAAATTTCAAATTTCCCTTTTTTATATTTTGTTTGTAATTATTATGGGTACTAGATACCTGCGTGAAAGTATTATATAGGGTTGACGGGACACCCTGTATAAAAAGTTTTTTATTTAAGTAGAAATTCACATTCATTGAATTTCCTCCAAAGAAGTAAATCTTCACCATGATATTCACTTAAATAGAATGTGCCTGTAATTGCATTTCACGCGTGGATGTTAGCACAGCAAACTCACATTTGCGAGTGAACGTGGCATCGTTTGCATACATCAATATTACAATAGAGATTTCCTTCGGTTCACTGGAAAGTTGCCGTTGCGATTATATTCATAGACGATAGTAACCTCGATGTGGTGCCGGCAGTTGCAAGCAATTGGCATTTCAAAATACAAATTGAAAGTACGAAAAATAAGGTCCTTTTTTCTAGCCATTGCTTTTAAGATTACAAAGGTCTTAAATTTTCACAATTCATAATCTAAGGTTGTCTGTAAGAGATCGCTTCTTTAGAGATAAGGCCACCTCTTGTACCTACTCTAAGTTTTATTTCTGTAGTTTGTCTAAGCATATATTTGTAGTTGTGCAATAAAGAGTTAATTATTATTACGCATACTTATAAATACTCGCCTTTCGGCGAAAAAGACCCGACAATCGGACCAGTCGGTCGGGGATCAGGGCAAGAGAGACAGAAACCGGCGAACGATTCGGGCAGTCTCGAGCAAAACCGCTTTTTGCATACGTGCTGGAAGCGAACCGCCGCCGAATCCCAGCCTTTCAAGGATTCTGACCAAAGTTGCTGGGGTCAAACCGTTTGCGGATATTACAACCTGGATGATTTCGGTGGACATAACTTCATTATATTTATTGAAACCGGCGAACGATTCGGGCAGTCTCGAGCAAAACCGCTTTTTGCATACGTGCTGGAAGCGAACCGCCGCCGAATCCCAGCCTTTCAAGGTTTCTGACCAAAGTTGCTGGGGTCAAACCGTTTGCGGATATTACAACCGGGATGATTTCGGTGGACATAACATTATTATTATTATTAATACTTTTAACCGAATTTATAGTAGCTCGTGACCAGGTCGGCCAAGACACCGAAACGTCGAGAACGAATTCTCTTATGTAATAGGTACTAGAAAAAAAATACCTACCTAACCTGAGAAAGTAGCACGTACCAGGAAGGCATAAAGTTGTTGGAAATTGAAACAATACTTGAAGAACAATAAGTATTTTTTTATAACTGGTTACAAAGTATAATGAAACGGAAAACAAGTGTTCGTTAGAGATTACAAAACAGTGAAAACAATTACCAAAGTGGCTGAAGGGAAAATTACAAAGTGTTTTATTTAAAAAAGGTATCCGTTGGTAGCTTTAACTATTTTAAATAGAGAGCTTATTTTTCCCCTACATATTTTTGTCGATTAATCAATTTACCGCGATCAATATGAGAAAGTATTTGATTATTATTAACAACCTTTTCATAAAGCTTAGATAAAATACTACAAAAGAAACATACATTTTTAATTTTTTACTTTTCAGTTAAAGTCACAACCACATTGCTTGAGTAAATCCAAAACTTATAAATTATAGGTACTTTTTTGAGATTTTGAATCAATTGTCTTTTCTGATCAAGAACAAATACAATTATTTACCAATTTTTTTTTCATAGAAATGTCTGCTATATTAGTCGTCTATTTTTGTAATGGTCGAAGAGGCGTTATAAATATTCAGGCATTATAACAAATACTACTTACTAATATTTAACAATCTATCAGTTTATTCAACAATATCTAATCAAATCACACTGATTCAATCATTCATCCGAAGAAATAAAACTCGGTTTTCTTGTTTGTCTAGGACGCTCGTCCACCATCAGTATATTTATTGAAATCAAAACCTTTCATTAAATACAGTGCCTTCTAGTTTTACTTTGGCTAACGAAAAGAAGTAGAGATATTTAGTAATAATATTAGTAGTAAATTTTCTTGTATAAATTAAATTTAAAAAATGGATTGTATTGTAAACTAGCTTTTTCCCGCAACTTCGTATGCACTTAACTACCCTTCTCGTGGAAATTTCAGAAACTATACAACCAGACACCCACTGAATGAACCTTTATACCAAGTATCACACCCATGCACTCAAGGAATAAGTTTTTTTCATACAAACTAAAAATCATATATTTTCCGTGCCCGTGGGAATTTTGGGAATTTTTTTCGTAGCACAACCAGTCACTCTTTGAAGAACCTTCATGCCAAGTATCACATCCGTACACTCAAGGAATAAGATTTTTCATACAAACTAAAAAGAACATAATACAAACAGACACTTATTGAGGAACCTTTATATCAAGTATCACATCCGTGCACTCAAGGAATGGGATTTTTTCATACAAACTAAAAAGTCCTATATTTTCCGTTCCCGTGGGAATTTCGGGAATTCCTTCCTTAGTGCACCCCTCCATCCCCTAAAGAATGTATGTTCCAAATTTCAGCTCTCTACGTCCAGTAGTTACGGCTGTACGTTGTCTGTCAGTCACTCAGTCACTCAGTCACTCAGTACCTCAGTCACTCAGTCAGTAACGGAACAGTTTTATATATATTGATGGAAATGCGGTGATGAACAAACAAATGCACTCAGTTTTGAATTAGTAATATTGTAATTAGCATAAAGCTCTGTAACGATATAAATATATAAATAGATAGTAAATCTCTATCATACTATACGGGATGTCCCAGAAATACCATCTCAGAGTGAGATGGTAGTTCACCCTTAGGGTTATCAGATAAAATAAACATGGCCTTGGTAAAACTTTCTTAATTTTTTGATTTTAGTAAAAATCTCTACCAGTGATCAGTTTTTCAAACAACATTGGCACATATTCGGTCAGGTGGATTTTTTATGGGAAATAATAAAACGAATGAAAAATATAACAATGAACGGTATGAAATATTAATATTACGACTGAATTACTAAGTGAGCGAAACCACAAGAAAACGAGTAGGTTGCTGAGGTGTGACGACGAGCTTAGCGAGCGCGCAAGCCGAGCGAGCGAAGTGACCGGCTGCCTTATCACGTAAATATTAGCGATCAGCTTTAATGGCGCAGTTATGACGTCATGGACGCGCGTTCCATTGCTTTACATCGTATTATGTAAGCGATAGCTGTTCAATCGTTCGTTGATCGCAGAATGCATTTATTGCTACGATACTAGCGCCAAAAACAATTTGGTAGCTAAAAAAGAAACTGATAAAAGTGAAACAGATGTTTGCTTTTAAAATTTCGCAGAAAAGAACACATGAAAAGTATAAAAGTCAAAGGGATTATGTATGCACTTTTAGTACATCGATTGTACGATGTACTAAAAGTGCATACAATCCGAGCACAGTCGTCGGATTGTTATGGCTTTGTTTTTGCTGTAACATAATACGAATTAGTTATTATTTAGCAAATCTTGCGCAATTCATGCCATCGCTTTGCTCTTGCAAGTTACGTGATAAGGCAGCGGTTAGTGATGCGCTAGTAACTGGTCGCGTCGTGTGAGTAGGAACCTCAATGAGATGGGCGGTGATGCTGAAGCTACTCGTTAGTATCTTAAATTTGTAACTAGTTAGTTACTTTTGACCAGCTCCGTGGGCAAAAGGCCTTACTGAAATGAGCATCGATATTATCAATTCAACTATAGATTTTTGTAATCATATTTCTAAGTTTTCTAGAAGGTATACATAACACAAGTTCTTACCGAAATTTATTTTCGCAAGATAGTAGAAATATGGCTCTCGATACCGCTTCTGCTCATTTGTCAAACAGTTTCCACTTAGTTCTTCAGTGGTTATGAAACATATGTAAGAAAGGTAAAGGGACTAATTACTTTCCCTATATTAATAAGATTAGTCTTGTGTCTGTTTAAAGTAAAATATTTCTATTAAAAGTTACGGTAAATAAAAATAAGTAAAAAAATGCATTATTAACTACATGCTTATAATTAAAAACACGTAAAGGACGACGCATAACTTTGTATGATATGCAATTTAAACCTAATTTTTTGTAGAGGAAATTATGAGAGCTGGTACAATAGACATGTGTGATATACCATTGAAAAGAGTTCATCTCCAAGAACAAGAATTGGTGTGGCACCTGTCTTGATTCTGATTCTGAGCTGATAACCAACCTAATAAAATTAATCAAAATCTCCGAAGACAAAATAAAAAAAAGCCTTAATTCAGATGTGCAACAGGTAATCAGAGCGGCGGTGTCGCTTACTATTTATGCTTTAGGTGACCCGTCAGCTATTTTGACTCTGAACGGACTAACGATCGGAAGTTGGCGCAATAGTAACATTGATTCAGGTTACTAAGACCTATCCAACGGCGTATCTTACATGGCTATTGGAGGTGGATACCAAAATTATGCGTCGTCCTTTACAGTCAAAATATTGTGTGAAACTTTTAATTTGAAGAAATATATTTTAAGAATTCAAAATATTTTTTAAAGCTTATAGAATACCTACGTGTTTGTAGGTATGATAAAATAACGTGATTAAAATCCCAAAAATAACTCAACAATACTTTGCTGATTGCTATTGAATTATTCATGCCAAAAATTAAATAGGGGTTGAAATATATTATCATTATAGCCAACACTATTAATATTATTTAAACTTAATTATTTTAATATATTTTGGCTTAATTATTGACGAGACAAAACATATCATTACTTTTTTGATCAACATACTGGATTTTGGCACCAAATAGTAAAGTTATGGGGTTTTAAAGTTTCTATAGCAAACTTTAAATACACAACGGGATATACTGCGATAGTATTTTTATTTAATCTTCATTTAAGTATCAAGAGGTACAGTAAGATTTCCTTCAACAGTTGACGCTGACATAGCCTATGCGGCCGCTGCTAGGATGCACATGCACCGCAATCCTATGTTCAGGACCGCCACTGCAGGCAGCTCGAGACAATCACGGCTGTCTAGCTTCCAGCACTCTATAAGGTAACATTAATAATTACAATTAAACATTATTTGACAACCACTTTGGCGATTGGGCACACCTATCTGCCTCAGACGCCAGTGGTTGCGGGTTCGATTCCCGTGCGGAACAAGAAAAAAATAAAAGTTCCGGGTCTGGGCGTATATTTATATGTATATGTATTTATATTCTAGGTTCTCCCCTTGTTCGCTGCATGGTATCTCATAACACAAGCTCGGCTTACTTTGAGGCCATGTAGTTGGTGTGATTGTCTGGGGATTTTATTATTTATTTATTTTTAAACAAAATAAATAGTTACCAATCGGTTTAGAAAGCTCTGGAAAACGTGAAAAAAACTAGTAATCCGAGCAACCCCGCCAACAATATTCATCTTTTATATAGAGTCTGCCCTCATATATCACAGCACGCGCGGTGATGTATTTCTGCAATATTTCTTTCTAAGTCCAGTTCCTTTGTAAGTCAGTGTGAAGTAAGCTTCGCTCAAAGGTGAGATTGATCTAACGCGGGCTTAGTAAACATTGAAAAATTCAGTTTCTGTAATTCCAAATGAACAACATGTTCAAACATGCACGGATGCTAATAGGCACGTCGCGTCGTCGGAAATATGCCCAGATCAACAGCGAATACCAGGAGTGTTGCAGTCACAGCATGTTTAATGAGAGAACCGTGTGAGTGTATCCAGTTCCACAATTTTCGAATATTTTCAGCTCACAGTAACACGAACTATTCCTGAATAATAACTGTGAAACTAGCTTACAACACGCGGATGTGACTGTAATTTGTGCTCTGAATAACAATTTACTTTTCCTTTGCAGCATCATATGTAACGCATAATTTAACAGTAAATGAGTTATACAGTATTAATATCGAGGGCATTGTAATGGTGGCTTCTCACTGCGCGTGTTAGCCCGTGTGAAGAGAGATGCGCCCTATTCGCTAAAAGTCGGTAACTTCAAAGGCGCGGCGCGGCGCCTTTGATATTACCGAAGGTTTAGTGGGTTGAAGCTAGAAGGCACGCGCCGCGCCGGTTTCCGTTGGGTGGCGCGGGTTGTCGCGTGGCGCGTCCTTGCGCGTGGAGCGGCGTGGTGCGTAGTAGCACGTGCAGTGAGAAGCCATCTGGTTTAGTGGTTTGAAGCTAGAAGGCACGTGAGAAGCCACCTTTAGACTCTGCACAACTCTGAATTTATGATATGAATTCTATTCAGTTTCATTTATCAAAGCAAATATTTATAAACATAGCTTCAATAATTTAATTACGAGATTGTTCTTGACTATTATATGTGAATTGTTAATTGTAGCTTTTCGATTTCAAAGGACAAATTATACGGTTCCAACAGTTCTTGATTTAGGTATAATTATAAAATGTTACCTACTTTTGCTGCAACTGATAAGCAATAAATTTTGTATTACGTTTTCTTCTACGATGGGGCAAAATAATTATTAGTGTATCATTTTAGGTACTTCATTTATATTTAAATCTACACGCCTTTTATGAGGAAAGGGCTATTTTTTTTATTAAAGGCTAAGCCTGCGTTTGGCCTTAATCTCACCTAAAGTTATATGAGGGTGAGGTCAAAGATGAAAGCACACGAGCTTAGAAAAGAACTGGCTCTTCATAAAATATTGCCCGAACTCATCACCGCCGGAGCGGCGACATTTGGCGGCAAATTTTATATGAAGGGTAGTCGCTAGTCGGTCGGACCCTGATGGGATCCTACCACCAAGCGGGGGACACTCGGATTAGTCGCCGTAGGGCTATTCTAAGCCGACCCTACACGAGTAGTATTATTATGCAGGATTGTTTTTTAGTCACCGGCCAAAAAAAAGTATGAATTTCTTTTACAAAAAAAAAATAATATATTAGCTAACATACTGAGCAATGCATGGTCACTCTAAATTGTCAATGAATACCATTAAAATAAAGATGACTACGCGCTCCTGCAAAGCATCTTGTAGTCCTAAGTCGCAGTATTATCAGTGAAAAGCCGCATCATAGTAGCTATGCTCATCAACAGCGACTATTTTAAAATCGTTTTAGGTGCCATATCTTTATTTTTTGTACTAAGCGGTACTAAAATAAATGTGCAGATACGTTTGTATAGTATCAAAGAAAACAATATTTGAATTTGGCTGGTGAATAAAAAAAAACCCTGTACATCATAGTATTATTATTATATATTACAAATATGAAATTATTCGAGCACCAGAATTCTCCTACTTGCCGTTACTGGAGGTTAAATATGGAGTGTTGGTCATTAATTTGTCCATGATTTGGAGTAAAATCAATCCTAGAATCACATCAACATTTTCCAAGGGCTAAAAATATCCCTTTTGCTGAAAGTGGAGGGGTTAGTTGGACTTTGGTCTGTTTCAAATCGCGTAACGAGACTAGTCAACCCAAGACTAGTTTAATTCGCGTATAATTTCCATTAAAACTCTGCTAATCGGATAACGCAGACAAAGTCGCAGATATAAGCTAAATTGATCAATAAATAAACAAATCATGACGATAAGGTACTCACGTATATGTTAAACTTACGTTCAATGCATAAATACAGATATTTTTATTTAAATTAGGTACTTTGATGTATTAAACAAAAAGTAAATATAAATTATTTATTGAGTAAACTTAACCGAATGTTAAAGAATGATTACGCAACGCATGTTTACACTAGCATTGACAGCGATCCGCGTGACAGGTCACGTGCCGCGATTGACTCAAGCGTAAGTAAAGTAAATAGTCACAAAGCTTTATTTATTTATAAGGAAGTCTATCGAAAAATTAAGCACCTACTTTATTCCATAATTATGACCAGAATCAAGTACAGAGTGCTCTCCGTCAGTATTTAAAAGGGATCGTGGAAATTATTCACAAATCAAACAAAAATGCAACATTTTAAGTTGAATCAGTAATTTAGGTGTATAAACGAAGAAACAAAACGACGGTATTGCCATAAATCTCCACAGTTATTCAAAATGACCGGAAGCACTTACTGTATGTACGTACTCAATCTAGCAATAAAATGTGTTCCAAACTTACAGAGGTTTGCTTTTTGTTCTTAGAATGTATAAAAAATAACAAAAAAAATAAAAATAAAATTATTACTTCGAAGCCTACGAGTTTAAAACAAAATGTTAGAAAACGGTTAATGAGAGATGATCCTGAGAGGTCAATATACATGAGATAAGATAACAATATTTTTACCGTGATTGATTCATTAGCTACCTACTGACTGCCCTATAGGTACAAAATCAACGACTACTTTTTCAATGAATAGGTACTCGGCAGATTAGACAATGTGAGTAATTACCATTGCGTCCGTTTCAATGTAAAGCTAATATTTTAATTGTGAAGGTGACGATGAATGAAGTTACTCTACAGGGTAAATATGGCTAAATCACTTAAAACTCTTCTTGTGCACTTTAATCGACGTACAGCGACATCTATCAAATAAAAAGCGAACTAAAATTTTGGAACCAAATATCTTTTTTGACTTTTAATCTACGATTTCTTTATCTTACTTATTAGTCCAGGACCTAATAAACTACCATACCAAATTACATTAAAATCGGATTAGCCATTTGAGCGTTAGGAACAATCAAAGATAATTACATACAAACGTGCATACTCTGTTCCTCTTCTACGCAAAAACCACCGAATAGATCAGATAATTAAAATCCAATAGTAAAAAAGATATAAGTGAATTAAAAATAACGATATTTCAAGTCTGCGTTGGGTGAATAGACCGTTTGTTTCGTTCATAATCGTATAGGTGGCACTGTTTTCAATCGAAGAAAAGATAGTTATAGAACAAAAGATCCTGTTATTTTTTAAATTAAAACTGATTAGTCGTAAATTATCATCATACATAACAGTATATAAGTATAACAGTATACCTACAATAGGACTCATAAATAAATAAAAATACCAAATCGAATGATTTAAAATATAAGTCAGAAAAAGTATTATTAGAACGATCGTCCTTCCAATATTATTGATTAGACACGCAGCATCTGAATAGTTCATTATAATAATGATTATCTTGCTTGCAGTGCGCATTCTCACGACGAGCCCCAACCGGGTCCTAGCCGCTGCGACTACCGTGCGGGGACCTCAGTGGAACACCTGATCCCGCCTCAACACCCCAGCGATGGTAAGTTTAGCAGTTTTTCCTTAGCCATGTGGATTTGACTCAGAATGGACCTTTTTCACCTAGATAAGCGTGTCGTATAACACGAATAATCCCAGCGATCCTCGCTCGGTGGTAGGACCCTTTCAGGGCCGCCTGTCCTTATTCAACCTTCATATACACTCGGCCGTCAAATATCACCATCCCTGTGTTGATATGTTTGATGAAAAGTTAATTTCCTTCTTAAAGCGTGTACTGGTCAACATTCGACCTCATTTACACTTACCATCACTTCATGTACGATGACATCAACGTGGAAAAGGTGAGCAAAATGAAAAATGTTTATTTTATTTAACAATTTCTAATTTTTTATTTAGTCACACACAAAATAATCATTTAAGTCTTACAAAGTCCTGTGTACTCCCTGCTCTTTCATCAGTATAGCAAAAAAACACCTAAATTATTCTATTATATTTGAGTGTCTGTGTATTAGATGCTTTCTGGGTGCTTATATTACATTGTTGAAAGGGAAAAAGATTTTACGTCATCGTAGTTTGAGGTATTTCAACTTATTGATCCTAATATTTTTTTAGTAGCAGCCAGATTTGCCCGTTTAATATTTCATCCCGTAGGATTTCGCAATAAAATATAGCTTATAACCTTCCCCGGCAGCAGGGCTATTAAATCCGCGGTATTTTCTGAGATTAGAGCGTCCAAACAAACAACCCCTTCAGTTTTATTCGTATAGATATAACTTGCTACGTAGGTCTGTGAATATGGCCAGCTGCGTGTTTATAATATGAATTAAGCATTCAAAGATAATTTAAATATTATAACGTAGTAATTCATCATCAAATTGCTAGAGTAGCCTTGGACTACAGGCTTTTTTTCTGTAGTAGGTAGGCTCCACTCGAGCTTTGTGTTATTGATGTCTTTGCAGTTGATGTGTTTTCAAATCAATATTTTCCTTGATACCTCGGCCCTTTGCACCTACCTCGAAAACTACTCTTAGATCTTATGTAAACCACATCAAAATCAGCTTAGTGGTTTGAGAGATCACCTTTACAGACCGACAGATGTGTCCTTTTACAAAATGTAAATATAAACTGATGTTTTCTTCATTTCAATCCTTTGTGTCTCACTAATTAATTTTAAATAAGAACTAAACCTTATTTCGAGATCTATTGCTTCGATCTCATCATTACTTACTATCACGTGTAAATCAAGTTACACGCTTCAGCAGAACATTTCCCATACCAATTCCATATTAAGGTCACAAACAAATGCCATGATTTGAAAAACAAATCGATCAAGTGTAGGAAGGAATAAAACTAAACTTTCTGTAACATGAAAATAAATTTTACTTCGCTTCGAGCTTTAACTATTCCACAGATCACCCTTACTTCCTTGTCCTTGTTTTAACAATTTTGGCCTACTTATATCTTTACGCAAAATGTACTCAATTTAAAAAGTTGATAAAAACAA
Organism: Stenoptilia bipunctidactyla; assembly: GCA_944452665.1. NCBI lineage: Eukaryota > Metazoa > Arthropoda > Insecta > Lepidoptera > Pterophoridae > Stenoptilia > Stenoptilia bipunctidactyla. The sequence goes on from OX101721.1 coordinate 37,434,264, forward strand.
AACTGCGTGTTATAACTATTGATCAGGGTTTATAACTTCAGTTTTAGCATCTTTATTTCCCTAAACAGGTATGTACAGATCGATTGCTAAATGAAACAAGTCGGAGAAAACTAAACATGCAGTAGGTACTTGTGGGTACAGTGGGCCAAGAAACTGGTATACCGGTTTTGATTTAGTTTCCTAGAAATCGCAACAAGGTCCAAACTAGACTTCAAGCTTCATATGTCACTTATATGTGCATGACATTCTATTGATTATAATTCAAATATATACATTTAAGACATAGTTCAGCAAATTACATTTGAATATTTCTTAAGAAAACTGACAATTGACATTTTGTCAAAAAACTCAGTTTTGTCAAGCTAGACTAATCTTTATCACCTATAAACCTGCAAGCAGTAATCAACCTTAGGGTGTTGCACCACTTTTTTGGCCCGTTGTAAAGTCACGACTATACATTTTCATTTTCATTGCAGTTTGAACCTTATAACAAGCGAATAAGTTGCGAAGTGTGTACATATTAATGCACATGACTGTACGCCTTTAATTCCTTATCGACATGGTTTAGGCGCGACACTCAGCCTTGCCTTCGTGTTGCCTTTATTACTCCCTTTCATTAGCCGACTACTATGAAATAATTTATTACCATGTCTCTTTATTCTTCTGACACCAATAAAGTATTTTATGTGGGCGGTAACTCAATATTCTTTGAGAAGAACGTTAAACCTTATTTAACATGCTCAATCTACGCTCTCTGGGCTAGATTCGACATAAGACTGTTTAACATTAGTGAGACTCGAAATGAGCTCACTGTATTCATATTAGATTTTAATATCTAATCTCAAACATCAAGTTAAGATTTAAATACACAAAAATGTATGACCAACACATTTTTTTACACAAGATATTGTTAAGTCGAATACAGTCTATTGTATAGCCAGCAATAATATATTGTTCCCACACTATAATGTTTTACGATTTTTTGTACAGAGTGTGTTTTGAAGCTTTAACAAGCTAAGTAGAAGCTATAATCTACCTTTTCCTTGAATTGCACTTAAACGCAATGCAATAAAGACTTACAATTGAGCTTTGAAGTAGTTATATATCAATAATAATGTAATTTATATTTTTCTTTGTAGTCCTCGGGTTTGAATATTTGGGTTATTTCCGTCTGGACAGATTTTCGTTTCGACGGAATTCTGTTTCGTCGGATTTTCCGACAGTAAAAGTACAATCACAAATATAAAAGTTTATTTTTATATAATTTCGAAGAAATTCTTTATACTTTGTGCTTTGACAGGAATTTTTTATTCTTTACATGAGTGATAATAATGAGTAATGTGACGAGCTTTTATCGTCATTTATGATTGTAAGAAAATTCATTATTGTAAGAACTTTAATTTAATTCATTTGAATAAAATTTTAAAACTATGTCGATTAAATAGTAATATTGAAATGATTATAAAAAATGTGAAATTAATATAGATCATCACTGAGCCAGGAAACGTCCACTGCTGGACATAGTCCTCCCCAAGGTTCTCCACACAAATTGGCCCTGTGCTGCCCTTATCCAGTGTTTACCGGCGGCTTTGACCGCCTTGCAGAGGCCTACCCTACCAAAGCTACGTCTATCAGTACGTGGTCGCTACTCGAGAATGGCCTCCTCGCCCAATGGCCATCCGTTCTGCGAAATATGGGCCCTGCCCATTGCCACTTCAGTTTTGCAACTCTACTCATTTCTGATTCGATCCCGCAAGAATACTCCGAGCTTGTTTATAAATCCTACAGTTGAGTTTTATATAAAAAAAGGAAAAAAAGATACTAGTGTGATCCATGGTTGGTCCAGTGGTCTTACATGAAGTCTGACTTTTATTTTATTACCACTTTTTTGTTTTTCAGCTTCCAGATTCAGACTTGTTTTCTTTGATAGAATTATACGTAAAGCCGTCACTAGTATTCACTAGTATCTTATCACACTAGTACCTATCTTTTTTTCTTTTTTTATATTAAACTCAACTGTAGGCCTTATAAACAAGCTCAAAGGCGCTCAGCGAGCAATGGAAAGGGCTACGCTCGGAGTTTTCTTGCGAGATCGAATTAGAAATGAGTAGAGTTGCAAAACTGAAGTGGCAATGGGCAGAGCCCATATCTCGCAGAACGGATGGCCATTGGGCTAGTAGGCCATTCTCGAGTAGCGACCACGTACTGATAGACGTAGCTTTCAAAGCCGCCGGTGAACACTGGATGAGGGCAGCATAGAGCCGATTTGTGTGGAGAACCTTGGGGAGGCTTTACTTAAACCAAATACCTCATATATCAAGATTAGATTGATAGCCCAACTCTTAAGGTTATAGGCTATATTTTATCCCGAAATTCCCACGGGATCTAAAGTTACGCGGGTAAAACCGCGCGCGGTTGCTAGTACCGCATATATCAAGATTAGATTGATATACAGGGTCCGCTCATAATAGTCAATTATTTTTAACTGATTAGGAGTGATAAGAGGGTCTGAATGAAGAAAAAAAAATTTTTCAATATTTTTCATAAATTAAAATTTCAAAATTCTTCTCTGCGAGTAAAATTTAAGATTAATCTACACTTTATGACTACATACAATTAGATGGAAACGTTTTTATCACTTGCTCAGTAGTCATAAACTATAGATCAAACTTAAATTTTGATCACACAGGAGAAAGAAATTTTAACTTTTGAAAAATATTTAAAAAAAAAAATTTTTTCCTGATTATGACCCACACATCTTTCTTAATCTGCTATTAAAATATTAATATCTATTACAAGGCGACCCTATATATTGCAAAAACTCGATATAATTATTTACAATTTGAATACACATTCATACATAACTTTACGCCTGTTTCCCTTATGGGGTGGGCAGAACATCTGAGGCTAAAAAACCATCCGCTTTAATGTTTGACAAGTTTGGTGTTTTCTTACCTGTTCAATTACAAAGCAAATTCCAAAAACAAGAAACACACTGGTGAACTATTCACAAATAGGAAATAAGTTAAAGGGCACTATAACGTACGTTAATATAACTGTGTAAAGAGAAATGGTTGTCCATAACATCCGCTTCATGAAGGGTCCGCATATTAAATTTTGCTCAACACCGGAAGTTGAACCGGTCAGAGCTTCCTTTAACTGTAACCTAGTTCACATAAATAGTGGATTTCAATTTCAATCTCATCCTCCATCTTTGATCTAATACTCCTTCGATGTATGAGAGTTGTATGATAATCGAAATCCTTGTGTGAAAAATCTTGTGTGAAAATTTCTTGGAATGAAAATGTAGGTATATTGGAAACGTTTGGTAAAGATTTGTGTTATGAAGGGATACTTTTCCGTTTCTTTGTATTCCTTGCATAGACATTCCATTCCTCCTTACTTCAAGTGACAGATTTGTACCAAATGACAATACAGATGACATGAATGACAGTTTTGACAATAACAAGAGTATTGATGGTGAATCTACACTTGAGTCATGATGAACGCTTGAGAATCTTTCATAACACAAGCCTTAATTCACTTAGGTTAAAGAATACGGCATTTCCGAATAAAACACTAGGCACCCAATTGTTTTAAAAGTATTCAATGGGCCCGATTCTATATTGAATTGTCTTATTTTAAGTGTTTCTGAGTGCCGTGACAGAAAGAGGGAAAAAAAATGTTTTTGTATGAGGCTGTCACGTTTACGATATAATATAAAATTTATTTTAGTATAGCTCAGCACAAAAAAAAAAAAAATGGCGCCACAATTTTTTCTTACAAATAGTCGCTGTTGATGAACATAGCTACTACAACGCGCCATTTCAATGAAAATACTACGACGTAGTACCACAAAATGTAGCCGTCTTTATTTCAATGGAATTCATTCATTATTTAGAGTGACTATGTTTTGTTTAATATGTTAGATTAATTTCCTTGTAAAAAAATACATACCTTTTTATGCTAAAATAGTTTCTATAAATGATAATTATTGTGAAAAACAATATTGGCCGGTGACTAAAAAACAACCCAGTATATTAAGATTGTACCTCTAGAAGCCGCACGCATTTGATTCCGAGGAAATTTCTTAATAAATATAGCTTAACATACTCTCAGACTTGAACTGAATGAAAGAGTATTTATTTCAAATCCGGCTGGTATTTCCCCAGATAAGCACTTTCAAACAAACTTATTTCCTTATCCTTCCACTTTATTATATTATTCCTGACCCTTCCTCTTTATTATATTACTACAGCTAATATGACGTTTGAGCAAACATATTATGATTAAATAAAAAAGTGGGAAAATGGAATCAAAATTATTTTTATACATCTTATTTGGATTTAAAAAGAAGCGTTATTTCTTCAGGGCCATTTAATTGTCACAGAGACCAGACCGTTAATTAAAGACATTGGAGAATTTTAAGAAAGGGTCTATTTTGAAGCAACGTTGATCAAATTATTATTTTTTTGTTTCAGGGGTTACGTCTATCACGGTTAACGTTGTGAGTGAAAGTGAGTCCGCTTCAGTGGTGACAGTGAAGCCGGTGAGTAAAGTTTTATTAATGGCAGGGTGATATGTAACAATACCTACTTACTGTATATGAAGGTCGCGCTTAGAACAACTTAGTTTCGAAGAAATTAAGCACATTAAAACTATCAGGCAAGTGTTTTATTTATCAGGCAATTATCGGAACCAAACTTTTTGAAGATGTTGAGAAAATGGCTAGGTGTTACTTACTAAAATATTACATGAAGATATAAACGTAATTAAAAGGAGACTTTTACTTGGTGTATTTAAAAAAATACTATTGTGGAATCGAAAATATTATAACTTTATAATTTGTACCTTTAATATTTTTTTATAGGTTACAGTTCCTACAAAAAAGAATTTACTTGCTTATCTTTGAATTCAAGCAGAAATAGTTTCTAGCTTCAAACGGGACAGAACTTTCTCGTCTATTAGTCCTTTACTGGAAAATATGCGGTTCCGTTTCGGCGAAGTTACGTATGCAAACTATTTAAGAAAAATATACCTGAACTAGGAAATTTTCGTTCATAGAAGCACCTTCAACTAACTTAGCAAACTGAATTTTGTTGACAACAATGGATTTCTATATCGAATCAATTCGAATCAACACTGAAGTACATCGCTAAGAATTAATATTGAAATCCACTGTCATTCAACTTAAACCTGTTTTCTACATTTATTAAAATATATTTTTTCGCTTTTTTCAAGGTGCAAACCGAACCAGTAAGTTGTCCTACTATTACATTATAGTTTATAGTATTTCTGTGATTAGTCTATCTTAATCTTGATTATATTTAAAGTAATTTACTTTTTGTTTAATTAAATAATTAATGTAAGTGTATTGTTTAGTTTTTTTTTTTTGTGAAATGAATAAGATTTATTTATTTTATTTTACCTTAACAATTTTACATTTACCAATGAATCGGGTAGCAATCTGCATCTGAGTAATATTGTATGAATGTGTGTAGCCGCCAACGCTGCAGATGCTGAAGCAGAAGTCTCCGATGAGCCGCAACTCGCTGCGGGTGCAGCCCAGCAGCGGCGCGATGGCGCTGGTCCACAGCCTGCCCGACCTCAGCGTGGAGGCGCCGCGCACTCCCTCCGCACCGTAAGTCCACCTGTACTCGGTGTTCTTTACGATCTCACTCATTTCACTATAAAAGTACTAGCTGTTGCCCGCGACTTCGTTTGCGTTTATGTCCGTAATCGCTGTATGATATAATTGTAGGGTAACAGCACGAGTGGTCAGCCAAACCGTCGAACCACTTTAATGTGAAAGAGTCATATTACGTTCCTATACTTATTAATGTTCTTTCGAAGTAAGAGCTTTGGGCATATATTTTAATTTGCTGTCTTGTTTATTATACGATAAATCCTAGTCGTGTAAATATTAAAAAAGAAGTTGTTTCCCACCCTGATAGAACAAGCTCCCCATATTAAGTTTTAATTTTGAACATTAAAATGGAATGGATTTCTATATCGAATCAATTCGAATCAACACTGAAGTACTGATAATCTAAGATACATGACTAAGAATTAATATTAAAATCCACTGTTATTCGACTTAAACCTGTTTTCTACATTTATTAAAATAATTTTTTTCGCTTTTTTTCAAGGAGCAAACCGAACCAGTAAGTTGAGCTACATTATATATTATAGTTTATAGTCTTTCTGTGATTAGTCTAACTTAATCTTGATTATATTAAAAGTAATTAACTTTTTGTTTGATTAAATAATTAATGTAAGTTTAGTCCGAGTGGTATCTTACCGAATATTGATCGTGTAAACCAATCTTATCTCTATCACTTACTATTACTTGTCCACGTCTTTATATCTTGTCTGTAATCTTTAATTTTCTCCAGGCACAAGCCGGCGCCAATATCGGCATCGGACAAGATGTACCAATCGCATCAGGAACTACTTCTGAAGAACCGGCTACTAGCACAGAGCCAACATCAACATCAATACCTGTCCCCGGACAGCCGAGGCACCAGCTACCCGCCACCTAGCCCCACTAGGTATGAATTTCTTCCAAGTCTTCATGTTATTTCGACTTCATATTTCACTTGATGTTTCAACGAAGACGATTTTTGTGCACTAGCGCTTAGTAAGGAACCTAGGCTTTATTAGTCAATTGAAATACCTACATAAACTCGAGAGCGACTTTGCTGGCAGCTGACGACATATGAAAAGTAGCGGCTAGGTGGACTGACTTTCCAATTGTGATTCTGATTTCTGCTCTTGGGTCGGAATGTGTGGAACAGGTTTACCAGCACAGGCAAAATAATTACTGAATTCAAGTGTCGGATTACTTGCATTTTACGGCAAACTTGTTTATTATGTATGTTTTATGGCCAAAATCATTGAATAAAATGTCAAACACAATCCGGTTTTCATCGGACCAAAAGGTAACTACTTTTTCATTGCAGAGCGTCTCTGAGACGCGGTCTGGCGTTCTCGTATTCAATGAAGAATCCGCCGCTGTCGAAGATGGGCCATGTGCACAGTCAGTCGACGCAGCCGGACACGGCTACTGCCTCTGGTTCTAGTACAATGTCTAGGGTATGTTTGCTTATAAAATCAGATTTTAAAATGATATACATTCATATTACACTTTACTTTAATTGATATTTATTATTTTCCTAGGAGGAGCGGGGTGTAATAAACCCATTCTTAGTGCCAACTCCGGAAAAACAAGATAAGAAGTCTCCAGAGAAGAAGTCAAAATATTTTAGCAGCAGGTAATGTTCGTAGTATTAAAATATTCTATTGCAAACTGCAGTTCGCCGGAAAACCCCATGAATTGCTCATTTGATTTTTTGGATTATAAACACGGCAATTATAACAATGGCTAACGTTTGTGACCATTTATATTATTTATGTCACCAAATAATAAATAAGGGTTAGATATATGCATGTTACACTAATACATTCATAAAAAGATAACCATTTGCTATTAATATGGAATATTAAATTATATATAAAATTCATAATTAATTAATTATTATATATTAAATATTTATTTGTTAATTCTGTTTAAAAGTAATAGTTTAAGCTGTTTGTTTCTTTAATAAATAAATAAATATTTATATGAAGAAAAATCATTACACAAAAATTAAAATGCTTTTATCACTTGAGCTTTTCAACGTAACTTGTTGGTAATTGCAGGTACCTGAATGAAAATTGCTAATGAAAACAAAACAGTGGTTATTTTAATCTTCAATACTTATCACGATTTTCACCCTTTTACTGTTTAACAGGGCGGTTAAAACCGCGTAGTCGTGTTCTTATCGTCCATTGACGACGTGTAAACAGCATAATATACATTTCATTACTAAATCTTCTATCTGTGTAGCGACTGCAGCATCAACGTACTATTTGAAGTCGTTAGCATCATCAAATAAATCGTTGTATGGTGTAGATTTAGAAAATAACAGTGGTACTTGTTTAGTTCGTTCTTCAGTTCGGGCGGATGGCACTCCAAATTCGATGGATGACATTTAAGGGGCTGGCGCGTGATGGCTTTCACCAGGCAAGACATTCAAAAGGCTCCTTTGCTTTGGACAAAATTTAATATTTGTAAAATTTACTGCTTTATTTGAAATGAAATATTTTTTTATTATGTTAAAACGCCTGTGGGCGATATGAAGGTTCCCGAAAAGTCGACAACGTCCCAATAACCTGGCGATTAAAGTCAAATCGTGTATCTTCATATTTTAACAATAGTTGAATTAATTTAACTTCCTCCGCCCAGGCACAGTTTGGCTTTAAGTTGTGTTTTGCAGTCTTTTCAAATAGATTTTTATCCGCCTTTTTTGGCATAATAAAATCATGAAATACAAAAGCATTTAGCGACCACCGAGAACGATTCTTTCACTGGTTCAAATCAGATTTAAATCCGTTCAGTAGCTACGGTCCAGTACTAAGTTTGACCCAAGCATACAGACAAACGGACGTTCCCTTTTTATGATAAACGGATTAGCCCTATTTATATATGAATGAATTTATTTTCTGACTATTTAATTGTTTTAATATGGACTTCTGTTAAACCCATTTGAACTATTCTTAACGCTGCTGTTCAGACTATTATCTATTTAACACAATGAGTTCTCTTCATCTACCAATTGCGTATATAGACTATTGGGACGTAGAAAACATTTCGTATGGAATACCATGTTTTTATGATTGGATTCTGAACTAAGTAAACGAGCCTTTACCTTAGTTGGGTAGATGAAGTTTTTTCGTAGATCTGTGAACCGAGCGCAAGCAGTAACGTTTTAAAATTAAGACACTTCAACTTGCCTCATTACTTTTTCCACGAAGACTAAAATTGCACAACTCGCTGTAAATGTGTTGTATAGCAATACAGACAGACATAAAACACTTAATTGTCAAGTAGTACTGTGAAAACAGAGCTTTGTAAATTAGCGTCAGTAGCGACTAATTTGTAGACGTGCTTAAAAAGGTTTATAATGCAAAGTTGAACCAAACCAAAATGGGTGGTACTATTTAAATGTACAAAAAGTAGAACATTTATTCGGTTTATTGTAATGAACCGCCCCAATAATAGATCTGCCTTCAAAAGGTGCGTGAGTTTTATTATTTACTTCAGGACTAACGCCTAAGAATATTTATCAAGTAAAACACTTTTTAACCGGATTTATCACATGCAACATTTTTTAGTTTGGCGTTTCGGTGTCTGCAAGCAAAACCCGTGGTCACGAGAGACTGAGTTGTCAGGCGTCTGGCAGTGTAAAAAGTTATGAATCTTCACCTCCATCTGTTTCTCAGTCCTTGAGCGTAGCGTTCTGGATTGACACATAACGAGCTGACAGTGTCTTGTGTTTTAGGTAGTGTAGCTTGTTAGATGTAATGTTTTTTAAAAGGCATATATTTAACACGGCGACAAATAAATCTAATTTAGGGTTTTAAAAATAATTAAAATGGGTAGGAAAAATAATAAGTTGGCAGCTACTGGGAAGTAGTATTTTAATTATAAAGTAGCAGCTTTTATTGAGTACTTAGATTTGTTAAAATTGAAATTGGCAGTGGATTTGTTGACTATGATAGCCGACCTGGCTTATGGCGCTTCGCCGGCCGCTACCGCAGCACCGCTCGCTTCGCTGTCTCGGCTTGCGCACGTATATTATAACTATATGCAACCTAACATGTTCCGCCTCGCTGCAGTCGTCGTCGCACCTAACCGTACCGACTACGTCGTCCTGTTAATATTAGCTGCCAAGTCATTGTTTTTAATACCTCATCTATTATTTCTTTCACCAAGTACTTAGTGGCCTCAAGAATAATAATCCTCATTCAGGGTCAAACCTTAAATGATATTAAATAGGTGCAGACTTTCAAGCTCTTCGATTTTTAATATCAGCTATGTGTTCTTTAACGCGGGTTCTTTATGTGTGATACGTTTCTTTTGGTTTGACCAGGAAAGGGATACTGCATTTAACTCAACGAAGATATTAACTTATTTTTGAATTTGGATTGAATATTATTTTAATTGAGGTGTAGATTTCATGTGCTCTCTGAAACAAAGATTAGCCTACGGCTAATAATTGGAGTGGGTGGTGGTGGGATTTCCCATTTAAATGTCGGTCAGTATTGGATGGTTTCCTGTGAACTGGGCCTGCAGATACCGAAATATCGAGTTTAAATTTAAAATATAATTATTTGCGATAAATCCGGTTAAAAACTGATTTATTTTATATTATGAATCGAGAAAAATTAAGACAATATTAAGACTATTTCTACCTAATCCAAGTAACATAAATAAAAGCTACTCATTGTTTTACATTTACAGAACGATGAGAAAATCTCACTCATACGCAACAAAATTGTAAAATACATAAACCTAAAGCTTTGTCAAGCTTGTACATTTTATGTAGTGATTTATTTACATTAGAGAGCAACTGCTGTTTTGGTGGTTCGTCCGATCCTGGGTAGACTTTCATAAATGATTTATTGGCTCCAGGAACAAAGGAAGCGGCGCGAGCTCCAGTGGAGCCAGTTCCAGTCGCAGCCGGGAGGACCGAGCCGAATGACATCAACCTCCCCGGACACCTGAATGAGACGCAACCTGCTGCAATTGGATTTTTAATTGGCGCGAATAAGGAAGCACGGTCTGAACGAACTAAACGGCCAGTAGAATGAACTTTTATAGGGAATGGAAAAATCGGTTAATCCAATTACAGCAACTAATAGTGATATTCAAGTGATATTTATAGAACCAAATGGATATGATCCTGATGGATGATAAAACTGGTGATAAAATTTCTATATAGTGTTTTCTATTTTTGAACTTTCAATAGATAGGTAATGACTGACGAAAGCAAAAGTTCACACGGAATAAACATGATGAGTGTTGAAATGTTTATATTTTGGACAATTTACGAGACAATTTATGACATAAACTAATGATAAAGTCATATGTATAACATTGCGTGAACATGAAGGTTCTGAACTTGGTCTATGGCGGCAGTGAATATGTGCATTTCGCCACAGTATGATGACGACATTAGGCCTAGCATTTAAGTGATAGATAAAGAGTTTGCCAGAGTTAAAAATTATGTATATAAATAGAGAATATTTGTAAATATTTACTCAGCAAAGGTAAATAATAATATGTTACCTATATTTTAAGAAATTTACGGACAGTTAATAATAAATTTTTGTCAAAGCTACCCCGCTAAACTCAATTTTTCATATAAACTTAGGTGCCCCGTAGCTACACAATTTTTCAAGATTTGTGCCAATTTCAAAGACTTGAGTATGATATTCGTATAAAAGTAAGTATAGGCCGTTATGTATTGTATGTTTATTGGTAGTCACTGTAATCCCAACGTTATGATATCCTTTAAAAAAAAACAGTTCAACTCCAATTTTGACGCAAATAGTATTTAATATTAAATTATAATATTTATATTATGAAATATCAAAATAATAAACAAACTATAACATTAAGCAAAGTTTATTTATCAGCTATTGTAAATAAGTATATTTTGTGGCTGTAACATACATTCCAAAATATTTTTTGTTCCGAATTGTACAAGTATGTATAAGCATAGCAGCATAGCATGCGCCTCTCCAAGCATGCCAACCTGCGTGGGAAACAGCAGGACTTTTTTTTCCGAGCCCAACAACGAGGTTGGCTTAGCGGCATGAGCACTCATAAGGTAACAACTTTACATCTTCTGTGATCTCATTTTTTTTGGGTTGATTCATGGGTCGTAACGCCTTGGACAGTTCCTCAAGACAAGACTTTTTTACCGACTTATGCCGTTTGTTAACTAAGTTACCTTCGTTTGCTTACTTGTTTCTGAAATTAAAAGTTACCAAAATTAACGTTCGTGATTATGCTATGTACCTACTACGTTTCCTATTATTATCAAATTAAGTGTAATAATATTTTAAGTGGCCTTAGATTTAAGAGTGCTTCTAATATACATAGTTTTGGCTGTTTCAAAACAGTCCAAAAAAAGGGTTGGGAAGAAATTATTCATATTAATAACTAAATAATCAATATAATAGACGTAGAGACATAATTTAGGTAGTACATAAAGTAACTTAGTAGCTTATTCTGTTTAAAAACAGTTGGGAAGGATTATTCATGTTGATAGCTTAAGTAGCAAACAATTTACTTACATAAATTGGGATTCTTTGGTGAATTAGTCTTGCAAAAGTTTACCAAGAGTTTACTTACCATAGCCATAAAACATACCGACTCGACTAATTATTTTGTGTTACAATGGTGTATCATACTCCACATAGATATGATTAACCAGATTTCTTCAAAAATCATGTTAGAACAATAAACACATAGCTTACTTATACTCGTCTACCTGGTAAACACAAACAAAAATCAGTAACAATAACGAACTGAATTTTAAACATATTTAACCTTCAGCTTCTGCGAAAAACATGCAGAAAAAATCAGCATGTTTGAACTATCCAAGCGGGTAGTTAATTCTCCCAATATGCCAGTTTAACTAATAGGTATAAAAAGTAACATGCTGTTCTTAACAAACTGGCTCATAATTCGAACCTTTGTTATATCGACAGCTTGCTTGGCCACTAATGCCATAATTAGATTATTTGTTTACCTGTAATACAAAACTAAAGATTTTTTCTTTCGCATTTTTATTATAAACTGTATGTTTATTCACTTAACTTAAGGCTTTTCTTTATTCTAATAGATAAAGCGTGGTTTCTTTTACCTGTTGTTTGGCGAATGTATCAGGCAAGTGCTAGATTTAGTGGTTTTATATTTACATTAATTGTGTCCGTAGCTGTTATTTTATTTCCTTAATATATTGAAATGACAAAATCAAAAATACTTTTCGAAATGAATTCCGAGCAAATGTTAATCACAACTTGTCAAGGAATAATCCTTAAATCGATAACGAACAAGACAAATTAATTCATAGAAAGAACGAAATTACAAAATACTAATGGGCGCGCAGTCGAAAGCTACAATTTAAGCTAAATCACCTGTTGTAGTTACTACGAGCAGAGTTCACTTCACAAATAGATGGCGTTGTCAATACATCGCCGAGTGAGATTTCCGATTACGATACTAACCTACACAACATTCGTCTATCTATACTAACCCAACTCCAAATAAAGATTCGCTTGTCAACCATATGCCAACAACGCATACTGTCGTACTTCGGCCACACAATGCGCAGAGGAGATGACAATTTGGAAAAATTGATTGTCGTAGGGAACACCGAAGGCAAAAGATCACGCCACGCGGTCGTACGCCTTCGAGATGGATCGATCAATTGAAAGACTCGTCGACCTCTAAATTCCAAACACAACATACCCTACTCAAATAATAATTTCTCCTCTTTTGCCTGCCTCACATATTTGATTACTAACTGTTTCGCGCGGTTTTACTCGCAGAATTTCAAATCCCGCGGGAATATCGAGATAAAAGGTTATATTCGCTAGGTATTCAAAACTGTAAACTATCACTATGCCAAATTTCACCCAAATCCATTAAGCCGTTTTGCCGCGATAGAGGAACAAACATCCAGACATGCATACATCCATTCATTCAAACTTTTACATTTATAATATACAAAATTTTAGTTTGCTTTTATTCGATAGAGGTTGCTGTACGTCGATTAAATCCCAAAAAAAGAAATATACATGACTTAGCTATATTTACTTTGTAGACTACAATTATTCGTCCTCACTTTCACAATTATAATATTAGTAGGATTTCTTATTATTAAAACAAGATGAACTTAACTTTATGAAATAAATCATAGTCTTTTTAGACCACTAAAACTTCGAGTTAAAGTATGTTGCATAAAAATTCCGGTTAATAGTTTATTACATAAAATAAATCCAAGAAAATGTTTGTCAGAGAGTTTTTTTGGTTATAGTCGCGACTGTAAAGATACAAAATCTACATTATAGGTAGACCGGTAGCAGCTCCTTCTGTTCAGGGGCGCCTGGGCGGGTACTACCGTCCTTCCTTTAATTTGCCGCCACAATAACTGCGTGCATACGAAGTTGTGTTCCGGTAGATGGAAGGATATGCCAGTTTAGTTACAGGAACAGTGGGCTTTTCCAACTTAAGCCTTGTGTCGGTATCACATCGTTAATCCTACCATCAGTTATGATGTCTATGGACCTTACTGACACCATAAAGTGGATCCAGTGCTCGGTTGCCGACTTCATTGACATAGAAAAAATGATTCCATTCAAAGAAATTAACATAGATTTTCCACCAGCCGAGAAAGTTAAAAAAAAGAATTAAAAGTAATGACATGAAATAATCCGTTTAAATTGCACTGATTACAGTACAAGATTGTAACCGTAACATCTAAAAAGTGACATTAACTTGGTAACCGGTAGCAGCACCTTCTGTTCAGGGGCGCCTGGGCGGGTACTACCGTCCTTCCTTTAATTTGCCGCCACAATAACTGCGTGCATACGAAGTTGTGTTCCGGTAGATGGAAGGATATGCCAGTTTAGTTACAGGAACAGTGGGCTTTTCCAACTTAAGCCTTGTGTCGGTATCACATCGTTAATCCTACCATCAGTTATGATGTCTATGGGCCTGGCTGACACCATAAAGTGGATCCAAAAATGATTCCATTCAAATAAATTAACATAGATTTTCCACCAGCCGAGAAAATTAAAGAAAAATATTGAATTTAAAAATAATGACATGAAATTATCCGTTTAAATTGCACTGATTACAGTACAAGATTGTAACCATAACATCTAAAAAGTGACATTTACTTGGTAACCAGTAGCAGCTCCTTCTGTTCAGGGGCGCCTGGGCGGGTACTACCGTCCTTCCTTTAATTTGCCGCCACAATAACTGCGTGCATACGAAGTTGTGTTCCGGTAGATGGAAGGATATGCCAGTTTAGTTACCGGAACAGTGGGCTTTTCCAACTTAAGCCTTGTGTCGGTATCACATCATTAATCCTACCATCAGTTATGATGTCTATGGGCCTGGCTGACACCATAAAGTGGATCCAGTGCTCGGTTGCCGACTTCATTGACATAGAAAAAATGATTCCATTCAAAGAAATTAACATAGATTTTCCACCAGCCGAGAAAATTAAAGAAAAATATTGAATAAAAAAATAGTGAAATGAAATAATCCGTTTAAATTGCACTGATTACTGTACAAGATTGTAACCGTAACATCTAAAAAGTGACATTAACTTGGTAACCGGTAGCAGCTCCTTCTGTTCAGGGGCGCCTGGGCGGGTACTACCGTCCTTCCTTTAATTTGCCGCCACAATAACTGCGTGCATACGAAGTTGTGTTCCGGTAGATGGAAGGATATGCCAGTTTAGTTACAGGAACAGTGGGCTTTTCCAACTTAAGCCTTGTGTCGGTATCACATCGTTAATCCTACCATCAGTTATGATGTCTATGGGCCTGGCTGACACCATAAAGTGGATCCAAAAATGATTCCATTCAAATAAATTAACATAGATTTTCCACCAGCCGAGAAAATTAAAGAAAAATATTGAATTTAAAAATAATGACATGAAATTATCCGTTTAAATTGCACTGATTACAGTACAAGATTGTAACCATAACATCTAAAAAGTGACATTTACTTGGTAACCAGTAGCAGCTCCTTCTGTTCAGGGGCGCCTGGGCGGGTACTACCGTCCTTCCTTTAATTTGCCGCCACAATAACTGCGTGCATACGAAGTTGTGTTCCGGTAGATGGAAGCATATGCCAGTTTAGTTACCGGAACAGTGGGCTTTTCCAACTTAAGCCTTGTGTCGGTATCACATCATTAATCCTACCATCAGTTATGATGTCTATGGGCCTGGCTGACACCATAAAGTGGATCCAGTGCTCGGTTGCCGACTTCATTGACATAGAAAAAATGATTCCATTCAAAGAAATTAACATAGATTTTCCACCAGCCGAGAAAATTAAAGAAAAATATTGAATAAAAAAATAGTGAAATGAAATAATCCGTTTAAATTGCACTGATTACTGTACAAGATTGTAACCGTAACATCTAAAAAGTGACATTAACTTGGTAACCGGTAGCAGCTCCTTCTGTTCAGGGGCGCCTGGGCGGGTACTACCGTCCTTCCTTTAATTTGCCGCCACAATAACTGCGTGCATACGAAGTTGTGTTCCGGTAGATGGAAGGATATGCCAGTTTAGTTACAGGAACAGTGGGCTTTTCCAACTTAAGCCTTGTGTCGGTATCACATCGTTAATCCTACCATCAGTTATGATGTCTATGGGCCTGGCTGACACCACAAAGTGGATCCAGTGCTCGGTTGCCGACTTCATTGACATAGAAAAAATGATTCCATTCAAAGAAACTAACATAGATTTTCCACCAGCCGAGAAAATTAAAGAAAAATATTGAATTTAAAAATAATGACATGAAATAATCCGTTTAAATTGCACTGATTACAGTACAAGATTGTAACCGTAACATCTAAAAAGTGACATTAACTTGGTAACCGGTAGCAGCTCCTTCTGTTCAGGGGCGCCTGGGCGGGTACTACCGTCCTTCCTTTAATTTGCCGCCACAATAACTGCGTGCATACGAAGTTGTGTTCCGGTAGATGGAAGGATATGCCAGTTTAGTTACAGGAACAGTGGGCTTTTCCAACTTAAGCCTTGTGTCGGTATCACATCGTTAATCCTACCATCAGTTATGATGTCTATGGGCCTGGCTGACACCATAAAGTGGATCCAAAAATGATTCCATTCAAATAAATTAACATAGATTTTCCACCAGCCGAGAAAATTAAAGAAAAATATTGAATTTAAAAATAATGACATGAAATTATCCGTTTAAATTGCACTGATTACAGTACAAGATTGTAACCATAACATCTAAAAAGTGACATTAACTTGGTAACCAGTAGCAGCTCCTTCTGTTCAGGGGCGCCTGGGCGGGTACTACCGTCCTTCCTTTAATTTGCCGCCACAATAACTGCGTGCATACGAAGTTGTGTTCCGGTAGATGGAAGCATATGCCAGTTTAGTTACCGGAACAGTGGGCTTTTCCAACTTAAGCCTTGTGTCGGTATCACATCATTAATCCTACCATCAGTTATGATGTCTATGGGCCTGGCTGACACCATAAAGTGGATCCAGTGCTCGGTTGCCGACTTCATTGACATAGAAAAAATGATTCCATTCAAAGAAATTAACATAGATTTTCCACCAGCCGAGAAAATTAAAGAAAAATATTGAATAAAAAAATAGTGAAATGAAATAATCCGTTTAAATTGCACTGATTACTGTACAAGATTGTAACCGTAACATCTAAAAAGTGACATTAACTTGGTAACCGGTAGCAGCTCCTTCTGTTCAGGGGCGCCTGGGCGGGTACTACCGTCCTTCCTTTAATTTGCCGCCACAATAACTGCGTGCATACGAAGTTGTGTTCCGGTAGATGGAAGGATATGCCAGTTTAGTTACAGGAACAGTGGGCTTTTCCAACTTAAGCCTTGTGTCGGTATCACATCGTTAATCCTACCATCAGTTATGATGTCTATGGGCCTGGCTGACACCACAAAGTGGATCCAGTGCTCGGTTGCCGACTTCATTGACATAGAAAAAATGATTCCATTCAAAGAAACTAACATAGATTTTCCACCAGCCGAGAAAATTAAAGAAAAATATTGAATTTAAAAATAATGACATGAAATAATCCGTTTAAATTGCACTGATTACAGTACAAGATTGTAACCGTAACATCTAAAAAGTGACATTAACTTGGTAACCGGTAGCAGCTCCTTCTGTTCAGGGGCGCCTGGGCGGGTACTACCGTCCTTCCTTTAATTTGCCGCCACAATAACTGCGTGCATACGAAGTTGTGTTCCGGTAGATGGAAGGATATGCCAGTTTAGTTACAGGAACAGTGGGCTTTTCCAACTTAAGCCTTGTGTCGGTATCACATCGTTAATCCTACCATCAGTTATGATGTCTATGGGCCTGGCTGACACCACAAAGTGGATCCAGTGCTCGGTTGCCGACTTCATTGACATAGAAAAAATGATTCCATTCAAAGAAACTAACATAGATTTTCCACCAGCCGAGAAAATTAAAGAAAAATATTGAATTTAAAAATAATGACATGAAATAATCCGTTTAAATTGCACTGATTACAGTACAAGATTGTAACCGTAACATCTAAAAAGTGACATTAACTTGGTAACCGGTAGCAGCTCCTTCTGTTCAGGGGCGCCTGGGCGGGTACTACCGTCCTTCCTTTAATTTGCCGCCACAATAACTGCGTGCATACGAAGTTGTGTTCCGGTAGATGGAAGGATATGCCAGTTTAGTTACAGGAACAGTAGGCTTTTCCAACTTAAGCCTTGTGTCGGTATCACATCATTAATCCTACCATCATTTAGTGATGTCTATGGGCCTGGCTGACACTTGCTATCAGGTGGATCCAGAGCTCGCTTGCCGACTTCATTGACAGAGACATTTTTTTATCAATATGATAAAAAAACGTATAAATTGTTGTCGATGCTCAAATATTATCATCGCCAACAAATTGATAGATAATAAAGATCATAGAAAGAGCAACTTATTCAATAGAATTGTAGACTTTCGACTGCGAGGCCACCGCGAAATTTTTTGTTTTATTCTCGAAATTGAACCTTTCTGTACATAAACCTTACACACTACAACACCTTATTTAAATGTACGATGAAAATTAAAAAAGTTTTTCCTAACAGGCAATTTTAAAGAGAAGATACATACATACCTTAGAACTTTATATAAGAAACAGCGAGCACTACCAAACTGTTTTGCCTTGCTATAGACCGAAATGCCTTTGCCAAATTGACAGTCAAACTTCGCTTGTCCGAGGGGCACTATAAGAAGAACAAGCTCTCTTCTTTAATCAAGGGTGTCGGCAGCAGCGGGTGCCCCATTACCGGCAACGTTGGTCGCCGAGTCTCGGGCGGTAGTGGTGTGGGTATTCAGCATGACACCGGGTGTCACCCCGCTGGCGATCCCGCCCTGTCTTTTACCCCTATAGCGCTACTCTACAGCAGCCAAACGAACTTCGCTTATCCCACTTATTCTTATCTTTATCTTTTTCATTTCATTTTGTTCTGAAGATACCTCATATTTCCCTTGTGATAAAAAAATATGAGCTTAACTAAAGCTTTAAAATTTAAAATAGGCTCCCAAACGACCAGGTGAAATATAAAATACGAATTTAAAAATTAATAATATAAAAATTATATAAAAGAGGTTAGAATTGTCTATCAGTGCTGTAGAAGGCAGGAACGTTTAAAATAACTTAAATAATTTTCCCATATTGTCCATTATTATTGTTAATTATGTACCTACTATACAAATGGCACTGCGCCCGTATACCTATAGCGCTGCTCTACAGCAGCCAAACAAACTTAAAACTATTTTAACATATCTTTCATTTTATTTTGATTCTGACCTAATATCCTATTGATAAACAATTACGAGCTTATCTTAAGATTTAAAATTGAAACTAGGCTCCTATACGACCAGATTAATTTGTAAACTACGAATTTAAAAATTTTCAAATAAGAGCTATAAGAATAGTCAATCTGTGCTATTAATCTTGAATTCCAATTCGTGAAGTGCCGAAAAAACCAAAAACTTTGGAATAAGACCAGCAGGATGTTATTAAGGAATAAGTGGTGGCTTATTTCTAGACTCGCCTTGTAAGCTTTAAATGTCGGTGACGGATTAGTTTGAACCTGATGGGACCGATGGTTATAGCCGTCGAGTCCGTGCCTATTATTATGCTTTTCTAAGTGGATGGAATCATCAGGGTCGAGTAAAACGATGCAGGGGTTAATTTAGAATACTTAATGAGTATTTTTTTTTTGTTTGATCTAATGTATAACTTTTGCGTCTTTAACCATTATCATCTGACTTTCGTATCGTTTGTCCGTGGAGGGCCTCATGGCGTAAAACATTTAGAATTATATTTTGTCTCTATAATGGCTTTCACTTTGCCTTGTGGTATCATTGTGTAGATATAGATAATTCGTAATTAAGCTTTAGTATATATGTTTTCGTTATATGTCGTCATTCATATCATTAATCTTCTATCCTCACTTTTCTGAGTTTTACTTCAAACGCCACTCAATATGTGTAAAGAAGTTCCGTTACTGATTGAGCTACTAAGTGACCGCCAGCCATAGCTACCTGGCTTAGAGAGATGAAATTTGAAACTTTGGGGGTGTAGGGATACACTACGACACTAAGGAAGGAATTCCTGAATTTCCCACTGTAACGTAAAACATAGGACTTTTGACTTTGTTAAAGATTTATCAATAATTATCTGGTTGTACTACGGAAGGAATTTCCGATAGTCCCAAAGAAACAGTAGAAACATACGCAGATGCAGTGTTAAAAAATACAGAGTATTTTTATCAATTGGTGCCCAAATTTTTATCGAAATTTGGGCTTAGAATCGGTAATATATTTGATTAAAGTAATAAAATCTTGTTTTTTTTTCAAATTTGACCATTTTGCTCCCTAAAATACAGTACGCACTGGACACACAGCATATGAATGGAAATTGAACTTTTAAAAATAGTAAGATAGTACCTACACACTGTAGTACACTCATTAATAATTACAAACATAAAACTAACCAATCACAATAATGAGATAGTAAGGAGATAGTACAGTCATTTATAATAACAAACACAAAACTAACCAATTACACACTTTCATTCAACTCTTTCATTCAATCATTTATAATGGGCTTTATGAAATCTACGTAAATGTCGGTGCCATTATGTTCAATATATTTTAAAATTTATGTTATTTATTATTTACTAATAACCAGATATTGTTAATGTTTGTTACATTTATTACACGTTGCATATAATAAAGAATTTTCACTAATATTTGAAAAAAAACACACTGTATTAAAGAGGGAGGTTACTGACTGACATACCCAGAGAACAACGCACAGCCCAATCCGTTGAATCTAGAATCCTAATTCCTACAGGAACGGCATTTACAGAACAGGTTGAGTTTGTTTAGTAGTCATTTCAATGACGTGCAAAGCAAATGTATTACTTTTTCTTTTAAAAGTAACCTTTGGTTTTAACCATTATCCACGAATGAATAAATCGTTAATTTCTCAAACCACCCATAGTGAAAAGACCCTCGTGTCGAACCACTCCATAAGAGAAAAACGAGCATGCTACAAATCTGCTGGACATGCCAGCAATCCAAGGTGTACTGCCTCTTTGTAATGAAATACATTTGGAGACTGTGTCCGTTCGATTAGAACGACTAAACTCTGGATTTCTACTGAACAAATGTCATAACTCCGCATGTTCAAAATTGGAATGAATGGTGCGCATGTTGAAAAAGCTCAATTAGAATAAGAATTATCCGTTGGTTCAAACACTTCACGCGGTTATGCTTCAAATTCCAGGACTTTGAGAAACACAAAATCCAGGAGACTATGGCCTCAGTAAAATCGAGAAAAAAAGCCAAAGGCCCACTAGATCCCGTTGTTTACCCCCTGTCTATAAGGGACTAAACGCAAGCGAGCTACGGTTGAAAGCCCTCAATCTATGGGGGTTAAAAGCCAGCAAGCCTTAGTTATAAGCCCTCAAGCCATGGGAGTTAAAAGCCAGCAAGATACGGTTTAAAGCCCTCAAGCCAAGGGGGTTAAAATTCAGCAAACTATGGTTAAACTCAGTAAACTACGGCTAAAAACTAAAAGCCAGCAAGCCACGGTTACAAACCCACAAGCCATAGGAGTTAAAAACCTGAAAGCTACGAATTAAAGCCAGCTAGCTAAGGTTAAAGTACCTCAAGCCATGAGGGGTTAAAAACCTGAAAGCTACGTATAAAAGCCGGCTAGCTATGGATAAAAGCCCTCAAACCATGGGGGTTAAATGCCAGCAAGCTATGGTTATAGCCCTCAAGCCATGGGGGTTAAAAGCCAGCAAGCCACGGTAATAAGTCCACCCAGGCTCGAAATTTCGCAAGCAGTTTTTGCAAGAAACAATTAAAATTAAGAAACTGTTGAAAGCCTGCAAGCTAAAGAAAATACCGATAAGAAAACGAGAATCGGACGGTACTGTTACAACTACAGAGAAAAAAGGAAAGTTTACCATCCGCATCTAAAGCTTTCGTGTTGAGTTGCCTATTTGTTCCTCTATACAGGGTGTCCCGTAAACCCTGCAACATACCTTCACGGAGGTATTCTAGTATCTATAAAGATTACAGAAAAAATATAAAAAAAAGAAACAATGAAAAATTTTGTATGAAAATATAAATTTCGACTTTTTACTTCATACATCTTTGTAAACATTCGACTTTTCCTTTTTCTTATTTTTTCTGTTATATTTATGGGAACTAGAATACTCTGTGAAGGTATGCTATAATAGGGTTTACGGGACACCATATTCAATACACGATGCCTCTGACGAGGGAATCAAGATGGAATTTGAATACTTTCTTTGAAACTCACTCAGTAAGTACCTTAATCAGTAATGGGACAGTTTTATACATATTATTGAATATTTTGGGAAAAATCATTGTTAAATTTTTATTTTCAGAATTTGATTTTAATTATTTTTTACACTGAAAACTATCTTACTATTTCACATACCATCATTAGTTGTTTAAGTTGTACATTTGGCTGGCCAAAAGCCCAACGAAAGGACAAGTTAGTGAAATTAATTATAGAACTATAACCACAGCCGTTGCGTGGTTATTATAGTATGTTCTAACTTACTTAAGCTAAAATGTAAGCAAACATTAATCGATCACAAATCACGATAAACAGCTCACTGTGAGTTCATACAGAGAAATAACTGTAAATACAACCGCATTAATGTTCAGTGAAGTCGCCTTTAAATTGTCGTTACAATTAAATAATATACCTTATACTTAATAAACCTTTTAAAGATGCCGTGTAAATCTATACGAATTATAATAAAGCAGCTGACGGGTGCATTTGTTTGTTCATTTCTTTGAACGAGGTAATTTCAGGCACCTTCTGTCGGATTTAAAAAGCACACTCTCTAGAGTATTGTACTATTCAACAAGTTATGATACAGCCACAACTCCATTGCAACTATGCTATATATGAATACCTACGCAGCTAGTCATAGTGGTATACGTTTTAAAAACGTATAGGAGTCGGAGATGGTAGTAACGAACACTAGGTGATCATGTTTGTTTAATATTTAGCTTCAGTAAGAAAAAACGTACTTTACACATAGATATTAAACTTTGTACTATAATAAATGTCTACTATACCTAATAAACGTCAATGTCAGTGGTGAGTAAGTGTGAAATATTAAGTATGAATGAATCGCAAGAGATCTTATAGAAACGCAATTGAGTTATTATCAAATGCTTATTAGTATAAATGTTTTAGTATGGTTAATAGTCACTGATTTTGAAGATATATATAATATATCACCACCATCGTCGATAAGCCTGTATTGTATTTAACTTCCCATGCATGGTACCCTCCTAATCGGCTAATTTAGATAGTATTATTTTCCTGTTTCTCGTGAACTGTGACTTATAGTTTCCTCTATAATACTTCATTTGAACATAAAGGTTTAAAGATTAGGTAACTGTATTATATGGTGTAGCTGTATTATATGGTGATTTTTTAAAATTCGTTTAAAATGTTTTTGTTAAGAAAAAAAACTAGGTTATAGAATTTCTCAATTTAATACCTTTCCTATATACCTTTAAGAGTAAGTTTAGACTATCGTATTCCCAAAACCTACCTACTTAAAAACATCCCCAGTAGATAATGTTGGAAACTTCATAATCAATCTAGAAGTTTAAGATAGCTAATATACGTAAACTAGTGTTTTGGTGAGCTTTAATACGAAATAGTTGTAAATATTGTTCTATGTAAGAGACATTATGATGATATTAATTGTTATACTAATTACGTATTAAATACACGTTTTGTAAATTACGAGTTTATCAACGGTGTCTGTGTAGTATAATAGTGAAAATAGTGTCTTAGACATATTTTAGAGTCCTTATCGGAATGTAAGTAGAATAAAATTACTACTACCGTATATAAATTACTAGAGTAGGTACTATGTAGATAACTTCGTTCAGATCTTCAAAGATTACGAATGTTTCAGTTTTTCCCATGGTGCTCATAACTTAACCAATACACTGTCGTAGACATCTTTGCTATAAAGATTACTCTGCCACGTACTTTATAATAAATAAAATGTTAAGGAAAACCATAAGATAACAACCAAAAAAAAAATTTAATAAAATAACCCAGTCAAGTTAGAGGTATTTAAAAATACTTATCGTAAACTATACTAATACAAAATATTAGAATTATTTGAAATTTAGAAATATTATTTTCATTCGATAGCCCAACTCTTTGGGAAGCTATAGTTTTTTTTATAAGTATAACTACCTACCTTATGTAAACAACTCATCTCACGTCCTAAGTATGTGGCGGTTTTCTTCTGGTTAGCGTAATCTTAAAGTAACGTATCATGTAAATATCTAGTAAGTTCCAATGCCAAGACATCAAAACAATACGATTATTACGAGTTACATAGTTAATATCTGTTATAGTTAGACGGGTGTAAGGAGATAAGGAGTTACGCTATCGTAACTGCAATGCACACAGGATTTGCTTTTTAATAAAATGACTGGCGTGTATAAGCTTTATGCACCGACTACACTGTTTAAAACATGGCCAAACCAAGATGACTTTGCTAGTTTACAGCGGTGTTTGCGCGACCTTGGTTGGATGCTTGTTTGAAACGCCGTTTATAAAATAGTGGATGATACTCGGCTTTGGTTGTAAGCAAGTCACCTTGGTTTGAAGGCTTGTTTAAACATTCTGGCCGGAACTTATAACAGTCTATAATTTTTATATTTATGATAGGTACTAATTTGGGCTGAGTTATTTGTGTATATAAATGCTTCTTGTATTTAGTTTAGATTTAATGAACGCTGTTCTTGCAGTAGTTGAATATTTAATTAGGTACTTACTTTTGATTTCTTTTGTTTTAGGCTTACATTTTAAGTACCTTTTATTTTACCTGGCGTGTCTTTAAATGACTTCAATGAACAATATACATTTTTTAATCAGAATAAATAAAATAATAGGCTGACATATTATTTTTGTACCAATTGTTTTAAGTTAAGCAAATAAATCTCACATTTACCTAAGAGTAGGTAAGGAAGTAAATAATTACTAAACTGTTTTTTTTTCAATAAAAGCATTCTGTTTGTTATTGGCTTCAAATAGGGTTTCAATTTTTTTTTATATTTATTTTGTTTTTCATATTTTTTTAAGAGTAAGCATTTCTAATTAGTTTCGAATAATGTATTTTTCTAAGATTATGCATTGGTGATCAGTGTGAATGATGCGTTCTTAATAATCTGTTGTTAATATAGAAATCACGATTGGATAGTTAATTTCATCGCATATTGATTTCAAAAAAATATTTTTCGTTTTAAATCTTAGTGAAATAAATTCTGTTAAATATTATTCTTTTTAATACTTTTGGAACATGCGATTTTATTTTAATGAAATGAATTTAATATTCAAAACAATTATTGGAAGACATTTTTTAATAATAAATAAATAAAAGTTTTGGGTTTTTATAGTTAAATTGAATGTAAATGTTAAAAATATGTATAGGATTAGATTAAATGTACATATCCAATTATTGGAAATAATCACATAGTCGCTGTCTGATTCGCACACCGAAGTAGCACAAAATGTAAGAATTATGAATATGAATATAAATGTAATCTGAGTTTGAGTACCTACATAAAGGTTTTCTTGTAAATTGATATATTAGGTAAGTAATAGAATATACACAGGACAATTTTTTTGTCACCAGCCAAATTAAAACACTTATTATGTTCTTTGATACAATATGAACGAACCTGCATATTTATTTTAATATCGCTCGGTAGGTAGAAATAGACAGTAGTTTACCAGCATGGTTTTCAAGTCTTTAAAGCAAAGGGTCCCGCTGGATATGCGTCTATCAATGCAGGTCCGCTGACGACGACGGGGATGCGCGAGCGACTGTTTGCCAACGCTGCGTTACGCGTTTGCACGCGCATAACGTACGTTCCTGTCAACACTTATCCCGACACATATATATAGTGTTTCCGGTCATATAGTTATAGTGTTTCATCCATATAGTGTTTCCGGTCGGGTGCAGGCGCTGTCTTGTACCTTGTAATGTAATTGCACTTATTGTCAAGAAGAAAAGACAGTTTTTTGAGGATTTGTAAAGCCCCAGCCAGACTGTTGAAAACACGTTGAAAACCAATGCTTCCAACCAAGGTTAAGGAAGTTTAAGTTGTTGACAACCAATTCCGAGTCATTCATACTGTTACAAACGGTGGCTACAAACAAGAAGACAAACAAGAACACAAGTCAAGGTCACGCTAGGCCACGCCCCAAATCATCCGTGCGCTTTTGTCTCTCGCGTTGGTAACATTTTCGCGATGGCAGTTTTGTATGCAATTGAGGATATACAGAAGGAAAGATCAAAACGGAGGCTAAAAAACTACAAAACTCAAGTCATTTATAGTTATAGTTACATAGTAAAATACACAATAACAAGCGTACACACTGTCCTAAACACAGAAATACATCTACATGTATAACGCAAATGCACGTTTTTTGCGTGTCCGAACCCCGACCAAGCGTCAAGGTTGGTCGCCTCTAGATTTAATCCGCGCGTATGTATGTATGTCTCTTCGTATGTATGATAATCGATTCCACAATATCAATATCGTTCTTAATAATCTATTTCATCGGCGGCATCGGTGGCTCTGAATCTGTTTGTATTTCCCAGTACTAAATATCAGCTGTGACGTCACAATAGGTCTTAAAAAGTCGGCACGCTTGGTTCCAATACAAATCGTGGCACTTGCGTTGTCTATGTAGATGTATGTCTGTGTTTCTAAACACCGCCGTTTACAACCGGCGAAGGTCATGCATAATTTGGTTGTCAACAGCCGTCTTCACTGTTGCAAACTAGCAAGGTCACCTTGGTTTGATGTTTTGTTTCCAACAGTCTAGCTGGGGCTTAAGGCTTGGGTAATGTAAATTCATTCGGCCAAACACAATGTACCTTCGCGCTTAGTTCTTCATTCATTATTTGGTGTGACCATGCTATGCTTTAATATGTTAGCGAATACATGGTGACTGGTGACAAATTTTAGATACTGACGGAGAGCACTCTGTGTTCGATTCTGATCATAATTATGTATGTAATAAAAGAATATATATAGTAGTATTTATTTATGGGGAATTCTAGTGAAAACTTACTTAATTTTTCACTAGAATTCCCCATAAATAAATACTACTATGGTACTTACTTTACATACCACTGAGTCAATCGCGGCTAGTGACCTGGCACGCGGATCGCTATCAACGCTAGCGTAACCATGCGTTGCGTAATCAATTCTTTAACTTTCGGTTAAGTTTACCTACTCTGTAAAAAAATATATTTATTTATTATCATGTTTTTTCTCTTTATGTATGATCTCAAACTATAAACAACGTCCTTGAAATCCAAAAATGACCCACCAGTCACCCTGTATATTAATTTCCTTATAAAAAATACCTACCTACCTATATTTACAAAAATGATACTTACCTACAGTGCAAAAAAAATTTGGCCGGTGATTAAAAATGAGCCCTGTTTATTGCTATTCTGTAATTTTAAAACAGTAGGCAAGATTATTGAATGTTATTATTACATTTAGACGACCGGCTGGTGCAGCAGTAACGTACATTGCCTTCTATCTGGCATAAACCAGAGGTCCTGGGTTCGAATCCCGGCGGCGGCGGATATTTGTGTGATGTACACAGATATTAGTCGTCAAGTCATGGATGTTTATATGTTTATTTAAGTTTATGTTTATATATTTCTTAAGTTTATCAGTTATCTAGTATCGTAACTTAATTTGGGCTAGATAATGTTGTGTTAGTATCAGAAATATTTTAAAAAAAAGTTATATGTCTCGGTCCCGGTGGTTCATAAAAATTCTGTTGCCAAATGTCATCCGTGATGATTCTTTTTATTATGAGCCAGTTCCTCCCAGAAATCGCAAGGCCGGTTATTGATATCATCGAAGTTAGGTGAGATAGAAGGCCAAAAGCGAAAAACGTTCATAAATAATTTACTACGTAACTTTTTTTTGTGCTTATGTTCCTAAATAGAATAAGACATATGCCTAAGTATTTATCAAATAAAAAAAATAAAAAAATTAAAAAAAATATCTATGTTAGAGAAGTAAGATACTCTAAGTAATTTATCAACTAGTTGTAATTAAATCCTTTGGTGTTGTAAATTAACTTGATACAGGTTTTGGAGTATTGGAGAAAGATAATAATAATAACTTTGTGTAGATGTTATATTACAAATGTTTATTGACACTTAATTATTCTTGTATACTTACTTACCTAATTATACCAAGTCTCATAAACTATTATTGCATAAATTAGCTCAGTTAAATTAAGTAGATAGTAAATCAAAGATGGACTGTTAGCAATCAAGCGAGATTTTAGCAAATTTACACTGCGAGTCTCCTTAAAGTGCGTTGAATAGCGAATCTGAAACTGTATTCTATTGCTGTTCATTCTTTTAACAAAAAGCTGTGCAATTTAAATTATATTTTTCTGCAAAATATTATCTATAGTTAAAACAATCATATTATTGAGTAGGTCATTTACGAAACAGATAAAGAGCATTAGGTTTAATGCTCAGTCAATTTTAATGATCTTACACGGGAAATGATTTGTTGCTGTTTCTGTCACAATATTTCTGCCCGGTGCAGTGCCGTGATGACGACACTTATTTTTGTTAAATATGTCTAGTTTCACCCATTTATGAAAACGTAGTTAATGGAGACTCACAATATAAATCTTCCCCGTAGTTGGAAAACTAAATAACTCCGATTTTCTAGTTTTGAGATGAACGCGATTTAGTGGTTTTTTATCACTTAATGTTCATTTGTTAAACAATGTTAGTGTCGGTGATTTTATATTTTGTGGATCTGATTACCTTTTACTTAGGCTTTAATAAACTGAACTCTATCTTTAACTATAACTTAATAAAACATAAAAAACCAAATTGTTTAATTTTACCACAACTACTTTTTATAACGTAACTACAATTAGCTATTTATTTAGTTTTCGTCCAAACTAAATCCATCTGGTAGAGTAAAATAAGGTGAAATAAATGAAGTTTATCAAACATAAACTAATTTATCAAACATAACAAACCTAATTTAATCCCTTGCTTACAAGTTAAGGTTGGACGTATATAACTTTGATATTTTTATTGGTGCCATTTAAAATTAAAAGCTGTTTTTTGACATAAAATATGTTATATTTTGCCTAAGTAATAGGTAAGTACATAATTAGAAAATGAACAAAGAACCAAAGGTATAGAAATCATTACAAAACTTTAAAATAACTCAATTCAAATAAAAATAATTCAATTTCAAAAAATAATATGACTCATCAGGTACATTGAGTAGGTACAACAATCTTAGAATGGTTAATACCTACATAATTATCAAAATTCAAAACACTTGAAATGACTGTACTTTATCATTAGTTACTTAAATGTAAATGTATGATACAAACAAAAGTAGGTACAGCAACTTAAAATAAAACTATTTGCCTACCTTCATGCACATTAAATGAAACACGGCGTAAGTATGTAATTTAAAATAAAAAACATGTTTATTAACAAAAAAACTTAAAAAATTAGGTTTCTAAAAATTACCAATCCCCTAGTAACCCTGCTTTACAAAAAGTATTTTATAAATTACTAGCTGACCCGGCAAACGTTGTGTTGCCATATAAATAAAAAAAAATAGATTTGGCCGATTCTCATAGATACCGGATAAGCACAAAAAATTTCATCAAAATCGGTCAAGCCGTTTCGGAGGAGTATGGCAACGAAAACTGTGACATGAGAATTTTATAGATTAGATATAACATCAAGTATTCGTAAAGTAATGTACATTTTGACAGAATTCTGAGTAGCAAATTATGCAAATAGTTATTTAGTTTTCCTAGAACTTTGAAGAAAATTCAACAACTTATTTTATTTAATTTATTAAACATTCAATTTTTTTGTGACCACAGTTATTGATTTATTTATTGAGTTGTTTAGGTATTTCTCCTTAAAAAAATAGAGTTAGTTTGAAGATGTGTATTATTCCATCTGAACGACAAAAATGGCTATATTTTTGGAACGGAATTAGATAAGAAAATCCCTGTAAGACTCAAACATGCGGCCTGGTTCGGACGATTTAAAAATAGGTAAAAGTCAATATCGCCAAAAACGGAGGTATTTAATTTTCCAACTACGGGGACGAAATACGCTGTAGATTTTAGGCAACCTAAATTTTACACTGTTTTGGTACTATATTCTGAGATAAGTAAATTAATTTACTTTTAGACAATTTAAGTATTGAACTCAAAAATGAAGTATTTTGTAAACCTATATATTCAAGTTTTTATGTATTATATGATATATTTTTTTTATGGCCAAGCCACATTAAATACTTTACATTACAAAACTATACCTACCTAAATATTTATTCAAATTTGTAAGGTCACAATGGCCATTTTTTTAGAAAATTATACTTAATTAAATTAAATGTAAGAAAATTTACCGTTAATAAAATGTAATAGTGTTAAATTTCTGTCGAGGACTTATTGTACGTATTTTTGATGTAATTAGGTTTAAATTTCTCTATGTGACTGCATATACTCGTGTTTTGATGTTATACGTGATGACGTTTATACCACCTAAGTACAACCTAAGTTCTTCGCAGTAGGACTTTTGAGCAACGAAAGGTAACGTAACAAAACGGACCATGTGTGAACGGGCTGTTATGTATATAATGCCCTATATGAAACCTGCCGCCGCCATGACTTCATATAGGGCATTACATGTTTGGCTACCTCTATCTACTAAGCCTTTTAAATAAATTAATCCCTATTCTAATGCTTGTTTCCACTTGTTATTCGTAACCAAGCACATTTATAATAAAACTACTTAAATTTGTAATGGTTTTACTCCGTTGAATATACAACGTGTAACAAAATGAAAGGGTTAGCTTCTATACCATACGTAGAATATACAGTCAAAGAATTAGCATGATCAGTGCTGGTATAGAGTTTCATACAAATTTATTTCATTATTTTACAACAAAATGTTTTGACAACCCTAGTCATCCTAATAAGCTAAAACAAGACTTGTGCCGCATTCAGTGACCTTATGACCTATCCCGCACCGGCTGAACTTTTAAGTATCTGTCTTAGTTACCCATCACTTTATTTTTACGCCATATGTTATCGAATAGATTTCATCAAAAGCTAACAGCTGTTTTTAGGGTTGACACTTAGATATTTTGATCTAAACTTTGAACTAGTTTTTCGGCCGAACCGTATGGATAACAAATTCATATTACTGTTACTTATAAACTACATCACCAAACATACAATTCCCTTAAGTATTATCTCTTCATTATGTTACACGTTATAGAGTTTTGAAGTTTTACAATATGCATCTTAAACATTTAAACAAAACACGAGTATTTGTTGCTCATGATTTGAAAACTCAATTTGATAACCTCTGATAACTCTGTCATTTAGATTGAAAGTTATTTAAAAATCTCAGAAAATAGCGGGGATATTATGTTGCTAGTTTACTATCGGAAAGTCAAAGAAACTGCATACGGAAACTATAAGTAAACCTTACGGTTCTTACAATGTAGGTACCTTCTATTGTTATTGACTATTTTGATCAACTGTTTTAATAGCTATTTTTGCGAAAGGCTGTTTACACATTATTCAAAGAACGTTACGGCTCGTATATTCGGCCTTTCCTTGGTTTTATTGTATAATCTGCAAGTATCATGTTCTTTGTGTCAATGTATTGTCAATGTTCTTAGACATATTGTAGTAAATAATCCAGTTTAATCATGTAATGGAAATTTCAAATATCTCGATGTTACCCTAATAAATACGCAAAAAATGATTGCTAGTTTGATTTTCTCTGCTCTGATGGTGTTGTTTTGGGGACCGTGTTTCAAACAAGCGTTTTTAAAGGAACGCCATGCTTTGTACGCAAAGGACCGCAAGAACAGGATTTTTGTTATAAGTGCTACACAGAAATGTACCAACGAATGTTGTGATTTCCAAAACGTAATGTCAGGAGATAACCTTCCTGAAGCGAATAATCTTCCTAGTAGGTACCAAACGAAGAGAGTTCCTATTAATCTTCCGGATATAGAACCAAGTAATGTACCTCAAAAAAGTTTCTATTAGTTTCTGATTTTTTATTAGTGAGAGCTATGACGTTATACTATTAATAAATTATTTTATATACATACCAATGTCTGTTATGTTTAAACTTTTTGCAATTAGAACTATATAAGAACCTCCCTATATGCAGCAGGCTTCGTATGCCGACTTCCAACATGGGTAATGTATGCGTGCAATTTACTGACCTATCGCAAACAATGCAAATATCGTTGCATGTAGAGCTCCTGATGAGCTCGACATGCAGCTGCTGCGGCAGATTAAATGTCTGCGTGATTGGATTCCACAGATGCTTTTAAAATGTTTATGAATTTCGATGGACTGAAATGCTACATTAGCCGATATTCATCAAGGCATTATACGCCAAAAGTACTTATACAGGTTTGATTTTTAGTCACCAGCCAAATTTCAATGTTAGTTTCTTTGATACGACATAAACGTACCTGCATATTTATTTTAGCGTCGCTCAGTACAAAAAGTAGAAATATGGAAAAAGTATAATTTAAATGGTAATTTAGAGTGACCAAACTTTGCTTAATATGTTAGTGTATATATTAACTTCCTTGTTAAAAAAAATATCCTTTTTTGTTGCAAAAATGGTTGCTATAAATGATATTCATTGTATAAAAAAAATTTGGCCGGTGACTACAAATCAAGCCTGTATATTTTTGTATAGAGGAAATAATAAAAAGCTTTGAATAAATCGAATGAGTCGCAAATGTCTTGTTCGAAATTTCATAATTTAAAGTAAAAGCTACAAAAATAATGGCCTTAAGAGAAAAAGGCTTCTATGCTAAGGTCGGCTTAGAATATTCTTACCGCCGCCGTTTGATTAGCGTGTCATGCAGTGATTTATTCCGGCTATATTTTATGGAAAGCTAGTTCCAAAACCCATATGCTTTTATCTTCGGCCTCATCTTTCTCAAAGGTGGTTAAGTCACCAATAAAGTATCTCGAAACCCCGAACCTGACAGACTATTAGTATTATATCGACGGTAAAAACGAACCTACTGTAACCCACAAATGCTTAAAAAAGCCCAAAAAGTTTTTGGATTTTCGAAAGTTTTTTGGGCTTTTTTAGGGTAAAATGGGGTAATACCGGTCACGAGGTAATACCGGTCAGCACTCTATTCATAGCCATATGAAGCGCTAGCCATACCTAGCAAGCCGGCGTCGGTCGACCTCCGCTGACTTTCCATCGCGCATCGAGGAAGAACGCACGTAATTTTTTTTCTCGCTAAATTGTTATAATTTTTCGATCTTCCTAATTAAGAGGTGAGTTGATATTTTCACTGTATTTTTATGATTGGGTAATTTAAATATGTAGCTTGCATATTCATTATCCTAACAGGATATAGTTTTCAAGAAAAAAAGAGCATTTTTTACGATGTTGGGTTATACCGGTCAAATGATAGAGACTATAGCCAGTCAATACTAACCCCGAATCAGCTTCCTTTTTTTTCAGGTTCTAGCATTGTTTCTGCAACAACTATATCAGTGTAAGTCTACAAAAAATATATTCCAATATGATCAGAACAAAATAAAGAAATAAACAAAAACAAGGGAGGGAAGCCTTTTTCTAGGATAGGGGGATGTCCAGCAGTGGGCGTAATATTAGGCTAGACCAGAATTAGCCAAAGTCCGACCGGAATTACCCATCGTGGCGTGAAATACCGGTCAAAGACGGTTTTTTTTATTTTTTATTTGTACCAAAAATAATTAAACTAGTGATGTCAAGAAAATTACCATTTGTTAAAAGGATTAATTATGTTTGTGTTTAAAATTATTTTGGTGAATAAATGTTGATTACTATTGGATGCATGTGTTCTCTTCTCCCCTAAGCATTTTGCATTTTGTGGGTTACAGCAGGTCCGCTTTTAACCGTCGATATGCAAAATGTTTCTAAGATACTATAATAGGTATATGAACCTTTTCAAGACATCCAAAATGCAGATTTCTGTCTTGTATGAAAGGATCTTGGCTGTGAAGTTTAGATTCAATATTTAAATCCAATATAAATCAACTGCAGACGAACTTTTTAATTTAGAGGATACGAACGTTGCAAGCGATGCTCTTCCCAATCTTCAGCTTGGAATATTGTAGATTTAGATTAGCATTGTAGATTCAGAAACATTGGTGGTTCTATAGCCAGCAAGAAACTTTTTACTATGAAAAAGTGAACGCTGCTTTTATTGTTATACACATAGACATACATCTACATAGACAACGCAAGTGTCACAATTTGTATTGAAACCAAGCGTGCCGACTTTTTAACACCTTTTTTTAACACAGCTGATATTTATTGCTGGGAAATACAAACCTATTCAAATAGACCAATGCTGCCGATGAAATCGATTATTAAGAACGATATCGATATTGTGAAATGGATTTTCTAACAGACATACATACGCGGGGACTAAATCTAGCGGCGACCAACCTTGACGCTTGGTCGGGGTTTGAACTCGCAAAGTACATGCATTTGCATACATACCTACATACAAAAGACATCATATAAAATATATTTGTAAAAAAAGTGTCCAGGAACATATACTCCCGCCAAGCTTCTTTAGAGTTAGACACACGGTAAAATTTGTTCAAAAAAGCATAAAGTTGCTAAACAAGCAACTTTAGGTTGCTGCCCTAGAGTAACCTCAATGTTTTGTTTTGAGTCAAGTTTCTATTACACAAAAGTATAATGGCCTAGTCATTGTATCATTAGACAGATCTGGTAAATTCAAATAAATTGCTTTGTCATAAAAAGCGTGCGTCCGGCTGTCTGGACATTTTCTCGCAGAGCGTTGCTGCTTATCTAGGTGGCTTAGTCATCGTTTGTGACGACGATCTGTAAAGGTTTCATCGTTTGTGACGCTATAGTTTCCTCAAAAAATCGAAAAAAACTTTGGCCAGCCAGCCAGAATTTCGCATTTTCCAGCATTCCAGATCTCAGCCCCCAGAGGGTTTTGAGGATCCAGCTGGTATATAGGTAAAGGTATGTGACGCGATATGTGACAGCAACTAAAGTGGTTTTATCAAGCAAAGCGCCATAATTTTCGAGTTATCACGAAAAACAAGTGGCCAGCCAGCCGGACGTTTCTGGCTGAGCCACTTTGTTTTTTCCTTATATCTCAGTAATTAAAGCAATTAGAACTGAGTTTTAAGTCTAAAAGGAATGTGACGCGATATGTGACAGACTTCATATAGTTTAAAACATACCTTACGCATGTGTTTAAGAGTTATTTCGATAAAGATTTTGATGAACGATGACAAATGTCCGGCTGGCTGAGCCACCCATTCCAGCGCTTGCAGACGGTCTAGAAAGCTAGATTCTTATCAAAAGGAATGTGACGGCGACGAAGACAACAAATCGTCGTATGTGACAGCTCTAAATACTGCCGAACAAAAAATATAAGCGATTGTTTATTCTTTCATACAAAGTCAATTTAGGGTAACCATATTTTACTCTTGTGCATTGTCATCCTTATAAAATACTTCCGCAAAATTTGTCAAACATGACAAATAACTTGATCATTACGTTGCTCTAATTAAGTGTAATTAAACTTACAAGGTGCTTGGTGTTGTAGAATATATCAATGGGGGTTCACTAGGGCATTATAAATGTCATTTTTATTGTAATGATAATGATTGGTTTTGCTATGACGATATGGATTATTAAATTAGGCAAAGCCTTAAAAAGCCAATGATTCTACATTGTCTTGTTTATGTTTTGACAGACTGAACTGAGAGATGCATACCTATGAATCTAGCTGAATCTAGCTTGAATCTAGATGAATCTAGCTTTCTAGACCGTCTGCAAGCGCTGGAATGGGTGGCTCAGCCAGCCGGACATTTGTCATCTGTCATCAAAATCTATATCGAAATAACTCTTAAACACATGCGTCAGGTATGTTTTAAACTATATGAGGTCTGTCACATATCGCGTCACATTCCTTTTAGACTTAAAACTCAGTTCAAATTGCTTTAATTACTGAGATATAAAGAAAAAACAAAGTGGCTCAGCCAGAAACGTCCGGCTGGCTGGCCACTTGTTTTTCGTGTTAACTCGAAAATTATGGCGTTTTGCTTGATAAAACCACTTTAGTTACTGTCACATATCGCGTCACATACCTTTATATACCAGCTGGATCCTCAAAACCCTCTGGGGGCTGAGATCTGGAATGCTGGAAAATGCGAAATTCTGGCTGGCTGGCCAAAGTTTTTTCGATTTTTTGAGGAAACTATAGCGTCACAAACGATGAAACCTTTACAGATCGTCATCACAAACGATGACTTAGCCACCTAGATAAGCAGCAACGCTCTGCGAGAAAATGTCCAGACAGCCGGACGCACGCCATAAAAATAACATAGATAATATCTTCCATCCAAGAACATTATTTATTACCTAAGTAAGTACATTAAATAAAACCGCCTACTTAACTCATATATCTGTGAGTGCGGACGCCCAAAAATTATAAAATGTCTTAATCCATGATTTTAAGTTTTAGATAAATAAAAATAATCACTACCTTTCCACTTACCTACCTCCCTGTGTTGCGACGACGAAAGCGACATATCTGACATACCTATGTAACGCGCTTTTGCGTCCATACTGTAGTGACTAACGGTGCGTACAGATTGCTAGTAATACAACTAGTAATGTAACAATCTGCGCACGTTGCGTATTTGCACGTGTGGTGCGCAGAATGCTACATTACAAGTTCCATTACAGCAATCTGTACGCACCATAAGGCGGAAGCCTGGCGCGACCAGACTGAGCAAGTAGCGGGCGTAGTTTTCAAATGTTCTTGTCCGCGCTTTCTGGCCTTAATACGGGCCTAGCAGGTAACTTTGCTCAGCAAGCGACGCAATACGCGGGTGGCGAGGGTAACAAACCATTTCGGTCTAGTCGCTCGGCGTGTGCGCGTTTGCATATTGTTTGGTGTAAAATTTGTTTTTTCTTAACTCAAAGTTATGAACAATTTCTCCTAAGGACTGATACTTTTGCAAAAGTTTGTATATTCTAGTGATTTTAGAAGATATTTTACTAAAATGTAGTCAAAGGTTGACACGGACATTGGAGTGTAGGTACTCAACATTTTTATAGGGTATAGTCTCAATTATTCGGCCTTAAAGTTAGGCCCCGGTCACCGCGTATTCATTGTGGACTGTGGCCTATGGGCGCACACCTTGTACTTATGAAACGGCAACATGTGCATCATTTAGGCCGAGACCAATGATTCCTTTGCGCGTCGTCGTCGGTGAAGCTGTGATCGTAGAAACCGTCACAATAACGCGTCGAGGTTATTCCAAAGTTTTCTATTATTTAATAGGTGCTCTCGTAAAATTGAAAGTTATCAAGATTATAGCAACCTATATAACTTCTACCGCTAAATATGACTGCTCTGGCGACACTAGTCTAGCGAGGTTCCAGTAATAGTACCTAATTTTTTATGAGGAGGGTATAATTTTTTAATACCCTTTAAGAATAAAAAGCAAATAGCTTCTTACTTCTACCTGGGTAACTGTTACTTTAAGATAATTTCATAAATATGATACCCACATTTAAATGAACTATATGTAACTTTAGAATTTTGAAACCAACTAACCATATCCTTGCTTATTCACGAATCTAAACAGTCTTAAATCTAATGACCAATGGAGTCTGTTCAATAACCTTTTAAACATGGTTCATGGATGATTCTCATATAGTAATAACGTTTTCAACACACTTGCTTGTAAAGTGAGCCTTATTCTATTGAATTTAGAACTATAAACTGGGCTATAAGTCACTGGAGCATAATATATTATACCCTAGTGCATAATATAATGAATCCTACAAAGTTGAATTGTACCTTAGTGCAAATTACATGCGAGTAAACAGAGCATATTTTATTGATCCGGGTTATACATTAAATATATGCTGTGCGGGCCGCGCCTAGCTGCTGCAGGCGCGCGCGTCCAAGCGGCGCGCGTGCAGCAGCAACGGCCCGCACAGCGCCTCCAAGCAACAATAGCGTGTGTACGTGTAATGGGACAGGGTTACTGACGCGCAGCAGCTAACAGCTGCTTCAAATAAATTTTATGACCACGTATGTCTGTCTTTTACTCACAAGTGTGTTGAAAAACGTCGTATGTAACTCGTGAGCGTTGCTAATTACAGTCTCGGCTCATTATTAAGCTGCGGTTCAGGCTCAAATCACAGCCTCGACTCTAATTAGCAACTTAGCTCACTTGTTACATAATATACTATTGATACTAAGGTATTTTTCTTTTAATATCTTCAATTATTAGGGTAAAAATAAAAAAAAATTATTACCGCTAAACAGAAATATCTTTCCATCAAGTAAATAATGGAAATTTATGAATATTTATTCAAATAATGTACCGTTTTAGGTATTATCTGGTAATACTTCATTTGAATTTTTTATTTTATTTTATATAACAAAGTAAGTAGTTAGGATAAAGGGTGTGACAAAAACAGTACTTTGGCAAACAAGAAAAAATATTCCTGTTTGTCACACTGGTGTTACAACCTGGTGTGACTTCGGGTCGGTCCTCTATTTATTCTGACTCTTTTTCATGAGTTTTTGGTAATTATTGAGTATATTACAATGACTGTCACGGCCCGAATCTTTAATCAGAACTTCCAACAAATGTATAATATTAGGATTCTTTTTTCCCACTTTTTGATTTATTTTATGATTCAATATTTGAATTTATCTATGATTTGTATGAACAGATGGCAGCAGATCAAACGTTACAAAACTGTCAAATTTCCCCAATTATTAACTTAATGTCAAGGGCATAGAGTTCAGATTCAATTACATTTTTTTTACAGGTTTGGAACGCTTGATCAGCTGCCTTCTGTACTCAGAACTAATAATGAAATAAAATAAATGATTTGTTCGAATGAATTAGTTCAAAAAGATTTATCGAGAAAATGAAATGAAACCATATTTTGTGATGGTCCAGCAAAGACACCTTCCCCTGATGATTAATAATAATAAATGCATGATAACGACATATTACAAGATTATTCTCTAAATCCAAGTTTCAAATATTGATCCATATCAAACTATGTAAAATCATAATTTGCTACTACCAAATTCAAACATATGCCGAAAATCTCCTGATATTTAACAACTTAAATTAGCAAAATAGCAGATTTATGATCAGAAGGGATATCACGGTTTTGATAGTAAAAACAACTTTCATAGTAAATTTAAAAAAATATATTTTGAAAAATCCTTCAAGAAGAAGTTTTATTATCCATATGTTGTAGAAAAAAATACATATAACATAAACCATAACATCATCATATAAACTATGTAACAATGAAAATTCTCATAAAACATATTATTTTCTAACAACACCAACCACCAAATCAAGGAATGTCAACAGACATTTAAAAAGCGATAGGAATGTAGAAATAACAACAGCAATGGTTTTAGAGACCATTTGTCCAGCCTCCGTTTTCCTTAAATCGAAAATCTTAAATAATTTATACTTTATCAATGCTTACCATTTCGTTTGTAAAAATTAATAAAAAATATTAAAGGAAACACTCACATTTATGCTTACTTAATTCTAATGCATGAACGATGTTTAAGGCATCTAGTCATCTAAGGAACTATTTGAAATTTGTCATATTTTTTTAAGTACAAGACTTAAATTGTAAAAAATTAAAAAAAAAGTACAGTCTAAAACAGAATTATTTGAAATACATGATATCAAAAATAATTATCAACAACAATTCATTCTTATGAAGCATACAATGGAATGGTAAAAGGAATAGACAAAAATACCAATATTGCACCAATCAAGTTTGAATATGTCAACATCATGATAATAAAATTGCAAAGTTGCTCCTAGTGGTTGTATGTGGACGCAGACACATTGCCACCATGTCCAGTCCAGTTGGTGTGGACATAGCTTCCTGGCTTGGAAAGCAGTTCATATGTGTGAGCACCAAAGTAATCACGCTGAGCCTGCAATATAAAACATGAATATGATTACCTTTGCATTGCCATGATGTCCACATGATATTGAATTAACACAAATCGCTACCGTCGAAATATCGATGCGGTCTCTTAGACATACTGATAAGGTACCAGTTTGTCACGAAATTTCTGATTATACCTATTCAGTTTCGTAATTTCATAAAAACTAAAATATTACACAATGATATTTAAGATATCGTCTAACTTGTTTCCATGCTGGGCCGAGAGCGAAAGAAAAACATGGAAAGTGCCAGCTGCTTCACTTCCCGGGCATACTGTAAAAGTCAATTAAGGGACAGAGGTTTTATTGTCCTTTGTGGGTGATAGGCTGACCCCCTGTCACTGCAATAGTCTTTCTCCATCATTATAATGCCTGCAAATTTGACAAAAACGTGACATCCTTCACTTATAACCTCTGGTGTTCTGCCTACCCTATAAGGGATACAGGAGTGAAGTTATGTATGTCTAATTTTTGATTCATCTATACTAATATTATAAAGCTGATGGGTTTGTTTTTTTGTATGTTTGTGCTTTATATAATTAGCTAGCCGGTCCCCGCAGTTCCTGACGTTCCCTGACGTTCTCATGGGAACTCTGAGATAAAAAAATTCTAGCCTATAACCGTCCTCGATAAATAAACTATTGAACGCAAAAATATTTTTTCAAATCGGACCAGTAGTTTCCGTTTGGTTCCTATATTGGTTCTGGTTGACGATCTTATCGGATGACAAGCCATTACTATCAATTTGCCGACCTTGAAGCCATGTCTAATTTACAAGCGATAAACAAGCCTTATCCTAAAACTATATCATATCGAACGAAGCTATCATGATACAATACTTTCACAATCAAGATTAGATTGTTTAACAAAAGATTAGGTACATTGCATTTTTATGAAGTAGGTAATCATTAAATTTTCAGTCAATGTGCTATCATAAAATTTTAAGTCAGTGTGCTAATGCTGATAAAATGAATTCGGTTCAAAGTGATAACAAAAATAGATGACAAACCTTTAAAACAAAGCAATGACTATGTACTAGTTAGCTATTAAACAATTTTACAAATATGCTGATTTTTTTAATAATGATTTACAATATGTTATGTTTAACTGACCTGAAGAAGATTAGCTGGCAGCATCGGAGATCTGTATCCGTCGTAGAAGGCAAGCGCGGCTGAATGAGTAGGCAGTGGCACCCCGGTGAGGGCCGCTTCAGCGACCACGGTCCTCAGGGCGGGCACGGCCTTGCTAATAACTCCCGCGAAGTAGGGGTCGAGCAGCAAGTTGCTCAGTTGAGGATTGCTGTCGAACGCCGACTACAAACCAAGCAAGTTTCAAAATTAGAATTATTAATTTTATTTAAGATTGTAGACTTTCTAATTTTAATGTAGCAATAATTCGCATTTTTATGCTCATCGTAAATATAAAAATTTTAACATCTTTAATAGACTTGAGCACTTTACCTATGAATCATAAAAGGAAAATCACGAATCTAACTTAAAAAGAGTCAGTATGACGTCATCGTTGATTATGTTTTTGCATGAGATCACAGAGTGGGCGTAATAAATACTTTTGCAAATCATGATACTTAATCAGCTCATTGACATGATAAATGTAAATGATCAAACAAGACAAGGTACCTTAATTTTTCCCAAGAATATGCTTCGAATGATGCAACCACCTCTCCACATTAATGCAATGCTCCCAAAATTGAGTTCCCAGTTGTTAGCCTGCAAACATTATAATATTAAAACATATTAAAAGTCTTAATAGTGGACAATTCAAGGATAAGTATAAACGCAATCTTTTTTCACATTAGGAATATTAAAATTAATAATTCAAATTAAGTACCTTAGCAGCTTCACGAAGTAGCATAAACCCTTGAGCATAAGAAATAAGCTTGCTCGCGTATAGAGCATTTTGCAAATTATCCAAAAACTTCTTTTTGTCTCCTGTGAATTTGACATTGGGACCGGGCAAAGCCTGACTAGCTTTCACACGTTCCTCTGTTGAGTATAAAAGTAAAAAATAGACTTTGTTGGACATTATTATCATTTCAAGTAGGTAAGTGTGAGTATATTTTACCTTTCAATGATGATAGGAATCTAGCAAAAACAGCTTCTCCAATTAGAGTAACTGGAACTCCATAGTCTAAGGCACTGACACTGGTCCACTTTCCAGTACCTTTCTGGCCCGCTGAATCACGGATTTTAGGTAGTAGATACTGACCTAAAAGCAAATAATATTTTTGTAAATTCTACATTAAATATATAAATACAACAAAAAATTATAGTATTTGATACAGTAAATATGAAACTGAGTGTTTTTATTACATACCTTCAGCATCTTTATATTTCAAAATATCTCTTGTTATTTCAATAAGGAAAGAGTCTAATGGACCTTTGTTCCACTCTTCGAAAACAGCAGCCATTTCATCTTGTTTCATACCTACAAAAATTTATTATCAAATTAATTTCAAATAATGGTATAGTGAAATTTTCAACACCATTACTACATTATATATATACAATATAGTAATTAACCCTTCCATTCTGGACTGGGAGCAAAAGGAAAACGTAGAATGTGCCCGCTACTTCTCTTCCTGGGCATACTGTAAGTCAGTTAAGGGCCAGAGGTTTTATTGGCGTTTTTGTGGCCTCCTGTCACTGCGATAGTCTCTCTCCTCCTCATTATAATACCTCCAAAGTCAAACATGACATCAGATGGTCTTATAACCTCTGGTGTTCTGCCTACCCCATAAAGGATGCAGGAGTGTATTATGTCTGTATGTATGTAAAAAAAATTATAGATCTAACATGAGACTCACAATTTTGTGGAATCTCTAAAGAATTTTAAGACACATTGATTCTAATAATAAAAAAAAGACGTGTGGCACTCGAAGACTGCCGCGGTAAAGCTATTGCTTAGCATTTTTTATCAACTTATGCAATTATAATTATTTATTTATTTTATTAATGCAGTAATGTTTGATCTAATATGAAGTTCCACAAGTTCCTAGTAGATGGCGCTGATTGTTTATTAAAGCCAGCATGTAAAGTTATGAAATCAAAGTATCACCGCTGTGTCGGTCGGAGTGGGGGGTGTTAGGTTTTTTTCGTTACGGAATTTCTGGATTCGGTCAGCACGCTCAAGGCCCGCGATAGAAGCTATGCAATAGCTTAAAAACATAGGTAATTATTTTTTGTATAAACGCAAGTTACTAACTTAAAATTATATTGTTACTAGCTGTTGCCCGCGACTTTGTCCGCGTGAATACCGGTTATCGGAGTTGGATAAATATTATTATAATGTCCTGCTTGAAGTTCAAACCTAAACTATTCTTAATATCCTCTACATCGATTCAGTAGTTCAGTTGTGAAAGCGTTACTTACTGATAGATAAACTGACGGTGTTACTTCAAAAACTATTACAACAAAGCTATGATCCGCAGTTGCACCTTGGTTTTATGAAAAAGACGTACAAAAAAATTAGAAAAAGTAAGGCTTAACGTAAGTAAAACGAAAAGCACACTGGGAAAAAGTAACATAGATGGTCCCCGGGACTTCGTCTGCATTGAATTAGATTTCGAGTAGGTTATTTTCTTCTCCAAGGTCCTATCTATCTACAAACAAAACTAAAAATTATAAAATAAAAATGAAGAATCTTCTCCCGTACAATATGTATAACTCCTAACCTTAAACATAACTATCTTTTACTTTAAAAAGGCACATTGCATTATAAACAAATCGCTAGTGCCTTGATTTTTTTTAATTTACACAATATCTTCATTAATTATAGCTTATATGCTATTCTAGGTAAAGCTGTGTTACTATAGTTTCATAAAAATCAATTCCTTAGTTTTCACAATCAAACAACTTAGTCAATTTTAATGTAATTTGCTATGATAGTTCATAAAGTCCTGTGTTAACATATACGCTACTTTTAATTCCGAAGAAATCTACGGTTCATGACTTCCAAGAGGTCGAAACGATAACGAAATAAAGAAAACGTAAATGATATTGAATTCCATTATTTTAGGTTTAACTTTATTACAATATATGTCTGTATGTAACTTCCTAAATTAAATTGTGTAAGAAGCTTAATTAAAGATTTAGCCCTATTAAACTATGCTCCTACATGCCAACTATCTTTCGGATATTACCCACATTTTAAAAGCCCTTTTTTTAAATACTTTTACTAGGAGCATTTCAGTAAATTTCCTATTCCCATGTTTATTTTATACTATAGTTCAGTATATTTTCTGGCTATCTGTACGCTTTCACCTCTAAACTACTACTGCCACTACTGTTGCTTTCATGCTGGA
Organism: Stenoptilia bipunctidactyla; assembly: GCA_944452665.1. Taxonomy (NCBI): domain Eukaryota; kingdom Metazoa; phylum Arthropoda; class Insecta; order Lepidoptera; family Pterophoridae; genus Stenoptilia; species Stenoptilia bipunctidactyla. The sequence continues at coordinate 37,478,955 of OX101721.1, forward strand.
CTGGGAGCAACAGAAAATCATAGAATGTACCAGCTGCTTCTCTTCCCGGGCATACTGTAAAAGTAGTTTAAGGAATAGAGGTTTTATTGGCGTTTTGGTGGGCGATAGGCTGACCCCTTGTCACTGCAATATTCTTTCTCCATCATATGGTTTTATAGCATTTGGTGTTCTGCCTACCCCATAAGCGATACAGGCGTGAAGCTATGTATGTATGTTCGTTTAGTCTACAAACAGTAGAATTAGATACCAGGCTTGCCTATAAAGCGTATCAATATTCAATGTCTTGTTATTGAAATTAGGTAATAATTACTATCCTTATACCTACCTACCATTCGTTTTTCACTAAAATTTGCTGCCAAATATAACCACTGCAGTGGTAATGCGTACCGAAAATATTTTATGAAGAGCCTATTTATTCTATCGTAAACCCGTTTGGTATCATCTTTGTCCTCATTTACACTTAGGTACTATCAGGTGAGAATGAGGTCAAAGTCGGGCTTAGTGACCGATTTGAAAAAAAAAAGTAGTAGGTACATAGTATTATTATTTATTGGGAATAGAAAGTTATTGCGCAGAAATTAAATTTGTAGGCACTCTGACTCCGATCCGTTACACTAATTTCGTAGTTTATTCAGATAAATTATATTTCCAAGTCAAATAATAAAAGTTGAAGGAATATGGCGTCCAGAATTTGATAGGTATCTCGGAGCATGTGGCCGGCCATGCCAGAGAAACACTCGCGCGCCCGACCGCGTCTTCCCGAACATACCTATTTTATTTTAAAATTACCATATCTTATATTATATAAAATGTTGATTGAAATAAGTGATGTCAAAGACACTTTTGTTCGCCATTGATACTTATGATAAATTATGATAAATAACGTATAAAATTGGATAAGGATCAATGGTAAGTATATTAACCATTGATCCTTATCCAATCGCAAATGAATAAATTAATTTCGAACACGATTTATAACCATACAAATGGTTATTGTGAGTATCTTTAAAGATAGGTATATGCTGTCGCTGACTTTTTTTATAACTTTTAAAGAGGAACAATTTCGTAATACATTATTTTTGTGTGAGTTAAACCGTTTACGCAGCGTCCGTAATGGAAGCTCTCAAAATTGAATAATTTCTCCCCTTTTCGCAACATTTTCCTTTGTAACTTCGCTCCTATTAGTCACATCGTGATGTTATATAGCCTATAGCGTTCCTCAATAAATGGATCGAAAAATTCTTTTTGTCTATCAAAGACAAAAAGAATTTTTCAATTCGATCCAGTAGTTCCTGAGATTAGCGCGTTCAACCAAACAAACAAACAAACTCTTCAGCCTTATAATACTAGTATAGATTGAATCCACTGAAACTATGTGCCCTAGAAATTAAGTAAAAATTTGGATGGGGAAATTTGAAAGGTTTGTAATGCTTGATCTGCTGCCTTCTGTGCATTATTTAGGAGTAACAGGCAAAATTTAATCATGAATTTTTTATGGCTTCAGGAACTGCTCTTAGTTATTCTGAATGGTAGTTTTTCGCTATGTGTTGAAACATTAATCTCCAAAATTTTGAGTTCAGATTATAGGAAAAATCAATTGTTATTTGTCTAGATAAAAATCAAGTGATGTATATCATGATATTTATCTGTGTATATATATCTGAATTGGTGAACCCTGATAAAAAGTAAAACTTAATGTGATTATATAGACATATTTTACCTAAAACATCTTTCATCAGGTGGAAAGTTTCACAAATCAGCTGCATATCTCCATATTCAATTCCATTGTGTACCATTTTTACAAAGTGACCTGCACCATCATTGCCTACCCAATCACAGCATGGCTGACCATCAGCTTTAGCAGCAATTGCCTGAGAGACAGATAAATAACGATTAATATCATCAAATGTACCTAATTAAAAATAATAAATGATTAAGAATGAAAATCTTTTCAATCTTAATTGTCTTTAATTATAGATTAAGGTTTTGAGGGTAACATTGTGAGCATTTTATACTTAAGTTCAAGACTGTTTTGGGATGATCAAATTTTCATTAACTAAGTTTCTGATGTAAACATATGTACCTGGAAAATAGGCTTAAGTATTGGCCAAGCTTCTTTGTGCCCTCCAGGCATCAAAGATGGTCCATACCTAGCACCGTCTTCACCTCCACTAACCTGTAATATTTAATTCATGAAACAACAGGAAATATTAATATATAAATACCTACTTCAAAAACAAAGCAGAAATACTTACACCCATACCAACATACAAAATGCCTGTTGGAGCTAATTCCTTACACCAGCGCTGGGTGTCAGAGTATTGTGAGTTTCCACCATCAATTATGATGTCACCTTTCTCTAACAGCTTTGTCAAATTCTTCACGTAATCATCAACAGCAGAACCAGCTGTAATAGAGTTACAATAATATTTAATAATATGCAAGCAATAGAGGATATTACAGAAATTTCAATTTGTATATTTATTTAAATCTGATGTGTTTATAGAAACATATACATTTGTAATACAAACAACTTATATCTTCAAACTAAATAAGAAAATTTTATGTAACTTCTGCAGATATTTGTCATAGGTCTGGGTGTTTTTCCATCTAGGTTTTACAAGTATATATGTAAACAAAAAGTTCAAAGAGTTTTATCTATTATCTGTTTCCCATTAGTCACATAACTTTGGCTCAGTTTTGGGCTTGTGCTGTGTGAAAATAAATCATGTTCAGATTTTGTTTTTCATAATATTCTGATAGTACCTTTTACCAACAGCACAATTTTCCTGGGTTTCTTTAATTTGTCAATCAAGTCTGATAGAGACTGCGCTCCAATGATTTTTTTGCCCTTAGCTTCATTAGCTAAAAATTCATCCACCTGTTAAAAAATATGAAAAAAGTGTTTAATTTAAGAAATAATACGAAAATTTAGTTTAGCATATAAATTGAGAATCATGCATTAGTAATACTTAATAACTGTTATGATTCTTTGGCCGCTTAGTGCTATGTCAAATGTGTTATTTTGATGTTATTTACCTTTTGCACAGTTCTGTTAAATGCACAAACAACAAAACCTTTTGACTCCATATTCAAAATGAGGTTTTGACCCATTACGGCCAAGCCAATGAGGCCTATATCTGCTTTCACTCTGAAAAATTATACATAAAATTGGTCATAAAGTCAAAAAAATATATATTGGAGCAGGTTACCATCAGTATTAAATATTTAAGTTAATTATATACGTCAAAACCAAAAACGGCGAACTTAATTTAACAAGTGAGGTGACATTCACCTTCAAGTAACCTTTTTTAGATATTCATGAATAAGAAAATATTTTTTTGAAGAATCGGGGTAGTATTGTTTAAAGAAAATAATTAGGCAATAACCACCAAATTAATAACTTGTTCATGATATAATAAAAATATTTCAATGTAAAAATACTTACTCAGTCATTTTGTAGGAATTTCAAAAGTCAGCTCGTGATAATACAAAGTTAAATGAAACCTGACAACTGGGTTAGCAGGATTTTAAATAGGATTCGATCTTACAAGCCGTAATCACAAAAATGTATTTGTAAAACCCTAAAAAAGTTTTACAGTGAATAGTTCCACAGGTAGGCCGTGCGTACAGAAAAGAAGACCGTGAGTGAAAGTGTGTAGAGTATGTCGGGGTTACTCTTTATATCTTTGTATGATATGAATGAATGAATGATCAATGACCTCAAGAACCACAGAAAGCAAATATTGCACACTATGGTCTGACAAAGATCTTCTGGCGCGTGGCAAAAGTTGGAACTAATCACCATCTTGGGAAATGTCACTTCATGACGCCAAAATACGGACTTAGTAAAAGTGAAAAGTTTCTTTTACGAAAGAAGAACAATCGAACTCTTCAGAAACAAGCAAGTTGCATCTGCAATAATCCTTCCTTCAATTGTTCGTTCTGCTGTCGAACTGAACACACAGATAACTATTAAAATAGTTGATTGAACGGACGGGTATTTTGTGTGCGCTTTCCAGTATTTTGCATCTATTAAAGTTCTCACCAGTGTGGCGCAGCCTTACATAAAATAAAAGGTAGTTTGAAACGCACGGAATCTAAAGGCGACAGAATCCGCTTACAATGGTTGCTATCAATTGCTATGACATCTCTGTTTCTCTGGTTTTAGCCGTATAATACGTCACAGCGGCCATCTTTGGCCCGCGTTAATTTTTAAAGTTCTTTTAAGTGAAATACTGTGATTGGCTATTCGGTGTAATTTTTGATTCCTTGTCTTTTCTTTGGAACTGTGTACTGGTGTCTCCTACCTATAGTTGTAAAGAACCCGTTAACTACGGTTAATTAACCAAATTCATGGTTAGCTACCGATAGTTTTTCTTTCTTTTCTTGTTAACCGACACCAAAAAAGGGGGTTATCAATTATATATATATGTATGTATGTATGTAATATTTTCAGAATTACCGAGTTTTCCTATATGTTAGTCTATATCAATGTCTGAACAAATGTGCCAAATTTCAATAGTGTATATATGTTTTTATGTTTGTGTTCGCATATCTCCGGAACTACACGTCCGATTTGACTAATTCATTCATTTTTTGTTTTACCCACTAGGTATCGTTCTACTTAGGTTAAAATATAAGTTTATCAAAATCGGTTCAATAGTTTTTGAGGTAGGGAATTTCAACCGACTTTTTTTTGCCAGTCGAAGCTGGCATCATCGCGCAACTTGCGATTCACATTTCAATCTGTTAGCGACATCTTACGGTGGTATTTAACCGTAACAAGCATAAAATGCAGTTAACCGTTAATAACGAAAAATGCATATTTAACCGCGTGGTTAAAATCGTTAATAACCAGCTTCGCAACTATACTCCTTCCCCTGAGCGGTCCTAGAAAGAGGTACACTTACAACAGTGAGCTTCTACTCAAATTAACATCATCAAGCAAATTTAGAAAATAGAAAAAATAAATATTGAATAGACGCAGGACTGGGGCTTGAACCGGCGTGGCATTTATCGGTGATTGTGTACGCTAGCCACTAGGACACGAAAGCTTGCCTCGCCCACCTTGAAATTAACGAACCGTACGCTCGACTACGTAGCTACAGCTACGACTACGCGGACGTCAATACCTAACGTAGATAAGGCTACGCCATAAACCATAAAATAGGTTTGTTTTTTTTTTTCTCTTTGAAAATGTCAGTAGCTCGCTCTCCACCTTCTACACCTAAAGAAATAAAGAAGATTAGCAGTTCGGAGTCGGATTTGGCTTCTACAAAGAAAAGTGAGTTCATTAATAGAAATAGTAGAACTAAACGAACTGAACAAACCGAACACCTCAATGTTTGGCAAAGAGGGACCCTCTCGGGGCATCTATGTCCTCGGAACAACTACCAGGCAGTCGTAAAAAACTTTTCAACACACTTGCTCGTAAAGTGAGCCTTATTCTATTGAATTTAGAACTATAACCTGGGGTATAAGTCACGCGTGCATAATATATTATACCCTAGTGCATAATAATTATAATGAATCCTACAAAGTTGAATTGTACCTTAGTGCAAATTACATGCGAGTAAACAGAGCATATTTTATTGATCCGGGTTATACATTAAATATATGCAGTGCGGTATGTCTGTCTTTTACTCACAAGTGTGTTGAAAATTGTCGTATGTAACTCGTGAGCGTTGCTAATTACAGTCTCGCTCGGCTCATTATTAAGCCCTCGCCTGCGGCTCGGGCTCAAATCACAGCCTCGACTGTAATTAGCAACTTAGCTCACATTGACACATTTGGCGTTTTTTTTTCCGCCAAATGTGTCAATGTCTGTATAGCATATACAGCCTATTTTAAGTGAAAATGTTTAATTTGGAGTGGTAAATGCAAATATTTTAATATTTTATAACAAATTATTGTAAATTGTGAATAATTTGTTTGATATACAAATTTATTTTACTCATATAAGGCGCAAACATTTAAAAATGTATATGGATTTGAAGTGGTATAAAACCTCTTTGTTGTTTCTGAAAATATTTAATGTATAACCCGGACCAATAAAATATGCTCTGTTTACTCGCATGTAATTTGCACAAAGGCACAATTCAACTTTGTAGGATTCATTATATTATGCACTAGGGTATAATATATTATGCACGCGTGACTTATAGCCCAGTTTATAGTTCTAAATTCAATAGAATAACGCTCACTTTACGAGCAAGTGTGTTGAAAAGTTTATTGTACTCAAAATAGTTTCGAAAAACTTATGAAACTTTTATTTCTACTTTACTTACTCTGGTAATATAACAGGCATTTTTCTGGACTGTTAATCTATATAAATGGCGCATCATGATTTAATAAATAATGATCTAGATCTTTTAAACATAAATAATGCATATATCTGTGCACCGGAAACTATATACAATATTATAACCAATCTTTTGAAAATATTACAATTTTACACATTAACTAGCTTTTGTCCGCAACTATGTACGCGCATAAACATTGTTTATATTTAACACAACCAGTCACTTATTGAAGAACCTTCATGCCAAGTATCACATCCATGCACTCAAGGATAAGATTTTTCATACATACTAAAAAGTCCTATTATTTCCGTTCCCAAGGGAATTTCGGGAATCCCTTCCTTAGTGCACCCCTGCATCCCCTAAAGAATGTATGTTCCAAATTTCATCTCTCTACGCCCAGTAGTTACGGCTGTACATTGTCTGTCAGTCACTCAATCAGTAACGGAACAGTTTATATTGATATACGTAGCTTAAACAAAAAATTTGATCAATTTCAACTATTATTAAAATTGATAAAAACTAATATAATTGTAGACTTTGTAATCTTAACTTAGTGTTGGTAAAGTAGTAAACTTACCCTACATGAATGGCTATAACTCACATCTCACAAAAAACAACAATAACCAAAACGACGGAATAGTTACCTTAGAGTTGATACCTTAGAGAGAATACCTTAGAGTTGAACTTCAGTGTAGAATATTAGAACCAGTGTTTAAAGATGGTAACTGCCTTATTTGCAAAGTAAACAATAATCTATCTTTTGTAGCTATTTATCGGCCTCCTTCGTTTAATACGAATCTAAATTTAGAAAGCTTTCGTAATACTCTAGTCTAGATAATGAATATAAAGAAATCAATTCATATGAAAACATTGCTCTCGTAGTTCACATCAACATAAACATAAAAAGCTTGACTACTGGTGACAGAAGACTAGACTAGGTACTTAATATTTAATGCATCTTATGGCCTGATACCTACACATATGTTCCCAACTAGGGGAGATAATTGCATGGATCATATTTTACTGAAATCCTTCCTTAAAAATACATCTCTTATTTTGCGGTCCAATATAACAGACCATAATCCTATTATACTAGTTCTCGAGCAAAGTAAAACCAATAATAAACTGCTATCAACCTCGGTTTTAACTACTCCGATATAAAAATGGAACTTGAAGAAACCAATTTTTGGAAATTTTTGCAACATCTGACCCGAATGAAGCTACGATAAAAAAAGCAGCATGGAATGATGTTTGTAATTTTTTCAGCAACATAGGTGAAAGTCTAACTTAAACGTGAAAATCCGAATGTGAGAAATACAACCCTTGAAATTCGTCTACCAATTGTAATGTTACCCTGTCTCCATCTAATTCCCCTGTCATTCTACTAGTGGACGAAACTGAACTTGAAACAACTATTTTACAATTACGACAGAATTGCACCACTGGATGGGATGGAATATCTACTAATATATTAAGGCTATGCCGTCATGCCTCCTTAACACACATTGTTAATCGGCCAATTGAAACTAGTGTTTTCTCAGATCTTCTTAAGTTGGCTGTAGTCCATCCTATTTATAAGTCTGGAGACAGAGATCGTGTCAACAACTATCGTCCCAAATCTCTGAAAAGAAATCTGGATAAACATAATTTAATCCCAAACAACCAATACGGATTTTGGTCAAGAATTTTGACAGAAGATACCATTTTCGATCTAACTCAAGCGATAGCTAATATGGATAACAAAACCTAATGCTTAGGTATTTTTTGGACCTTTCCAAAGCATTCGACACGGTCTCTGTGCCCCTTCTTGTATCTAATCTAGAAAGTATAGGAATAAGAGGGGTAGCATTGAATATTATCAAAGACTACCTAACCTACAGGAAGCAAATGGTCCAAATTGATACTTTTTATAGCGAGGAGAAACCTGTTACGTATGGCGTACCTCAGGGCAGCGTCTTGGGTCCAACTCTGTTCCTGATTTACATAAACAATCTCTGCACCAAGATACTGCCCAACTGCAAGATATTCACGTACGCAGATGATACGGCTATTTTGGTGCAATGGCGTTTATGGGAGCACGTAAAATAATCTGGCGAAGAGGGCTTACACAAAGTGATGACATGGTTAACGGCAAATCTGCTAACTCTAAACCTAGATAAAACTAAATTTATACCCTTCTCAATACGTGAGAATCACCAGCCTTCTGAAATTATGAAATAAAGGCCCACACCTGCTCCAAATTAAGACACACTACTTCATGTTCATGTCATAATGTGTGTAAAACACGTATCATTAAATATTTAGGGGTCTTAATTGATAAACTTAGTTGGAATGATCATATCGACTTGTTGTCTCTAAGAGTGATACACCTTGCTTATATATTCTAGACTCTGAGAAACTCCGCCAAGATAAACATACTAAAAATGACGTACCTATCACTTTGCCAGGCTATCATATCTTACTGTATCACAGTATGGGGCCGGACGTGTGCAAAGAATATGATCCACCTAGAAAGGGCACAAAGAGCTGTATTTAAGGTAACTGTTAAAAAACCGAGGAGATATCCTACCTTCTCGCTGTATTCTGAAAGTAAAATATTAACTGCCAGGCAACTAAACATATATACTTAAAACTTTCGTGAGAAAACATTTAGCGTCCCTCCTTCTAACCCCAAAAAAACGTAAAAACAACTTACCTGCAATCGTTCTTAGAACTTCCTTCGCCAAATACCATCACTTTGTACTTAGCAACATATTAAATCTCAAACATAGTCACAAATTGGTGACACACATTAGACTACGAAAAGACTGAGCAGTTGCTTAAAAACTATGCCTGAATTCTACGTCAACACAACTACACATGTACACTAAAATGTACACCACACATGTACATACACTACATCACGTACATATACACCTACACATGTGTATTACCATATTAATATTTGTATTTCTTTCTTTTTTGCTTTAATTTATTGTACTGTTTTATGCACCCAATTTAAGATACACATACATTGTGTTAAATTGTATATTCACGGTCGAACACTGTTCCTTACGAATCAGGAGTTATTCCTAGTTTAAGGGACAGGGTCACACTTTGAAATTAAATTTATTATAATGTATAGACATTAATTTATATAAAGTTATTATTTATGTAATGTTAATCATAAATTATTATTTTTATTATTATTATTTAATGAAATCCGTCAATGTCAGTTAACTTCGCGGTTTGTTGATTTTATAGCTCCTGCTTACTTGAGGTTGAAATGAAGCGATCAGTTTGATGATTAGAAATATAATGATTTAATAAATTGATAAAACTTAATATACGAGGGCGAATCAAAAAGTTCTGAGAATGAATACAAAAAAAAAATTAAATAAAAATATTTTATTTTTCTACGTAATCTCCTTCTAATCTAATACACTTAGAATACCACATCTCCAGCTTTCTTATTCCTTCCGCAAAAAAATCATTTTCTCGACTATTAAAAACTCCTCTACGGCAGTCATAACCGCGTCATCATCGTCAAATTTAGTTCCACGAATATGCTCCTTTAATTTTGGAAATAAGTGAAAATCACTCGGGGCTAAGTCAGGAGAATATGGTGGGTCATCAAGGACTTCGAAGCCAGCACTGCGGATTGCGGTGAGCGCAACTTCCAACAATGAGGTGGAGTGTTATCCTGGAGAAACAACACGCCCAATGACAGTTTCTCACGATGTTTTTCTTTAATCGCTTCACGTAATTTCGGGATTAAGTTTGCATAATAGGATCCAGCTATCGTTTGCCCTTTTGGCAAGTAATTAGTAAAGAGGATTCCTTCACTATCCCAGAATACCGAGGCCATAACTTTGCTAGCGGAAGGAGAAACGCGAAATTTCTTCACGGGTGGTGAGGATGGTCGTTTCCAAGACATGCTTTGTCTTTTCGTTTCCGGGTCGAAATGGTGGACCCATGTTTCGTCCATGGTTACAACACGACGGCAAAATTGATCTGAATCACGTTGGACAATTTTGAGATTACGCTTAGAAATTTCCAAACGTCGATTTTTGTTTTCTTCGGTTAACATTCGTGGCACCCATCTTGCTGACACTTTTTTGAACCCCATTGAATCGGTTAAAATTGACTGAATGCTACAAAACGATATCTTAAGGATCTTAGCTAAATATTTTATTGAAATTCTTCTGTAGTCTAAAACCGATTTTTCCACTTTTTTGTCATTTTCTTCGGTGATGGAGGTTGAAGGTCGTCCAGAACGCGGGTCATCTTTACAGCTCGACCTACCTCTTTTAAATTCAGCAAACCAATAAGCCACAGTGGAATAAAGTAAAGCATCATTCCGAAATGTCTGTTGAATGTCCGAAAAAATCTCTTTCGTTGACATTTTTTTCAGGAACAGATACTTTATTACCGCGCGTAACTCGTTTTTGTCTATAGTTTCGGTTTTTTATCAGAACACTCGACAATAAAATTAATATTTTGCAAACGATCTGTCGAAAACAATTGAAAGTCTGGATAAATAATATGTAATTGTCAATTGTGGCGTCCTCCGACGTGACCCACAGAGAATCAATATATTATTTTCTATTAATCAAACGTACTAGATAAAATCAATACCAAGATAAGATTAAATATTGTTAACTTAATTATGCACGTATATCTTACTATATAAACTATTTCTATTTGTTAATAAATTGTCACTCAAGATGTAATCGTGTCTTGCTTTAAAACCCTTTTCCTGGTCGTAATATCAATGTTTAAAAAAAATATCGAACTGACTCCAAAAAGGTTAAATACATATAAGTATCTAAGAACTTTTTGATTCACCCTAGTATACAGGTGTTAGAAAAGATACACTGTCAACTATTTCATTCGAAACTCTCGCAGAGCGAAATAGGTGTCGTCTATCTCGCTCGCACACACATATCCTCGGTGTTGCGCCGTAGTCCGCTAGTAGCAGCTAGTTGCTAGGGTAGCTACAGTGCTCCCCCTCAAGCGAAACGTACTGGTTTGACTACACGTCCACTTCGGTTAGTGCGTAGTGTCGTATGCTGCGAAGTACTGCTGTGTGGTACTGCGGTCGGGGCTACTACGTTGTCAGGCGGCAGTGGTGGTGCGATAATGTACGCCGGTTTCAGTCTATCGATGTCGAATATGGCTTTTTCCGAATTGTCGGTGATGAAAACAGTGCGGCGACGGTGTTGAAGAGCGGCTGCGTGAACGGTATCTTCTGTCTCTCTCTCTCTCTCGCGATGTATGGACGACGGCCGCGCCCGTATGTTTAATGTTGTGTTTTTAAAGCGGAGACTTCTAATGTTAATTTTCTTATTTCTTCAATTAGTAGCAGATTTTCATTTGAGTATGGATGGCTTCACGAAGCTCAAGTTTCTGGAACGGTTGAGACGGCGTTTACTTCTTGGCTTTGCTCTATTAGTTTGTAGGCTAATAAAGATAGATCTTCTAACTGAGCCTTCGTTGAAAATGTATCGCTGACGACTAGTACCGAGCGAACGTGTGCAGGCAAGTGGTTCATCCACATCATTAATTGAAGAGTAGAGTAGGGAACTTTGTTTATCGCAAGATCTCGCATTTTTGTAAGCAACTCCGATGGCCGTTGGTCGCCGAGCTCCATTTCTCCTTCGCTTTCTTCGTAAACTAATATGAGCCGGTCCTTTATTAAGTTGTATTGATTATCTTGAGATGGCTTGTAAAGAAGATCGCTGATGTGTTCGACGTGGCCTAGCCCCCCTCGCAATCAAGCCCGTCGGCGGTCAGTCGTAAGACTGGCGGCCGTCGGGCGATCAGCGTAGGGGGCTAGGGGGTCAGTTGGCCGGCTATTGCCTCCAGCTGCTGTATGCCCCTCCTCAGGGCAGGCTCCGGGTCCCTTGAGACTCTCAGAGCGCGTAGGGCAGTCCGTAGTATGACCAGTGCGGTCTTTATGACGGCGCTGGCTGGGTCGTCGGGTCCGGTGGGGGCCGCGGCCGTCTCAACGCACTGGGTGGAGGTTGGCTCGCGGCGCCTTGCGGTCGGCGCGGCCTGTTCGGCGGCGCCGGCTGGGTTGTCGCGTTCGGTCGGGGCCGCGACTGGCTCTACGCCCGGGGCGGAGCTACAGTCGCGACGCCGTTTGTCATCAATGGTAGGGGCCGTGACCGCCTCAACGCACTGGGCGGAGGCTGGTCGGCGGCGCCTTCTCCTCCTCGTCTTCTTCGGGGCGGCCGTCGCCGGGTTGGCGGGAGCCATAAGGCTCGCCTGGCCCGGGGCGGCTGGGACTTCACGGGCTTGGGCGACAGTGCCCGCCTTCCTGTTGCGCGCCTCGCGTTGGAAGACGCGGCACGCTGCGCTACTTGCGGGGTGTGACTCCCCGCAATTAGCGCACGTGGCGGGCTCCTCACGCGGGCGCGGGCACTCTGCGGCGTGGTGCTCGCCCCCGCACCGCACACAAGCAAGAGGCCTGTGGCAGTGGTGGGACGAGTGCCGGAATTTCTGGCAGCGGTGACACTGTGGCGGGCCCCTCCTACCACGCCAGGCTTCAATCTTGATGCCCGGCATGAGGAGGAGCTCCGACACAGCGTAGATCCGCGCGAAGTCCTTGCAGCGGGCAATCTGGGCGTAGTAGATGCAGCCCGGGCGCCCTGAACGAGCGCGGATGGGCCGCACGTACTCCGCCTGGAAGGAGAGCCGCTGGAGCTCCTCCTGTATATCCTCTGGTGGTGTGTCCGCAGGGAGGCCGCGGATCGCTACCTTAACGGTTCGCTCAGCTGGAAGGGAGTAAGAAAACCAGCTGATTTTCTCAGTCTCTTCCAGCCTCGCGAGGTACCGTTGGACGATGCGGTATTCCACATCGTCGGCAGGCAGGAACCGTATGCCTCGACCGTACGGGCGCACGGAGGCTGGACGGCCGAGCTCGTCCCACAACTGGCGGATGTGAGTCTGCCAGTTAGGGAGGTGCTCAACTATCAGCGGCGGGTATTTCATCTTCGGCTGCGTGGGCGGCGTCGGTGTAGCTCTGCGGCTGCGCGGTCGCGGGCCGCTTTGCAGGCGGCAACGGTGTCGGACTCCACCGTTCTCCCCTCGGGGGGGGGCGAGTGAAGACTTACGACGAATTAATGAAAATTGGATTGGCCGCGACCGCCTGTAGTGCTCTTTCCCTCTGTCCGGACCTCTCTCTTTCGTGTACCGCGCTCTATCGCTCTCGGCGAAATTGAGCGCCGGCGTTTTTCCGCGCCCGTGACTGCCTTTCACGAAAGTCGTCCTGGTTAGGGGGCCAGTCCCGCCCTTGGTACCTGCCCGGTCTGCCACCGGTAAGGGCATCGGGCCGACCAGTGCTCCCTGACTAAGGGTCGCAGAGAGGCAGTCGCCCTCCGCGAACTTCGCACGGCATCGCCATGCCGAGCCAACCGCCACAGTGGAAGCCGACCACTCCTGCGCCACTTCCCGCCGCGCGCCGCCAACCGGCAGCCGCTCGCGAGAAGAAGCCATCGCAGTCGAAGAGGTCGCCCGCCGCCGAGCCCACCGCCAGCAAGCCCACCAAGGCTGTGACGCCACCGGCCGTTAAACCGTCCCGAATACCGGCGAGAACGCCGCCACCCGTGTCGGTGGCCCCGTCGACCGCCGAGACTGGCGATACTACTAAAGCGGTAGTGGTAGTATTGCCGCCTCTAGCGTCGGCCCTGCCGCCGATAGGGACGTCCGCTATCTCACCGCGCCGGGACGATTTACCGGCCGCCCTGTTCACCGACCTGGTGCGGCAGTTGGCCAAACTTACGCCCGATGACACGGAGCAGATCTTGGCCGAGGTATACGCATACCACGGCTTGACTGCCCCAACGCCGCTGCCGCCAAGGCTGCAAGCTGGGGAATAGAGTACGTCTCCCTCGACTCCCGGGGCGGGCGACGAATTCTTCCCCGCACCGCCGCCGACGCCTCTGCAGACGCTGGTCCGCGCGCGCCCGCAACCTGTAGGCAACCCGCCGGACCAGATGCTCATGGAGACGCCGCGCCAGCCTTTCCGCCTACCTCCGAGGCGCCAAGCCGAGGCGCACAGACGCAAGGTGCCCTCCGAGGCCCCCGCCGCCGCGCCCCTCGCCTCCGCAACCGCGCTCCCTACCCAGGGGCGCCCCACGCCGACCTCTCAAAAGACGCCGTTGAGCATGCCGGTCCTATCCACCTCACCGGATATGGACGGTGCTCTGGCGCCCCGCACCGGACTAGACTACGCTGCGGTAGCGGCCTCACCGCCGACACCGCCGCCGCCCGCAAAGCGGCCGTTGCCCGCGCCGCCGCCGCCTCGCCGACGCCGCCCACGCCGCCGAAGACCACGACGAAGACCCGGTACCCGCCGCTGATTGTCGAGACCCTCCCCAACTGGTAGACTCACGTCCGCCGGTTGAGGGACGAGCTCGGCCGTCCAGCGAACGTGCGACCGTTCGGTAAAGGCATGCGGTTCACACCTATCGACGACGTGGAATACCGCGTCGTCCAGCGATATCTCACTCAGCTGGAAGCGACCGAGTAGATTTCTTGGTTTTCCTACTCGCTTCCGGCTGAGCGGCATGTCAAGGTGGCGATCCGCGGCCTCCCCTCCGATACCCTAGCCCAGGACATCCAGGATGAGCTAAACCAGCTCTCCTTTCAGGCGGAGTATGTGCGGCCCATCCGCGCTCGTATATTAAGGAAACAATAAACGTTTTTTATCTTATCCTTATCTTATCTTACATGGGCGCCCGGGCTGCATAGTCTACGCCCAGATCGCCCGTACCAAGAAATTCGCCGACATCTACGCTGTGTCGGAGCTCTTGTGCATGCCAGGGATCAGGATTGAGTCCTGGCGAGGCAAGAGAGGTCCGGCACAGTGCCACCGGTGTCAACGGTTCCGGCACTCGTCCCACCACTGCCACAGATCTATTGCTTGTGTGCGGTGCGGCGGCGAGCACCACGCCCCAGAGTGCCCCGCGTGAGGAGCCCGCCACGTGCGCTAATTGCGGGGAGTCACATCCCGCAAGAAGCGCAGCGTGCCGCGTCTTCCGAGGCGCGCAACAGGAAGGCGGGCACTGTTGCCCTAACCTTATGGCTCCCGCCAACCCGGCGACGGCCGCCCCGAAGAAGACGAGGAGAAGGCGCCGCAAGCCGAAATCCGCCTCAGGCGTTGATACGGCTGCGGCCCCTACCAGACCTGACGACCCAGACGGCGCCGCCGAACAGGCCGCGCCAACTGTAAGGCGCCGCGAGTCAACCTCCGCCCCGCACGTTGAGACGGCCGCGGCCCCCACCAGACTTGACGACCCCACCAGCGCCGCCATAAAGGCCGCACTGACGATACTTAAGACGGCCCTGCACGCTCTGCAGGTCTCCAAAGACCCAGAGCCCGCCCTGAAGAAGGGCATTCTTCAGCTGGAGGCAGTAGCCGGCTATCTGACCCCCAGCTTCCCACGCGGATCGCCCGACGGCCGCCTGTCTTGCGATAGACCACCGGCGGGCTTGATCGCGGGTGAAGGTAGGCCACCACCGACGCCACGCCATCGGCACCCAAAGACTGGCTCTACTTTTAGGGCTGCGCTGCTGCCTCCCGAAAGGGGCCATTGAAACGAGCGGATTCCACCGTTCCCCCCTCAGGGGGGGGGGGCGAGTGAAGACATACGAATTAATTAAAATTAAAATTACAGCTAAATAGTAGTTATTTGCGTAGTTTTTATGTATAATGACCTGTTAACCTGCCTTTGCAGTGATATATGTTTGATAAAGATGGTAACTATAAGGTGTAAGATATTCCACTGAGAACAAGTCGGGTGGAAGACAAAAAGCGAACATTTTATGGCTAAATTTCCATTAGATGAAGATCGGTTTGTTCATTTACGAATTTTAATACACTCTTATACTGAGGCCACACTACCTTACCGTCTACCGGCAATAATTATGGCATTAAATGACCGTTTAAATTACTGCACGAACTGGTGTGGTTATACTACGGCCACATTACCTTACGGTCTACCGGCAATAATTATGGCATTAAATTTACCTAGATATGTCAATAAATTTGTATAAATACCACTTTTTCAAGATGGAGGTCGAAGCTGCAGCGGTGTTGTGTTTTATGAGTGCCAATTATTTTTACATGAATCTTTTAAATTTCAACAAAGCTAAAAGAAGACAAAATAGGGTATCCCAAAGAGACGGTTCGGATTGGAATAATTCTAAAAACTCGAGCGCTTTTTCATTTGACCACTCCATGTCGGTCGATACGTGCGTCGCTGGTGAGCTCATATTACACACTGGACAAACGGTAGTGTGGCCACAAACGCAATAATTACTGCGGTAATCTTCTTTGATATGCGAAAAAAGACCGCCGCCGGAGCTATTGCCTACCGCCATTTGCGATATTGATTAGCATTGTAAAATTATGGCCGTAAATCGTGGTTACACCTAGGTGTTGTTTAAGTTATGGCAATAATTATTGGCATATCACGGTAGTGTAGCCTAAGCATTAGTAATTGTATCTTTTAATTTATTGAATTATATTTTAAATAAAAATATATTAATATGTTTTATTTTCTATCAGTGCTATTTTAATAAAAAGCATTTAATTTAGCCTAAATAATAAAAAAATGTTTATTTACGCTCCATTCTTTTAAGCAAGTTCCCTTTTTAAACTTCCTCCATATTAATTTTCACGGCTGTAAGTTAGTATTGTGTATTTTTTTTTACTTACCTATTTTTAAAAGATGATTGCTGTTGAGTTTCTTGCCACTTTTTCTCAACAGATCGACTTTCTGAAGTGGTGGTAGATTCAGTTCAATTTGTAAATCGTTTGACTTATTTCAAATACTTACGAAATAAAGAATATTTGAGTTTGAGTTTGAATATTTAACCCATATTGAGAGACTAATTTGAACATTTTTATTTTTAAGTGTGTCAATAAATTTATATTGATTTTATTAATTTAGTAAGTAATGACGTCTTCAGTGAAATTAACTTTATGAACATGTGTCAGTCAGTAAAAAAAACATTAACTGCACCTGTGTGCTAGTCATGTAATGTCTGCGAAGCAGGTTATTAACGATTTTAACCACGCGGTTAAATATGCATTTTTCGTTATTAACGGTTAATTAACCGCATTATATGCTTGTTACGGTTAAATACCACCGTGAGACGACGCTAAAGGATTGAAATTTATATCGCAAGTTGCGTGATGATGCCAGCTTCGACTGAACTACTGAACTGATTTTGATGAATTTTATAGTGTTCCATAAGTTGAATAATGCCTTGTACTACAAAAAAAGAATAACTTAAATAGGACGTGTAGTTCCGGAGATATGCGAATAAAAACATACTTACTAACATATACGAAAACTGGGCAATTCTGGAAATATTACATACATACGGGTGGAATTGATAACGTCCTTTTTTGAAGTCGGTTAACAGGAAAAGAAAGAAAATATTTATCCTTTTTCGTTGTCGCTATCAGTTATTTAACCGTCAATAACCGCATTTTATCGGTAGCTAACCATACATTTGGTTAATTAACGGTAGTTTTTTACAACTATAAATGTCACCAAAAAGATTTTCATTAAAAACATTTCAAAAATTTATTCAAATTTACATCTTAAGCGGCTTTTTTGTCCATTTTAATGTCATCAAGGTTAAATAAAGGTCAATTGGTCACTTAATCAGAAATCTTGTTCCTCAAAACGGTTTTTCATATGAAGTAAATGAAAAAAATTAACAATGCCCAGGCTAAATTTTAGTTCAAAATCATGAGAGTTATTTCTTTGAGGCCGAGCAAAACTAACATATTTTACTAGGAATTATGTTGCTTCTATCATGACTACTATAGCAAGGCTATACCTTACCAGGTAAGGTAAGCCTAGCATCCTGTAATCTATTAGCACAGCATTCACCCTAGACAAATGTTCTTCCCTACTCCTTCCGGTAATGACTACGTCATCTAATAGGCATAGGACGCTGTCCAGGCCAAAAGTACACAATCCATTGCACGTTGGAAAATAGAAAGCGCACTGGCCAGCCCGAACAACATACGTACGCGTATATTTGAATAGCCCTGCAGATATTGAAGCAGGTTATCTTTTGTGAGTCATTATGTAATGAAAATTGATTGTAAGACATAGATCAATCTAACTTTGAAAACTGGACCCCCTCCTTGTAGCTTTGTAAACAATTCCTTTACCTTGGGCAATAATAATAATAATAAAATTGTTTATTTAGATAACAGAGATCCATTATTGTTAGTAACAATTACTTATTATCTATGTTAGTAAAATAATGGATAAAATATTTTTTTAACATAATAAATATGGATAACTAGCTGCTGCCCGCGACGTCGTCTGCGTGAACGCTATGCAGCACCAAACGCACCTACGATTATAACACTGCTAGCGTGATAGCCTATATGTTGACCCGACTTCTTAACTATCTTCATGCCAAATTTGAAGTAAATCCATGCAGTACTTTTTGAGTTTATCCCGGAAAGACAAACAGACAAAAATTCTAAAAACTATATTTTTTGTTTCTGTTTCGATTGTAGATCATACCCCAAGTATTCTTTTAAAAAAATATTCAATGTACAGTTTTGACTTTCCTACCATTTTATTATATGTATAGATGTTCAATAACTACCTAATTGTTTATTTATAGTCACCGAGTAATCTGCACAGATTCGAACAGTTCCGTCGCGTTTCAGTACCGACACAATCGGTGACGCGTACTCTGAACGTTTTTATCATTTTCAATCCTTTATTTTATAGCAAACGTAAGAGGCCGCGGCTTGAAAAATATCGGTTTTGAACTGTCTTTTAGGTGCAGTTTTATTTTGTATTTGTTAAAACAGCCTAATCTTTCCAAGAAAACAGAAGGATATCTGATGTTTAAATTTTCTAGAAAAGAGTTATTCATGTTTTGACTTATTATTGTTGAATTAAACTGTTCTAAACAGTTCTAATCTGAAGGCAGAAATAAATTCACACCCAAGGAGCGGCGGACCGCCTCCGACCACTACATACATGTTGAGCGTGCGGGTTTGTTTGTTATAAGTGACGGGCAACTTTATTATAACAAAACATAAACAGTATATTTTTTCACATCTTAGGAACATCTTTGAAATAACTAGTGAATACCTACATATTATATTTTTTTAAATCACTGAGACCGCAGAGCCACTGTTTACTTTAATCTGAATTTTCAACCCACGAACAGACACTGTATGGTAGTGTACAACACTGTATGGTAGACATTGTTTCACCATTAGCCGTGCGAATAATAAATATTAAGAACTTACCGTCGTCGTCGTCACTATCGCCCACGTCCAACTCATTTATTTTAACATTTTTTATTTTCTTACACATTTTTTGTAAGTGACCCTTGACGTTACACTTTTTACAAGTAAATTTAGCGAACCGACACTGAGACGACCTATTATAACTGCCACACACCATACACTGACTTGGATTCTGAACACTTTCATATTTATACATAGAATACATGAATGACTTCACGCCTGTATCCCTTATGGGTTAGGCAGAACACCAGAGGTTATAAGACCTCTATAAGATCTGATGTCAAGTTTGACTTTGTAGGTATTATTATGGTGGGTAGAGACTATCGCAGTACCAAGGGGTCAGTCTATCACCCACAAAACACGCCAATAAAACCTCTGTCCTTTATTTAACATATTTATAATTACAATAAATATACAATAAGAGCGTTAAGATAAACAATGTTAAACGAGGTAATGTTGTGTAAGCAGTCTTTTAAAAGTACGTACGAATTGCGAGCTAGGCGGATCTCCATCGGCAGCTCGTTCCACAGTGAAATCACAGATAGGATGTGAGTATTTCGGCGAAGGCAAATACGAAGATTCGGAATTCAGATATGTGGTTGTATTTGCGTAATCCAAATACAAATCTCATACAGAGATTTTCGAGCCGCTCAAGTTTATTAAGGAGTTCTTCAGTTAGGTTAAGTTAGCTGGCATTAGCATAGTTTAGTGGCAATTTTAACGGCACCGGGGAGAAAATTGCAAAAACGCTTGAGCGAATTCACCGCGGAAAAAACATAGTCCTACTCTCTTCAGCGATCTGTGGTACCCAGGAGTGCGTGCGATCAAATATGATACCGAGATTCTTCACGCCATTAAATTCTACTTGAGGTAGTGAGTTAACGTTTATATGAGGAATCATTTTGTTGCAGTTGAAAGGATTGACAGTGAGCCCGTGTGTGTTACTCCAGTCCTATGCTCCAGTCTGATATCAATTTCGAATCCGCATTGTGTAGTGCTATAGCATTTGGCAGATCTTTGAGACTCCTATAAATATAATTTTGAAGATCGTCCGCCTACAGATGGTAGGAACAAGATATGCAAGGTTATTAGGTTTTTTTACAATCGATGTTTGAAGCAGTAAATCTGGATTTTTAGAAAAAAAGGAATAACCTCAACTTTTTTTACTTTAGGATTACATGATTTGGGCTCAAATGATTGGAAATGACCTTTCCTACATCACCTGAAGAGATTCCGGTCTAATTACAAATAACCCTGTATTGAGAGTAATCGAATTGATGAATAAGACAGAGGTTTGGAGAAACTATGCAACGCTATGTTGGCATAAAAATCGTTGTTTTTTCTGTGACCAGAAACCAAAAAAAAATCAAAATTGCGAGACCCAAGTAAATAAGACTGTATGATAAAAAAAAACTTTAGACACATAAATAAAGTTTCAAATAAAGTGGTCAAATATGGCTTTCCCAATTGATATTGATAATAATCCCTGTTCAATAAACCTTTTATTTTTGTTCCTTCAGTAAATATGGTTCTTGATAAAAACCGTTACATCTATATCTAAATTAACGATAAAAAGTTTATATTTACTCGGAAATTATTTTTTAAAGTATCCGTCTGTCACTTCCGTGGAAGGAAATAATCACAGATTAGAAAGTATTATGTACAAGTACAGATAGCACACATCAATATTATAGGGAGTTTAGAATGCAAGCTTTTTTGCCGCTTTTGCGGCGCTTAGGTGCTTGAGTTTTTTTTGGGTGGACTATGCACTATAGTGCTTTTTATTATTATTGTTGTAATAAATAAATTAATAAATAAATTGTTGATAAATATTGTTTTTCATATGTGAAACGAAGTGTGCTAATTTTACAGTACAATGGCATCGAACTAACGAACCACTAACTAAAATATTCAAAAACAAACACTTGTTAGCATATTTGATAGTTATAATTTCGTCAAAATATGTGAATCATGAAGTCTATCAAGCATCACAACAATTCTGTTACTTAACAATTAAAACTTAAGTTCACTTGACGCTACTTCTGAGTTTGCAAGAAAACACAGCGGATATGTGCAGCTTACAACTGATATTCTTAGGACTTTCACAAGCCGGCAACTTTTTGTGATCAAATGGCGAATTATTGTCTATCACTCACTCAATTCACTCATATTAAGTTGTTACTTCCAGTAATAAGTGGCGCCACCAAACGTTCAAATGGTGCTAAGGCCAAACTCTTGAAATTGAATAAAATGCTTTGATTGTCAATGCCGTGGAAATAATCAATAATGTTGGCGTCCAGCCAGTGTATGGCTGGGCTATTTTTATATGTTATAATTATGCTTGCATTTATGAGCTTAAATCAAATGCGTGTGTTATTTAAATAAAAAAATCTAACTATGTGAAAGAACTTTACTACAATTTTGGGTGCTACAATGACTGAAAGTAATCTCCAAAATGGCCGTCGTACTCAAACGGGCGGTCATCCCAACGATCCACGCCTTAGACAATCAGTTAATAATGCTGTGACTATAGTGCCGATTTGTCGAGATTTTGTTAGAGGAAGTTGCAATAAATTTCATTGGTGTAAATTCCGACATGAGTGGGACTTAAAAGAAATAATCGAGAATGATATACTAAAGTTTTGTCACGATTATCAAAATAATAGAGGTCAATGTACGATGCCAAAGTGTTCGTTTCTACATGCTTCCTCGGAGGAAGAAAAGTTGTTTAAAACGTGTGGGCAGATTCCGCAAGCTTTAGCAGAAAGGCATGCGGCAATGATGGTTCCATCGCCTGGTGATCGGACATCGAATTATGTTAATAGTTACAAACCTGGAACAGCATTTGCACGCCCTCCGCCGCCACCACCTGCAGTAAATGTGTTTACGGCTCCACCGCCACTAACAAGTGCAATTATCGGGACTCCATCTAATATGGTGTACACTGCACCAACACCGGTTATGTTTCCAATGCAACAAGTATTACCTCCTCCACCTCCGCCGCCGCCACCTCCTCCTCCTACTCCAGCAGCAAGTGCAGAAACTACATCAGTGCCTGTATCTATTGCAACTCCTATGGTACCAAGTGATTCATCTTTTCAGACTACACCAATTGTAGTGCCACCGTAAGTAACTTCTATTTCCACATTTTGTTTTTAGTTAATCCATACAAATTTTGTGATTTGTATGATATTTTAATATAGCATACTGTTTGTATATTGATCATTGGTACTTGGATTCCAAACCCTGGAAGATTAGCTTTGTGGTATTAGCTAGTATGTGGAAAGCTATATGATTTCCTTTAATTTCCACAATTTTTGACATTATTTTACTGAACTTCTCAGTTGTTAATTTGTGAACTAATTGCTGACTCTATTCTTGGTGTAAAAAAGTAGATTTGTATGCACATAGGATATCATTATTTACAGTGACTTGTTAATTTGCCCACCACCAGTATTTTCCATGCTGGACTGGGATCAAATGGAGGTTTTTTGTGGTCAATAGGCTGACCCCCTGTCACTGCTAAAGTCTCTCTCCATCATTATAATGCCTCCAAATTGATGGTTTCATAAACTCTAGTGTGCTGCCTACCCCTTAAGGGATACAGGTGTGAAGTTAATTAAAAAAGATATTGATAAATTACTTTTTCAATGCCTATGACAATTACATACATTAATTTATTATAGATGATTATTCTAATTGGCATATGTAATTTATTATTAGGTTTGATGCAAGTCAACCCCCACCTCCCCTCCCTGCACATATTCAAGAAAAGGGAAAACATAAATTGATGGATGCTATTGAAGGTAAATTAATTCCCTATAGGGTTCATATTTTATATACTACTCAAAACAAAATAGGGGCCAACTCGTTTTTTTAACAAAAAATGATTGTATGGCACTTTAAACTTAGCTAGTTTAAGTGTCTTTGCATAAGATTGATATGTTTATGTATTTATGTATTCTTAATAGAACAACGTTTTTAATCTTTTCCCTCAGACATAAACAAATCAAGTTAAAATTAACATATGCACAATTTCTTATTGTGTTTCTTATTTCTTTATTTAGACTATCTTTAGGAACATTTCTCCATTTGTTTCACTACTTTTTTGAGGTTTATTATTAGAACTCATTGCAATGCTATGTACTTGGCACCATATGGGCATAGAAACAGCTTCTAGAGCACAAGTATTGCTGCAAGAGGGACAATCTCAACGACCAGGAGCTCTATGCTTAGGTGTATTGCGGCAAGCTATCTGAAATGTTTGAGCTCGCTACCAGAACACTGGTAGTGTTGTTAGAAGACGCGGATCAGGAAGAAACCGCGCCACAACCACTACAGACGACCAATACATTAATTTAACTGCCCGTCGAGAGTGTACTGTTACTGCTTGTGCTTCACAAAACCGACTACAGCACGCCATTGGTACAATAATAAGTTACCAAAAGACCCTCAACATACTCCATGAAGATGGGCAAAGATCCAGAACATGTGAGGTTTGCATCAAATTGACAAGGATTTCTTCTGCAGCTCGTTTAAAGTTCGCACCTGAGTATTCGGGCTGGACCATGGACAACTGGAGGGCTGTACGCTTCACAGATGAGAGTAAAGTGAAGCTTTTTTATTAATGACTGGCGGGTACGTTTGTGGAGAAGACAAGGCGAAGGATTTACCGATCCTTGTGTACACGAAACTGATTTGACACAAAACTGGCTGAATGGACAAAACGTAGCTACTGATTCTAAACGAACATACCGTAACGAACCACATGTACTCTGGGTCGTTGTCCATCTTCATGGAGTCAGTTAAGAATCGTTTGGTCCCTTATTCTTGTACCACTGGCTTGCTGTAGTCAGTTTTGTGAAACACGAGCAATAATGTTACGTTCTCGACCGGCAGTTCAATGAATGTATTGGTCGTCTTTAGTCGTTGTTGCCCGGTTTCTTCCTGATGCGCGTCCTGTAACAACTCTACCAGTTTCCTGGTAGTGAGCCCAAATATTTCGGATAGGTAGCCGCGATACACCTAGGCGTGGAGCTACTGGTCGTTGGGATTCTCCCTCTTGCAGCAATACTAGTGCTCTAGAAGCTGTTTCTATGCTCATATGGTGCTAAATACGTGGCATTGTAATGAGTTCTAATGATAAAACTCAAAAAAGTAGTGAAACAAATCAAGAAACGTTCGTAACGATAGTCTTAACACAAGTGAATAAGAAATGCATAGGGTAATTTTAACTTGATTTGTTTATGTCTTTCCACTTACGGTAACGATTAAAAAACGTTGTCCAGAATAATGTTAATAATACATAAAACTACCAATTCACTTAGACTAGCTTTAAATTAAGTTTACAATGTCATACAATAGTTTTTATGTGAAAAAAAACGAGGTGGCATTTTGTTTTGAGTAGTATATTAACATAAATAATTATATACTCTTTTAAAAATATATTTTGACGATCTACCATATTATATATACAGGGTGTAATCTAATTCCCTTATAGAGTCAAACCACATATGTCCTAACACATGCATGTAAATACTATGGTGAAGTCAGAATTTGAATATCACGATATTAATTTTTTTATTTACTATGTTTTTTTCTCGAAATAATAGGTTTTTGGTAATGCTAAATGGCCCTTTAGATACCTCATACCAGGCTTCCTTCCGCTTTCGCGTTGTTCATAGCGCAGGAGGTCACATGTCGTCGCGACACTGCACAAGGAACAGCTGACTAGTCGGTACCGAAACAGAGGATATTGTTTTCTTTTTTCGAATATTGTTACCTTTTTTCTTAATAACTAGGCCATATTACATAATTTATTTAACCATTTTTAGTAGATTAGTAACTTTAATTCGTATTTGAAGTAAATTCTACTTCTCTCACTTATTTCAACATAGATACTTACCTAAATCTTATTTTTGGTCATAAGAAACAATTTTAAGTTATCAAACTGAATTAAACTAGACAAAAATGTTTTGTTTTTATCAAATTGTAAAAATGTTCAAATTTATCATTTTATTTGCAGGAGCTATTTTTACTATCATAATGTTTGAATCTTTTTTTTCACTTCATAAAAAGACAGTACAGTTAGATTAAAGTTTTTAGTTTTGTTAATTGGAGAATTGCTAAAATCAGTACTGTAACGACGTTTTCGGGATCGCAGGTAGAGGCGATACTTTCGGATTATTAACTTAATAAAAGAAAGATTTAGAATGTGTGAGACTTAAACATTTATTTTATTTTCTCTTTTCGGACGCTCACTGGGGAATGACAATCAAAATATCTGTCTACTTGACATCCTGAAGGTTCTTAATTTTATATTAATTATTATGGTATCAAAAATATTTCCAGCCAGTGGAATTCAACGAGTTCGAGTCCGAATTCCACATTCCCCGGGCACCATAAAATTTATTTATTCGTGCAACGAGTAAATAAATTTCTAGACACCTTTCATCTGAAACATCGTGACGCGTGCGCGTAACTTCAATTCAAAATCTCCTAACATGAGTTTATGCAAACCTTCAAAACTCATCACAAATATATAAACCCTGGCTAAACCTACCTAAGTGCGATAATTCCATCCTTCCTTCCTTTTTTCCTTTTTTTCTATTGATGAGGTGTCCAAATTAAATAATCAATGTAGTTGATAAAAATAAAATTAATCAGTGAACTTTCAAACAAATCTCAAACTCAAGGTTAATCAAATAAAATTTCAGAAATTGAACACTTTCGTTAATATTTATCCCTATGAAAAAAATAAACGCACTAAAAAATAAAAATAAGGATCATCTTCCTAACGTGTTACTCAAACATTATCATTGTATTTATCAAGCAAAGTTTATCTTCACCTAGCTAAATCATACTAAACTAATTATATTTCTATCGGAGAAGAATGAAATAAACTCAATGTCAAATCAAACATTCAAATTATTAGCAATATAAACATTTTAAACAAAAATTATTATTTCTAAGCAAAAGTAGTCATTAAAATATAAGTAGATGATAATTAAAATATAAGCAAATGATAATTAATTTATTAATTTATTTATTAATTAAAGTATGGTTATACCATTCATTCTCCCCCTTCTACTAATAGAAGTCAATGCGTGAATTATATATGGCATCTTTAGTTAAGGATATTAGAAGATCAGGTCTGCATCAAGAATCAAAAATAAATTTTATATTTCTCGGTAGCATTTCCAAATTCTCTAACTTCAAAACAAGGAGACTATATACATCATCCAACATGTTCCACAATCTCGGACCAAGATAACGCACCATCCAACCGAGATGACCCCATATGTTTATGACATGTCTGGGTTGCACCACCTTGAATCCTCGAATGTGAGACATCTTAAATTAATTTAATGAATAAAATGCGTTCTAGTACTACATCAATACATTCCTTATTATATGCAGACATTTTTATATCCCGTTTAGTGCCATCATCTCTCGCATTGGCTTCGTAGATATTTCGACATCATAGCTCCATATTTTGTACATGAAAAGAACATAGTATTAGATAAAAGTATAATAATTCTCTGCAACTAACTATCCTCTATTATTCTAAAATAATCAAATTTTCATACAATATTTTACTATTTACTTCCATTCATTATTATATTTAATCCTATATCATATAATATAAAATAAAATTTAAAGTAAAATAAAATTAATATATTTGAATATATTTATAACACCCTTTATATTCGAAACATCCTTTATATAATTTGGATATTTTCTATTTCAACAATCATCATTTAGAAATTTACCTCAAATTTATCGTTTTCAATCTATTGACATGGACTTTTATCTTGATACGCGATCCTATTCGTTTAATGAGATAATTATTATTGTTACATACTTCCATGATCCTATACAAGCCTTTATATGGACGTGATAATTTATTACTTATCCCAGTGATTCTTTTAGGAGAATGTAATAACACTAACTGTCCTACTCGAAAAAATAAGCTTTGGCCTTTCTGTCATACAATCTTTTTTGTACTAAACTAGCCTTTATCAAATTTTCCCTCGCTTTACGCATACTAGACTCACGCAACATCCGTCTTTGAATAATGTTTAAGCATTGTGAATGATCCTGAAATGCTCGATCAGAAAAGAAAATAGGTTCCCTAACAAACATCAGAAAATAAGGGGACATTTTGATAGAAGCTTGTTTCGAACAATTATACGCAAAGGTTACATACGGTAAATTTTGACACCAATCAGATTGTTGTCTGCTATTAATATATTTAGAGATCATCTGTAATAAACTTTTGTTAAATCGTTCCACTAACCCTACTGTTTGAGGATGCATCGTGGTGGCAAAAGTTTGTCGCGTACCAAATTGTATCGTTGTTTCTTTAATTAAACGCGAGGTAAAAATAGAGCCTTTATCCGAGATTAATGTTTGGATTAACCCGTATTTACAATAAATTTCCTGGATTAAGAAATCACGTACCGCCTGAGCAGAGGCCTGAGGTATCGCTCTACAAAAAGCATATTTGGAAAAACAATCTATAGCCACTATAATAAATTTATTTCCCATCGAAGATCTATTTAATGGACCTAAAATGTCAATCTGCACTTTCTCCAATACGTATCTAACTATCGTCGGTTGTAACGGAGCAATGATGTTTGATTTATTTCTTTCCAAACATAGCCTACAACTTTTGATATATTTCTCAATTTCTTGTTCGGCTCCCACCATAAAATAACGCGAACGAAATTTGGCTAACGTTTTTGTTAAACCAAAGTGTCCTCCAGTATATGAACTGTCGTGAATTTCTTTCATAATATCGTTAAACAATCTACTTGGTACAACTAATAGTTCCTTGATCGTATTATTTAATCGTATCCTCTTATAAAGCATACGTATAAAGAAACCTTTGAACGATGCCCGTTGATCATATTGATTAGATCTTATCGCGTTATACCACCGTCTACAAAACGCATCCCTTTCTTGTTCATGGGAAATTTGGATTGACTCTAACATGTAAACCTGAGTCCGTCTTCAATCTCCTTATTATTTGTTGTTTCCATTAGAGGATTCCTACTCAAAAAATCCGCAATTAAAGTTGCCTGGCCCTCCCGATCTGACCCCATTGGATTTCTTTTTATGGGGTCATATTAAACATATTGTTTATGCTGAAGAATGTTTTACTGAAGAACAGATGCGAATGCGCATAATATCTGCGTTTGCGGCGGTGAATTCGGAGATGCTGCTGAGAGCTCCATTCAATGTAGAATGGAACTATGCATAGAACGTGGTAGAGCGCATATCGAGCCATATTTGTAGACTCTACAAATTGTGTACCTACTTAGTGCTGTGTAGTTGTGGATCCTGTTTATTAAAGGGCGCGAGTGCCGTTTGAACCGTTTTCTGCTACCAGGTATGAATTTAAATGCTTCACTTTACTAAATCTATTTTGTTTATATCTAAGTGCGCAAATAACTTGGTAATCATTTATGTTGCAAACTTTCATTCACATTAAAACCACGGAATAAAACGTATTCAAAGATCGTTATTATCCTTCTGGGAAAATGTTATCTTAGTACATTTCGTGTAATGAGTTTTATTCCTGCAAATCCTATCTTCCTAACGTGTTTTTTCCTATCTACCTACCTACTTCCTTTGCGCACCTGTATGCGCAAAGATCATTCATTTCCCGCGCATTTTTAGACTTCCGTTGCGTTGGGCGCGTCTGGTGGGCGCTCGCAATATACCAGGCATTCATAATGTTGCGCTGACTTAACATTAAGGAGTTTTTAGACACAACGTGAAATTGCTTACAAATAATATTGATTTTGTTTGTTTGAAGGGGAAAAATTAAAAATATCAGGATATTCAAATTCTGACTTCACCAAGATATTTACTTGCATGTGTTAGCACATACGTGTTTTGTCTTTATAAGGCAATTAGATTAAACCCTGTATTTATATCACTTTTTTCTATAACCTGTCAAAATAGTAATATTTCAGATATTAATAATTAAAATCAGTTCAACTGTGATCAGTATAATTTACTATATAAATTATTATTATAAATTATTATTTTTATTATTATTATTTAATTTAAGGAAACTTAATCTAGAAATGAACAATGTCATTTACTGCCAACTTTAATGTTATAATAAAAGCTATAAAACTTACAGATAGCTCAATTTGTGTTTAATAAAATGTGATTAAGTCATTATATTTAAAATCTAATATTTAAAAGAAAATTCTCTATACATATAATGCTTAAGCAATGTAATAAAAGATTTTGATGCATCTCTGAAATATGAAAATTTTTGTTTCAACAAAATATGAAGTTAAAGGCGAACAAATTTTTTTATATCAAAACTAACTAGAAACATTACTAATGTTAGAGTAAAGCATATTTTAGATGTGATCATTATGTGATACTTGCTGGCGAATAAATTATAAGCGTTAGCGAATCAGTTTTAGGTTTAGACATAGTATATTTATTTTTATTGCTACAGGTTGCAAGCTTATTACATGAAACCATTCCATAATATATTATTTAACTATTTATTTGATTTTAACATGGCAGCTGTAGAATTAGATGTGTTCATATCTTTATATTTGCTAATTTTATATTTGGCTTTGCGCGATTGATTTGTTCTCAGCTGGACCCAGCAAAATAAGGATACCTGAACAGAGCAAGGCATGTAGTGGTTTCTGCAATAACTGTGTGCAGCGTCAATCAAGGTTAGGATTAATGTATTGTATATCGTTTTTATAAATAAAAACTTTATAAATAGCCAAATTTGAAATTTAGTACATAATTTTTTGAACAAATTTTTGAAAAAAAATGATAAAATGCTTAGCGCATTTAAGTGCGTAATAATGCTATAATGTTCAATTGCTGTTAAATGCATGTTATTTTATAAAGAGCGTTAGTTTCTCACACTTAAGCGAATTACATGCCCATTGCTGGGTTAGCTTTTCTGTATCAATGCGGACTGGCGGACTTCAATTTGTTCCTATGGATTCATTACGATTTCTTCAATTTACATAATGTACAATTGTGTAGATTATGTAAATTACGAGTTCTAAGACTCTACGAACGTCCGATTCATGTTTATTACTGGAATATTTTCCATGTTTTACATTAAATTTGAAGCTCTTGATTCAATGCTGTTGTCATATTAAAATAGTTACGACTTTAATGGTGTAAAGAGTAAGTGAATACGTAAATAAAGTACTTTTTTGCGTTACATTGGCTTCAACAGTAACATAGTTTATTTTAACTTTCTATTGTTCCAAAAGATACTTTGTTTACTGTTCAATTACTGTTAAATTAATCAGTTTGTCAAGATGTACTGTAGAATTAGATGTGTTCATATCTTTATATTTGCTAATTTTATATTTGGCTTTGCGCGATTGATTAGTTCTCAGCTGGACCCAGCAAAATAAGGAAACCTGAACAGAGCAAGGCATGTAATGGTTTCTGCAATAACTGTGTGCAGCGTCAATCAAGGTTTGGATTAAAGTATTGTATATCGTTTTTATAATTAAAAACTTTATAAATAGCCAAATTTGAAATTTAGTACATAAGTTTTTGAACAAATCCTTGAAAAAAATGATAAAATTCCTAGCGCATTTAAGTGCGTAATAATGCTATAGTGTTCAATTGCTGTTAAATGCATGTTATTTTATAAAGAGCATTAGTTTCTCACACTTAAGCGAATTACATGCCCATTGCTGGGTTAGCTTTTCTATATGAATGCGGATTGGCGGTCTTCAATTTGTTCCTATGGATTCATTACGTTTTCTTCAATTTACATAATGTACAATTGTGTACATTATGTAAATTACGAGTTCTAAGACTCTACGAACGTCCGATTCATGTTTATTACTGGAATATTTTCCATGTTTTACATTAAATTTGAAGCTCTTGATTCAATGCTGTTGTCATATTAAAATAGTTATGACTTTAATGGTGTAAAGAGTAAGTGAATACGTAAATAAAGTACTTTTTTGCGTTACATTGGCTTCAACAGTAACATAGTTTTTTTTTAACTTTCTATTGTTCCAAAAGATACTTTGTTTACTGTTCAATTACTGTTAAATTACTCAGTTTTTCAAGATGTACTGTAGAATTAGATGTGTTCATATCTTTATATTTGCTAATTTTACATTTGGCTTTGCGCGATTGATTTGTTCTCAGCTGGACCCAGCAAAATAAGGAAACTCGAACAGAGCAAGGCATGTAGTGGTTTCTGCAATAACTGTGTGCAGCGTCAATCAAGGTTTGGATTAATGTATTGTATATCGTTTTTATAATTAAAAACTTTATAAATAGCCAAGTTTGAAATTTAGTACATAATTTTTTGAACAAATCCTTGAAAAAAAAATGATAAAATGCTTAGCGCATTTAAGTGCGTAATAATGCTATAGTGTTCAATTGCTGTTAAATGCATGTTATTTTATAAAGAGCGTTAGTTTCTCACACTTAAGCGAATTACATGCCCATTGCTGGGTTAGCTTTTCTATATCAATGCGGATTGGCGGACTTCAATTTGTTCCTATGGACTCATTACGATTTCTTCAATTTACTAACAATCGTGTACATTATATAAATTACGAGTTCTAAGACTCTACGAACGTCCGATTCATGTTTATTACTGGAATATTTTCCATGTTTTACATTAAATTTGAAGCTCTTGAGTCAATGCTGTTATCATATTAAAATAGTTATGACTTTAATGGTGAAAGCAATAAGTGAATACGTAAATAAAGTACTATTTTGCGCGACGTTGGCTTCAACAGTAACATAGTTTTTTTTAACTTTCTATTGTTCCAAAATATACTTTGTTTACTGTTCAATTACTGTTAAATTACTCTGTTTGTTAAGATGTACTCAAATATGCATGCAAATATCTGTCATTTCTACGAGTTCGCAAAAAGCACGAAACTTTACTTTGAGATCCGAACATCAAACAGTCATTGCCCTTACCATGTCGCAGACGAAATTGATGGTAATGTTCTGTACTTATACGAATTTTTCCAATACGCACTTTTTACCCATTTAGGCCAAATAATTACCAAAAATTACAGCTAATAGATAAGACTTCTCTTCCGCCGTGTGGTCCCTAGTAAAATGACATTTGTAGATACTCCGCTATAACATCGTAAGTCGTGAAAGTAGTAATGCCTTTACACTACAGAATCTACACTTTAATTTTGTACCTATCCCCTATTATTTATCTGTGATATTAGCAATTGAAAATGCTTGGAAACTCCAATGTTAACCTCCAAATTTTATAGGTTCATTCAGTCAGGTTCATTTTCTATTCAGTCCTTTAGATTTCATCATCAATCGCTTTCACTTACTTCCTGAAATGTACTTAAAAAGATAAGTGGAACAAGGAACAAGTAGGTTGTGAAAGTGTTTTGCAGGCTCTTATGCTGTTAGCTCACTAAAGTACTATGGTATCGACGTCACCATCACGTAAAGGCGAAATCGATTTGTTTTAGTGGAACAAAATATGTACTTGGGATACAAAACTTACTCTTATGTAAAATATAAGTTCAAAATAAAATTTATGAATGTTCAAAGACACTAGCAAAAAGATTTCGAGCTTAAGAATACAGTTTTGCTGATTAATTCAAAATCAGTTTATTTTAATAGAATAAATAGAATTTTTAAAATGGGACATGCTAAATATTCAAGTTCTAAACATGGGGAGTTCTTGTTTGATGATGATGTGTTATTAAAAATAAAACAGAATAAGAAAAAGTTAAAAATAATTATTGTATTGCTAGTATACATAGTGCGTAGCTGTGCGTAGTTAATAGTCAAGAAAGAGTCCTGTTTAATTCGTGTAATGCATTCAAGAGCAAATTAGAGAAATCAATTGTATTTCATTGGGTAAATAAATAATTGTTTACAACATTGCTCGATCTAACATAAATACTTACTTCGCATTCTTGAAACAAGCAAAAATATCCCAGTGTAGTATTGTTGTTTGCTCCGCGATTCCATGCTCATGCGGGTCTCAAGGGAAAATCTCAAATATCCTCAACTTCCGACCTGAGCCTACACTACAACCCAACTTGGCTTTTCAATTAAAAGTATTATTTTTTCAGGATATCTAAGTACAAGGAAGACATGAAAAGGTTACTAACAGAGGACGAACAGTACAATTTGATTTATAAGAAGAAACTGAAAGCTTTGGAAAAGGCTAAAGAGCTCATGAGATCGCGCGTGAGCAGTAAGCTCTATCATTTTCTCGAGAAATATATTGAGGTACATAATATAAAAAATATATTCAATACGGTTTTTAACGACTTTCGTGTTAGTGTAAACTTACCTACATTAATTTTTTTTGATATACAGAGTTCTTTTTTATTGGTCCCGCATCTGTTGAGGGGTTACAGAGTAGGTCAAAACGAAACATTTTCACTATGGAACCACCCCTCTAAAATTTTACCGTTTTCGTGTCATTTCACTTTTTAGGATTTTCCAGTAGAGGTCTATTTTTGACTAGTTTTATTAAAAATTTAAAAAATCTTCGCTATCTTACTGCTTTTTTGACCTTAAAATTTATATGATTGATAAGTTGATACGAAGAAAAGAACCCTAAAATAACTTCAAAGGAGCGCATATTATGGTCTTACAAGCACTATTCTCGTTTAAAGTTCAACCAAAACTGCGCACTGAAAATACATCTCCTGAAAAAAGAAGAATTTGAATTTATTGATAATATTCTGGTGCTATACTCTACCTACAAAAACATTGTTTTGTTGGGTGACATAAATCTGACCATAAGCCAGTAGTCTTTGAATTGATTAATAATAGGACAGCTGATATGCCATCTAAGGTAAGGCATAAAATAGATTACGTAGGAATTAAAAAAAAACTCTAGAATCTCATAATTTTCAAACTATGCTATAATGACCCTGTTTTTGCAATCGATTCTTTAATTTCCTTCATTCAAAAAACAATTAAAGAAAACTCTTCAACAGAAGGTAACAACAAAAAAAGAAAAATGTTTAAGAAACCCTGGTTGACTGAAGGTTCCAAAAGAATAAGGATAGGTTATACGCTAAATGTAAGCTTGATCCTTCAAATGTTGTTTTGAAAAGCACCTACAATCGTTACAAAAGTTTTTACTTTAACCAACCCAAACATTTAAGACGACAGTATGACAGAGAAAAAATAGTAAAAGCCGGCCATAACTCCAAACTACTCTGGAAAGCTATTAAAGCCATTACTTTCAATACCCAGAAACAAAACTTAGCACAACAACTTATTGAAGAAGGAACTTATGGAAGAAGAAAAATATTTCACGAACCTCTACTATACTGTTATGAACGATTGGGAGATAAACATAGGATAAACACTAGGATTTCCTGTATTGTGGGTGGCTAGTTTTTTTAAAGATTGCAGTACTAATCATGATTAAAATAACAACATTAAATTGACACATATCAAAAACATTCACTCATTTCAATAATTCAAAGACATAATAAACAAAGCACACATGAATAAAATTATAAAGTCCTCTAACAAAAAACAAAAAACAATGTACAATAAAGCCAATCCAAAATCTTAATATAGTAGTGCATAATATAATATAAGTATAGTATAAAGACAAATACGACATAACATACAAGACATTAACAAATATTATCCATTTCTTTGTCCGTACCTATATAATCGCCTCAATAAAATATTAAGTAAATATGAATGTAATCACAAGGTTACACTTTGGCTCCTATCGCAAACCTACCAACAAATTGAATAAATACTGACTCCACTAGTTTAGGGAATAAAAAAATACACAAACTCACGCTCGCAAATATACAACATATACACTACACTACTTATTTACACTTTCTTAAACCACTTCGTGCTTATGCTACATACCTAACTATATGTTAATTTCAGATTTCTTATTTGTTTGTTTTTAAATGTAATGTAATGATTTTCTTTTTTTTCTTTAATTGATAAAAAGTAATTGTTTATCCTGAAGAATTTTATGTAAATGAAAAAACTGTTATTTATTTATTTATTAGTTTTCTCAATCTGCCAAATACAGCTACAATTATTTGGGTCGAGCATACTACTCATCCTAAGCTCACAGGGCTCTGCCCTTTATTAGGGAGTAGTGAACTCAGTAAAATAAAATTATATTCCTAATTGTTAGATTATTCAAATATTGTAAAACTTTTACTGATTTTGGTGATGCTTATATCTGAAATAAACGATTATTATCTTTCAGATATAAGCATCACTAAATTAGTTTAGAGTCAGGATCGCAGTATGGCATAAAATGGCTTGTAATAATGGGAATATAGACCTTCTGTGTGCACGGTATGCCAAACTTTCGATACTAATATACCAGGGCACCTTCTAACTGCGTTAGAAGTCGCATTGGTTGGATCTCATCATCTTCGTCCACTTTGTACACACGTGGTCTACTCTCGTCTGATTCTTCTCTGGACAGAACCAGTCTATTGTAGCCACCGGTAAATAAGGCGTGTAATAATGGTGTGCTAACACCATGGTTTACTAACGTATAGGGCAGTCAACGAGCTGGATAACATCGCGCGAGTTCTTGACGTTCTACTCGGGATGATGCAATCTGCAAAATAAGTTACTAGGATGTTTTTTACAGGAGACGCATTTTAAGTGCTTAGTTTTGGTTAAACTCTAGACGAGATTAGAGCTTGTAATACCATAACGAAGATCTTTTTTATTTCTCCCTAAAACTAGTAAAAAATAGGTATCTACTGGAAAATCCTTAAAAGTGAAATAACCCAATAACGAACATTTTTTGGAGAGGTGGTGTCTTTGTGGAAATGGTTCGTTTTGACCTACTCTATAACCTCTCTACGAATGCAGGTTCTATAACAAATAACCATGTACAGTATATGTCATTGTTAATATTTATAATATTTTTTAATAGGGAACGCCAGACAGACATGGACAAGCAAATGATGTTATCTCTACTTTCAAACCAGCCGCTCTAGCCTCGGTACGTTGCAATACAGTAAACAGATGACATTATATTATTTAGACACCTGTTTCCAATAATGAAGTATTAATTTGTTTTACAGGCATCACCGTCGTTTTCAACACAATTTTTATTACAACTTATGACACTAATGGCCAGAAATTTAACCGACAATGTAAGTTACCACTCTAGTTAAGATATAATAAAGTACTTATTTGTTTTGAATCAATAATTAATAATATTATCGGTATAAATAATAGGAATCGCGAGTCAAAAAGGCGTTGGTGCCTATCTTTTTAACTTATGATCCCTTACAGTAGATGCATCTGAAGTCGTTGTGAGGCCGTGGTTACTATGCATATCAAACGATATCGCAGGTTAAGAGCGCTCGGCGCGGCCTGTATTAGGATGGGTGACCGCCGATCACTTAATTCTCACGACGACTTCCGTGCTTCAGAGGGCACGTTAAGGCAGGCAAGGCAATCTGCTCGGTACAAAGATGGTGGTATTCCGATCAATAATTTATGTTGACGACTTCTGTGCTACAAAGGGGACGTTAAGCATTTGGTTTCGGTTTATTTGATAGTCGTTAGGGATTGTCTGAAGCCATTTCGACGCACAAACAAATTCTGACATCTATCGACCCGCACTAATGGCTTAAATCTTCTCATCGCGCAGGGAAGATACTCAAGGGAGTGGGCTCATTCAAAAAAATTTGACCTAGAAAGAGACTAAAGCCAAACCATGTATAGACACAGTGCGTTAGTGAAAAGAGTTTAGTTCAAAACAGAATTTATGTAGAAAAAATATAATTCTTATTAAAATCAATGGTAAATACCCCACCACCATAAATTACATTTTGTCGTTGCAGTCGCTGGCTGTCGAAGATTCGTTTCCCTCCGCGTTCAGTATGGCGAACCCGCCGCGACGGGCGAGCGTGTTGGATCAGCCGCTGTCGCCGTCCTCGAGTTCGGAAGACTTGCTGGCGGAGCTGGCGAATGCGCTAGGCTTTGAGCCGCCGGCCGCGCCCGCGCCGGCCGCCGCGCCCCCGCCCCCGCCCCCGGCCGCGCCCGCCAAGCCGCCTGCGGACTGGGCGCGCGCGCCGCCGCCCGCCTTCCCGCCGCCCGGCCTGCCGCCGCCCGGATTCGCCGCTCCGCCGCCCGCGCGCTTCCCGCCGCACCACCACTACTTCCCCTACCACCAGTAGCCCCCCGCGGGCCCCACGCCCTGCCTGCGCTCGCCTACTGCCGCGACACCACTGATGAAATACGCGCGCGCCGTATGCTATCGCAGTTGCAGCTGCAGCTTATGGAATTTTAAATGTATCTCTTGTGTCAGTTGACATTCAATAATATGTTTAATTGTCATGACCCAGTAATTAGGTGGTTATATTCGGTAGAAACAGCGTAAGTATATGGAAACTCCCACCGTTCTTAGCAATGATCTAATTTTTCTCTTGACTGGCACAGGTTTTGGTGTCTGTAGTAGCTTCTGATTGTATAGGAATTTCTGGATATCCTTTTTATGTAACTCTTTTGAAAGCATCCAACTTTAATAATATACTAATAACTTCCTATGATCAATGCATACACAAAAAAGTATTTTGTTTTGTTATATTGATTGTTACGCATAATTAAAAACAAAAAGTATTGGACAGCAATCATTTATGATAAAAAGCGCACAATTATCAACTTGAACAAAGTTCTTCCATTAGTATAATTGATAAAATGCTGATCATTATTTATGATTAAAAAAACTAACCAACTTTGGTCATTGGATATTGTACTTTGTAAGTAATAGTGTAAGTATAATAGTGCCTGGAGCGTTCAAGTAATACGTAACGCAATTTGGGGGGAGGGGGGGTCTCGTAAAACGTTACGATGCGTTACAGGGGCGGAGGGGATCTTTCTTACAACACATTACGTAACATTGTTTTTTTTTTAAATAAAAAATTAGGGAATTAAAACTCCAAAATTGGCAACCCTTTTCACTTGCGTTTTACGGGGAATCCCTTGATTGTATTAGTCTGGTCGTCATTTTTGATTTGATCTCGCAAGTTCGCAAACCTTTTTGTTTATATTTCACGGGGAATCCCTAGATTGTATTGTACATCATTTATTGTTGTTCTCGTTGTCAGTATTC
Source organism: Stenoptilia bipunctidactyla (assembly GCA_944452665.1). NCBI lineage: Eukaryota > Metazoa > Arthropoda > Insecta > Lepidoptera > Pterophoridae > Stenoptilia > Stenoptilia bipunctidactyla. The sequence continues at coordinate 37,517,662 of OX101721.1, forward strand.
GTTAGTGTTTATGCAGAAGCACATTGCTATAGTCGGTGTTATTAAAGTGAGTTCATAGTGTTCAACTGTAATGTCCTCAAAAGAGGGAGATTTGTATCATCAGCTGTTCTTGGCCTACAAAGGCTCTCATGCGGACTTGCCAGCGCAACTGTGTCAAAAAAATGCCAACGCAATTTGGAAAACGGCTAAAGAAAAACTGAAAAATAAAGAGAAGTTTGTAGAACATATAAATGATGTTATATGAGAGTTGAACTAACCTAACCTAAAGAACATGAAAATAATTAATAATTGTAACAAATACCATTGATGATTATTATAAAAAATGGTAACCAACTCAGCATACAGTCGGTACCCTAAAGAGTTCACGACGCTGGTTTTGAGAAGAAAGCAACAATGCTTAGTTATTTTATACAGGTATGTTTACTGCTAAAATGTAATAATGACATAAGTATTATAATATATTATCCAAACCTTGATTTTTTATGAAAGAACTGGTCATAAGTATTATATATTTTTTAAGCTACCTATGAAAACATCAAGCACGCCAGCAACACTGAAGCCCAATGTTTCCTCGACTTCGCATGCTCTTGAACGTGCATCTACTTGTATATGTTGTATATTATGTTCTTTTTTATCGCATGTGTCAATAATACCTATTCTCAATTAATTAACTCTTGGTCTATAGGATTCGGATGTTGTAGCTTTATCCACGTGTTCATCTCTTATAGAATCGATTGTCGCAGTTGCTGGACAAGAAAGCACTGCCGTCAAATGAAAGATGAGCGATACCCACGATGAGCAAAGTTAGGAAACTGCGGAGACACAAGAGTGTTCAAATGCACTGTCGTTACGTGCATGGCAAGACTGTCCCAGACCAGACCGTACTAGAGTACGGCCACAGCGCCTTGCTGCCAGAATGGCGAATGAGCTTCTCTGCATTGTGCGTCGATTTTAAACATCGTCTGAGGATGCTGACTGGCTCGACGAAGACGAAGTTGATGCAAGTGGCTTAACAATTCCAGAACCGTCTTCGTCTGCAATCCAGATGCCAGTGATAAAAGAATCTGAGTGGCTAGCAAACCCATGGACAGAGGAGCAGTAATTTTAATCGAATTGTTTTTATAGACCTACTTAGATACTTGGTTAATAGTTGATTATTTTTTAATTTTGTTAAAAATACGATTTAAATTCATTTCATTCAAAAATACATTTCGAGTAAAATGTTTAATTTCAGTTGGGTTTCCATTTATAATTGCATTGTCAAAGATTAAAAGAGTTTATTAGTAAAAACAGCTAAAATAGGAGAATGAAGGATGAAAACAGTTGTGTGTGAAAAAAATTTATAAAAAAAAAAAACAAAATACGCAGGTGTTGCGGATTAAAAATCTCTTGTTTTATTTAGTATTATTACCGTAAAGGCAATTAAAACTATACCAAGGATAACATCTGTAACATACTTTTTTGCGACTTTAAGGTAAAAATTAGAGAGTGGGAGGGGGAGTACACAAAAACGTTACGGTGCGTTACAAGGGGAGGAGGGGGGGTCAAAAATCTTCAAAAATTGCGTTACGTAATACTTGAACGCTCCCTTTGTGCTCATCAAGCAGCAGGCCTATTACGGTTCTTTGGAAAGAGGCATTTCATATCATCGCATGGTTTTGAAATCCATAATAGGCCTGCTGGTCAGAAAACTTATCTATTATGATTATAAACGGTACTTAAGAGTTTCCATAAACGCGCAATACCACCAAAGTTATTGCATTATTTGTAGTTATAATTATTTAGAGAACATAAGCGAATTTAAAAACTTTTCTTTTTAATTTAAGGCATGTTTTTGCCACCCTTGTCAAAAATACCAAGGGAATTTTTGATTGCAAGGTTTTTAATACCTTGCGGCGCAATCTGCTTTTGTAACAGTATACCTTTAATATTCTTTTACCAATGGCTTAACTCTAACCGCCACCTCATTAAGAACAAAGTTTATAGATACCAATAAAACAACTATAACAATTACATAATATACATTGGTTATCATGCATACAAATTATATCTTTAAAAAAAAGGTAATTAATATTAATGATAAACCGAGCAACCCCTACAAACCACTTCTGTGATAAAATTGCGTTTTACTTAATTAAAGAAATAACGTTAGAAGGAGTCTCAAAAGTAAAAAGGTTGTATAATTTTCCAATAATAGTAACTCAACATATTGATTATAATTTATTTTAATAAATCTTATAATCCTTCAGACTTTACAATCAGTAAACAACTGAAATCAAATAACAATTTTTATTTGTACTTTGAATGCTGATTATTGTTGTGTATTATATGTTGAAATAACTGTTAAATCTTAAACTATAATATATCGAAAAGCGAACAATTTTAAGTACTCACTGATAATACAAATCAGTGGTTCACGATGCAATCAAGTTGTGGGGTCCATTTTGAATGTTACTTAAAAAGTTTCATATTAGTTTCTAGTCTCATTAGTCTCATAGTTCTTAACTTTTAAATGTATAGTTAGTGTGCAATTTCATGAGCTGAACATAAGTTGTCGTCTTCATCTTATATTTAGGGTAATTTAAGACGTAGATTTTTAAATAATTTATTTTTATTAACTGTAAATCATATTCAAATTTTCATTGTACAAATCCATATTTCATTATCTCTATTCAGTTGTTGGTTGAGAAGTTTGCTGCGCGTATTTTTTATCATTAATAAATTAGCCATGCGATTATGTTGATTCACATCTATCAAGGTTGTAGCAATTGTATTGCAATACATTTGCGTTTGATTATTAAAGCTATTCAGGTAATTTAACTTTTAAAAGATTGCTTAGCTTTAATAGAAAGCGGTATATATTGTTTTTAAATATTTTTATACCCACATATGTCGAGTCACTTACAAAATATATTTTTTTTATAATTGAAATCTTGCAGCGGCACAGTTACTGGCTCATTTATTTTCGACCAACAAATATTTTTCAGTACATATTCAGTTTTGTTTATTGACGAGTATTCACGTTTTGAAATTTATATTTGTTAGTAAGTTTATAAATCGATATTAAGTTTTTTATGTCTCAACCTATGAGTTTTTTTATTCTTGGCGACTTTGTTTCTTTTATTGTTGATAACAAGACTGACATTGGCAAGACACAATTTGTGTAGTCGTATTCATTAGAGATACCGATTTTGTACCTCATCAATGCTGCGCGAGCTTTGCTCCTGAAGTTATTTAATTATTTATACTAACTTTTAATACAGGGTTATTGAAATAAGCCAGCGCCCTTTCGGGTACCTGTAGGTTAATTTATGTTGTGGTTATATTATTTGTTATGGTTACATCTTAATCCTAAATCTTTTCTGTTGCAATTTAAGTATATTTGTTACAACGCATGGTGCTGTCCAGAGCTATCACTTCTGCGGGTGCCAAACATATAAATTTAACCACATCATTTAAGTGACAACGCATATTCAACATAAATCAACAGGTTTGTATGGACATTGTTCATTTATTTTAATTTGTTTCATACGAAAAACCGTTTCGAGGAATAAGGTTTCTGATTAATTTAGTCGATTTAAAACATTTAAAAATATTGGGGCTTAAGAGATTTTTAACAAAATACATTTGACCTTTATTTAACCTTGATGACGTCATCAAAGGCATCAAATCGATCAAGTGTTATGCCTTAAATCTGTTTTAAAAAAGTCAAACTAAACTCTATAACTCTATGGCGGTTGTTTTGTTTATATTTTAACGTAACCTCAACTTAACAAACTCAGCTTCTATGTTCACTTTTTTTAACCTATTACTTTTATTATGTTATATTAATCTTTAGCCTATTTTGAGAGAACAATTTGAATAGTTTTATTTTTAACTGTGTCGTTTAATTTATATTGATTTTATGAAATTAGTACGTGATGACGTCATCAGTGGCATTAACTTTATAAACATGTGTCAGTCAGTAAAAAAAACATTAGCTGCGTCTGTGTGCTAAAGTCATGCTGTCACTGTCACCCAATAGATTGTCAACAGACAACAAACCAACATTTCAAACATTGATTCAAATCAAATCTTAACCGTCTTTATTTCATCTGTTTCTTTTCTTTGTAGTTTGTATAAATCATCTATAATTAAAACAATTAAATTAATTATTCTTAAAATTTTAATTGTTAATTAAACTTAGATCAATCGCAGGGAAAAATAAAGAAGCTGAGTTTGTTAGTTTGAGGTTACGTTAAAATATAAACAAAACAAAACAACCACCATAGAGCAATAGAGTTTAGTTTGACTTTTTTTAAACAACTTTAAGGCATAACACTTGATCGATTTGATGCCTTTGATGACGTCATCAAGGTTAAATAAAGGTCAAATGCATTTTGTTAAAAATCTCATAAACCCCAATATTTTTAAATGTTTTAAATCGACTAAATTAATCAGAAACCTTATACCTCGAAACGGTTTTTCGTATGAAATAAATTAAAAAAAATGAACAATGCCCATTGACAATTATAAGCGGACCATGTATATTTCCCATCACTGTAATTACCTATCGAAAAAATTTAATAAGTAAAGTCACGCAAAGGGGTCCTTGCACTTTTCTTAAAACATAGTATAATCCCACTCCCAAACTTCTGTCCATCTCTATCGGTTTTTAGTTTGCATTGATACATAGAATATTGGGAAGTGCAAATGTTCTAAACTAAGAGTAAGAGATAGCAATTAGTGTACGCGTAGCAGACTGTCGAGAAATGACTATACTTGTACAATAGATAGTAGATGTAGTATGTAAGTGGAGTAATTGCATTTTCCATATAAATACATGATTATTTTTAAGATTTAAACTAGGTAAGTGTTGTTTTTATAAGATTGACATATTTTTAATAACTCTACATAAGTATGAATTAAATGATTAATCTCGATAAATATGTGATTTATTTATAAATAAAAAAAAATCTTTATTAGCGACAAAATAAAATGGATATCAATCAAACATACTAATTAAATAATAGGCAAAAGTTTGCCACAAATTGGTTACAATTCAGCAAAGGGCTTTAGGCGCTTAGCAGACGATAAACTTCATGCGCCTTGTTGCGACAACCGACAACTGACAACTCCCTGTTCATATATTATTCCAATGGAATTGCGTACACAGCAATTCTACTTAGGAGTTAGTTTCTGATTGCAGCAACTCGCAATTAGCAACTTTGATTAAGTTGCTGGTTTTTGCAATTGACAATCGCAGCTAACAAAAGTTTCTAAAATCAGCAATAGCAAGTCGTTCTTTGGGGTATTTACTTTCCCTCATCACTGTATTCTGTCGTTTTAAATCACTTTCCAGCAACTTATTAAATATGTAAACAGACATTTTAAAATATTGTTTAAAGTTGTCATTATGTTTCTGAAGCTCATTTATGTTAATAAATCTAGTCCTATCTTGCAAGAAGGGATGAATCCAAAACCGACGATTGCTGCGAATAATTTGTTGTAGTTGCCACCGTGTCGGCGACGCCGACGTAATATAATTTAAACGAGTGCTGTCTCTCCGGTGTCCATCGTAATACTGAGTGGACTCACCTAACAAACCAGGTTCACATAAAATTGCGACAACCGTAAAGGCCAATTTGTGGTTGCTGCGACTGGAAACCTTTAGAACATTTACAAAAATTGATAGTTGCTTCAACAAGGTTACCAGTTGCATCAATTGCAGATTCTCTAGTTGTAGCAAGTGGCAATTTCTAAAAAAGTTGATGGTTGCCTCAACTAAGTTGTCAGTTTTGTAAACTTAAGTTGCTACGTGTGCAAAGCGCCTTAGAGATAGTTCAAATCGGTTGTGCGCGCGGTGCTTTGTATGTGTGCGCAGCTCTATGTATATGTGCACGGCGCTGTGGGTGTGTGCGCTTCTAAATATACAACTTCCATTTGTATAGCAGTGTCGCTGCAATCGTCATCACTATACGTAGGTACAAGGTTTACCCACACATAGGGCCACAACTGATGCGAACTGCGCACAACTCATTTGAACTATCTATACCGTAAAACTAGCGCTGTAACGATTTTTCGGTGTCCATGGTCGCATGCTAGCCCGGCTGGATAAGCGTGTCTTCGTAAAATTTGACTAATCCGAGTGGCCGCTCCGGTGGTGATGTGTTTCGGAAATATTTTATGAAGGGCTAGTTCTTTCCTAGCTCCGTATGCTTTCATTTTCGACCTCATCCTCACTTACTTCCAGGTGAGATTGAGGTCAGTCTAATAAAAAATACGAATATAATAAATCTAAAATGATAAGAATTAAACCCTGTAATAAGAAAAAGATCTGATTATAATAGCTATTGCGCGATTATTTTTGCGCTGCAGAAACGGACTATATGTACGTCCAACTACAACCTCAGTTCAAGAGCGTCATCATCATCATCACAACTCTTATAATGAGCCCACTACATGCCATGAGTCTCTCCCCTGGGTGACGAGGAGGTATAGGCCATTATCCACCAAGGGGCCCAATGCTGGGTGGTGGATGTCAGTGTATTTTCAGGGCCCCAAAAATTGCTTCTGACAAACCCTAACGACTACTGTATATACTACTACTGACTACTGTATATATAAGTATACAGCACCCGGGACAGACTGATTTACGTGCCCACGGAAGTCGTGAGAAATGAATGGTCGGCGGTCAGCCATCCAAGTGCCCCGACCGCGCCGAACGTTGCTTAACCTGTGATATCGTATAATACACACAGTAATAAATATTCTCACGTTTGCGTCATACTCTTTGAAAATTTAATGTAGTGAAGTGAAAAAGAAATTAAATTATTTAAGATTTACCCTTAGGTAGATAAACATACTGTAAAACAAAACAAAAGTAATGTAAAAAGGCGTGCGTCCAGTGGCTAAGCTATCGTTTGTGCCGACGATCTGTAAAGGAGTCATCATTTGTGACGCTACAGTTTCCTCTAAAAATAAAAAAAATAATTGGTCAGCTAGCCGGAATTTTGCATTTTCCAGCATTCCGGACTTCTAGAAAGTGGGCTCACAAATGGGTCGTTATGTGTGCCTTTATACTTTTTTTCTATGATTTATTCATATTTAGAGGAAACAACAAAAATGGAAAATAATAACTTAAAAACTATTAACATGTCATTAACTTGAAAGTACTAGGATAACAGAAGTTAGCAGTATTATGCATCTCCATATGCAATAACCTGCATGTTCTACATGAGTTTTATTTTATTTAGGAATCTCTTACATACTTCAGTTACCCTAGTACTTTTCAAATAAAAGTCAACGTTGGTCCATATCCGAGAGTACCTAATGCAAATTAATATCTATTTCTGTTCTTAAAATAAAATTTGAAAAGTAACTTTAACTGTACCATAAGTAGGCGCAGCATCGTGGGACTTTCAGTATGGTGAAGAGCGATGTTATGGGAATGCAGATGAGATAAGCAACATTATGGGAAGCTACGTTCTGGAAATGAATCAAAAAGTCTTATTGATTTGGTTATATTAATTTTTACTGTATGACCCAACACTTAAGGAATATTCTTTTTGAAATCTATCAAACTGTGAAAATTAAATCTATGCTCACAAGATCAGAAAGTAATACAAAAATGTATCTTAAAGATCGTTAATTTAGGCTGTAGTAATATTTTAGTTATAACAGTTTTTGTTGCGATTACCCAATTTCTGCCTTTACAAGAATCTGTCATAAAAAGAATCTGCCATAACCAGCATCTGACGTAACCAAAATCTGCCATAAAGCGAATAAGGCTGCAAACTGGACGAGGGCGACAGCGTCGCGGGCGGCGATTTCCGCGACAAGATAGAAAGGAAACCGCGACAAATCGCTCGAGCGCCCGCTGCCGTCGAGAACGACCCATCGCTGCCCGCGCCGCTGTCGCAGCCTTAAGGATGTATGTGCTGTAAAAATTAGTGCATAATGTCGTTTTGGAAAAAAAAAATAGCTGCGGTAACTTTTAGCAAAATCGTGTATCCCGACAACCATTGAATGTGCGGCTGTAAAAAAAATATGCACTCTTGAGTTGTGCTAATTGTGCGGGTAGTAGCGTTCAGAAAATATTAACACTTCGAGTAATCGGGCTATTTAGAAAAAGCGAAGAATAATCACATACATGATACAACATTAAGCTTGCTGTAAACTGGTTTCACTTTGACTTGATATCTCTATTAACGAAAAAAAAAGTTTATTCAGCAATCATCAATAAATTAAAATAGGAAACATAAAATACAAAAACAAAAAAAACAAATAGAAAGCCGAAATGGTTAAAGCTCAGCATAATACCACGGTTTTTAGACCATGGCGGTGATTTTCAGCTTCACCAATAAATAGGTTGCTAGAGGTTGGTAGCAATTACATTTAACTTCTTAAAATAAATATTTAAAACTTAAATCACAGGAATACATTGAGAGAAAAAGTAATAATTAATAAAAAGGGTAATTGTAACAAATAAGAAATTTCATACAAATAAAGTACCTACTAATAGTGATAAAAAGAAAAAAAGCACAAATTTATATCAAAACTGAAATACAGATTAGTTGTTGATTAAGAAAATATTGACGAATTTTTCGTTTAAACGTCGAAGTTGCAACAGAAGTAAGTATCCTGAGCCTAACATATAATTTGCGATATCTATAAGAACGGTAGTATTCATTTTCTTCTATGATGTATTTATAATTGATGATTTCAAAGTTCAAAATCAGTGAAATCATACTTGAAGTGTGTGAAACCATTGTACAGATGCTAGCAGGATATGTGAAAGTAATTTAATCTGTAGGAACATTATATAATATGCGTTTTTATCAACCTTGTAATCTATTTATATATTTGACTATTGTTGTTGAGTTATAGCGGCTTTTACTCACACTTTTGTCGGAGGTGTCCCAACTAGTATCAAACTCTTATGAAGTCCTTTGTGATTGTGGCTGCACCTACCTACTACCTACCCCTAATGTAGGACTCCTTAAGAGTTCAAAAGTAGTTGGACGCCTTCAACAATAAGTGTGATTAAAAGCTGCATAATAAACTTTAGCTAATATGACTCACAAAACATTTATATATTTATTATCTTCTATGATATATTTTATAGAATTTCATTGTCCAAAATCAGTGAAATTATACTTGAAGTGTGTGAAGCAGGTGCCAGCAGAATATGTGAAAGTAAATAAAACAATAAGAACATTTTATAATATGGGTTTTAATTAACCTTATAATCTATTTATTTAACACCAAATTTCACTAATGACATATCATAATCATATGAACAATAGAAATATTGGGTCGGGGAAAAAGTTTCTTCGCAATTTTTAAGAAAATTCAAAACATTTTTTAATATAGTTTATTGACATTTAACTAAAGTATGTATGTACCATTTTATTCGATAACCTTTTGCCATCTTGTAGGTAGGGACATGATCCCATTGCTATTAAAATTTTGGGACCTCTCATCAAAATACCGCGACAAGTGGATTTGGCAGTCCTCTCCTGATGTTAACCTTACACTGCCTAAAGAATTCTGAAGAGACCGAAACAGGTGGAAATCTGAAGGTGCAAGGTCAGGACTATACGGCGGATGCATTAACACCTCCCAGCCAAACTCTTAATTTTTGCTGGGTGGCTATAGATGTGTGAGGTCTAGCGTTATCATGATGAAACACCACACCCCTTCTGTTGATCAATTCCGGCCGCTTTCTCTCAACTTCTTGTTTTAATCTCATAAGTTGTTCGCCGTAGAGTTCAGAATCGATAGTCCTGCCTAGTGGTAACAGCTCATAATGAATAATGCCCTTCCAATCCCACCACACACACAACATCACCTTATTGCGAGTTAACCCGGGTTTCGCCACTGTCTGTGAAGCCTGACCTGCCTTTGACCACGACCTTTTTCGCACGTTCTTGTCGTACGTGATCCACTTTTCATCACCAGTTATCAGCTTCATCAAAAATGATTCGGTTTTGTTACGTCGTAATAAAGATTCACAAATGAGCACAAGGTTCATTAGGTTTCTTTCAGTGAGCTCGTGAGGTACCCAAATATCGAGCTTTTTTGTGTACCCAGCTTTTATCAAATGCGCCAAAACTGTTTTGTGGTCAATTCCCTGTACTTAAGCTACGTCGTAACTACTGATATGTCGATCTTGCTCCACTTTTTCAAAAATGGCATCTATTTTATCCGTAATAGGGCGACCAGAGCGAGGTGCATCTTTGACATCAAAATTTCCGGATTGAAAACGCTTAAACCAAATTTGTGCTACTCTCACAGACACAGCATTAGGTCCATAAATATTGCAAATTTTTTTCGCGGCTTGCGTTGCAATTTTACCTTTTTTATAGTAAAATTTTAAAATGTATCGAATTTCTTTATTAGATTCACTCATCTTGACATTACGAAAAACAAATGAAAATCACACATTTTCCTACTTTGAATTTGGAATTATGTTCTTTAAAATTTTAACTTTCAATGATACCAAAACCAGCCAGATACAAATACTATAGCCAGAGATTTTATTACAAGTTCATACATACTATAATGGGAAAACACTTTTTCCCCAACCTATTATTAAGTATACATATGTATTTTAATGAGCTTTATAATAATAAATAAAAAGTGTCACACCACATCATCCAACCAAAATCTATACTAATATATAAAGCTGAAGAGATTGTTTGTTTGAGCGCGCTAATCTCAGAAACTACAAGTGGGATTTGAAAAATTCTTTTTGCATTTGATAGCCCAACTCTTGAGGAAGGTTATAGGCTATATTTTATCCCGAAATTCCCACGGGATCAAAAGTTACGCGGGTAAAACCGCGCGCGGTGGCTAGTTAAGTATAAATTAAGAAATTGTCTTTTGGAATATGGATAATGGAGAAATAAACTAAAGAAATATATAAATAGCATAATTATTTTTACGTATTGAATTTAAGAATAAACTTAAATACACATAATAAACCTTATTCATGACCTGCTGACAAATAGCTATGTTCATCACAAAATTTCCAATTCCGAACCCGGGTATAAAAGGATGCACATATTATGTCTAGATCAAACAAGCCGTTATGTATATACAGGGTTGTTTTGTAGGCACCTACCAAATTTAAATATTACGTACTTTGATATAATACGAATAATCTGCATTTTTACTTTAGTATCACTCAGTAGAAAAAAGTAAAAATATGGCACCTCAATTTGTTTCACGAATAGTCGTCGTTGATGAAGGCACTATGATTACGTTTAATAATATTACGTGGACGTAGTACAGTAGAATCTTGATAACTCGAATGTCAAGGGAAACCAAAAAAAAATCGAGATAGCAAGTTTTCGACTTAACAAGAATTTCGACATAAAAAGGCACAATTTCATAGAACATTTATTACGACAAATTACATTAGGTAACATACTAAAATGAGAGAGAGAAACATAACATCAGCTGTGTTTCTTAGAAATTCGAAAGTTTATTGAATGTATTCATTCCTTGCACGTGTGCAAAACAAAAACAATAGATAAGAGGCCCCGAGCCCCGAACATTCCTTTTTGATTTTATTGCCACGAGTTTTGAGCTCCGGGAATCCGGAGTAAGAAATCATCATATTTTATGAACTTCGACTTACTGAGGTAGGTATTATTATTATTTATTGTACTACAAGACGTTTTGTCGCGCGACAAAACATGTTAACGATATTAGATTGCAAGGTCACACTTTGAGTTCAGTAGTTATGCATACCTACAGGCAATAAAAAAAGTTACCTACATAAGTTACGTACAATCTTTTCCTTCATACTTTTACGGGCTTAGGACCGGCAAATAGCAAAAGGTTTTAGCGATTTAATGAGAAAAATTTAACATAATACTTTTAAGTGAATGCAAAAAAGATACAAAGAACAAGCATTTTGCAATTCGGCGTATTTAAAAAGATTGAATCAACTTATGTACATTAATTAAAGCTCTAATCAACATTATTTACAGAATTATTACGATTGAGTTTCAAATTCAATACTTAAGTAAGTGTTCAAAATGATTACCATGTTTCTCCAGGCAGAGTCTAGCACGTTTTAATACAGTTTCTTTAATTTTGTTAAACACTGCAGTGTCACTTTTCACTTTTTCAAATGCACTCACTATTTGGGTATTTAACTCAGAGAGGCTTTGAGCTTCGTTCTGATAAACAAACGCAACTGCGATACGCAGACTGCGCGTGCACTTCCGTCGAGGATGCGCGAGCGACTGAAGGTCTTGGCAACAGACAAGTGTTTCCGGATTTGCGACGGCGCCGCCGGCCGGTTTCGTTCATGTCCGGTCATGTCGGTACCATACCTACTCGATGTAATGGCACTTATTTTCAAGAAGATACGATTGTTTTTTGAGAATTTGGACGTATGTGATGTAATTCATTCGGCCAAACACGTTGCACCTCTGCGCGTAGTCTTTATAGTTCATAGTATTGATTCATAAAATAGTATGACCACGTTGTGCTTAACATTATAGTGAATAATATGAATTTCGGTGAAAAAAAATTACTACTTATTTTTGGCAGAAATGGTTTCTATTAATGATACTTATTACGTAAAAAAAATTTGGTAGATGTTGTCAAATAAACCCTGTATTTATTTAACAACAAATTTAATAGTACACTCAAGTACTTCTAAATAATCTCTAACCTATAAATGAAAATAGTAACTGCAGTCACAACCCCCTCATCATACCCGAACAATTCGGCTTCCGTCCCCAACACTCCTGCCCTCAGCAGGTCCACAGAATAGTGGAGTACGCCCTTGCTGGCTTCTACCCTAGGAGGAGAACCACAGCGGCAGTCTTCTTTGACGTAGCCAAGGCTTTCGACAAAGTCCGGCACGCCGGCCTCATCCACAAATTATACGGCATAGGACTCCCTGATAGGCTAGTCCGTATAATTTCTTCATTCTTAAAGAACCGCGCTTTCCGATTCAGGTTCGATGGTGCGCTCTCATCTCCCCACCCAATCAGGGCTGGCGTCCCTCAAGGCTCAGTCCTCGCTCCTACCCTATACTCGATTTACACGAACGACATCCCCAAACCATCTAAAGGGGTCGAACTTGCCCTTTTTGCCGATGACACCGCGCTCTATTGCACTGGCATTCAAATGTCCACAATAGTTGCAAAGTTGCAATCGGCTGTAAACGAACTCAGTGACTGGTTCACGAAGTGGCGCATTGAGGTCAATCCAGATAAAAGCTCAGCCATCCAATTCTCTCACAAACGGCGTCGTGGTCACTTTGACACACGGGTCCGCATGCGGGGAGTCCCCACACCGTGGTCTAATACGGTTAAATACTTAGGCGTCACTCTCGACAAAACTCTCTCATTTTTACCCCACATCACCAGGGTATCCAAACTGGCTAGGAAATATCTCGGTCGACTCTCCAGCATGCTAGGACGTCACAGCAAAATGTCCCTCCGTAACAAGCGTACGCTTTATAAAGTCTGCATACGACCAGTCATGACTTACGCGGCTCCCGTCTTTGCCCACGCGAATCCCAAACACCTTCACAAATTACAGGTGGTCCAAAATCTTTTCTGTAGAAGGGCAGCTAACGCGCCCTGGTACGTGCGCAACACGGACCTGCACAGGGACCTGGAGCTCCCCTCAATTCAACAGCACTTGAAAGTCCTGGCAACAGGTCACTTCCAACGTGCTGAGTCCCACCCTAACAACCTTGTTAGGGCGACAGTCTCCTATACTGTCAACCCTCCCACGCGGCACTCCTGCCGCAGACCGAGAGACGTTCTCTCAGACCCCCCAAACCAGTTCACCGCGGATCTGGTCAACCTTTTGGGCTCCCAGCCCTAGTCATTCTCTACACTTGCCGTTGAGCTTTACAGTGTCTTACTACGGGTCATCCGTCAGGATGCCTGATGCGCCGCCCTGGATCCCACGGGGTGGTAGCTCATTACACGATCTATGAATAGCTCTTGAGTTAGGGATCGGAGAAGGGGGTGTTTAGTGAGTAGAAGTCTCACACTGGCTGGGTATACGGTGGCATTCCGTCGGCGAGCGGTTGCCACTGTCGGCGGGGATTTATTCCCGTGCAGGGCCCAGTGCGTACTAGGAGTATTCACCCTCTCCCTATCTGTGGACGCCCTTTGGGGCGCCACAGTAGGGTGTCATTCCTTGGCAGAAAAAAAAAAAAACAGTCACAACATAAAAATTATGCAAAATTATACAGGTATTGTTAATCCTTCTAGTACATTTGGTCACTATGGTACCTGTTAAAGGGGCTCCAGTATTCTCTTTGATTAGTGTTACAGATTCCATTAAAGTCTTGTCTTATCCATAATTTCTTTTTACAATATTACTAAATGATTTTCACATTTTATCTCCCTTAACTCACTTCCTATACCTCACAAGAGACAAACTTGTCTGTTGATTAATTCAGATGAGGCATCTCTTAATAAATTTAAGGTGCGAACATCACTTTCTTTTTAAATTGGACCAGGGTTGGGATTTTCAGTTATTATTGATCAGATGTACCAGTTGAAGTCTGGAATAACATGTTCAATTTCAGCAACAGTTATCTGAAATATAGTAGTTGTTATTTGTTATGTTGTTTTAAGATGCCTACATTTTCACAAGAAAAATATATCAAGAGATTTCTAGTATCATTGGAGTTTTTCACTTTATATAGGAGCATTAGATGGAAAGCACATAGAAATAATAATAATCAGCGTCAATCGTCAGTAATGAGGCTGCATATCTCCCGGAAGTGTGGAGGAAGAGGTCTACTTAGCGCCAAAACCTTGCACAACCGGGAGATATATAGACTCCCGAGCCCATTTTATGGCGAAGGCGGACGTGGGTATGCATAGAGAGGTTGTAGCGTGTGACAAAGGACTCACCCCTCTCAATCTGGGCCTCGAGACATGGCAGACACCAGCGGTACTAAGCATTTCTGATCGTGAGACCGTATGGAAAGAGAAAGAGCTGCGCGGAAGGTTTTACAAGGCTCTACACGAGCCACACGTAGACCGTAAAGCCTCCGTACATTGGCTGCGCTTCGGGGACCTCTTTGGGGAAACCGAAGGGTTTGTCTGTGCGATACAGGATCAGGTTATCAAGACGAACATCTACCGGAAATACATTATGAGGGACGGCACAGTGGACGTATGTCGGGCGTGCCGCCAACCTGGCGAGTCCCTCAGACATGTAGTTTCGGGTTGTTCGGTTCTTGCTAACACTGAGTATCTGCATAGACACAACCAAGCAGTCAAAATTCTCCACCAAGAGCTCGCTCTGAAATACGGTCTCATCAGTCAGAAACTGCCTTATTACCAGTACACGCCGGAGCCCGTTCTCGAAAACGGCAGCGCCAAGCTCTACTGGGATCGGCCCATTATCACGGACAGGACTATTCTGGCGAATAAACCTGATATCGTGTTAATGGACCGATCGTCGTCCAAGGTGTTTTTGGTGGACATAACTATACCACATGACGAGAACCTCGTGAAGGCCGAGACCGAAAAGCAACGTAAGTACTTGGACCTTGCACACGAGGTGACCGAAATGTGGGAAGTTATATCCACCGAAATCATCCCGGTTGTTTCCAGCACGCCTGCAAAAAGCGGTTTTGCTGGATACTGCCCAAATAGTTCGCCGGTTTCTGTCCCTCTTGCCCTGATCCCCAACCGACTGGTCAAATTGTCGGGTCTTTCCGCCGAAAGGCGTGTAGCTGTAAGCATACGTAATAATAATAATAATATGTAACACGTAAATGTAGTCATAACCAGCCTAGAGCTGAGAAGGCAAAACGTCCCCAAAAATAATAATAAATTTCTTTATTGTAGCAACTTGGCCCACTGATTAGTTTTACAACTTAAAATTAGATTAGTGAAACAAGAAATATTAATAATTTATAAATTCATAACACTACTGACCACTTAGCATCACTATTTCACCGTACTTATAAAATAAAAATGTAGCCCTGTTATGTAATGAAATAGATTTTAGGTATTAAATAAATCTTTAAATTGATGATATTTAAGAAATAACGAAGTAGACTAGGGTCAAGGAGGCAACAGTGGCTCAGTCGGGTACAGTGACTCACTCAGGTTTCGACCTGATGACAAGGATAATAAAGCTGGATCTATCAAGCAGTTGAGGCGGCCAGTAACGTATTTAAATCAAACTAGTCGGCGTGCGAATCGAATGCGAATTGTTAATGCCACGATGTTTTACTATTTTTCGCTCAATAAAATTACTTTTTGAGGTACGTTTGATGGGTGTGATAAACTATCGTTTTTTGTTATTTATGACGTCTAATTACTTTATCGTAAAGTAGGCCTAATGTTATTGAAATTTTTCATGCGTTAGAACTAATTTGATTTTTATGTTGCTTGCAGTGATGGTTTTTTTTTGAAAATGGCAGAGAGGGACACACTGACTCAATTTTGAAAAGTACACAGTGGCTCAAGAGTCACTGAGTACTTTTTCAATATTTTCTACAGTTTTATATTGTGTTTTTTTAAGTAGGAGAGTACTAACTCATTAACAAACAGAAAACGCTTCCTTTAGAAAGCAATAAGGCTTATTTGGCGTCTAATGGGCAATATTAATTAATTGATGCATTATCTATCATCCAACCAATTAGGACCAAACTAATCTGTCTACAAAATATTTACAGAAGAACAAGATGCTACCCTGAAAACCTATTTTATAGTTTGCTGCGAAGGAAAGTTGCTAAGTAGCATAAAGTTTAATTTTGATTAGGATAAATATAAAATATAAATAAAAATGTTGATTATAAATTCACGTTTTTTGTTCATTATTTTTACTACTGAGTCACTGTTTACTATTAGAGCCACTGTATACTTAGGTACTGAGTCACTGTGTACATATAGGCACAGTTGCTCATTTCTCTGTTTTCCGTTTTTGTTCCATAGCTTACTATCATATGCATTTTTGAAGAATATGTATACATATTCACGATAAAATGTAGTTGTTACACTAACATTTGTACAAATTTCAGATCAATGCCACGAATATGTCTTTATTTTTTGACCTTCTAAAAAAATACGAGTTACTGTTGCCTCCTTGACCCTATAAAAATGAATTACAATAAAAATAAAAATATTAAATTGTTAAAACATGTCAAATATCTTTACATTGCCATCAAAGATTTGAAAACATTTTTTTTTAATTTAAACCCATAAATAATCTTCAACACATTCAAATTAAATAACAAATTCTGGCTTGAAAGTGGCATCACATTAAAATTAAACAACTACTATCTAAATTAAAATTAATACATCAAAATCAAATACAATTAAATAAGAATAAATTATAATGCCAATGTAATAAAAATATAGAATTGATTAAATGTCACGGAATGAAAATACTTATTTAATATTCAAATTGAGAGAATTTAATGACTCTATGGCAAGTGATTTACCTAATATAAAATAATAATTGTAGCATAAAACTATAAATTTATTATGGTTTGAGTTGTGGCAAGTCTTAATCAGGACTGTCATAAATTTATGCCATATAGGCAGTTCCATTTTCCAACCAACTTCCCCATCTCCATGTCCACATCCGTGTTTGTGTCCCGTCTCTGTCCACAACTATCCTCATCTCCATCCACATTATCTGTATTCTCTCACACTTCTATCGCTATATCTACTTCTATCTTTACCTCTATATCTATGTCTATGTTTCTGTCTAGTACCTGATTGCGTAATGTATAAATATATTAGTAGACTCCAGAAGATCACCAACTCGTTCATGGGTCAATGTGTAAGCTTTTATAATAAAATTCCAAAATATTTAAGATGAACCCTTCGACAGATTTAAGGATAAATGTTATATAAAAAAATTACTATAAGACATCCGGATGCAAGAAGATGGGATTCCCTGGTTGTAAATAAATAAAACAATAATTAATAACAATTATTGTTATTGTGTATTTTTAAAAGATGATTGCTGTCGAGTTTCTTGCCACTTCTTCTCAACAGATCGACTTTCCGAAGTGGTGGTAGATTCAGTTCAATTTATAAATTGTTTGACTTATTTCAAATGTATTTAAATACTTACGAAATAAAGATTATTTTAACTTTGACTTTGACTAGATGCTTAATACTTTATTTTGATGTTGGAGTGGAAAGCAGAATATCAGATGGTGGTGTTTTCAATAGCACTAATTTGTGCAGGCTATTAACAAATGATAATTTGAATCTGCGTACACTGCAGCCTTTGTTAAGACAATAAAACTGTTCCTATGGTAATAGCCAGTAGCTGTTCTGGACTGCTTCTCCTTCATAAGTTTTTTAATTAGGCGGTACTTATATTCATTGTAGTACTGAAAACACACAATTCAGTAATAGCCATTATATGCTATTAAGCATATCGGAACACTCTTGCCAAAGTCTTTTCGCCAGACTGCAGCCTTCTTTTGAGCGTGAGATACGCCAAAACGCAAGCTCAGGCTGTGCTTTGCTTCCAGAAACCAAACTCATTTCGCAAAAAAAAAAACAAATAAGTAGGTAGGTAATTAATTTATAGTTAAGGGTGACTCGCGGCTTTAATTAATGTCATTATGAATTTACGAAAGCAATATATTATGAATGAAGATATTACATTCCTGACGTGAAGAGTGCAAATACTCAAAACTCAGTTAATAAACTATTTATTTATCTAAGGAATGTATTTGTTTTTCTACGAGAGTTCTTCTAAAAGCTTTTTTTTTGCATTTTGCTTGCTCCATTTCCCGAAGAAATATTATACTGCCTCTCACCAAAGCTGTGCAGGGGCAGTCGTTCTACCTTCGGACTATCCCCCTAATTTGTCCGTCATTGAAACCCAATCACAGCAAAGTTTACAACTCAATTGACTTATCAATGATGTAAATTAAACCATGTTTTATTATTGGACAAAATCTAATCATATGTGTGACAAATTTTAACTATCTAAAATCCTATTTCCCTTTCTAACCAAAAAAAAAACTTTTTATATTTTTATTTTGTGTAAACCAGTATTATAACGTTTAAAAATGTTTTGTAAATCATATTAATTTTTTTCAAATAATTTTCTTATATTGCCAATTTAATTTTTTTTAAATATGTAGTCAGGTTAGTATTGCTGGCTAGGCTTAAGGCCCATTTAGACGACACCATTTTCTTGAACACTCAAGAGCAAGTATTGCATGAATAATTGCTCTTCAATAATTGTAAGCAACTGTTTACATGCGGCCAGTAATTCCAAAATTGAATGCAATTATTGAATGCAAGTCTGGACAGGAAATAATTGCCAGTGACTTTTGTTTACACTAAGGAGATTATTGACAGGTTTCAGATTTGCGTTCAAGTTTTGACCTGTCTACAGACCGTTCAAAGATGTCCCCTGCCTGCTGATGTTGGCAGCAGTGTTACCAATAATATGTGTCCATTTTATCCCCGTAATCTAACTTTGTTTATACCTACCACGAATAAATATATGTTTAATTTTCTGATTTGTAAATAATAAACAACTATAAGACTAGGAAGGTTTTGAATGACGACACAATTTATATTATACGAGGGCGAATCATAAAATTCTTAGAATGAATACAAAAAAAAAAAATTAAACAAGAATATTTTATTTTTCTACGTAATCTCCTTCTAATCTTATACACTTAGAATACCGCATCTCCAACTTTCTTATTCCTTCCGCAAAAAAAATATTTTCTCGAGTATTAAAAAACTCCTCTGCGGCAGTCATAACCGCGTCATGATCGTCAAATTTAGTTCCACGAATATGCTTCTTTAATTTTGGAAATAAGTGAAAATCACTCGGGGCTAAGTCAGGAGAATATGGTGCGTGATCAAGAACTTCGAAGCCAACACTGCGGATTGCGGTGAGCGCAACTTCCGAACGATGAGGTAGAGCGTTATCCTGGAGAAACAACACGCCCAATGACAATTTCCCACGACGTTTTTCTTTAATCGCTTCACGTAATTTCGGGATTAAGTTTGCATAATAGGATCCAGTTATCGTTTGCCCTTTTGGCAAGTAATCAATAAAAAGGATTAATTCACTATCTCAGATAACGAAAACAGCTTGACAAGCAATAGTGCCAACATAACGGCAGGGGACATCTTACGATGAACGGACAATAAACACAAACTTTTATGTCATTGTACCACTTTCTGTCGCGTTGCTTCAATTATTGCACGAATTTGAGAACACAAAATTTTCATTCAATATTGAACGTTCTCAGAAAAAACCCACATTTTGTCCCGGGTGTTTCTTTCATATTTAAAAAAAAAGTAGTAGGTAGGTATGACTCAACAAGTATTTAAGTTTGGTTCTGCTGATTTAATCAAGTTTGTCGAAATTTATCGCAACCATGACAGTTTGTGGGACGTCGTAAACAATAATTATAAAAATCGTAATGCGGAACTTGCAGTATTTGCAGAAGAATTTGGGTTTGGAGCTAAGGAAATAACAAACAAAATAAAAAACTCAGTATCTAAAAAATCTGTTCGTGGTGTTAACAGCACGAACCAGTTCTTGCATGCAATTATTGTATGTACTAGGTACCATTGGCAAGTGCAGTTGAGAAGGGTGTGTTATCAGTTGCTGTTATTCTCAGACAAGAAATATTGAAAAAGTCGTCCAGTATTATTGTTTGCTGGATAAATTTGGACCTTCTATACAAAAACAAAACACTACTATATAGTTATTGTTTTCCTGGTTTCAGAAGTTTTCCTTAAAAAAGAATCCATCAAATTAAACCAACTCAATAAAAGTCAGCACTACCAGATCCGGTACTCATAGAATCCTTTAATTTTTTGCCGTTCCCCTTTGAATGGTATGCAAGAAAATTGCATGCAAGAATTGGTTCGTGCTGTTTACACCACGAACAGTTTTGAATGGAACTTGCTCCTATAGTGCAATAATGTTACGTGTTGTTTAGACGATACAAGACATTTAGTGCTTCAATTTTATGGTATACCACAGGCAAGAATATGGCGTCGTCTAAATGGGCCTTTACACAGCAGATAGGCCAACGTCAAACGTGCAATCAACAAACGCTTTCAATGATATTTTATAGTAAAAGGCTTTGATGTCGATGCATTTCAAGCGTGATAAGGAAATTAATGATATGATAGCTGGTGACTCCTCCTATTTAGTCGATCAAGTCAAGTTCTAGTTTTATAAAAAAATACTCAATAGGTTTATAAATATAAAAGACAGTTTCATATGTGTAAATCACTATTCTCCGAGGCCACTTATTCTTTAATTAAAGTATCTAAATACTTTTACATTTTCAAAAACTTCAGGAGTCAGTTATTTCTATTCTCCTAACTTAAATAACTATATCGTTAGTTGGTGAGGATATTTATATCCCAACTTGCAATGCCATTAACTGTCACAATATGCATGACTATTACAGATTGGCTGATCTTTGGGAGTCAACAGACGATCCTTCGCATCCTGAAATCATGACACTAATTAAAGGGATATCTGAGACCAATGTTGTTGATATTTCACTTAAATACTCATTTTTTATAAAAATCTGTGGGGCTGATTAGGCTTTTATCAAAGCAATATTAGTAACTGCGGCAAGAATGAGCTTTAATACTCTCTTATCTACTGTTCAGGGGATGACTATTGTCCGTTCATCGTAAGATGTCCCCTGCCGTTATGTTGGTACTATTGCTTGTCAAGTTGTTTTCGTTATCTGGGGTAGTGAATTAATCCTTTTTATTGATTACTTGCCAAAAGGGCAAACGATAACTGGATCCTATTATGCAAACTTAATCCCGAAATTACGTGAAGCGATTAAAGAAAAACGTCGTGGGAAATTGTCATTGGGCGAGTTGTTTCTCCAGGATAACGCTCCACCTCATCGTTCGGAAGTTGCGCTCACCGCAATCCGCAGTGCTGGCTTCGAAGTCCTTGATCACGCACCATATTCTCCTGACTTAGCCCCGAGTGATTTTCACTTATTTCCAAAATTAAAGGAGCATATTCGTGGAACTAAATGTGACGATGATGACGCGGTTATGACTGCCGCAGAGGAGTTTTTTAATAGACGAGAAAATGATTTTCTTGCGGAAGGAATAAGAAAGTTGGAGTTGCGGTATTGTAAGTGTATCAGATTACGTAGAAAAATAAAATATTCTTGTTTAAATTTTTTTTTTGTATTCATTCTATGAATTTTTTTATTCGCCCTCGTATAATATAAATTGTGTCGTCATTCAAAACCTTCCTAGTCTTATAGTTGTTTATTATTTACAAATCAGAAAATTAAACATATATTTATTCGTGGTAGGTATAAACAAAGTTAGATTACGGGGTTAAAATGGACACATATTATTGGTAACACTGCTGCCACAATGCTGCCAACATCAGCAGGCAGGGGACATCTTATAGTGAACGGTCTGTATAGTTTATCACCTACAACACTCCAAAGCATTTAACTCCAACCACATCATTCTGTCAACTACTGTCACTGACAACTTAAAACTCACAACAAAACGTCTTACTGACCAAGAAGAAATGGATCCCAAGTTTAAAATAGATCTAACCAAACAATTAAATAGTTTGGGAACAAGCATAACCGAGTGTATGGAAAAACTAGACACTGAAACATTGGAAGCCTCACAGCCAACAAGAAGGGTAACAAGATTTTTAGAGCCATCCCCAACTGTGGATTCCACTAGCTCCCCACAGAATATTCCAGGCCTTCAGGCCCAGGAGCTCAGTTTAGGAATGACTACTTAAAACTATCAATTGATGTGAATGAAAACCCCTATGATATCTCTCCAGGCCAAGCCTTTAATTCTGATAGGATCATTAGGATTGAGAGCTAAGACCCTAGCAGACATCTTCAATCAGGATCTTCAACAGGTGATTGCTCGACTCAATACCCAAATCAAGTTTTTCAAAGACTTTGAAAAAGCAGAAGATAAAGCCGCCAAGGTGAGCATGTAGAAAAACACCCTGGGGGACATTCCTAACAGGGGAAGGCAATTGGATAAGTGGCTGATTGTTTCCCAAATAAATTCATATTACTCACTTCATCATTTAGAATGTCTGTTCTATGTTTGTTTATTTTGTATGTGTCTATTACGGTTACCTATCACGAATACGTTTTTTTTTCCGAATTTTAATTGTTGGAAAACGTTTCCCATATTTTTGTTTCGTATATGTTTTATTACACCGAAAATACGTTTTTCAGAAGTTCGAATGTACGATTTTCAAACGTTTTTCTTTTTTTTAATTTACAAATGTTTTAAAATTCAACCGAATGTTTAGCCGAGGCATATATTGCCAGACGTTTTGGTTTCCATAATCTTATTAACAATATTATAAAAACACAAAAGTAACAATGAAGCGCCTGAAATATTTTTTTACAATTTCACTTGTTTGTTACGTTGCTCCAATGACATCGTAGTTACGTTGATGGCTTAGAGATCCGTCACGTCTCCGGCGCTACGGGATGTGCAGCCCCTTTCGCCCCTACGTAATTTGCCTGTGGGACACAAAAGTACTGCATGGTTAAGGGGTTGACCAATTCGGTTCTGTGTTAAGTTTCTGAAAACCGGCGGCTCCTTGAGCTGTATGCCAGACGCGACGAGCTGAAAGCCCGACCACCTGCGGCTGTCAGCTATAAATATGTGAACGGTGTGCTCTCATGCCCCCAATGTGCGAGAGCTTTTACAAACAAAATTGGCTACATAAGCCACATGCGAGCACACCAACGGCAAAACCGGAGTTGAAGACAGTTGCCGTGGTCGAAATCGGCCGGATTACATCATCATCATCAAGTTTCGGTCTCTCGTTAGCACTCCTTATTCCCCCTTCAGCTCGTCGTCGCTTATTTTACTTTTAATAATACCTTTTATCTGGGGACGTAGGTCCTACCAATTGATAACAAGATACTCATATACAACGCTATGCTAAAGCCAAATTTGGACTTACGGAATTGAACTGTGGGGTTCAGCTTGTGCTTCCAACATTATGGTCATACAAAGGGCGCAAAACTACATCCTGAAACAGATATCAAGTGCGCCATAGTTTACCACAACGAAAGAGATCCATGACACCCTTGACCTCCCAATGGTTCCCAAGTGATCGACTATCACAGCACTAAATACAAGTCAGGGCTTGAAAAACACCCAAACCAGTTGGCGGGACAGCTGACCATCCCTGAAACCGTTCGTCGGCTGAGGAAACGACGAGACATCTTTGACGACTGTAGTTTGACTACCTAGCGGTTTGACTGCAAACTCTAAAGGATGGGCTCTATTGGGAGTGCCGTTCCACCCTACTCGACACTTAGCCCGACAATTCATCAGTTTTTAGTCCATGACTGATTGCAAGATTAAACAAGGAAAAAAAAGTTGTTGAGGATATTAATAAAAGAATAATAATCATTCTTTGTGTTTTTAATTGTCATTAATTTATTTTTGTTACATTTAAGTTTCTGTATCTTATTGCCTCTTTTACATTAACCTAAATATCTATATTTCCCAAACCAATAATGTCGGGAAGTAATCGCTTTCTAGCGATAAGGCTGCTTTTGCTAAGTTATTATAAACTACGCTTTTAGAAAAGGAAGGTTTAATGATTCTGAATAAAGTTGTTGTCCTAAATTTGTAAGTTAATCTCATTTTCACATTTCGTCCGTACAGAGCTGGGGCGGATAGAGTTATAAAATAATACTTATATGTTTACTTTACAAAATCCTTTCAGATTTTGATCGCTGTAAATATTTCTGGTTTTCATTTGTAAAATATATAGCTATACAGCGCACACACTACCATTCATCGATGTCAAACCTTGTCGGTGTGCGTTATCTAATATGTGAAAGTACGGTAGTGTGGTCGTGTTCTTTCGCTAGCGCCCAACTGCTCATCACTGAGCTTATTCTTTTCCTTTTTTGTTCGGCGCTCAGTGGAATAGCAAGATAGTATGCTAAATCAACCATAACTTCACCGACGAGTTTCGCTTAGCGTCATGGGGGCTCTTAAAGAGATTTTACAAGGATGATAATTTATGAACTCTTCATATTAAGATTGATATCTTGGAAAGTATGCACTTTTGGACCACATATACTTTGGAAAAAAGTATTGTTTTTTAGTAAGGAACAAAACCTCAAAGTTATGGGAAATCAACAGTCTTCCTTTTGATTTCCCTTGTATAATTCTTGTCTATGTGAATGCCGTAAAAGAAACTTTCTAAACAAACGTTAACAAATTTAAATATCAACAATCAACAACTTTCTTGGTTTTAGGTCATAAATCCTTTACGTCACTGTTTTATGTTTGGTAAAAAGAATTACAAAGCTACGTTACGTTCTATGGTCAGCTGTAAAATCGCACTTCTTAAATTAACCTTAGTGTAGTGCGGAGTGGCTTGAACTATTGAGGCTGTGACGTCACGACAACATATTTTCTCTGTGGTAATTACTGTGCATAGATCTATTATTAAAGTACATGTTAATGCTTCTAAAGCTCTTACTATATAAAACATATAAGAACGAAATAATAGTATGTAAAAAATTAAATTATAATATATTATTATATAAATATCAGTTCAATTATATTTTATGTTATTGTTTATAAAATAACAAAACTATTTGCATTATACTATCTAGGGTTGATTTTTGATTTGATTTTGACTCTTAATGCGTATTAATTAAATAATATTTTTATTAAATAGCGTAACAATCAATTTATAAAACAAACACAACATAAATAACGAGAATAATTACTTTCAAACATACAAAATTTTCCCAAATGCTCAAAAAAACATTTATGCCTTACAAGTTAATGTGTACACTACAACTGTTCACTTACGACATAAGTCCGATGTTGTTCACAACATTTATCTGTCGGTCATTAGTAAAATTATTGGGTTAGAAAGTTATGCGACATGTAAGTCGTCAATCACTTTTGATATCCGCTAGCCTGGACACCAAAGGGAAGCGCACGATCCTTAATTGGTTCGCGTAATCGCAGACTATAGCATCCTTTAACGGCAGTATCTGCCGCACGAAGATACATCCGTCAGTTTGACCTGAAAATAAAATGTTTCTTTAAGTCCTTGAGAATTAAAAAAATATGATTATATTTAAAACTGTCGATTTGACAGTAATTGGAGATATCTTGGATTCGAGACCCCGTCGGGCCAGGTTTAGAAAAAAAATCCAAATTGGCTTAGGTCTTATTGAACACTAGGATACAACATATTTTCACTATGTAGTGTCCATAGTACAAGCTAAGTAAAGCTACTTTAATATTTGTAGTTTTTTTATAAAATTAAGATCCGACTTTTCCATCGTCGGATAAAAGTATAACGAATAATGTGTAAGAAGAAAAGTAAACAAATAGAACACCGTTAAGATTATATTGAAAGAACTTTTGCATTGAACCGTAAGAAGCATGTAATAAAGACCATTTTCTTTGTTTGAGTGCCGGTAAATTAGAGGACGGTGGATAGCCTGAACAATCTGAGCGCTCCTTTACGTTCATGACTACTTTAGATGCTTCTTAGTATTTGTTAATCCTGGCTGCTATGCACTTAAAGCAGCTGACTGTACCTATGTAAAAATTATTTCAAAACATTTGCTAAAATTATGTTACATTTCAATTCAAGCCCATATTTTACCGTCGAAACAGTATGCTATATATCCATTCAACTTCCCGTTACATATTTACTGTTCTTAGGCTGCAAACTGGACGGCAGCGACAGCGAGAGCGGCCGCGGCGCGGGCAGCTATTTCCGCGACACGATAGAAAGTATTGAGTTTGTATGAAACCGGGACAAATCGCTCGAGCGCCCGCTGGCGCCCAGATTCCCCGCGTCGCTGCCCGCCCCGCTGTCGCTGATGTCTTAGGGATAACGTGTGGTAGATTAACGTACACATTGAGCTCAATTCGACATTACCCACTGTAATTTTGGCTCTTTCTTATGTCAAATTAGGGAACTTCAAATTAAACAGTAGCTAACAAAAACTGATTTTTAAACAGACATTAAGAAAACTTTTAATTAATGAGTGTAATATCAAATACGGCCCATTGTGTACATTGTACGAAAGTAAAAAAACATTGCATTAATTTATATCAAATTTTTTAAATAATAAAATGTTTTATTACTAATGTCAACTACAGTAATTATATATAGTAAACAGTTTGTATTAAAAAAAATATCAACCCAATAAAATCAGTAACCCAATCTATTGTGTATTTAAAGGCGATATGAATAGAATTGATATTTGGAACTCACCAAGTAAGACGCGTCGTATAATGTCGCCGGTGCTGAGGTCGTAAGCCGTGAGTCCGCTCCGGTCTCCGGTCACCAATAGTGTATGAGTCAGGGGAAGCATTCGACTCATGTAGTTCAACCCCTGCAACGATTATTTTAAATAAGACCGCTACACAACGGAAAGTAGCATATTTGGTTCAGGCACAAAAAATAATCGCGAGTAGTTAAGCGAGGATTTACATACCAAAAAAACATGTAGTTCAATAATTTAAAATATAAATATAGGATTTTATTTATAGTTTATTTTAATTTTTGTTGGTTAACTCTCCGTAGTCTGATATATTGTAAATATTTCCAACTAAACTTAATAATTTTTCTTTTCTGCAAACACAACACTAAGGGCTGCCAGGTTTTGGGTGTCCTTGATACAATTTTTGAAATACGAACCTAAGGAATTAAGTTAAGGAAAAAGTAATTGAGAATTCTATTAAATCTTTTCATTGAACAGTTGTTTATTTGCCTCTTAAATTATAACGTAATAATCGTATTATATTTTGAGGTTCTTTAGTTACAAACACATGTTCTTGAAATCATCTAGTTCGATATAATGTACCACCAATGGTTTCCCTAATTGTACTGCTACAGTTTACTAACTAAATACATTCGGACAGGTGTATTTTATAGATCTATATCTAGCATGACCTCATCTATGAGGGTCATGCTAGTTTGTCTTACCTACAAATACCAAAATTCTATTACTACTAGCGCTATGCGCTACTCGAACTTTTCTTTTCCTTTTTTAAACCATATTATAGTCAAGCTGTATACATGGTTAAGGAAGAACCCTGGTCGCTAAGTCACTTACGTATCAGCAAGTTTATTTACTGAAGCTTCCGGACGAGCTGTGATTGGTAAGATTTCTAATGAATTTAGAACAGCTGGTATGGTTCCAGTAAACATAATGTGTGATTTTATAGCTGCAGACAATGCCGAATTATTTTGTCAAAAATTTTCTTTATGCATCATTAAAATACGATCATAAATTATTGGGTATTACCAGAGACTAGTAAAGTAAATAGGCCTACAATCCCGAACAAAATTTCGTACCTCGCTATTTGCTAAGATACAAGATGGCGCTAGGTGTTACGAATCATGAAATAAAATTGAAAATAAAAATACTACTGCTAAGTGGTACAATATAAAACTATAGGCGGCGCTATTTTGAATTTCAGTGAGCCAAAACAAACATAGTTCGACGCGTCGCACAGTGGGCTAAAAATGAGCTTTGGGATATTGCTTCTATAGATTATGTATTTGATTTTGCATAAAAACGTGGAAATTATACATGACATTGTATGAAACTTGTATGACAAATCTGATAAAATGATGTCTTAAAATATAAATATTGTTCTCATGCTGGCCTGGGAGCAAAAGAAATACACAAAATGTACCAGCTGCTTCTCTTGATTGGTAAAATACTGTTAAAGTCAGTTCAGGGCATCGGTTTTATTGACGTTTTTGTGGGCGATGGGCTGAATCTCTGTCACTATAATAGTCTCGTAATAGAATCAGGCCATCATTATCATTATAAAACCTCCAAATTTGTCAAAATGACTTAAAAAGCTTTTATAGTCTCTGCTCTTCTGTCTACTCCACTAGGGATACAGATGTGAAGTAGTCTATGTAGAACATAATATCCTTACAAGAAGTACGAATAAATATTTTGAGTCATACATCAAATAACCGTTAACGTTTTGTGCACATTTTTCCCCAAGTACAATTAAATAACTACAAGTACATAATTTAATTTCATCATTCATCATTCTTTCATCAAACTCAACGACAATGCATGGTTTTGTGTTTGTCCATAAAGTATCTGTCAGTTTTAGTGGCATCAAGGCGGTCTTGCAAATGTATGAATTAGTATTGTTTGTATCTCTAGATCTCCGAATGGTTGGTAGATCTTGAGGGACTGATGCCCGAATACTGGAAAGTCTCTCAAATATTTAAATGCTGCTTAAATTTTTGAGTACCACTCATACGAAAAATTCGTATTCTCTAACGCAAATTTTAAGATCCAGTTAGTTTTAAGTTGACCTCAAAGAATAAGTTGTACTCAGGCTCCACATGTGCACCACTTAACGAAAAATTCTTATACTCGATGGTCACTCAACTTTTTTTAGCTGTAAAATGATCTGTCAAACTGATTTAAGCGTCGCTTGTGTTTAAGAGTGGTCAAGAGGTCTCCTAAATCTATAATTGCGGTGAAAAGTGTGTACTATAAAGTTAAAATAATGTCTTTATCGTCCCTATCTAGTCTTTCAGACCATGAAACGCCGAACGTGAGTCGCCGTCGAAATAATCAAATGCTCAATGCATTTGAAAAATACAACGATGCTGAGTTTGCGTGCGCGCTTTCGTGTTTCTAAAGAAGCCGTGCTATACCTACTTGGAGTCCGTGTTTGGGGAGTCGATAAAACCGCCTACTAGGAGAAGTAGAGCTTTCCAGCCAATAGACCAAATACTTATAACTTTGCGGTTAACTTTTGTTAATAAGTAGTCAATGTACATTTTTATAAAAATAGTATATTGATAATAATGTCACTTTTTAACAAATTCTAACAGCATATTCTTTTCCGAGCTAGTATAGTTACAGCCACGTTTATTTTTGATTGTCTCCATAATATATTATTATAAATAGAATACAGTTTCTTTTTGTCCAACAAAATGTTTTGAAAATTGATGTTGATTCACGCCTTCTCAGATGTCAGTTGTCACGATTTCGGATTTTCTATTGTAATTAACCAGAAAATTATATTGAACATTGAAAAAGTCTTAAATTTATTTAAATATATTTAATGACAACAAATAGTAAACGGCATTAAAATGTTTTTAGTAAACATTTCATTTGTACAATCAAGTTAGATCTGGCGTAAAATGAAACACTGTAAATGTTGATATGATTTAAATATTTGACGGCTACTCACAGGGCCACTTACGTGAGCATCATAACAAATCGTCTGAGTGGCGTTTGTGTATATCAGTTAAATATGGGAGACGCTTACATTTAAATGCCCTTCAGCAGGCGTAGCACGGCTTGTCAAGACAAGACTTGTGTCACAGATTATATCACAATTTGAGCGACATAATTGCTTAGTCTTATACAGCAGCAAGGGGCAAGTTTATTTTATCTAGAATGCGTGACAAACACATCTTGACAAATGTTTAAGACTTCTTTCAAGTTCTATCTCTTATTTAATAGCATGGCGGCATCGTTTTGTTTATTTTTGTCACAATTTGACACATCGCCAAACATTTTTTATCACTGCGGTTCGGAGGTTGTGAGATTATTTTTTCATAATAATAATTATGAAGTCGTCGTGGCGCCATGGTTAATGTGTGTATCACAAGATATCACATGTTAAGCAACGTTCGGCGCGGTCGGTACTTGGATGGGTGACCGCCGACCATTCATTTCTCTCGACGACTTCCGTGCTTCAGAGGGCACGTTAAGCAGTCGGTCCCGGGTGCTGTATACTTGTATACAGTAGTCATTAGGGTTTTTCAGAAGCAATTTCGGCGCCCTGAAAATTCTGGCATCCACCACCCAGCACTGGGCCAGCTTGGTGGATTATGGCCTATAACCTCCTCGTCACCCAGGGGAGAGACTCATGCCCTGCAGTGAGCTCATTACAAAGAGTTGTGATGATGATGATGATGAATAATAATTATGTCTATCAATTATTATAATCAGATTCTTTTAAGACTTCAACGGTAAAAGTACTTACTGCTTTTTGGCCCTTGACATGGTCACAAAACTTAAAAATAATATTAAAACTAAAAATTCACCAACTAAAAAATTACATTTGGAGGTTTAAAGTTGTTAAACTCGTTCTTTGTATAAACGTCAAGACAAAGATATGTCGCGGCAAGCATTTTTGTCACGTCGTGTGCCCGTGCTGTCATATAAGACAAATTACCGGACTGTGACAAAATTATGTCTTGTCGTGTGACTTATCTCTTATGAAAGCCGTGCTACGCCTGCAGCTGATTGATACATTTGAGTGGCTTTCCAGTATTCGGGTGTGAGTGTTTTTTTGGTATCAAATCATCTGTGGATTTTTGATTTTTAGTGAACTTTTTTCGAACTTGAACTTAAGTGTTTGCAGAGAAACTTTACCATTAACAGAATTAAACCTGTCCTCTGTGTTTTGATGTTTATTTTTCACTGAAAGTATTGTCCACTTTGACAAAAGTTGACATCATGGCGTCAAACATCGCAAATGTTGATTTCAAGAGCCAATGATGGTGTAGTTACAAAGCTTTACTTAACCAATGAGTGACGAGCGTGGGCAATAGAGCCAATCATAATATTTCGTGATATTCCAACTAGCTGTGAAGAGAAAATTAATGCTCTTTAGAAAGATTATTTTGAATTTACGATGTCATGTTTCCCCTCAGAATACAGTACATCCAGAAGCTGTGTTCAGTAAAAATCACATGCCTATTACTGCTAAAGTTAATTATTGAAAAATATATTGTCTTTCTTTCTTTTTTTGTATACAATTTGTTAAAGAATTGAAAACACTGGAAAACACTATACCCTCACTTCTTAAATTACATTTTCATTCGCCAAAATTGAGAAGTTGATAACTTTCGCTTTAAGTTTTCCATTGTTTGAGTTTTAGAGAAGTTTAGTCAGCTTCTGCTAGACTTCTTCGAAAATAAACGTTTCTATTACGATAATATTATTAATTATTGCATTTAATTTCAGTTTTTTCAAATATTTTCTATACTGGCTCAGAACTGGGTATATAACAAGCTTAGTGTAACTTACTTTTGAGCGGGATAGTTGGTATTTCAGTCTAGATAATTTAAATATTTGGCTAATTCAGGTTAGGACCGTCATGTAGTAAATAAATACAGAGAGTTCATGTCAATATTTCGTGAATTTGAACATGCTTACTTAATTTTTTTTTCCTAGAGAATTGGAAATTTTACGAAGTGGTAACCTCTCTTCACCCGTACTGACAACGTCATCGATGTGACAAAAGAGCTTTCGCGGACTATGTTGCTGCAGTTTCTAGCATATTGATGATTTCTAGATGTTCCGTATTCAAATATTTTCCTTTCAATAATAAGGCATAGAATTGAATAAATTTCAAAACTTTCCCTTAAAAACAAATTGAACAGTCACTTTAAATAAATAGAAAAGTGGACTCTTTAAGGCGTGAAGCTCCGGAACAACCTATCAATATGCGTTGTGAAAACCATCATGATAACACCATTATTGATCACATATTTGTTCGATTTATAATTACGAGCGTTAGGAAATCCGAATTATTATGCTTAGAGCCCTAAAAAAGTCTCACAGCATTTTTCCCTGGTATAAAAAGATTCAAAAGATTGCGTCTAGTTAGTTTTCGATTTATATGTAGGGATAACAATCTCTGCGTCGATGGACTCTGTGGATCTAACCTTGCAACTATAGGATCTTTGTAAAGTAGGTATAGTTTATTAACTAGCTACGCAAATTATGTGAACCTATAATAGTAATAAATAGAACGTAATTTCATGCCTTTTTCAGCGCCATCTATTAAAAGAATGATGTTTCTTTTGCATACTATTTTCATACGCCATCTGACAAAAAAAATTAATCTGATCCATTTATGTGCAAATTCCATGTAAAATTAAATCGTTGAATCTTATTTTATGAGTAAAATTTTATATTCTAAAAAATACCTCATCATATTTGTTGATTTTTAAAAGAATTTAATTATGATTTCATGTTATCAATGGCCTGTCAGAGAGTTTTCAGGCTATCTGCCAGGGCCATCTACAAATAACACGGGATTTTGAGTCTTTACCGTGACACGATTTTATATAGGGGATTGTCAGTCTATTTTTTATTATTAACTTTACTAGTCTCTGGTATTACTTAAAACAATTCATTGAGTTTTTATTCATTTTTCATCACGGAATTTATTGATTTATGCTGGTACAATTTACGCGACCTGGGGTAAAATTAAGATAAAATCACAGAAATCACAAAATCACACATTTCTTTCTTTCATCCAGATGCGCGTTGTAATCTCCTAGTAAGTAAACCAATTCTATGTTATTATTTGCAACAACTGCACTCAAGAGTAATAAGGCAGTGAGTAAACTCGACAATATTACGCGTCTCATCTGTAGGCATATAGACGTTGCAAACAATAACAAAGCGGTTAAAACCCCCTATTTGTACCTTAATCGCCATAATACGGTCATTGTTACTAGGTAAAACTACGACAGATTTAAATAGTGACCTCCAAACGGCCACCCTTTTAAAGGACCTGCAGATACATCAATGGCCGAGTTCCCTATGTATTCAAAATCTTTGCGAATCGTACCCAAAAACAGAATGTCAAAGGGAAATCGCCAAGTTTCTTGTAGTAGAATCATATCACTCAACTCAGCCTAGAATAAAAAAAGGTGACTTACTATATGTATAGAGTTGAGCATGTGTCCTTGAAACCGGTCCCATATGCAGAGTCGTTCGTCGGAGCCGGCGGAAACGACGTAAGACGCGGTGTAGGCGAGTGACGTCACGGCGCCGTCATGTGCTTGGGTGCTGTATAGACACGCCCCTACAAGTATATTACCAAACTACATTATGATAATTATAAATGGAGTTATTCACACAACGCAACCTAGCCCTGAATTAAACTCATATGCTTGTGCCGTACGAGGGCGACACTGAAAATTATTACAACTGGCCACTTGTAAACAATGCAATAAAAATATAAGTTTAAATATTGAAAATAGAACTTTTTGCTAATTAATTGAGTATCAATTTCATTGATTTGACATTTGTTTTACGATTTGGCGGCTAATTGAAAATTGTCTGTCATCTCAGTATGAACTTAACGTGAAAAAATTTTCGTACCATGATTTTTTTACGACTTTCGATGTCATTTAATGGCGGGTTTCAATATTATGAAAACTGTTCGTTTTGCCTACGAACAATAGAAATCACTACCAAAATGCCTTTCTATATTCAAAATCTTGACATCTAAACCACTGCTTACGAACTGTTTGACTGTAATGAGTTGTTAGGTTACATTTGACCATTTACAAAATAAGTCATTATATCTAGCCAACGACGACGTAACAAGTTATTAATTTAAACCAATGAGGTAAAGGTAGCATGGCAGTCTGCTGCGGCCAATAAGAGTTATTTTTTCATTACGTATGACCAATTAAAGAATAGGTCATTTTATCTAGCCAACGACGTAAAAATTTATTCATTTAACGAAATATCCTATCAAATATCTGTCAACATATCAATAATCCAGTTTTCTCTTTCTAACTTATCTATAACTGTTTCTGAAAAAAAGGACGAATATTATTGAATGACATTATTTTTCTTTTAAATATTTACTTTGACGTCATAAAAATGTGATTCAACCAATAGCAAAATTAGTCGAAGGATTGGCGTTTCGTTTTACGTAAGCAGTTAAACGCAATTATTAATAAAAAGCTCTAAAAACATACTATAATATATTTATCGAATACTAAAACATAGCAAACATAAATTGAATAAGTTAATATATTTCTTCAGTTCAAATATCATACAAATAATTTGCGAATGCGTGATATTCTATAAATCACATATCAACTATTTTCTTGGAAGAACGTCACGCAAGGAGGGCCCATGCCAAATTTGAGAACTTACAGCCCGTAGCCAGTAGATATTGTGAAACGCTACTTTTTTCCTACCAGTTTTGTACCTGTACCGGTTACGCATAGCAGTCAGTTGAATATTGAAACCCGCCATAAGTCAACAAGAAAGTTATGGCAGATTTCGATTGGTTTTTAACGTGTTTAAATGTGGTCGTTCTAATTTCACCGATGCTTAGCGTGAGGGACGGCCTTCTACAGCGACGACAGAAGATAGCAACAGTGTTGTACGCCGTATGACTGAGCTTCGGCATCGGTATGAGTCAAGTGCACAAAATCCTCCACAAGTCTGTTACTGCATAGTAGTAAACAAACAATTGTATGCAACTTGTCTGGGAAAAAGTTCGAATCATCCTTCAACAAATTTTATTGTGATCTCTAATTTGTTTACCTTTATTTATTATGATTGTATAAGCTCAGCGTGATAACATGCGATAATGTATATTCCATGCAGACTGAATGTTTTATGTTGATTTACCTTAACAATTAATCGGAAACTCGTATTCTGAAAGCTTGCTTAGATTCGATATCAGATTTTTTAACAGATGGAGTGTCAGTCCTTAAGAAAGCTTTCATTCTACGGGGTTAAGGGTTACCAGTGTGTAGGTCCCAAACGCAAAGCAGGCCATCCTGGGAACCGCTTCCCGCTATGGTGGGGTTCGCGTGGTCAATGAAACTGCTCGTTATAGGCCCGCAGTGACCGTGCAGCGTAAACAGTGGACTCAGCTCATTACTCGAAAACACCTGTAACACCATTTTTACAATATACACATACGAGAAAATAAGAAAGATCATGGACAGCTACAGCACCGTACCTTTTATCCACAGTAGGTGATCAATAGTTGAAATTAAGAAATATAGATAAAAAAGTGTCTTCAAATGATAATTTTCATATTTTAAACGTTAAGAGAACCTAAAATTGAAATAATGAACTTCTTCAGGAGAAGAATTCTTTAAAAAAAGCACAGAAGTTTATTATAAAATTATATAATTTATAGCAGAATTATCTAAGTAGCAAATTTATAAAAAAGTATAAAAGACTACGGCATTTTCATATGGTTGACAACCCTGGCAAGAAGATCGATTTTCTTACAGTCTCACATCTGGAACATCTGCACTTAATGGGTCATCTACTCATAAAGACCGCAATGAATTGCAATTTAGTATTGAAAGTGTATTTAAACAAGGAGCCCAACAGGGCACACTAAGAACATACATGTGAAACCACTGTGAAACTGATGTGTTTAATGCTTATATTATCTAAATTATAAACTAACGATATATTTGCATTCCTTCATGCAATTTAATCATATGAAATGTTATAAATTTATTATTAATCTCAGAATTGATAGGAAAGAGAAAATAAGAAAAGATGTCTATAAGATCATTTTGGGGCTATTAAAGTCAGATTCCATTGCGTAAGATGGAAGAGTCGCGAATTTTCTTTTTACGACTGCCTTCAATCCTTCCTGAGGGTAAGTGAGGTTGAAGTTGAAAGCACACATATCTATCATGAAGCAGGGGTCACACTTCGCATTTTAATAAAATATTCGCAAGAAAGTATAGCTATTTATTATTTTGATCAATAGAAACAGGACATGCAAAGTGTGAGTTGGGCAAATTAAAATCTCTTCAGTTTTAATTTTATGCTTTTTATTTATACAACGTGTAACATAATGAAGAGATAATACTTAAGGTGATTGTATGTTTGGTGATGTAGTTTATAAGTAACCGTACTTGAAGCGATGTAGGTAACAACAGTACTCCTAAATTAATAATGCACAATATGCAGATCATCGTATTCCCGAAAACACCCGAATTATTGTCTATATCAACTAAGAGCCTAATGCACTTGCATTTTGCACCTTGTTCTAAAGAAATAGGAATAATCGAAAAAAGTATAATAAAACGGCTGACGGTTCTTTGATTGACCCGCGAGAGCCGCCGAGACCGCCCGAATTGTTTTCGATTATATGCACATGAAATTGTCTCCTATTTCTTTCGAACAAGGTGCAAAATGCAAGTGCATTAGGCTCTTAGGGCTCTTACGACTCAATGATTCGGGTGTTTTCGGGAATACGAAAATTAGCGAAGATCTCCATGCGCATTGTTAATTTGGGAGTACTGCACTTGCATCCTGGGATCGCGTACGATACGCATGCGAGTGAGTGTACATATTTTATGGTTTTGTCAAGATTGTCGAGTTAAAATATAGCATGGTATAATATCTACTGCAATCGAATCTGTTACCCATTCTGAAGAAACTGTTTTTAGGTTTCGTATAAACAAAAAAAAAATGTTGTAGATGTAAAATTGCATACCTTAAGAACGTGATCTTGCCCTCCGGTTAGTATACGCCCACCTTCACATTGCATCTCGGTAATTGGCTGCTGGTGAGGTCGACAGTGCGCTATCCGAGCGCATAATATTTCTGTAAAACAACATAGAAACAACTACTGTCATGCGAGTTTTAAAGTCAACTAGCTACCAAGTAATAAATAAGTATGTAATAAACATTTAGATGAGACTATTTGCTCCCAATTTATCTGCTAAAAAATAATAGTTCATAGCCAGTAGGTGTCTAAAATAAATAGTTCATAGCCAATCGTGAATCGTGTTAGTTGGAACCATATTTTTTTTTGTTCACAGCAAAATACTAATTTAAATTCTAAATCAACCAAGGATTGCAAACAAACCACTACCGGATTTAAAGTCGTCAAGAATCTCGTGTTCAATACTCATTTTTTTTTGTTTTTATAGTGGTCACTAGGGATACCCGTCGACACTGAATGATAGTGAGTAAATTACCCTGAAGCAATTCCCCATTCGTAAATTTTCGTTGAGAAAAACGCTCGAGAAAAAGTATACTATTGGATCGTCCCGATTTGATAATATGGAAAAAGCAATATTTACTTCAAATAGAAGATTATCGAAAAGAAAATAAAAAAAAATACAGTTTAGATGAGACATGGGTTGACGAGGGTCATTGTGTGCATTATGTTTTGATTGTTAGAGATATCCAATCTTCGGGACAAGCATTTTTAAGAGGACTATCTACAGGGCTGAAAAGTCCACAAAAAGCAAAGCGGTTAATAGTCACACACATCGGCAGTGTGGATGCATTTTTGGAAAGAGGTCTCTGGATATATCAGGACAAAAATCTTATGGTGACCAGTATGCACAATTTTGAAGATTTAAAACCTAGTCGAACCAAGATCTGTCATTGTGATGGATAACGCTCCGTACAATTCGCGACTACCAAACTACCAGACATGGAATCGAGGAAAGACTACATTCAATCGTGGCTGCGGGAAAAGAGCGTAGAATATGATAAAAGTGAGATTAAAGCGCAGCTGTGACAGGGTATAAATAAAAACGCATACAAAAGGAAAGTTGTGGACGATATGGCTGAAAACAAAAATATTAAAGTGTTACGGCTTCCTCCGTACCATTGCGAATTAAACCCGATAGAATTAATTTGGGCACAAGTAAAGGATGCCTGAAGTTAAGAGTTTACTGGAAGAGGGTAACCGTTCGTCGGTTCACGTAATAAATCGATCATTCAATATTTCGTTCAAATCACCATGGAGACATTGACGTTTCATTGTTTACAAAGTTTTTAGCATTCATTGCACTGGATGTTTTGTAAAATATAAAATTGGTTATAAAATAAGAATAAGATATTGGTCTTACATGACACCTGGTGATAAGTAATCATGAAAACCATTCCATCCACGAGAAATCTATTCACTCGACTTAAAAGTGATAAGGTAAAAAAACAGTTGGTATAGAAAGTACAAACAGGTGGTTTTATCGCTGCAGACAACCTTGTTTCACAAAGAGAATTGTCTAATCAAAGGGTACACTTTAACCATAAATCACACAAACATAAAGCTTAATAAGCAAAAAACTTGTTATTACATTATAAATTCTAACCAGAGCCAGAAGTAGTTCTAACCATTAGGTGAAAAGCTAAATTGAAGTTCTTACCTTCGCCGTCGCTAAGTTCAGTTTCAAATGAGAAACTCATTCGGTTCCTTGCATTTTCACTGTTAGCCTGCGTCTTTATAGCTCCAGCCGAGCCTGTTCTTTTGTGCGCTGTAAATAACAATTTTACATATAAAAGCTCCTTCGCAAATATTGAATTTGTAAACAAAAAGAAATGTGTACGTATAGAAGGTAAAAATGATGTGATTTGAAGTACTGTAAGCGGCTAGCAGATGGCGCTACTTGTATATAAAAGCGCATATGCTACAAATAATTTACGACCAGTCTCAATATGTAACTTATTAGAGTTCTTTTTAGGGCAAAAAAGTAATTGTCAAACTGAGATGTGAAACGGAAGTTTTAAACATTTGAAATAAAATAAATTTAGAGATTCGCATTTCGATCATATATTGCATGTCCTCGTCAATACTTATTACTTACTTACAAAAGAAATAAAATAGTAGAAGTCCATGGATAGTCCCTTTAGCACCCGACGAAACACCCCAGTGTAGTTACTGGTAAATTACTTTTGAGAAGTTTTTGCATTTGTATTATTTGTGTTTTTTTTAAATTTGAAATTCAAAACTTGTACTGTCAAAAAATGCTAATTGTTGTGAAGTTTAGTTAATTTTTTTTACATACATACATAACCTCATGCCTGTCTCCCTTTGGGGTAGGCAGAGACAAGGGAACACCAATTGCTTCGATCCAGACATACCTCTTTCGCTTCCTCCACGTTCATTAATCTTTTCATACATGATCGCCGGTTACGGGTACTTTTAACTAGGCCCTTTTTAAGAACATCGCCAATTTGATCGGCGTACGTTCGCATAGGGCGGCCCCTTCCGACAGCACCATCCATTCTTGCTCTGTAAACCTCTTTCGTAAATCTACTTTCACTCATCCTTTCCAAATGTCCAAACCACCGTAGCATACCCTTTTCAATCTTAGTCACTACATCTTCTTTCAATCCTCATCTCTTTCTTATTTCACTATTGCGCACCCTATCACTCAATTTCACTCCACACATGCTTCTCAACGCTCTCATCTCCACATATTTTTATTGCGGTTTATTCTATTATTCATTTTTGTAAATTCGTTGGTTTAAAAAATGACATGACCGTTTGTGCTCAATGAAATGAATAAAATAAATAAGCGAAAGTTGCATACTTCGTCTATGCGCGGTGCTGAATCGCCAGTCCACATGGGAGCCCGTCGTGGGGCTAAAGACGTCCAGCCGCAGCAGTGTCAGAGTTCCGCTAAGCGTGGCCAGACAGACGCGCCGAGCGGCAGACAGCGCTCGCACGTGCGTCACCCCGGAGTTGACCCGACGGGCTTCTGTGTTCCACCATACGCACTGTTGAAATACACTATATTAACCGAAGTTTTTTTCCGCATAGTATAGCCCTACCACCCAGCCGCTAGATATGCGTTTCTTCAAGGCAACTAAACCGAATGGCCCCCGCTTGGTGGTAGGACCGTTTCAGGGTCCGGCTGGTTACCCTTACATAAAATCTGCCACCAAATATTACCGTTCCGGTAGTAACATCTTCTTGTAAAGCTTTTGGCAGAGTGGTCGTGTTGAACATCTCAAGATGTGTTGTGTCAATATTTTATGAAGAGCCAGATCTTTCTTTAGAACATGTGTTTTCATCTTCACTTACCATCAGGTGAGATAAGGGTAAAAGTTAAGTCTATTAAACTAAAAAAAACAATTATGTTTGTCGCTCTTTCAAAAAAGGAAAAGGAACGAATATTCGATAACGCTTTTATTTCAAGAAATCTTCTCAAGTATAAGTGCACATAAACATACAACTATGTGATAATGTTTGTAATTTGGTCAACAATAGATACAGCGATACAAATTAGTGGCATTATAATAGATAAGGAGCGAATCCTCGGCGAACACTAATATCTATTCGACCTGCTATAGACACAAACTACAGAATCAATCAAATATACTGTGCAAATACTCACCAAGAGCTTTCCACGTGTGGCTTCCCAAAATTCTAACCTCCCATCCGCACATCCAAGTATAATTAAGTCATTACAAAAGTCCATACACCACACTGGAGATTCACTAGTCACTTTCTCTTTCCATTCCCAACTAGGAACTGTCCTTCTATCACCGTCTTCACACTTTGGACTACTGTTAACTAATTTCTGCTTAGTTTTTTTATCTACAACACTGTTATCATCACGTGAAAAACCAAACACTTCTGGGTCTTTCATTTCATTGTCCTTACACTTAGAGTTGATTTTATTTTCTCTTATATTTATATTACTGATATCGACATTTTCTTTCGTTTCATATCCATTGTAAAGTTCATTGCTTATGTCACTGCAGTATAGGTCTCTGAAAAATAAATAATTTGGGATTCACCTTTGGTTATTGGTATTGAAAAGTGGTCACATTAGTTTATAAAGCACTAGCTGGTTCGCGCGGTTTGGCCTATGTACTATTCCAGTCTGTACACATTATACACACATCAAAAAAGACTAAGCAATGTATTTCAAATTATTAATCAATAGGCATGATGACAGTAACAAAGAATCATTAATTCCTTATTACTAATTTTTGATTTGTTATAAGCTCACAGACATGTTAGTTTACGTGAGCATTATATAAGAAAAGAATCGCAAAATATATGTACACTTTAATACTTTATTAGATTGGCCCCGCCTGCTGCCACTATTTTTTATTATTAATATTATTTAAAAGCTCGTATAGTCTTATTTTACGTACTACAAAGGCAAGTCGCGTAAGCTTTGAGAAAAACGTTGTGGTACAAAAACACAGGGTTGAAGATATAAATAGAAGATTAAGCAAGAAGTAACTTTTTTAAAACATGACGTAACATGAGACGTAAATTTTGCCGGTTACTATAATATGACTATATACAGGGTGGAATTTTTGAGTGCCACCTGGAGGGAAAGTACTCTAAATAATAGAGGTAGGTAATTTTACTAGAAAGAAACATTCCTTTATTTTGGCAAAGAAATAAATCCGCTTTCAAGGTTTTCGAAAATTTGCTTGCTTCACCCGGTAATCGAAGCGTTTAAATTCTGTAAAAATTACACTTTTTAATTTTATTGCATCGATCGTTAGGATCGTGAAATC
Source organism: Stenoptilia bipunctidactyla (assembly GCA_944452665.1). Taxonomy (NCBI): domain Eukaryota; kingdom Metazoa; phylum Arthropoda; class Insecta; order Lepidoptera; family Pterophoridae; genus Stenoptilia; species Stenoptilia bipunctidactyla. The sequence goes on from OX101721.1 coordinate 37,559,732, forward strand.
TCTGAAAAATACTTGGTTTATTTAATGAAAGAAAAATCATAAGATCTGTACTTATAAATTGAATGGGTCAAGATAAAGCACTTTTGCTCAAAGAGATCCATCTATTTTTGTTAACTTATGTTAGTAATTAATAATTTGCCATGGACGTCATCAATCTTATCTTATCTTAATCTTAATCTTATCTTATCTTATCTTATCAATTCATTAAAATGACAGATTTAGTACTATTTAGTTAAGAAGATTGCAATTAGTATGTGTTTATAACGCAAACCCCTTTCTTCAAGGTTGTTTTAAATATGGAATGTTACGTTAGAAAAAATGTGGATTGACATTTGCTGCTCACATTTGATTGTTTCACGTATTATTTCAACAGTAAAAACGGATTATCAAGAACAATTTGATTTAATGGAAGCCTGTTTTTTAAATAATTAAAATTGTGAATCTAGCTCTACGGTGGTATGGAGAGTGATATCGAAACCGACAGCCACCAACGCGGTTGGTATTGAAGAGAAGGTCAGTTACGAAATTCGGCGGTTACCCCTGACAGGGTCACCAGATCTCTTCTCTTTAGTTTTTTTTTGTTTGTATGTAAAAAAATTAATTATCTTTAAATGTTACGTGAGTGCAAACGAGTTGAGGGAGGAAGTGTAGTATACGATTTATAATTTTCACAACACGATATTAAAGGTAACTGGAAATGAATTTTTTAAAAGAATAAATGTATTCATCCAAGAGAATGAAGCCCATTAAGAACAACTAATTCTACCCTGGCTAATAATTCAATGCAGTAATATGACAGTTCCAGTGTGCCCACTTCAGGGAAGAAAAAAATAGTGATGTGGTTTAAGTGAATAAATGTATTTTTTTTACGACAAAACGAGTTTAAAAATAAAGAAATCATCAAGTCGATTTTAAGCATTTGGTGTGTTTGGTAATTAATTATTTTCATTAAAGTTGCTTTAAAGATATAAGTACACGCATCAAATTCAATTATTTATAAATTTCTTGAAAATTTTATGCAATATGAATGACAAAGACTTATTCGTTTTCAATCATTCTCATTCAGTACTTACACTACGAAGTTTTTAACTGGTTTCATTATGTTTCTATTTGACATTTCGGACTGTCAGTTTTCAGCATTGAATTATTTGCCTATTATTGAATATATTTATTGAATAATTAAAATAATTGAAGACTTTATGGTTTTTCTTTCATTAAATGAACCCAGCATATTAGAGAGATTTAATTCTTGTGATTGACCCTAACGATCAATACAATTAAATTACAGGGTGATTTTTAAATATTTTAGTCGGTTCATTTCCTGGGTGAAGCCAGCGAATTTTTGAAAATCATTGGATGCGGGTTTATCTGTTTTCAAAAATAAAGGAATGGTTCTTTGGAGTAAAATTTTCTATCTCTTTTATTTAAAGTACTTTCCGTCCAGGTGGCATTCAAAAATTCCACTCTGTATATATTTAAATTAAAAAAACTAAAAGATTCAAGAACACCCATCGAGTTTGTGAATTACCTGTAATTTTTGGCAAAGTCGTATTTGGTTTTTTCAGCGGCGGATATATTTGACGTCGAATCCTTGCAGACTGATCGAAACCTAAGTCCACTGAGATGTGTACTCAAACCCTGTCGCAGATGATGAATATTCTAAAAAAATATAAATATTTATTTTCCACTATCACTTGTTTTTATGACAAAAACATTTATAAGTTAAGTTTGAAGTACTAAAAAAATGCACTTAGGCGCAAAAAATTACACATCGTAGAATACTTTTGCATATCTGGCAATAAAAATCAAATATTTGTCAACTTAATTTTGATGAATATTTGGTCTCCTTTACATTGGCATGACTAATCAATCCTGACCCTATCTTAAAGGAAAAAAAATATTTTAAGAGTTACCTCGTCGGGTTTTCGATCAGAAGACAATTCGCTTTTAACATCAACTGTAACATAAAATAACTGGTTAAATTCTATTTGCAATTGAATAGACTTATTCTTATTTTATCAAAAGAAAGAGGATTTACCTTGTTCAACTACGTAGGTATTATCTTTTCTGGAGTTCATTTTTTCATACAGTTCTTTTTGCAATAAAAAGTATCTGCAATGAAATAATAACTTTTGTAGCGGTGATCTTTTTACTTCCTCGTTTGTAAATTGTCCATGATGAACATGATGCCAAATATTTGTATTAAAGAGACTATGAACCTTTAATCTTTACATTAACTTGAGTAACACACAAAAGTATTTTGTGCACAAAATCGGTATATCGACCAGTACTTAGATACTAAATTACCGTATAAGCAAAGTTTGACTACGAATAGAATGACTCAGCTACGACATTGAAAACACAACGCTAAACTGGACTAGCTAGGTTGAAATTAACTTAAAACACTCACGCGGGTCGGTCAATATTGGTAATGATTTCGCCATTCTGCGAGTCCCACACTTTGATGTTACCTTGCAGGCAGGAGCTTACGATCTTCTCGCCATCGGTCACAAGACATTCTACCTCTTGGCTATGCCCCGATACTACTAGAGGAACCGCTTCCATTACTAACTGAAAAAATCAAACAACAATGCTAAGTTGCAACTGAACACTTATTGAATCTACAGTACAATCAAAGAACTTTATCAGTTCGTAAGTTTACGAATGCTCATATAGTGTGGAGTCAGTTGTTATGCCACTTCCGCACGACAAGTGTAGGTAAATACATGTATGCTTTATTAATTTTGGAGGTTTTTGAATTAATTGTATTGTTAACTAGTTGTTAAAATATATAAACTACAATGTCGCTTACAGCTTGCATCTGACTGCAAACTCTACGAACATGACCACTGGGTTAAAACGTTGTGGGACGTTGAAGTAGCGGCTGACGCTAACCTAATGCCTGATGATAACAAAATCTATGTTTCGAGGGCGAAACTCCTAAGCATTTACCTAAGCTTGGAAAAAGCCATACTGGCGTAATTCATGATCGGACGAATATTTAAGTCCAGTACAAATTCCGAATATTTACGAGGATTTGGGTAAAATTATGTACAATCTGTCACACACGCCTTCCATTGTTATGAATGTTGTCATACAATTTGATGCGTGCTGTGGAGACAGATCTATTAAAATATCATGTTTCGACTCGTGAGTGATGTGAAGATTAGTGCGATTCTAAGAATACGAAATAAATGTCTTGCATGGAAAAACCGACGTTATCAACAATGAGTACGACGTTTCCAAAGCGTTCATACATTTAGTAGAACTTAAGATCGCATAGTTAACATATTTAGTTATGGTGGCATTGGGGATTATAGTATGATATAAATATAAATAAATATAAATATTTCTGACACTCACACAACATTATCTAGCCCAAATTAAGTTTCTTAAAGAACTTGTGTTATGGATACTAGAAATATTATGGATTAAGAAATATATAAACATACATATTAAATAAATTCATATTTTTTATTAGAATAAACTTAAATAAACATATAAACATCCATGACTTGACGGCTAATATCTGTGTACATCACACAAATATCCGCCGCCGCCGGGATTCGAACCCAGGACCTCTGGCATAGAAGGCAATGTATGTTACCACTACACCAGCCGGTCGTCATAAATACATGTGACGGCCTGCTGGTGTAACGGTAAAATTATTTCTGATATTTATATAATTAATATATGTGTTCATATATCATATATGTACGCATAGCACAAGTTCAGAAAGCAACTTAATTTAATTTATTAACGTAGGACCCCACTTTTGGATCCTATTTTAGTTATTTACTTTTTGAACATTTTATATCAGTTAATGCGTTAACATTGTCGTAATCAATTACGACGATGTAAACAATACTCTCTCAAATGTTGTGTTCAATGTAAATAATCTAGCTTTCAATGATAAATGTATAAAATTCTCTACACCAAATGTAAAACAATTTGAGTCTGCGTCTTAATGGGAACAGGTTGAATCTAGTAGTTAACACTGTTTTCTTGGAATAACTATTCTAAACTGCAGTGGGGCGCCCATATCTCACAACTAGCGAGTAGATTTGGTTTTGCCGCGTTCGAGGTAAAGAAAATTCGCTCATTGGCTGATGTTAACACGGCGAAGTTGGTACATTTTATTTTCACAGACTAACGGCATCCTACTTTGGGGCAATGCCGCAGATATGGACACGATATTTCAATCCAGAAAAGGGCTATTCGTGGAATGTATAAGCTTGTAAATAGAGTATCTCTAAGAGAAAAGTTTAAAGAGATTGGTATCTTGACCCTTGCATCACAATATATTTATGAAAACATTATAAGAATATTTTATTTATAAGAATAGCAATAAATTTAAAACTAGGTAGAAAATCATAATAAAAATTAATGTCAGGACTAGGAACGACCATAAGTTAGTTAATTTAATTTCCCAAATTAAGACTGGCTAACATCAGAAAATCATTTATCAGAATGTCAATACGTATATACAGGGTGTCCCAAAAGTCGAAGATATATCGGAATCAGGAGATACAGCAAGTAATAACAGCTACCGGAAAAATAAAAAAATAAAATTTTTGCCCAAGTGGTTTAGTCCAGTCAATAAATGACCCAAAATGAGGTGTAGAGTGCGTGAGCAGGTAACTAAGCGATTCCTTCAGAAACTTGTTCAGGGGGCTTAGGTTGTTAACATACCAAAAGTCCCGACTCCTAGGTGATGAGCGGGGGGAAGGAGGGGGGGGTAAAGGTACGAATTTTGGGTTTTTCGCTTATATCTCGAAAACGGTGCATCGGAGAGAAATATTTTCAATTAATAAAATGAAGTTCCTAAAATTATCTAAAACTTTTATATCATATGTTTTTTTCTAATTCCTAACCGTTTTCGAGCTATACCCTCGGAAAAAGTTGAAATTTACAAAAAAAAACAATTTACGTCAAAATATTCATAAACATTGCATCATATTGTCTAAACCTATTCATTAACGAAAAGTATGAATAGGAAAGAAATTGTAGATTTTTAAATTCCCTTTAAGAATATATAGGTATATACATGTGCTGATTAATGTCCAACCCGCCTAAAGTTACAGCTATTTTAAAACTTGTATAGCATTTTAAGTTATCGCGCAAGGATCGGGCATAGCCAATATCTTCTGTCAGCTCATCGATAAAAGTTCACGATGAAAGGTTAGTAGTTGACCCAACATTGCTCTTTCAGCGGATATGTATAAGCAAACGATCAGATGAGGATTTGATGACATATTTTGAGTATGAGTTGGTCCCATTTCCCTTGGCACTGTTCAACGAAAGTGGCATGAGAAAGACAAACAAATCAGTGCTGTACAACTTATTTGAGCCAACCAAGAAAGATATTCTTCTGCCTCAAATGAACATTGTAGTCGATGGAGGATTTCTACTCCACAGAGTTATTTGGCCAAAAGATGCATCGGTTGTGACTATTTGTAATAGTTATATCACCTACGTCGACCACCATTATCTTGGGACTACTCGCACTGTGGTGTTTGATGGGTACGCAAACACAGCCAATAGCACTAAATCACAAGAACAAATGCGTCGTTACAGACTAAAAAGGTCAGCCGACATCAATTTGACATGGGACACACAAATACCTGTTAAACTTTTTATCAAATCCTACCAACAAAACTAACTTCATCTCCTTACTGGAGATAAAGCTGCAGAAGAAAGGGATACATACTCTTCAGGCTACCGATGACGCTGACATCCTAATCGTGAAGACAGCTGTTGAACAATCCGCTCACAACTCTGTGGCTGTCGTTGGTGAGGATGTAGACCTTGCTGTCCTGTTGATTGCTTCCACTCCTGCGACCAGAGGTTCTTCTGAAAACTATATTTTGCCGCTGCACCAAGGATTGTGTAATTGGAAAATGTGGCTGCCGAAAAGCAATGCTCACCTGTTCTGCAGCGTGCATCCACTGTCAAGGGAAGTGCCTGAACAGTGTAACTGTTGACGATGAGGACGATGAAGACGATGTAGAGCCCATTCAGCAAGAGCAACGCGCTACTGAGGAAGAAGATGCCATGGAAGAACAATCATTGCCTGGGCCCTCAAGTTCAAAGAGGATGAAAATTTGATTAGTTTTAAAGTCGAGAGTAAAACATTAGGAATATATTGAGAACAATGGGGTTTACAATTATTATTGTATTGGTGTAACGAAACTATCTGTAGAATAAAGTGTGAAAGTCATCATCATTATTTTTTCTACTTTATTTAATAACTTGCTTATAAGTGGCCATATATTATGTTATAAGATGAACGAACACAGGTTGTGGGTCAAGAATATGATATACAAACTAATTTTCTGAAAATTGCAAAATGCTATACAAGTTTTAAAATAGCTGTAACTTTAGGCGGGTTGGCATTAATCAGCATATGTATATATATTCTAAAAGGGAATTTAAAAATCTACAACTTCTTTCCTATTCATACTTTTCGTTTATGAATGGGTTTAGACAATATGATGCAATGTTTATGAATATTTTGACGTAAATTGTTTTTTTTTTGTAAATTTCAACTTTTTCCGAGGGTATAGCTCGAAAACGGTTAGGAATTAGAAAAAAACATATGATATAAAAGTTTTAGATAATTTTAGGAACTTCATTTTATTAATTGAAAATATTTCTCTCCAATGCACCGTTTTCGAGATATAAGCGAAAAACCCAAAATTCGTACCTTTACCCCCCCCTCCTTCCCCCCGCTCATCACCTTTGAGTCGGGACTTTTGGTATGTTAACAACCTAAGCCCCCTGAACAAGTTTCTGAAGGAATCGCTTAGTTACCTGCTCACGCACGCTACACCTCATTCCTTGACTGGACTAGTTATGAAATTATAGATATTTAAAAAGATACTAAAAATCAACACGCTGTGATGTTCATTTCAGCCTTGTTGATACAACTAGTAACTTTTGATCGGTTTTATTTTTGAAATATAGACCTGAGTTATGCTTGTATCATTTAAACCCTTAATTTTTAAGTCATATGCCTTAATTTAGAAGAAAAACCCGCGTTTATCTGAACCAAAATTTAAAGATAAGATTTTCTTTAACTTTAACCTGTTGTACTGAAAAAAAATGTACCAAGCTTTTCTGTCAAGTTCCTTCAACAGTTTGCTCATATAATCAGGATTGTTATCATACTTGTAAGATTACTTCTAAATAAAGTAAAAAATTCTTAATTTATCAAAACAGCTATCTGATTATTATGGTATTATTAGAGGTTAATACCATATTTGTTCATTGATCTTGCGTTCTAAGTGAATGTGAAAGAAAAGTGCTACTTCCAACGACTTTCTTGTATTAATTCGTATAATTCTGACTGTCAAAGAGGACAAGAAGAGAGTATTTTTTCCGCCGGCTTTTTTTGTCTCTTGGTCTACTTTAATATCTTATTCAATAACTATCAACACCTTGTTAAAGCCGAAGTGCAAAATTGTGACGTCAAGAAGCAACCATTTGATGGTCTTATGATGAATAAAACTTTTTGAATTTTACGTAATGTTTTACCTGTATAGCTGGTTGTTTGTTCATCACTCGCTCGTACGTTTCGTCCCCGCTCCAAGAGGCGCGCCATTCTGCGTAGTGGCGTGAGCAAACGCATCTGTTAACCAAAAGTAATATTTCATTTAAATTTTGCGATAAGTATTATTATAGTTATTTTCAGTTTTGGTAAAAAAATTAATAATCATTAATTTATTTAGAATGTATATTATAATTTTTATTTCAGCATCATCACAACTCTTTATAATGAGCCCACTGCAGGGTATGAGTCTCTCCCCTGGGTGATGAGGAAGTTTAGGCCATAATCCACGAAGCTGGCCCAGTGCTGGGAGGTGGATGTCAGAATTTTCAGGGTGCCGATACGGCTTCTGACAAACCCTAACGACTACTGTATACAAGTACAGCACCCGGGACCGACTGCTTAACGTGCCCTCCGAAACACGGAAGTCGCCGTGAGAAATGAATGGTCGGCGGTCACCCATCCAAGTACCGACCGCGCCGAACGTTGCTTAACCTGTGATATCGTATGATACACACAGTAACCACGGCGCCACGACGACTTCCTTTTTATTTGTTTATTTATAATTATTAACCAATCACAGAGCAATAAAATAGCTGTCTTTATAAAATTAAAAGATTGATATCAAATCTTTTTCAGTTGAATGTATGCCATTCATTCGACATGCGACGACTTCATTTCATGCAACGATGCAACACAACGTTTTTACAGACGGCCACCGTTTAAAACGCTTATTAACCATTAGCATTTGTAGTACCGACATCGTTGACGACAAAAACGATGTCAACAACGGATGTTGGTTTAAAAACAACGATGTACAAACATCGTTACCGAAAAATACCGACTACGACCATACCTTTCCGACCATAAAATAATCGGTAATCAAAAAATATATATTCATTAATAAATATAATATAATAATATATTACGCGTACGCGCGAGAGTAAGTATAGAAGGCACTAATGTGCGAGCGAGAGAACATGATAATGCCACCATTTTCAATTCCTTTCTTTAAGGAGCCATGTTATATTTCTACGTGTGCAAGATAGTGCAGCATTTTTTCGCCGCATAAAATCAGCTATAATCCGTTTCACGATTAAAGAGTTTTTTGTAAACAAAGGTGATACCGGGTGAATAAATACGAAATACGTGGTAATTCTCTTTATTTCATGAACCACACTAGCAGTAAGGTTTATGTTATAAGAGATCGTTATAAATTATAATAAATATAGAAAATTATGAATAACCTATTTGATATTTAAACATTGAAATAGAAACAAAGTTTCTTTACTTCAAACATTTTCTTGGCGGAATGTCGTTTAATCCATTTGGTATCTCGAAAGACGTCCTGGACATTTGGTTAATTTTTTAAAACATAAAAAAGAAATTTTGCGTTATTGTATTGAATTTTATTTTAAATTTTATATCCCATATTACTTTTAATAAGTATAATTATTTGTTCCTTGTTTGAAGTAATTTATCGATAGCAAATATTCGTTGTATGGTTGAAATTTAAATTAGGCGAATCTGATAACGTGATTAGATGATACTATTTGGAGCCTGATCCGTTGTCAGATCTCCTGATCAGACTATTTTTATTCTATAACTGTCAACAAAAATGAGGGCAGTGACAAACACACCGGCATATATTCCACAACTGGGCACCTCGGCAACTTCAAAACTATTACCTATTAGGAAACGCCCTCAAAAGGTCTTTCTTTGTCAGAAAACTAATGGTGATGAATATTTATAAGCAAACATATTAAAATTGTCCTCGCAAGGAATGGTCACTTACTATCTGTTCTAAAGCAGCACAACTATAAGGCATAGCCTTCATTAATTTTGAAAGAATTGTGGAAGAGCATAGAGTCACAGGAAGTACATTATGAGGGACGGCACAGTGGACGTATGTTGAGCGTACCGTCAACCTGTAGAGTCCCTCAGACATGTAGTTTCAGGTTGTTCGGTTCTTGCACAGACACAACCAAGCAGTCAAGACCCTCCAACAATATCGTGTCATCTATTAAGAAACAAGCTAGAGCTCGTTCTCGAAAACTACAGCCCCAAGCCCTACTGGCATCGGCTCATTACCAGGAGTCAGGGACAAGGCAGTCAAGGGACTAGGGAATACGTCTAATATCGTGTTAATGGAAAGACCGTCGTCTTAGGTGTTTTTGGTAGACATAACTATCCCACATGACGAGAACTTCGTGAAGGCCGAGACTGAAATATGGGAAGTTGTGTCCACTTAAGTTTTCCCAGTTGTAATATCCGCAAATGGTTTGACCCTAGTCACATTGGTAAAACACCTTGAAAGGCTGGAATGGACCGGTGCGTGGTGACTGGTGAGTGCGGTCGAGTGACAAAAGTACCAAAAGCGAGTAGTTTTAGATATACCTACCAAATAATAATAATAATATTTCGTGTATCTTAAGACTCTAAAAATCTTGCCTTATTTTGTAGGATTGAATATTAATCATGTTCGATATTTCTAAACGTCTGCCATTCAATTACATATTTGCTGTTTTTTTAAAACTAGGATTCGATGCAGGATATTGAATGGACTATAGAAAGGGTGCATTATCGACATCAACAACATTAGGTTGCGTTTTTAGCGTTTCGATGCACTTCAAATTAAAATCGTAATTCATAGTATTGCGGTAATCACAACTTCTATGGTTGACTTTAAACATGAACAAGGCACTCGGTACAAAACCATTTTTTGCCCGCCTTGGGGCCCCGCCTCTGGATAAGAGTGATACAAAAGTCAACTAATCCGAGAGGCCATGACGCCAAATGACGGAAATCAATCATAATCCGATTTATATAGCAAATAATTGAGCTGGAGTCAACAAGTTTCTTGGATTACTCTTTTTCATTTTCGCATTCATTTTTGCAACATTCATAAACAAAATTCAAAACGTTTTTGGTTTAGGAAGTCAAAAGCTTACCTATGCCATGTTTTCAGCACCATTTAAAATAAACCTCAGAATAAACGACAGATAAAATAAATTTATTCATTTATTAAATAAAACCAAATAGTCGGACCTCACAACGACAAGTAAAGTTTCTTCTGACTGTACAAGGGAAGTTGAAGCTTATAATTCCTGTAAATGTACGAATGTAAAATCGTTTTAATATTTATTTATTTGTACACGGGGTATTAGTGCCGTTTATTATAGGGCACCCGTAGGACCCATGGACTTAATACTGTTTTTTGTGCCACACTATAGGTATATACTTAAATTATTTTTATTTAATTTATTGTCTGTATTGATAAGCATTTACAATATTTTCAAATCAAAAAATATATTTTATTTAAATGAATGCATCCAAAAATGCTGAATATATCTGACATGTCAATTTGACAATGACCTTTGTTTGATTACAAAAAACCTCTTTAATCGTGATATGGAATATAGGTAACAAATAACAATCCGGAATTTTAGACATAAATAATTCGGAAACAAACAATTTGTAAAAAATTATTTTGAATAAAAATATCTTCGTGGTTAGTAAATTTTATTTCGATTGTCCATGTAATTCTTTATAAAAGTAGACAGTCCCAACAGTTTGGTTTTTTTTTACGAGGATTTCAACTTTTTTTTGTACAGTTTCTTGACTTGGTTCAGAATTTTTAAATTACTCAAATGTTTTTACAGAAATTTTGATTCTGTTTTTTTTTATTTAGAAAGTGGTATCAATGGTTATCGTCACAAGACATTAAACTTGTCCGAAATTAAAAAGATCATTTTAAAAATAATAAAGTAACCAATTTTTTTTCAGAAAATTAATGTTTTTTTTTTCTAATTCCGTGAACAGTTTAAAAAATGGCCATTAAATGTCCTTATTTTTAAGATTAATATTAAATTACATAATATTGTCTACATAATCCCAAAAGATAGTTTACGGCTAACTTCAACAAGTGCCGCAGTACAAATTCTTGAAATGTGATCTCTGTGTTACTCAGTATGCAGTAATAAATTGAGAGAGCCCTTAAGAGTTGTTTATTTGCCAAGCGAGTGTGTCAATAATAGCACAAGCACTTTTTGCCATTTAGTAGAGCAATTTAAAGTAAGGGGCCAGCAGATTGTTGAAAACACTTTGAAAACCAATGCTTCTAAACAAGTTTAGCGAGGTTAAGGTTTATATTTATTTAATCAAAGTATGATCCATTGCTATCTATGCACTTCTGCCATCTCACAGGTAGTTCATTTATGCCTTTTCTAAAAAAACATTATGACGGGAAGCAATAAAATCTTTGAAGGCGGTTTGGACTGCCTCATCGGAGTTGAAATTTTTCACCTGCAAAAAGTTATCCAAGTTTCTAAAAAATGGTAGTCTGTTGGAGCAAGGTTCGGGAAGTACGAGGGATGTCTTAAACATTCCAATTGAAACTCCTTTAACTTCGTAGCAGTCTGTTCTGCAGTGCTTGGTATTGCGTTGTCCTGAAGCAGCAGTGGCCTTGTGTGATTGACCAGTCTCGGTTGTTTAGGGGCTAGTTTATCCATCATTATTTGGAGCTGACTACAGTAGGTATCTGCAGTAATCGTCTGGCCAGATTTAAGGAAGCTGTGGTGCACCACACCGGCACTAATCCACCAAACGCTGACCAATAAGTTTTTTCTATTTAATATTCTCTTGAGAGAATTCGGATGGTTCACCGGGGTTCGGCCATTGCAATCTGCGGTTCCTATTGTCGTAGAGTATCCACTTTTCTTCACAGGTGATACGATTTTAAATCCCTTCATTATTGTGCCGGTTCATTAATGTAACGCAGAAGTCGACGCGCGTTTGTCGGTTTGCTTCACTCAATTCATGAGGTACCCACATTTCGAGCTTTCTTATCTTCACAATTTGTTTCAAGTGGATAAAAACATCACTAACACCGCAGCCTGCAGCTAACTCGGACGTAGTTTGCGATGAATCCGCTTCCACAATAGCCTTCAATTCTTCATTGTCGACTTTGGTCTCCGGCCGTCCACGAGGATTGTTCTGTAGGTTGAAATTTCCAGAACGAAAACGTTGGAGCCAAAAACGCACTAATGTTTTCTCTAGCGACACCACTTCCATACACATAATTCATTCTTCGAGCCGTTTCTGCAGCACTGGTGCCACGCCGGAACTCACATTCGTAAATAACGCGAAATTTTAAATTTTCCATTTTGTAAACTCAATGACGCAAAGAAAAAAATGAGAAGAAAAAAAACAAAAGAAATATGATTTTCGAGACACAAATTGATGAGTAAATAGCTGTATAAATTTGAATTTGGAATTCTAAACCAAAGAGGAGATATTTGAGATTAAAGTGGCCAGTACGATCAAACACCAATTTCATATGTAAGGACCTAATATCTAAGCGTGTACACACTTTACAGAAGCGGGTAGGTCGAATTGACGCAAGTGCCTCAAGTGTAAAGTAGCTTGAACTATTGAGGCTGAAATGTCACGACAACCCAGATTTAAAGCTGTGCATTTTTGCTTACAGCACCTCTTCTATACTGCTTTCTGGTTTAAATGCTTCCAACTTAAGAGATAAACACACAACTTAAGAGATAAAAACACGAATTATGGAACGACATAAATTTTTTTTGAGCACAGGTTACTGGTTGGCGCCTTCACAGTACGCACGGATATGCACTTCGATATACAGAATGTTCAAAAATAAATGATTTTGATTCAATATGCGACTCGAGACGACTAGAGTTAGGTATCAGTAAGACGGGTGCGTTGTAGATAAATAAATACAATTAAACATATGTGTTACTAGTTATAATTTACTATGATTATTACATTATTGCTTTAATCTTGCATTTATATTTTGCAGGTGCGATCGGTTTTCAATCTATTTTAGAGCGCATTTAGGCATTGTTTATATTTTTATTATTGACAAACAACAAAAATATTAAAAAAAAAAAACAAAAAAAAAATCTATTTTCACCAACAATCACACTAAACCGGACGGTGAGATGGTTATTTGTGTAAATGTATTGCAAACTTGCAAGAAACTTTTAGTACGAACACTTTACGCTTCGATGTATCGAGTCAATTTGGCACCGCTGGAAAGACTGGAGTAAAGTCTAGGTCTCGATCGAATCGAAGGCTTTCCCATAGTCTACAAACGCTAAGAAAAGTGGCAGGTTATACTCTTCCGTCTTTTATATACTAAAAATAATGATAAATAATAAAATCCGCAGACAATTACACCAACTACATGGCCCCAAAGCAAGCATAGCTTGTGTTATGGGATACCATGTAGCGAACTAGGGGGGAACCTAGAATATAAATAGATAAACATCCCGACACGAACCGTTTTTTTCGTGTTCAGAATCGAACCCGCAACTACTGGCGCCTGGGGCAGACAGGTTTACCCCATCGCCAAAGTGGTCGTCGAATACATATAACCTACCGCAGCGTATAGATTTGGTCTATGGTGCTAAAGCCTTTTCGGAAACCGACTTGTTCCAGAGACTGGAAGTCGTCAAACCTGCGCGCGAGACGGTTCGTAATTACACTTGAAAAAGTTTGTACACATGGCTCAACAAATTGCCTCAAGTTTTGCCCTGGAGAATGACACAATTGAACAGCGTCTAAAGGGTCTTAAGCACAGATTTGCCACCAGCTTTTAGAAGCTCGGCTGTAATTGCATCATCACCCGGCGCCTTGTTGTTTTTATGCTGTTTAAGGGCCGGACTAACCTCGTACAGGCTGACCTCTGGGATATCTTTGGTATAGTGGCGAGTTAGTTTGGCTCGTGGGTCATTTGCTGTGTCATAAACAAAATAGTATATTTCATTACGAGCCTGTCATTGCAAAGAGTTCCGACAAATGTCTACACGAGCCGAGGCGCTGCCGAAGGCGAGGGTTGACAGTCGGAACAAGTTGCAATGACGGTTCCGCACCTGTACTGAACGACTATTTTTAATACAGTTGCGAAAAAATTAAGCAATTTTATAAAATATACAAAATGGCGCCAGACGTGAAAGATTATAAACAGAGATTTTTTTGTTTGGTTACCCATTCTGGGTAGGCAAAGGGAACTATGCCCATACAGCCAAGTCTTTACTAGATTTTTTGCATTGACATGAAATGAAACCTAACCTAACTCATTGCATCAAATCATTTTACCTGATATTGAAACAAATTAGTAGCTTCTTTTCAGAAATATTTGCATGAATCGTAAAAACTTCTATGAATTTTTTTTTAAGGAAAAAACTTCGTGGTTGGTTTTTTCTTTTTAATGGACATTATTTTGACATTTGGGAAAGAGAACGCACGAATGCGGAAAAGGTAAAGAAAAAGCACAAGTGTGTAATAGCCCACATCCCGAACGTTAAACGTCCCTGCAATACGCCACTTTTTGAGCAACTGTATTAAAAATATACATTAATCTCCATCAAACTTTATTACCATTGAAAAGGTTATTGTGAGTCAATATTAGAAATTTAGTCACCTGTAGAGGACTACCATCATGTAGACGATGACTGCAACGCTGATGCTGCACAGGATCGCAAGCAGCAATATCTCCATAGGTGTAGTGGGAT
The DNA here is from genome assembly GCA_944452665.1 of Stenoptilia bipunctidactyla. NCBI lineage: Eukaryota > Metazoa > Arthropoda > Insecta > Lepidoptera > Pterophoridae > Stenoptilia > Stenoptilia bipunctidactyla. The sequence goes on from OX101721.1 coordinate 37,574,825, forward strand.
AGATCGGCAACTCAGCGGACTGCGAGCGCCCGGGGCCAGACGCTTTGTTCTCGTTCATATCAAACTCTGAAACGTGGACCAATGCTCACATGATGAAAAATTATGACGAAAAAAGCTGCTTTTTACCGTCCCGCATCAACTCAAAAGATGCTTCCATAAAGCAGTAGGTAAAACAATACCAGAGTATGATCATAGCATTAGTTGTCCTACATTTTACTACAGATAGATATCATACAATTTACTTTAACATGATAAAACGAATTCCGAGCGACAATGGGACGTTAGCAGAAAGACGAGACTTGTAACAGTGTTGGAGCTTTTATAACATATAACATTCTTAGGGAGTCGACCCACAGCCGGCGAGTAAACGGGTAACAATCAGCGGGTTTCTCGCTCAAGAAAATACGGCGACGAGTATTAGCTTTACTAGTACACCGTTGAGCAACAAGAGCTCGTTCGTTCCTAGTTCACTATTGTGATACACTATTATGATAAAATCCTGTCAAAAAGTCTCTATTTAATTAAATGAATCGCCAAACCTCAACACCACAGTGTAGGGTCGGCTTAGAATAGTCCAACCATCCATACATAAGCGTGTCATACATAAGCGACTAATCTGATTGACGCCCGCTTAGTGTTAGGATCCTGTCAGGGTCCGACTGCCTAGCGGCCATCCTTCATATAAAATCTGCCGCCAAATAATACTGCTCCGGCGGTGATGCGTCCGGCAATATTTTTTGATGAGCCAGTTCTTTCCTTAGCCCGTTTTTTTTTTCGAGCTCATTTTCACTTACCTTAAAGTGAGATTGTGGTCAAGAGCGGGCTTAGCCTATAATAAAAAAACCTAACTAGTTTCTCTATACACAACCAACAGCGATATACTTGCCTGGAATGATATCAATGGGGTCCAGTGCGGCGGCCAGCGCTTGCCACCGTACGGGCGGCGGGTCGCGCTCGTCGCGGTGCCGCAGCGACGCCGCTAGCTCGGGACTGGCGCGGTGGCTCAGTAGCACCGGCGGTAACACTACCACGAACCCACCCGCCACAGATTCGTTGTACTGCGATAGGATGTCAGACCAATGGTACGGTGATATCCTGGATAACGTAACATAGGAGCATAAATGAGACACTGAGATCATCCTCTTTTATCTTAATAAAACAGGGGTGATTTTAATAAGCGCATCAATCCCAACAAAATTTGTTCTGCGACTTTTTACAAATCTTCATACATTACACAAAAAAAAGAGAAACAAAAAAATTTTTGGTCCCTCTGTTATTAATTACTCTGTACTTTGTAAGTCACCACACAACCCCGCGCCCCGCTGGACGTGGCGTGACGCAAGGTGCGTGGCATCAGTGTCAATAGAATAACACCAGTATAGAGACAATCAATATTTTTTGTGAGCGAAAACTTTTATTATAAATTATTAATTTAAAAAGTCGTAAAAAAAGGTTGTTGGAGAGGTGATGCACTTATTAAAATTAACCCTGTTTTTAATGATAATGGATATAGGATTGCCCACGATGTTTATTCAGCATCTAACCACTAATACGGCCCAGGATTATCATTTATGAAAATTTGCTTAATCTCTGAAATTCTGATGAGTTTTCTGGGCTGATTTAAGCTTTTTTTTTATTGGCAAAATTAAATAAAATATATGTACACACGGTGGCTCAGCTGCATCGGCGGTAACGCGACAGATTTTTTGTACTGCGATAGGATGTCAGACTTGTGGTATGGTGATTTCCTAGATAACGCAGCGTAGGATTCATAACTGCTTTATCTTCAGTTTTTTTATTGTATTAAGTAAATAGTATAATATGGACAGTGTCTATATGCGACGGCATTTTACAGGTGATGATTGTTATACAGGGTCAGTCGTAATGAATGTATAGCCCGTTATCTGGAGTTGGTCCGGATGTAAGACTGTAAGAAAATCGAATCTCTTTTTGGCGGGATACTCAGCCATATAAAAATAGCGGAGACTTTCATACTTTTTCATAAATTTTCCAGATTCTTTCATTCATTTAGATGCCAATTCATCAAATTTTGATATTTTTGTGTAATTTTTACTGAATTATAATTCTGAAGAATTGTTTCACCTAATTTTTATACAATTTTAGGTGTTTTTAATGTTAAACATTGTCCAAATTGCCGTTTTCAGGCGATTTTTTTTCAACTTTTTTTTATAGTGTCACTTTAACCATCTGCTGTGACAAAAATAAAGTATAGAGCTATAACTGCCCATATTCTTAAAAACTTATCTAGTATGTGCAGATTCTAATAAGGTATAATAATGTAGTTTACAAGCAATATTAAGCTACAGGAGCGAGACCACTGATCAAGGTCAGAATTTTCATTTTTCGAGTAATATTATAATTGTTGTAAAACTTGGTCGTATTGGTTGTTATCAAGATACTTTACACAAGCATTATGTGGACACTAATTAGGATATTCAGAAGAAACCCGGGCTGTTTTTTGGAATAAAGTAACGCAATTCCACAATAATAATGTAATGAAAGTGAAAGAATTGAAAATTAGGCTCTAAAAGTTTCGTGCGAAAAACATGTTGCGAAATGTTATAACGAAATTGAAAAGGATCACGAGGTAAACACCCGTCAAAAACAGAAATACGAGCACACTCCCTGCGTTAAAAAGACGATTGATTGTCACTGTTACTAGGCAGACGCACACTGTTCCTTTCACGCTCACGATGTGTAAAAACGTTAGCATATTTTACTTAGTTTTCTTTTTGTTATTTTATTCCATCATTTCATTATTTTATTCTAACACTATCGTGCCACTTTAAGAATATTGAACAAGAAAACACACACCGTGGTCGTTTAAGGAACAGTGTGCATCTGCCTAGTAACAGTGACCATTAATTGTCCTTTTAACGCAAGGAGTGTCCGCACATATCTGTTTTTGTTTGTTTTTTACCTCGTGATCCTTTTCAAATTCGTAATAACTTTTCGTAACACCAGTTTAGAGACAATTACTATTTTTTGTGTGCGAAAACATTAATTTTTAAAATTATTAATTTAAACAAAATTAATTTGCCTGAAAATGACAATTATGAATTTTTTTTACGTTAAGAACACCTAAAGTTGTATAAAATTAGATTAAACAATTTTTCAGGAATATAATTCGAAAAGTTTTATTCGCCATAACAACATTTAATGAAGCCATCATTGTATACTTCGGCTTTTATAAGTTTTTGATAGCTGTGTAAAAAGATATTACAGTAGACCAAGAGACAGAGACGCTGGCGGAAGAAAGTCTAGGTACTTTTTTCAGTCAAAAATTTTACTAAGTAATTAATACAAATTAACCATGACATGAAAAATAAATCACAAGACAGCTAAATATATTGTCTTAAGCGCGTGAAACCCCGCGCAAAATCTAGTTTCTCATAATTCTACAAAACTTACTTAATATTGTATATCTAATTAAAATTCGTAACTTTATGGTACTTTATTATAAAATTAGTATTTTAGACATAAATCACATTTTTTTTCGTTTTGGCCTATAAAACAATAAATCTATTTATATTTGATTAGCCATCGTTATGGCTGCTACAGCTGAATGATATGAAATAATTTATAAAAGTAATCAATAAATTAAATAAGTTTATCGTTATTCGGCGTCAAATTTCTGTAATTTTTACATGGGTAAATAAGGCATGATTCACGCAATTTTGTCGCGTCTTATGAGTCTGGGTTACGAACACGTGTGAAAATAATTGCGATTTTTATTTATTTATTTAACAATTCCACAGTCGGACTGAATAGACAGAAAAGGAGTATGAAACAAAATCAGTCTTATGGAGGGGCATATCAAGTAAACCACGCTTGCAAGGTCTAAGAACAGCGTCATTCGGATGAACAAATGTAAAACGCTCACGTAAATATAAAGGAGGGTTTGGACTGTGAAGGATGTTAAAAAGGAGACAAAGGATTCGAGTGTTCCTACGGGAACGGATTGGGAGCCACCGGAGAATCTTGCGATAGTGGGATACATTTCAGATTGAAAACAAAACGAATGCACAGATTTTGCAAGCGTTTCAGCTTCTTTAAAAGCTCCTCAGTGGCATCCAAGCAGCAGGCGTCAGCATAGTCGATAATAGGTTGTAAAATTGTTTGGGATAGGGATATCTTTGTTTTAAAGGGCAGAAAACTTTGGAGGCTCTTTAGAGAGTGGAACGAGAAATGGACTTTCCGACTTATTTCACTAACATAGGCATTCCAGGAGAGATGAGAGTCTATAAGGACGCCTAAGTTTTTGGCCTTGTCAGTGAAAGCGATCGGAATACCGTCCAGACAAACAGAAGGTAAGGCCGAGATATTAAGGTAATTTCGCATTTGTCGACTACCAATGACCATGGCTTGAGACTTATTAGGGTTAACAAGTACGCCGAAAGATTTCACCCAATCACTGTTGCGACTAAGATCTTCATTAATTAAAGTGATGTTCTTAATTATTTCTTATAAAGAAATCACGTCAACGATAATTGTTATCAAAATTATAAGTAATCCCATGAAAATTTGAGTAAAATGTTGTTTCACAGAACTTTTCTTTAATTTGATTTACCATGTTCCTTAAAGAGATTGATATCACTTGAGGCTTAAAAGTAAAAGGTTTGTTTATCGGATTTTAGCTGGTTCAATGGTGGGGTATAGGAATCGTATTAAATGTTTTAAATTAACAAATAAATAAATAAATAAAAGCAGTTGTGCTTCCATGAAAGATACAGAAATGTTTCATTTGGGTAAAATTTGATATACTAGTGTCATAAAAACTCACCCTCCAGGCGGCAAAAAAAAATTCCACCCTGTATACCAACGAATAAATAAATAAATAAAACTTTATAGTTCCTTAATACCGGGAATAATAAAAATACATGCTAATTAATCGTTATCAAAATTTCAGTTCCATTATATGAGTAAAAATATTTTTTTGTATTTGCTTACCTCGACCAAGGCCGTGACTGAGGATAGTGTTTCAAAAATAGTGTGTCATTTGCTTCCCTTGCTACTCTGTCTGAACTGCCAACGTCAACCTCTAGCATCGGCGGAAATAACATCTGACTAGTCTCATTGTTCTTATACACAGGATATTTTGTGTGTACCGGCTCCTTATATTCGTGGCTTTTCTTAACATCATCAGCTTTTTCTGTTTTTTCAATATTGGCAATAAAGTATTCAACAATCCCAGAATTGTAAACTATCATCGATATCCATACTATCATCCAAATCATGAAGGCCCTTTGAAAGAATCTCGTACGAGCCCAAAAGTTCACTAATCGTATTCGCTTCGGTACTCGCTGGTCTTGATTCCCATTAGAATTTCGTTTTGCAACCACATCAGTCGGGCTGTTGTGTGCGAGTCCATTTAATCTCGGATGAGATTTAGACTTAGTCATTCGTTTAGGAGAAAAAGTATCATCTGTACTATTCTTGTCGAATCGCCAGTTTAATGCATTGTTCGAATTAAAATACTCTTTTAAATGAAATTTGGTGTTTTGCTCTCTAAAATAATCCATTCGGCGAACATCAATTCCCAATATAGTGGCGAAAAATACCATTTGCACAAAATAGTCTGATAGCAGACTGACGATCATAAATATTGAGAATTCCTGAATAAAAGGTACGAAAGTGAAGAAACTAACGGTAAAAATTGTGATTTCTGTCAAAAGGTTCTTAGTAATGGACCAGCCTTCTTTACTAAGACCTTGTGCAAGGCGGATCTTGACGTCCAATCTGGAATCGGTTGATGTCACGCTCTTCGTAAGTACCAGCACGTTTTCTAGACCGACAATTATGACTAAGTACGGAAAAATTTCTTTACCTTGCAGACTTAACGAAAATCCAAAATAAAAACATATCCCCATAGACATTGCTAGACTTCCTGCTATGGTGACGACGGCGCAGGCTGCCAAGCCTAATTTAGAATTTATGAATTCTATTTTTCGGACTGAGAAATATACATATAGAAAAAGTCCAAAGAACGTGATCAGCAATGGCACGAGTTCTCGATAGTTGAAATTCCCAGGGTAATAAATGAGTGTGACTTCGTTAACATGCTTGTACAATGCGTCTTGATGGAGTGGGTACATTTCTTTTAACTTATTTGATAGGGAATGCAAAAATCTGAAACAAAGTAAACTTACTTGTTTAGTATAAGCTTTATTCAAACTTCTTTTGAATAAAAGCGAATAATGGTTCAATTATTTCGATCAAATGTTTTCTCTTTGGATAAAGGCATATTAAGACGCCTATTATGTACTTACTTTGGGTCATAGTGTTCATAAAATATAGTAACTGCAAATTGTAAAACTCTTGGTCGCCGGCGCAGAGGATACCTTTTAATGCCTGTATACCGCAGAGGCATTCCAAACGCTATTTCGGATAGACCGACTTTTCCTTTCTGTAAATACAACATTAACGTTAATGAAGAGAGTAGGTACATTTTCACGAAAATTTTCAGTTAATTATAATATCGAATAAAATATTGTTTTGGCCGTATTCTATCGCATTAGGTTGACAGTTACAAAGTTATGTATTGTCACTGTCATCTGTTTCTCGATCTATGAGTGTAACCTTCATAATACACCCAAAACGAGCTGAAAGACGAGTATATACAATATAGGGTCGGTGAAAGCTTCTAACCATCTTCTCTATTGAGAGTAGGGTGGTTTTTTGTAATTTCATTGATTTCTCTGATCATCCTAACTAAGACGTACTTAGCAAGGATGTACACGACTGAATATAGCAATACTACAGGGCCACGAAGGGACTTTGGAGCGGAGACTGCTGTCACCAAGCGCAATGCATCTTACTTTATCTCAATTGTTTAAAGTTCCGCATTAACGACATAATTATACAGTGGGATTTCTTATACCTAATAGTAACAGTCCAATAAATCTATACTAATATATAAAGCTGAAGAGTTTGTTTTTTGTTTGTTTGTTTGTTTGAACGCGCTAATCTCAGAAACCACAAGTGGGATTTGAAAAACTCTTTTTGCATTTGATAGCCCAACTCTTGAGGAAGGTTATAGGCTATATTTTATCCCGAAATTCCCACGGGGTCAAGTGACGCGGGTAAAACCGCGTGCGGTGGCTAGTACATCATATTTTTCTCCACTGAGATCCATCAGTACTTGATGATAATGATGCCATATTATTGAAAGTATTTATTACATTTACACAACATAACAAATACATCTGTTTCCACGAATCACGAAGCGAAATTAATTTGATGCTCTACTTGTACGGACTTGTAACTTAACCAAAAAATTATCACACATGTTACTTAAGCTCCATCCAGACTGTTGAAAACACGTTGAAAACCAATGCTTCCATCCAACCAAGTTTAAGGAAGGTTAAGTTGTTGACAAAAAATTCCGAGAAATCCACACTGTTACAAACGGTGGTTGCAAACAAGGAGACAAACCAAGGTCACGCTAAGCCACGCCCCAAATCGTCAGTGCGCTTTGATCTCTCGCGTTGGCAACATCTTCGCGATGGCAGTATTGTATGCAATTGAGGATATAAAGAAGGAAAGATTGAAACGCAGTCTAATAGCTACAAAACTCGAGTCATTTATAGTTATAGTTACATAATAAAATATACAATACCAAGCGTACACACTGTCCTAAACACAGACATACATCTATATAGATAACGCAAATTTTTAACAAACAAACCAAAACAGAATGCCAATGCATGTACTTTGCGTGTCCGAACCCCGACCAAGCGTCAAGGTTGGTCACCGCTAGATAAAATCCGCGCGTATGTATGTCTGTTAGAAAATCGATTCCACAATATCGATATCGTTCTTAATAATCAATTTTGGCGGCATCGGTGTCTCTGAATCTGTTTGTATTTCCCAGTAATGAATAGCAGTTTGTCAACAGCCCTTTTTACTGTAGTAAACTAGCTAGGTCTCCTTGGTTTGATGTTTTGTTTCCAATAGTCTAGTTGGGGCTTTATAGTGAAAAATGTCATACGGACCTGATAATTATGTATTGTGTTGACTATATTAGCATCCATGGAGAATATCTGCAAGTTTTGTTGCCATAAGTTCGCCGGTGACAATAGCAGACATCCATACTCAGGTAGAAGATGCTCCATACTTGGGCGGCCATCACGTTTCTTGACACTTTCGATGTGGTAACAGCGATGTAGTATTGTTGTTTTACTGCAAATAACAACATTTTTGAGTTAAATTTAATAACCTTATTTCTAGTACTACGAAAACTTTGTGTATGACAATCATCACGTTTTGATTTGCTGAATGTTCTTCAGTTTTAATAGGTTGAATGGATACAACGATAATTAGAGTACATAGTGTTCTCCCCTTATAAAAAAAACCATTTTTGTGGGTGATAAACAATTTTCGAAGGTTTTTGTAATCATTAAATATTGGACGATAAATAATTCAATTATAGTCTCAGTCACATCTGTGAAGTTGCTTTATTGCAAGATTTAAAATAGCAACTAACCACCATTTAGTGTCAAAGCGTGGAAATAAAACTCTGTCCCCCATGAACCATTCATTCTTTCCCTAAGAATATTCGAGATAATGCACTACGTGATGGAGGAGCATCCATCCATCCAAACTTTCGCATACACCATCTTAGTAGGAAGTAGGAAATAAGATAAACTTTGTAGAAATATAAATGTAACTTTATATATTTTTTTTGATAACATGTACATGTTTTTAGTAACATTTACACGAAATTAGATATAATTTTATTGGAATTAACAGTAATGGACCGTAATTTTTTCTTGTCCACTCGACTATTTGATAAAAACTTTACTGTGTCATTTTTATAATAATGAACTCTTTATGTTCACCAACATGGTTACATAGGGAAAGTTAATTAAATTTTACAAAAGAACTATGTCCAGGATCAAGAAGAACAAAATCGGACTGGTGCCAGTATTTCAGGAACCTTGACCATCGAACAATTCAAGTGCAAGCATTACAAAATGAATTGGTTAAACTATCTCTTTGTTAACACGTTATAGCAACGATCTAGTGTATTGTACTATTATGAATTAGGTCCGGGTAACAATTTAACTATTAATAAAGTACTTCACATACTTCAGCGAGACAGATGTCAGTCAAGTTCAAAATGGATAGAGAGCATAGTTTTTAAAATAATTTAGTATATAAAATAAAATAGTCATAAAAAACAAATAAGGTGTATTTAGAATTGTAGTTTTTGAAGTAGGTATTGAAAGGCAATGTTTCCAAAATGGAATATTTAATAAACACTAGACCACAGCGTAGGTAAAATTATGTCGGTATCGATAAAAATATCGAAAAATTATAAGCTTAATTAATGGCGCACAAAAATGTTTAATGTATGTGGCAACCGCAATGTTAGGATGTCTTTACGTTTCCCCATTTCGCTACTCTTTTTATTGTCAAGCTTGTCATGTCATGTGTCTTGTCATTTGGTACAAATCTGTCATTTGAAGTAAGGAAGAATGGAATTCCTATGTACGGAGAAGCGATTTTAAATAAATCTTGTGCTTTTTTAATACGATTTGTCATGTTGCTTATGTCGCTTTTCAGTACAGATAATTTATAAACTGTTATTAGGTTTCATATTCATTTCTCTTTCAATTATTGTTAAAATTATGACTATAATATATATGATTCTGAGACTTGCACATTTATAAGCAAGAGAAGTATCTGCTCCTCTTTTACAATACCACAACCGCATCTCCAGAGACTAAAACCTCCTTAATACGAGAAGTGACAGACGCTGGCCGACGATAGAATGGACGTCCCTCGAACATGAAAATTTACGTCTGTCGAACGAATTTGGAGATATAAAAGGAGTGGAAATCCGCTCTCATGGCTTTTTTTTTCTCGAATGATATCACCTATCGGAGTAATAAGGAGAGCTACTGAAGAAAAATAACAAAAGTCTAATACAATAGTACGCATATAACCGTATAAACTCTTGGAGCTGTGGATTCTAGGAACTTTTGGACACTTACTAATTTGGAAAATCTCAGTGTATATAATATAAAAAAAACTATCTATGGACTGTAAGTGAAGTAGTGCCTTTTTTATTACACCTTGTAACCTTTTATTTGTAAATATATTAACTTTAACATTATTCTCTTTATTTCTTTTACCTCTTCTTTTAAATAGTAGGTTACTTAGGCTCACTACAGATGTTTATCTGAAATTGAGTGATTACTATTTGTTTGTATACTTATTCTCTTCAATATATCCTTAAGTTCTCATATTCTAGCCTCAGATACAAAGAAATGGAAACATATCCTTTTATAATTTTAAAACTAAGAGACTGGTTATTCATTACCTTTTCTAGCATTTATGAAAAGTAAAACTGATGTATCTTATTTGCGCAAGATACTTTTTTAGTTGGACATAATTAAATTTTAAAATATTTTTGTCGGACCCCTTAACTACCAGAGAGTAAGGAGCGCGAAATTGTACTGATAAAATGCCACCTAAATAACCATTACGTATATGCCTGTATTATAAAACTGTTTTTCTGGACTAAACGATTATAATCGTCGTATATTAATCGTTTAAGATAACTGAGTGCTCAAGGGGAGCTCGTATCACTGTATGGCTTGCCGACTTAACGATTTCAGACTCTGATAAAAAAACGATAGTAATCATAATGGGAAATAAAATAAAGTAGCAGTCAGCAAGAGATGAAAAATATGATAAGTGCATTGAATCATTCAATTGCCTTTACAGTTCAGCTTAAAAAGCTATTTTTGACTTCTTCATTCGAGCAGCTGTTCGAAAAGTATTTTTTAGGTGGGGCTAGGCTTGCAGAATATTATTTATTCTCTGTATCAGCATAAAAGAACATTTTAAATACATAATTTATTAATTTGCTAGACTAACAAGACTATCTATAATAACCTTAGCAATGCATTTATACTTTCGTTATGGAAATTCCGGTTGATTTTAACTACCTACCAAAAATCTAAAATGGTAAAAAAATCCCCAGACATTCACACTAGCTACATGGCTCCAATGTAAACATAGCTTGTGTTATGGGATACCATGTAGCGAACTAGGGGGAACCTAGAATATAAATACATAAATAGAGAAACACCCAGACACGGATTTTATTTTTCTTGTATCGTGCGGGAATCGAACCCGCAACCACTGGCATCTGAGGCAGACAGGTCTACCCCATCGCCAAAGTGGTCGTCAATGGTATACTAAAACTTATTCAAAACCTTGCTCTATACACAATAAAGAAATATTTAGTTTCACATTGCAAATAACCTGACCAAACATTATTATTATCATCGAGTCACTTAGTAAGTAGGTATATTAATATTCAAGAATGATTTTTTTTAATTTATTAATGCATATTAATGTTTCCTCAACAATTTTTTTTTTCTTAGATTTGTAATTTGTGTTTTTAAACTTTTGTTCTGTTTTTTTTTTCAGTTATATGGTCATGTAATATTTTTTTTACCACTTTGACCCCTAAAATTAAAACTGTATAAAATCGTCAATGAAGGGGTTGTACCGAAACCTAAATAATTGTATTTACAGGTCTCAATTGCAGGGTTTTCTTTTTTTTTATTATTGTATTGGTTAAATTGGAGTGTATGACATTTTATTTTCGGAAATGAATATTAACAGTTTTTATTTAGTAGCTATCTATGTAAAATATTGTCAGTACGATGATAGTTTAGTGTCTTATTTCTTATTTTATAATTAGTTAAGCATAATTACTTTTTCAAAGCATTGATATACCTATTAATTTAAGTTTTGGTCTTGAATTACGATTGTAATATGAAATTTATTTATTTATTTGTTTGTTAAAATTATATTTTGTCATGATCTCTCCCTCCCTCGAGTCGAATTGCCCACACTGCCCAAATTCCTCGCGGGCCTTCTCTCGTCATGGTCTCAGAGTCCACATTGGACGCATTCACAAAGATGTGGCTCGCTTTCCTTCGCACTCTGGTCCCGCAAATATCTCTTCTACTACTGGTCAGACTCAGCCAGCAGAGAGTGATCTCAAAGGTCTCGCCATTCTCAGGAGATCAGTGAGGGTGTTACAACACATCCCGAAGGGGGCTCGGTGTTTGGCCTCCGGGAAACTTAGCGAAATTATTTGCAAGTGCATTAAATCCAACGAACTGATTGACTGGTGTAGGCTGCTTACATTTGCTTATACGGCGTTAAGGGCACCAGACCCACAGAGCCCGGGTAATCTGACTACTAAAGTTAAATCTAACATACAACTTGCCGTGCCTTGTGATTTTAACAATATTGACCCCATTAAAGCGTCTCGCCCGTTACATTCGATAATTAAGACCATACAATCAAAGGTCTTCGAGGGTGATCTGAGCGGTGCTGTCCGCTTATTGATGTCTGATGACGTTATGGCAGTCTCAAGTTCAGAAACGCTCACTTCTCTTCAAGCAAAGCACCCAGCTCCCTCCCGTTCACTGTCAGAACCCGATCCGCCAAGTAGGTCCACTCCCGCTTTATTGGTAAATGTTGAAGAGGTGGTTTACGCTCTGAGCACATTTAATAACGGGTCATCAGCGGGTTTGGATGGAATCAGACCTGCTCACCTAAAGGAGCTCACTTCGATTGCAGCTGGTGACAATGGTCAACGTTTGCTTGAGTCCCTTGTGAACCTGTGTATTTTTTTATTAAGTGGGCAGGTAAACCCAGGCATTTGTCCATATTTATATGGAGCATCTCTGTTTGCTTTGAACAAGAAAGAGGGTGGTATTAGACCTATTGCTGTGGGGAGTACATTTCGTCGTTTAGAGGCAAAGTTAGGTTGCCGTGCGGTCAGAAACGCGATGGCTGGGCGTCTTCAGCCACATCAGTTAGGATTTGGCATACCAAGGGGATGTGAAGCGGCTATTCATGCCGTGCGCAAATTCTTAGCAGAACCAGAGAACGAAGACTGTGTTGTCATCAAATTAGATGTCAAAAACGCATTTAATACAGTGGAAAGGGAAGTAATTCTAAGTGAGGTAAGCGAACATGTTCCTTCTTTATATCCTTTTCTTTTTCAAGTTTATCAGTCTCCCTCTAACCTTTACTACGGTGATTCCCTAATCCTTTCCCAGGTGGGCGCCCAGCAAGGAGATCCACTTGGGCCGTTAGTTTTCAGCCTTGCAATACACAAAATTATATCTTCACTGAAATCCCCCCTCAATATTTGGTACTTGGATGACGGGACCATAGGAGGTAAGCCAGAAATCGTGAAAGAGGATATCACCAAGCTTCTTTCTAGTTTTAAAGAAATTGGACTGGAAGTGAATTCTTCAAAGTGTGAGCTGTTCTCTTGTGCACCCACCACCAATTCCTTTTTTTCCTCTTTCCTCACTTTGCTTCCAGGACTCAAAGTAATGTCCCAAGATAAATTTATCCTTTTAGGCTCACCCATTTTCCCAGATGGCATTCCGGACGCCATAGATACGAAAAAACGGCTCCTACTCCTGGCACAGGAGCGTCTGAAAGAAATCTCTGCTCACGTTGCCCTGGTACTGCTGCGATCATGCCTTGCAGCTCCTAAGATCACCCACCTATTAAGGACAGCTCCAACTTGGTTGTACCCGTCTGAGTTGGCTTCTTTTGACGAAACGTTAAAACACACCGTCGAGCTGGTTCTCAATGTGTCAATTTCGGGTAATCAGTGGGATCAAGCCTCTCTTCCAGTACGACTTGGGGGTCTTGGCGTGCGGCGTGCCCGGGATTTGAGTTTGCCGGCTTTTCTTGCATCAGCCCACGGGGTGACTGACCTCGTCTCTGAAATTTGTGTACCTGATGGAGTCGGGGTCAGCTTACCATTCGTTCGTGTAGCTCTGGAGGAGTGGGTGGCCCGTTTTCCAAATGCTGCGGTTCCCACGAGTCCCACAATACAGCGAGCTTGGGATGACGTCGGCACAAGGATGATGCTCACACGGCTTATGGATGCGGCTGCAAACGTAGATTTAGCCAGACTCAGGGCAGTTTCAAGAACTGAATCTGGAGCGTGGCTGCAGGCGTTGCCTTCGCCCTACATGGGAACTCTGCTTGACAACGACTCAATGCGTGTGGCAGTAGCACTTCGCCTGGGCTGTGACGTCTGTGAACCTCATCAATGCATCTGCGGGTCCAGGGTGGAGGCGAATGGTCATCACGCACTGAGTTGCTGTCGTTGTGCAGGTAGATTCCCCCGTCACCACGCTCTAAATGACATCGTCCGGAGAGCATTGATTTCGGCGTGTATTCCGTGTGTCTTGGAGCCACCGGGACTTAGTCGCTCGGACGGAAAAAGGCCAGATGGCCTTACTTTAGTGCCATGGGAGCGCGGAAAGTGCTTGCTGTGGGACGCCACTTGTGTCAGTACATTTGCCGAATCACACCTCCAGCGCACAATGCGGTCAGGTGCAGCCGCCGCTGAAGTGGCCGCCATTAAAAAGCGTGAAAAATATCGCAATTTAGAGCCTAATTATTACTTTGTGCCCCTCGCTTTTGAGACCTCAGGGTGTTGGGGGTCGGAGGCATTAGCCTTCATAAAGCAGATTGGTTGCCGATTGAGGGAGAGAGGCTTAGATGCCCGCTCTGGGTCTTACTTGGCGGAGAGGTTGTCCATCGCCGTACAGAGAGGCAATGCGGCTAGTGTGATGGGTACCTTTGCGCCCGGTATGACTCGGGGAGGCCTCTTCAATTAGAAAATACTTAGGTTTATTTTTGTATATATTTAGGCACTAAGATTAGTTTGCTTTCAGTTTGGTTTTGGTTTTATGACTTTTTTATTTATTTTTTATTAAAAATGTTTGAATTAACAGTTATTCTTAAATAAATGAAAAATGTGATAAATAAAAACAAAAAAAAATGGTTCCCAGGTTCGTATCCTGGTCGAGTAATTTTTATGTGTCACATTTTTCATTTATTTAAGAATAATTGAGCATTTTAAATGCAAAAAACTTACAAACATTATTAAAACTGTACAGTTGTTTTTGGATTAATAACAAATAGCTATTATTTTTGGTACATACTAACAACTAGTTTACTATTGTTTTATCTGCATAGGACCTTGAACTCAAATATAATTAGACCCATCATCATTTTAAGAAGAGCAGAAGAACTGCCATTAAGTAATTATGATTAAATTAACAATGACAACACAAACATACAAATTTTGAATTATGATATAAACAAAGACTATTTGAATAGGTACACAATTTTCTGCAGCGAAAGGGTAAAGATCAAAAAGTTAGGCCTATCGAAAGCTGTATAAGTAATACCATCTTTTGATACGATAAGACATTCGTTATCAATTAAATTTATAGTAATGTACAGACATGGTTTGTGTTTAGTAAGTTGATGTTTTAAAATAAATAACGAAACACGAGGGTGTCCGAGCAGTGTCGTCGTCGGCGGGAAAATCAGTATTTTTTTTTATCCATTGCATATAGTTACGAATAAGTATGAAGGCAAATAAACATTGCATTTGGAGCTTATTAGGCATGTAATTTTGGTAATACTCACGTTTCGAGGTCTTCATGATTTTTTATAGTTTCTAATAATCTGAATGATTCTTGTAGTGGAGCTCGAAATGCATCCCAAAGCTTAAGATTGTTGCTCCACGGTGAAACACCTAAATAAAAATAATAATTTTAGGAAACCTTAAAACAAGTCTGGATACTTTGTTTTTGTACACCAAAAACTTCTACGACAACGTTGCAAGCGTCAGTCAAAATAGTCAAGACCTTCTAAATAATTACTGGGCCAGCCTTATAAAACTTAATAACCGTTCGTGAAAAGTAGCGTATATTTTTAATAGTACGTCGAGTGCTGCTTTATAAACGTGTACAGCTAGCTTTAGTGATACTGGATCGCAATTATTCCTCTATCTTATTTGCAAAATTAACTAAGTAGCTATCAATTAGAATCTTGTGCACTTAGCTGGAAAGCGCCTGTACATTGAGATACAATTTTCTTAACAGATACATAGTAGTATCTACAAATTACATACAATGCTGTGTTGATTAATGTTTGTATAAAGTAAATCTCGATTTAAACGGTTAACAACACAATCATATTGCGACGCTGGTAAATCTAAGAACTACAAAAATGCAGTTCTGTATTCAAATTATGAGTAAAAAGATATTTTATTTGGTATTCGGACTGCAAAAAACTTAAAAATAGAACACAAGTCCCAACAACTACTATTTTAAAGCATCCACGGCATTGGTTTACTTTTTAAATAATATTTATAATTTAAAAAAAGTTTGACTGATGTCTTTTCAGTTCTGAATCATCTGTTTGGTACCAAATCCATGAGTCGAGAGACGAATGAGGTCATAATTTAACACTCAAGTGCGGAGGACAAGAAAGAGATGTAACAGTACTATATTTAATTAATACGATTAACAAAGCAAATGTTCATCGTCAACCGAAAGAATCCATTGCATGCAACTCTCTAATTGGCCCTATTTTTAAGTCTGGCTCAATGAAACATTTCTCCTTTATATTTCGGCTCATAGCACTTAAATTTACCCGCTATGCGTCGTCGAACTCGAACTTTTTTATAAGCCCCATGATAAGCGACCAATTTCAGGGCCATGCGTTATCACTGATAACACACATTTTTCAAGCACATTTGTCTTCAGATACTATGGTATGCGGGACGGTAGGATTTCACGGAGCTTCCTGCACGTTGCCCTGTCGAGTTGGATACTTTAATGTACCACTTTCTCAGAGCACACAAAACTATGGGCTTAATGTTTCATCGAAAACAAGGAAGTGCATGCATAACGTCACGCCTGTATCCCTTATGGGGTAGGCAGAACACCAGAGGTTACAAGACCATCTGATGTCACTTTTGACAAATTTCGAGGTATTATAAAGATGGAGAGACTATTGTAGTGACAGGTGGTCCGCCTATCGCCCACAAAAACGCCTTTAAAACCTCTGTCCCTTAACTGGCTTTTACAGTATGCCCGGGAAGAGAACCAGCTGGCGCATTCTATGTTTTTCTTTCGCTCCCAGTCCAGCATGGAAGCAACAAGGAACAAGGAAGTCGTTGACATAAATTAATTTTAGGCGTTCTTTGTCACCAATGGCTAATATACCACGATTTAGAAGTTACCACCATAATATTAATCACTTAGTCGATTCGATTTCTGCATAATGTAGAATGGTCACTTCATCCATCGTATACAGGGCGACTGGTGGGTGACAAATTTGAGACACTGAAGGAGAGCACTCTGTACTCGATTCTGATCATTAATATGTACTAAAAGTAGGTAGTTAATTTTTCTAGTTAGTTGCGTAATCAATTCACCATGCGTTGCGTAATAATTTTTTTTTACTTTCGTTTAAGTTTACTCAGTAAATAATTAATATTTATTTCTTATTATATTTTTTGTCTTCAAGTATGATCTCAAACTATCACGTCCTTGAATTTCAAAAGTGACCCACCTGTAACCCGGTATATTTATAGGCAAGCAGACTAGACCTATGTTTTATTCCTTAAGATCCGATGGTGCGATGCAAAATTGATAAACTCAAGGATGATAACATTTCGCTTAGATAGTGTATTCGAGTCGATATCACATTTTTGTAATCAAAAGTTCAAATTTTCTATTGAATGTTTAATCGAATGAATCTTTTGAATGAGTATATATTACTGTTTTGCAGGAGATATCATGCTAAAATTACCTCAAGATAGTGCTTAGATTATAGATATTAAACAAGTAGCTAGTATTACAATGACAGTAATCTAAACTTGGTACACCAAAATATACAAGGCATCTCGGAAAAAGTCTTCGAAATAGAATTGTTTTTGAATACTGAGCATATAGACATACTATGTAGGTACAACTGATCACTTTTTATTAGAACACCAATTAACTTTTAATTTTGTTCAATAGCCACCAAGTTGCTAGTTCGTTCAATAGAAAGACATAGTGAGCCTATCTATTGAACAAACTATTGAAATATCCTGCGTGGAATTGACAAATTTTGTAATTGTTTGCCTATATAGACCCCCTAAATCAAACTATGATAGTTTTGAACTTGCTTTGGAAGAATTATTGGGTAAATTAAGTAATACAACTAAGAAAATATTTGTCTGTGAGGACTTTAATGTTGACTTGTTAGAAAACTCAACCTTGAGTAAAAAGTTAGTAAATTTATTTAAATGTCACAATCTTAATAACCTGTTTCTACAACCAACTTGGGTAACAAAGACCACTGCAACTTGTCTAGATAATGTATATTCTGATGCAACTCCAGTATATTCATCAGTAATAAATAAACTAAGCTCTGATCACAGCGGTCAGTTGGTTACATTTATATACTCAAAGGAAAAACAGGTTAATAAGAGTATAGTGGTTGTTCCAGCCAATGACAAACGTTTAGAGAGATTTCGATGTGATCTAATCAACAATATGCCTACTATAGCCCATCCCAATAATGTAAATTTACAATACAGTAACTTATGTAGATTAATAAATAAACAACATGACAGTGTATTTATTCCGAAAAAAGTCTCTCTAAACCAGTGTAAATCATTTAGTGATTGGGCTACCACAGGTATACATATCAGTAGAAAGCACCTATATCATCTCTATCATAAGAAAACATATAACAAAAATTACACTTTTTGCAATTATGTCAGAACTTACTCAAAGTTGTTTAAAAAAGTTTGTGACGCAGCCAAATCAATCTATCTAGGTAATAAAATTAAAAATAGTGGTAATAAGACTAAAACAACTTGGAATATAATTAATAAGGAAACTGGGAAAGTTAAGAATCGCAATAGTGAGTTTACGCTTGTTATTGACAATACAATAATTAAAGCAGATGAAAATGTTGCGACAGCATTTGAGAGCTGTTTTGCTGACACTCCAGTTTCAACTACTAAATCATTAAACTCATCACCGGCTGAATCATTGCTCAAAAATCATGTGATCACTCAATTGCACTCACGTGCAAGGTGTCTTTCAAATTTGAACCCATAGACACCGGGGATATTATTAAAACATTTAAGACAATTGATATTAAAAAGACAACTGATCTGTGGGACATAAGTATCTGTTGAAATATTCAATTATATTATAGATGTAATAGCTCCTTGCCTTGTTGAAATATTTAACAACTGTGTTGTTAGTGGGCAGTTTCCTGATTTAATGAAGCATAGTAAGTTTATTCCTTTATTTAAGTCGGGTAGCACTACAGACCCTACTAATTTTAGACCAATTTCAATTTTACCTACAAATAAAAATATTCTTAATCAACTCTTGGCCCATTTTACCTCTAACAATTAACTACATAATAAACAATTTGGATTTACAAAGGGCCGTTCAACAACTGATGCTGGTGTTGAACTATTTAAAATAATCACTGGTGCCTGGGAGAGGTCACAGGATGCCCTAGGTGTATTTTGTGACCTATCTAAGGCATTTGACTATGTTCAGCATGATACTCTCATCAGGAAACTCCACCACTACGGCATCAAAGGCACTGACCTTCAGAAGGTTGAAGTTAACCGGAAAAGGTCGGCTGGGTCGGTTGTGAGAATGGGAGTCCCTCAAGGATCAATTCAGGGCCTATTTTTGTTTCTAGTCTATATAAATGATCTACCCTAAATGGTAGGCAATAATCACGAGATTTTATTGTTTGCTGACGACACATCATTAATTTTTAAAATGATAAGACAGAAAATAAACTACGACGATGTAAACAATGCTCTCGCACATGTTGTTCAATATAAATAATCTAGATTTCAATGATAAAAAAACTAAATGTATAAAATTCTCTGCACCAAATGTAAAACAAGTTGAGACTGATCTGCGGCTTAATGGGAACAGGTTGAATCTAGTAGATAACTCTGTTTTTCTTGGAATTACCTTAGATTCTAAATTGCAATGGGGCGCCCATATCTCACAACTAGCGAGTAGACTTAGTTCTGCAGCGTTCGCGGTAAAGAAAATTCGCTCATTGACTGATGTTAATACAGCGAAGCTGGTATATTTTAGTTATTTTCATAGTATAATGTCCTATGGCATCCTACTTTGGGGCAATGCCGCAAATATTGACACGATATGTACACTGCAGAAAAGGGCTATTCGTGGAATGTATAAACTTGGAAACAGAGAATCTCATCGAGAAAATTTTAAAGTGATTGGTATCTTGACCCTTGCATCACAATATATTTATGAAAACATTATGTATATTTATAAGAATAGTAATAAATTTAAAACTAGGAAAGATAATCATGATACAAATTACTCTGTAAGGACTAGGAACGACGATAAGTTAGCGTTTCCTAAATTAAGGCTGGCTAAAAGCAGCAAATCATATATTGGAATGTCAATACGTACCTCTATATAACAAAATTCCGAAGTCAATTCAATCCCTGCCATTCAATAAATTTAAATCAATCATTAAAAAACTCTATCTCGAAAATATTATTATAAAACTAAAGATTACTTAGATGATAAAAAGGCATGGTATTAAGCACAACAGGATATTTCTAAAAGTTTCTAATGACTTAGAAATTTTGTTTACGGCTTGGCTATGCAGTATACATATGACATGCTGGTGGCTGTCCCACTCACTTATTTTCTTGTCAAGACAACAGAAAGAACGTCATGCTCCCTCAGGGGGCATGGCTAGTGGTAGCGTCGGGTATCGGGTCATACTCTTCCCTAAAAATATGGTGGAGGAGGGTGATGGCTGGTGCTTGCGTTATACTCGTGAGTGGGTGCTACTAACGCACTGTTCTTGGGCCCATAAAGAAATAGCAATAATAGGCAATAAGCATTTTAAAATATACTTTTCAGCTTTCATGCCTTCTTATAATTTACTCACACAATGTGTTTAAGACGGCTCATGCAAATGTTTTATGTTGCCGAAATAAAACATATGCATGAGTAATTAAAGAAAAAGTACTTTTTTAGACCTGGTTAAACAAAAGAAAAACTACCAAGTCTAAATCATTAAATCAAGTTTTTGAGCAAACATAGTATAGATAACATGAAAGTCAATGCATTTTTTTATTATGTCACCATAAGTAGCTAACTATCTCTGTCCGTTGGATTCTTTTTCCATTTGATATGTTCTCTATAGAAGTAATTTATCCATTTAAAATCATATGTGTATTTTATTGTAATGTATTTTAATAATTTTATGAAAACTCTCTATTTTCATTCTAACATGTACCTATTCAATCATCACTTCCGTCACTACTTTCACTTTTAATTAGATTGGCTGAGTCTTGAAATTATTAATTTTGAACAGTTAGTCAGATTCGACCACAATATACAAATGTTAACCTGTAATTACATGCTTAAGTAAATTGACATCCTTAAGTAAAAATGTTATTAAATATTTACATTTAAGATTGTAGGAAAAATTCTGCAATCTCTCAACTGTTATTTATAATTAAGTTTGTGAGGTTTATTACATAGGGGTAAGTATATTTTCGTGTAGCATAAAACATATTTTTATGCAATAATGGCTACCTGGAAGAAATCACTTGTATATGTATATAATTCATTGTAATTTGAATAATGTATTTAATTTGGCAATAACAACACATTATTATTATTGTATATATCAAAAAGGATATTCTCTCTAAAAAGAGTTTATTAAGAGATTAATAATAAGAGTTTTATTTGAAAATAATAAATAAGTGACAGGTCCAGGCTGCCAGTTTCAATAAAATATGGTCATAAACCCCTGGACCGCCTGCCCAATATACCTAGTTTTTTTTGATTGCCCAGATTTACAAAAATCTCTTTTATCACCAAAATACATGAAATTACCAAAAAACACTGTATAAAATTGTATTTTGTAATATTTAATTAATACTGTAATCACACAATAAAAATACAACTCATCATAATGTCAGGAAAAGCTTATGGACACAATGTGTCATGTGTGTCGATATTGGGTAGTACGGGTTAAAGTTATTAAAATCATTATTGTTCTTACCAATTTTCATGATAATTTGTTGAATATAAAGCAAAGGCTTATCTTTTGCCCAAAGGTATGGAAGTTTTTGTGTCTCATTAAGTAATACTTGTAATGAAAAATCTGAAACACAAGAAAATTTGTTACTTAAAAAAAAATGGTGAGTAATAAATCAATTTATAAAGTAAAGCAGCTAAACTCATACACAATTTTATAAAATACATAAGTGTTGTCATAGTAAAAAGTAAAATAAATGATAAGGTATTTAAGTTCTTACTTTCATCCTGTGATTGTACTATAAATTTTGACCTAAGCTATTGGTAGGCTAGACCCTAAAAATATATTTGATACAATATTTAAGTCACTTCTAGCTTTTATTATTATTATATATCTACATTATCATCAAATAGATTTCCTGATATAATTTTAAGAAATGAGTATATTATTAATAAATGAATTGAATTGAATTTTACAGAATCTTAATATCATTATTTCTTTGATAGATATGCATCATGCAATAATAACATACATACATAATTTCATGCTGTGTCCCTTATGGGGTATTCTGAGGTCATAAGACCATCTGATCTCACATTTGACAAAGTTGAAGGTATTATAATGATGTAGAGAGACTATTGCAGTGACAGGTGGTCAGCCTATCTCCCACAAAAACTCCAATAAAACCTCTGCCCCTTAACTGACTTTAACAGTATGCACGGGAAGAGAAGTAGCTGGTACACTCTATGTTTTATTTTTGCTCCCAGTCTGCTATGGAAGCATATAGCATAATAATTATGTATATAGATTTATCATCTTAGTAATCCTTTTAATTTTGCAATTCTAGCATATCTTTTTACAAAATGAAGCTTTAAATTAAGAGCTGATAACAGAAAAGTACTTAAAAACCAAATTTAACACTGCAACTTGTTTCTTTGTTTTAATAAGAGGTCAATGCTTATTTCCTACATAGGATAAAAAGACTGGACATTAGCTAACATACCATTTGGCTGACATTTGTTGAAAGAACACTCTGGATTATTATTTATTTGTAAATTGCTATTTAATTCCGGTATTGGCAAGTTTACAGTAGTTGGAATATTTCCTGGCAATGGGACATTCAATAACGGGTAACTGTAAAATTAAAACATAAATTATAAACATACTTTGTTGACAACTAACTATAACCTCAACTTGACAAACTTACCAACACAACAACACCACTGACAGGGCTAAGGTAATAGCTGTTATAGAATATGAGGATACAAACAATCCATAAGTGTAATAAATTTGGGCTACTCTTTCAGGCAATGTAGCTCCTGCCATTTTGGTATTTTTTTGAAATACAAGATGTTAGATATGAGATCGTTAATAGAGAACTTGCAGTAAATTCACGAGACCATTGCAATAATTTACGTCACAAAGGGGAAAACTTTTACGTAGTGATAGCAGTTTTGCTTTTGATAGCACATTTGATCGCATGTTTTACGGTACCAAGTAATAGCAATAACGTAGATATTTTGCATAGTTCACAGACATACCGCTACCTATTTAGTTTGCGAAGTAGTACGTCAGACACAACTACTCATCGAAGAACACACACGATCAAAGCAAATTGAAAACCAACCAACTATGCAATTTTGACAGTTAACAAAATTAAATGACGTTTTTGACAGAAATGTTCAGACCGTCAGACCAGACAGATTACTTTATCGGAATGATCGTGTCCTGCACCATGTTCTGTAGGATAAAGTGGAACTGTGCCTTATTCTGTACAAATCGTATCCTTCTAGAATTTTCTTCGGTTTTTGCTAATTAGCTGGTAAAATGAGATGAAAAGCAAAAGGATATAAACATTCAAATAAACTAAAAACTAGGACGAACGCGTCAATTTCTCCCTGATCTTTTTGAATAAAAAACAAATTATTGTGACACCTGTCAAAGAGTCGATTAATTTATAGTCCGACCCTGAGCTCGTTTTTGTAAATGGGAACATGAACGCTGAAAATTACGTTGAGGATGTTCTGAAACCCCATGTTCCTCCATTTGCACAAACACTTGGCCCAGCCTTCACATTGATGCACGATAATGCTCGTTCACATACAGCCTTGTGGACTTGTCGGTACTTGTCAACAGAAAATATCAGGGTTTTGCCCTGGCCTGCACAGTTTCCGGACCTAAACCCGATAGAGCACGCGTGGGATATGCTCCAATGAAGTGTTTTAGAGGACTTGGACCAGGTAACAACAACCCGGCAGCTGAAGGATTTGCTTAAATTTTTAATTTTGTATTTTTTTTTTCGAAATTTTTTATTTGTTTGACCTCAGCTCGTTTTGCGTATGATACAGAAGACATTATTTTGTTATTTTATGTTATTACAAAAAGAATATAAAAATAACAGATGTTGTTTTTACTTCAAAAAGATTCTAAAAGTAGGTATATTCAAATAAAATAAAACTTTGTACCATGAAATATTATTTAAAAAAATATTTATTTATTTTATTTTTATTTACATGTTGCTTAGACTTTTTTGATGTGTGTAGCTTAACTTTATAAAAGTTATGACCTTCCTATGAATTTAAGAACTACAAATATAATAAAATATTCATTAAAAACTACGAAATTTAAAACCAAATATGACTTTTATTTGCATAGTTATTTTTTGTTAGTTTTGGCTTTTCTATTATTTCATCCTTTGATACAACACTTCCGTATTATGGAAAAAAGTGTATTATTTTTGTGTGTATTATTATTTTTGCACTTGTATTATTAATATAAACGTTTTACATAACAATAAAACGATTATTATGTGCCGAAAGAAAACACAGCATCGCTTATGAAGAAGCAGTGTGTATTTACCATTATATTTACCATAGCTACCGACGCTACCGTGTTTTTTCAATCAAATCCATATATCCTTTTGCTATCCTTTTTTTATCTTGTCTATGAGTTGTCACCGCTAGGCGGGAATCGCCATCTTAAATCATTGCTTGCAGTCTACAATGAGTCTACACCAGGAAGAACTTTCCTGCGATGCTGTGTTTTCTTTCGGCACATAATAATCGTTTTATTGTTAGGTAAAACGTTTATATTATGTATCTATCAGAAAACACAGCATCGTTTATGAAGACGTGTTTGTTATCTGCTGGTGACTATAATACAATCACACGCAATATTGAATGAAATTAAACAATAGTACACAGTTTCAGATACCTATAATGTAAATCAGATAGATAATAATAATCTAGAACTAAAATGAAACATCATTAGAAATACGAAAACTATTATAAACAGATTATAAGTGTTGCAATCATATTTAATCCGACAGTAACAACAATAATTTTTAATCATATAAAATTATAGTTTTTTAGTATTTTATATGATTTCAAATTGTTTTTCACAGTTCAGTCATTGAGAAGCTTTTTTGTAAGTGTTTTATGTTTTAATTTTATTTTTTTGATATCTTGTAGAATATTAAAATAAAAAACTAGTAAAATGGAAAATCTTGCACCCGTTTAATTTATAACAATAAATTCCCCACAAAGTGGCCAGACAGACCTTACTTACAGAAAAGTAATACAGAACATATCACTAAGTTCAGTGATATGTTCAGTGATATGATCCTACCACTTTTGCTTGGTGGTAGGATCCCTTCTGGGTCCGACTGGCTAGCGACCACCCTTTATATAAAGTCTGCCGCCAAATGTTACCGCTCCGGCGGTAATGTGTTCCGGCAATATTGTATAAAGAGCCAGTTCCTTCCTAAACCCGTGTGCTTTCATCTTCGACCTCATCGTCACTTACCATCAGGTGAGATTGAGGTCAAACGCGGGTTTAGTCACATATATAAAAAAAAAAAAACTTTTATTGTTCCTTTCAGAATAACAAACACAACAACCTAGTGTATTTCAGATACATTTAATTTTCATAAATATTCACTGCTCCTTATAAGGCTATAACACTATAAGGTTACTAAACTTAACAATGCTTGTTTTGTTTATAATACTGTATGTATATCTGTGAAAACCTTGAAGTGGCTTTTGACCTATACAATACAACTTATTTTAGTTAAGTGTTTCAAAAACAAATAAATAGTATTTGCAGTAATGACAAAACTTCATAAAAGTGGGTATTAGATTTTATTAATATAAACAAAATAAATTTTAAATAAAATGTTCAAACTATAGACATAAAGCTGCTTTATTTATATTATTCATTGGTCCTTTTCAATCTGCTCGATCCAGTAATTATGCCCCGAAAGTATAGTATCTAGTTTAAAGCATAACCATCTAGTCTTATTGATACCGAGTAGATTTTTATTGAATGGTTTCTTCTTTAAAAACGAAACGTTCTATTACATTCGTATCGCAGTAACCGTGTTATGCGCTTTAATGTTTTCCCTTAAGACAAGTGGATCGAAGTTCATGTTCTTTTGCTCTACCCATTTGGAAGAAAAGCAAGTTGCAGTGTATTTATCGCTTCCTGTATAAATTGGATCTACAGCTTTGTACGATACACATATATTACGCATATTAATTATTTCGTCATATACGCAATCTCACTGCCAGGCTAGAGCAACATGCAAGCCCATTGGAAAACTTTTATGTAGGCTTTATGATATCTTTCATGGATCATTTTTAATAAATAATTCCCTTCTTCTTCTTTTGGTTCAACCAGCCGTGCCGTTGTTTACATAATTCCTGTTAGGATGAATGTAACATCGTTACTATTCCATCCGGTCTAGGCTGTGGTTACTAGGGCAACGTTGAGTTGTTGACTCGCTGACATGGCATTGTTAAAATATCAATACAGTACGACCAAAAAGTCATGAAAAGAATGTTTGAGGAACTAAAACAAAACTGAATATGGTAACTCTAAATTGAACTGTCATTAACGAACGTCACTGTTATGATATCTTTGATTGAATGGTGTACGAGTCTTCGGTTTTCTTATTGTATTTTCAGTTTCTTGTGTGATATTCGTTAATATTCTTAGCTATCATCATGGATAAAGAGAAAACGAAAAAACAAATTCGTAGTGGAGCTCGGCAAGTAATTTTTAACGTGTTCCAACGGTGTTTTGCGGAATACCAGAATGGAAGCATTTTATCAGATTTGGAGGATGTTTATGGCCGAACAGCATTAATGACAGGTATGTAGCAGAGATAAAGTCAATGTTTAAATCGAAAAAGATACTCTTAATATGATATTATTACAGTTTTTTCAATTTA
Source organism: Stenoptilia bipunctidactyla (assembly GCA_944452665.1). Lineage (NCBI taxonomy): Eukaryota > Metazoa > Arthropoda > Insecta > Lepidoptera > Pterophoridae > Stenoptilia > Stenoptilia bipunctidactyla. Next base: position 37,602,015 of record OX101721.1, read on the forward strand.
TTGATATTGTTTATATTGCACTCTTTTGAGGTTATGTTTGTAGTTCGGCCGAACCAACATGCTACTTTTCCATTTTTCTATTGTTTTAGTTACTTCTTTTTTTAACACTTATTGTTAGTTTAGAGTTTAGGTACATATATATTTATTTATTGCTTATTCAAACATTTGTAAATGACTAAAAGTGCTAATTTTACTTTCAGGAAAATCAGAAAGTTCTATCAGACGAATTGTAGATGAAGGTTTTCAGAACAATGGTGTATTTAAGACTCCTGGTAAACATAGAACTGGACGTCCAAGAAAAGAAATGGATGATTTTACTATTTGTGCACTCCGTCAAAAAAATCTAAACTGCTAAAACTGCTAAAATGGATCTTGATTTCAATTGTAGTCAAGAACATTTAAGAATTTTTTTAATAGCTCTTGGATTTTCCTACAAAAAATGTTAATCTAACCGATTAGCTTTGATAGAAAAACCTTTTATTTCTGCAAAAAGAGAGGAATACTTGAATATTATAATGAATAACAGAAATTTACCAGAAGAATTACAAAAAGAAATCATTTATATTGATGAACATTATATTCATGAGTCATATAAAGTAAAGAAATGTTGGCAGTCCGCTGGCATTCCGGGAGTACAAGCTAATGTTTCAAAGGGCAAGAGGTACATAATTGTACATGCTGGAAGTTCTAAAGGTTTTGTCCCGAAATGTTTGCTTGTGTTTAGTGGCAAAAATAAAATGGATGATAATCAGATCATTCAGAAATGAATGCGCATCATTTTACTAAGTGGATTAAAGAGAAACTAATACCAAGTCTACATGAAAATTCTATTATTGTTTTTGACAATGCCCCCTTATCAGTCAATAATAACAAACAAAGCGCCAAATTCAAGTTCTCGCATTGACGATATAAAAATATGGCTAATGGAAAATAATATCCCATTTGATCCCACACTCAGAAAACCAAATCTACACAAGTTATTTAAAAAATAATAAACCAGATCCAATTTATGCAATTGACGAGTTACTTGGAGAACATGGACATGTTGTAGCTAGGCTTCCACCTTATCACTGTGATTTAAATCCTATTGAGCTCATTTGGGCTCTCGCCAAAAAAAAGTAGGCGAACACAATGTGGGAACTCGCGATGTTCAAAGTTTAACAGAAGAGGCATTTAACAGTATTACAGCTGAAAATTGGAAAAATTGTTGTGAACATGTAAAAAAATAGAAAAAGAATATTACGAGCGTGGGAGGACATTATATAATGATATTGATAATTTAATAATTCAATTCGAAAGTAATGACAGCAGCAGTGATAGTGAGTTATAAGGTGTTGATTACCTAGATGTATCTATGGAATAATAAAGATAAAATATATTGAGTTGTTTTTTTTTAAACAAGTGTATAGAAGTCTTACTCCCGAATATTCAAACACATCTCAGATTAAAGCGTCGATCAAGTCTCGATTTTTTTACAGTTTTCTATGATCACCTGTCAAAACTTCGTTACTTGAGCTACACATTAATTTGAGATGCGTTTGAGTATTCGGGGGTTAGTGAAATAATTGAGAAAAAAAGGGTGTTCTATGGTCAATGATCCTTATAACATCATTATTTGAATCATTAAACAGTTTGAATCATACTATACCTACATACATAGTATTAAACAAAGTTGCTTCCCACTGTCTGTCCCTATGCTTCGATCTTTAAAACTAAGCAACAGATTTTGATGCGGGTTTTTCCAATAGATAGACTGATTCAATTGAAAGGTTTATATGTACAATAAGCTGGTGCCCGTGACTTCATTGAATCCATTGCGTTGGCAATCGCTGGTTATATTCCTGCGCTGAACAATAAAATATTCTAATTTTGGGTATTGTTTTTATATGTGTATTCCAGGTCCCTGGTTCGCTAATGGTATCCCATAACACTTACTTTAGGGCCATGAACCTAGTTGTTGTGAATGTCTGGTGATTTTATTTTTTTGTTTTATTATTCAATAAAGCTTTAGGAGTAAAGTTACCAACACGCATTTTATGAGGGTGTAAAGTGAATATATAATTTAAAAAGTGAATATTACTATCCTATTTAATAAATTATACCGCAAATACCAAAATCATTCGGCAGCCTATTTCTGTGTTGCCATATTCCATTCAGTAATTGTAAGTGGCGCCCTCAATTTTTGTCATGACTTTTTGGTCGCACTGTACATATACATATAATAAAACAGTAAAAAAAACGTGTCTGTACATTTAATATTTAAAAAACATTTAAAAAAGAGTAAGAATCTGAAAAAAAATATTTGTTTGTTTGTAAGTTTGTCTGCTTGCACACGCTAATCTCTGGAACCGCTGGACGGATTTGAATGAATTTTTTTTTGATGTATAGCTGTGAAGCCGGGGCAATTTTATTTCGGTTACTGGAACACCTGATGCAGAACCCTTTGTTGGAGTTTGAATTTGGCTGTATCTGGGATTGTATCCTTTTTAGTACTTATAAGCATTGGCAGGCAACACTTGACACATGTTAAGCAGAATCAAATAATGTATTTAGAATGTCATAACAAATAAATTGTTGTTATGAATTTACATCTCGGATAATGGTCAAACTGTTAAGATGTATCTTTTATAAATCTATTTTAAAACATGTTGGTGATAACTAAAAGGAAATATACAGATTATTGAAACAAAGTCTCCTGGTCTATTTCTTCGCCGCCCCCCACCGCCGAAGACCCTTAAGGGATCATCAAAACCGTAAGAAATATACATATGATGCCTTAACAAAAGTTGTCCAGGATGATGAGCAGATTCTGCAGACACAAAAAAATCAACAGCTATTATTAAAATAAAGTTTACTTTTTGGATGTATATTGGTTTACTTTAAAGTGGTAGCAGAGCTTAAACATGCCATAATTGTGAAATAAAGCAAGAATCGTTCATATTTTGCAGAGTTTCAACGAAGATTCGACAAGAAATATTAATTTGCGTGCACTGTCAAAAATCGTCATGGAAAAATGGATAGCAGAGGCAAGTAAAATTCATATAGGATTACTTGATTCGAAAAATTATAAAACATGGATCTTTAAAGTGAAGTTGGTGCTGGATGCGATGCCAGGGGTAATGGAATTGTTGGACGGAACTAAACCAAAGCCTACCTTAGCAGCAACGGCAACTGCAGAGCAAAAAGTTCAATACGGGATGAAGAAGACGGAGAAGGAGCATTTCCTTATAGACAAGGAGAAGGAGCATTTCCTTAAAGACAAGCAGTTGGCGCACTATCTTACCTGATAGTCGGTACGAGGCTTGACATAGCATATGCTGCTGGGGTTGTATCGCGAACTTTAGACAATCCAAAACCTGAAGATGTTCTAAAAGTAAAACGGATACTGCGATACTTAAAAGGAACGTTGGATTTTGGAATAACATATAAAGCTTCCACTTCGCGCATATTATGTTATAGTGACGCAGACCATGGAGGTGATGGTGCAACAGGACGATCCACAAGCGGAATCGTCTGCCTATACTCGCATGGAGCTTTTGCCTGGCAGAGCAAAAGGCAGTCAACGGTTGCAATATCGTCAACGGAAGCAGAAATTGTGGCTGCAATCTGGCTTGACCGAATAGTGAACTTCATTCAAAGTGGTTCAAAGATAGTTCCCGATCTGTTAATTGACAACGAGTCTGCTATTAAATTAGCCAACGACCCGCCGTACGAATCACACCAGTGGACTAAACACATCAGACTGAGTCATTTCTTTATTAGATAATCTGTTAGCAATGGTATTATTGAAGTCAAGCAAGTGAAAACTGAGTATCAAGTTGCAGAATTCCTCACCAAGCCAGTTTATAAGCCAAGACTCCAAGATCTCTGCAAGCAAGTTGGCCTCAACTAACGTTCTTAAAAGAAGAGTGGATGTTAGGATGAATCACGGTGTTTTCACTAAATTTCGTAATATCACTAAGATATAGATGGCGCTGTTTATAATTTATAAAATTAGAAAAATGCCGTAGACAATGTCTCTTTCATCCTACTTTTCATTCTTCGGTTCATTCAATCAATCACCTAACCAACTCATTAAATCTATCTTTCATTCGTTACCTGTGTTCGTTACTGCGCACACGTTTTCGAATGTTGTTATTATCGCTTTTTTCTTGGATTCCTTTTACCCACAACCCGGCCACCATTTGGACTCTGACGCTCCCTTTTTTAATTCTGGCGCGGCAATTCTACTGGATTTCGGAAACAACGCTGCAATTCGACCTTTGCATGTTTATTGGAATTTTGATCGTGATAACGATTTTCTGATATATACATATTTGAGAAGTCTTAAATATTCTTAAAGAAATACAGGGAAAGTTCCCGACTGGATCTAGTAAAAGTTTCAGTCACTAAGTTCTAGATGGCGCTAGAGCTCCGTTTTAGCTGATATCTCTATCTCAACCTATAAAAGTTACTTTATGGGATGAATGCATAGATCTCTAACTACTATTCCATCCGGACTGTGCTGTGGTTACTAGGGCAACGTTGAGTTGTTGACTCGCTGACATGGCATTGTTAAAATATATTAAAATAAAGTTTACTTTTTGGATGTATATTGGTTTACTTTAAAGATTCCCGAATAATATATTTCGTAATAAACAACAACAATGGAGGCAACAGGACATTTAACTTTTTAATTTAGTCCCTAATTCAGTTTTTTGTTGCTAGGATACTCGTGAATTAGGTGGAAAAACCATGATTGATAATTGAAAAACCGTATGGCAACATTGAAATTATGTTTAAGAAACTGGTCCTTGGCGGGCTTTTTTAAGAGATAGGCGCATTTTTTCAACTTTTGAAAGAAAATATTTATTTTATGTTCTGTTAAGCAAATTTCATTGATAGTTTATCGCATCCGAACCGTTAATAAGTGCAGACATGGAGGAGGACCCAGGGGAGTCGTCCCCTGGGAGACCCGATAGGAAGCGACTGCGGAGGCCTCCTATTCCAGCCGACATGGACTCTTTAGACGAAAAAATGTTCTTACCGTTCCTAAAACCAGGATATCGAAGACTTTTTCCGGAAACTTCTGCTTCCCAGGAATATGTAGTTTTTACCGAGAGTACCAGTACTGAAGGAAATGTTGGCAACAGAAACCCACTTACTTTGGCGGGACTTTTTAAAGACGAAGTTAAAGGAGTGACAGGCATTAAAAGAATGTCTGCAAATAAAATAGGCATATTTTTCTCCCAGGCAAGTAACGCAAACAATTATTTACTCAACGAGACATTCCAAAGACGACACAATTTTAAGGCATTTATCCCAGCGAGAAGTATAGAAAAAATTGGAGTATTGAGGTATGTTCCTACAAATATAAGCAACGAAGACCTTTTCAAGAAATTAATCTCATCCTGTGAGATTATCGGAGTGAGAAGGTTCACTAAAAAAGTCAATGGTAAAACTAAACCATTTGAAACTGTCTCCGTAACTTTTTTAGCTAATTCATTGCCAGAATCTGTATCTTTGGATTTATTTAATTTTAAGGTCTATGAATATGATCCTCCCTTATTGCAATGCTTCAAGTGTTTCAAATTCAATCATCATGCAAAAATATGTAAGTCTCAACAAAAATGTTCAATTTGTGCCAAAGATCATCATTACTTAGAATGCCCCGATGATCAGGCTTTGCATTGTGCTAACTGTGGTGGTCAACACCTTGCTATTTCGCGAGATTGTCCTGTTAAACAAAAAAGAATACTAGATAAAAAGAATAAAGTAACATATGCCAATTTAATGAAAAAAACAGATCACACATATAGTTTAACACATTATAACTCAGATTACCCTACATTACTCCCAAAGAAAGTTACAAACATGGTTACAAAACCCAAAGAAATTACAACAGATGAAATAGTTCAAGGTATTTTAAAGAATGATAGTATCTTAAAATCGTTAGTGGCGACGTTAGTAAATTTAGGAAATAGTAATAAAAAAATGACTACATCTTTCATAAAAGAAACATTAGTAAACAATTTAAAACATGGATAATAAGTTCTTAAAGATTTGCCAATTTAATGTAGAAAGTATCAATAGCAAAAAGCCACTTCTTATTTCCTTTTTAGAACAGAATGACATTGATATATGTCTGTTAAATGAAACTTATCTCAAAAATAATATGCATTTTAAATTAGCTGGTTATAATTTTATTTTCCAACATGGCCCTAAGGGTCGTGGTGGAGTCGGTATACTTATTAAGAATAATTTTAAATACAATAGTATAGATATGCCTTTTTATGATGATTTACAATCTGCAGCTATAGTTCTTAAAACTGATACAGGTGATATATCCATCCTATGTGTCTATAGTCCACCAAGACCAGGACATTTTAAATCTAGACAGCTTAAACAAATAATTAATAGTTTACCTAAACCTATCTTACTATCTGGGGATTTAAATGCACATCATGTGGCCTTTGGGTGTTTTTCAACAAAACCCAGAGGTACAGATGTATATAACATGTTAGATGAGTGTGATTTATGTATCTTGAATTCTGGAGCTCCAACCACAGTAGGTAGTGTACGTAATAAACAGTCTTCCATTGATATAACTTGTGTCAGTCCCAACATTGCTCCACTAAGTCAGTGGAGTGTTCATGATGATCCAATGGGCAGCTATCATTACCCCACTATCACAGTCATACAGCTATCACCACAAACTTTTGAAGTAGGTCAACCATCAGAAAGATTTCTGTATAACAAAGCTGACTGGAAACTTTTTGAATCTGAAACAGAAAAAACATTCAAATCATTCTCTATTGATCCTAGTAATCCTTTGTTGTCATACAATCAATTTTGTGATATCTTAAATCAAATTAAAGAAAAATGTATACCAAAACTTAAAATAACTTGTCCAACAATTATGAAAAAACCTGTTCCCTGGTGGGACGATGAATGCTCAGAAGTAGTTAAAAAGAGTAAAGCAGCTTTGAATTATTATAGAAATCATTCCTCTTTAGAAAATTACATACATTATAAAAAAACAGATGCCATTAAAAAAAGACTTTTGAAAGAAAAGAAAAAGAATGGTTGGAAAAAACTCTGTGAGTCATTTAATAGATACACACCTATTACTGTAGTCTGGAACTATATCCGCAGATTCAAAAGAGCATCTTCAAATGCACCTCCAAAAAATTGTGAATGGATTCCATCTTTTATTGATAAGTATGCTCCCACTGATCCACCTGAAAAATTAGTAGACAGCAATTTGTTAGATACTTTTTTTATGCAAGAAGGTAATTCACAAAGTGCATTCTTATCTAATTCTTTTACATGGCAAGAATTTCAATCTGCTTTAAAATCTAGAAAAGACACTACTCCAGGCTTGGATGATATTTCTTACAAACTTTTAAATCATTTACATGAGAATGCTCAAAAGATTTTACTCAATATTTTCAATTTACTCTGGGATAATGAACTAATTCCAACTTCATGGAAAACCCAATGCATCATTCCTATCATAAAACCAGACAAATCTGAAAGCCACTGTAACTCATACAGACCTATATCATTGTCATCTTGTGTTGGAAAAGTATTTGAATATATGATAAAGGTTAGGTTAGACTGGTATGTGGAATCTAATAATATCTTACCAAAGGAACAGTATGGTTTCCGTAAAGGTAAAAGCTCTGCAGAAAGTTTTGTTGCTTTGATATCAGATATAAAGCAATCCTTTTCTTCTCATTCATCTACAGTTTGTGCCTTTCTTGATGTACAGGGGGCATTTGATAATGTGATTCCGTCCATTCTTGTAGATGTCTTAATTGACATAAGTATCCCAGGCAAGGTCTGTAAATGGATTTTTAATTTTTTGTATGACAGGACAATGTATGTAAAATTTAATAATATTTTATACGGACCTAGACAAGTTTTTAAAGGCACAATGCAAGGTGCCACTATATCACCTCTTTTGTACAATTTGTACACATGCCATTTAAATAGATATATTTCCCAATATAATGTCAAATACCTGCAGTATGCAGATGACCTGGTTGTATATAGTAGTCATAAGGATGTAAATATTGCTGTAAATAATTTAAATAATGCATTACAACAAGTTCATTATTATTATACCTGTAAATTAAAGTTACCTCTAAGTTTAAATAAAAGTGCAGCAATGATTTTCTCTAAAACATACACTACTTCTATTAATATTGTAAAACTTCATGATAATAGTTTAAAATGGATAGAAGGTAAAAAGTTTTTGGGAATTCACCTTGATAGTAAATTACAATTTCATAACCATATAGAACAAATTATTAAAAATGCCTGCCGAGGTCTGAACATAATTAGATCTTTGGCAGGGGTTCACTGGGGATCAGATCCCAAAACTTTATCGTTACTTTATAAAAGTCTAGTGCGTAGTCACTTTGATTATAGCGCCTTAGCCTATTTTAACTGTAATTATACTTTATTAAGAAAATTAGATATTATCCAAAACAAAGCACTAAGAATCATATCAGGTGCTATGTGTTCTACTCCTATACATGTTATGGAAGCAGAGACATGTATTCCTCCTTTAACTTTGATAAGATTAAGAATAGCTGAAAGGTTTTGTTTAAAGGTTTTTGCTTCTAATAACAATCATATAATGAATAGAATACTTCCTGTGCTCCCATTAGATATCACTTGTGTAGGTACTTATATGGACTCTTCAAATATTTTATCAAGAAAATTACCGGAACTCTTAAGAATAATGATACAAATACATCTTAAATTTGGTAAAAGTGTATTTCGAGAGAGCCATTGGCCTTTGTATAATATAGATTATAATGCTAATATGATTGATGTAGCAGTACTTAAGAGGGATGTCATTAATCAAGTAGAACTTTTGAATATGCTTGATGAAACTGATTATTACAATATATACACTGATGGTTCTAAAACCTTGAGCACTGTTACATCAGCATATTATGACCCCCAAACTAAATCCAGAAAGTGTATCAAAATAGATTCTAATTGTAGTATATTCACTGCTGAATGTTATGCGATTTATTGTTCTCTTTTATATTTATGTAATATTAATAGTAATAATTTTTTAATACTTACCGATTCACTTAGTGTTATTAAAGCTCTTGAAAATAGGATTTTAAAATTCAGTACCAATCATTTGATTTTTAAGATAAAGCAAGTATTGTATAATATGTCTGTAAATAGTAAATTTGTAAAATTTATGTGGGTCCCTTCTCACTCCGGTATATCGGGAAATGAAGAAGCAGATAAAATAGCAAGGGGAGATCCAGATGAAGATCATAGTGATTCAATGCACATACCTTTTACCGATTTATATGCTCCCATGAAGGAATGCCACAGAGAACTTTTCAATGATTACTGGAGGAATGTATCGTCCGATAAGGGAAAATGGTACTATGACATACAAAAGGTCCCGCCCGCCCAACCCTGGTACCACAAAATCTCTGGACCGAGAAGCTTCATAGCTTCCATCAATAGAATGAGATTTGGGCACTGCCAAACAAAATCCCATTTGTGCAGACTGAAGCTTATGGATAGTGGACTATGTGAGGAGTGCAACGAGGAAGAGGACTTAGAACACGTTGTTATGAAATGTAGAAAATATAACCTACAAAGATTGTTATTGTGTAGTGAAATCGACAATGACACTGACAGACAAGAGCGACAAGAAGAAACATCGTTGAAAAGTTTACTTTCAGAGAAGAAGTTTTATAAATCTTTATTCCAATTTTTATTGAACATAGAAATGAAACTGTAATTTTAAGAAGTGTTAACATTTAAGAAGTGAACTTTATTTGTAAACTGTATATTGTTAATTTGTGTGGCTAAAAGGACTCGTTTCCAGGCCCGTTAAATAAAATATTAAAAAAAAAAAAGTTTAAGAAACTTAGCGAAGGAGGGAGATCTATCTATGCTACCGATCATAATTCATAGACAACGATCGCTTATAAACGATGGCGTAAAATATCGGTGCTCGCACTGCTGGTTTTCTTAAAATAATTTATATGGTAATATAATTGGCTCATCTACATTCAAGTAATATGAATGTTCCACCGCCGCCAAAGATGTCATCTTCTCCACCGCCTCCTCCTCCACCGATATCTGTTTTAGCACCGACTATTTCGTCACCCTCGAGAGTGCTTTCAAGTGACGAATCTGTTCTTCCGCCAATGTTAGTTTCAAAACTTATTTGTAATAAGTTTCGTTATTTTATCTTTTTGCATTTTTTTATATTCATCTTTTTGTTGATCGCTTAAACAAAACTTAATTATGTTCAGGTTTGATGCAAGCCGTCCACCTTCTCTTCAAGCTGAGGTCAGAGAAAATGGCAAACATAAAGTATCTGATTTAGTGGAAAGTAAGTCTATTAATTATTAAATGTACTTGAATATTTGATAAATAAGACTAGCTGCTTTGATCTCATTACTTACCTTATTTAACATATTATTATTTAATGTTTAATTAAATTAACTATGCCATATTACTTTTATTTTCTGTTTTATACAAAATGGAGCTGAATGTATAATAATATATTATCAAGAAGAAGAATTGTGTAGTTATAAACATGCAATTCTAGCTCTATTTTGGTATATTTTTCTACTGAGTAAATCCAAATTTCCATCTAGTGTGGGGGAAATTACTTTACAAATTACAAGTGAATTCAAATATATCCATATATCTTAACAGAAGAACTCAAGGACCTTTTTCAATATAATCTATGCAATCATAACAAAATAGAATCTAATGAACAATTATAATATTTCAGCTTAAAATATTTGCTGTATTGCATTACCTACTCTACAAAAGATAAAGTTAGTAAGAGATAGAGTAGTGGGTATCATGACTCGGATCTCTTAAACGAAGTAGTGGGTCTGTTACTGGATTTGATTCCAAGTTTCGATTGTGAAACATTGTTATTAAATATCTTTACTTAATACAAACCATTTAAATCAGAAGTAGGTACTTAAATGCTTGTAATTTGCATAAGAAATTACTTTCATTGAAAAGTAAGAAGGAAATTGTAATCCTCAAGTAATTTCTTTTACATAACAAGAATGTCTTCTTGATTTCAAAACTATATGAATGTTTGAACATTTTTAATGAATTTTCAAATTTTTTATTTAACTATTTGAAAATTCATAAAAAATGTTGTTAATTTCAAAAGTGTTTTTGATTTTGATTGTTGTTTTGCTTGCGAAAAGCTAAAGAAAAGCTGAGCGAAATATGTCAAAGGATATGACAGAACTGTATGATATTGGTTCTGTGCATAGCAATTTTGTTACTTATTTACAGTTTTTTGAGACTTCCTTTTGATCTAGACTTTGGGGCATAATTATTGGTGACATGGCTATGATTTTTGTGAAGTTTGTTAATTTTATATTTGGCTTTGCGCAATGTATTTGTTCTCAGCTGGACCAAGCAAAATACGGAAACCTGAACATAGCAAGGCATGTAGTGATAACTTCTGTGAAAAATGTGTGCAGCGTCAAATAAGGTTTGGATTTGTATAAAGTCCAGTGTTTTTATTATATATAAATCTGTGCTTGAATTACCCAATACATGCTTAGCGTATCTTAATTGAAACTTTTCCAATGAGTTATTAGAATAAAGCTAATTACTATGTAAAAGTTAAGCAATACATATTTTAAACTTATTCAATAGATAAGATTATGTAAACTAGTGCTGTGCGTATTTTTTTAAACATACATTCAAAAACTCTCAGATTATTCAATATGAGAATTTCTGGAAACAATTTACTTTAAGACAACTACATTAAGCACATTTTAAGTACCATTTGTATGATTTGAATATTACTTCTTAATAAAGATAAGTTATGTTAAGTTTAGTTTATCATTTAACAAGAGACATTATAGCAGATTATTATTGTGAGTCTCAGATTGTCTTTTGTCAAAGCTAAGCTATAGCGATGGGTGGTGGCCTTTATTTTTTATTTAAAAATTGCACTGCGATTACATTTTAAAACTGTTGGTAGTAATAATTGAAATATGGAATTGACTCACATTGTTTCTATAATTTTATTTTATTGTACCTTTTTATTATAGGATTGATATGTACAAACAACAAATGGATCAATTGCTGGCAGAGGATGAGAAGCGTAATTTAGCTTATAAGATAAAGTTGCAAACTTTAGAAAATGCTAAACAACTGATGAAATCATGTTACAGTAAAGAGCTTAATCGCTTCATTGAGGAATATATTGAGGTACCTAACTAAAATGATTATGTATTTATTATTGTTAAAAACAAAATTGTTTTTATATTTATTGTTTTCTTACAGGATAAACCAAATTCATTTCAAGAATTATCCCAGGGTACTACATCAACTTCGGTAAGCCCTTTGAACATGCAACTATTATACAGGGTTTCCAAAAAAGTGTTTTGGAGATAAATATCCTAGGCTAGTCTTCCCCATTCGACTACAAAAAAACGTTTTTTATTTGGACTTATAGTTTTTTCATTTATAATTCTCAAGGAAAGCGCGTGCGCCCGGCCTTTCGCCTATAGTTGAATTCTTTTCAAATGATTTTCCTGACAGTATATTCCATTTTTAGCAAAATTTTTAACAATAAAAAATTTAATAAAGTAAAGCGATAAAAATTTAAAAGTAATTAAATAAAATTGTGAACTTAAAGTAAACTATTTATCACATGTTATTATTATTATTAACTCTTAATAAAATAAGTAAATGTAATGAAATAAATACATTTGTAAACTGTCTGATGCAAGGGGCCGGAACGTCTGTCAATAGGGATTGACACTATTGAATTGACCACCAAATCGATGAATATGAGCGGCCATTTTGTAATTGATTCGTGAATACAGAAAATTTGAAAAACGTAGTTAAAAAACGTAGCGAACTATACTTAAATGAAATCAAGAATAAATATATTAAGATCCGCTGGCAGATATTTACATTGTTGTCATTATGAGTGACAACAATGTAAATATCTGCCAGCGGACGTCTATAAACGCGCACGTGACAATCGAACTTATTTAAGATTATTTTGTACATTACTTTAGATTTTATACTTTTATTTATTTTATCTATTGTTTATTTTTATCTATTATGTAAGTACCCGGATAGGTGAAAGGCCGCTTTCCTTGAAATGTTAAGAATTTTTTTATAGAAGAACTATAAGTCCAAATAAAAAACTGTTTTTTGTAGTCGAATGGGGAAGACCAGCCCTATCTAGGATATTTTTTTCCAAAGTACTTTTTTGGACACCCTGTATAAATGCATAATACAAATAATGTCAGTAAATAGGTGTATAACATTAAATACCTATGTTTTTGAGATTCTATTACAATTGGTGAAAATAATGAATATAAGAACATCTTATATTCATCATTTTATATTCATCACTTATGAAAAAATTCAGCCTTTTAAGTTTGATTCAGTATTTACTAAACAAGGTGTTCCTGTGGATTTCCCATAACTTTGAGGTTTTGTTCCTTCCTAAAAAACAATACTTATTGCCAAATAATATGTGATTCAAAAGTGCATACTTTCCAAGACATCATCAATCTTAATAAAAAAAAAAAAAAAAAAAGTTTTTCGGTAAGTTGATTTTTTTTGGAATTTTAGGAAAAATACCCAGACTTTGGTAGATACGAGTTAATAGTGCCTGAATACGCGTTAGTTTGTAAACACAATCTTTTGTTTCCGATAGATTAATGTATGTCGGACCATATAAATCTACTTTTATGTGTATTTATGGCTTCTAAAACCAAATGGAGGCATACAAAACTTTAAAAAAAAACGTATTTTGAGCATAATTTTGATGTGTGAAAAAAAAAAATTGTTGAAACATTTTTAAAAACATGCCTATTAATTGTTCTTTTTTAACCGATTCATTGCGGCGTTGATTTTTACAAACTTTTGCCTGGTATGTAAATTTATTCATCACTATTTACAATAATGTTATATTAATCTTTAGCCTATTTTGAGAGAACAATTTGAATAGTTTTATTTTTAACTGTGTCGTTTAATTTATATTGATTTTATGAAATAAGTACGTGATGACGTCATCAGTGGCATTAACTTTATAAACATGTGTCAGTCAGTAAAAAAAACATTAGCTGTGTCTGTGTGCTAAAGTCATGCTATGTCACTGTCACCCAATGGATTGTCAACAGACTACAAACCAACATTTCAAACATTGATTCAAATCAAATCTTAACCATCTTTATTTCCTCTGTTTCTTTTCTTTGTAGTTTGTATAAATAATCTATAATTAAAATAATTAAATTGATTATTCTTAAAATTTTACTCGTTAATTAAACTTAGATCAATCGCAGGGAAAAATAAAGAAGCTGAGTTTGATACTTTGAGGTTACATTAAAATATAAACAAAACAAAACAACCACCATAGAGCTATAGAGTTTAGTTTGACTTTTTTTAAACAGCTTTAAGGCATAACACTTGATCGATTTGGTGCCTTTGATGACGTCATCAAGGTTAAATAAAGGTCAAATGTATTTTGTTAAAAATCTCTTAAACCCCAATATTTTTTAATGTTTTAAATCGACTAAATTAATCAGAAACCTTATTCCTCGAAACAGTTTTTCGTATGAAATAAATTAAAAAAAATGAACAATGCCCATCAGGAAATGTTATTAACGATCACTATTTGCAGATAAGATATGTTCAGCTAACGTCAAATCAAATAACAATTATCGAAAAAAAAAATACAAAATTTATAATCAAAATTAATTTATTGAAAAATAATTGAATAATTTAATACAAAGTTTGGCCTCCTCTGTTTTTTAAAACTTGTCGGCACCGATTATTCATGGAATCAATGAGTCGGTTAATCTGGTCCTGCGGTAATCGCTCCCAGTGGAATTTAAGCAAATCCTTCAGCTGCTGGGTTGTTGTTACCTGGTCCAAGTACTCTAAAACACTTCTTTGGAGCATATCCCACGCGTGCTCTATGGGGTTGAGGTCCGGAGACTGAGCAGGCCAGGGCAACACCCGGATATTTTCTGTTGCCAAGGTACTGACTAGTCCACAAGGCTGTATGTGAACGTGCATTATCGTGCATCAATGTGAAGTCTGGGCCAAGTGTTTGTGCAAACGGATGGACATGGGGACTAAGAACATCCTCAACGTAATTTTCAGCGTTCATGTTTCCATTTACAAAAACGAGCTCGGTTCTCCTATTCTTCATAATCCCCGCCCACACCATAACAGTTGATCCGCTGTACGGATGCACTTCTTGAATGCACCTCAGCCTTTCTCTATTTCCGGGACGTCGGTACACTCCCACATTCTGGAATCTTCCTAAATCCAAATCGCGACTCATCAAAAAATAAATTATTATACTATATTAATAAATTGTCCCATTGTTCCTGGCTCCATGTTAAATTTTCCCTACACCATTCATTCCGACGCACGAGATTGCCTATAATTAATGTTTAAACATTCATATAGTTTTGAAATCAAGAAGGCATACTTGTTATGTAAAAGAAATTACTTGAGGATTACAATTTCCTTCTTACTTTTCAATGAAAGTAATTTCTTATGCAAATTACAAGCATTTAAGTACCTACTTCTGATTTAAATGGTTTGTATTAAGTAAAGATATTTAATAACAATGTTTCACAATCGAAACTTGGAATCAAATCCAGTGACAGACCCACTACTTCGTTTAAGAGATCCGAGTCATGATACCCACTACTCTATCTCTTACTAACTTTATCTTTTGTAGAGTAATGCAATACAGCAAATATTTTAAGCTGAAATATTATAATTGTTCATTAGATTCTATTTTCTGTCATAAATACACATAAAAGTAGTTTATTTGGTCCGACGTACATTAAAATATCGGAAACAAAAAATAGTGTTTACAAACTGAATTCTGGGTGTTTTTCTAAAATTCCAAAAACATCAATAAAAAAAATAGCAAGTTACGACAACGACATATATGGCTAGAAATGTTAAAAAATACCTCCTTATCACCTCCTTTGCACCTAGCCACCAAACACCCTGTATAAAAGTGGCAACACCGACACCCAACACACGACACCCTTTAGTGGCAACACCAACTTGCAACACCTACAGCACCTGTAGTGGTTAACATGTTTATGCAAGCGTTTGAGGAGCCCGCTCCCAGGAAACATCTACATTGATGTCGATCCACCATTTATGTGCTATTTTACAGGAACGTAATGATAATGACGTACAGTTGGCGGGTCATATTAATGGTAGTTTTTACATTTTTAATTAAAATTGCTATACCCATTAATTACATGGGATTTTAGTAAAATTTGTTTAATGTTGTTATAATCATAAATCATGCTAGCTTTCTGTGTTCATCTATGTCGGGTTTCAATATTGAACTGACTGGTATGAGTAAACGATACAGGTACAAAACTGGTAGAATAAAAAAAATGCGTTTTACAATATCTAAAGGGTTTTCCAATAGTTTGAATAGACCGCTATTCCGTTAGATGTCACTTTTGAAGCTGTCATTTTTTGACATTTCACAAGAAGAAACTACGCCATTAATAAAAATGGAACGATACACACTTCAATAACGCATTGAAATTATTTAAATTCACTATAAAAATGGTGAAAGTTTTGCAGAGACGGTTCGGAAAACTCGAACATTTTTGGGTCGTCGTGAAGTACGCAATAAATCAACGTGTGACTGTTTGGTGCGGCTTATGGTCCGGCGGAGTCATTGGACCTTACTTTTTCGAAAATAAGGCTGAAGCAACACTGACGGTGATTAATGATTTTTATAGCCGGAATTGGATGGTATTGATATTATTATAAAAACGTTTACTCTCAACAAGACGGCGCTACGTGCCACACAAGCAACGAAACCATTGATCTTTTACGGGAAAAGTTTCCGGACCGTGTTATTTCTCAAAGAGGACAATTGGCCACCGAGATCTTGTGATTTAACACCTTGCGACTTCTTCCTTTGGGGCCATGTGAAAGAGAAGGTCTACGCCAACAGCCCAGCGTCGATTCAAGACCTCAAACGTGAGGCTATCGAGAACATAGGGCAGCGACTTTGAGATTTGGTTATGGAAAATTTCATAAAAAGGATATGATCCTGTAAGCGTGGTCGTGGTGGACATTTGCCTGATATTATTTTCCACTATTAACGGCATACCTTCCGCTTTATAATGAAATAAACATCCGAACATTTACATAAAAAATTGCAATTTTCTTTGAATATCAAAATAACACCTCTTATTGGAAAACCCTGTATTAGCTACGAGCTGTAAGTTCTCAAATTTGGCATCTTTACATGACGTTCTTCCAAGAAAATAGGCGATATGTGGTTTAAAGAATATCACGCATTATTTGTATGATATTTGAACTAAATAAATGTATAAACTTATTCAATTTATTCGTGCTATGTTTTGGTATTCGATATCGATGTTATGTAACAAGTAAACTAAGTTGCTAATTACAGTCGAGGCTGTGATTTGAGCCCGAGCCGCAGGCGAGGGCTTAATAATGAGCCGAGACTGTAATTAGCAACGCTCACGAGTTACATACGACGTTTTTCAACACACTTGTGAGTAAAAGACAGACATACGTGGTCATAAAATTTCTTTGTTGTTTCTGAAAATATTTTATAGTTGTCTTTGTTAGTTCCACTTAACGCACTAGATGGCGTTGATTGTCTTTTAAATCGCGCATAAACTGAAATAAATAAAATTATGTATACTTGTTTTAAGGTTGTTAAATTGTTCTCAAATAACGAAAGTGGTTTCCTATAATATACATACGTATGAGTGGTTATTACGTAGGTACAGCTATTAGATGTCAAGATTAAGAAAGAATATAGAAAGGATTTTGGTAGTGAATGCTGCTGTTCGTAGGTTAAATGAACAGTTTACATTACATGATTTTGAAACCCGCCACTAGAGCACTTGGTTGGCATTTCAACTTATTCGAGAGGTATTAATGAAAGTAATTCCGCAGTGCTGAGGACTTGTATTGAAGATTATGTGTGTGACGGGCGGTGTATATTTTGTGCAGCCGGCGAGCCTGGAGGAGGCGCTGCTGACGGCGCTGCGGGCAGCGGGCGCGCGGCGCCCCTCCCCCGACGAGCCGGCGGCCGCGGGCGAGCTGCTGGCCGAGCTGGCCGCCGCGAACTCCGTGCCGCCCGCGCCCGATGAAGAATAGCATTCATGATTGCACGGAATAAAAAAAATAACTCCAAGAAATAATAAAGTTTATATTCACGAAAAAATATATTATGTTGTGAAGCTTTGTATTTTGTAGCTTAACTGTTTAATTCTAAATTATGTTGCGTTTGTCAAAAGACGCAAATATTTAAATTTTGAAAAACAAGAATTATATAATATTATATATTATAAATTTGTTTTAAACAGTTTCATATTTATTTTCTAGGCTAAATAGGTACTAGTTAGTTGCTAGAAGATTTTTGATATACCTATGTAATTTACTTTAATTTACTGACATTTTTCAATTTTGAC
This sequence comes from Stenoptilia bipunctidactyla, assembly GCA_944452665.1. Taxonomy (NCBI): domain Eukaryota; kingdom Metazoa; phylum Arthropoda; class Insecta; order Lepidoptera; family Pterophoridae; genus Stenoptilia; species Stenoptilia bipunctidactyla. The sequence continues at coordinate 37,620,509 of OX101721.1, forward strand.
TGTAGGTACACATATTTCGTTTTCGATTTTATGTAACGTATAAAACATCTGTATGTTGCGTAGTTACGCTGCGCGTTCTTTTTAAATAATTAATTTAAAAAAATATGCGGTTATGGTGAGTCACAGCTACAAAAGTTATCTATAGGTAAAGTAGAGAGTGCCTTTTCGTGGCGGGGGGGCTCAGTAGCCCGTCGCAATCCAGCGATCGGGTGAAGCGAAAACACTCAGAAGTAGCGCGCCACCGCCGTCCGCATCAGGCGCCAGTTGCGCCTTTCCGGTGTGGGTACTCTCGGTACCTTTCTGAGCAGATTGGAATGATGAGGACACAAAGGCGGCGGCGACCGGATGCTTTGGGGTCGCCGGTCTTGCATTGCTTCGGCGTCTGGGCCGCCGTATTGGGTCAAGGTTAGGTTTTAAGGATAGGTTAGGTTAGGCTTTTCTTTAATTTTTTAGGTTAGGTTACTTTAATTTTAAGTTAGTTTAAGCTGGGCGGAGGGTGGGACGGAGAAGGAGACGCCTTCTCCCTCCCGGTAGCCAGCCGTGGCACCTACTGCGGCTATACAGGCTTTGAGTGGGGAAATGGCCGCGTGCACTGGGCCATTTCCTACACGGCTCCGGCTGAGCGCAATCCACTGGCGATATTAAAATGATAGAAAAACATATCGCTAACATTTTTGCAAATAAAGGTAGATAAATTGCACTTTGCCTAGCGTTTATAGTGTCTATGACCTAGTATCATCATTATTTTACATATACAGGGTGTTCCTAAATTCAGCTATAAGCCGGCGCTGCAAGGTAGACCAGGACATGGCTTTTGTGGGGAAAAAAGAAAACTTTCTATCTCATTTTTTTTTAAATAAGCAAGTTAATTGTGTTTTTTTTCGAAAATGGACACCCTTTTTATCTTCAATTACCATGGCTATTATCATGAAATTGATGGGTATTTCGTCTCAAAGTATGCTATCCACACCTCGCTCGATATCAAAATCTTAAAGGGTAAAAGAAACAGATATACCTAGTTCTAGAAGTCTGCGTGCGAGTTGTGAATGACGCTTTCTGTAGAACAAAATTTTGTGGAGTCTCTTTGTTTTAATTTTTTTTGTAAAATTTTTTTCACATCATGGTATTTAAAATTGATTATTGATTTAAGTTTTTTATTGTATTTTTATTTCTGTTGATGAATATTCATGTTGTCGTACGTATATTATGGATTAATAAAGGTCAGTGGTTACATTTGAAAGTTCAAGCTTTCATTTCTTAAATATTTAGAATCTTTAATATAGACATTATTTAATTATTAATTTCCAATGCAAAACTATTGTATAATTTATTGTGTATACGTTTTTTTGGTTCTAACGCTTGTTTTTAGTGGTGTAAAGTGAATTAAAGTAATGAAGGGTTTTAACAGACAAATCCTACTCTTTTTATACCTACAAGATATTTTTCTCAAAAATCTGGCGCTCTTTTTATCTTTTTACCTATGTTCATGTGTTTTCTTTGATAATAATGATTTAAATACTTTTTTTACTAGCATTAGGTACCTATTATGAATAAAAATATTAAAGGAAAAACATTTCTGTATATTTTTATTTATGAACGAAAGAGTCTCCACGCCATGTATGTGCTGAACGAGCTGTGAAATATGACGTCAGAGCGGTACTACAGGTGATATTGTACCGTACTATATCCCATTGGAAATAACTCTTTAAATCAAATGACTGTTATATTGATATCCTTATAAAGAAAAACATGTATATACAGAACATCTATCGGACACTTATTTTTTAATTTTCATAGCGATTGTGCGTCTAGTTGTTCTATTATATGTCAATGGATAAACCTTTAAATTAGCTAGAATTTGCAGTAAACGGTCCTATTTAACGACACAAATTATGTGTACATGTAGAGACTATCGAGAATGTTCCTTTTACTTGTACGGTCAGCTTCAGTGAAACCCGAATCTACTTAAGTCGTATGAGTAGGTAAGTGTATTTAGGAAATCACCAACTTCATTATATTTGCACCTCATTTGCAGAAATTATTATAATTCGCATTACAAAACAGCAGGCGTGTTAAGAGCTCCGAAGCTGTAGAAAGATGTAGCATGTTAAAAGTTAGAGCCTCATAGGAATTTCCACGAGGTTGCGGGTAAATATATATGTACATAATATATATTATATTATTATATACATTATTGTCACACTATACACATGTCATACTAAACATGTTTTTATAATTAATCCTAGCTGTAAGTTTTCCTGTAAATCAAAAATAAATAAGTGAGTTACGAATTGCATTTGCCATATAACTGAAATTTTATTTATTTATGACGTTTATAAACCCCGATATGTATTAATTTCATAAGATTAACATTAAAATTATACTTAAGTACATAAAATATGAATAAAATTATGAACAATAATAACTCGGTGATTTTTTATACTGAATCTGACCATTATATGATTTAGTTTAAACATATTGTTTCAATCAAATCTTTGCTAATTATATGCGTTACTTTGGTTCGTCTGAGCATTTCCTCATTTCTGTTTCAATCCCGCAGAAAAACTCCAAGCAAAGCCGTATTGTACGAGAGACGCTGAAAAACTTCGAGCTTCTTTTTAAAGCGTCCATCAACGCACATCAGTCAACGATCTTTGTCTTTGGACACTGCCTGCGGTATATTGCTCGGATGCTCCCGAGTAACCGAGTGGCATTCTGTGACTGAGCTCTTTCAAAGGAACAGGAGGTCTATTTTGTAAATCGAAACGATAGACGAAAGACGGATATCGCCCTTCGTTTTTACGAAATGCTATTCCGTGGGGCTTGCGTATCGTTTGCGGATACGAAATACGAAACGAAACACGAAATCATTCAATTTTTGACGTATTGTGCTATTCTGTGAACCAATTGACAGCACGTCTTTCGTCGGTTTGACATGTCTCTATTCGTAATTTAATCTCAATTATTACGATATCAAAGTGGTTGTCGTTTTTGCTTCGTGAGTAAACAATATATTTTTTTTATTCATGTGTTCTTTTGAATTTAGTATAGTTATTGATTTTGGTGAATTATAGGAACATCATAATGGCTAATTTCATTCTGGCTGACCTAATTGAAGCTGAAGAGCACCGAGAACGCCGGCGTCTCAGAGTCAGACAGCGAATGCAGTTGGCGTTTTTACCTTAATTTATTTCATTTTCTTTATGACTAAATGTTTGCAACTTTTATTCGAGAACGTTGTATGAAAATGAAAAGATATTTGGGGGGGAAATGCCGTAATCGCCACGCTTGGCAGGCAGGTTGGCGATCGCAGTGTGATGTTAATATACACAAAAGGACGCTGCTGCCCGTCCTCTGGTTTGACCCTTAGTCGACTCTTACGACACCCACGGGAAGAGATGGGGTAGCGCTATTCTTAAGGCGAAGCCACACGCCACCTACAGGCTGTGGATGTATGTATGTGGATGAAAAGATATTATATTTGGTATGCCACAGGAGAAATGATCAAGAAGATATGTTAGTTGATTTTTATATTATCTTTTATTAAAATTTTTATTATATTTGACAGTGAAATTTTATTTTATAATTATATTTTAGCCCAGAAACAATACTACAAGTATATACTATCTATGATGAGATGGAAAGATGATGAGGTTCAAGAAACCCCACAAATTGGTGACTGTCAGAATGGTCTATCTGATGATGATAGGCAGCAATTTATAGGAGCCATTCCAATGTTAAATACGAGTGAATACCATCCATTCTGCAGTCACACAAATTGCAGGCCGTGTGTATTATTAAAACAAAATTATAAATTTCTTCAGTTTATTTATTCAACCCCATTACGTGAGCCAAATGAGTATTTCCATACATACTAGCAGCGAAGCCCGGTGTTGCCCGGGTCATACATCACACACTTAATAGCTATAAAATACAAAAATCAGTTATAATTTTCAGTGTTTAAGGTATTTGGGTACATAATAGCTACTCAAAGTACTAAACAATATTACGACTGATAAATCTTCACTACACCACCGAATTAACCCTTCTTTGCATACTGATGGATATTTCCATCAAACCATTCAAAAGGAAAAATTGCACCCAAAACCGGTTGCTGGTCAAGATATTTCGTCTGTGGTAACTTTTTAAAATATGTCTCTCCATGAAACGAAACGCAACTATTAAAAAAAAAAAATAACGATCTGTCACACGTCAATCAAAAATTAGTTCAAACTTATGTTGCTTGTTTTGTTCTTACGGTGTATTTATTTATCAAGTATTCTAAAAGTTTGTCTGTCTACAGAAATCGCTGAAAATATCTAAAATGCATAAAAATAAGGTAAGTGTTGTGGAAACTGCTTATATTTGTGAGAAAAACATGTGAATTATTACTGAAATAACGTCAAATAGGTATGGTGTAAATTTACATCATTATGCAGTACTGTCATCCTTGATTTATGGAGAAATTTTGGTTCATGTAATTTTACTTTATTTACTTATTTTCTTGCTTTTTCAGAATATTATGAATGAAAAAGACATAGAAGACTATCTAGCACAGCTGGAGGATGGTTGGCTGTCCGAAGATGATTTGGAGTCTGATGTTTCTGACGATGATTTCTTACCAAACCCCCACTATACTAGAGATGAACTTCTAAATGTATTAGAAGATTGGCATGATGATGAAGACTGTCAAAATGTAAATGAAAATGACCCTCCTCTTGTTGAAGAAATGGTGGAAGAACAAGAAAGCCGGAACAGAGTTCCTTCTGGTAATATTTTCACCTCATTATTGGACAAAAGAAAACTTATATGGAAAAAGAGAAACTTAGAATTCGATGAAGATAAAGTTACTTTTTTAGGCAGCTCAACTTTTCCTTTAGAAATATCTCAGCTTGAAACTCCTTACCAATGTTTTACATATTTTCTTGATGAACATTTCATTCAAGAAATTGTTGATCAAACTAATTTGTATATCATGCAAAAGGATACTAATAACAAAATAATTTATACCGCAGCAGATATCAAGAAGTTTTTTGGGATATTACTATACATGTCTGTGCAAATCTTTCCAAGTACCAGATCATATTGGTCTCCTGCTTTTGGTTATAGTCCAGTTTCATCCACAATGCCAGTCAACAAATTTGAAAGAATCAAGCTTTCATTGCACTTTCAAAATAATGATAATCACAAACCTATAGGTCATGCTGATCATGACAGGTTATTTAAAATACGTCCAGTTATTGAGCACCTCAAAACTAAATTCTCTACTATACCAATGGAACAAAGACTATCAGTAGATGAGCAGATGTGTGCCACAAAAGTGGCTCATTTCCTAAAACAATACTTGCCGAATAAACCCCACAAATGGGGGTTTAAATTTTATGTACTTTGTGATTTATCAGGATATGCTCACACATTTGAATTGTATTCAGGGCAGGAAAATAAAGAAAGACTAGAAGGAGAACCTGATATAGGAGCCACAGGGAATGTAGTCATTCGTTTGCTAAGAGGTGTGCCAAGACATCAAAATCACATAATTTATTTTGATAATTTCTATACATCATTGCCCCTGGTTTATTATTTAGCCAAGCAAGGTATTCAATCTGTGGGTACAGTCCAACAAAATCGGATTCCAAACTCAAAATTACCAGATAAGAAGGAATTTATGAAAAAGTCAGTACCACGAGGAAGTCATGAAGAAAGGACATCTACATTTGATGGTATTGATATGTCTTGTGTCACCTGGAAAGACAACAAAATAGTGACACTGTTATCCACATATGTTGGGTCAACACCAATATCTAGTGTCACTAGATATGACAAAGCAAAGAAGGAAAAGGTAGAAATTCCTTGTCCAAAAATAGTATTCGAATACAACAAACATATGGGGGGGGTTGATTTAATGGACAGTTTTTTGGGGAGGTTCCATATTCGTCTTAGATCAAAAAAGTGGTATTTACGCATATTCTTTCACCTGCTTGATCTTACGGTCATAAATTCTTGGATAATTTACAAAAAAAATGCAATCAATCAAAATGTACCTAAAAAGGATATACTTTCCATGGGGCAATTCCGTAATGAATTAGCTCAAGTTTTGTGCTCAATAGGACTTAACACTGAAGTCAGAAGAGGTCGTCCTAGTTCCAGCTCTTTGGAACATGAAATCCAAGCAAAAAGGAAAAGAGGACCGGCAGTTGTTCCTCCCCCAAAAGACATAAGAATAGATGGTAGTGACCATTGGCCACAAGTTGGAGTTTCTCTGCGATGCAAATACCCACATTGTAAAGGATACTCCACAATAAGCTGCAATAAATGTAGGGTTAACTTGTGTCTCAACAAAAATAACAATTGTTTTGTTAATTTTCATCAAAATTGAAATAATTAATCATCTCTAATATTATTTTGCTTTTGTACTAAGCTCAAGAGTGCATTCTGCATAATGATGGAAATTTACATCAAAGCATTTTTTTTTAAATAAAAGACTTCTGTAACTCTAAGATTTTTTTTATTATTTTTCCCGTTATCTAGAGGTCTAATTAAATGCCTATGATTTTTCTTACAAAAAAAAATTTAATCATGCAACCAAGGGTTAAGTGTTAAAAATTAATCAAAAAAATATTAGTACTTATAGAGGTAGGTATAGAGAAACCAATTAAACCACGTTCACTCCCTTATTTGCCGTAGCACCATCACTAATTCCCGTAGGGCGCTTGTAATATCCCCTAGCTCCCTACGGATGCCTGCAAGCTCAGCATTCTTTTGTCTTTCTGACTCCAGCAAATCTTGGAGCTGGTACACCACTAGTGGCCGAGGCTGAGCGCCTGCATGCTGCAGCCGCTTTTTTTGCGGTCAGCCCATACCTTATCAGCAAAAGAAATTTGTTAGCTTCATGCTATCATGCAATATGCATTAGCAAGCATTTCATTAATTTAGGCAACAAAACTTACTTTTTGCCACCGGGTCACCGTTTCTATGGCCCCATCAGTGGAATTTAGTGCGGATGCAAGATCCGCCCAAAGTGCTTTGGCACGGACCCTACCCTCCACACTTTTAATCAGCCGCCCTCGCAGGAAATCACTGTGCTCCTGCATAAACTGCAAGAGCATTTGCAATTGCTCCCTCGTGGCAGAGCTCATTGTAAATATTAAGGAGGTAATTAAATGAAAATGAAATGAAATGAAAACTTTTTTATTCGCAGTAGGTAATTTTATACACTTTACGAACGTCAAATGAGGGCGGCGCGGGTCCGGACGACATGACGAATCCTGGGGGAGGCCTCCGTCGAGAAGTGTGCGTCTTTCGGCTTATGAAGATAATGATCGCCCATTATCCACCAATGTCTTGGTGTTGTCAACTACTACTTCTTCATATATATATTGTTGTACCAATCTCTTTAAACCTTTCTCTTAGAGATTCTCTATTTCCAAGTTTATACATTCCACGAATAGCCCTTTTCTGCAGTGTAAATATCGTGTCAATGTCTGCGGCATTGCCCCAAAGTAGGATGCCGTAGGACATTATACTATGAAAATAACTATAATATACGAGCTTTGCCGTATTAACATCAGTCAATGAGCAAATTTTCTTTACCGCGACGCTGCAGAACTAAGTCTACTCGCTAGCTGTGAGATATGGGCGCCCCATTGCAATTTAGAATCTAAGGTAATTCCAAGAAAAACAGTGTTATCTACTAGATTCTTATTTACTCAATAGGTAAGTAAATAATTTGAAAGAAAATATTTGCAAGTGTCAAAACAAAATTGGCTGGTTAGTTGAATGGTTGACAAATGTGATTTTTTATTAAGAGGCAAAGGCAAAATTCAACCTACGATTTTACATATTTTTTAACTTTTAATTCATAAAACAATAAAAACCACTGAAGAAAAACACGTCGTTCAAATATTTAACGCCCTTCTAACTGTAATATGTGAAATTACTATGTAAAAACACATAAATTATGAACTGATGGTTTTTTTATTGATAACTTACCTCGTCTGTAAAACCCTAAGTTATTTAATTCAGTCCGCCAATGGGTCTATAATTTGTCTATGGATCCGAGGATCCGAAAAACGTTGAACGATACGAAAGCCGCACAGAATAGCACTTTTGCACTACTCACGTATCGTATACGTCGTACGTCTTTCGTCCTTCTTTCGATTTACAAAATAGGCCTCCAGGTGCAACTGAGGTTTCTCCACTGAGGTCATCGCGTATTTTACCCAAGTCTTGCAGTTTTCGATTCAACTTGCCAGATGACATGTTTTGGAGAGTAGTCAGGTCCGAAGCATTGTACAGCTGGCCGAACATGGGTAATAGAGAGCATGCTTCCTACATGCCATAGTGTGACCCGCAACCTCGTGGAAATTCCTATGAGGCTCTAACCTTTATACCTGGACACAAGGACACCTCGGTACAAACTGGGCGTTCAAGCAGTCTCTAAAGGTCTTGGGTGTCCTCCAAGCTGTAATCCTCACTTTTGAAATCTCAATGGAAAGAAATTTTGACTATGCAAAAAAATTTTAATGAAAGAAGTGGTGATGCGTAAAAAAATAGTTTCGGCGGTATAGCTATAGGTTGATGAGGATTACAGCTTGAACGTCAATCTGCAATCCTCAGCTCTCGCACGTAAACTGTTAGAAAACCTCTTTGCTACGACAAAGATTACTATGAACACTCGGTAAAGAAGAAAATATTGGTTACCATGGCGTTGTTACTTTTGACAAGTGAAAAATGTAAAAGATATGTTTTTTGTGGTTTAGGTTAAAATAAATATATTATGTGACTAAGACCCTCTTATTACTTACAATATAAAATATAATAGGTTATGGGCGAAAATCGTAAGTAAAAAATATTGATTACTTAAAACTCATAATGAGTAGTCATAGTCACGTCAGGATCGAACCACTAAAACGGGAAAATTATGATACATGGCGAATTCATGCAAAGGCGCTACTAACAAAATGCGGCCTTTTCGAGTATGTTAGTGGAAAAATCGTAAAACCCACTTCCGACATAGAGCTAACTAAGTATGTCGAAAAAGATACCCTAGCATTGTCAGAATTACTTCTAATGATTGCTCCTTCAGAGTTGAAACAAGTAAAGAACTGCGAAACTAGTAATGAACTATGGGTCACTCTAGAAAATATTTATGAAAGTAAAGGTCCTGCCCGCAAGGCAACTCTACTTAAGGAATTAGTTCTTAGAAAAATGGCAGATAAGGACAATATTGTAGATCATCTAAACAAGTTTATGGACAATGTAGATAAGCTAGCGGATATGAATATAGAAATAAATAAAGAACTACTGAGTATAATGCTTCTATACAGTCTACCAGCGACATTTGAAAACTTCCGCATTGCCATAGAAACAAGAGACGAGTTACCAGACCCAAACAGTTTAAAAATCAAAATAATTGAAGAAGCTGAAGCCAGAAGAAATATAGCCAACACTAGTAACAATAGTAATAATTTAGAAGAAGCAATGCTTTCTAAAAATAAAGAAAAAAGAATTGTGCAATGCTATAAATGTAAAAGAAGAGGACATAAAGCAAATGAATGTAGGACTAAAGTTGACAGTAACAAGAAAAACAATTACAAGTACGAGAAAAATCTATACTGTACTGAGGAGTTATGTCTATCAGCAAATAATGCAAATGATAAAAGGGAGAATATATGGTGTTTAGACAGTGGTTGTACCTCGCACATGTCATTTGAGAAAGAAAGATTTATTAAATTTGAAAATGTTAATTGCAATCCATTGAAACTAGCTTCAGAGCAGTGTACAGCAGAAGTCATGGGCAGGGGTGAAGCAAAATTAAACATTAAAATACCAAATATTAATCTCGATAACACACTTTATGTACCTACGTTATCTTCGAACTTGATGTCAGTAGGAAAAATGACAGACAATGGCGCAACAATTTTATTCAAAAAGGAAAAAGCGACAGTAATGCGAAATGGCAAACTTCTAATGAAAGCTCAAAGAAGTGAGGACGGATTATATTATGTTTATGAAAACAATCCAGAAAAGACAATGATGTGCAAGAAAAATGAAATGGAGACTTGGCATCGTAAATTAGGTCATTTGAATGAAGGTCAAATGAAAATTGCATTGGAAAAGAAAAACATACAAGGATTAAATTTCAACAAAAATGATGAAATCAAAGATTGTGAAATATGTCTAGAAGGAAAAGCTACTAAGCTACCATATAAACAAAATAAGAACAAGCAAATGAGAACCCTTGAACCTTTAGAAATAGTGCATACAGATGTGTGCGGTCCAATGAGGTTCGGTACAACTATTGGATCAAAATATTTTATTACTTTTATAGACGATTACAGTCGATATTGTAGAATATACACTATGAAGAATAAAGACGAAGCCATAAAGAAATTTAAGGAATATAAAAAGGAAGTAGAAAACTTTACGAAAAAGAAAATAATAAAACTTCAAAGTGATAATGGAACTGAATACATAAATCATGAATTCAATGAATATTTAAAGGAAAATGGCATTGTACGAAGACTTTCTGCACCCTATACACCAGAACAAAATGGGTTAGCCGAGAGGAAAAATAGAAGTCTTTTAGATAAAGCAAGATGCATGCTCATAGAAGCTAAAATGCCTGAAAAGTTTTGGGGAGAAGCCATTTATACTGCGAATTATTTAAGTAATAGATGTCCTTGCAGCAGCATTAATAATGCTACACCATTTGAAAAATGGGTGAACAGATATCCTTGCATTAATCATCTACATGTTTTTGGCAACAAGGCGTTTGTTTTAAACAAAGGCAGAAAACAAACAAAATTTAATCCGAAAGCTACTGTAGGAATATTTATAGGCTATTCCGAAAATTCAAAAGCTTATCGCATTTATATTCCTAAAACCAACAAAGTCATAATAAGCAGAGACGTCAGAATAATTGACAAAATGTACTATGATGATAATAATAAAAATAAAAACATAAAGGATGAGGCTAATGACAACAATGAAGGTATTGAAATTATATTTAACCAAAACGAAAATGAGGAAGTTAATGTTAATTATAATGATGCAGAGAATATTTCAAGTTGTAATGTTGAAAATAGTAATGAAAATGATGAATCAGAACAAAACTGTGAAAATGTTGAAGTCATTGAAAGGGAGAATGAAATATTTGAAGATACCGATGATAATGAATCTGTTACTATTTCTACTAATCAGAGACAAAGAAAAGTTCCTGTCTGGCATAATGATTATGTAATGTACGGTCAAGATGATGTAAACGAAAGCAACGATGAATTTAAAGAAGCAATAAAAGATGAAATCAAATCTCATCTTAAAAATAATACTTGGAAAATTGTGAATCGAGTTGAAAATACAAACTTAATTGATAGCAAAATGATTTTAGGTTACAAGTATAATGCTATTGGAGAAATTGATCGAAGAAAAGCTAGACTCGTTGCACGAGGGTTTAGTCAGAAAGAAGGAATAGACTATACTGAAACCTTCGCACCCGTATCAAAAATGAGTACGGTGAGACTCGTAGTGGCACATTCTGTCGAAAATAATATGAAATTATGCCAACTAGATATCTGCACAGCATTTTTAAATGGAGATATAAAAGAGAATATCTATATGAAGAAACCAGAAAATTTGGAAAAATATTTAGAGCTAATCATTTCAGAAGAAAAAGATAGACCCATAATTATAAAAGCCCAAGAAATGTACAAAGATTTGAAGAAATATAAAAATAAAGGCGTTTGTCAGCTTAATAAAGCTATATACGGACTCAAACAAGCGGGAAGGCAATGGTTTCTAAAATTACACGAAAGATTATTAGAAATTGGATTTAAAAACACAACAGCAGATCCCTGTTTGTATTTATTAGAGAAAGGGGGAGAAAAGATTTTGATAAATGTTTATGTTGATGATATAATAATCGCCTATAAATCAGAAAAGCTCTTAAAAGAAGTTAAAAAGAAACTAAATGACGTATTTGAATTGAGAGACATGGGAAAATTGCACCATTGCCTGGGTATACAATTCACCCATGTAGGGGGAGAGGTGATAATGTCACAACGGGCTTATATCGAAAAAATATTACAACAGTTCAATATGACAGAATGTAAGCCAGTATCAACACCGATGGAACTTGGATTAAAGTTAAACAGAAGTAATGACAGTGCAGAATTGGCACAGTATCCTTTCCAGAAGTTAATCGGTTCACTTATGTATTTGGCAGTCGCAACACGTCCTGATATATTATTTACTGTAAGTTATTTGAGTCAATTTAATTCGTGTTATGCGAGTGAACACTGGCAAGCAGCGAAAAGAGTTTTACGCTATCTCAAAGGCACAATAGAAATTGGCCTAAAATACAGAAAAACTGGAAAACCATTGATTGGAATGGCTGATGCTGACTGGGCAGCATGTACAATGGATCGACGTTCGTATACTGGTTACACTTTTAAATACGGTGGAGGCCTTATTAGTTATGAGACCAAGAAACAACGAGTAGTAGCATTATCAACAGCCGAAGCTGAATATATGGCTATGACAGAAGCTGCAAAAGAGGCTCTACATTTGAAGCATTTGTTAAATGAGATTGGAGTACCATCAGGGCCTGTCACCTTATATAATGATAATTTAGCTGCACAAATATTAGCAAATAACTTCATGACTGGTAAAAGATCAAAACATATTAGTATTAAAGAACATTTTATTAGGGACTGTGTACAGCGTGAAGACATTAAGGTTGCATATAAGGAAACAGATAACATGGAAGCAGATTTAATGACCAAAGGACTTCCGCAACCAAAATTGGTGAAGTTACGTGAGCAGCTAGGACTCTGCAGCACTCAGCAGAAATTACCTCGTGAGAGGGAGTGTTAGAAAACCTCTTTGCTACGACAAAGATTACTATGAACACTCGGTAAAGAAGAAAATATTGGTTACCATGGCGTTGTTACTTTTGACAAGTGAAAAATGTAAAAGATATGTTTTTTGTGGTTTAGGTTAAAATAAATATATTATGTGACTAAGACCCTCTTATTACTTACAATATAAAATATAATATAAACGCTAAGGTCTATCGTCTTGGTTTAAGTTCCAAAAAATAGCATGCGTCCTGCTGTCTGGACTTTTTCTCGCAGAGAGTTGCTGCTTATCTAGGTGGCTAAGTCATCGTTTGTGCCGACGATCTGTAAAGTTTTCATCAAAGTGGCTCAGCCAGAAGCGTCCGGCTGGCTGGCTATTTGTTTTTCGTGTTTATTCGAAAATTATGGCGTTTTACTTGATAAAACTTCTTAAGTTGCTGTCACATATCGCGGCACATACCTTTAAATACCAGCTGGATCCTCAAAACTCTCTGGGGGCTGAGATCTGGAATGCTGGAAAATGCGAAATTCTGGCCAGTTTTTTCGATTTTTTGAGAAAACTATAGCGTCACAAACGATGAAACCTTTGCAGATTGTCGGCACAAATGATGACTTAGCGACCTAGTAGCAACTCTCTGCGAAAAAATGTCCAGACCATCGGACGCACGCAAAAAGTAGTCGTGAAATATTGACAACGACATGCCAAATCTCATAAATAATCAGCTACAGCTTCAAAATTTGAAAACTTGAATTTCTCCGGAACGCCTACGACTTTTAAGTTAGGAAAGGTTTGTGCTATAAAAAAATAGATCTGGCTATTGCTATGTGGAAAAAATAAGAAAAAAATATAACTAATTAACATATTTCAAAATATGTTTGCTACTCAGTCACATCAAAATGGCTAAATGGAGATACTCGTAGATGAAAATTGTCAAAGAAATCGATACAAAAATGCAAAAAGTTTTATTCATCATAAAGCCAACGCCTAACTTAAATGGCCGCTTAACGTCGTCACAATTTTGTACTTCGGCTTTAACAAGGTGACGATAGTTATGGAATGAGACTAAGAGACAAAAAGGCCGGCGGAAAAAACTCGCGGAAGTCTTTCAGTCAGAATTATACCAATTAACTAATACAAATAGGTACAACCCTCCAACCAACCCATGGTCCTGCCTACCTTCCGGCATAAGGACCGAATCGCGGGAGAGCGCTGGGCACTACGCTCTTTCCCCATCACCGCTTCTTGATACTCCCTACAAATTTCTATTTCCGTCCCCTCTGTTGGTCAACTCTCCCCCTTCTGGGGTTTGACGGCACAAAAACGTGACTTCGCATTCGGGCTGCTCTCGTAGCTGTTTCCTGTGGTCTACTCAAATGTTCTACTAATAGTGTTCCAAGAGTGTGCAAACTCGCGCAGTGCCTCGAAAGTTGTTGCGGCATCTGACTAGTTCCAAGTGATGAACCGGGCCAGGCTCCGCTCGGTGTGTCGGTCAAGCATGGTGTTTCTTGCTTCGTTGTACAGTTCACATTCCTATAGTGCATGATCTCGGCTCTCTTCTACTTCTGCACCACAAGGGCATAGTGCAGACTCGCACAGCGCAAAGCGGTTAAGACGCTGCCTAAAGCAACCGTGTCCTGTGAGCAGTTGTGAGACGACAAAATCGGGTTCCACCCAGTGTTGGGTAGTCTCATGGCGATGTCGGGGAAGAAACTGTACAGCTCGCGTCCAGCCTCGCTCGCAATCCACCTCTCCTGCCAAACGGCAACGACATCCTCCTTGATAGTTTTACGCAGCTTTCTCCGCAAATCTTCCCGCACGAAGGACTTACAGGTCGGCAGGTAAGTCGCCACCGAGTATCGGAAGCGCCGCAGTGCTGCAGGTCTTGTAAGCCTAACAACAACAACAATAAACCATAACAACAAACGTTTATTGATTCAAAATCATGTTGCTGCCTTATTTAACTTACAACCTGTATCTAAAGAGTCTTCAGTGAATTTAAAGCGAATGATTGATCAAGTTTATAAAAACGTGCGTGCCTTAAAGTACTAGGTGAACCCGTCGACTCCTGGGATACATTATTGATCTATATAATAAGTCACAAGTTCGATTCCAAAACATTTCGACAGTGGGAGGAACACAAAGGTAGCCTGGATAAGAATAAGTCCATTTCGTTTGAACAGTTTATCGAATTTATGCGAAACCATGCTGATCTCATAGAAACGCTTGAAATCTCACATAATCAGTGTAATAACATAAACACATCTTCATTTTCAAAATCACACTCTAAGATTAACGCACTGGTTACGTTGAATAGTAACAATTTTTCCAAGAAATCGACTTGTCCGAAATGTAATAATGATCACAATCTTAGTTCTTGTCCACAGTTCTTATCTTTAAGTGTTAACGAAAGAAATTATAAAGTTTGTTTTAATTGTTTCCGACGAGGTCACTATCCCATTCAATGTAAAAAACCAGGTTGTAAAGTCTGTAAACGTAAACAACACACACTCATTCATTGTAGCAACAGTTAACTTCTTTAATACCTACGTAATCAGTTTGCTGAGCGCCCTCCCAAGTAACATTTTAAACTGTATTATGGACTATTTGTTTACTTCAGGCTGTTAAACGTTGCTGTATAAAGACTGTATAGCAAGCTATACAGCCCTTGTAACTCTGAAATGGGCCCCAAAATTATACAGCTTTATGTGTAGATTTAGCTGTATAACAGCTGCATAATAGCTGTACTATTTGGCTGGCTAAGATACTATTTAGATACTTTTATACAGCTTCCATTCTCTAATTTTCCTTTTTATACTTTTATACAGACACAAGCTTGTGAAAATCTTAATAGAAGAATAAATATATTATAATTGTGTTCGTGGTTGCGAATTCATTCTCCATTTTATTTCTTAATTTACTAGGTAGGTATGTGCCAAGGCCGAGACCATATGTGAAGTATAAGTGAAAAAAATATTTAATAACTAAGTGGTAGTACTCTTTCCTGTTTATCGTTGTTGTTAGGCCGGCGCCAGACTTAGCTTCAAATGTTTGAACAAATGTTTGAATGCCATGTGTGGCGCTGAACTTTGGATATGTATTCAACGTTAGCACAAAGATTTGCACTTTGCCATCCGGAGTCGGTCTTTTTCGACACATCAAAGCATTCAAAGTTGAATGTGTTCAAATGTTTGTGTGGCTTGCCACACTTGTTCAGTGTCCGTCCAGTTGCTCGAGCGTTGTTGAGTGGGACTGTTGTGTGCTTGTTACACTGCATGCGGCCATATAATGAACTGGGGCAGCGAGTGCGTTCTGGAATTTGTAGAGTTGTTACAGGGGCAACTATCTACATGGAACCCGAAAAATAACAAATAAAAAAAATATAAAACAGGCTAACTGAGTCTACAAAATCGATGTCCATCTTGTTTGTTGTCTACTAGCATACTGTGGAGAAAAGTGTTTGCGAATCAAGTCTGGCAGGTTACGTCAATATGTGTTCAAATGCTTTGCAAAGTCGTCAAAGATTTGTGCAAATCTTTGAAGCTAAGTCTAAGTCTGGCGCCCGGGTTATGCTTGCGACTGATATTTTTATGTGAATATGTAGGTACCTATACTAGTTTTAAGATCAAAACTCACGCCACTTCGAATTATGGAATATACTTACATATTTTTTTCTGTACCAACAAATATGTGATCAAATCTTAAAACAGTTTTAAGAATAACCCGGACTGTTCTATTGATAGTAAACGTAATTGTGTGTACTATACAGTTAATATCCTTTGTAAATTTATACTGAAATTTCAGAAACAAATAAGAAATTATCTCGAAAAATTGGAATGCAATTTATAGGTTACGATAAAATGGCGTCCTTAGTTTATACAGCTCTTGTTCTTCTAGTACCCCTTAATTCAGCTTTTTGCATAACAGCAGTGCGAGCACAGAACTTTATCGAATCGTAAGTTAACGAATGTTTACGAATGCTCGTATAGTATGGAGTCGGTTGCTAATTTTGAGTAACATTGTAATTTTTTATTTTACAGATATTTATGAGTACAACATGTTTACAAACATTCAATATTAACAAGTCACACACTTATTTAAGCTGGCCGTGCGGAAATGGATAGATTTCATTTTTTTCTTAAAAACCGTCTCCATACTATACGAACATTCGTTAACAAACGATTCGATAAAGTTCTGTGCTCGCACTGCAGAGTCGTTATTTAAGAACGTACCTATCTCAGCCTAAAGAGTAACATTATCTGTACATTAGTATTTAAGTACTGTAGAAGCTGTCTTAAAGTCTTATTCATATTAATTAATACAGTTAATTAGGGTTCAGTTGAAAATATAGAAAACCTCATTATGACCCAAACCAACGCCCGTAAGGTGGTGAGCAAGGAATCGGATTGTTTTTTCCATGGTTTTATATCCATCTTAACTCTTGTTCATTTAACAAATTGGCAAATGAGCAAAATTATGACTCCGTTTTGTTATTAGTTGTATCCAATAAATAGACTGATTTTAAGCTACGTACCTATATTAGTTTCAAAATAATCGATAAGCTGGATAATTGTGTATGCCAACACTATAATAATAACTTCAATCTTTTAAAACACGAAAAACTGTAAAAAGGGAAAAATGTACGCCAATCGCATAAGGCTTTAAAAAGGAGTAAATCTAAACTCTTCTATATGAGATAGAAGTGTATTACACTATTATAAAGGGAATTGCTTGCTAAGAGTAAATATCCTAGATTTCCGTTGTACAGCTATTATCAAGCTGAACTTGAAGGCTGAACAATAGAGTAATTTTACACCAATATTCAGGCTATAACAATATTTAATGCTCTTGTACAGAAGTAGGTTATACAAAAGTATAATTTGAGAGCAATATACAGTTATTGTCGTATAAAGTTGCTGAAAGCAGTTTTTTACGCCGCGGCCTGTATTTTAGCGTTTTCCAATGCTATTTAAAAGCTAAAGGTAAAAATTTAGGCTCTATACAGCCGTTGACCAGCTAGCTATACTGTATACAGTTGTACAGTTATACTTTAGTACAGTCCTAAACATATTTTTACACTCTTGTACATCATTTATTAAGCTTATAGCTGGTAATGCGCTGGTAAATATAATATTTTTCCGCTTAAATGTTACTTGGGCTGTGAATAACAGTAAGGCCGATGATTCATGGGTCCCTGCATCCACAAGCAACATCGCCTTGTCCGCTACGGTATTAGCGTCGAACACAAGTGTTTCGGACGAAGTTCTTTTATCAACTGCACTAATTAAATTATTTTTTGCATTTGATAGCCCAACTCTTAACGAAGATTATAGGCTATATTTTATCTATACTAATATATAAAGCTGAAGATCTCAGAAACTACAAGGGGGATTTGAAAAATTCTTTTTGCATTTGATAGCCCAACTCTTGAGGAAGGTTATAGGCTATATTTTATCCCGAAATTCCCACGGGATCAAAAGTTACGCGGGTAAAACCGCGCGTGGTGGCTCGTGTTACAATAAAATCTTTAGTTGAAAATTATAAGTTTAATATATAATGTTTTGTGTTGCCTACAGACAATGTGCCGGCTAGGTATATAAACATAAAGGATTTAAATATACCTAGCAATGTGCATTTAGCTGATCCATCCTTTCATACCCCCGGACCACTTGATATTATTTTAGGGTATTTTAGGGTGATATTATTTCTCCAACTCCATCTCCAACTCCATTTCCAACTCCATCTCCTTCTTATCCAACACCATCACCATCTCCTTCTTGTCCATACAACAGCAAGAACGTCAGGCTCCCTCAGGCGGCAAGGCTAGCGGTAGCGTCGGGTGTCGGGTCACCCTCTTCCCTAAAATATGGTTGAGGAGGGTGATGGCTGGTGCTTGCGTTATACTCGTGAACGGGTGCTGCTAGTGGTGCCAGGGCGTTTTGCTGATGACTTTATGACTTTTTTTTCAACTTGACTCCGACTTCTCCATTTCCATGTCCACGTCCTGTCTTTGTCCACGACTATCCTCATCCCCATCCACATTATCTGTATTCTCTCTCACCTCTATCGCTACGTCTATCTCTGCTTCTATCTTTACCTCTATATCTATGTCTACGTTTCTGTCTAGTACTTGATTGCCTATTGTATAAATATAATAGTAGACTCCAGAAGATCAACTCGTTCATGGGTCAATGTGTACGCTTCATTTTATAATAAAATCCTAAAATATTTAAGATTAACCCTTTGGTAGATTTAAGGATAAGTGTTGATGTGAAAAGTGATATCCGGATGCAAGAAGATGATTTCTCTTATTTTTAAAAGATGATTGCTGTTGAGTTCCTTGCCACTTCTTCTCAACAGATCGACTTTCCGAAGTGGTGGTAGATTCAGTTCAATTTGTAAATTATTTGACTTATTTCAAATGTATTTAAATACTTACGAAATAAAGAATTTTTGAGTTTGAGTTTGAGGGACTAATATTTTTTGGAGTTTGTTAGGATCAGAAAGAATAAGTTTAGGTAGGTATCGGAAGCCCGTTACTATGTGAGACTAGGCTCGGTTGGCTAGTCAGTGGCCCGATAAACAGCGGTTCTGGGAGAACTCCGTCACCTTTAAAATGTAACTTCACAACCTTTTCTTTACCTACCAATACGGATGACATTCAAAACCAATTAATGCGTTTTTGGCAACTTGAGGAAGTTTGTCTTGAGTCATCCATTTACTCTGAGGAAGAGAAGTTGTGTGAGATCACTTTTAAAAAAATACAATTCGTTTGCCGAATGGACGTTTCAGTGTAAGGATACCACTGCGAGAATCTCCTTATGTAATAGGGGACTCATTACAAAGGGCAAAACATTGTTTTATATCAAATGAGCGTAGGTATAAAAATCGACCTAAATTCATGTCAGAATACATTTCTTAAGTCATATGTCGGAGTGTGACATAGACTTAAATAAAATTTGTTGTTATTTTTTACCTCACCATGGGGTTCTTAATGCTAACAGAACTACTACCAAGTTACGCGTGGTATTTAATGCGAGTGCCCGGACTACTACTGATATATCTTTAAATAATATACAGATGGTAGTTGTACAGGATGACCTGCGTTCAATCCTACCTAGATTTAGGATGTTTAAATATGTACTGTCTGCAGATATAGAGAAATTTTATCGTACGGTGTCTGTGACGGAGTGTAACAGATACCTACTACAAATTCTTTTGCGGGAAAATAGTAACGAATCATACTGTAACATACGGTACTCCCAGCGCTCCGTTTCTTGCTACGGTGCCTGAAGCAATTAGGGCTTGAATGTGGTGACCCAAATATCGCACAGGTCATTATGCACGATTTTTACGTTGATGACCTTTTGACCGGTGAAAATCGTCTTGACTCAGCACTTAATTTACGTCAAAAAGTTACCATCTCCTTCTTGTCCATACAATAGCAAGAACGTCAGGCTCCCTCAGGCGGCAAGGCTAGCGGTAGCGTCGGGTGTCGGGTCACCCTCTTCCCTAAAATATGGTTGAGGAGGGTGATGGCTGGTGCTTGCGTTATACTCGTGAACGGGTGCTGCTAGTGGTGCCAGGGCGTTTTGCTGATGACTTTATGACTTTTTTTTCAACTTGACTCCGACTTCTCCATTTCCATGTCCACGTCCTGTCTTTGTCCACGACTATCCTCATCCCCATCCACATTATCTGTATTCTCTCTCACCTCTATCGCTACGTCTATCTCTGCTTCTATCTTTACCTCTATATCTATGTCTACGTTTCTGTCTAGTACTTGATTGCCTATTGTATAAATATAATAGTAGACTCCAGAAGATCAACTCGTTCATGGGTCAATGTGTACGCTTCATTTTATAATAAAATCCTAAAATATTTAAGATTAACCCTTTGGTAGATTTAAGGATAAGTGTTGATGTGAAAAGTGATATCCGGATGCAAGAAGATGATTTCTCTTATTTTTAAAAGATGATTGCTGTTGAGTTCCTTGCCACTTCTCCTCAACAGATCGACTTTCCGAAGTGGTGGTAGATTCAGTTCAATTTGTAAATTATTTGACTTATTTCAAATGTATTTAAATACTTACGAAATAAAGAATTTTTGAGTTTGAGTTTGAGGGACTAATATTTTTTGGAGTTTGTTAGGATCAGAAAGAATAAGTTTAGGTAGGTATCGGAAGCCCGTTACTATGTGAGACTAGGCTCGGTTGGCTAGTCAGTGGCCCGATAAACAGCGGTTCTGGGAGAACTCCGTCACCTTTAAAATGTAACTTCACAACCTTTTCTTTACCTACCAATACGGATGACATTCAAAACCAATTAATGCGTTTTTGGCAACTTGAGGAAGTTTGTCTTGAGTCATCCATTTACTCTGAGGAAGAGAAGTTGTGTGAAGATCACTTTTAAAAAAATACAATTCGTTTGCCGAATGGACGTTTCAGTGTAAGGATACCACTGCGAGAATCTCCTTATGTAATAGGGGACTCATTACAAAGGGCAAAACATTGTTTTATATCAAATGAGCGTAGGTATAAAAATCGACCTAAATTCATGTCAGAATACATTTCTTAAGTCATATGTCGGAGTGTGACATAGACTTAAATAAAATTTGTTGTTATTTTTTACCTCACCATGCGGTTCTTAATGCTAACAGAACTACTACCAAGTTACGCGTGGTATTTAATGCGAGTGCCCGGACTACTACTGATATATCTTTAAATAATATACAGATGGTAGTTGTACAGGATGACCTGCGTTCAATCCTACTTAGATTTAGGATGTTTAAATATGTACTGTCTGCAGATATAGAGAAATTTTATCGTACGGTGTCTGTGACGGAGTGTAACAGATACCTACTACAAATTCTTTTGCGGGAAAATAGTAACGAATCATACTGTAACATACGGTACTCCCAGCGCTCCGTTTCTTGCTACGGTGCCTGAAGCAATTAGGGCTTGAATGTGGTGACCCAAATATCGCACAGGTCATTATGCACGATTTTTACGTTGATGACCTTTTGACCGGTGAAAATCGTCTTGACTCAGCACTTAATTTACGTCAAAAAGTTACAAGCTGAATTGTCTGAATTCAGCTTGTATGCCTTTAAGGAAATAAAGGTCTAATGACCCGACCTTAGTTTCAGGCGTAAATTCAACGACATCTGTTGATTTAAATATTGGTAATAGTGAATCAACTAAAACGTTAGGGTTAAATTGGAACACGCACTTGGATCACTTATTCTACATAGTGGACGTTTCTTGGCCAACGGTGGACACAAAGCGTAAGGTGCTCGCAATAATTGCTTGTATATTCAATCAATCCGTTAGGTTTGTTATCGCCAATAGTGATACGTCTGAAAATATTGCTACAGAGGTTATGGCTTGAGAAGGTATCTTGGACCAGTCACTGTCAAATGAGATTGTAGCCGCCTGGATGAAAATAATTGCCGAACTACACGTTGTTAACAAACTAAGTATTCCGCGTCTTGTCATTTGTAACTCACCTAAGTTTACAGAGTTGCATATTTTCACGGATGCTTCAGAACACACTTACGGTGCTAGTTTATTCGTACGGAATACTAGCGATAACGGTGATGTACTGGTTCGGCTGTTGACTGCGAAAAGCTAATGGTATGGTTAATGGCTCCAATTAAGCAATTAACCATACCGAGGCTAGAGCTGTGTGCAGCTTTAACAGGTGCACGATTATATAAGAAGGTTGCTAGCTCTTTGCGTCATAATATCTCAAGCGTTTTCTTTTGGACGGATTCAATGATAGTCCTAGGGTTGTTGAAAATGTTACCCATTAAGCTCACAACGTTCGTGCGCAATCGTGTCGCAGAAATATTAGACACGACAGGAACACACACTTGGAGGCATGTGCCATCTCAGGACAACCCTGCTGACCTGCTGTCACGAGGTATAGACTGTAATCTTATACAGACTCAGAATCTATTGTGGTCGAGTCCATCTTTCCTACAACATAGTGATGATAAGTGGCCTTGCTCACCAGGAGTTGCACATTCATTACTTGAAATGAAGCCCGAACTCTCCTTGCACGTAACCGTTAGTTTACCTAAACAAAGTGTAATCATAGATTTTACAAGATTTTCTAACTTATTACGGCTGCAGCGTGCAATAGCTTGTTTTTCGGTTCATAAATTCATGCAAGAAACGTTATCCAACCAATAATCATTTAAGTAAAGAAGAATTACAACTCTCATTTAATTTCATTTTAATTCAATCACATCTTTTCCCGAGTAGGTACCTACTCATTATTAAACAATAGACAGAAGTTACCAAAGAAAAGTTCGCTTTTAATAGTATATTATGTAACAAGTAAGCGAAGTTGCTAATTACAGTCGAGGCTGTGATTTGAGCCCGAGCCGCAGGCGAGGGCTTAATAATGAGCCGAGACTGTAATTAGCAACGCTCACGAGTTACATACGACGTTTTTCAACACACTTGTGAGTAAAATACAGACATACGTGGTCATAAAATAACAAACACATTTGATAACAAAGCTGTGAATTGTGATTGAAAAATGGCGCCGAACCTCGCGCATGCGCGTAGGTTTTTTTTTCCGCCAAATGTGTCAATGTCTGTATAGCATATACAGCCTATTTTAAGTGAAAATGTTTAATTTGGAGTGGTAAATGTAAATATTTTATAACAAATTATTGTAAATTGTGAATAATTTGATTGATATACAAATTTGTTTTACTAATATAAGGCGCAAACATTTAAAAATGTATATGGATTTGAAGTGGTATAAAACCTCTTTGTTTGTTTCTGAAAATATTTAATGTATTACCCGGACCAATAAAATATGCTCTGTGTACTCTCATGTAAAAGGCCTTCCAGACGATCGGATCCAACCGCCAACAAGCGTGACCTTGGTTGAGTTGATGTAAAAATGGATCGTGTAGAACTCGGTTGTCCAATCAATTATTTGATTGATGCCAACGGCCTTGGTTGGAAGCGCGTCCGTCCCGACAGGCTGCGATCGTGGTTGGAGCCAACCGTCTGGAACGCTGTTGGCCAACGCGAGCCCTGCAGTGTGCGCTTGTCGGTCGTCGCGAGCACACGTCATTGTGGTTGCAATGGATTCGCAATACGAAATCCGCGAACGAGAGATTCTGACTGGATTTATATGTCTGTATATTGATTTACCATGTCTTTGAGACTCTAGTTCCGAAACATATAAAGATAAAAATTATTCGCTCTTTCAGCCACAGTTTCATCCACTTTCTTCTTTTTCTTTATTTTATTTATTTATGTTTATTTGGGAAACAAACAGTTACAAATAGCACGTAAATTTAATCACATTAATAACACATTAACTAGCGAAGTTTCCACAGTTTGATAATACAGAAAAGTGTGTAGTAACAATAGCTAAAACAATTGATTTACATAAAAATTAAACTAAAGTAATGAGGTATTTATTATATAAACTCTAACTCTCTGTTGCAACTCTTTTCTAAATTTTAAAATTTTGAGATGAAATGTCAGATTGTTATTATAAAAATTACATGCTCTCTTTCTAAACAAATTGCTTTATTTTTCTACTTCACTCAAACATAAAAAAGTTAACGCTAAGCCGATCTTTTGTTGCTTCAAAACACACGGAATCATATTTAGATATCTACGTGTTTACGCTACGAAGTCCGGAGAGAAGTGACAAGTTGAGTCAACCATCCGACCGTGTAGAACAAATACAAATTTCGGTTGATCCGACCAAGGTCACGCTTGTTGGCAGTTGGGTCCGATCGTCTGGAAGGCCTTTAATTTGCACAAAGGTACAATTCAATTTTGTAGGATTCATTATATTATGCACTAGGGTATAATATATTATGCACGCGTGACTTATAGCCCAGTTTATAGTTCTAAATTCAATAGAATAACGCTCACTTTACGAGCAAGTGTGTTGAAAAATATAATATCTTTCTTGATGAAAATAAAATCATGCGTGTTGGTGGCCGATTATTAAATTAACAATTTTCATTTGAGAAAAAACATCTAAGTAAGTAATTATTTTACAGTCCACACATATTCTCACTAAACTTATCTTCAAATATGAACACTTACGATTAATGCATGCGGACGGGTCCACAACTATTACTGGCAACAGTAAGAGAGTCATACTGGCCAATAGGCGGTTGTAATTTGTCGAAACTTACATAGGTACCATAGTTGCATGAAATTTAAACGTATGAAGGGGCAATTAATTACACCTCAAATGGGTAATTTACCCCCCGATCGACTGTCGCCTACTGACTATCCCTTTCAAACCGTAGGCGTAGACTATGCAGCAGTGCGAGCACAGAACTTTATCGAATCGTTTGTTAACGAATGTTCGTATAGTATGGAGACGGTTTTTAAGAAAAAAATTGAGATCTATCCATTGCCGCAAGGCCAGCTTAAATAAATGTGTGCCTTGCTAATTTTGAATGTTTGTAAACATGTTGTAAGTACTCATAAATATCTGTAAAATAAAAAATTACAATGTTACTCAAAACTTGCAACCGACTCCGTGCTATACGAGCATTCGTAAACATTCGTTAATATACGATTCGATAAAGTTCTGTGCTCGCACTGCAGGTCCTTTAAACTCAGCCACTCGTCAAGGCCGCGTGTGTGGAATAGTAAAGGTATACATCGCTCTTTTTGTTTGTTTTACCACGAAAGCCATTCATTTAGAATTGGTAGGTGATTTGACCAGTACTAATTATGTACAGGCTTTAATAGTATATTATGTAACAAGTGAGCTAAGTTGCTAATTACAGTCGACGCTGTGATTTGAGCCCGAGCCGCAGGCGGGGGCTTAATAATGAGCCGAGACTGTAATTAGCAACGCTCACGATACGATGTTTTTCAACACACTTGTGAGTAAAAGACAGACATACGTGGTCATTAAATTTATTTGAAGCAGCTGTTAGCTGCTGCGCGTCAGTAGCCCTGTCCCATTACACGTACACACGCTATTGTTGCTTGGAGGCGCTGTGCGGGCCGCTGCTGCTGCACGCGCGCCGCCTGGCCGCGCGCCGCCTGTACGCGCGCGCTCATATATTTAATGTATAACCCGGATCAATAAAATATGCTCTGTTTACTCGCATGTAATTTGCACTAAGGTACAATTCAACTTAGTAGGATTCATTATATTATGCACTAGGGTATAATATATTATGCACGCGTGACTTATAGCCCAGATTATAGTTCTAAATTCAATAGAATAAGGCTCACTTTACGAGCAAGTGTGATGAAAAAAGATTTATGTCTCGAAGAGGTAAACCACTTAACATATATTCGGATAATGGTACTGCGTTTGTAGGTGGTAGTAATGAAATTTCTAGGTTTTTGAAGACCAACTGCGACTCTTTGTCTGATAGTTAAGCCAATGACGGGGTTAAATTTCATTTTATTCCGGCTTATGCTCCGCATTTCGGTGGCCTTTGGGAAACAGGAGTTAAGTCTAGCAAGTTCCATTTAATAAGAGTGTTGGGAAATTGTGATGTAACCTAATAGTTTGGGGAAAAAGACTTTTCGCATTATAGTGTGTATGAACTTGTAATAAAATCTCTTTGGCTATAGTATTTGTATCTGGCTGGTTTGGGTATCATTGAAAGTTAAAATTTTAAAGAACATAATTCCAAATTCAAATTAGGTAAATGTGTGATTTTCATTTGTTTTTCGTACTGTCAAAATTAGTGAGTGAAAAAAGGTAAAAATGCAACGCAAGCCGCGAAAAAAATTTGCGATGTTTATGGACCTAGTGCAGTGTCTGTGAGAGTAGCACAAATTTAGTTTAAGCGTTTTCAATCCAGAAATTTTGATGTCAAAGATGCACCTCGCTCTGGTCGCCCTATTACGGATAAAATGGATGCCATTTTTGAAAAAGTGGAGCAAGATCGACCTATCAGTAGTTACGACGTAGCTGAAGAACTGGGAATTGACCACAAAACAGTTTTGGCGCATTTGAAAAAAGCTGGGTACACAGCTCGATATTTGGGTACCTCACGAGCTCACTGAAAGAAACCTAATGAACCGTGTACTCGTTTGTGATTCTTTATTACGACGTAACGAAACCGAATCATTTGTGATGAAAAGTGGATCACGTACGACAAGAACGTGCGAAAAAGGTCGTGGTCAAAGGCCGGTCAGGCTTCACAGACTGGCGAAACCCGGGTTAACTCGCAATAAGGTGATGTTGTGTGTGTGGTGGGATTGGAAGGGCATTATTCATTATGAGCTGTTACCACCAGGCAGGACTATCGATTCTGAACTCTACTGCGAACAACTTCATACATACCGATAGAATAAATGAAAAATGTGATAAATAAAAATTACCCGACCAGGATTCGAACCTGGGACCTCTCGTTTGCCGGACGAGTGCTCTTCCAACTGAGCTACCGGGGCCTGGCGCTACGCCTCGAAATTACTTACCACATTTTTGTTTTTACGTTATATTGCTAACGTAGCTCCATCTAATGGTATAAGCTTTGCAGCTAAGACCACCCGAGATCAATTTCTTTACAGAAATTGTGAATCCCAGTTAAAGTGAAGCATTGCAATGTTTTAATAATGTTTTTAAGTTTTTTGCATTTAAAATGCTCAATTATTTTTAGTTATTATTTTAATTATGGAAGAGCACTCGTCCGGCAAACGAGAGGTCCCAGGTTCGAATCCTGGTCGGGTAATTTTTATTTATCACATTTTTCATTTATTTAAAAATAATTGAGCATTTTAAATGCAAAAAACTTAAAAACATTATTAAAACATTGCAATGCTTCACTTTAACTGGGATTCACAATTTCTGTAAAGAAATTGATCTCGGGTGGTCTTAGCTGCAAAGCTTATACCATTAGATGGAGCTACGTTAGCAATATAACGTAAAAACAAAAATGTGGTAAGTAATTTCGAGGCGTAGCGCCAGGCCCCGGTAGCTCAGTTGGAAGAGCACTCGTCCGGCAAACGAGAGGTCCCAGGTTCGAATCCTGGTCGGGTAATTTTTATTTATCACATTTTTCATTTATTTAAAAATAATTGAGCATTTTAAATGCAAAAAACTTAAAAACATTATTAATACCGATAGAAGTTGAGAGAAAGCGGCCGGAATTGATCAACAGAAGAGGTGTGGTGTTTCATCATGATAACGCTAGACCTCACACATCTATAGCCACCCAGCAAAAATTAAGAGAGTTTGGCTGGGAGGTGTTAATGCATCCGCCGTATAGTCCTGACCACGGTCCTGACCTTGCACCTTCAGATTTCCACCTGTTTCGGTCTCTTCAGAATTCTTTAGGCAGTGTTAGGTTAACATCACAAGAGGACTGCCAAATCCACTTGTCGCGGTATTTTGATGAGAGGTCCCAAAATTTTTATAGCAATGGGATCATGTCCCTACCTACAAGATGGCAAAAGGTTATCGAACAAAATGGTACATACATACTTTAGTTAAATGTCAATAAACTATATTAAAAAATGTTTTGATTTTCTTAAAAAATGCGAAGAAACTTTTACCCCAACCCAATTAATACCCTACTTGTACAAATTGAAGCCATACTCAATTCTCGGCCACTGACCCCCTTATCATCGGATCTAGACGATCTCATGCCACTTACTCCCGGACATTTTTTAATCGGACGCCCGCTTACTTCATTCCCTGTTGAAGATCTTCGAGATGTTTATACTCATCGTCTCAAACGGCATCAGAGACTGGAGCAATTGCGGCAGCACTTTTGGCGGAGGTCGAGTAAAGAGTACGTATGAGAACTCCAACAAAGAGTCAAATGGAGCAGTGAAACTGACTCACTTAAAATTTACACTCTCGTTCTCATTAAGGAGGATAATCTCTCTCCACTTCACTGAAAGCTGGGCCGAATCATTGGTCTTCACCGTGGAACAGATAAAATCCGCAGAGTTAACTGGCAGCGTAACTGCTCAGTATCTTAGTGGTAGGTTGATTATTATAGCATTCTTATGGTTAGACATTAAAGTTGAGCTTCGAAGCGAGCACAGAGAAGTATTTTATTTCTCCTCATTTAATCCAAATTGATTCAGCGGAAGTCAAAACAATAGGCTTGTTAAAATTGGTCAAACATATGATTGAATTTTGTCCAATAATAAAGCATGGTTTAATTTATATCGTTGATAATTAGCATTGGTTTTTTCAGCTTTGCTATGGTTGTATTTCAATGACTTACAAGTCCGGGGGATAGTAAGGTAAGTACTAAGATAGTAAGGACTAAGGGAACGCCGCCGCCGCCCCTGTAGTCAACCCGCACAGGTTGACATGTTTGGTGAGAGGAACCAGCCAGCAAAATGCATTAAAGAGCTTTTAGGAGAACTCTTGTAAAAAAACAAGCACATTGTTAAGATACATAAAAATAAAATTATTTCAACACATCGATAAATAAACTAGGTTCTTATCAAATTTACTAAAATGTTCAGCCATTTTTTACATTCGTAACATCCGCTGAAAGGTTAGCGTCAGAACCCCTGGACCAAGTACGATATTTTATATTTGGATGGTAGCAAGGTTTAATACCTTTTTGGTACTATTTGATACCTAAATCAAATTATGTAGTACCTCGACGAGCAGTGAAAAAACAAGAAAAGAAAGTGGCCAGACATTCTGACGTCAGGTTGTCTGGACCACATTTTTTTCATATAGTCGGAGACCATATATCTTAATTATTTATTTGTAATTATTTAGTACCTTTTCAATACCTCAACATATTTTATTTTTAAAATTTTAGGGCGTCCCAGAAAAAAGTTACGGATGAATGAAATTATACTATGTACAATTAATAATAATAATAATCTTCATTTGTCAAAGAATTATATACATTATACATTACATTATATACAAGAATGAAGTCTCTGATTCCCAAACTAGACAAGTCTGTATCTTGGGGTTCAGCGGCCTCTCCCATTAGGTGTACTTTTTGTTTAAATAACAAACATTCTTAAAGATAATTACAATTAACAAATTAACAATTTCCCTCTGAATAAGATTAATAATAAGTAAGTACTGTACTTATTACGTCAAATTTTAAAATAATGTAAAAAAAAAAACTTTTGTTAACAAATGAGGCATTATTTCTTTTTGTCATCTCCTTTAGTATTAAGAATGGTATCATGTTATACCATATTAATTATGGCATAATATTAATTTACGTACACAGCATCACTGAAACCCTATGTACATTATAGATAATTGTTGATTATATTATAAATGTAATAGAAATAATTCATACAATTAATCAATTATCATTAGCTTGACTTCCGCATTACTTACTGGTTATCAGTATAGTCATTTGATCTCACATACAGCTGCATAATAATATTTATAATTTACCTTTGCCCGTTACTACTTATCCCGTTACTTACTAATTCCTATACCTTTTTTATTTACATCGATAGTTGAGGGTAAGCTCAAATTGTTTGATTGCTAACTACCCTCTTATTGTGCTATTAAAACAATTTGTCTTGCAACTCGCGTGTCACGTCCATAGAACACATATACTCAAGAGAAGAAGTACAACTTCATACATTAAAAGTTAAGACTAGACGCCATCTGAAAACGGTCCACAAAGCTAATATGGCGGTTATTTCAAACAGTTCAAACGACTTCGAGATTTCAACTTACTCTGGTCTGAATAAAAATAAGCAAATACTTACAAACTTCTTAGGTGAAATACCATATGTATCAGTTCTGTAAGGTTTGCTATTTTTATTGCGACTGGCTAAATATAAGGTTAACTTGATGAACAATAAGTAAAACAATAAATAAGTTTTTGATACTTTTATTTTGTTTAAAATAATACAACAAAATGTGTGGATAAATTGACACTCTTTCTTAAAAATACGAATTCACACTGACGCGAGTTTCTTCAAGCAATCAGGGGGAGAAAAGTTGATTAAATCACAAGAAAAACTTAAAACACAAAAACACTTTAAAAATATCGCAAAACCGCAATCGCGAAAAAATATTTTCAAATTGTGAAGTAGACGTTAATTTTTAACATTTCTTTTTATGTCTGTGTTGCTATATTCAAATAACATCGATTCGCTAATTCATTCGATTATGTAATACGGTCCCTTTAAATATTTGTCAAATTGTTTAAAAATTATGAAGAAGTAATGAAAAAGTTTTCTTTTAATGTTATTTCTAATAAAAGCGAAGATTTCTTGAAGAAAAATATGAATAAGTGTAAACTCAAAAAAATACTGCGATGTATTCGAACAATCGACTGAGTATTTTTTTTCATAGGCTACACTAGTATCATTCTTGCTCTTTTCCTCTTATTGTGTTCTGTCTTCTTCACTCTGTCTCCAGTATGTAGTCTGCACCATCTCCATACATTGTCGACGCCCCCTGGTCACGTCGCACAGCAGCTCCTCCGTTAATTATCTTTTTTCGAAAATAAAAATCTATTTATTTGTTTTATTGCACACAGTTATTATATAACCATGAGTATGAGTAGTAGAGGGCGGAAAAGTGCAGTTCCGTTGGAAGAACAAAAAAGTGTTTTGAGTGAATTTAAAAAGTATTTTCCACATAAAAATGATTTACCTTCCCCGTGTGATCCAGTTTTTCAAGAGATCAGTGAGAGATTGTCTTACAAAATGTCTACCAAATCAATTTACTTATCAGTTAAAAAAAATTACGAGCTCTTATTTGGTAACAACGGGTCTGATGCTTCTTTTTTTGATGAAGAACCTATGGAGCTAAAGGACACATGTGAGTGCAAAACATATACATTTTTTATTGATATTTATCAATGGAATAAAATAAAGCCCATTGACCGTTGCGTTAAGCGTACAAAATCTTTATCCGATTTTCGTCGTAAAACTTTGTTGCCATCTCACCAGTGGGCTCCTCTTTTAAGAGAAGAAATATAGAAACATGTACGCTCACCATGTAGCTGGATATTTCAAAATTATTCAGTTAAAAAGGAACTCTTTGTTAAGTGTTACGGTTCTTGTAAGGATTGCAAAGCAAAGGTTGAAGTTACGATTAATTGGCCGACAGAAAAAATTGCGCGTTGCGTTTGTACCATAAGCGATTTTGACGAGAATTTCAAACATACTCACGCAAAAAAAATTAAGCTTTCCCCTGTAAAACGCTGTGAGCTAAGTAATGATTTAAAATTTAAACATGCTGTGACGGTACGAAACAAACTGAGTGATACTACAATGGACATAAATGACGACTTTGAACCGGCTCACTTACCTACGCTCGGTTGTTTAAGACAGATAAAGTATGAACAGCGGAAAAGCACGTATTACGATCAGAATTCAATACTAGCGCTGTGGATTATGACTCAAATACCTCCTTATGATACTCTGATAAGGTTCATCTCACATTTTCCGGTATGCATTTACTATTGGTCTAATACTCAAGAACAATATTATAAAGACTATAGAAAATTTGAGAGAACTGTATTAAGTATTGACGCTACAGGAAGTATCTTTAAGCCATGTGGACCGAATAAAGATTTAATACTGAGTAAACAGATGTTTTTATATGAATGCGTGCTATTATCAGATTATAGTGCAAGTGTTCCAATGGCACAAATGATATCAGACAATCATACTTTGGAGACTATACATAAATGGCTCGCCACGTGGTTTAAAAGTCAAAACAAAGCAACTCCGAATGAAGTCGTCGTTGATGATTGTGCAGCTTTGATTGGGGCTGTAGTAAAAGCTTTTACAAAATTTAAATCGACCGCAGAGTATGTTTATGCCTGTTATACAAAATTAGAAACAAAAGAACAAACACCAGAAGAATGCTTCATTCGTATCGACACCAGTCATTTTATAAAAATTCTTTTTAACTTAACATGTTTCAAATGTGTCGATCAGAGAGTAAAGTTTTTTTATTTCAAATGTCTTCAAGAAATCAAGCTTTGTGAAGATTATGATATATTAAAAGGTATATTAATTGATCTGATTACAATGTGCACAAACAAATTTGATGGACGAAATAGCGAAGGAATGTTAACAAGATGTGAACAAGCTAAAATGAGGTTAAGGCGACTGGCTTCCTTCAAAAACACCTCTGAATCGGAAATTGAAATAGATGACGCTACTAAAATTTCACAGACGTCATCGAACAAGAAGTCTTTATTTTCAGGTACCCAATCGAAAGACATTGGTAATAATCAGTCTAGAAAAAGTCCTAAATGGTACTATGATGCTATTGATACTGAAAATCTATTGCTCACTCTTACTGATGGTGATTGTGAATTACACGACAACTTGTATTATTTCCCAGAATTTCTAACAACTTTAACACGACTAATGGGACAACTTCCGTTGTGGTCGAATGTTACGAAAAAAACTTTTCAATCAGAAATATCAGCCCCAACTTCGTCGAATGTGGAAGTGTACTTCAAAATGGTGAAAAGGTATTTATGCCAGATAAACACAAAATCTGAGAGATATCGTATAGACGAATTTATTGTAAAACACTCAGAATCGATTTCGGGACAACTGAAAACGGCTAGCAGGAAATTAAATGAAAAGAAAAAAATACCAAAAGAAAAGAAGAGCATTAAAAATGATGATACGAAAATGAATACTCAATTAACAAAAGGAATAAACAATGAGTCAATTTTTTCAGATACGCCTTCTATGCTAGAAAATTGGAGGGGTTTAGCTATTGGCAAAAAGGAAAAGAAAAAAAGA
Source organism: Stenoptilia bipunctidactyla (assembly GCA_944452665.1). NCBI lineage: Eukaryota > Metazoa > Arthropoda > Insecta > Lepidoptera > Pterophoridae > Stenoptilia > Stenoptilia bipunctidactyla. The sequence continues at coordinate 37,654,065 of OX101721.1, forward strand.
GAAAAAATTAAGAGGGTTACTTTGTTGAGAAATGGCTCCTTAACCACTTGTGCTGGTAAAAATACTATTGTTTTAAACACGTGTGCTTTTGATGCAGTTGCACAAGCGATAGCAGTAGGAGTTGCTGATAACTACGCCTTAAATAGCATCATAAATACCAATGAAAATGATGAATACTTTAAATTAATTAAAATTATGATTTTAGACAACGATACACTAAATGTTTACAAGCTGCGCGAAGAGATACTGAAAAAACATTTTGCAACAAAGTTCATAGGCGACAAAACGTACGTTAGCTGCGAATGCAATGTTGCATACATATTTGAAAATATATTATGGGATAAAATATATAGTGCAGACATAACAGAATTATGTACGAATTTCAATTGCCCTATAAACAACGTCCGTAGGAAATGTGCTTTTTTACCCCTTGATTTGAACAAAGATACATTAGGCAGAAAACCAACTACGACGATGTAAACAATGCTCTCTCTAATGTAGTACAGTGGTTTAATGTAAATAATCTAGCTTTCAATGATAAAAAAACTAAATGTATAAAATTCTCCGCACCAAATGTAAAACAAGTTGAGTCTGATCTGCGGCTTAATGGGAACAGGTTGAATCTAGTAGATAACACTGTTTTTCTTGGAATTACCTTAGATTCTAAATTGAAATGGGGCGCCCATATCTCACAGCTAGCGAGTAGACTTAGTTCTGCAGCGTTCGCGGTAAAGAAAATTCGCTCATTGACTGATGTTAATACGGCGAAGCTGGTTTATTTTAGTCATTTTCATAGTATAATGTCCTACGGCATCCTACTTTGGGGCAATGCCGCAGACATTGACACGATATTTACACTGCAGAAAAGGGCTATTCGTGGAATGTATAAACTTGGAAGTAGAGAATCTCTAAGAGAAAAGTTTAAAGAGATTGGTATCTTGACCTTTGCATCACAATATATATATGAAAACATTATGTATATTTATAAGAATAGTAGTAAATTTAAAACCATGAAAGATAAGCATGATAAAAATTATTCTGTAATGACAAGGAACGACCATAAATTAGCGTTTCCCAAATTAAGGCTGGCTAAAAGCACCAAATCATTTATGGGAATGTCAATACGTATTTATAATAAAATACCACAGTCAATTCAATCTCTAACGTTTAATACATTTAAAAGAACTATCAAAGAAACCTTATGCAAAAAAGGCTACTATAAACTCCAAGATTATTTAGATGACAAAAGAGCGTGGGATTGATGTCTCCACAGGTTATTTCCAAATATTAAACATTAATCACTATGTAAGCAGCTTGGCTGCGACATGATATTGGCAAGCACGAATAGCTGTCTTCTGTTTGTTTGTTCATGTCATAGCAGAGCTGTATTTCTGCCAAATTGTACCTATAATAAGCACTTTTTACAAAAGAGTGCCGAGAGTTTTTTTTCCGCCGGCTTTTTTCCTCTCGGTCTACCTAGGGTTCTACTTTCATTTCGTTTTTTAAAGCCGAAGAAGAAGTAGTAGTAGACATCACCAAGACATTGGTGGATAATGGGCGATCATTATCTTTATAAGCTGAGAGACGCACACTTCTCGACGGAGGCCTTCCCCTGGATTCTTCATGTCGTCCGGACCCGCGCCGCCCTCATCCAGCATTTGACGTTCGTAAAGTGTATAAAATTACCTACTACGAATAAAAAAAAGTTTTCATTAAGTGAAGCTGCAAATACAATGCTTAACAGTGATAGTAATATGTCAATTTGCAGACACTCTGACTGTGATGGCATTAAAACCATAAATTATAATTTGAAAAACATTGCTGTTTTTGAGCCCAATCCTGAAGTACAAATATGCATTAATGATTTACCACAAAATATATCTTTAAAAGGTACTGTGTACCATCTATTGTCTGTTATCGAATTTGTGCCATCTGCGACTCCCACAGATGTAGGACATTACAAGTCACACTGCAGACGTGGGTCAAAATGGCAATGTTATGACGATATGTCAAGTAAAATTACTGTAAGTTATAAAAAAATGACTGCTCATTGTTTAATATACGCCAAAAAGTGTTAATTATTTTTTCAATTATCAATAATATTAGGTATGTTTAACACAATTCTGATTATTAAAATTATTCTTGCCAAAAAGTGTTAATTATTTTTTCAATTATCAATAATATTAGGTATGTTTAACACAATTCTGATTATTAAAATTATTCTTGCCAAAAAGTGTTAATAATTTTTTCAATTATCAATAATATTAGGTATGTTTAACACAATTCTGATTATTAAAATTATTCTTTTTTAAAACCCAGTGTTATTATTTCTTAAACGTATTACTCATATATTATTATAAGATATACTGAAAAATATGAAGAGTTTTGCTTCTTAAAGAATTAAATTTATTGGTAAATTGGTAAATTTATGAATAAAAATATTTAAACTAATTATGCCAAACGGGTCTATTCGGTTCACCTATTATCCCCAATATTTTTCCGAATGGTAAAAATCTCATACGGTATAAAAAAATATGTTAAGGTATTGAAAAGGTACTAAATAATTACAAATAAATAATTAAGATATTTGGTCTCTGACTATGTGAAAAAAGTGTGGTCCAGACAACCTGACGTCAGAATGTCTGGCCACTTTCTTTTCTTGTTTTTTCACTGCTCGTCGAGGTACTACATAATTTGATTTAGGTATCAAATAGTACCAAAAAGGTATTAAACCTTGCTACCATCCAAATATAAAATATCGTACTTGGTCCAGGGGTTCTGACGCTAACGCTGAAAGTTGCGCAAAAATTGCTACTGAAATATGGATTTTTAAAGAGTCATAAGTTCAAAATACTTTAATTTAATTTTTTTTGACTCAATACAAACTTAATTTTTGGAAAGACAAAACGATATTTTACTTAGGTTTCGATGTTCGATACGAAATACTAATTACGTTTGCTAGGAACATGACCAAAAGGAGAATTCTTAAATGTAGGATTCAAATTTTATCAGGGGACTGTTTAAGAAAATTTAGTACAGCTTACACATATAGATTTTTCGATTTAATATTTCCCATAAAAATATATATTATTTGTTATGAAAATTGATGCTGTTATACAAGTATTTTAATATTTTTTATCCAGTTTTCACCGAAAAAGGCAATATTTCTCACAAAGCTTGTAATTAGGGAAACGGGACATACCAGGGAACTGTTTTTGAGTTGTTTGATGTTGATTTAATCAAACATAATATTTTTAAAATACTAAATAAGCTGCGGCGGGCCTAGAACACCTAATACGTACATAACTTCACGCCTGTATCCCTTATGGGGTAGGTAGAACACAAGAGGCTATCAAACCATCTGATGTCACGTTTGACGAATTTGGAGGTTTAATAATGATGGATAGAGACTATTACAGTGACAGGGGGTCAGCCTATCGCCCGTAAAAACGCTCACAAAACCTCTGTCCCTTAACTGACTTTTACAGTATGCCCGGGAAGAGAAGCAGCTGGCACATTCTATGTTTTTCTTTCGCTCCCAGTCCAGCATGGAAGAGAGATCGATGTTTACATACATATATGTTTTTCAAACATCGATGTATCGTTCATAAACATCGATGTAACATCGTTCTTCATGAACGATGGCAGCTATACACACACACATATATATATATATCCCTCTTAGTCGGAAGCGTAGGTTATTCTATTAGTGTCTCGCTCGTTCGTTCGCTCTGCAATACAAACGTGCGCAAAACGAAGCAGAGACACCGCTTACAAGGCACCAGGTTGTCAAAATTAATATTTTTAAATTCTTTGAAAAAAAAAATACAGACTTGTTTTCTGCTAAGATTAAAAATTATAATTCTTTAAAAGTAAATGTTAAAACGAATTAAGTAGTGTCTCATTTCTGCTAAAAAAAAACATCGATCAAAATATCGATATATCGTTCATAAACGTCGATATTTCTAACATCGATGTTTCACTTTTCAAAATATCGATGTTTTTTATGAGCGATGTTGCATCCCTACTCGGAACACTGTTTTACATTTTGTAGAGAAATAGCCTTATTTAGTTTTAGTTTAAAGAGTTCAGCGAAGAGGCAGATTTTATTTCATAATGAATTTTGTTCCACAAGGCCACTGCTCTCATAGAGAATTGATATTTTTTTATCGTACAAGAAAATAGTTATTAATTCTTACAATTACTAAAAGAAAAACGATTACAATATGAATCTTTTTATTCATGTACTTCGATGTTATTTTCATGTCAATCTTATAAAAACAATACTTACCTAATAGATTATTTTAAATCTTATGAAATAACAATATTTTATTTACATGGAAAATGCAATGCACTATTTAACTTACACACTAAGTCTAATAGTAAGTTTATATACACTTCTAAGGCATATTTTTCATAGTGCGTATACTACGCGTACAAACTGACTGTGGTGGGTCTAGTTGCCAATAAAAAAGTTCGAGCCATTATAGCAAAATATTTTAAATTACGAGCACTACTGAGAAGCGAGTTCATTTTACGATTTTATACGACCCAAAAAACTTTTATTCTTTTATTAACTTTTATTGTGGGGGTCCTGACTGAATGTCATAATTGCATCTTTACATGTAACCTGAAACTCAAAATCCTTGAAATCTAATAAACCTAAATGTTAAAAAGGACAGTGTACTATCGAACCAACTGTATCATGATCCACAACAGGCTCATTTTGGCAAATCGTCTAAATGCTAGTAGGTCGAAATTGGCTTGAAGATAGGTTTCCTAGGTGACGAACTTGTTATTATTTCATTCGACACTGACATTTAATGGGTACAGAATTCGTTCAGTGTCTAAAATGTCTTAAGTGCAATATACGCGATGGACCTTACAAATTTCAAGGGAATATTCACCAAAATGGGTCATGATTCAGTTGTTTCGATGGTACCTATGTAGAAAATGTACCTATAGGTACTAAGTACTTAATTTGATAAAGGAGTACGAGTGACGGATTTTTTGATTAAATAAATAGAAGAAAAATATATTAATAAACTTTATAACGTAGCCTTACTTAAATTAAGACGTTTCTTTTTTAATCTGCAGCCCTAAAAAAATAACATTTTCTATAGATGACATTGGAGTAATACTTTTCATGTGTTAGCTAAGGTAATTTGCCATTTTAAATTGCATTTTAGATTTAGATTTAAGTAAAAAATTCCGTATGTTTCTGCTTTAGCGTAATATGTAATGGTGTAATTATGACATTAATTCTGGACTGTAATATAAAAAATAAAACAGATAAATTACATATCTATTGTTTAACTTTTTTTTATGCACTTGTCTTGAGCTTGTTTGTGTTAGATTCGAATAAGTCAATTTTAAAGCCCAATATACTTAAATATTTTTTAGTAATTATTACATATAATTATGGACGAGCCTTTTTTCATATTTCATATTTTGTCTACCATTATTTCCGAGAACTTTGATTAAATACTAAAATAGTGGATATCAGATTACTATTTTAATTCAATATATAATTCTTCAAAGCGGCTATTAGTCTTACTATTGACAATTTGATGAAAAGTAATAAAAATCAGACACATATTTCTGAAGTGAACAGACGTATTTGCAAGGCACACATATTTACTGTACATGAATGAACCATACAAAAATGTATCAAAATGTAAAAGTATTGCAGGTTTTTAGAAGTCAGTCGAATTGCTATAAATCCGTTTATTTTACTCATATCATCGCTTATGTCATCAACGAAACTCGAAGGTGCTATAAAATAGTCTGTGGGCTATCTTTTGCTATATACAGCCTATAAGAGCCCGCAGTCATTATTTACCTTTTTCAATAAAGCACACATTTGACCCACGAACCTTTAGCCTTAGCATTATATCTCTGGTACATATTTATGTTTACATTTATTTACAATTAAGAACAATATCTGTGTTTCAGATTAAACTATACCAAGATCATAGTATCGCGAAGCGCTGCATACGGCCCTGAGCGCCCAAATTGGGACTGTATGAATATTAAATTCAAGCCAAGAGAGAACAAAAGTTATTTACAAATGTTATATAAATAACATACTTTTAAACAAAAATCAATTTGTGCATGTGGATTGAGTGTTCTTTATTAAATTTACTACAAAAATTACGAACTTCAAGTTACTAAAATAAAAAAATTCTATCAAAATTAAGTTTTTCACAGGTATATAATCGGTTATTTTGAAAAGACATTCCTAATCTTCAATTCTATAATGAGAAACAAAACTGTGTAACTTTTGTGTATTGGATCACTTACATTTAATTATCTTATTTAATAGATACCTAGTTAATCGGCGAACTAGTGCCTTTTTTGGTGAAAACATGAATCGAGCGACCCTAGACAAACTCTTCTACATTCATGAATCAGTCTTAACAAATGTGTGATTGGTACCCTTTTCAAAATAACCGATTCAATCAAAACCACAAGTTCTTAATTATTAAAACGAATTGTTTTGGATAGAAAGACAGCCTGGACACTGGATTGTAGCGATTATGTCACCAATAAAATATACTAACCCTATTTGGAATCAAAAACCATTCGTTATACAAACCGTTGTATAAGATTGTTGATGGGCAAACATACAAAGGTTATGTATGCATATACAAAGTTATATTTAAATTAAAGTTATTACAATCTTCAATGATTTTATTGAAGTAGCCGTATATCAAATTTAACCGCAGAATATCATTTTTTTTTATAAAGAAACGCGTAGCAATCTTACTTACTAATTCAGAGGATGAAATATGAAATTTGTACATTGAATATATGAATATGATACACATTCAAACGAAGTAAATAATCTCTAAAAAGTGCATATTCAACAAAGGTACCTTTAACAAGTACCTATATACATACATAAACTGATGCAAATACATTCAAATCGAACCCACTACTAAATGGCATGATACGCTTATTTCAATATTATAGTACGATTGTTCGCATTTAGTAACATGCACTTAACCAACTATCAGTTTCTTAAATATTATGATAACAATTATAACTGGCAATAAGATTAAATATTAACGACTTAATAATTAATTACAGGCATCATTATTGCTGGGAACTATTTCATGCTATGGGAGAATAGTTTAGGCGAATTTTATCACTTTTACGAGCCTTGTTTTGTTTTTATTTAGTGCAACGGAAAGCAGATAATAATTATATTTTATATTTTACTCCGCAAAGTATAATTTATATGCTAAGTATATACCTACTCGCTAAATTTTCGTTATTGCCTAGAAATTATTTGATCGAAATGAGGTCCGTGATTCTGAACAAACTATAGCTCAGGTTCCCGAAGGAAGCCGAAATGAAAGCCACAAAAAATAATGATGTAGTATATTGATTCAGGATAATTCCCAAATCGCGACACACAAAACATTTAAAACCACAGTTAATAATGATTTCTCCATTCACATGTGTGATGTAAAAGACAGTTAGCTTCATCTAGCGGCCATCGATGGAACTACGCCTTGTCATACAATTTCCACCTTTACGTATTCGACTGATGTGGCTTGTACTAACGACTTTTGGCTTGTATTTTGGACTTGATTAAGCGATTTGCGAACTCAATTGATCTGGCATTATTTTGGACTGTGATAGTGTATCTTGTGAATTGAACTTTTGGTGTGAATTGGACTTTTGGTGTGAATTGGACTTTTGGTGTAACTTGGACTATCTGGTGTTTATCATGCCGCAACCGTACACCTCGTTGGAATATGCTAATATGCATCTAATTTATGGGGAATGTTGTGGCAATGCTAACGCTGCTAGCAGATTGTATCGAGAACGGTACCCAAACGCTGATAGATATCCGGACTATAGGGTGTTTATTATTAATGTCATTAATGTCATGAAGAAACACGGGAAGACCAAGACCCGAACATGATAAAGAAGTTTTTAATGAAATTGAATATGATCCTACTACATCCGTGCGTGCCATAGAAGCAGCTACGGGAATTCCCAAAAGCACTGCACATTTAATTTTAAAACGCCAAGGGTTTCATCCATCACTACAAGCGTGTACAACATTATTAGCAAGAGACTATCCACTGCGTGTTGCATTTTGCCGACAGATGCTCCAAAAACACAGAGAAGATCCGGAATTCCTGGATAAGATTTTATGGTCCGACGAGATTACCTGTAAGAAGGATGGCTATTTGAATTTACATAATTTGCATAGTTGGAGCATAGAAAATCCTTATCTGATGAGGGAAGATAAATCCCAATACCAGTTTAAAGTCAACCTGTGGAAATTAAACGGGGAAGTAATTGGCCCATTTGAAATCAATGGAAACTTAGATGGCAATAGATATTTAACTTTTTTACGGGATGAATTACCTGAATTATTAGAAGATACGCCACTAAGGGATTTACAAAACATGTGGTTCTAAAACGACGACGGCTGTCCAGCTCATTATGCCCGTCCTGTTCGAGAATACCTTGACCAAAATTACCCAGGGCGTTGGATTGGGAGACTTGGCCCTATCTTATGGCCACCCCGTTTACCTGACCTAAATCCCCTGGATTTCTTTTATTGGGGTTGTCTCAAGGACAAGGTGTATTCCTGACCTATTGGGACACTAAATGAACTCCGCGAAAGAATTCAGGAAGCTGCAAACGAAATAAATAATAAAAGACACGCGCGACGCATAAAACGATCATTTTTAAGGCGATGTCGAGCCTGTATTAATAGTGTAGGCAAGCAATTTCAACATTTATTATAATGTATTTTTGTGCAATAAAAATGTAAAAATACAAGTAATATTAATTTATTTAAATTTGAAACATCTGATGTAAGCACTAATTTGCGGCCATAGCTGAATAGGTACCTAAGTAGTAAAGACTAGATAATCCACGACTCAAAAATCGAGAGAAAAAATTTGGACACGTTGTATAACCTTTATAGGATTTATTTCCGCGACCTTTAGTAGTCCTTCCTTATCCAGCATAATCCACCCCAGACCGGTTAAAAGCTCTCAGAGGAGTAACTCTCGCCGCAGGAAGCTGGCCCGTTGACTTCGAGTGATCGCTGCATGCCTAGCACAAGTGACACATTTCCGATAGATCGACTTGACCAACGGTTTCGCGCTAACGATCCAATACTTAGATTGAAGATAATTTAACATTAATTGAGGGCTACCGTGAAGAGTTATTTTATGAGCGTCCAAAATGATTAATTCCGCGAGATTTGATTTTGGAATTATGATTGGGTGTTTTCTACTAGAGTTAAGCAACGAATACTCTAATCTAACTCCTACACGCAAAATCTGTTCATCATCAAGGATTGGATTGAGCGACCGTATTTTGCTACTTTTCGGTAAGTTTATATTTTGTTTTATTAATATTATATCTTCTGCCCATTCTTTACTTTGATATATTTTAAGTGCAATATTTAATGCTTTATCTAACTCTTTTACTTTGAGATATTTTTCGCAATATTTTTCCGCTAAACTTTTCTTTGAATTATAAATAAACGTCTACAATATGCAATTACTTTAATTAATTGAATTAGTGTGGAAAACTTCTCCAAATTTAAATCATTTTCATATTTAGTTACATGACAAACAACTTTTATTTTTTCTAAATCTGTTAAGCACTATCTAGGTTTTCTATAACATATTTCCTCATCCAATAGAAATTCCGGTCAATCAATTCCGATGGGCGCGCTCCCCGAGATGCTACATCTGCCGGGTTCTGTTGCGAAGACACGTGTGACCAGCAGAATGCATCTAAGTTTGTTAAGATCTCCGAGACTCGATTGGCAACGAAAACCTACCACCGACTAGGATGATCGTTGAGCCAAGCAAGTACAACTGTGGAGTCCGTGTAAGCATGTAGGTTTGCTTTATCAACGTTTAAAACATGAGCTACTTCTACCATAAGCCTGCTCAGCAAAACTGCTCCGCAAAGCTCCAAACCTGGGTATTGAAACTTGCTTAACAGGTTCAACCTTGGTTTTTCCTGTGATTAAAGCAACCCTTATTTCACCGTTCGATTTCAAAACACGCAAGTAAACTACGGCGGCGTATGCGTACTTCGACGCTTCTGAAAATCCATGTATTTCCAGCTCGTCACTTTTGCGAGAACCCATCTAACCACTCTTGCTGTAAATGCATTATACATATAGGGTAAGTTCGCCAACGAATCATAAGATGGCGTAAATCAGATTGCAAAACTGGTCCAACTAAGAGTTGATCGTTTAACGACAGATCATTGATTCCCTCACAGGACGCGTCAAAAACGATCCTCGCTTTGGTAGTGTCTTTATCGTTCCTAATGACTGCGTGATGAGGCAAGTAAATGGCTGTACGTTTATTTATTCCGGAAGCCGGTACTTCCTCAAGATGCCCTAACTGTAAGTAATCGTTCATTACCTCGCTATATTTTAATTTAAACTCTGGATTCTTTTTGAATCTTTTTTCTAATAACTTTAGCCGTTTTTCAGCGATTACCTGTGAATCTTTCACCTCAGGATTTTCAATTTTAAAAGGAAGACGAACGACATAACTACCATCACCATTTCTTGTAGTATTTTAAATAAAATTGTTTTCGTAAAGGGACTCCTCTTCTGTTATCAGTTTTTGTTGAACGTTACTATCTGACTCTAATTACCAAAACTTTTTCAAGATATCATCTTCGGTTTGAATGCAATGAAAAACCTTAACATTAACCTAAATTTTCAAATTTCCTAAAGCTCCAGACACAATCCAACCGAAACTAGTCAGCTGAGCAATGGAATTACCTGATGGACTTCTTTTTACACCATCGTGCAATATTTTAGCGTATACTTCCGCGCCTAACAAAATATCGATCTTACCTGGCACGTTAAAATTTGGATCAGCCTATTTCAAATATTGCAAGTCCTTCCAATCAATGTTAATAACCTACCTGGAAGGGATCAGCGAAGCTAACGATTTCAAAACGAGCGCATTCACCTTAAAAGTCACTTGCGGGTCAACCAACGAAACTAAGTCAATATCTACCATAGAATTGCACGATATATTTCTATTGTCACCGACACCTGAAATCTCACCGTTTATTGAGATTCTTTTCAAACCCAATTGTTGCACAATATTTTCCGTAACAAACGATGACTGAGAACCTTGGTCCAGCAAAGCACGTATCACTGTACCTGACCCAGCCTTATTCGTGGCTCTCACTAACACCGTGGTCAATAAAACCTGCTCTGCACGATCGCCGCTATCTGATGACATACAAGAAACCACCGCAGTTTCTTGACTTGCGGAGCCGCTGGCCTCAACAGTAACCTCTCCGCGGGGATGCAACAAAGAATGATGTTTTCGATTGCAAATAGAACAATGTTTATTTGAAGTGCATTTTTTTGCCGTGTGGTTGCCAACTAGACAAATGAAACACAATTTACTTTCTAACTCAAACTTTCTACGTTTATCAACTTCCATATTCAAAAACGATTTACAACGCAACACATCATGATTTTGTGAACAATAACTACAATTACATTATTTTTTGCACGGAAAGATTTGTATTTATCCTTATAAACTACTTTACCTTTAACATTAGTATCCAAAAATAGCACGATACCTATTAGTTAAAAATTCCTTAAACTGTTCATACGATGGCAATTCATCCGAAGAGTTACAGTTGATAAAATTGAATGCCCGCTGCATTCTAGTCTCCGGATCCAACTTTGACGTTAAAATATGAATGACTATAATGTCCCAACTACTAAAAACCTATGTTTAAATTAGATAATGCCGACAAACAATCGTTAGAGCAATCAATCAATTCTTTCAAAGCAGAGGCTGATTCACGTGTTAGATTCCTTTGATTAAGAAACCTGGTTAAAATATGATGTGACAAGATTTTTTTGTTATTATATCTTTTTTCTAATATATCCCAACACCTAGAATAATTGGTTGCGCTAACTGGAATATGTCTTAGACGCTGCTCGGCTTCTCCCGTCAAATAGCCTTTTAGATAATGAAGTTTTTGAATTCTATCCAAAGTTTCATTATTGTCAATTAATGCTTTATATAAATCCCATTCATCATACTTTCCAGAAAATATGGGAATATTTATTTTTGGCAACTTAACTGACTAACATTTTTTTACTTTAATTTCACAATTGTTTGTACCATTATCAATTTTACTTTCGATTATTTTAGATAAAGATATTTTCAGCTTCACTAAATAACTCTTCAGCTTTATCATAAATTTCAGTTTCACAATAAGATGTTGATGCTAAATCTGAAGTCGAATATATTTTCAACTCTTTATGCCCTGCCAAGAATTCGAACCAAAATTTATCTAAGTTTTCGATTCGGCCTTCTAAATATTCTTTAGTTATTCTATCTTTTGGAGATTTTTTAAAATTTACTTTAGCTTTATTTATTCTGGAATTAATATCCATTTGATAATTTATTGTTGAATCAATGTTAACTGAATAAATCGGTAACTAAAATTACTAATCCTCACAAAAAATTAACTAAAATTACTTATCCTCAAAAATATAAGTACTAAAATGATCCAAATTTCGTCAATCACCAAATATCTAACAAAAAAAACATCAAAATATTTCTAAGTGTTTTGAACTTTTCAATACAAAATCGGGCATAGGTTCCCCGTGGTAACCAAATTTCTCAAATTATAAAATTATTAAATATTCTAAGTCCTTAAATCTACATTAAGTTAATAAAGTGTTTATTGTAAAATTCGCAACTAAAACTGCACAATTTCTTGAAATTAACTTGATGCCTCTTTAAGGTCCAAAATCGCAAAGATAAAAGATAATGTACTAACAATTTTCCACTGCACTCATACTTGACACATTTAGTATATTGCTTTTTTTATTTATAAACGTCAGTTTGAGTTGAGAGTAGAAGTTCTCTTTGATACATTTTAGCATCTAGTGGTCTTTCGTGAAGAGGGGCGATCCCTTGAAGGTGGACTAATGATGAGGCATCAGCGCGTGCGAATATCGCTTTTGCGAGCCGTTGAATAAAGGTATCGATACTTTCAACTTTGATGTCCCTTTATATGGTGGTGTTGCGGACGAATCGTGGGGCTTTCACTATAAGGCGAAGAGAGGCTGATTGTTGGCTGCGTATGGATTTCTTTGTGCTTTCGCTAGCCAGCATATACCATGCTGGGGCCGCGTACGTGAGATACAATTTGAAAACTGATACCTTTGTTCGGTAATAGTGTATACACAATACATTAAAAACCGTTAGACTATAAACAAAAAGATTTCTCCATTCACATGTGTGATTTAAAAGACAGTTAGCTCTATCTAGCGGCCATCGACGGAACTACGCCTTGTCATACAATTTCCAACTTATAAACTAATTTAATCATATTCTCTTAAAATATACAACATAAGCGAATAAGTCATAATTGGTTTAACTTGCAAAAGTAACAAAGAAACTATGCTCCAAAACCAAACGAGAATATTATTTAATATTGTAAATTCGCTTAACATCTATATAAAAGCTAAAAGTATATAAAAATTATTGAAAAGATAGTGGCGTTTATGGAAACCCTAAAAGTACGTAAAATGCGAATGTACATTGTACGTTGGAAAATATTCTACTTTTTGAATAAACTGGTAAAAAGTATTTCTGCACGATAAATCTAATTGTAGATCTGAATCGCAGAAGCTTATATACGGAAATACTAAATAAATACTCTACACTAATTGACTAATTGCAAAATGATTGAAAATAGAAAAAGGCGTAATAAAACCTTTATTCGCTTTAGGGCAGATTCTGGTTACGTCAGATGCTGGTTATGACAGATTCTTGTTAAGGCAGATATTGGGTAATCACAACAAAAAGTGTTATTCTTAAAATGTCACTACAGCCTAAATTTCTTAAAGAAAAATTTTTGTATTACTTTCTGATCTTGTGAGCACAGATTTAATTACCTACCTTCACAATTTGATAGATTTCGCTCAATATTGCTTAGAATATTCCTCAAGTGTTGATCATACAGTAAAAATTAATATAACGAAATCAATAAGATTTTTGGTTCATTCCCAGAACGTTGCTTTCTATAATGTCGCTTACGTACGACTTCGACGTCGAATCTGCATTCCCATTACATCGCTCATCACCGATGATAGGAATAGGTAGTGCAATTTAGGGTCAATAAACTCCAATATAAGAATAGTATGGATACGCCTGCGGCATTGCGGGATTTAGTGATTTTTGTAGAACAATTCTTGGTCAAACCAACCGTGTTTGTTTTTAATATTTGCTACGAATTTTATACGATTGCTTCAATCATCTTATAAAATATTATGATAAACAGGACATCAAAGAAAAACATTATGAATTTTCTATGAAACTTAGAATTCTGCCAACGCCGCACTAGTTATGCGAAACAATGCATTTTTTAGATTTTTTGCCTATCTTATCCCTTGAACAAGCAATATACGTATGTAGGCAAGAAATCCTACCCTAATTTGAATCTTATTTAATTCTAACAGAATCGAAAATGAATGAAATCATTCAACATGTTATGCCCTTTTGAGGTTCAAAATAAACTCCAATTATACCAAGGATTTTTGTATATGAATGTAATACGAGAAATAAGTTCTGTTAAAATTTAATTTACGTTTATATAACAATAATCCAATATAAATTATTGAACATGACTAATCCTTAACAATACTAGTATGGTATGTCCATATTAAGATTTCGTCGTGAAATCCCGCAAAATTGCACTACCTATTCCTATCACTGCTCATCACCTTACTGTAAGTCCCACAACGCTGCGCGTACTTATGGTACAGTTATGGTTTAGTTACTTTTCAAATCTAATTTTAAGAACAGAAACAGGTACCTATTCATATTAATGACTCGGATATGGCGAACGATCACTTTCATTATCCGTTATTTTATTTGAAAAGTACTAGGGTAGCTGAAATATGTAAGAGTAAAAATAAAATAAAACTCATGTAGAATATGCAGCTTTTTGCAAGGAGATGCATAATGCTTCTAACTTCTGTTATCATAGTACTTTCCAGTTAACATGTTTAGTTTGAATCGGGTCAAGTTTAAGGAAATTATCTCGGTGTTTTTGACAGATAAAAGATGTATAATTGGAATACTAAGAAAAAAGCTAGCGCGATCACACCTTTGGAGTGTTTTAGTTTTGAGTTATTATTTTCCATTTTTTTATTTCCTTTAAATATGAATATAGCATAGAAAAAAATTGCGTGGAGCTACTTTTTCTTATTTTTTTACCTTTCACTAGGGGACTGCTATTCATATAGTAATTGTTAAGGAGGTCCAGAGAAGATTTATAGATTTACTGGATCGTACCGATTTAACATTTTTTTTGTGGTTCTACTTCTGCCTTAACAAGAATCTGCCATAACCAGAATGTGTTATAGAGTGAATAATGGGAATAAAATACTTCAAAACTTATAATCATCCAAGAACAAGCTTTATTATAATGATAATATAGTAAGTTTGTACTGACATTGAAAGACAAATTGAAAACTTTCAAATGAGCTTGATTGTTTTATCAATTTTTGGGTAATTTTAAACAAATATGAAAAAAAAATTTAGTGCTTACACCTACAACATTAGCATACTTTTTGAACAGGGGCATAACTCCCGACGCGATCGAGAATCAAATCAACTCGATCAAGGATTTTCGCACTCCCGAAACCGATACTAGCGCCGAATCGAGCGGTGGTTCAAATTGTACCATAGATTTGGTCAGTTGTTATTACCTATAAACAGTTATCCTGATTAGTTCTAATTTGAGCCACCGCTCGATTCGGCGATAGTAACGGTTTCGAAATGCTTGAGATCGAGTTGATTGGATTCTTGATCGCGTCGGGAGTACAGCCACTGCAGTCTACAAAAACATAAACAAGGCACATAATTTCAGAAACGTACGCCTTGTATCCGAATTCATATAGCACCCAGCTCTAGCAAAAAATTAACATAATAAACACTTGCATTTGCAGTTTTACATTTGCAGCTTCTCAGATCAAATTGCTAGAAGGGGTTCCATACACGCTGGTACAAGGGTAAGTATAAGGCTGGTGTGGCAAATGAAAGCACCTGCGGAGACCCTGCGTGAGAGCGGTTCGCGCGGCTACTGCGGGTAGGGGAAGTAGTGCGGCGGCGGCGAAAAGCCGGGCGGCGGCGCGGCGTAGGGGGGCGGCGGCGCAGCGTAGGTGGGCGGCGGCAGCGCGGGCGGCGGGTAGGCGGGCGGGCGGAGGGCGACGGGCGCGGGGGGCGCTGGCGGCGCGGGGGGCGCAGGCGGCGCGGGCGGCGCGGGCGGCGCGGCGCGCGCGGGTCGCGCGGCACTCGCGGCGGCCAGCGCGGCGGCCAGCTCGGCCAGCAGCTCGGCGGTCGGCTCGGCGGGGGAGGCGCGCTGCGCGCCCGCTGCCCCCCGCAGCGCCGGCAGCAGCCCCTCATTCACGTTCGCCTGCTGCACACAATACACAACGCTCGTCACACACATAATCTTCAATACACAAGTCCCACTCAACAAGGGGAAATATATTTCAACTCTTCGAATATGTTAGATTGCAACTGTTCAAATTATGAAATAATTCGGCATTCTCGAAAATACAGTGGAACTACTTTATTCAATTAACAAATTTCCCCAAAAAGGCTCAAATAGATGTCAATAATTGCTTTCTTTTTGTAAAAATATACTACTAAAATGTCAAAAATCCCCTTGGATCCTGCTTCTGCATGAGTTTTTATTCAAGATGAAAACATACAAAATTAAGTATTCTTTTTCAATCTTCGCGAAAAGTTATATTAAGTGTTATCGTGAATAAAGGTCAGACAAAGTAGCATTATATAATAATATTGCGTAGTCTTTTATACTTTTTAATAATTTTCCTGTCATTTATTTCCCTGCCATTTCATCAAGTTTAGTTCTTTTTGTGTATTTTTAATTATATTCCAGAAGACTTTTATCAATTTGAGGTGGTCGTTAAAAAGTATAGTGCTATATACAGGGTGTCCCAAAAGTCGACGATATACCTGAGGCAGGAGATACAATTAGGTAATAAAAGATAGCGGAAAAATAAAAATAATTTTTTTTTTTGGATGTTATGAAATTATAGGTATTTAAAAAAATACTAATAAATCCCTGTGATGTTCATTTTAGCCTTATTCCTACAAATAGTGATCTTTGATCGGTTTTATTTTTCAAATATAGCCCTGAGTTATGGTTCTCTTAAATGTGAGAAGCATAACTCAATTGTTTAACTTTACCTGTCGTACTAAAAAAATGTATCAAACTTTTCAGACAAGTTCTTCCAAAAGTTTGCTCATTTAATCAGGATATCAAAATGGTATCATACTTGTAAGATTAATTCTACAATAAAGCAAAAAAAAAACAATTTACTAGGAACCATGCTAAATTTGTCAAACTGGTTATCTAATATTAGGGTATTATTATAGGATAATACAATGTTTCTTCAATGATCTTGCGTTCTAAGTGAATGTGAAAGAGAAAGTGCTACTTCCAAGGACTTCTTTCATAGTTTCCAGTATAACTTGTTGCCTGGAAAACTCGCTTGAAGCGATTAGGCCGTTCACATTGTACAAAATTTGTGTTTTCATTTTCTTTTGTCTCTTATGTATTTTTAACAAAAGTACCTACTTCTTATTAGGTACATAAGACAAGTCATAATGGTTACGGAGAGGAGTGAAGATATGACGGAATGCAATATTATGATAGGGGCGAAAAAGTGGAAAAGGTGAAAGAGTTTGTTTACTTGGGGTCCTTGTCATCAAATTGGTCGTAAAAAGGGCCTAGTTAAAATTACTCGTAACCGGCGATCATGTATGAAAAGATTAATGAGCGTGGAGGAAGCGTAAGAGGTATGTCTGGATCGAAACAATTGGTGTTCTCTTGTCTCTGCCTACCCTAAAGGGAGACTGGCGTTTAAAAGTAGACCATTTAAGTTTTGTACATTTAAAACTGATCACATATGCAAAATTTAAATGGTCTCCCCCTTGTCCCGCACAATCCCACTTGAAGTCATCTCTCAACTGGGTGGCTCCCCGAAATCAAAAACTTTCTTGACAAAACCACTTCGACCTCATCCTTGTCCACGATACCTGACTCGACTCCAAGCGACGGTGTGTTGGTTGGCTATGAAAGGTCACCTAAGCATCACCATAGCTTCCATCTTTCAATTCTTATGTTGAAATATTTGAACTGCAAGCATACCGAATTTATGTGCTACTCTACCAACGGCAAAGGAATTAAACTCGATGCACTCCTTGAGTCAATGAACACAGATATCAATATTTTATGTCCACACTCTCCCACCCATTATCCGGCTAACCCGATCTATCTCCTGACATCCCAGACTTCACCTTAATCAAGAATGTATCTTTAGACTTACGCCCTATACTCTCGCTCGAAGACCTAGGCTCCGAACACTGTCCTGTTCGCCTACTTCAGGAGTTAATTGGGTTTGATTAACCAATTCCTTCCTTCAAAATCTTCATTAACTGGGAAGGTTTTAAAAAATCCGTCACCTCCTACTCTTGTGATAAACAGTGCAGCCGACGTAATCACTTATGCCATCAATGAAAACGCCAAATCTGTTTAAGTACCTAGACTCAAACTCCCATCACATATCCACATCTTTATCAAGCATAAGAATGCGGCACTCCGTCAAGCTAGGCACTACCCGATACTCGAGAATAGAGTAACAGTAGACCAACTACTGTGTAAGGTAAAACAAACTCTCACTAATGGCGGGTTTCAATATCATGAAAACTGTTCGTTTTGCCTACGAAGCCTAGAATTCACTACCAAAATTCCTTTCTATATTCAAAATCTTGACATCTCAACCACTGCTTACGAACTGTTTGACTGTAATGGGTTGCTAGGTTACATTTGACCATTTACAAAATAAGTAATTTTATCTAGCCAACGACGACGTAACAAGTTACTAATTTAAACGAATGAGGTGAAGGTGGCATGGCGGTCTGCTGCAGCCAATAGCGAGTTATGTTTTCATTACATGTGACCAATTACAGGAATAGTAATTTTATCTAGCCAACGACGTAAGAATTTTTAATTTAACCTAATATCCTATCAAATATCTGTCAACATATCAATAATCCAGTTACCTATCTCTTTCTAACTTATCTAGAACAGTTTTTGAAAAAATGGACAAGTATTATTGAATGACATAATTTATCTTTTAAATATTTACTTTGACGTCATAAAAATGTGAGTTAACCAATGGCAACATAAGACAAAGGATTAGCGTTTCATTTTACGTAAGGAGTTAAACGAAATTATTAACAAAATCTCTAAAAATATACTATAATGTATTTATCGAATATCAAAACATATCAAGAATAAATTGAATTAGTTTATACGTCTATTTAGTTCAAATATCATACAAATAATTTGCGAATGCGTGATTTTCTAAATATCACGTATCGCCTAGTTTCTTGGAAGAACGTCATCTAAAGAGGGTCCGTGCCAAATTTGAGAACTAACAGTTCGTAGCTAATAGATCTTGTGAAACGCTATTTTTTTTCTACCGGTTTTGTACCTATATCGGTTATTCATGCCAGTCAGTTGAATATTGAAACCCGCCATTTATAAATACAGGTAACTTCAAGCAAATGAACTTATGGAGAACACAACTTCTTTTCATACGGCGGCGTATAAAGTCTAATAGCGGATATACAGTTGTCAGAATCTAAACATACGAGGCAAATTATTATGATTATAGGCAGCTACAGCACCACCTAAAATTATCATCATCACAACTCTTTGTAATGAGCCCACTGCAGGGCTATGGGTCTCTCCCCTGGGTGACGAGAAGGTATAGGCCATAATCCACCAAGCTGGCCCAGTGCTGGTTGGTGGATGTCAGAATTTTCAGGGCGCCAAAGTGGCTTCTGACAAACCCTAACGACTACTGAATACAAGTATACAGCACCCGGGACCGACTGCTTAACGTGCCCTCCGAAGCACGGATGTCGTCGTGAGAAATGAATGGTCGGCGGTCACCCATCCAAGCACCGACCGCGCCGAACGTTGCTTAACATGTGATATCGTATGATACACACAGTAACCACGGCGCTACGACGACTTCTAAATTATTACCTAAAATTATATCAAAATTAAATAAAACAAGTCTTCGAAAATATTATTACAAACAAACAAAATACCTAAATTTGATGAAATGGCGAAAATCTACCTACATGTAGTAAAATTTATGAAAAAAATATTCTTAGTCAACTGGCCCATTTCACCAAACAATTTACTTAAGTACTTCATAATAAACAATTTTTGAGAATGGCAGTGCCTCAAGGTTAAATTCTGGGCACATTTTTGTTTTTAGTTGTAAAACAAGTTGATTTTGACCTGCGTCTTAATGGGAACGGGTTGATTAGTGTCATAGATAACACTGTTTTTTTTTTGGAATAGCCTTAAATTCTGAACAGCAATAGGATCTCATGATCTATACTAATAATAAATCTGTAGAAGTAAAAATTCTATACATTGAAAATATCAAAAAAAATAAATGGTAGGCGGTGTTACTAGGCCGACACCAAAACCAAAAATGTGAATGTGAATTTTTTGTCTGTCTGTTTTTTCAGGCATCACGCAAAAACTACCTGTTAAATTACGATTAAACTTGGTTTAATTATTCCTTAATATCCTGGGTATCACACTGGGTACTTTTTTTATCCCAAAACAAAAAAAAAAACAAACTAAATTTTGCGGTTCGATAAGACCGTTCACTATAAGATGTCCCCTGCCTGCTGATGTTGGCAGCATTGTGGCAGCAGTGTTACCAATAATATGTGTCCATTTTAATCCCGTAATCTAACTTTGTTTATACCTACCACGAATAAATATATGTTTAATTTTCTGATTTGTAAATAATAAACAACTATAAGACTAGGAAGACACAATTTATATTATACGAGGGCGAATCAAAAAATTCTTAAAATGAATACAAAAAAAAAATTTAAACAAGAATATTTTATTTTTCTACGTGATCTCCTTCTAATCTAATACACTTAGAATACCGCATCTCCAACTTTCTTATTCCTTCCGCAAAAAAATCATTTTCTCGACTATTAAAAAACTCCTCTGCGGCAGTCATAATCATCGTCAAATTTAGTTCCACGAATATGCTCCTTTAATTTTGGAAATAAGTGAAAATCACTCGGGGCTAAGTCAGGAGAATATGGTGCGTGATCAAGGACTTCGAAGCCAGCACTGCGGATTGCGGTGAGCGCAACTTCCGAACGATGAGGTGGAGCGTTATCCTGGAGAAACAACACGCCCAATGACAATTTCCCACGACGTTTTTCTTTAATCGCTTCACGTAATTTCGGGATTAACTTTGCATAATAGGATCCAGTTATCGTTTGCCCTTTTGGCAAGTAATCAATAAAAAAGATTAATTCACTATCTCAGATAACGAAAACAGCTTGACAAGCAATAGTGCCAACATAACGGCAGGGGACATCTTACGATGAACGGACAATAGGCCAGGTAACAGGTTACTATACCAACCGCAAATAATAAGTTTGTCATAGATTACGTCACACGCAGTTCACTAAGTTCTAAGCTATGCTGTAAATGTAGTGCTGAAGGTTGAATTTGGCTTGCACCGTTCGCAACACACGTGTGGTGCGCAGCCGCCACGGATCGCCTAAGTAAAAGGACCGTTTTTTGAAATTTGATTTGAACGTGGCAAGTGTCATAAGTTCTTTCTTATTAGCATTCTATAAATTCTATGTTTTAACTGTTACTTGCAATTCTAAATCGTGCTTTTCAGTGCGACCATTTTATTCTTTTTAGTTTTTCTAAGTAGAGTTTAAGGTAGAGTTATTTAGTTTTATTTCTATAAGTCGTAGGTATAGATTTTAATGTAAAAGTACAGGTATGTGATATTGTACGTAGTGAACGTAGGTTATTTTATTATACTGTTAGGTAGGATTGGTCGTTCTTATAGATATTAGTTTTTAGGGATTTTACTTATTTATTAAGTTTAGATTGGTTATCTTCACAAACAGGTTTATTTTAGTAAGTAGGTATTTTATTTCCGGTATCGAGTTTATTTTTTTAAATTAGTAAAAAGTAAAAATCATTTTATTGTAAATACAGTACACATACAGGAAAAAAACATAACAGCAAGAACAATACACACACTTTATAATAATAAAAAAAGAATAATTACAACTTAAATAATTCAATTTATCTTGAAGTGTACTGCAATACAAAGGCACACAACTCAGTTAAGCTAAAAACTGGTTTTCAGTTGCGGCCTGAGTAGGGCCACCCCCGTACTCTCAACACATACACACACATAATAAAAAATTGCAAAATTAAATATCTATGATAATTTACTAAATACAATAAACATATAAAATAATAATAAATACATACACACACATACATACACATACATAAATGTTATGACTAAAAAATATCAAGCTACCTACTTTGGAACACTCTGTTTACCCAATAAAGTAACTTTGATTCTTTTATTGAAAGCATATTTTGTCTGTGGATTTCGCAAAGGTGGGGGTAGATTATTCCAACAGTGGGTAGCTCGATAGCGAAAACTGCCTTTAAATGCAGCGGTATTGTGCTTGTACGTCTGCAATAAATATTTAGAGGCCCTAGTTTTATAACGATTGTCCATGCAAGAGAACCGCAGCTTTTCAAAAAGATATCTAGGTATCTGCGTAGATAAAATTTGGTGCACAAGAGTTGCAAAATGTTGTTCACGTCGTGAATTAATATTTAACATGTTATATTTGTGCAAATAGGGTGTTATATGTGTGTGCGGAGGAATATTAAAAGAAAAGCGGCAGCAAGCATTTTGAACTCTTTGTAGCATTCTCCTGGATGAAGATGTAGCCATGGAGCAATAAACAGCATCAGCGTAGTTTAATCGAGACAAAACCAGGGCCTCACACAAGAGAACACGTACATCCGTACTAAGCAGGTCTCTGATATTATAAAGTACTTTTAGGCGGTAAAGGCACGATTTTACAAGTGTATCAATGTGTTTCTCAAATCTTAATGTACTATCAAATAAGACTCCCAAATTTTGTGCTTCTGTTACTATGGGTAAGGGGTGTTCATTAATAGATATGCTGGGATCTCTACGACTGATTTCAGCCACCTGTGATTTTGAACCCAAAACCAGTAATTTAGATATATTTGGGTTGAGCACTAAAGAGTTATGTTCAGCCCATTCAGCAACTCTAGCAAGATCTTCATTTAATGAGTTTACAGCTGTGTCAATGTCATGGGGATAACAAGACGCATACATTTGAGTGTCATCCGCATATAAGTGGAAGTTGCAATGCAAAATTTTGGAGGTAATATCAGAGGTATAAATGATAAAAAGTAACGGCCCTAATATTGATCCTTGTGGAACGCCGCGATGGACTGGAAGTAAATTGGAAAACGATGGGCCAAACTGATTTTAAACCTTGACGCACTGAAATCGTCCAGAAAGGTAATTATTAAACCAAGCAACTGTTCGATTACTCAAACCATAAAAAGCTAACTTGGAAAGTAGAAGAGATACATTTATTGAATCAAAGGCTCGAGAAAAATCCAGGAGAGTTTGTAAAGTACCGCGACCCTGATCCTGATCAGCCAAGATGTTATCCACAATATCCAACATAGAGGTGTCGTGCTACGGCCACTTCTAAAGCCTGACTGCCTATCAGGTAGAATATTATTCGATTCAAGATATTTCCTTAGCTGTATGTACACTACTCTCTAATTAGATATGTAGATACTGAGATTTACTATTATAAGGCGGAGACCGTATAGATTTTATATTTGAACTAAGCCGTAAATCAGTGTTGATAGCTATTCGAACGTACTTATTAATAGGGAGTACGCTGCAGAAACTATTATATAATCCTGCAGAACTTTGGAAAACAAGAGTTTCAAATATGACATCCGGGCAAAAATTGTTATTTGGCCGTGTCTGCCTTAGTGCTAATAATACTTTGGGAGAAGTTCCTTATTAGGAATACTTAGTAGGATTAGCAGCGACATTGTAACCAGGAGGAAAAATAGCTAATACTATGATTAAAATATTGTTTTGGTGCTGGGGAAAGTATTTTTATTCCTAGAATTCATTTGATTCTGAACAATTTCCCATTTTAGCTCAAAAGAGTACGTGAAATTTTCAGTAGCTTTATAAATAAGGCAACGGTCAAACTCTAGGCGTTGCTGGCGTCGATTTTAGCGTGAGTTGTTTTTCACATGGTCAGCTTTAGCGTGAGTAGTCCAAGGAACCTTTATGTTCATAATCCCGACGGGCACACTGATAATGTCGTGTATGCTTAAGCTCTCAATAATTGATGTCTGTCTCAATCTGTCGTAACCATTATTATTGTGAGCATTCGTTGCAATGAACGTCAGCTTTGCTTTCAGTTATGCTGCTAAACAGGTAACAAAGTAGAATTCTACTACAAAAATTTACAGAACGCGAGCGATGTCGCGAGCAAAGATATTATATAACCCTTTTAATCACTCCTAATGAGACACAATTGGCTTTCTTAATTAGCCATAAAGGGCCGGTACCGGGACAGAAGTATTAATACCAGTATGCTCGATAAATTATGTTCAACACAAATAGCACTTTACACAAAAAACTCATAGATAACGAAGTTGCGGGCACAGCTAGTTAATAATAATATAATTATGAGATCGCAAAGATTTGGGTTGAAATGTGGATTTTCAAGGATCTTATATATGAGCATAAAAGCATTATATGCTGACAAGAGTCTTTAAGTATCGACGCGAAAAAACTACATTATTTATTACCAAATAATAAAGTTATTGCCATACAAACCTAGGTAAGTTTGTATGATAATATATGTAATATACTTACAGCGTTATTTATATTTCTTGCCATCAATTTCAGCCACTGTAACAGAATTTGCCCAGAAAAATTCGATGACACCTGAAAATCATGTTCATAGTTATGTTAATTTTCAGTTATCTAGTTGAGCACTCTTCTAAATAGTTGTTAAAATAGTGTAAATATTAGGTCTTACCGTACTTGATGTAGACTTAAACTGTGATAAGATGTCATCGCCTTGAAACAAATCTGGTATCTCCTGAAAGTAAACAAAACTATTAATACAAGTTTTTTAAAATAATATAATAAGAATAATAATTCTATTTACCTCAACATATTCCTCAAAGAATTGAAAAAGCTCTTCGCTGTAACAGGATTTTATCATCAGTTTACACTTTTCTAATGCCTGCAATTTCTTCTTATAAGCTAAGCTGCGCTTCTCATCCTCTGCCAGCAATTGTTCCATTTCTTGTTTGTATATATCAATCCTATAAATGAAAAGCAACTATTATAGACACTAACACAACTATTATACATATTTTAAGTATGACCACTAAAGTTTTAATTGTTTTACCATGGAGTTCTGGTACTGTATTTAAAATCGCTGCGCTAAACTCAAGGCATTTTTTATAGCCAACTGTTTAAATAGAACTATATGAATTGTCTGCTATAAAAGGACAGAACTTCTATTATGTTTACACAATTTTAATTAAAATGTAAAATCAAAACCATATAAAGGGTAGTAAAAATATATCCAACTCTTTAAACGCTGTGTGTCTGTTGTTTTTATTTATGTTCAAAAACTCCCATATTGATTATCAATAGATTTTGGGTGTAAATGTTAAAAAAATACGCACAGCACTAATTTGGGTTCTCATCATTTAATTTATTTGTTTAAGTAATTTAAAAAACATTCTGGATGGATATTTGTAAGGTATTTATTTTTTTATAGTAATTCGCTTAATTAATAATCATTCAACTTAAGTTTTTCAATGCATGTAACAGAAAGTAAACTTTGATACGCTAAGCATTTAGAATAAATTTGTGAAATAAATGTTAATGCATAAATTGGGTAATTTAAATACAGAGTTTTTTATAACAAAAACACTGTACACAAATCCAAACCTTAATTGTCGTTGGATGCATTTTTCGCAGAGACCACTACATGCCTTGCTCTGTTCAGGTTTCCTTATTTTGCTTGGTCCAGCTGAGAACAAATAAATCACGCAAAGCCAAATATAAAATTAGCAATATCACCTTAAATTAAGCAAAGTTATGTTAATTCTGGCTACACTATCAATGGCTAAACTATTATGTTACTTAAAGGTGAAGAGACCATAATGAAAGCATGAATGTATGGTATAAGAAAAACTTATTTATGCTATGCATAAAACCAATAGCATACAGTTCTGGTTTAGTGGAATTATTGTAGGTTTAGTCTTAATTCGCTAAGCTCTTTCCAGTTCGCAAGCAAAAATTAAATATAAATGTTTGACTTTTGATCTTTAGGCACATAATTAAATTTATAATTTGAAACAAAAGCAGCTATAAAAATAGGTTGACAAATACCAAATAGTGAAGCTTTTACTTTTTTACAACTAGGAATTGAATCTTGTGCTTATTATTAATAACAAGTCATTATATATAAATAATATAATATATACAGAATACAATAACATATAATAAAATGAAGTATAATAATTAGTTTTGCAGGTGTGAACATCCAAATATACAACAGGACTGAATACATGGTTTCGTCTTTGTCGAATTCAGGTAAAAATACAATATGCTGTATATTCTGCAACAATTGCAAAATGCTTATTTTACACTATACAAATCATGACATAACTTTCATATGATTTCTTATATTGTGACATAAAACAACGCTAAAATACTATTGCAGTTAACATGATTTGGTTTTCTATTGCAAAGTTTGTTCAATTGAAAAAACCACATTACTTATTCACTCCACTCCTTATATTGTAAAAAGGAAACCCATAACATGAATGATCTTATCAGAGTACACGGTAATTTTAAAATATTTTCTCAAGTATGCATCATATACTTAATAAATATTTTTTTAAGAAAGTAATACAAATAAGATAAACATATGTGTTTCAAAACAAACATAAAATATTGGCATAATAGAATAGTATGTGAATAATACAATTTATTAAAATTCATTACACATTAACTAATATGGCCAAACAAGAATGAAATAATGAGATTTAAAAAGATTATTATAAATGAGATAAATCAGAATATTTTTCTATTTGTTTCATCACATATATGTACTTTCCCTATAGTTACTAAACGACTTACCTTCCACTGAAGTAGACATTTTATGTTTGCCATTTTCTCTAATGTAAGCTGGAAGGGGAGGTGGAGGACGGCTTGCATCAAACCTGAACATGATATATTTTAAAAATCAATAATCATAATAACTTTTAGAAAAATACCAACTTTTTTTACAAAAAAAAAAAATTTACTCACATTGGTGGCAGAACAGGTTTATTATTTGAGACTGTTGCCACTGATGCTGGGGCAGGTAGCGGCGGAGGAGGAGGTGGTGGTGGAGGCAGCAGCACTTGTGGCATATTCATCATTGGCGGGGGTGGAACATTCATACTTCTTGAGTGTGGAAGAGGAGCAGCTAAATTTACTTGTTGTGGAGGCAGTGGCGCAGATGGATTACATTGATGGATTGAGATTGGCCTGTCCGCTGGATTTGGAACCGTGTAAGCCGAATTACGTTCAGCTAAGGCTTGTGGAAATATACCTGCGGATTGTGTTTGATTGTGACAAAAATTATTTAAGCCAGTCTTCGAATTATCCTTGTGGTCCCAATCGTGTCTATAATGGTAATTATCACCATTTATTCTCCCAAAACCACGACTAGTACTCGCAGAACTGTCGTAATTCGTGGTATTATGTTTGAGTCGTGGATCATTCGGGTGCACATTTTGGGTTATTCGACGTCCATTTTGATCACCGTCAGCCATTTTTCTGAACTCACAATAATTTGCATAATATAACTGTTGTTTTAGCCAGATCAGTACTGTGATCTTTTTAAATCTAAAGTTAAAGGGTACTTTGATATAAATGATGACGATTTACAAGAGACAGTGTACAACAATATTGTTCTTCTTCTTCTTTCTTATTATTATTTATGGCAATCAGCCGTTGTTATGAGTCAACAGACTATTTTTGCCAGTATCGCGTGGAGGGGCGTAGCGTAGACTATTCGCTTTCATTTTAATAAACTTTTAATCATAGATAGATATTTTTTTTGTTTAAATTCGTCGCGGTCAGACAGGGCAGGACCGGCAATATTCAATTCATTAAAGTACTTTTAAGTTTTTAACGTCGTTGATTCATTTTATTTTTGTTAAATGGCAATAATTTTACAAAGAGGGCAGGCAGTCAACTGGAACCTGGAACAGCTTCTTATTTAGAACATGCTAGTTTGTCTTCCATACAAATACCAAAATTCTATTACTACTAGCGCTACGCGCCGGGCACTACTGGAACTTTTCGTATTTTTTGCTGCGTTCGATATTGATATATCTATAGTATCAGGCAGCGTATCTATAGTATAGTCAACCAATCTTTTTGCGCTCGTTGCATTTGCTTATTTTTCTGTGTATTTTTTGTAGCTGAATTCTTTTTTTAGTGTTTTCTACAAAGTACGTAGAGTAGAGTGTTATTTCCTCGCGTTTTTACGATCTCAAATCGAGGATTTTACTTTTGTGAAGTGATATTTTTACATAGGATACTGACTTTCTAGTGAGATAGTGAGTTAAGAAAAGGAATAGCATTGATTTTGAATGACTGGTGCAAGGAGGTGAACAATTTGTGTTGCAAAAGCATTGAGTTTGACGAAAACGACCCGAAAAAACCTATGGCCTATAATTATTGTATCAAACACAAATAATTAAGAAATAATTGTCTGAGGTGCATATTTTTTTTACTACTCCCAACTCGCATAGCATCATGTTTTGTGCAGTTTATTTCAACTGTTTATTTCAACAGTTTAGTTCAACTTATTAACTCGAATCGAATTATAATTGCGCAATAGTAATAACTGGTAGGTACTACAAATTTCTGAAAATTTGAAAGTAGCGGTACGGGCGGGCTGCATTCTATGGTTGTTTTGGTCAAAAAGGTTCCTAGAGTGGCTACTGTATGGCGCTAAAGTGCAAAAACCGCGAGACGATCATCTATACTTTAGTACTTATATTCATCTATGATTTAGAAATTGCTGATCGCATTTTTGTTTTCGCGGAATATCAAATCTTTAATTTTCTTAAAAAAATATATAATGGTATGATAATAAATATAGCAACGAAGTTCGCAAAAATGGAAAGCGATACCTAGCTATTTTTTATTTATTTTAATTCAATGACTATAGTTTGTTAATGATTTTAAAATTTCATATTATATTATTTCATAATAAAAAAATATATAAAAATAAAAATAGGCAGTGCAATGAACAAAAAGTTACGCTTCTGAGTTCTGTGACTGAGACAACGAAGAACTATCTTGGAGAGCTTCCGTAACTTTATAATAGGTGGCATTATCTTACATCCCCGGGACTGTACCACTTGGCCTATTTTTTATTCCGCTTGTTCCCATTTGTAATATTTTTTTAACTTATCTTACTAATACTGTAAATGCGAAAGTTTGGATGGATGACTGTATGGATGGATGTTTGTTCCTCAATCATTGCAGAGCGGCTCAACGAATATGAAATTTGCCAAGTTTACACATAGGATATCCGGATATTTCCACGGGATTAGAATTTGCACGGTGACAGCAATTTTAATTTAACTTGTCTAATTTAAAAACTATCAATTTGTGATCGTAATATAGGTAAGTATATATTCATGAATGCAGTGCTCATGAATGCAATGGAATGTTTAAGCATGTGCTAAAAATACAATTAGGTAGGGTAAGTGGGGGGAAGATGGAAAACGGGGTAAGACAGAAAGTCAACAATAACGCCACATCTAGCAGATTTTTTGAAGTGTTTGTAGCACTGTTTAAGCCGCAATTTAATTTTCTCCTATGCCATAGTCAATGCTTGAAGGTTATACATAGAAACATATTTTTTTTTACAAAATTATACAATCTGACTTTTTGCGTGTTTCTTCATGTATTTTTATCTTACCCCGCATCCTGTAAGTTTCATTAGAAGCTAGGAACAACTCATTCTTTTGGATACTTAATAATTACTTTTTATTTACGTTTCAGTTATTAAAAAGATTTTTTGCCATTACTCGTATTTTAGGAACTGACACAATTTTCTATCTTTACCTACCCATGTGAAGGGGTAAGATGAACATATCAATTTTCGAGTTAGATATTTGGAATAATATTATGTTACCAAATATGACAAATGTAACATAATCAGATTTTTTGTTTGTTGCTGATTTTTCATTTACCTTTTATCATCAATTTTACTTTAACCAATCGCTCAGCAATGTTTGAGAACATCCACTTCGATCTTTCCCCGGTGGGGTAAGATCCGTGGTTTACTTTGTATGGAGTCATGTTAGATACCTACCAGGGCTGAGATTTTTGCTCGATTTTACTATATAAATAAATAATCCCATTTTTAGTAATGGCAATAATGTTATCCTGACCGAACGAAAGGATTCCTTGGCGGGCTTTTTAAAGAGATAGGCGCGTTTTTTCAACTTTTGAAAGAAAATATTAATTTTATGTTCTGTTTAGCAAATTTCATTGATAGTTTATCGCATTCGAATCGTTAATAAGTGCAGACATGGAGGAGGACCCAGGGGAGTCGTCCCCTGGGAAACCCGATAGGAAGCGACTGCGGAGGCCTCCTACTCCAGCCGACATGGACTCTTTAGACGGAAAAATGTACTTACCGTTCATAAAACCAGGATATCGAAGACTTTTTCCGGAAACGTCTGCGTCCCAGGAATATGTAGTATTTACCGAGAGTACCAGTACTGAAGGAAATGTTGGCAACAGAAACCCACTTACTTTGGCGGGACTTTTTAAAGACGAAGTTAAAGGAGTGACAGGCATTAAAAGAATGTCTGCAAATAAAATAGGCATATTTTTCTCCCAGGCAAGTAACGCAAACAATTATTTACTCAACGAGACATTCCAAAGACGACACAATTTTAAGGCATTTATCCCAGCGAGAAGTATTGAAAAAATTGGAGTATTGAGGTATGTTCCTACAAATATAAGCAATGAAGACCTTTTCAAGAAATTAATCTCATCCTGTGAGATTATCGGAGTGAGAAGGTTCACTAAAAAAGTCAATGGTAAAACTAAACCATTTGAAACTGTCTCCGTAACTTTTTTAGCTAATTCATTGCCAGAATCTGTATCTTTGGATTTATTTAATTTTAAAGTCTATGAATATGATCCTCCCTTATTGTAATGCTTCAAGTGTTTCAAATTCAATCATCATGCAAAAATATGTAAGTCTCAACAAAAATGTTCAATTTGTGCCAAAGATCATCATTACTTAGAATGCCCCGATGATCAGGCTTTGCATTGTGCTAACTGTGGTGGTCAACACCTTGCTATTTCGCGAGATTGTCCTGTTAAACAAAAAAGAATACTAGATAAAAAGAATAAAGTAACATATGCCAATTTAATGAAAAAAACAGATCACACATATAGTTTAGCACATTATAACTCAGATTACCCTACATTACTCCCTAAGAAAGTTACAAACATGGTTACAAAACCCAAAGAAATTACAACAGATGAAATAGTTCAAGGTATTTTAAAGAATGATAGTATCTTAAAATCGTTAGTGGCGACGTTAGTAAATTTAGGAAATAGTAATAAAAAAATGACTACATCTTTCATAAAAGAAACATTAGTAAACAATTTAAAACATGGATAATAAGTTCTTAAAGATTTGCCAATTTAATGTAGAAAGTATCAATAGCAAAAAGCCACTTCTTATTTCCTTTTTAGAGCAGAATGACATTGATATATGTCTGTTAAATGAAACTTATCTCAAAAATAATATGCATTTTAAATTAGCTGGTTATAATTTTATTTTCCAACATGGCCCTAAGGGTCGTGGTGGAGTCGGTATACTTATTAAGAATAATTTTAAATACAATAGTATAGATATGCCTTTTTATGATGATTTACAATCTGCAGCTATAGTTCTTAAAACTGATACAGGTGATATATCCATCCTATGTGTCTATAGTCCACCAAGACCAGGACATTTTAAATCTAGACAGCTTAAACAAATAATTAATAGTTTACCTAAACCTATCTTACTATCTGGGGATTTAAATGCACATCATGTGGCCTTTGGGTGTTTTTCAACAAAACCCAGAGGTACAGATGTATATAACATGTTAGATGAGTGTGATTTATGTATTTTGAATTCTGGAGCTCCAACCACAGTAGGTAGTGTACGTCACAAACAGTCTTCCATTGATATAACTTGTGTCAGTCCCAACATTGCTCCACTAAGTCAGTGGAGTGTTCATGATGATCCAATGGGCAGCTATCATTACCCCACTATCACAGTCATACAGCTATCACCACAAACTTTTGAAGTAGGTCAACCATCAGAAAGATTTCTGTATAACAAAGCTGACTGGAAACTTTTTGAATCTGAAACAGAAAAAACATTCAAATCATTCTCTATTGATCCTAGTAATCCTTTGTTGTCATACAATCAATTTTGTGATATCTTAAATCAAATTAAAGAAAAATGTATACCAAAACTTAAAATAACTTCTCCAACAATTATGAAAAAACCTGTTCCCTGGTGGGACGATGAATGCTCAGAAGCAGTTAAAAAGAGTAAAGCAGCTTTGAATTATTATAGAAATCATTCCTCTTTAGAAAATTACATACATTATAAAAAAACAGATGCCATTAAAAAAAGACTTTTGAAAGAAAAGAAAAAGAATGGTTGGAAAAAACTCTGTGAGTCATTTAATAGATACACACCTATTACTGTAGTCTGGAACTATATCCGCAGATTCAAAAGAGCATCTTCGAATGCACCTCCGAAAAATTGTGAATGGATTCCATCTTTTCTTGATAAGTATGCTCCCACTGATCCACCTGAAAAATTAGTAGACAGCAATTTGTTAGATACTTTTTTTATGCAAGAAGGTAATTCACAAAGTGCATTCTTATCTAATTCTTTTACATGGCAAGAATTTCAATCTGCTTTAAAATCTAGAAAAGACACTACTCCAGGCTTGGATGATATTCCTTACAAACTTTTAAATCATTTACATGAGAATGCTCAAAAGATTTTACTCAATATTTTTAATTTACTCTGGGATAATGAACTAATTCCAACTTCATGGAAAACCCAATGCATCATTCCTATCATAAAACCAGACAAATCTGAAAGCCACTGTAACTCATACAGACCTATATCATTGTCATCTTGTGTTGGAAAAGTATTTGAATATATGATAAAGGTTAGGTTAGACTGGTATGTGGAATCTAATAATATCTTACCAAAGGAACAGTATGGTTTCCGTAAAGGTAAAAGCTCTGCAGAAAGTTTTGTTGCTTTGATATCAGATATAAAGCAATCCTTTTCTTCTCATTCATCTACAGTTTGTGCCTTTCTTGATGTACAGGGGGCATTTGATAATGTGATTCCGTCCATTCTTGTAGATGTCTTAATTGACATAAGTATCCCAGGCAAGGTCTGTAAATGGATTTTTAATTTTTTGTATGACAGGACAATGTATGTAAAATTTAATAATATTTTATACGGACCTAGACAAGTTTTTAAAGGCACAATGCAAGGTGCCACTATATCACCTCTTTTGTACAATTTGTACACATGCCATTTGAATAGATATATTTCCCAATATAATGTCAAATACCTGCAGTATGCAGATGACCTGGTTGTATATAGTAGTCATAAGGATGTAAATATTGCTGTAAATAATTTAAATAATGCATTACAACAAGTTCATTATTATTATACCTGTAAATTAAAGTTACCTCTAAGTTTAAATAAAAGTGCAGCAATGATTTTCTCTAAAACATACACTACTTCTATTAATATTGTAAAACTTCATGATAATAGTTTAAAATGGATAGAAGGTAAAAAGTTTTTGGGAATTCACCTTGATAGTAAATTACAATTTCATAACCATATAGAACAAATTATTAAAAATGCCTGCCGAGGTCTGAACATAATTAGATCTTTGGCAGGGGTTCACTGGGGATCAGATCCCAAAACTTTATCGTTACTTTATAAAAGTCTAGTGCGTAGTCACTTTGATTATAGCGCCTTAGCCTATTTCAACTGTAATTATACTTTATTAAGAAAATTAGATATTATCCAAAACAAAGCACTAAGAATCATATCAGGTGCTATGTGTTCTACTCCTATACATGTTATGGAAGCAGAGACATGTATTCCTCCTTTAACATTGATAAGATTAAGAATAGCTGAAAGGTTTTGTTTAAAGGTTTTTGCTTCTAATAACAATCATATAATGAATAGAATACTTCCTGTGCTCCCATTAGATATCACTTGTGTAGGTACTTATATGGACTCTTCAAATATTTTATCAAGAAAATTACCGGAACTCTTAAGAATAATGATACAAATTCATCTTAAATTTGGTAAAAGTGTATTTAGAGAGAGCCATTGGCCTTTGTATAATATAGATTATAATGCTAATATGATTGATGTAGCAGTACTTAAGAGGGATGTCATTAATCAAGTAGAACTTTTGAATATGCTTGATGAAACTGATTATTACAGTATATACACTGATGGTTCTAAAACCTTGAGCACTGTTACATCAGCATATTATGACCCCCAAACTAAATCCAGAAAGTGTATCAAAATAGATTCTAATTGTAGTAAGTATATTCACTGCTGAATGTTATGCCATTTATTGTTCTCTTTTATATTTATGTAATATTAATAGTAATAATTTTTTAATACTTACCGATTCACTTAGTGTTATTAAAGCTCTTGAAAATAGGATTTTAAAATTCAGTACCAATCATTTGATTTTTAAGATAAAGCAAGTGTTGTATGATATGTGTGTAAATAGTAAATTTGTAAAATTTATGTGGGTCCCTTCTCACTCCGGTATATCGGGAAATGAAGAAGCAGATAAAATAGCAAGGGGAGATCCAGATGAAGATCATAGTGATTCAATGCACATACCTTTTACCGATTTATATGCTCCCATGAAGGAATGCCACAGAGAACTTTTTAATGATTACTGGAGGAATGTATCGTCCGATAAGGGAAAATGGTACTATGACATACAAAAGGTCCCGCCCGCCCAACCCTGGTACCACAAAATCTTTGGATCGAGAAGCTTCATAACTTCCATCAATAGAATGAGATTTGGGCACTGCCAAACAAAATCCCATTTGTGCAGACTGAAGCTTGTGGATAGTGGACTATGTGAGGAGTGCAACGAGGAAGAGGACTTAGAACACGTTCAATTCAATTCAATTTTTGGGTTGAGTGGCAACCAGCCGTCGATACTAAGCGACAGGCTATTACTGCCAGTATCACGTGATGAGACAGACACGGTATTAGGAAAAACAGATTCATGTGAGGCGCGACGAAGACTGAACATTGAGTTACCTAAAACAATAAGACATCACAGTTAGTTCCACCACCAATAACAGACATACCCATTATATATATATTAATATTAGTGACACAAAGATATAATACAACACTTATAAGACACATATTTACAAAGATATATTACAATGTAGGATTTAGAACACGTTGTTATGAAATGTAGAAAATATAACCTACAAAGATTGTTATTGTGTAGTGAAATTGACAATGACACTGACAGACAAGAGCGACAAGAAGAAACATCGTTGAAAAGTTTACTTTCAGAGAAGAAGTTTTATAAATCTTTATTCCAATTTTTATTGAACATAGAAATGAAACTGTAATTTTAAGAAGTGCTAACATTTAAGAAGTGAACTTTATTTGTAAACTGTATATTGTTAATTTGTGTGGCTAAAAGGACTCGTTTCCAGGCCCGTTAAATAAAATATTAAAAAAAAAAAAAGACCGAACGAAACGAATGAAGATGAAGCAAATATAAACAATATGGCGTCCTGGTTTGCAATTTGTATTGCGCGCATTACATTGTCCGACCAGAATTCAGAAATACAATACTTTGTAGTGTATTTTCGTGAGATATTGAATCTTTGACCCCATTTATTTCGCACCTGTGACCTGCGGTTTTTCTCCTTGTCTTTAACCAGTTAGGCAAAGAGTTAGGCTATTCTTAAGTTTAGTGCAAACTGCCTTAAATGAATATAGCATCTTGTAGACATTTTGTGTTTATTGTTAGACTTAATAGGTACATAAGAGCTAGTTTAGTCTCCGTTAACCAGACTGGGTGAGTGGTCTCGACAAAATAATCTCGAGGCTGCGCTCCTGGTCTGGATGTGCATGCTAAAATTTACAATCTATCGTGAGCTAAAAATGATTCAAATTTCCCGCTACAAATAGTGTACCTTGGGGTGCCTATAGATGGCAGTACTTCCAAACTAAACGACAAAAATCGTTCCTATTCTTTTTATACGAAGTTGATCTTCTTCTCCTAGAGTAATTGTGTTCTGTGGGTAAGATTGAAGTACAAAAATCAAAATATTGGTCTTGTCTTTGTTTCCTTAGGCGTTTTGACGCTTAAGTCTGTTATTTTGTTTTCAGGGCATTAAATCATGAAGTAACTTTTATATTTGCATTAAATTCCATAGACTAGTATTGAACAAGAATGTATGTCATTCTCTTAAACGATTTTAGAAAATAGTTTGATCTTTCCCGTCACCTTTCCGTCTTTCCCCTGTTTTAGTTTTGTCCATTGCAAATGATGCATGGTGTGGTACTCATTACTTTATAGATTTAAATGAAATTTAACAAACTAGTTTAAAATATACTCTCTGGTCGTCATCCACAAGACGTCAAGTTTAAATTTTGATTAATATGTAGTGTTTCACAAGGATTCAAAAACAACACTACTCATCTCATTAAAACCCGTTCGATCTTGCTCCCACTCACCCTACTGCAAAAGCACCAAAGGTTGACAATACTTATTATTTCTTGTCGAGTTTGACTATGGGTCGTATTATAGAACAAAACTTAAAAGCAGTTTAATATGTTATTAGATGATGTGAGTTTAAATAACGATTCCGGTTTTAAGTACGCGTCGCATTACTGAATGAATATTAAGTTCTGTTTAACTAAATCTTACTTATTTATCCGTACTTGGCTTATAACAGTTTTTACTATGGATGATATTTGTTCTCGTTTACAATTTAATAAAAATTATAATCGGATTCGTTTTACGCATACTTTCTTTTTGTATGCTAGATTTGAAATCGTTTTTTCACGTAAGAAGAGTATTAACTGTAAAGTATTTTGTAAGAATTTCAAGGCAAATATATTAAAACTCTATCAAATGGCTTGAAGTTACCTTACTTACCTAAAATAAGAATTAATAAAAACTATTAGAGTCAATGCATGTTACCGCGAACGGAACGTTTAAATAGTTTGACGTTACGGACGGACGTGACGTGAACCTTCGTTCGTTGTCGTTTTTTATTAATTGTTTGATTGGGTTATATTCGAATTTTTTTCGTTCAGCCTTGCCTCTTACTATAATACAATTAAGTAATTAAGCTAGAGAAAGCAAAATGCCTCGTAAAAATAATTTTACGATGCAAGAGCGCAATCTTCTGAAAGAAATATCAAAGAAGTTTAAACATGTGGTAGAAAATAAAAAACAGATTCAAAGGAGGGTCCATTTCTTTTAACCTTTTTGCTACTTGTGTGTTTTTTATCTAGTCTAAATAGTGATCGGAGCAATCGCTTAAATTCAATTCACAGAATAGAATATTATTATATTACAAGGAGCCAAAAAGTATGTAAATTTCGCTACTTAAGTGTGGGTATGACCAAACCTACCAAAACGCGTATAAAACTGTGTTCAAAATTATGATTAAGTATAGTTTGGCAGCAATGATATTATAAACTATAGATATGTTACGTTCATAGTAATTTGCGTTCTAAACTGTTCCGAGCAATCAAAAACTGCATGCATTGACAAGTTTCACTGATAAGTATAACAAAAGATAAGAAAAAGCACGCAAATGAAAGAGATAGCTATAGTTTTAATGATTGCACTTCAATGTTTTCTTGTGTTATAGATTAATATTTACAGTCGTAGAGTGGACACTTGATTGAAAAGTAATTACATAAGTAAGAAATAATAGAAAATAATATTTATTGAAAATTTTAATATTGAAATAATAATTAAAAATAGAAATACAATGAATATTATATACCTTCAAAAAGATTAAATTTATTTCTTTTTTGTCATTTTGAAAGTTTTTGTATTTCGGGGTTATTTTTATGTGCGGACGAAGTGGAGACGAATATTTGTGTATTTATCAATTATGACTTTAATCAGATGACTCGATGATTGAAAATGGGGATCAAAGCAAAGTAAAAATAAAGAACAAATGAACTTTAATTGTAGGCATTTTATTCACTATTAATATTCGTTCTGCACTAATTAATCTATGTCCGCAGAGCACGCATCTATCGCTCTCGCGTCAAAACTAGATCGCTATCTCTTTCTTCACCTGCATCAGTTATTTATTAGATTGTTTGAAAAAAAAATTTACAAATACTAAATAATCTAAGTACTTTTACATACTAACATGTGGTATGAGATCCCTTGCATTTTGTTTAGTTTAGAGTTATAATTGGTACACTTCCGAAACGCACACGACGGCATTTTATATTTATTTTGGTGAGGACACAGGAACCTAAAGTGCGTCACGCTTGTGATTGCGCTGGACGCAGACCATAAAGTAACTTTTTGACGCAGACTAATTACAAGACCTACCATTTGGCTCGTATTTGAGTCTTCATAACGCGCGTGC
The DNA here is from genome assembly GCA_944452665.1 of Stenoptilia bipunctidactyla. Classification (NCBI taxonomy): domain Eukaryota; kingdom Metazoa; phylum Arthropoda; class Insecta; order Lepidoptera; family Pterophoridae; genus Stenoptilia; species Stenoptilia bipunctidactyla. Next base: position 37,692,913 of record OX101721.1, read on the forward strand.
TTATAACATATCTGCTTTTGTTTTATATAATATCATTGTTTGGCAGTTAATATTCTTTCAATAATAAGCAAACGCAAATAGAGTTTTAAGTTAAGTTTTAAAATAAAGCTAAACTGTGATTAAACTAATATTTGTTCTACTGATATTCGTTTGGTTTTCGCAGTTTTAAGTTACGTTTGATAATAAGCTCAACGATTTAAACTTTGTTTAAAACTAGTTTTAGTTTTAAGTATCGTTTTAAAATACGGCCCTAAGAACATCATGGAATTAATAAGTACTACGTACAACCGTAGTACCTATTAATTCCATGAAGAACATATAAAACTTATAAAGAACATTTAATTTTATGAAAACCGTTTAGCTAATATTTTTAAATAGAAATGTTTTCTAATAATTATTCTTATACGTTTAAAATCTATATTTAGGGACATAAGTTGACAAACACTCCTCTACCCCGATATTTGACAGGGGGAGAAAATAAATCAACAATAGTAGACACTTAGGTCTCCAAATGGTTGATAGTCTAGCAAGTAATAATTGGAATGACTTTAAAATCAAACATTTTAATCAAGAACAAATACCTAGTTATAGGGTAAATTCCTATAGTGCGGGCCAGCATCCAGTACCGGCCATTTGCAAGTTCTCTATTTCTATAATAGATAGCGCTGAAAGTATAACGCTAATAGTACCTAGATATGTTATCCTCGTGCAATTAATATGCGCGTCGACTTGTTGCGATTGGTTTGCTGTCAGTGCAAAGATATCTATCTGTTGCGCGCGAAGAACTTCGCTACGTAATTAAAATTCCGATTGCAGAAGAAAAAAAAATCAAAAAGTTTTATTCATCTTAGGAATTTCACAAAACACTTGGTGAATTCAGTCATCACATACTTCGGCTTTAACTAGTTGTTGAATAAGATATTACAGTAGACCAAGAGACAAAAAAAGCCTGCGGGAAAAAAAATCTTGGCACTCTTTTTCAGTCAGAATTATCAAATTAATACAAATAGGTACTTATACCTAGTTCAAATTGACCGTGACATGAAAAAACAACAAACAAAAGACAAGCCGGATTGAATTGACTTCGGAATCTTGTTATATATACGTATTGACATTCCAATAAATTATTTGCTTAGCCTTAATTTGGGAAACGCTAACTTATGGTCGTTCCTAGTCCATACAGAGTAATTTTTATCATGATTAGGTATCTTTCCTAGTTTTAAATTTATTACTATTCTTATAAATATACATTATGTTTTCATAAATATATTGTGATGCAAAGGTCAAGATACCAATCTCTTTAAACTTTTCTCGAAGAGATTCTCTATATGCAAGTTTATTAGAGACAGCTTTTCCCTTTTTGCGCTGAAAGACACAGTGGATACAGTGCGGAAACTATAAAATTTGGGACCTTGGGATAAAATTTGAGGCTTGTGTAAATATATCAAAGCTAACCAATCAGTACATTTGCGATTATTGTATTGTCTAAATGGTTTTATATTCTTACTGGCCGGTACTGAAGGAAAATTTTTTTAGTCTGATTTTTCCTAGTCTTTAAATTGCAATAATAAAACTGATTATTCTGAACGATTTGGCTGTTTTTTATAAGTATTTGATAGTGCTTGACTATCGTGTTATTAATAAATATGTCAGAATATTAAGACTATATGTCATTTGGTACGGATTGCCAAGGTGTGGAACAATCTGCCTGCGTCTGTTTTTCCTGACCACTACAGTCCTGGAACTTTTAATTGTCAAGTGAATAGGTTTCTCGTGGATGGACATGTAACACTATAGTCTTCATGCGCACATTCCATCAGGTGGCATGGAAGACAAACGTCCTATCCGTACAATGTAATAAAAAAAAATAGTTGAAAAAATGCTTGTATTTCTTGCTATTTAGTCGTAAATAACAGATTCAACTAAAATGTTGTTAACTTATGAGAATTATAAAATATCAATTTACCTAACAAAAATTTTTTTTTTTATAAATTTAACCCACACATAATTTTTAAGCTTCTCCTAAAATATTTTGATCTTCATAAAAAAGACTATATATCAGGAGGTATTAAACATATAACTTTAATTAAGTAGGGTAAGTGGGGGGAAGATGAAAAACGGGGTAAGACAGAAAGTCAACAATAACGCCACATCTAGCAGAGCTTTTTAAGTGTTTGTAGCACTGTTTAAGCCGCCATTTAATTTTCTCCTATGCCATAGTCAATGCTTGAAGGTTATTGCACAGAAACATGATTTTTTTACAAAATTATACAATCTGACTTTTTGCGTGTTCCTTCAAGTATTTTTATCTTACCCCGCATCCTGTAACTTTCATGAAAAGCTAGGTACAACTGATTCTTTTGGATACTTAATAATTACTTTTTATTTATGTTTTAGTTATTAAATAGATTTTTTGCCATTACTCGTATTGTAGGAATTGACACAATTTTCTATCTTTACCATTAGGGTAAGGAATGGAGTTCACTTAAGGAAAACATGGTGTATTTTTAAAATTATTTATGATAAATCAAAACTATAAAAACTAGGCAATTTTTTGATTATCGAGTAATCAACAATTAAACAACAAAAACATATATCTTTGACCTTTTAGTTGTAGAAAAACATTAAAAAAAAAACAAGTTTGAGCGGCATTGCCCCCGACTATGGATAATGCCGCTCATGGTACGGGTAAATGACGTTCGATATTTTTTTAGAATTTGACTAGTAATATACATTTTAATTAAATAAATATTAATGGGATCAACCTAATACAATGAAAGGAAAGTTTAAAATCACAAATAGGCATCAATTATTTCCATTTGTACTGAAGACCATTTTCTTTTAAATTTCACCAATATAGTGAAACTTAAGATTCAAATTAACTTCAATTACTATGATATAAAATAAAAACTATTATGATTAGATCGAATACAGCTGTTTTATGGCTATTTCTTTATAGAAACCTTCTTCTTAGTTTTTGCATATCTGCAGCAATACAAAATTGTCACTAAGGGGTAATGGCGTTCCGGTGAGCGGCATTTCCCCAAACGGCAGTTCGGTAAATTAGTTGAAATAAAAAAATTATCATGCACATTATTTAAAACTTGATTGCATTATTACAAAAAAAGAATAAAGCTTTATTGTAAATAAATATATTAATAACTAAACAACCATTTAAAATGGGGACTTTCCGATAAAAACAACCAATCAAAAATTACATCATCGCGTCTGCAAACGCAAAAACGCACTTCACTGTCACATGACGCGACTTGACAAACCGTTTGCATCGCTGTCTTTTAGAGGCCCTATCCCTTTGCACTTCAAGAGATTTTGCTAGATGCTATCTTTCATTTTGAAAGAGTTACAGAGGTGAGCGCCATTACCCGGTGAGCGTCATTCCCCCTCGCTCCCCTACATTTTGATTACATTCCAATAACATATTTGGAAAAATATTATGCTACCAAATACGACAAATGTAACATAATCAGACTTTTTGGTTGTTGCTGATTTTGCCTTTAACTTATATTATCAATTTTACTTTAAACAATCGCTCAGCAATGTTTGAGAACATCCACTTCGATCTTCCCCCGATGGGGTAAGATTGAAAAACAAAAATCAAAATATTTGTCTTGTCTTTGCTTCCTTAGGCGTTTTGAAGCTTGAGTCTGCAATTGTTTTCAGGGCATTAATGTCTATAGACTAGTATTGATCAACAATGTATGTCATTCTCTTAAACGATTTTATAAAATACTTTGATCTTTCCCCGTCACCTTTCCGTCTTTCCCCTGTTTTATTTTTGTCCATTGCAAATGATGCTTGGTGTGGTATTCATTACTTTATAGATGTAAATGAAATTTAACAAAGTAGTTGAAAAATATACTCTCTGCAGGTGTAGCACAGTTGTCATAAGAGATAAGTCACACGACAAGACATAATCTTGTCACAGTCCGCTAATTTGTCTTATATGACAGCACGGGCACACGACGAGACATAAATGCTTGCCGCGACATATCTTTGTCTTGACGTTTATACAAAGAACGAGTTTAACAACTTTAAACCTCCAAATGTAATTTTTTAGGTGCTGAATTTTAGTTTTAATATTATTTTTTAGTTTTGTGACCATGTCAAGTGCCAAAAAGCAGTAAGTACCTTTACCTCTGAAGTCGTAAAATAATCTGATTATAATAATTGATAGACATAATTATTATTCATCATCATCATCATCACAACTCTTTGTAATGAGCCCACTGCAGGGCATGAGTCTCTCCCCTGGGTGACGAGGAGGTTATAGGCCATAATCCACCAAGCTGGCCCAGTGCTGGGTGGTGGATGCCAGAATTTTCAGGGCGCTGAAATGGCTTCCGACAAACCCTAACGACTACTGTATACAAGTATACAGCACCCGGGAACGACTGCTTAGCGTGCCCTCCGAAGCACGGAAGTCATCGAGAGAAATGAATGGTCGGCGGTCACCCATCCAAGTATCGACCGCGCCGAACGTTGCTTAACATGTGATATCGTATGATACACACATTAACCATGGCGTCACGACGACTTCATAATTATTATTATGAAAAGATAATCTCACAACCTCCGAACCACAGTGATAAAAAATGTTTGGCGTGGTGTCAAATTGTGACAAAAATAAACAAAACGATGCCGTCATGCTATTAAATAAGAGATAGAACTTGAAAGAAGTCTTAAACATTGTCAAGATGTGTTTGTCACGCATTCTAGATAAATTAAACTTGCCCCGTGCTGCTGTATAAGAGTCTTATATATAATAAGACTAAGCAATTATGTCGCTTAAATTGTGATATAATCTGTGACACAAGTCTTGTCTTGACAAGCCGTGCTACGCCTGCTGGTCGTCATCCACAAGACATCAAGTTTAAATTTTGATTAATATGTAGTGTTTCACAAGGATTCAAAAACAACACTACTCATCTCATTAAAAAACCGTTCGATCTTGCCCCCTCTCTCCCTATTTTGATATTTTGTAGATAAACTTTAAGGTGACGGTACTGTATGACTCTCCCCTATATTCTACTACAATTCTGAAGGCCCACATTTATATTGTGTTTAAAAATCGACCTTAATTACTACATATTAATGGTGTAAGAAAAATAAATGTGATTGTTTGGATGGACGTGTTTCTCAATCTCTGAATAACGGCTCAACGGATTTGAATGAAATTTGCCACAGTGATGGTCTGAAATAGCACATAGGCTGCTTTTTATCCCGATATTCTCTCGGCTAGCTAATCGAAATAGCTAGTACACAAATATTTGTAGATTTTTTTTTTACCAGGAAACACTAACACAAAATTAATAGCCTTCTTTATATGTTACTGGCGCAGCATGAATATTTAGTCACATTTCTGACGTATTCTCTTCTTTTATTTCATCAGTCTGTGCTATCACATTAGAAAATCCCTAAACAATACCTCCATAATAACCGAATCCCGAATCCGATAATTGTTATGTACTCCTCTGTAATGTTTGATAATCTGTTAGCTGTTGCATAATATTTTTTTTTTTCAATTAAAGTTAGCATTGAACCTTAAATATAATAGATGATTAAACGAACTTCTAAGTGAAGTTCTATCGCTATTATATGAGTCGCTTCATTCGAAGATATTATATAACAGGTAGTCCTTTTTAGGTACTAGGTAACTTCGCACAATTTAAAGTATCATAAAAAAAACACTGTGGTGGGGCGCCGCGTGGCATGATCCACCCGGTTCGCGCCAAGCCCTCATTCTTTAGAGACCCTAAACGAAACTTTTAAATGGGTTCTGGGGTGGGTGGGTACATATCTTCATATCTTCGAATGAAGCGACTCATATAATAGCGATAGAACTTCACTTAGAAGTTCGTTTAATCATCTATTATATTTCGTCGCTTCATTCTTCAGATATTATATAACAGGTAGATTTTCAGAGATAGAAAGTTTTGTTTAGGTATATACTTGGAATTGAAATAAGTAAATATATAAATATGTAATTACATATTTTATTATTATAGTACTTAATAATTAGAATTATTACATAATGAGCTTCAAGTAATCTTACTTTATTTGAGTTGCTAGAAATTATAATCAGCTTAAATTAATGAAACTTAGTGATAGTCTATTTATAGACACATAATTTTTAATGTAGTAATTTACTTAATATCAAAATACGTAATATTCAATAACTATTTTTAATATTAGGTTAAGTATTGTTCATGTCTCGATTAAACTTTCGGTAACGATCGGTAAAACTTTGCGAACACCTGTGAGTTTTGTGTCCACCCGGCCGTTTTTCGAATGACATCGACACTGATACCGGCCGCGCGCGCGGCTGAGGTTGACGCGTGTCGTGTGCTGTGCGCACTAAAACGCTCATGTCAATGCCGCTCGTGGCGAGCGTTTGCTTAATCCATCGATCTTAGCGTCTGACTTGATGCAATTCTGTGTGGAGCTTTGAATGTTACGAAGAGATTCCCGGAGTTTGAACCTCAGATATTTTTTGTAATAAAATATATTCTTTTAAAGTTGATACTGGGCATATGTTGATATTGCTTTGAAAGTTTGGGAGAGATAATAAGGGCTGTTCACGATTTGGAGCGGAAGTCTTGATTATATCTGTTATAATAATTCAGATTGAAAAACAATATTTTCTAATTTAATTAAAGACAATGTCTGTACTCTTTGACCGGTACATACAGCTAATAATGTAACGAGTTTTTTTTTTGTAATATTTTCTAATGATGAATTAATATTTGGATACCAAGAAGACAGTTGATTTAGTACCAAATTTGGATCCCAAGTAAATGAATATTTAGGCTTAATAGGTTTAGTTTTATAGGCTCCTTTTAAGAGGCGTTTAACACAACTATTATCACTTATCTCTTCTCCTAATAAAAAAGATAATGCAGATCGATGTGTATTTAATGAACAGTAAGAACATCCCTTATTAAATTGCTCGTTTAAGAATCAAAGAACTAATGGAATGGATTTTTCGAAACTATTAATTCATAACCACACTTCTTGAAACCATAACTTCAATGAGACGTTGTACTGGCGAACAGTAGTGTCTGCGAGCGAGGCGAGCATCAACGTAAGAGCCTCTGGTGGGCAGCCGCGCCGGCTGAACGACGCCCGGAGAGCCTCGCGGCACCCAGGGTAAGGCTGGAGTGCAGTGGGTGCTGACTCCATGGCTGGGAAGGCCAGAAGGGGAATACAAGTACCCTTTCGGCTTTATCATCAATGATTTTTCGTATACATTTTAATACAAGAGAAAAGGGAGGAAATGCATAAAAATCCAAGTCAGCCCAGCTTATTGTAAATGCATCAACTGCGACTGCATCAGGTTCAAGCTTCCAGGTGACAAATAATTAACATTTGGCATTGACTCGACTTGAGAACAAGTCGATCTTAATGGGCCCGAAACTATTTACAATAAGTTGGAAAGCGCTATCCGAGAGGGCCCATTTCTGGACTCGAATTTCTTTGGTGTTAACATAAGAAGCAAATATCCATAAATTGCGTTTTTCACACCATTGCCAAATTTCTCTACTTAAAATATTCAAATGTGGGAAATTAATACCTCCCATCCTATTAATGTAGCTAACGGCGGTAGTATTGTCAATACGTAATAATATTGCACAATCTTTTCCTTCACTAGCTATACTTTTGAGACCTAACAAAACCGCGAGTAATTCTAAAAAGTTCATGTAATTTTCTTTTTCACTGTTCGTCCATGAACCACTATATTTATAAACTAGCTGCTGCCCGCGACGTCGTCGTCTGCGTGAACGCTATGCAGCACCAAACGCACCTACGATTATAACACTGCTAGCGTGATAATATGTAGCCTATATGTTGACCCGACTTCTTAACTATCTTCATGCCAAATTTGAAGTAAATCCATGCAGTACTTTTTGAGTTTATCCCGGAAAGACAAACAGACAAACAGACAAACAGACAAAAATTCTAAAAACTATATTTTTTGTTTCTGTTTCGATTGTAGATCATACCCCAAGTATTCTTTTAAAAAAATATTCAATGTACAGTTTTGACTTTCCTACCATTTTATTATATGTATAGATTTTGCATACTGCTCCCCAGCCTGTCCTAGATGCGTCGGTGTAAATTTCTGACTTATAATTTTGAGTGATGATTGGACAAGAAATAATATTAATATTATTTTTCCACCACCATCAATCTTTTAGTAATATCTTATTAAGATTCATTTTCGCCTCATAGTTTCCTCCGAACTTATTTAAGGCTAAAAACTTTTGTCTCTCTAATATTTTTGTATATAAGAATCTATATTTTGTGGCTGGACAGGCTGCGATCAATACACCTATAAGTTGAGCGAAATTTCGTAACGAACAAGTTTTAAGATTAATGTACCTATTTATTAACTGTGCAATGTTATGCCGCTTATCGCCAGGTAGGTAACGTAATAGACATCTTTTCTGTGTTGAACATAAAACCTAAGAATTTGATTGACTTTTTTGGTACAATGTGACTTTTATCGAAATTTACAATAAAACCTAGACAATGTAATAACTTCAAAGTTTCTCTTACATTAATCATGCATTCTTCATATGTATCTCCTAAATAGGTAGTAGACTTAAAAACCTTGTTTTCTCAAATGACTCATTACTTCACGCATAATTTTTGAAATACCCACGGAGCTACCGATAATCCATACGGCATTGCTGTGAACTCGTAAGTGATCGGCTCAGACGAATCATTTTCTTGGAATTCGAATCGTAGGTACTTTCTGTCACTAACAAAAAACGGTATAAGTAGATATGATTCTTTCATATCTATGTTGGCTAAGTATCCATTACGAGGAATTAATTTCGAGGCTGTTTTATAAGATTCCATTTTAGAATGTACTTTTGTTACGAACTTGTTTAAAGATTTTAAATTTAGTATAAACCTTTTTTCTCCGTTAGGTTTCGGAGCTAAAAATATATTTGAAATAAATTGATCATTTGAAGGACAACAAGGTTTTATAGCCCCTAAGTCTAATAATTTATTTATAGCTATTTTCATGTCTCTTTTTTCACATGATGACAAATTATTTTTAGGAATAGAATACTGTCAAATTTGAGTATCAAATGGTATTCTAAATCCATAATTTATCCACTTCAATATAACTTCGTTTTTAGTTACTTTTGTCCAACAATCATAAAATAAATTAATTCGACCTGCATGTACCTTGATTAATGTTGGGTCGGAGCACGCGTCCTGGACGAAGTCTGCGGCTGGAACTTGGCGTTGAACGCAGAGTTCGATTGAGGGCGCCGCTGTGTTTGAGCTGCTATCGGTTTCCTCTGACCTCTCCGCCCCCCCCCTGAACGACGGGTAACGAGGAGGTCCTGTCCAGTTTCCCTGCTGAGACGACCGGTTGACCGTTGATATTTGAGAGGAGACTGTTCTGGCTGGGCCTTTTTTAATTAGGGCTCCCTACTTTTCAATGGCTTTACTTGCCTTTATTTTTTCCGGCAACGAACTTCCGAATAAAGTTTCGTCTCTTTCGGAGTCTTGTATAACATGTTTAAAGTTTGTATCCAAATTAGGTAAAATCAGTTTTACCCTATCTTTGGTGAACATAAAGTGGAGGTCTGCTAATAGGCAGCATCCATCACTTACGTGACGGAGGGCCTTCATTTTGTTTTCTTCCTTCTCAGGGAGGACGTCCATCTCTCGATTTATGGCGGTAATACCGTACCTCAGCTGTTGCTGAAAGTTTTGATTTTTTTTTTGTCACGTGCTCTTGCTATGTCAGTTATGGCTGCTGAGGTTTCAGCATTTAATTTTGGGGCTTGCAAGTTTTTGCAGTTTTTGGGTACCGTATTTTATATGGTTAATTTATCTTTGTCTTCTTTGGACAGTCCTTTTCTTAGTAAAGGTGTCCATAAATTTGGGAGCGTATCGTGTATTTTAGCGCCAAATTCGGGTGTATCGGAATTTGCAGCTCCAAGTGCAGTAAGCAGCTCTGGATACAGATCGGGATTAGGTTCTCCCGATATGCCTGGTGCGTCTTGTGATATTGACGGCTCCGGATTAGGGAGCGTCTCTGCAGATAGCTCTTGATCCACAGGGAATGACGCAGCAGTCTTCTGGTTATCCAGGTTTACATCATCCAGTGGTAGCGGTAACTCATACCTTGGAGACGACATGTTTATGTTTTAACAAACATATAATTCATATTAATATAACGCCCATAACGTATTACAGACAACGAGATAAATCTCCTTGAGATTACCCGCATTTTCTGTAATCGTATTGAAAACAAAAGGTGATCGATAAGATCACATAAAATTTATTGAAGTTTACATCATTACGATATTGAGCAGTTAACGTGATATATCTATTATAGATTACACGCATTTTCTGCTCTGATTTTTTAAATAACATTTTTAAACCGAATAAGTAGGTCTTACGTTGTAAGATTTCTTCTTCATCGGAAGAAATAATTCGCTGTTTCCGTTTTTTATTCATTTTTTGTTCCAACTTTTCTTTATATTATAATGTTGAAGCTGTTCTTCTGCTGTACGTTTAGGCATTTTGTAAAAACTTAAGTAAATGATTAAAGTAAATGACGTATGCTTGTTACCACGCACGAAAAAAGAATGAGGGCTTGGCGCGAACCGGGTGGATCATGCCACGCGGCGCCCCACCACAGTGTTTTTTTTATGATACTTTAAATTGTGCGAAGTTACCTAGTACCTAAAAAGGACTACCTGTTATATAATATCTGAAGAATGAAGCGACGAAATATAATAAATAGCATAGTGTAATAAATAGTGTGCGGTCACACTGGATGTGCGGCGACTGGGGCCTAACTAGAGCGCGCCGGCCATTGCCGGGCGCTGGCTACTGTGACGCGCGAGCTCTTGTAGCAGTTTGACTTATATCAGGTGTTGGAAGCAATGGACGACGATTCGGAATTTCTCTATTTCTGTTTGAAAAAAAAATGTAAAGATTTTTTTATTTGTATGAAGAATTGAGACGTAACCCATTTTTTAAAAATTCACTCGTATATCCGTGTCAATATTTGACTACATTTTAAGTAAAATATCTGTTAAACACTTAAGATAGGTACAAACTCTTGCAAAGGGTACATATCAGTCTTGAGGAGAAATCGTTAATAACTCAGGTAAGAATAAAACAAATTCAGCTTATAAAAATTATTTTTATTTAGCACATTTTTCAGTTATTACCGAATTGGTTTGTTACGCCCGCCACCTGCGCATTGGGTCGCTTATTGCTTAGGCCTGTAGTGTGGCCAGAAAACGCGGACAAAAACATTTGAAACTTACTCACGCTGACTCGCTCAGTCCGGTCACGCTAGGCTTCCGCCTGAGTCAGTTCAGTGTGGACAGTACAGTATAGTTACATATGTTTGAAATTTCGCTTCCGTCGTTACCACCGCGCTAGGCTCACAGTATGGATGAACACATAGGTACAATAACGCAAAACATAATAATGCAGACTTGAAGTTCCAATAGTTTGTCACCAATGTCTACAATTGGATTTTTTTAATCATATTTTATTGGTACCCAACACCCTGAAAACTAGTAAACCATACATGAAATATAATCTCTTATCATTACTCAACAATTTAAAGTAATATTTACCGCTATGATGCATGCAAAATCTAATAAAAAATTCACCGTAAATAACTTAGCGTAAGCAAAGATTTAAATCAAATCTTTGGGCGTAAGCATACGTTGAAAGATAGTACTTATTTCAAGTGTATTTATTTGGTATTTTTAACATTGATTTTGACAAGCTCAACAAGTCAGGAGAATATGGTGGGTGATCAAGGACTTCGAAGCCAGCACTGCGGATTGCGGTGAGCGCAACTTCCGACGATGAGGTCGAGCGTTATCCTGGAGAAACAACACGCCCAATGACAATTTCCCACGACGTTTTTCTTTAACCGCTTTACGTAATTTCGGCATTAAGTTTGCATAATAGGATCCAGTTATCGTTTGCCCTTTTGGCAAGTAATCAATAAAAAACATTCCTTCACTATCCCAGAATACCGAGGCCATAACTTTGCCAGCGGAAGGAGAAACTCGAAATTTCTTCACGGGTGGTGAGGATGGTCGTTTCCAAGACATGCTTTGTCTTTTAGTTTGCGGGTCGAAATGGTGGGACCCATGTTTCGTCCATGGTTACAACACGACGGCAACGGCAAAATTGATCTGAATCACGTTGGAACATTTCGAGATTACGTTTAGAAATTTCCAAACGTCGATTTTTGTTTTCTTCGGTTAACTTTCGTGGCATCCATCTTGCTGACACTTTTTTGAACCCCATGGAATCGGTTAAAATTGACTGAATGCTACAAAACGATATCTTAACGATCTTAGCTAAATATTTTATTGTAATTCTTCTGTCGTCTAAAACCAATTTTTCCACTTTTTTGGAATTTTCTTCGTGATGGAAGTTGAAGGTCGTCGCGCGCGCACTACCCTCCGTGATGGTTGCGTGTTATCGATGCGAAATTTAATGTTCAAAAAACACTAATAATGACGCAAGTTATAAAATGTGTATCGTGTAATATAATAATCGATGAAATGTTATCATACATACAAAATAAAGTGTCTGTAATAGATGAAGTGACGTTGGTACATATTTGTATATCATCGTTTAGCAGTGACGAAATACAACGGTCGAAAGCTCTTCTTTTCGACTCCCTACCGACTAGTGCTAGAAACATAAAGCGAAAAAACAAGGGAAAGGAGGATCGTGATCTGGCAGATATCATAATTTCTTTAAATGTGCTGAACCAGATGAAATACCAACATTTGTGGCACGACAGCTAGAAAGGTTGCCACCGATTTTCTTTGATCATCTGGATTGCACAAAACTTTTGAAAGATCTCTTAAAAATGCAGTCAATAATTGATGGTATCAAATCAAACTATGTAACGCAAGATCAGCTGAGTGAACTCAAGTCAGAGTACATGAACAATAGAAATGACTCATAACTCATAATTGAATGAATCTTACAATAAACACGATTCAACAAAGAAACAACCTCAATATCGAGACATAGTACAGGGAAATTTGAATCATCGGTCAAATGAGTCATGCAAGCAACGGTCACCGGTACTTGCTAGTAGCTCATACAGTGCACCGCAACTTGAGTCCCGCGCATGTGAAACCAGTTTGCTTCCAGCGGCGCCCGCGGCGTCGAGCCCGCCGGTAGGCATAGCGAGTCAACTGATAACAACAAACAATAATAACAATGAATGGAAGACAGTGACCAAGCGCTCAAAAAAGCCAACTTATAGATATAGTGGGAAATCAGGTACAGCGACAGTTATAGGCGGAAACTTTAAAGCGGCGATCAAGCAGGTGCCTATTTATATAACAAATATTCACAGAGAAACGACTGAAAACGATATTATACAATTTATAAAAACTAAGACAAATGAGACAATTATTTTAGACTAGCTGTTGCCCGCGACTTCGTCCGCGTGAATACCGGTTATGGGAGTTGGATAAATAATATTATAATATCGTCCTTGAAGTTCAAAGTCAAAATCGATTCAGATGTTTAGCTGTGAAAGCGTTACTGATAGATAAACAGAAAGAGTTATTTCAAAAATTGTTACAACAAAGCTGTCATTCGCAGTTTCACCTAGGTTTTGTGAAAAAGACCAACAAAAAATAAAATAGAAAAAGTAACCTACAAAAAGTATATACCAAACAGGAATACCCTACGAAAGGCACACTTGGTAAAAGTTAGGCTGCAAGGACGGCAGCGACAGCGGCGCGGGCAGCGACGCGACGCGGGGAATCTGCGGGGCTAGCACGCTACCGTCGACAATGATAAAGCGGGCCTTTTATCGATATTTTCTTAGAATATGGTATTTAGAGTTAGTAATTTATTAAGACTATGACATATTTGGTTCTGTAGTCTTAATCATGGTATCAAATCGAGTAATTCTATCTATTATGGTGCGCATATTAGCTTACTCTAGCCACCGCGCGCGGTTTTACCCTCGTAACTTTTGATCCCGTGGGAATTTCGGGATAAAATATAACCTTCCTCAAGAGTTGGGCTATCAAATGCAAAAATAGTTTTTCAAATCCCACTTGTAGTTTCTGAGATTAGCGCGTTCAAACAAACAATAAAACAAACTCTTCAGCTTTATATATTAGTATAGATAATAGAATAAAATAACAAAATAATATTGATCTTGTCGATTCGACTATTTATCGATGGTTGCTAGCCCTGCTAGGCCGTTCTCGACGCCAGCGGGCGCTCGAGTGATTTGTCGCGGTTTCATACAAACCCAACAAGTCATATAAGTCCTGACCTGTATGACATTAAGATGGATAGCAGTCTTATAATAGTAATGAGATGACTGCTAGGTCGTATAGACATCTTTACTTTAACTTTTTAGTCATGCGACGAATATGTCATAATAAACTGGTCATAGCAACGTTGGCAAGACTAAACTATACAACGTTCCATTAAAGTTTTAGCAAAAAGGTCTGTACGACAACGCAATAGTCATACTAACGTTACAGTCCATTAAACGTTTTCAAGTGACCAAATGAGGTGTTTGGAAAACTTTTATATGATGTTTATATAATTTATTTTTATTTATTTATTTATTTATTAAAGAAACAAACAGCTTACAATATTACTTATAAACAGAATTAACAATAAATATTTCATTAGCCAAAATAGTTTCCAATTTTAATTTAAAAGTCGTAATGAGATAATATTAATAGTACCTAATCTGATACAATTTCAATTTAGCTCTGAATAAAGGAGATCTTAATTTTAAATTACTAAAACAATTTTAAAATACTTTAAAGAATAAATCGTGTCGCATTACTTAGGTGAGAGTTACATTTTTTTTTACAGATTTAATGAAGCCGTTTAAATTAGTATTAAATATATCTATAATTTGGTAACGCTTATTATGTGTGCTGCAAGCTCTTACTAAAAATCTATTTTTTGAATAATTTGTTTTGCAAAAGGGGGTTGAAAACACTGCATTAGAGCGGATACTTGCTTTAGGACATCTTAACGAAATACGACTCAAGAGGAAAGGCGAATCAACATGATTTTTTAGAATTTTATATAAATATATCTGGTCCCTGTGCTCACGACGCATCTGTAGAGTTTGTAGTTGAGGAGTGGAATGTCTAAAACGATAACCCAATCTCTTAATGAATTTATTCTGGATTCTCTCAACTTGATCAATGTAGGTAGCGTAAACAGGGTTCCATGCAGTAGACGCGTATTCCAGGTGACTTCTTACTAAGGAGTTATATAAGATAATAAAAGTGTGTATATTTTTGAAGTCATTGCACTGGCGGAACACAAACCCCAGCATTTTGTATGCTTTTGACGTGATATGCCTTATATGAGAGGCAAAGTCTAGTTGACTATCGAGGCACACACCAAGGTCCCTTACCTCGGTGACTCTTTCAATTATGTTGTTACAAAAATTATAATTATATTTTATTGGATTTTTTTTTCTGGAGAAAGTTATTACCTGACATTTTACAATATTTAGTTTTAGATCATTACGTGCACAATACTGATAAAATTGATTTAATTCGTCTTGAAAAATTTTACAATCTTCAACTGTTTTTACAAAGGTAAATATTTTTGTATCATCAGCATACAATAACGCTTTAGAACGTTTATAGCAGCTCATGATGTCATTGATAAATATGTTGAAAAGAAGAGGACCGAGGTGGGAGCCCTGGGGTACACCCGAGGTGATAGGGATGAAACTAGACGTATAACCCTTTACAGCTACCGCCTGCGACCTATCCCGTAAATATGACGACAACCACCTCAGAAGATCACCGTGTATACCGATGTTTTCCAGTTTATTTATTAACAGATTATGTGAGATTTTGTCAAATGCTTTGGAAAAATCGGTATACACGGCATCCACCTGATACCCCTGCTCCATGGCTTCTAAAGTTGCATCTAAAAACTCACAGAGATTAGACTCCGTTGATCTCCCACTAATGAAACCGTGTTGATTCGGAATTATGTAAGGTCTAATTGTAGGAAACAAAGAATCGTAAATAATCTTTTCAAAAAGCTTTGGCACAACTGACAACTTAGAAATACCACGGTAATTACAGATATTGTGTTTGTCACCGGCCTTTAAGATGGGAACAATAATTGATCTTTTCCAAGCTGTAGGCATGACGCCAGTTGATAAAGAGATATTAAAAAGTGTTGCAAGAGGATGAGCAATTTGTTTGTGACAGCGTTTAAGGAAAACTGTGTGAATGCCATCGGGGCCAGTTCCTTTGTTGACATCAAGCCGTTTTAAATATTTTTCAACAGTATGGTTATCAATGTATATCGATTTTATCAAACAACCATTATTTATTTTGTCGTTGCATGCATCTACATTAGACTGAGGCTCAAAAACAGACTGGAAAAAAGAATTAAATAGGTTAGCAATCTGTTGACCGTCCGATGCGTGAGTTTCACCCAGATTCACGTAATGATTCACGTAATGTAGCAGTTCCATACAAGTTTTACAGTGACGTTTATAAAACGGCGTCTATTTTGTTTTACAGCAATCAATTTGAGACACTTAAATGACTTGGTTGTTTATTTACGACTCAAATATAACATTCATATTACGTGATGTCAATTTAACGTAATGCCCTGACTTTAATCAAACTTTTAGTCACATTTGAGTCAAGTTATGGCTTTAAAACGTCTTGGCCGCCATATTTATGGGACGTTTGATAAAATTTAATACGTAAAATGGAAGCAAAAAATCGTGGAGAAAACTTAATCGTAGTGGAGCTTTCAAAAGGAAAGTAAATCGAAATTTCCTTTTATTAAAAAGTGCAACACCAATAACCGTGGAATTAGTCACAAATGTTGAAGGAGAAAAGTGTACAACACATGAACAACAAGAAGGTTCAGTATCAATATTTATTTTATTTACTGCAAAAAATTTGTGTTTGATTTTATGAATTCAATTTTTATCACTAAATATTGAAATTATTTATGTATTTATATAAAAGTTAATTTCATTTTTATTACAGTTGACGTTGATAAAAGTATTCCTAGTAGGTCCGATGTGTTAACGTATGGTAAGCTTTTTCGTAACGTATTACGTTTAAAGTATATTCATGTGAGTTTCTCGATATTTTTTAAGTTATATAATACAATAATGATTAAAAATTATATACTTATTTGTTTTTCAGATAACTATACAAGTGATCATTCAGAGCTGTCAAGCACAAGAGAATCAATAATTGAATCTTCTGATACAGACGACGACAAAGACAATACGTTTTGGGAGGATTTGAAAAAAAAGGGCTCTTGAATTTAACATTTCTCATCATACCCTCAAAAGTTTAAGCGGAATCGTTAACAAAAGACTACATAACATTGTTCCTAACGATCCTATAACTCTTCTCAGAATAAATGATTTTTTTTTTTCTGTAGGCAATGGTAAATACTGGCATAATGGCTTATCTTTGCATCTACAAAAAATATTAGAACACATTGATGACGTTCCAAATATAGTTTCATTAGTATTTAACCTAGATGGTCTCCCTCCTATACCTATATTTTGTCAAACTTATGAAAAAAGACATCTTTCACCAATTGTTGTTGGTATTTATGAAAGAACAGGCGAACCAAGCGACCTGGAAGCTTACTTAACACATCTTGTGACGGAGTTGAAGGATCTTCTTCAAAATCCTATGGAAATTAAAACAAACAAAGGGCTTCAAAAGATGTACATTTTTTAAATAAAAGCTTTTATTTGCGCTTTAAACCATGTTTCAGATAACAGTTGCTTGAATATAATTATTAAAATGTTTTGTAATCTGCACTGAACTTTTACTACGATGAGTTTTTACCTGAAATAAATTTAAAAATAAATTATTTTGGTGAATATTGGCAAAATCAAAAAAAGCATTTTTAATTGTTTAAGGAACCCTAATAGTCAGCGGCAATGGCGTAATGTATGGTCGTCAAATAACCTTAAAACGATATTTTTGTCTTAACTACGTCATAAAGAGATAAGTGTGTGACAAAAGCGACAGGTTTTTACACTTAAAAAAAAAACATATTTTATAAATAGAAAAAACATAATTTTGTTAATATAAATTTAATGTTTTAATCCAAAATTACGATGTGGCATGAAAATATGAATAGTATTTACCCCGGTATATTGTCATAAAACTTACATTCCCAATCGAACTAAACGTTATGAGAGATAACAAGATATGCATGTAAAATAATAATTACCTTTTATTTCCTATTTATTTGAAACAAAACTATAAACATGATTCGAATCACTAAAAAGAAAATTAAAAATCAGTCTTACAGGTATTGTTATTTGACTCAAATAAAACCACAATATAACGAAACGAGTCGTTGTAAAGTTTTGATGCGACTACTGCGCGATGACAGTGGTAATTTCTTAACGTTCACACGACTTTTGAATGACGATAAGTTCGTCATCTTGTGACTTTTGTATGACCATTTAACAACAATGTACGTCGTATAAATGGGGCCCTTTTCGCGTTTAGCAAACGTTGTTATAACGTTAGTGTGACCTAGCTTTTGCGAACTGTGCGCTGTAGATTACGTTTACTAAACTATTAAACGACGTCAAATTGTTAGTTGGGAACTCAATACTTTCTATCGTGTCGCGGAAATCGCTGCTCGCGCCGCTGCCCGCGCCGCTGTCGCTCTCGCTGTCGCTGCCGTCCAGTTTGCAGCCTTTGTATATATGTATAAGATTATTGTAGTATGTATAAGAGTAGGTTTATATGTAGGTAGGTTTATTACATTGATGGTGCCCGCGACTTCGTCTGCATTGAATTAGTATTTCGAATAGGTTATTTTCTTCTCCAAGGTCCTATCTAAAAAAATAAACATGGAAAATCTTCCCCCATATAATATGTAGTTATAACTCCTAAACAATACATTACAAAGGCACATTCTAGGTAAAGCTATATTACTGTAAAGTTTCATAAAAATCCATTCGGTAGTTTTTGCGTGAAAGAGTAGCAAAAATCTACCCGTCTAGCCATTATCAGTGTATAATATGTTTAGTAACCTATATGTTTGGCTGTTTTTCACGGTCAAACGGCTTAGCCAATTTTAATGTAATTTGGTATGGTAGGTAGTTTATGAAGTCCTGTGTTGAGTTTTGACACTTACACCACTTTTTATTCTGAACTTCCAAGAGGCAAAAACGATCAATAAAGAAAACCTAAACGATATTGAGTTCTATTATTTCAAATTTAACTTTTTTACAATATATCTCTGTATGTACACTACCTACATTAAATCTAGCAAGAAGCTTTATTTATTAACTAGCTTTATCCCGCAACTTCGTATGCGCTTAACTACCCTTCTCGTGGAAATTTCAGAAACTATACAACCAGACACCCACTGAAAGAACCTTCATACCAAGTATCACACTCATGCACTCAAGGAATAAGTTTTTTTCATACAAACTAAAAATCATATATTTCCCGTGCCCGTGGGAATTTTGGGAATTTTTTTCATAGCACAACCAGTCACTCTTTGAAGAACCTTCATGCCAAGTATCACATCCGTACGCTCAAGGAATAAGATTTTTCACACAAACTAAAAAGTCCAACCCCTTCCCGTGGGAATTTCGGGAATTCCTTCCATAATACAAACAGACACTTATTGAGGCACCTTTATATCAAATATCACATCCGTGCACTCAAGGGATGGGATTTTCTCATACAAACTAAAACATCATATATTTCCCGTTCCCGTGGGAATTTCGGGAATTCCTTTCATAACACAACCAGACACACATTGAAAAACCTTTACACCAAATTTCACATCGGTGCACTTAAGGAATAAGATTTTTCATACATACTAAAAAGTCCAACCCTTTCCCGTGGGAATTTCGGGAATTCCTTCCATAATACAAACAGACACTTATTGAGGAACCTTTATATCAAATCACATCCGTGCACTCAAGGGATGGGTTTTTTCATACAAAATAAAACATCAAATATTTCCCGTTCCCTTGGGAATTTCGGGAATTCCTTTCATAACACAACATGACACACATTGAAAAACCTTTACACCAAATTTCACATCGTGCACTTAAGGAATAATTCATACAAACTAAAAAGTCCTATATTTCCCGTTTCCGTGGGAATTTCGGGAATTCCTTCCTTAGTGCACCCCTACATCTCCTAAAGAATGTATGTTCCAAATTTCAGCTCTCTACGCCCAGTAGTTACGGCTGTACGTTGTCTGTCAGTCACTCAGTCACTCAGTACCTCAGTCACTCAGTACCTCAGTCACTCAGTCAGTAACGGAACAGTTTTATATATATTGATTGATGATTTAGCCCTATCAACATAGTAAACTTTTATACTACATACCAACTATCTTTCGGATTTATTATAATATTATAATATATGTCAGCCACAGATGTCAGCAGAATAGAACGACAAACAGACAGACACAAAAAGAAATATTTTTCTTTCAAATTCTTACTTTTTTTTTCATTTCTTAATAACCTTAGGTACATATTTTTTTTGTAAAAATATTTCATGTTCACACGTTATTGTTTACTGTTTTATATATACATATGTATGTAAAGATAGATGCATGGTAAAAATTGATACAAAATAAAAAAATATATAATAAAAAAAAATTACGCGAGCAGGATCGAACCCACGACCTTAGACTCATGGTCGGTCTACGCGCAACTGAGCTATGAGTACTTCTGATCTGTATGCCGAACATCTCCACTATATTCTAGTAAGTTTTAGGCATAACTTTTAAAAATCTATTACAATTTTTTTAGATCCTAGATTTTTTTATGTCTGCAGAATCTGCTCATCATCCTGGACAACTTTTGTTAAGGCATCATATCTATATTTATTACGGTTTTGATGATCCCTTAAGGGTTCTGCATCAGGTGTTCCAGTAACCGAAATAAAATATACCCTATATGTTGCCCCGGCTTCACAGCTATACATCAAAAAAAGTTTCATTCAAATCCTTCCAGCGGTTCCAGTGATTAGCGTGTGCAAACAGACAAACTTACAAACAAACAAACAGACAATTTTTTTTTTTCAGAAAAATTCTTTTTTCATTTCTTTATAACCCTAGATATTTTTTTTTGTAAAACTATTAAATGTACAGACACGTTTTTTTTACTGTTTTATTATATGTACTTATTGATAAAATAATTATGAAAAAACAAACTGAACATAAGGCTTATAAATTCTTTGTAAGTGAAAGTAAAGTAGACCTATTTTTAGATGAAAAAATATGGCCAGAAGGTATAATGTTTCGACGCTTTGTACATTTTAAACAAAGGTACCAAGAACGCGTAACGAATACGGCCAGTTACAAAACTAATAATGAATAGACCATTTACGTTAACAACATTCAACTGTAAAAATATTAAACATTCAATCAATGATGTAAGGGACATGTGTAAGGTCTCTGATATAATAGCACTACAGGAAACACGGCTATTGCCAGATGAGATTCCATATCTGAGCACAATGGACGGCGACTTCTCTGCGTGCGGGACCTCGGCAATGGAAACGGCGGCCGGGCTGCTGCGCGGCCGGCCCTACGGCGGCGTGGCGCTCTTGTGGCGTTCTCAGCTGTTCAACAGTGTTTCAGTAGTACAGTTTAGTGATCCGAGTCTTTGTGCAATAAAAGTAATGACGAGTGACAGGCCTATCCTAATTATATGTGTTTATATGCCTACGGATGCTGCGGACAACCTAGTGAATTTTACGAACTGCTTGGGAACGGTGAGTGCAATAACAAATGCATGCATGATCGAATCAGTGTACGTGCTAGGTGATTTTAATGCCCACGCAGGTGAATTGTTTTTTAATGAACTTGACGGGTTTTGTAAAGAACTAAAGTGGATTTGTATCGACACGGAAAAATTAGGTTTAGATAGTGATACATATACATACGTGAGTGAAGCACACGGGTCGCGCCGTTGGCTCGATCACTGTTTAATTACGAACTCGGCTTTGACATCTGTTAATAATACATATGTAAAATATGACCCACTGTGGTCTGATCACTATCCGCTTATATTAGAATGTAATTTTCATATATTGACGGTGAAGCTTAAGCTTTAATTGGGTTAACCCAATAAAATCATTAATTAATAAAGCCGTCTGGGGGGAAAGACAACCAGAGGACATACTTTTATATAGAAAAGAGTGTCATAAAAATCTTAGGTTAATTGACTTTCCTTCTCAATTAGGGCCTTGTTGCGATAACATATGTAAGAATAAAAACCATACTGATATTATAGACCAACTCTATACAGATATAGTTAGCTCTCTCACTCATTCAGCTGGAAGTACAAAGTTGTGCACTAAGCAAGGGAGAGAGGCTGTAATTGGTTGGAATAGGCATATCAGCGAGGCTAACAGAGAGGCCAGGTTAAAGTTCCAGGTTTGGGTGCTACATGGTAAACCCTTTTGTGGAAAAACCTATGATGATATGTATGTTAGTAGAAAAGTATTGAAATCGAAATTAAAATGGTGTCAACATTACGAAAATAAAATAAAAATGGATTTAATTGCCACAAAACATACTAATCAAGATTTCCGTGGTTTTTGGAAGTCCACAAATAAACTTAACCCTAAGCCTGGCTTACCTGTGAGCGTCGCTGGCGTTAATGATATAAAAAAATATTATAATTGTTATCTGTTTTGTGCATATATGAATAAATAAATAAATAAAAAACATTGCTAACTTGTTTAAGAATCATTTTTTAGTTCAGACGCCTTTACACCCGACTCCTTCGGTGTTTTCAGCTGATCCGATGGAGGTCAAATTGAGCTTACGATTTACAGCTGAAGAGATAGACAAAGCCATTAAATCAATATCATGCGGTAAGTCTCCTGGCCACGACGGTATCAGCATTGAACACCTACAGCATGCTGGTCCAGAAAATCTCGGGTATTGTCTATGTTGTTTAACCTTTGCATAATTCATAGCTATTTACCTACTGAATTAATGAAGACGATAGTTATCCCAGTGGTGATTTATAGGCCTATATCACTAGCTACTACTATAGCCAAGGTATTGGACAGGGTGCTTGAGACCCAATTAAATAAACATCTTAAATTAAATGACACTTAATTTGGTTTTAGGCCCAGACTCTCAACCGAAACCGCAATTTTGGCTCTCAAGCATACTGTCCAATATTATACTAGTCGAAGTACACCAATTTACGCTTGCTTTTGGGACCTATCTAAAGGTTTTGACCTGGTTTCCTATGACATGTTATGGGAGAAGTTGAAGTAGGAGAACATGTGTCCTGAAATAATAAATATTTTTCGCTACTGGTATGGGAACCAGGTCAACAGTGTAAGATGGGCGGGACAGCTATCGGACCCATACAAAATGGAATGCGGCGTGAGGCAGGGAGGTCTGACCTCTCCTGTCTTATAAACGAGCTTATTGAGACGCTCAGCAGTACTCATGTCGGCTGTCATATAGATGATGTATGTGTTAATAATATAAGTTACGCTGATGACATGGCGCTGCTGAGCGCCGCGGTGTGTGGTCTAAGGAAACTTCTAAGCATATGTGAAACATATATCAAAACACATGGCTTACTCTATAATGCAAAGAAAAGTAATTTTGTGATTTTTAAATCTGCCAATAAATGCCCGTCCAGTATTCCACCTATTAAAATTAACGGTGTTCCCTTAAAGCGAGCAGACACTTTTAAATACCTGGGCCATGTCGTGACCTGTGATAGAATCTGCGCGATGATTGCGATATTGAAAGGGAGCGGAGGACCTTGTCAGTGAAAGCTAATATGATATCCCGAAGGTTTGCACGATGTTTGATACAAGTAAAGATAATATTATTCAGAGCATTTTACTCGTGCAGCCTGTGGACTTACTATACTCGAAAAGCTTACGAGGCCCTTCGTGTCCAATACAATAACGCGTTCAGGGTGCTGGTGGCACTGCAGCGCGTCGGGCATGTTCGCTGCGGCCCGCGTCGACGGCTTCCACGCCATCATGCGCAAGCGGGCAGAGTAGACTGCCCTTTCATTAACAATGTCAGTAAGCAACATGTTTTATCTATTTAATTAATTAATCTCGACATAACTAATTTGACATTTAAATTTGACATGATAATTTTATTCGATAGGGTTTATTTGGGTTAAGCTTCATTTAATTAATTTGATCTGTTTAATTGTTTCTACATGCTATTTTGATATATTTTACAGTTTGACATTTTTATTTATATAAATTGTCATTTTTACACTATTGAAATTTTTATAGTTAAGAGCACAATTTGATACAATTGTGTGTAAAGTGCACAATTTGATGATTCTTTTTAATTCATCAAAATCATTGACATGTTCAAACAATTTGTGATGAGCCCTTGTAACTTGAAAATAAACAATTATTATTATTATTATATTAAATGTGATTAGATTTTGTTCCAATTAAATTAACTCTATTATTCTTATTTAATTAAATTCAATACTTTATTTTATTTTTTAAGTGACATTGTTGAATTTTATTAATCATTACTATGGGTATATGCCACCTGCAAATAAATTGATTTCTTTACAGCTCGATATACCTCTTTTAAATTCAGCAACCCAATAAGCCACAGTGGAATAGGGTAAAGCATCATTCCCTAATGTCTGTTGAATGTCCGAAAAAATCTCTTTCGTTGACATTTTTTTCAGGAACAGATACTTTATTACCGCGCGTAACTCGTTTTTCTCCATAGTTTCGTGTTTTTATCAGAACACTCAACAATAAAATTAATATTTTGCGAAGGATCTGTCGAAAACAATTGATAGTCTGGATAAATAATATGTAACTGTCAATCTTTAAAAAAAATATCGAACTGCCTCCAAAAAGGTTAAATACATATAAGTTTCTAAAAACTTTTTGATTTACCCTAGTACAACGCTTACATACTGTACCTAAGTATTCAGAGATCACACTAAAAAATTTGCAAGAAACAAAATGTTGTAACCAAAATATTTATGATTATTGCTTTTTAAATTCCTCTCTTTTACATTTTAAACATTGATTTCATGCGATCGACCCATTTTTTTAAACAGGAGGACTACAGATCTGAATGCATATTTTCTACGTGCTGATGGGTCACTATCACTGCCTCTTCGGATTTGTTAAAAGTGAAACCCCTCATCTCTTTGATTCTGGGATAAATAAAGTAATCAGAGGTAGCTAGGTCGGGCCCACGTAGGAAATATATAGAGGAGCTGCCCTATCCAGTTTTCTCTAGGGACTCAAGTGAAGCCTACGGGCGGGGTGCGGGAGGGGTAAGCGGTGGGTTATGATGGCCAATCATAGCCAAACAAGCGATGGCATTAGCCACCTAATAGCGAGTAGTAAAAATCGGTTGAAACGTAAGGTTAAAATATTCAAATGATCATCAAAAAAGTTCAGCTGTACTTTACTAGGTGGCTCTAGTTTTTTAACGAAATTTCATACGTTCCAAATCTGTCAGAATAAAACCGCGAAATAAAAGTATTTCTACTTGCAGCCAAAGATTTAAATCTTTGCTTGAAGCTACATTTTTCGAGGCATAAAAATCACCTAGGCAACAAATAACAATCTGGAATTTTGGACATAAATAATTTAAACAAACAATTAGTAAAAAATAATTATGAATGAAATTATTTTCGTGGTTAGTTAATTTTATTTGGATTGTCAATGTAACTCCTTTATATAAGTATAGAAAATTAAATTTTAATTTTACATAGAACAACAGAGGATTTAATTTTTTTTTTAAATATCTACGCGTGTACAGGATGGGCGACGAGTCATACTTTTTTGGATGCTAAAAATGACGGTTTTGTTGACCGTGTTAGAATTAAGCAGCGTAAATTTCAGAGAAATCCTTCACCGTCATCATCAAACTACTCAATATCTGTTTCAGAATCCCTTCTTTCTGGCACATCAAGCGTTACAAATCTGTCAATTTTTTTTACTAGAATCAGAACTCTATGCCCTCGACATTAAGTTAAAATTGGTTGGGGAAATTTGACAGGTGATCTAACGCTTGATCTAACGCTAAATGATCTAACGCTGGCTTCTGTACCTACTTAATTCATATTAAAATTCTCGATTTCTTGTTATCTGTTTACATTTCTTGACCAGTAGTTTGCGCGAAATTTAAAGCAAACTATTGAAATTTTGATTTCAATATATACCTAAAATATTGTAATTAAATATAATATTCTAGTATTTTCAGTTTTGATAAAAATACTAAGTAGTCATAAATTTATTTAGAGTTTATCAAACGTAAATAAAAATAAATAAAAAAATATTTTTTTTATATGCATTAACCAATTATCAATACATATAATAAAACAGTAAAATAAACGTGTCTGTACATTTAATATTTTTACAAAAAAATTTATCTAGGGTTATGAAGAAATGAAAAAAGAGTAAGAATCTGAAAAAAAAAATTTGTCTGTTTGTTTGTTTGTAAGTTTGTCTGTTTGCACACGCTAATCTCTGGAACCGCTGGACGGATTTGAATGAACCTTTTTTTGATGTATAGCTGTGAACATATAGGGTATATTTTATTTCGGTTACTGGAACACCTGATGCAGAACCCTTAAGGGATCATCAAAACCGTAAGAAATATAGATATGATGCCTTAACAAAAGTTGTCCAGGATGATGAGCAGATTCTGCAGACATAAAAAAAATAGGATCTAAAAAAATTGTAATAGATTTTTAAAAGTTATGCCTAAAACTTACTAGAATATGGTGGAGATGTTCGGCATACAGATCAGAAGTACTCATAGCTCAGTTGCGCGTAGACCGACCATGAGTCTAAGGTCGTGAGTTCGATCCTGCTCGCGAATTTTTTTATTATTATATTTTATTTTTATTTTGTTTACAATAAATATTTAATTGTGAACAAAATTGTCTTTGACACCACTTGATTTCAATCAAGATCCAAAGAGATATCGTAATAATTTTAAAATAACTCCGTAATAAAATAGGTAGGTATGTTCGATAAGACGCGGGCGGGCGAGCGAGTGATTCGCTGGCATGGCCGGCCACTCACGCTGTTAATTGTTCGAGATACCTACCAAACTCGGGGTGCCTATGACTATATTCACCCAACTTTTATTATTTCACTTGGAAATAAGATTTTCTGAATGAACCACCAAATTTTTGTAACGGTTGGGAGTCAGACTACCTACGACTTTCATTTTATAACTTTCTATTCCAAAATATTAAAAATACTAAGTTTTTTTTCAAATCGGTGAATAAGCCCGAATTTGACCTCATTCTCACCTGATGGTAAGTATAAATGAGGTCGAATACCGAAGCCAAGCCAGTTCTATCATAAACCCGTTTGCGGCTCTAGAACTGGCTCTTTATAGTTTTCGGGACGCGTCACCGCTGGCAGTAGTGATATTTAACGGCAAATTTCAGTCAGCCGAGACAGTCAGTTTACCACCAAGCGGGGCTCACTCGGATTAGTCAATTATTCAGAGGCGGTAGGGTTATTCTAGGGGTAAATTATAACTAAATTGTCGTCAAAATCAATGAATGCTGGGTTTCAATATTTTACATGATTAAAAGCTACTACAAACGAATGGTAGGTAGTTATAAGAATAGTAAGTAGTAATTTGACAAGTCTCTCTATCCAATAAAACCTCTATCCCTAAAATGACTTTTAAGGTATGCCCGGGAAGAGAAGCAACTGGTACATTCTATGATTTTCTGTTGCTCCCAGTCCAGCGTGGAAGCAACGAACGAACAGTGTTTTTGATATTGTAACGTGGCATTAGTAGATTAGATGTAAAAGCGTTCGGATAGCCAGAAGAAAAAAAACTGAACTACACTAAAAAAAAACATGGGAATAAGAATTCTAAGGAAATACTCCTGGTAAAAGTACTAGGGGCTTAAAAATAATAAATCTGAAAAATAGTTGGTATGCAGTAGAAAATTTTGCTATGTTGATAGGGCTAAATCATTAATAAAGCTTCTTGCGCGATTTAATACAGGTAGGTACAGAAGGCAGCAGGTCAAGCATTACATTACCTGTCAAATTTCCCCAAACAAATTTAACTTAGGTAATGTCGAGGGCATAGATTTCAGATTCAAGTAAAAAAAAATTTACAGATTTGTAAGACTTGATGTGCTGCCTTCTGTACATACAGAGATAATATTGTAAGAAAGTTAAACTTAAAATAATGGGACTCAAGGTTTTATTTATTTCGTGATCATTTCTAGCTCTTGGAAGTTAGAAACCGTAGATTTAGAAGTAGAATAAAAAGTACCGTAGGTATGTGTTAACTACCAAAAGAAATTACATTAATATTGGCTCAGCCATTTTACCGTGAAAAGTAGCCAATCATAACTATAGATAGATACACATTACAGACTGATGGCTGGATGGATGGATCTTTGATACTCTTTCACGCAAAAACTGTCGAATGTATTCTTCTGAAACTTTACAGTAATATAGCTTTACCTAGAATAACAATAAGCTATAATTAATGAAGATAGGTATTGCATTACCTATGTTTGTTAGGAGTTATACATATTATATGGGCGAAGATTCTTCATTTTTATTTTTGTTATTAAAGATAGTACTAAGGACCTTGGAGAAGAAAATAACCTACTCGAAATACTAATTCAATACAGACGAAGTCGCAGGCATCCTCTATGTAATATACCTACCTACCTGTACTTTTTCACAAAACACCTAGGTGAAACTGCGGATCACAGCTTTGTTGTAACAGTTTTTGAAGTAACTCTGTCTGTTTATCTATCAGTAACGCCTACTGAATCGATTTTGACGAAATTTTTAATAAGGTAAGTTTAAACTTCAAGGAGGATATAATAATAGTATTTATCCAACTCCAACAACCGGTATCCACGCGGACGAAGTCGCGGGCACAGCTAGTAGAGCAATAAAATAGCAGTCAACACAACGTCAAAACAACACAACGTTTTTACAAACGCTCACCGCTTAAAACACTTATTTAACATTAACATTTGTGTTATCGAACTATCCACATCGTTGGCGAAAAATACGATGTCATCTATGGATGTTATTATTATTATTATTGGCAGTTTTGGGACTATATGAGCAGTCTTGTCCGCTCCTCACCTTGAAGATCTATTGTGTGAGTCCCAATTTATAACTGGCCGCACACTCCAATGAGTCCAGGAAATTTAGGATTTTCCTTACGGGGATGGTCTTAATCTCTTTTGGATCCAGTTTGTGCTTATCCAGGTGAGTGGAGCGCTTGTGCATAACTGCAGGGCAGTGGCACAGTAGGGTTTCCTCTGCGCTTTCGCAGTATCTGCAGAGCGCCGTGTCAGTGAGACCCAGGTTGGAAATATGCTTGTTTAGTTTGCAGTGTCCTGTTAGTGATCTTGCCACTGCGCGTAGTTGGGGTTTGTTAAGAGATACTACCGATTCTGTGTATGACTTGGAGTATCCCTCTATCAGTTCCCTTGAGTGTCTCATGCCTAGTGAAAGTTCCCCGTGGCCTTTGCTTTCTGAGAGGCACTGGGTGGTGAGTATTAAACGCGTCAGGCTCTTCGGGATGCCGCAGAATGCTTCTGGATCGTATCGACTACCCATTGCTCCTGCCCTCGCGAGTTCATCAGTGGCTTCATTTCCGTCTATACCGGAATGGCCCGGAACCCATATAATAAAAACTCTATAATATCTGTTTAGCGCTTCATGGCATTGCTTCACCAGTTTGGAGTCAACCCTTGAGGAGTCGAGTGCCTTTAATGCAGCTTTGCTGTCAGAGCAGATGTATATGGTTTGCCCTTTGTAGTCTCTGTTTAGGCTGATTTCCGCACATGATAGAATGGCGGTGATTTCAGCCTGGAAAATCGGAGGGTGATGACCCATGTTGAAGCTAGCTCCATACTTGGGTCTCACCCCGTGAATTCCATAGCCAACCTTGGTTTTCATCTTTGAGCCATCCGTGTACCATATGTGGCTGTAGTCCTCGCAGACTACCCGGCTCTTGCTCCAATCTTCTCTGCTTGGGAATTCCACTTGATAGAATTTGGTGAATAGCATCTCCAGCATTGTGCTGTCCGTAATAATTTAATAAAAAAATAAAAAATATAATTTAACAAATTATTAAACTGAAATATTTTTTAACTGACCTTTCGCGCGAGAGTGAATATAGACGAAACTAGTGTGCAAGCGAGAGAACATGATAAGCGCCGCCATTTTCAATTCCTTTCTTTAATGAACCATGTTATTATAAATGTCATATTAGTATTGATCAAGGTATACTTTCTTTCAAACTTCTAATGTTGCCGTGTCAACCTTTGGTGCCTTTACCTTAGGACAGCGGGCTAAATATTTTTAGAAGTTTATACAAGTTTGCCCATTTCGTAGAAAATGAAGCTTAAGGATCATTTTAGGAAAACAGTCAACCTGTCATAGGACCTTAATAATAACCGTATAATAGTATATTATGTGAGCCGAGATATTAATGAGCCGAGACTGTAATTAGCAACGCTCACGAGTTACATACGACGTTTTTCAACACACTTGTGAGTAAAAGACAGACATACGTGGTCATAAAATAACAAACACATTTGATAACAAAGCTGTGAATTGTAATTGAAAAATGGCGCCGAACCTCGCGCATGCGCGTAAGTTTTTTTTTCCGCCAAATGTGTCAATGTCTGTCTGTATAGCATATACAGCCTATTTTAAGTGAAAATGTTTAATTTGGAGTGGTAAATGCAAATATTTTATTATTTTATAACAAATTATTGTAAATTGTGAGTAATTTGTTTGATATACAAATTTGTTTTACTAATATAAGGCGCAAACATTAAAAAATGTATATGGATTTGAAGTGGTATAAAACCTCTTTGTTGTTTCTGAAAATATTTAATGTATAACCCGGACCAATAAAATATGCTCTGTTTACTCGCATGTAATTTGCACAAAGGTACAATTCAACTTTGTAGGATTTATTATATTATGCACTAGGGTATAATATATTATGCACGCGTGACTTATAGCCCAGTTTATAGTTCAATAGAATATTCAATAGAATAACGCTCACTTTACGAGCAAGTGTGTTGAAAATATTCTTATTACCTCGGCCTCCCTAGCTGCTCTTTACACTAAAAATGTTCCGCCGCCCCTTCGTGCCTGCAGTGTCCTTATAATACCTGTTTTCTTCCTTTCATTCATTATTTGCCTTTAAAACTGAGTACGATGAGCATAGGTATATGATGATTTAAAAATAAGTACCCTAGGAGTGTACCAGTCCCTTCCTGAGGAAAACTCAGGTAGTCCCATTTCCTTTTTGGGGGGGGGGGGGGGCAAAATTCCCAATGGTTGCCATACGACGTTTAGTCCCCATCAGGAAAAAGGAGGGCAAAATAATGAATGTCGGAATTACGCGCCTATGGGGAACTCGTTTGCAGACTGCGAGGACGCCTGAATCCCCTGAGGTCGCCAGGGTGTTCTCTCAAACCGGTCGCCAGCTGGCACGAAGTAATACATTTTTCAAAGTATAGAAATATAGCAAATTTGCAGACCCTACTTGTTTGTTTACTCTCAGGTTATAGCTGGAGAGCTAGTGAATCCTGCGAGTAACGGTCTTCCTTTAAGGTGCGAAATTTGTATACTTACGATTTATAGCATGCTAAGAGCAATAACCATGACCTGGCAGTCGACAGTCCTGCACGTCATCAGGAGAAAGTTTATTTTACCTCATTAACTATGCACTTTCCAACTCGCCTGGCACATAATTGTGCTCATGATAATCTCCTATCATTTTTTTTACAAGGTGAACAAAAAATTAACTACAACCTATAAAAATTTTAGCCGTATAGAAACAATTTGACGTTCGTAAAGTGTATAAAATTACCTACTACGAATAAAAAAGTTTTCATTTTCATTTTCATTTTTCACAAGTTTTTTTTCTGAATTTATTTTACAGTTTGAGCAATAAAGGGGCTGATGATCTACAGGGCTGACTATAGCCATAAGCATGCTATAAATCATAAGTAGGTATACAAATTGCTAACCTTACAGGAATATCGTTACTCCAAGGGTTCATAAGCTCTTGGACTATTAGATTGTTTTCCTTTCAACAATTTCTATTAGCACTTTAAGTAGGTACCACAAGTAAGCCCATAATTCATAAACTTTGGCGTGTCCATGATCCATGACTTGACGCCTAATGTATGAGTCAACCACTTATTCCGGGATTTGTACCGTGACTTTGGTACTACAAACGTTCGTGAGATTAATAAATTAGGCTTTCGATTTGTAGAAATGATCGATATTACTAGCTTACTACGCATATTTACGTATATCTACTAGTTATTTTATTAATGTCATGTGGTCGCACATAATTGAAACAAGGTTTTGGGTATAAGCTACGTTGAACTGTGGTCGGGATGAATAAAACGTTGTTACCAAGCGACGCTGAACTAATGCAAACATTGTTCAATTATGACTGTGGCTGATATCACATGTACGTAGTATCATAGGTAGACGGTATTTGCAATAGCATGAGCTGTATGCCAAGTGCACCTGACGCCACCGCGACTAGTCAGCTTAATTTTCAGGTCAACAAATTCTGCTGTACTTAGTAATATTTCTATCTTTTTATGTGTATAATGTGGATTTCATAAAGAATATGAGTGTATATTTCGTAAGCTACAATAGATTCCCATTATTATATAAAGGCTTACAAAAAATAAAACAAACTTCTTATAATTAAATAAGTATATTGAGCACCGAATTCAACTAAATGTAATGCAATTTATTTGACCGTTACAGCGCTGAGAGAGAAAGACAATTGCTTTCATTTTGTACAAATTAGTTGCTCATTGCGGAATGTCTTTGGAGACAACTTTAAAGTATGATATTAAAACGTAAAACTGTTTTGACAAGATTCACGAGTGTCGTTGCCACCCCGGGCGAGGGGAGGGGGTGCTTATCGTCTTATCGCTAGTGTTTCTTTGCGGAAACGCTGCGGCCACTCATCTCCGGGGCACAAGGAAACGGTGGAGCTTGATTCGTTTTCAAAACTTCGAAATTACGTATAGGTATTATTATTCATTATAGCCTGAATAATGACCGTGCTTTGATAAAATTTCGCGAAAAATAACTAGCCAAAACATAGAAGTAACATCTAGCAACGATTAACCCTTTATATCCCAGGATTAAATCGTATGCATAGGTCATGAAGATACTGTTATTGTACTTACTGTTTTGTAAATTTTTAGTTTTAGGTATTAAATATTTTAAAAAGAAATATCTTTCAGTTAAATTTAGGTTTCCTAATTATGTTCTATGTGCTACTAAAGACCTAGAGATCGACGTGCTGTAGTCAAGACGTAGGTAATTATTTACATATTACCTACATTAAGGTGTTAAATTTATATTTTGCCCTTGTAGGCATTAGCATCTGTGGTTGAAATATGTCTGTACAATCCTTCCCACCCCTTATAGAACCTGCAGACTATTCATCGACAACGATAAATCGGTCCTTTGTATCGATATTTTCTCAAAATATGGCACTTAGAGTATGTATTTTTTTAGAATATGGCATCTTTGTTTCTGTGGGCTTAATTATGGTATCAAATCGAGTAATTCTATCTTTTATGGTGCGCATGTTAACCAACATAATATTTATCTATTTTATATAAAACAATAAAATAATATTTATCTTGTCGATTTGAGTCTTTATCGATGGTCGCATGCTGCAGGTATCAATTCGATAAGTGGGTAAGTATATTTATTCAATATAGATATTTATCAAGAGAACTCGCATTGAGTTTATAGGAGATAATTCTAAATAATAAAGTCTACTGCACAGTTATCTTTATTCTCAACGCTCACTTTTTAACAGCGTTATTAACGGTGGAATTAAAACGCGAGAGGCCGTCGAGAACGATTTAATTAAAGACTAACGAAGGAGGACCCTTGCTTCTTTCTGCCATCTACCTGTCCGCATTTCATTTATTTCGCTGCTTCTGTTTACCGCCACTTTTGTTTTACTTATTACGAATTTATTGTGGTGATCATCTCTCAAGCTAATTTAAAATTCCCGTAGAGACGAAACGTAGATTTATGATTTGTTAACTTTATCGTCTGTCTTTTTGTGACCAACTAATATAACTGTCTGAAGCATTTGGATTGATTTAAGCAAGTTCAGTTTATTATTGCAGACCTAGAACTCTAATCTTAAAAACTGGTGCATTCAAATCGCTGACACAGACTATTATTTTCCTACCAGAACTAAAACTGTATCTATGATTATATGCAAGATTTTTTTATAACAAAATCTTGCGATAACTAGAACGGATATATCATAGGGTAAATTACAGTACCTACCTATAGTTTAAATTTAAAAGAGAGAGGTAAAGCGCGGGCACAAGCAATACACTAAGGTAACAAGTAAATGTGCTATATTTTTATTCAGGGAAGTTTTAAATTCAAAAACAAATTGCCTCGCAACAAGCTGGGATTTAGGCGTGTCACACATGCGGGCTGGTCAGATACCACTGATCCCTTGTGA
The DNA here is from genome assembly GCA_944452665.1 of Stenoptilia bipunctidactyla. Taxonomy (NCBI): domain Eukaryota; kingdom Metazoa; phylum Arthropoda; class Insecta; order Lepidoptera; family Pterophoridae; genus Stenoptilia; species Stenoptilia bipunctidactyla. The sequence goes on from OX101721.1 coordinate 37,727,512, forward strand.
TTTACGGCGAATGACACGCTAATGTACGCTGGGCTTAACCACAAGGTGCACCCCTTTGCGGCGTAAGTGGCTACTTCTCTTAACATCATTTTATGTAGCTACTTTATTAATTTTTAGACTTATAGACTAGGCTTTTTTGTTTATTATCATTTTTTTTAATTGAAGATGTTGTCGTATTATTTTATTTAATATGAAAATTTAAATCTGTTGTTCTATGACATGGCCAAGTTTTAGCAAAATCCGTTAAGAAGGTTCAACTTGATTTATTAATATTATATGTATAATATAATATTATAATTGTTAATATTTTGTCAAAGTTCCATGTATCTTTAAATATTTTTAACATTATTAAGTTTTTAAATAAAACATTTAAGGTGCTTTTATTAAACTTTAATTTGCTATTTAACGGCTATCTTCAAACTACTGTATGATCGATTATAAAATTGGTGTGACGGCAATAAATCGTCAGACCAATTTCGACGGTCCTTTGCTACAAATAGAGTCGCTGAGTTAAATCAACGGCAATTTTTCGCGCGAAACTATGTTTCTCTTGTTATTTTTAAGAACATTAACTTGATTTTTGATAACTTCATTCCCAGTACAGATTTATAAAGTAATTCAAATCAGCCGCAACTTTGAAATAAATGCCTACAGCGCCGCGGTCCGTTCACATGTGATAGGGCTGCCCGCCTTCAGCGTTTAAATTACATTTGCCTACTTTGTGTTTACTTCCATTTTATTTTGTGACTGCAAATATACTTTCTTTATAAAAATAAATAAAGCACTTTGTAAATTGAACAGGAAGTGTTCAACAAAAAATACGTTTTGTGTCAAAAAACCATGTTTACGTTTGAATAACAAATCGGTCTTATAAATTAGCGACCAAAAAATACTTGCGCTTCGATTGAGATCCACGAAAAATGTATTATTACATTTTAAAGTATAAACAATCCGCATATTGACGTAAACCTCAATCAACAATTGTTTCGGTATGCAGACACTCGCTACTGGCCGCATGCCGAGCGCATGCCGAGATCGAGCCACGTAGGTATAGCTTGCGTTTCTTCCGTTTGTATGAAGTTGAATTACTGTAGATATCTCTATTGTGCTTCATTCCTTTAACGAGCTACGATTTATTGCTTGACCGATTATACGATACATTAGATGGGCATATTTCACATTGTTTCAACCTTGTATTTCAAATTAAATTAAGTAACTACCTATACAATTCAAAATCAAGTTAAGATTTTGAACTATAGATAAATTTCCCATAAACTAGTGTATAGAAAATCTTAAAATAAGCTCAAAAATCTATTGAAACCATTGTTTTGATTACTACTTAGTTTCATTAAAATCAGTTCAACAGTTTTGATTCTATCACAAAGACAGACTCTTCATGAGATCTACATTTATAGAAAATATATACATAACCATTCTTTTAATATATAAAATAGTTCCAGTTAAAAATATACATATATATATAAATATATTAATATTTTCGAATGCTTTCTTAACCGTTATTAATTATTTAAATTCAAGAAATACGGCAAGTATAAAAAGGAGCCTTTTATACCTAAAATTGCTATTTTGCTTTTTCATTAAGGTGAGGCTGTTCATTTGCAAAATGATAAATATGGCATAAATTATTTCATTTAATATTCAATTTCGTTCTTTCTCTTTGCTTCGAGTTAAAACGGGTAACGAATAGATACTTTGCCGTTTTTTCATAGCCATGATACTGTTTGTCGTCGCTTAATTTTGTATTTAAATATGAGGGGTGCCGTTCAAAAGAACACTTGACAAATCCTTGTGCTAACACATGGATGCACCTGCGACTATCAATTATTTTTATTAATGCAGAAATTTTATAAATAGAACTGCATTATAGAAGGATCCTATGCTTTACGTTAATATATTTGCCTTCTTTGTTGAGTGTTCCGCAGTTGCCAACCACGGCATATCCTTTCAGGATTTCGTCGTTTATTAAGGCTTCTGAAGGTTCATAAGTCTAAGGGTCATAGACGTATAGTTTAGGAAATTTATGACTTGTTATATTATAATTTAGTGACGCGTTGCCGCCGTAAAGTTGAGCTTAAAAGATCAACGCGAAAGTGGCGTCCCCAGCCGACGGGCGCGACTTGTTGACGGCTATAGTTTATGGGTTGCGCAAGAAATAAATTAATGTTTTACGAGCACGTGTAACAGGCACCGAATATTACTTTTATTGTGCTTAATTTAAAATAATAAATACCTTTAATGCTATAGCTTAGAAAAATTTATAAAAACGTTATTTTACTTACATGAAATATTTCTAATAAACTTTTTTTTATTAAAATATGTGTTTTAAAGAAGATGGCATGAAATAAAAATAAAACGTAATAGCTTTAAAAGAAAGAACCTGATTAGTATAAGAAAGTCTTAGATTCACCGCCCCCGGCCCCAACCCGTGCTTCCTGGAACCGAGAATTTATGAAATTTGAAAAGTTCTCGCCTCGCCGGGAAAAAATGTGATTAAATATGTTTTGTTCAAGAGCAAGACATTAAAGCGATGTTAAGGGTGCGATAATGAGGCTGTTGATAAGCGTTTATTAGCTGGCCCGCCGGCGATCTCAATAAGCATTTGCCCGCGCTATCAAGGGAGAGTTAAATCACCTTAACGCATTTTTTGAAAGCTACTCCTTCATGAAAAACATTTTTAGAAGCTTTTAGTTTGTTACACGGGTGCTGGAAGAGTTTCATCCTTATGAAACTGGCTTTTAATTTATGGAATCGCTTTTATTAAGATCTGCCTAAAAATATCACATTAAAATATCGACAAATTATTCTGAAATAATACTGATATTATATACAACATACTTAGTTTAGATTCCCTATCATTGAGTTACTGTTGTCGTTATGGATGCTACAATAAGGAGTTATTTCAGTAGTAAGCTGTCAGGATTGTTAGGCGATCACAAAGACAAGGCGCTAACGTGCGGCAAATCCCGGGCGCTGCGGCTCAGGTGTTCTGCGGGTCTACTTAGATACGCCCCTAAACCTGGGCTGCTCCCATCTCTACGTCATATATTGCTGTGAACATAATTTACATAAATATAAAATTGACATATGTACTTTAATAAAATAGATTTTTTTATGAAGACTACTTAATATGGACGGAGATCGTAGCAATTTTAAAAAGTTTGTTTTTTAAGTAGGCCCGGCCGAAACTTGAATCTAGGACTTCTCGCACCTCAGGCGGACACTTTGTTAATGCACTTTGACTAGTGAAAACATAAAGAGTAATTCAGAAAGTATGCTTTAACAGTAGCAGTAAGTGCTTATATTTAAAAATTACGAAATTCGGTTTATACAGTTCTCTACAAGTAAGATAATATGGTAAATCAATTTATAATTTTGATGAACCTTGATCTTTTTTCTATTTTTTTTAAATTTACATTAACTGGAATGGGATACTTACCATGTTCTTTATTTATTTTGAGTCTTCGATATTTCAGCAATGTTACACGCGCCATGATCACGACGGCACTGAAGATGCGGGTACTAAAGTTGAAAAAATTCAACAAAAAAATTATAAGCAATTTACGTGACCCTGAATTGTCCTTAAATAACCTTTAATAATCTTTCCAAAACAGGAGCGTTTTGTTTGGAATGACAAAAGTTATATGAAATTCAGGATATTTGAACAAAAAACATATTATTTCTTTAAGTTACAGGACGATTTTTATAAAATTAAAACCATTACCTTCACTGGTTTCCATAAACACAAAAAATAAACAAATTAAGTGTAATAAAGTAAGTAGTTTGAAGATAAAAAAATGTCAATATCCTACTCTTGCCAATAAAAGCAGCAGTAACTTTGGCATAAAACCAGTTGGGAACGACCCTTCTGTATAGTAACGTGATTTACGGTCTGACATCGGAGCTTAGCAAGTTATCGATGAGCCCTATCGAAACACGCCGTTATTACAAGTATCATTATTATATACAACCGCAACAAACCAAATTGATAATAGTTATGCTACTGAGGGTTCATATTTGATTTAATAAGTTTCTTAGTTTAGCTGGAACAAATCAGTAATGTGTTATTTAATGTACTTTTGCTTTTCTGTGAGGTAAAAAATTGCTATGGTTTTATTTGCAACGCTTATCTAGACAACTAATGGGTACTGTGAAATATCTAAAATACACCTACATTCATTAATAAATAAATAGGTAGTATTGTTTTGAAATGTAGAGCCGAATTAATAAAATTGATTGTATTTTTGCTATTTACCCTTGAATGGATTTATTAACTTACCAATAAGATAAATAAAAGTTTCTACTTTACAACCTGCTCCCAAGAGGAGGCGGTTTCCAATTCGTGTGATTATTTGGTAAATTGTGAATCGATTTTGATTTGTGTTTCATTTGTTTAAGTTTCATCAAAATTGGTCCAGTAGTTTTAAAATCGAAGTTGTAATTTACATACCGCGTAGTGTTCTGGCAGGCGTCCTCTAGCGCGATTTGGCGTAAACCGTTTTCAGTAGCAAATTAAAAAATAATCTGATGATTTTATCACCTTGAATTCTACACGCCATACGCTATTACTTACATTCACAGCTGCATAGATTAAAATAAATGCTAACCTTTGCTATGATGCCAATTCGGTACTAAATATTTGATTTTATTACCTACACAATTTGTTTTTAGGGATCAATATAAAAGGTAAAATATTTTTGATTTTTGTAGCTTCTTTCACTGCACAAAATTTTACACAATTATTTCAAATATTTAGCGATGCTGACTATTTTCATAACCCGGTGCTTCTATTGTTTTAATTTTCGATAGCAGACTGCAGTTAACAAAAGGAAAGAACGTCAAAATAAATCTATTAACAAGTTGTATTCATTTCAATAGCAAATTTAAGTTTATTTTATACAGGTTCTCGGTGTACTATAATATTTTTTTACGTTATTCAAACTTCTCAACACAACACATGTACACCTTAACCATACATTTAGGGAAGTTACGTTTTTTATGAATATCTCGTCGTGAAGCAGATTTTAGAAGTTTCGTGTGGATGAATGTGAAAGAGGCCGAAATGACGAAGAATTAAATACATGATTCATATTCCAGTCTTGTTTGGTTCATGAGATATCAGCCTCTCAAAAAGCGTTTCAACGGCGCGGCCATATAACTTTTGTTTTTCATCAATTGTGTTAGACTGATGATAAACCATGGGTTGCGGGTACTTTCATGACCTTCGACAAATAAAGGCCAAGCCCTGGACACTAATACCGGCTGTTTTGGATGTGTTGGCCTATGAAAATAATTCAAATCGAAGAATTTGGAATTGGAGAACGGCGCGGCCACGTGACTCGAGGGCTAATATCGACCGAATTTTCTTTTTTTGACAATTGCAAGCAAGCCATGAAAAATATTCGGTCTCTAGTCGTTATAGAAGTCTAGATCTCCATGGCCCCGTCGTTCTCCGCATTTCAACCGCGTGGCTATGTTCAAACCATTATAACTCATTTATTGATGCTTCGACAATTGCCAAATTTGACCTTTCGGCTTCGACTAATTTCGGCCAAATCGTGACATAATGTTTTCTTTAAAATTCGTACGTGGCCGCGCGGTGAAAACGGGAATATGATTTCTCATGTACTCAAACCAACTAAACTCACTCACTCACGTCAATACCTAAGTATGTATTCCCCTGTGCCATCTATAACGATGAAATAATAACTATTCCTTTCACACATATTTTGATTGAAGGTCAAAGGCATTTGTACTTTAGTACTTTACCTACCACTTGGATTTTTGAACCTGTTCTACGATTTTATTCAAAATCCGCTATGCAAATCGCGTTTTTTGGTGACAATGTACCGAATATGATTTATTTTTCACATAACATTCAATTTAATTTTAATTTTTCATATATTTATATTTTTAATAATAATCAGGCATTGGAACATTTATTAATATAGGCTCAGTTCAATTAAACCGATCAACTGTCGTTATGTGAGTGAAAACTGGGGCGGATTAGAGCAGGCCATAAAACACGCGGATCGCAATTAGTCGCCCCAAATTTCATTTTGATTGGTGTAATTGCACCTCTTTACAGGAGACGCCCGCCACAGTTGTTATTAAGCGTTTCTAATTTAATACGATTTGCATAGACGTGACTCGACGATCTGTGCTATAAGAGCTGGAGGAAAAAGTAAGCTGCAGCTTTTAAATTCTTTCGAGTTTTGTGTTTTAATCGTTTATGTGTTGAAATAAGGTTGTAGCATGATTTTATTGGATATGATAATGTTGTTTAATACATAAAAAGTATGAAATAGTTATTATAAATAACTTGAGCAATTATTAAAGATAAGGTTTTTATTTCATGGAAAATGTCTTTCTCAGGAATGATAATTTTGACTATATTGTAATTTTTAATATTTAGTTTGTTTATATCTATCAACTAACTGTATTGTATTTTTTTTACCGCGAAGTAATGTAAAAATTAAATATCTAAATGAAGTAGTTAAATTGAATATCCATGAGATCTAGAAAATCGTTAATTCTGCCTATCTCATCTTTGTAAGTTTCCGATGTAATAATAGCAAGCAATAGATTACCCAGTCGACCGTACCAAAAACCAGCAGACATGAGCTGGAATTCAATAGACGAATCACAGAAGCGAAAACCGCGCCAGCATAAAAACTCCGATTGAATTTTATGGCGCCATTAATCTAATCGTGCAATATTAGTGTTTGTTACAAAAATATTATCTGTCAAATTAATTGTTGGAATGAGAGGGTGCTGGGGCGCACCCGGGAGGCTGCCCAGCTGCCCCCCGCCCCGCCCCGCCTCGCAATACAAATCGCGCGGATTTACGCGCTCTCCAAACCCCACTGGAATTTATCTTATTTACGTATCCTTTTATTTGTTTCTCTCCTATTAGTCCCGATAGAGAATTTTTATGTTTGCATGCCCTCGACGCTCGTAAAGTGACGATGTTCGCGCCGTATCGCGTCTTTGTGAGTTTTATTGAAGTGAATTGATATGCTGTTGTACTTATTCACGGATGGATGCTCAATTTACTACCACTTAACATGATTCTTCACTTGCTTTTTTTGAGCATCTTAACCCGTTTATTGCTTCTGTATATTCTGTTCACCTTTCGTTTCTTTTCCTATCGCATTTATGACCGTGAAAAGAAACGTTGGTCAATGATAAACTTATTATAACACGGTTCATTAAAGAAATGAAATTAAAATGGCGGCACTTATCATGTTCTCTAGCTCGCACACTAGTGCTGTCTATACTCATTCTTGCGCGTACGGTCAGTAAAAAAAAAAACAGATTTATAAAATGTTATAAGTATTATATTTTTTTATACATGTATTTTTTTATTTATATTTAAAAAAGCAACCTTAGCGGTGTGTGTTTGTAAAAATGCTACGTTGCATCGATGGCATAATTAGTTGAATTAATGGCATACACGCAACTGGAAGAGATTTGACATCAATATTTTAATTTAAAAAAGACTGCTAGTTTATTGCTCTATGATTGTTTAATGCATATAAAAAAAATAGTTATTAAATTAAATAAAAAGAAAATTATAAGGTATTATAAGACCTAATATTTATTTATTCATTTTTGTTTACGTTTGATAAGCTTTAAATATTTTAATAACTATTATTATTCAATATAATAACTCAAAAGAATATTATATTTGATAATAATACTTTAGGTACACATTCAAACCAAAATTTGAATGGTGTACTTAAAATTTTGCGAAAAATACTGGACAAGAAATGTAAACAGAGGACAAGAAATAGAGATCTTTACTACGAAAAAAGGACCAGAAAGCAGTAATTCTGAAACAGATATGGAGTAGTCATCTGACGATAATAAAAGTGGGGACTCTTGGGACGAGGAAGTAATGGGAAACTCTTACCCTTTGATGATCCCGGGGAAGGATTCTTCTGAAATTTTGTTATTTGTTATTGTCAGGTAAGTACACAGAAACAGACATAAGTTCCTTTCATCCGAATACAGCACTTCGAAAACAGCAATTTAGGCATTTTTGTCACAACTATGGGTCCCATCTGCACGATCCTCCTTTAAGATCAAAAGTGTTAATGCTGAATGGTATTCTACCATTTGTTTACCCAGGGTGCTAGAAAACGTTCGACAAAGAAAACCAAAAAGACGCGTTCTCATACATCATGACCACGCTTCTTTATACCAAAAAACAAAGTCATTTTTAGCTTCCGATAAAGTAAAACTTGTCACCCATCCTGCACATAACCCCGACCTAGTACCCTGCTTCTGTATTTTCCCCAAAATCAAAGATTTGCTGAGCGGTTTCACTTTCACCAAATCCGAAGAGACAGTGATAGCGATTCATCAGTACGTAGAAAACATACAATCAGACCTGTAGTACTCCTGATTTAAAAAATGGTACGATCGCGTGAAAACAAAATTTAAAGGAGAGTAGGTATTTTGAAAAGCAGTGAGCATATTTTGTCGGTTATAACATGTTAAGTTACGCAAAATGTTTAGTGTGCTCTACGTACGTAGGCAGTATATTAGCAAATAATCACAAAATATACAGTTTAATACTTTACTTTAATACTTTGGTAGCATTTCCCGCCTGCTACATTAAAAAAATATTAGTTAAAGGCACCTATAGTCTTATGTGTTTGTTTTGTGCTTTTTAGTTAAAACTATATTCCGCAGTCGGGATTTTTAGTTCATCTGATGACTTTTTTATTATTATTTTTAAATTGAAAAATATTTTTGGATCTTTTTGCTAACTGTACTATCTGTCAACGTAAGAACAGGCCGCCATTTAAGATTCCTTTCTTTAATGAACCAAGTTTACCTACTTTTTAAATCGTTATATACAAAGGTGCCGATATGGAGGTATTATTGAGTTAAACGGAACAATCGGAAGATTTCTGTTTATGATTGTAAATTGAAGTGGGTCGTCTGAGCAATTGCTGGCGTCAACATTCGTCCTGGTGCGGAGCTTCGTTAATCTAGAGGATCACCGACCGTGCATTATTGAGCTCTTTACCTTTTGACGTGAGCTAATGTAAATATAACATTTTAAGATAACATTTGAATTCAATTCTAAAGTGTTTTTTTATTACAAAATATGGTTAAATTAGTTATTTTTATAGTATTATAGTTTTAATTAATTAGTAACTTTATATTCGATGTGTACCTACTTCACACATCGAATATAAAGTTACTGCTGAACTTTTTTATTTTCCTAAACTAAGCTTTAGGATTCCTGTGTTATAAATCTGAAGTAGATTGTATTTTGGTTTGTTCGTTTTGTGTAGGTATAGTGTTCGTACTTATTTTTTTATACGAGTTATATTATTTCATTCCCTTTTACTACTTGTCATATATTGATCTTATAAAAACTAATCGGATAGTATTATCAAAATTATTTTAATACCACCATTGTGTGTGTTTAGGACTAGTGAATCTTACTTACTATTCGCTTTATTTACTTCAAGCTTAATTTATTAAAATAAAACTGTACGAGCCAGGTATTCTCAATCAGTAGAGATTTATCGTCATCATCAGAGTGGGGCTGTGCAATCCTTGGCGCAAACATTTAAATTAATGTAATAAACACGGGATTCAACGCGGCTTTGGGGATAAGCCGCGCGAGGGACCTGCCAAAGTAACGTGTCTTAAATTGTCACGGAAATATCACTAGAATTATTTCATCCAACATTTACTCGAACGTGAGACTTCATTTACGGATTTTTCGAGAATATTTTACATTTTGACTCTGCGTTTCGGTATCTTCACACGAGCGTGGTCAGTCGGCAGTCGCAGACCAGACTATGAATCGTGAAAACTTAATCTAAACAAAAATACAATGCTCTTTTATATCGTTCACTATTTAATGAAATCCATAGCTTTGTTTCAAAATTTCTACTTGTAATGATGATGATGACAGTAAAGAAAACTTCCTCATATCGTTGGCTAGTGGTAGGAATACAACCATTAACATAAACTGAAAATATGTTTCTACATTTTTTACTTATCTTTATAGCTCATTTTAGAATAATTAAGATAATAGTTAGTAAATAAAGCAAAGTAAATAGCATTTGGAAATGTTGGAAAGTAACGTATCGTAATAACTTTCCACCACAAATAGCATAAAAACTCTTGTTTTCTCCTAACAATATTTCGAGCAATAAATAACTACTTAAACCGTTAGCTATCCAATCAAAGATTAGGCCAATTAGCCAGCTCGTGATTCGGGCAATGGTCAATAAGCGATCGCACGATTGCGCTCGCCGGCATAAATCTACGCTGCCGACGGCTTAGCGCGTTAAGCCCGGTGTTAATGGGGTACGTTTTTGGCGTCACGCTTGTGAAGAACATAAGTGTTCGTTTTTAAGGTTTAACCACTTGAATGTCTGATTTTAGGGAAGACTTTCTTATTTAGTTTATCTTTGATTTTATAAGTTTAGTTTTCGTTTGAAAATAAATTAAAATATGGAGTTAATCAAATGTAATATATTGTTTTAATCATAACTATACCTAACTTATACCAAAAGTATATGTATCTAATAAAAAAATTCATACGAAAAAGACACTTGCTAGTCATTACTTGTTTTTATAATACGAATGTTTAAGAGTAAGAGTCAAAATGAAGACTACATTTAATGATTCAAATTACCGCACAAATATTTTACGCGTCATTCCTACACAACGGATCCATGTAGAGCTTTTTTTCGTGTTCGTTTTGCACGCTTTATTTCAAGAATTTTTAGATTAATTTCAATTAGATAAATTATTTTATTAGATCATTGGTTTGACGAATCAAAAATCAACTTATTTGTAAGCATTTAAAAGAAGTGTTCACGCTATTACGGAAAGGTTGTATCTATAAAATAACTAATCGATAAAAAAAAATAAGCGCGCTAATTTCAAAAAAACACCAATTGGATTTGAAAATATATTTTTGGAATTGAAAGCCCAACTTCTGGATAAGCTTCCGTTCTTTATTTTATAAGGATAAGAAATCGGTAGAACGAATTGATACGGAATATCATGGTAACGCGTGTAAAACCAAACTTGATGTAACTACGTACAAAGCAATTTAGTTAATATACGAGATTGAAAAACACTTCAAAAAATAAAATAAAAAACAATCTTTGAAGGATTATAGTTGAAGCAAACCTGTCTCGCCGCGATCTGACTGTTTGTTGCAGGGGATGAATCTTGCTTGATACTTGTATAACATTATCAAGAAATAAATGATAGTGTACGGTGTTTCTGTTTCGTGACCTAACGCCTTACACATTGAGCTATGAGATCTATGTAAAGTTAATAGTACCTACTCGCAGTCTGGAGAATAATTCAAAAAAAAAAATTGTAAGCATTCTAACTTTTTATGCTATTTGCATAAAAAATAAGAATTCAAATGATATATCGTACTTATTTAAAATATGGTTACCTACTTTCTTATTTATTTTCGTTTTAAATTCAAAAGCATATTCGAAACTACTTTCTTATAATATAGATATTACTGTCATATTACGCTTTGCACTATTTCTACCTAAGAAAACACTAGCTTATTGCTTAAAGTAATTCAATAATGGTAGTTGGCGACCATATGTTGACTTCGTCGAACAACTTTGACGGGACGTCACGTCACGTTCATACGTGATCTGCCGGAAATCTTCTCGTAACTTCCTCAAGCCATTTTTTCTCTGTAATTTTGAAAAAAGAAACAATAATATATATATCTTATCAACACTTTACAACAGGTAACACAATAGATAAAAAGCGATAAAAATACGCAACTTTCATAAAGAAATAAGAAAAATTTAGAATTGTTTCCAATACACAAGTTTTAATTTTGTATTAATCAGTCACTTTCCCATAACGCCCTTCCACATAAAACCACAACTGAGTGCCCAGTCATTTGTTTTAATTACACTCTGTCACCTTATATTTACGCCTATAAATTCCACATCAAAAGGAAAAACATTCATCATATCGGTCTCATATGTTCGAGGGGTCACTGGTGTCGACAGAATTCCGATCACGTTGATTCGCTTGTTTTACAAACCTCTACGACGTGGGATGAATTCATCCTAAAATGTGTCATATTACTCTAATATTAGATTACATTATTGTAACGGGAGTCAGGGTCCAGCAGACATGACAATGCAATCAGCGGTGACCGGGTAGGCTTTACTTCATACACGAACGGATTTGCGGGATGAATAAGTTTCGGCCCCCACAAAATAACAACGATCCTTATATTGCACGTAACACGTTTTATTGGTCCGTTTGCAAAATTCTTTCGACTTTCGTATCAAATCTTTATAACAACAATGTAAATATTGCACGCGATGATGATGGCCAGCTTTACTGCCTCCTGTTATTGTTGTTTTTATGAGAACGTGGTCTTTACGCTTTTTGTCCTCAGCATTAATATTAAAAGGTCTGTTTATTTGTACCATTTGTTTTAGTGTTTAAAGTAAGCACCACAAAAATTCCAATAACCTCTTATTTATAAAAAATGATTAGTTTTTAAAATCTATCTGTAAATAATCTGGTTCCTCTCTACTTAATGAACTCGTTATAAATTCATAACAAATATAATCCTATGCAATAAAGTTTTTTAACTTGCGAATGTAAGTTTTAAAGGTTTCAGTTCCTAGATAAATTCAGTTCTATTGTATTTTTGTATCAATAGGTGTTTAGACGATCCAAGCATGGAGTTATTAACTGTAAACAGGGTGCCGGGTGCCGCGACCGGGCACTGAGAGTTTCATCACTTTTTAGCGTCTCCTAGTTTCGATCGAAGTGTTTTACCCATGGTAACTGATGAGTGACTCGTAATTAATGAAGTTTTTCATAACTTTGCGTTACGAAAAACATGAGAAATATTATGTGTGCTATTAGTGTAATGATGAAAATGTAATTTAAGGTGTGCTATCATTGTCTTTAAGACCATTTCATTTTTTATTACATACGCTAATTTTAAAATCACTCACAAGTACTAAAATAGGCATTTTAAATTAATTTTCATGTGCAAAATATTTTCTAAAGAGCAGTGGATTCCATGTTGATCTGCGTGTAAATGCCAACCGTCAATGTCAATCCTCAGCCATGACAGCTACTGGTTGTAACGTGCTGTCACTATACAGAAATAATTGTGTCAACAATCCTGAATTCTAGATGTTTTTGCACTATTTTCCTAGTTGAATTGAAATGTCAGCAATATCCCAGTTAGACTGCGTTTCCACTGACGCGGAGCTGGGCGGAGAGGAGCGGAGAAGAGCGTTGTGTTGAGTGTTTCCACTGAAGTGGAGCAGAGCGGAGTGTACTGGAGCATACTATTGCAATTTTAATAACATTTAAGACAAAAACTTACATTAATATACATATTCCCTATAATTTAAAACTAAATAGAGTACATACTATGAATACACTGCACAGATCATATGAAAAAACAGTATGTCAATAAATTACCCAGACTAATTCACCCAGTGATAATTGGCAATTTTTTTAGTTTTTTTAAGCTATTGCATAGCTTCTATCGCTGGCCTTGAGCGTGGGGACCGAATCCAGAAATTCCGTAACGAATAAAACCTAACACCCTCCACTCCGACTGGCACAGCGGTGATACTTTGATTTCATAACTTTACACTACTAGGAACTTGTGCACTTCATATTAGATCAAACTTTACTGCATTAATAAAATAAATAAATAATTATAATTGCAAAAGTTGATAAAAAATGCTATGCAATAGCTTTACCGCGGCAGTCTCCGAGTGCCACACGTCTTTTTTTTTAATTTTTTTTAAGCACTGTTTACATATTTTAACACCCATGCAACCACTACACAACCGAATTTTTATGAATTATTCAGCTCAGATCCACTCCGCTCGTGCCGTTTTCCATTGAAGCGGAGTGGAGACTTCGAGCATAGTGATTGTTCTATTCAGCACCGCAAAGCTCTGCTCCACCCAGTTCCGCGACAATGGAAACCTAGCCTAAACGCTGCAAATTGAACCGAAATTACTATTTGAATCAGAAAAAATGCATGCTGTAATTAATACCTTAACTTTTATTTCGTGGAACAACTATGGAAAATATTTCAGAAAACGAACATTTCATTTGTTTTCTTATCATTTCCCCCGTCTAATAATGCGTATTATTTCCGCAACTGTCTTTACTGAAAACTGTTTACTAAATACAAAATTTTAAAATCAAAACTGATGAAGCATTTATTAACACACCATAAAATTAAAACATTAATTGGTATAAGTCAATCTAACAGCGTTTTTTTTAGTATAAAAACTAAATTCAAAAAACCCTTTTTTAAGAATATTAACTTTAGCAAATTTCGTTAAAACATCCAAGTTCTAGCGGTACACCTATCGTAAAATGAAACATTTCATTGAAAGAAACTTAGTGAGTGGGTAGACGTTGTTCCGACGCATCGCACGTCCGCGGCATGTCGAAGTTTCTACTGGATCCGCGCTAATATTGCGATAACATCTGTAAAACAGATTGAGTTAATGTTGTTCACAAAGTTGCTGAGATTTTAGTTTGAGCAACTAATGCCTGGGGGGAGGGCGCGGCGGCGGCAGATGGCAGTCGCGCCGCGGATGCTCAACGGGTTAACAGAAGTCATTTGTTGTCAATCGCGCTATCAATGGCTGTTTTCAGAAATTTTAGGGAGATTACTTTACTAATTAAACTGATAACTTTGATAACGAAAAATATTTATTTTCTTAAATTTGTCCTGTGTTGCGGGAAATCAAACCTATGCATAGCCATGCCGTTAGTGCCGATATACTACTTATAGAACTTACATATAGAAAAAGTTGGGTGTGAGTAGGAACAATAAAAAAGAAAAACCGTAAAGTTATCAATATGCTCATGCTTTTCTTTCGTTATCGAAACACTCAAAAAACATAAAAAGTTAATATCTGCTTTTTAAGTATTCATATCTTTTACAACACGGTGAGCACAGATGAGGGATGTTCTCCAATTTCTTATTCCGCATCGCGTTCATCACCAATCATCCTTTACATGTATAGCAGTCACTTCCACGGATTTATATCTCATTGTGCATCTGTCAACATATTAGATCGCGGGTATTAATCTGTGGGTTCTCGTCGCGCCGTCGGCCGGCGGCCCCAGCGCCCGGCGCCCGGTCACCGGCAAACAATCAAAAAGCCTATTTCTGAGCCCAGGCGCGGTTGACCGACGGCTGCCACCCGATCTCCGGTGGCCGCCACTCGCTCTTGCGAGCAACGACAAATAATCACTTCTTTGCCTCTGTTATTGCACTATGTTGATGTAGGTACCTATGTACAATGAGGTCGCATTCGAGATACATAAATAATTTAAAGTATCCTTAACGTCAAACTTGGAAGCTTTAAAATCAGTTTTTGTTAGCAACTTTTGAATTTGCATTAGAGAGACTTAACATTTTGCGAAACTACTCGAATAGAGCCCCATATGTGCTTATATGTGCTTATTTGTTTCTTTTACAAAATGTTTAAAGTAAGCACTATAAAAATACTGTTATTTATTATTCTGTTCTCTGCTTCTGTTTTTTTTAACTTTATATTTTATACCTACAATCGGTGTACAGATTGCCGGTAACATATCTGCAAATTAAAGCAATTATCTGCCTTTTATTTGACATATATTTAAGTTGCATACTAGCATAACTTATGCACTTTAGCCATAGAGGGCTTCTTATCAAAAAGGGTTTCAAATTATCCCCAAGTTAAGTTTTAAGGTATTTATGACTTACCAACAGACACAGATGTTAGGCGTTAGCAACACTAACTACAGCACGAACTATGGTAGATACCTTTGTCTTTTGAAATTTCTATGAAGTAATTTATTTATTGACAGAACAGCAATTATAATGAAACTATTTAAATATTATAAATCGTTTGTACTGCAATAGTGCTATCAGTATCACACACAAGAGTAACCTTCGTAATCCATTAATGCTGAGTTTACTATGATCGACCTCAATTTATCATTCCATACTTACCATTCTCTTTCCCTGAATCGTTTGTAAGTGAAAAACTAGTGGTGATAAGTCTAGTGGGAGCATTGCTATGCGGGCCTCGAGCCCTTTCGTGTGTCTTACTTATTTACGACGGAGGTAACGATCAGTAGGGAGAACACTGGCATAGATTTGCAACCTTTATGTTAGAGGAACCTCTTTACTTTTTGAATGTAAATTAAAGAATTTATATCGATGAATTATTAGTGATTGATTAATTAGCTAGGTAGTAATATTTTTTTCATCCTTTGAAATAATTTGTCATAAATCTTTATACATGCAGGAAAACTTTAAGATATGCGTATTTTAAATTATGAAAAATAATGACTTTAATCTGATTTACAAATAAATCATCAATTTAATGAAAACTAAGCGAGATAAAAAATTAAGACAAAATGTTTTATGAATCGACATAAAAGAAAACATCTATGAAACCTATAAAAAATTAAAAACTCAGAGTATTATAAGCAGTTTTCAATGTTTCAGGGCCCAAAATTTTAATTTTTTTTAGGGTCCAAATTATACAGCCTGAACCTGCCTGTGACCAAGTAAAATGACTTACTTTAAGAGTGTTTATTCCTACTAGCAGTCGTAGAAATTCGACCGTAGATCATAAATAAACCTTTTGCACTACGTTATGTTACGTCTCTTTTGCAATAGTTGTAATATGCTTAAAAAGGAAACAAATATTTTTATTTCACGAATAATACATAGTATGATAACATAAATACGAATTTAAAAGCTACGTTGACTTTGACTACAAACAGCTACTTACGGAAGTATTTGCCTAATATAGTAACTACTTTCTAGTCATAGTCATATTATCAAAGGGCTGCGGTTTTGTCTTATCATCATTCAAAATTGAATCAAAACAAATTGTACGTAGTCGGGGCGTAGCAGCTACGCAGCTCCCCGTAGCGCGTAGCAGCTGCGAGCAAATTGCCCGCGCGTTTTCTCATAATGACGCTTTCAATTTCACAGGATTTGCAACTTGTAACGCGAATGAACGGAGTTTTATCACGTTTTAAAAGTATCTAGTGGCCAGAATTAGAATTTAAAGTATTCTGTTCATACTGAGAGGTGATCACTTCGTAAAATTTGCTGTGTTATCATTGAGAAAAATTAACTGATTTTCTAAAAAAGACTTTTTTGATTTGTTATTTCTTAAACTTTCAAATAGTGTTTGAAACAATTTGCTAACAAATACGTATATATCTTTTTTAAATATATGAGTAAATTGAAATACAATATTTTTTAAAGAAATAGTGATGCTGCAAAAACTCTCTTAGCAGGTTGTCATATCAACACACTGATACGTATAATCCAAATGCAACATAACACAGATTGTATTACACACATAAACTCAAGCACACTGCGTTCCTGTCATAACTCTTGAATTCAGCCTTGACGGCTTTCTTAGAGCAAAAAAAAACTAAAAAGAAAATCAATGATTGATATTTGTATAGTTTAATAATTTATTTAGAACTTAATGACTTTTTTATTGAAGACTAAGCTCGCGTTTGACCTCAATCTCACCTGATGGTAAGTGAAGATGAAGGCACACGAGCCTAGGTAAGAACTGGCTCTTCATAAAATGTTGCGGGCACACATCGCCGCTGGAGCGGTCATATTTGGTGGCAGATTCTATATGAAAGTAGGGCTATTCTAAATCGACCATATACCGACAATATTAAAGTAAACGAAAGAAAGATAAATAATATGACTCTTTCAAAATCATTTTATTCTCTTTGCTTCCGCGCTAGACTGGGAGCGAAAGAAAAACGTAGAATGTGCCAGCTGTTTCTCTTCCCGGGCATACTGTAAAAGTCAGTTAAGGGACAGAGGTTTTAAAAGCGTTTTTGTGGGCGATAAGCTGACCCCCTGTCACTACAGTAGTCTCTTTCCATCTTTATAATACCTCCAAATTTGTCGAACGTGACATCAGATAGTCTTGTAACCTCTGGTATTCTGCCTACCCCATAAGGGATACAAGGGATACAGGCGTGACGTTATGTATGTATGTATGTATGTAAGAGCCAATCAAGCCTAGAGAAAGCTTAAATCAAGGTTATTCAGCGGAAATTGGACTGAAATATTCTGGAAATAGTTACTAGAATTACACGATATATTCTCTGTAGAATACAGAGATTTTTGGGTTGCGGCACGCAAGTTTAGGAATTATATTTGTTATACATTTTACAGTATCATTGCTTCATTAATTAATGAACATTAATTAACAACAATTACACGTGCCTACACATAAATTAAATTAAAAAGATTTGTTTGGTGAATATCAACGAAACTAAATACTAAATAATTAATAAGGTTTCCAACAAAAAACACAAATTATGACTTCTTGTGAAATCTATGCCCTCTGACAGAAGTATACCTATTCTATATACGACGGATAAAATACAGCAGAGAATTTAACGTCAGGATATACTGATAGGAGAAAAAGTCAGACTATCATTGACGCGGCGACGGGGCTGGCAGCTACAGTACTTAATGGTTACTTTGACGCTACTATAAGTTGATATTCGGTTTAGTGCACAAATAGTACAAGAAACTTGTTAAATCACAGTACCTTACAAAAGCTGTCCCACAATTTGATTTCGTTTTGTATATTTTCATCGATAGTACCTATTGACCTTTCTATCGAGGTTATCCCTATAAATTATCCTAATCCAGTTAACTGGAAAGACAACTTTTGAAGTCGCAATTATTGTTTTCTTAATTTTCATTGCAGTATTGGTATTTTTTTTTAAAGTGTACAATAAAATGTTTATTAAAATGTTTTTTTTTTTATTTTTTTATAGGTGACTAAACCCGCGTTTGACCTCAATCTCACCTGATGGTAAGTGACGATGAGGTCGAAGATGAAAGCACACGGGTTTAGGAAGGAACTGGCTCTTTATACAATATTGCCGGAACACATTACCGCCGGAGCGGTAACATTTGGCGGCAGACTTTATATAAAGGGTGGTCGCTAGCCAGGCGGACCTAGAATGTGATGTAGATGTGAATACATTGTACACACCTTGTTTAATTTCATGTCATAACACAAGAATTACCACCGGTCCGACACCGGCATAGCCCCGCGCTCGGGGCGCCAATGGCCCGCCCGCTTGTAATCCCACAGATTTTTTCACACGTCCCCCGCACCCTTCCCCCGAGGGAAAACTAATAAAGAAACCATCTCGCAGACAACTCGAGCTTGAAATGTATTTTTTATATAATTTACCGCGGATTGATTGTACCAGACGGAATTGAAACTCTTAAACCCTTGAAAGGAAGTTATATCCGGGACATACTTACTGACGTAGGCCTAAATCAGTTTCGTTTTGCCGTGTTTGTATTCTATAAAGTAATATTTATAGATTTTGGATAATTGCGTTTGTATTCAAAATGAATGCAAAAACAGAAATATATTCCGCTGAGCATTTGCATGGTCATTTGCAAAACAGTATTTCATTATTACTTGCATTAATTTTATTACATATTGATACTGCAAACTATATATTACTAAGATATTTTACATCTCTTATGTTCTGTAAGTAGGTTCTTATTATGTACCTCCAAATGGGGATTGTAGGTGTAGTAATCTAGCTAGAGAAGCCCTAGGGCGGCAAAAAAACACTTCTAAAAGTAAAAAAACACTTCTATCTTTCAAAAAGTTTGCGTACATCTAACCATCATACTGGCAATAGACATTTTTTTTTTTTGGTAAATTTCGTCCTGGTCAGGACAGGCAAAGAGAACGAAGCCCATACAGCCATCTGGCAACAGACATCATGCGTTCAGCCCATAGATCTCTAACACTATGGATCTGAAATAACAGCAAAAAATGGGTGCATACCTAAAGTTAAATCGTAGCATAAAATGGCCGCCAATAGTGAGCATACTAAAGTTGTATCGATATCGATACTTCTAAGGCCGTATACAGAATTAAAGCTGGAAACTTATAAGCGCTTATCAGCGAAAATGTCCGATTCATCGGACGATTATTTTGTTTTCTTGAGCAAATGTGTATTCAAAAACGCGAAATGAAGCTTTATCGTATTGATAGAGAAAGGAAACTATTCGGGTGTAGCATCATTTATTAGTAAATAACTGAAAACTTGATGATCAAAGATATTTTTTATAAAAAATTTTTAGGTCTGTGCTTTATCCTGGTATTGGAAAAAAATATATAAATTACTAAAGTTATCCCACATGCTTACCATGAAAAAGCTTGAAATGATTCATCTTGGGATTTATTAACTTATTATTTGTCAGGAAAAATATACGCTTTTTCTAAATAGCTTTGTTTATAACTTTATCACGCCACCAGAAATAAATTGTCTTACCAAAATTTAGGGGTTCAAAACTTACGTTCTCCTATTGACAGTATTTGACAGGGAAGGAACACACATCCGATTAATTGCGACGGTTATTTTTACAAACTTCTGCCTGGTGCGGTCATACCATTTTTTATAACGGTCCTAGGGCGTCTTATGCAACTATTAAAAGAGACGCCCCTTAGCCGTCATCTGCCATTTAGTAAAACTTTCTGCCTTTTTTTCATTTACTACTTATATATACCAGTTTTTTCTTTTTCTTTTTCTTTGACTTTGATTATTAGTCTACGAGTGTTTTCGAAGCATATTTGAAGCGTTTTATTCGAAATTGAGAGCAAGTATCGAATTAATGACAGGTGTTGTTTACCTTTTTGGAAAATCGAAAGAAGTATTGAAAGAATATTCCTTCGATTCTTTCGATACTGGGGAGGGAGAGGGAGAGGTTTATGAATTACGAAGGAACACAAAATAGTAACAATAAAAATGAAAATAAATAAATAAATGAAAGTGGACATTGCAATTATAAAAAGTGAAATCTGATCAAAATAATAGTAATTATAAAATATAACTATCCACATGGCCACTATGTAATAATTAACCATACCTTCCTTTTATATTATGAAAGTTAGAAAGATTTTACACTCGTATTATGCAGGTAGCAGTAAAACAACATAGTAATTTTTACAAATATTTATTCATTTCTAAAAAAAAGGTACAAAGTCTATTTTTATTGAATAATACAAAATAATCGCAATCTAATTACATCAAGGGTCTTATAAAAGCTATTTTCCTCAAAATGTAAAGAGCAAATATACCAAACTTTAACTTTTGGGTTTAAGTTCTCGCTTCCAATGGCTTCTAACCACCGTCCCTTTAAGTTAACATTTCTTGGAAACCTAAAATTATAAATATCGATATAGAATTTTAAGAAAAATACATCACTATTAAATTCTAATGTAAACAAACAAGACAGTTTCAACAATAGTTTTCGGCAAAGTAAAACATGTTTAATATAAAAAAATGTAGTGTATAGTTAAGATTGCATGTTCAAATCACAAAAAAAGTTATGTGGAGCACTTTATAACAACAATTTACTTGTTTTAATCAATGAAAATCTTACTAACCTTTGTAAAGTTAAATTAGGGTATTTATCATCTTTCTTCGCACCACACCACAAAATTGAACATTTCATAATGAAAACTGCTTGCACTTTTTGCAGATATTAACATATAAAACACAAATTTGCAGCCACTTTATTAGTAAATTGAAAAAACCTTTCAGCCAAAACACAATTTGACATCTTAAGTACTCTGAATTCTGAAATACAACATGGCGGCAAGGCACTCTAATGACATTCGTATGACGTCATACCTTAAATTTTTTCATTCGGTAGGAGAATGAAAATAGTACTATCTCTTTTTTTCTTCAATGGTTTTTGTATTGGGAGAGTGAGATAAAAGAGTTTTAGTTATACCTACTTAATATCTATATAACTATAAAGTATGTATAGAAAAATAGAACATCTCCATGGATATCATCTCACTGGTTCAGCCCAATGACCAAAGAGGTCGCTTCGCTATTTAGCCTTGTCTTCGTGTGAATATAATAGTCATCAATTTTAAATATAGAACGGCGAAGCTCAACTTCGATGTTGAAAAAAATAAAATTAAAAAGTTCTTTACTTGATTCTTTTTAATGAAAAAAGGCGGGAATAGAAAATTTTACCTTTAAAAAGTAACTGTGCCTATAATTTGAAAATTGTCAAATTTCACTATAAACCCACTTCACTATAAATTTCAATAAATAAAATGTTTTATTCTTGTTATGTCGGTGTAACGTGTCTATTTGTAAAGCTAAAGCTTTTCGTCCTTAATTACGATTAATCTTGAACCCCGAAGGTTCTGCAGTGAGTACCGTTTCAATTAACCGACGGTGGGAATAGAGCTGGACAATATTGTGAATATTGTGATTTGAGTCAAGTAGGTAAGTGCAGTACAATATTTAAAATCCCAGCAACATAGTGGAAGGAGAACTATGTGATTTTTAAACGACTTCCTAAAAAGGAGGAGGTTCTCAATTCGTCGGTATGTTTTTTTTTGTGTCTTTCTTACACGATATATCAGACAATTATGAATCGATTTTGAAAATTCATATGATACTTCATAGTTGGTCCAAATATAAATTTCACTGAAATCGGTTAAGTACTTCATTAAAAATTTCAAATTTTTTAAACAATATGTATGGTTTCAGATAATGTTTACGTGGATGAGGTCGGCCAAAGTTTTGACGTGAAGTCGGTTTTTTAATGCTCTGCGTTCGTTGATTATGTGAGACTAAACTCATGTTTGACTTCTATATAAAATAGTAATAGGACTCAAAAAAAGAACATACACACGTATTGAGAACTTCCTCCTTTTGGAAGTCGGTTGAAGCTACTAAGGATTCAGGGATTGAAAAATTTAGAAATCTATAGAGAAATTATTACCAGGTCAAACGTTACGTGGGGCAAACTGTGCTGATATGTTAGTACAGACAGATAGTGTAAACTTAATTAAATACTAAGCACACAAAAAGTGTCCTTAGCCCGAAAAGTCAGATTGCAATTTTCTATAATTTATAAAAAATATTTGACTCGAGAATATTGAAATCAACGACTAGTCTTTAGAAGTGAGTTTCATTTCTTTTCCCACTACAGATAATGCTTCTCGAACAAAAGCATCGTCTGTACGAGCCCACCTATTCTAACAAACCCTTTAAAACTATTTTTAATATCGACGCAATAAAATACAAAATCGGTTTAATCTGTTGCAACCAGCCGTTCTAATGGTAAGTTGATGGGAAACAGTAAAACCGAGGCTATTTGTGTCCGACGCGGACGGCATGTCATATCGCGCTGACGGGACGCGGTCACGCACTAATTACGCACTGGACACCCGACGGACACCCGGCGCAAAACATAGCGCTAAGTAAAGCTGCAAACACATGAACACTAGCCGATATTAGACAAGTTTACTGTCTAGCCGCTGCAGAGGTCTTAATTTGTATTAGAACAGTATTATCTTCAAACAGTTTAAAGCAATGTTGAGCATCTAACGGCTAATAGCTTCGGTTTTACTTGTGTAACTTTTCCATGAGTATTTCTTGAGACCATGTTTGGCCTATAGACACCAGAGTAGTGGAATCCAAAGCTTTAAGGTGCAGACATTAGCACGTTTAAACAAACTCTTCAGGTTAACTGTATACTTATACTTAAATTATATGTATACTTAGATTAAAAAACTGATGCTCTGTCAATTGTATCTATTGTAGAAACTATTGTAGACTAAGAAGGCTAACTATAGTTAGTCCTTATTTTATAATATTACATTCGTACATTTGTAACAAATAATTTCCCTATGAAAAAGCTAATAAAGTCATTAGTGTAAGTTTTCAATTAAATTTATCGAAAAAAATACGGACTGCACATTATATCACATTGGCTTCACTTAAGCGTTTAAGCTACATACATTTAGTTGACGTTACACAAAAATGTTTTTAAAACAAACAGTATTTTAAATATCGATCACAGCACGACACTATGATAACGATGCGGTTCACAACACATGCAGCAAAAAGCGCTGCAAAACAGTCGGTCGCCCGCTGCAATACTTGACCGCAGCTGCATCCGACAACGTACCACGCTACCTACCCACTGTATTGTGGCCAGACAGAAATTGTTTTCATATTGTATGCGTTGACATTGTAAATTATTCATTTTGGATTTATTTATTTTCGGCCAGATTCAAATAAATCCAAATCTTTCCTGAGTTGAGCCTACTGTTGTAGTTTCTGTTGTCACTTTTTCAAAATCGCTATCTCACGGCAGGCTGGTTTTCAAACATGGACAAACAAAAAATTAACTACCTCTTCGTTTTATCCATGAACATATAACTTGCGATACATAGTATCAAAAAGCACTTAAGTCAATGCATAAAATTATCGTACATTCAAGACATGCATACATACTCTGTGAAAACTTGAAAATTTTGAAACTCTCACTTTTTAGCTTGTTCAGAAAAACTGCCTAATAGCATTTGCAGTTTAGGTAATGGTTATATGGAATCGATTGAACTCAACGCAGTACGATTTTTTTGAATTTTATACTCGCGTAGTAAAAACTTTCTACCACTTAATTAAGAACATTACGTGCTCAGAGAAGTGTATTTCCATCACTAGTGGATCAAAAGTGGATCATAAATAAAACAAATACTCGAAAACTTTATTTAACATCATCAGTTAAGCTGCTTTTATTTAATCCGCTTGTTATAAAAAGTTGAAACACAGTTTTATTTCAGACCCAGGGGCACAACACAACACCTGCGGCTTAGCAAACACTGATGCTCGCTTTGAGTTCAGAATTGCATTACACTCGGCGTGAAAAGACCGCTTCAAAGTTTCCCTGCACCCGTCGACTATCTCCATTCAATAGCCGCTCAGATAGAGGTAATCACAAGGGCTGTAACCACCGTTTTATACTTCTAAGTGGCCCACTTCACTTTCATTTGATGTTTTCACAACACTGCAGTTTCTAGATTCGAAAAAGAAATCCAAAAGGTACTTTTTAAATGGTAGGTTTGAAAATAAATAGGAAACTCACTCGGTTTTATTTCTAACAGACATTTTATCTGATATCATTATCCAATTAATGTCACTGAATCAGGGAAGCGCGTGTCAAATGTTTTTATTTAGGTCTGTCCGAATTAATTTGTAACGAATCTGGGACGGGACAAGTGATTCAATTACACCACGTTTGCTGTACAGTCGGCGATGCGAGAGACGGGGAAAAACGGGAAAAATTCCGGCATTAGATCCCGGCGTGCGATAAGTGGATGTCTTCTCGCATGGCTTGACCTCAAAGAGTAGTCATTGAGGCGGGAATGCCGAATGGCGACACCATTCATAGAGCGAATAAAGCTTTATTTTTCACACTAGTAAAATCGGACGTCGCAGGTTAGTTTTCGAAAAATATTATATGATGAGAAATGGCCTTGTTAGTCTTAGTTTTAATATTATGAAAAAATCTAAACGTATCTTGTTAAAATATGTGAATATGAGCGATTAATGATAACACATTGATACCTTTTTTCGCATTAAAACGAGTGAGGCCGTGAAGAATAGCTAATTTAGTTATAAAATCTATATTTCCGGTTAAACAGAAAAAGAAAAATGTTAAACAACTTTAAAAGCAACTAAGTTGCAATTTTTGGCTGATCATAAGAAATAATATTGTAAGAGCAATTTTTACGATCACGTTAACCCTGAGGCCGTAAAGGAAATCCTTTTTAAATTGATGCCGCGCTGCGCGACATGTTACTCGTCGATATTTTAAAAGAAACCGAGCTCTACACGACATAAAGGAGATACGAGTGTTAGGACTTAGTATCCATTTGCCGAAATTGGCCTCGTTCAAGATAACAACAAGTTTTCGCACCCTCGCAACTAAATGTGCAATTCATACGTGTGTAAATCTACGCATGGAACTTGGAAACTGCGCCTAGTAACTTTAACTTAGAGTTGAAATTCGTTAGGCTATAGTCTATTCAGCATATGTCAGTCTGGATGCGCAGCCTTATCATTATCAGATGATGTTGGACAACATGCGAAAAGCCACAATTCTTTCTCGTTAGTTCCTTCAAAGTACACCTTTTACATTTTAAATGAGAAATTTCCTTACATGCCCTTCGTAGATGGGGGCTTTAGTGAGAGCATCGAATTTGGCGTGCATGCGATCACACGCGCCACTGAACAAAGAAAACATTCTTGTTACAAAAGAGTTGCATGCATTCTTAGATATAGTAATGTGGAGTTTAGGAATTTAATACCATGACATGGGTTAATGCAATAAAGAATGATATTTGTAACAATAGATTTACCGAACATCTATGTATAAAGATTTGTGTAGCAATTTCAGACTATAAATATGATAAAGGTATCAAATATCTAGAATTGAAGGGGATGAAGAAAATACAACATAAAAATGGAAAGACAGCAGTAAACGAGTTAACAGGACATCTCAAACGAATACATCCGAGCCCCTCCGTGCGCCCCCGTCCTGCCGTACCCCGGCCTTATAACTGTCAGCCTGTCAAACAACACTACGCGCCAAATCCCTATATTTCCATACTGCCATATTTTACGGCTCACTAGAGAAAATAAATAACAACGATAATATAAATATGAACGGTTTCTGAACCTTAAGTCGAAGGGAATTTACATATCAGTTGTTGACGGCGAAATCCCTAACACGAGTTAATACTTGTTTTGGGGAGGTAATATCAATTTCGGAACGCAATGCGTTTCTTGGGTTTTTACGATTTTGTTTTCATTTGCAAGTTTTGGGTTAGATTGTCTATACTTATTATATTAAAAAATCTTCAACGCGTGAGAGTTGCCATGGAACATTAGCAATGGTGTCCATTTTGTTTGGAAAAAGTACCTACTAGATAGATAAAAAAAATATTTCAATCTTTATGTATAAATCCTGTATTTCTTTGCCAGCTACACTTGTACTTGCTAATTGAGAATACATTGATACAATGTCTTCAATACGACACGTGAGGTTTAAGCAAAAATGTAGGATTTTTGTTGTGACTAAGAATAGTCCAAGCAATAAGGTACTTACAGTTCGATACTATTCCATGTATCGAACTGTAAGTAGGTACCTAAATAAAATTTATTGTTATAAATTTTTTATAAATATTTTATATATATTTAAATATTTAAATATTTTATATATTTATAATAAAATTTATTTAGGTACCTACTTACAGTTCGATACATGGAATAGTATCGAACTGTAAGTACCTTATTGCTTGGACTATATCAACTATTAAAACAAAACCATATTTTTTCTGAAAATCCAAAATAGTTCATATTCGAAATGGCAATGTTTGGTTAATATGGAAACTATTTAGATTAAGCCCCAGTCTCCACACGAGGGGCCGCAGCCGCCCCGCCGCCGCGCGTCCGTGCCGTGCCGCCGCCGCGCCGTCTGATCGCCGTGATAGATGTCTTGCAATTAGCCTCCACTTCGAACCCAGAGCGGTTAAACCATGACTGTTGAAACCAGATATAAATTGATACTGATTACTTACACCAACTTTGAATGTTTAGCTGTGACATAATTAATTTGATTTAGTATTAAGGATGGTTATGATATGAATATAGCTGTTTTATTTAAGTAATACTTTTATGAAATTTTCTTCTGACTAAAGTTATATTCATGTAAGCAAAAGAAAAGTAAATGTTTTTGCAACATATTTTCCTTTTCCACCGACTTCCGAAAAAGGAGGAGGTTCTCAATTCGTCTGTATGTTTTTCTTGTCTTTTTTACACGATATTTCGGACAATTATTGATTGATTTTGAAAATTCTTGTTACATATGATAGAAGATACTTTATAGTTTGTCCCATACAAATTTCATTAAAATCGGTTGAGCGCTTCATTGGAAATTTCAAATTTTTGAAAAAATGTATATGAATTTGTAGAATGTTAACGTGGATGACATTCTAAGTCGGCCAAAGTTTTGACAGGATGTCGGTTTTTTTAATGCTCTGCATTCGTTGATTATTCGATCGTATAGACTACTATATTTTAGACTACTCGATACTGCTTTACAGAACTCTCAGAAATATACAAAAAAGTAAGTAAGTATAAGTACATAATTTTCCTAAAAGATAAGTTTAAATCAGTGTGGTTATGTCATACCTACCATTACTTGATCAACGCTAATAAACAATTATATCTTTTGCGGGAGGTAGGGTACTGCAATATTTCAATATTGTAGTTAATTAAAAGTTATAAAAACCGCTCAAGGAAAATAAATTTCACTCTTATTTTTACTGTGTTAAAGATTAAAGCTTTTCTTGACTTATACTAATCGAGTATAGTCTGGATCATCTCCGAAATTGTCAAATCTCCAAAATGTAAACTGCTAAAATCGGAACACTAGGTCTTTAGTTTCCGGGCATAGGATTGGACTAAGGTGATCCTGCCTATCGCAAGAGGCGACTACATGGAAAAGGAGGTTTAAGACGAAAGGGTCCAGGGAAAAGCACTGGTGCGGTCCTCAGGAGATTCCAGGGCTTCTTTGTTAGTGTGGACGGTTGCTATCTTGTCGTGGGTAAAAACCCCACAATATCTCCAGGATGTCGGGAGATGATGATATATTTCGAAGATTTTCCCCACGTCAAAAAAAGGTAGTAAATTTTGGCGACTGTAGGTACGCAACTGTGGTACCTACATATTATGTTGTATCTTGTATTGTCTACCCAGAAAGAAGCTGCTAACTATACTTTACATTTAAATTAGGCGTTTTGAGTATTCATAACATACTCACATAAAACATGGCTGACAAGGTTGGAAAGTGGTTAGAAATAAGAAGCTTCATCAATATATTTTTAAAGGAATAAAATGTATTATTTTGTAGTGCGGAATCAATTTTAAACGTATCCCTAGAGCAATATAAACTTCTTGATACATTAATAAATAATAATAAAATAAATAAATATTTCTGACACTCACACAACATTATCTAGCCCAAATTAAGTTTCTTAAAGAAGCTGTGTTATGGATACTAGATAACTGATATACTTAATAAATATACAAACATACATATTGAACAAAAACATATTTTTATTAGAATAAACATAAATAAACATATAAACATCCATGACTTGACGGCTAATAATTGCGTTCATCACACCGATATCCGCCGCCGCCGGGATCTGAATCCAGGACCTCTGGCATAGAAGGCAATGTATGTTACCACTACATCAGCCGGTCGTCGAAATATTTATTTATTTATAATACATTAAAAGTCTAAAAATATTTGATAATGATATAACAATATTATATATGTTTATCTGCACTAAATACTGTATTCAGTTAGGACTGCATACTGCGACTTGATGCTGACTAATAAAGCGTTGACCGAGGTCGGATGTATCAATCTTGGAAATTCTCAAGCTGCCTCATTAATAAACTAAATCCATAGAACAATTCTGTCACTGACTTCTGTTCGATTTTAAAATCACTGGTATGATAATACAAAATCAAAAAAGAGTATTATTTGTTTATTAAGAAAAAATATATTTATGGCAAGAAATATAAAAACAAAATACGAAGAAACAAGAAGAATTCATAGGGTTGTCGATCACTGATAAACTATTACTGTTTTCTTCAAAGTTTTAATGATTTATAACATATTGACTGACTTTTTATCGTTTAAAAATAAAGTTTAAAAACTAAAACCCGACTACTACACTAAAAACTAAAACAGCACTAAAAACACGCCCTAAAAAGTACGAAACAAGAAAATAGTCTCCGCTGAAATATTTATGTATTTTATACGATATAGCTCTATATGTTGAAAGGATAGCGGTATGCCACTTTGATTTTATTTTATCGCAGATTCGATTCCCGCACGGAACAAGAAAAAAAATGTTCCGTGTCTGGGCGTTTATCTATAATGTATTTATATTCTAGGTTCCCCTAGTGCGCTTCATGGTATTTCATAACAGAAGCTTTACTACTTTGAAGCCATATAGTTGGTTTGATTGTCTGGTGATTTTATTTATTATTTTTATGATGAATCCGTTTTGCTACAATATGTGTCATACGACCACGGCTATCCTTTAAACATATCTCCGTCAGTATTACGTATAAAAATACATAAATATTTCTTGTTTCGTACTTTTTAGAGCGTGTTTCTAGTAGTCGAGTTTTAGTTTTCAAACTTTATTATTTTTGTTTCTTTTTAAGTAATGGTGTTTACATGTTTGAACTTGTTTTTCGACAACAAAGCCATAACTGAGTAAAAAGTAAGTAGATAACTAAATAAATAACAAACCTTTCAATGATTAAAGTAAAAACAGAAAGAAAAACCAGTTCGTAGATACCTATACGAGTGAATTAATCCATGTCCAGATTATGGTAATTTGCACATCGTTTTGCGAGTGTAATTACATGGAGCCACAGTGCCCGTAGATCTGACTTTTCATCACATTCGGAATGGCTTGAGGGCGGGGCCGGATACTTTCAGCTGGGCGGAGTCAGACATAAAAATGTCCCGCCTTGCACAAGCTACGCCCACTAGTCATGAAACCATTTTACTTATCTTGCTTTTATTGCTTATTCATATGTAGGATATATGTAGTAGAACTGTATGTACTTATGCATCCTGTTGTTAGATACTGTAAATGGAAAAGCTTTTAAACATTGTTCATGTGTTTTATAGTTACTAGATGTGTATCATTTGATTTCTTTTTTATTAAAAAACTGTTCCCCTTTTGTTTAATTTGTTTTGAATGATTGTCAGACTTAAACGTTAACTAGAGAACAGAAGATTGCAAATTTGGATAAAATTGTTTTAGAGCAGCAAGTTTAAGTATACTTTCTCGAAATAGCTTGTTATACTTGTAAAACCAATTTTGAAATAGGTTTCGGGATTCAAAACCATTAATAGCGGTACCCTTATGCCTTTAAGCAGTTCACTGATAATGCAGGCTTTTATCTATGTTTCTATTTTTAACAATGGAAGAGATTCATGTTTAAAAATAGAAACATATGAAAGTATGAAATAAAAGTAATATTATTTAAGCATAACAAAACCACATAAAAATGATGTAGTTACTGGTCACATAGAACTTACAATGTTTTTGGAGAAACATCGCATAGCTTAGTAGTCTAAAAACCAAGCTATTCTAAATTTAAAATATGTACCTTTAAACGGTTTAGAAACATATCAGTTGAGTGAGGCGGCTGAACCATTAAGTGCTAGCAATATAACGTAAAAACAAGAATGTGCTAAGTAATTTCGATGGCGGATCGCCAGGACCTGATAGCTCATTGGAAGAGACTCGTCCGGCAAGCGAGAGGTCCCAGGTTCGAGTCCTGGTATTCCTGATTCTTATTTGGCACATTTTTCATTGAGTAAAAAATAATTGAGCATTATTAAATGCAAAAACTTAAAAAACTATATTATTAAAAGTACCTGCCATATTTCCAAACGATGTTATACAGGGCGTTCGGCATAACGTTGAACATACGGAAATGGGTTAGGTGGGGTGGACTGTTAACAAGCCAGCCCAAAAGATTTTGCCTAGGACACATGTTTATTTTATTATTATTATTTTTCATATTTTTGGATTATTGCGCTTATGAACTTTTTAAAACTGTCTAATTTTTTATATTAATGGCAGGTCAATTTTTCTTTTTATTACAATTAAGGTGATTCGTAGGTCCTTTTAACATTAAAAGATGCACATTGTAGATTGCCAGAATTAAAGTTATGGGACACAAGTTATCAAACAAAAAAAGGGACAAAAAAATGTTGAAACTCAACTTCACGTTGCTTTAAAAAAAATAACAGTGATAGATGACTTCTGAATTGCTCAAAAGATCTCTGAAGTGTGGGCTTTCTACGGATATGTAGTTTATTTAGATAACTTTTTCGTAATTAAAGTTATTCGATGTTTTCTACCAATTCGATTAAAAGTCTTGCTCAAATTGACCTCATAAGTTAAGATGTTTTATGATTTAATTATGTTATTAATGTTTTAAATAAAAAATATCAGATTTTAATTGATCGTTTAATTTTTTTTCAACCTGAGCATTAATAATTTTTGCATAACATTGAACTTTCCACATAAGTAAATTTTCGTCAAAATAGTCCGCCTTGGTAGTAAAGATCGAATAACTTTACTTACGAAAACGTTATCTAAATAAACTACATATCCGTAGAAAGCTCACTCTTCAGAGATATTTCAAGCAATTCAGAAGTCATCTACTTATCACTCTTATATTTTTTAAATACAACGCGAATTTGAGTGGAGTCTGGCTAACGTAGACAGTAGACATTGGGTGTTTTTGCACACTTTTTATATGGCAACTTATTCTGGTGTCACTGGTGTCAATCGAATGGTTGTTGGTGATTTTGGTAATTGAGATTTTGTATTTTTTATATTTGAAAATGAATAAAAATAAAAAAAATATATAGTTTCAAACCAATGTAGGAAACAGCGATACCAGTGACTCTGACGATTCATTTCATATAGAATGGCTGGATTCAGATTTTGATTACAATCAATAAAAATAACTATTGTATGTTATTGTTTTATTTTTAAGCCTGATTAATACTAGTTGTCTATCATTTAAATTATATACTTCTCATCAAAAAGTAGGACAGCACCAATATTGTTATGTTTTAGGGTAATTTTATAAATAAAACTAGCTTTATCCTCCAACTTCGTATGCGCTTGACTACCCTTCTCGTGGAAATTTCAGAAACTATACAACCAGACACCGACTGAAAGAACCTTTATACCAAGTATCACACCCATGCACTAAAGGAATAAGTTTTTTTCATACAAACTAAAAATCATATATTTCCCGTGCCCGTGGGAATTTTGGGAATTTTTTTCGTAGCGCAACCAGTCACTCTTTGAAGAACCTTCATGCCAGGTATCACATCCGTACACTCAAGGAATAAGATTTTTCATACAAACTAAAAAGTCCAACCCGTTCCCGTGGGAATTTCGGGAATTCCTTCCATAATATAAACAGACACTTATTGAGGAATCTTTATATCATGTATCACATCCGTGCTCTCAAGGGATGGGATTTTTTCATACAAACTAAAACATCATATATTTCCCGTTCCAGTGGGAATTTCGGGAATTCCTTTCATAACACAACCAGACACACATTGCAAAACCTTTACACCAAGTTTCACATGGTGCACTCAAGGAATAAGATTTTTCATGCAAACTAAAAAGTCCTATATTTCCCGTTCCCGTGGGAATTTCGGGAATTACTTCCTTAGTGCACCCCTACATCCCGTAAAGAATGTATGTTCCAAATTTCAGCTTTCTACGCCCAGTAGTTACGGCTTGTATGCTTTTTGGTTACGGCTGTACGTTGTCTGTCAGTCACTCAGTCACTCAGTCAGTAACGGAACAGTTTTATATATGTATATATATATATTGATTAATCAAGTATCATGTTTGTTAATCCATATGTGTCGTACTATAGTCGGGGTTACCATGATGGGATTTTTTAAGTTCGTCAGATTTTTTCATTCGCTACTTTCATTAGCCAGACTAATGTGATAAAAAATAATTTACAAAGAGGTTTGTTACGACGCTAAACTCCTTGGCGCCAATACGAAGTTGTCATTTCGCCTATCCGCAGCCATCTTGATTTTTCTTTTTTGTTTGTCAACTGATACCAAAATATATTTTAACCTAAATAATTAATTAGGAAAGTGGTTACAATTAGTTAAAACTATTTTTTAACTAGTTTAAGTTTGACAACTACCTACTTAGTGTTAACAATTTCCTCCATAAATGCTACTGCAATGAGCCTGTATTTTTAATAAGTATGCAATAGAAACAATCGCGTGGAATAGGAGGTATTTCTTTATTTGCGATGAATTTAATTAATGTTCATTGAATATTATTTAGAATTAAACATTGTATAATATATAGTTTTGTAACTAATAACGGACCGTTATTTTCAGAAGCGCAACTTGGAATATTCTGTACACCATGTCATCTGCTCTAGTTTCGTCACTTTATTTAATTCCAGACTGGGTGTCTAGACTTTTGGAAGATTGTGAAAATGAAGGTATTTCCCATTAATGTTTTTATTGAACTTTGTTTATCCGATTTGTTTAGAATAAAAAATCTTGACTTTTTTTTAACTGTCGCTAGCCTTTTTAAACTATCTATAAAATAAATATGTTTGATAAAATAACAAACCAATGTTTTTGCGGATTTTGAATGTAGGTACGAGGTTGATAATAATGGTTATTTAAAAAGCGTGCAATGATCTTATAACAAAAATAGTTCTTTTATTTGGTAGGTGTAAAAAATAAAATTGATATATTTTTTTACGGTCGGTTTCTTAAATGTAATTGGAAAACATCAATAGACATGACCTCGGCCTTTAGAACAATATACGATATGGAAAAAACACATCAGACAAGGCTGTATGGTTAAACCTTTACCTACCAGAAGGCAAATTTAAAAGAAAAACATTTAAGAACAACATTCCTTATTCGGGTTTTTACGTTTGGGGGTTCCTCTAAACGGATCCATTATCTACATTTCAAGGTAAACTTACGTTTTACGCAGCTTGCACTCGTATAGCTGAGATATAACTGTCGTTAGCACAAGTCTATAAGTACATAAAGTATTTTAATTACATTTACCTTTCTGAGAATTAAAAATAAAATTAATGACATACAACTGCTATCCAAAGGCTTCACCAACCAATCTTGGAACACCTTGTACGTTGAGGACGCTGGTCGGAAGATCATCTGGTACATCTGCTCTCTGTTGGGAGTCAGCAGAAACGGAGTACCAGGCCAGGCCTGCCGGTTGCTGGAGCAGTACCTAGCGACGAAATTCAAAAATAACAGACATTTAGAGTTATGTGAGTTTGCTTATTCATTTTATTTTTATGCCTTGTAGGGTTGGCTTGGAACTTAACGCCCCTGGATAAGAGGGTTCTAACAGTGAGCCCGCTTGTGTGGTAGGCCAGCTGATGAAAGTGGTCAAACAAAGGTTTAGTCACCGATAAAAAGGGCATCAAATCATTTGTGAACAGATTGACACTGAGCCGTATACTTTTTTATCGGTGATTAAACGTTTGCTGATAAGTGAAGATGAGGTCGGAGATAGCACAAGGAAGGTGCTGTTTTTAATAGAAAAAGTGACGGTACACAGCACTACTGCTAGCCAGGTGAACCCTGGATAGATCACTTAAAAAGATTTGCTATTAAAGCAATACTATTTAACAGATAGTACGAAAACAATTCGGTATGTAAAAAGATTCAAATATAGCGTTTCACTGTGCTGATTGGAGCGGGTTCAATTCCCATCTGTTTGATCTTGGGCAACGAAACGTCTCGATACCTACCCACCTAGGATAGTTAAAAATTCTTCAAAATAAGTTTAAAAGCTTACTTTGTGGACATAAACCCCTATCCACAAAGTGAGTGAGCCGCTAAGTGTAACTGGGGCTATCCTGGCATACAGCATAATCCGAACCAGTTTAGAAAAGTTCGTTTCGATAGCTACCAGTCTGGGAATCGAATCCAGGCTCGCTCACACTGCGGGCGGTTACTTGGCAGCGTCTACAAGCAGCGTATTTTAAACAATCTCAAGCAATTTTCAACTTAACGTCAAAAAATGTGAAATGCCTATTACCTAACTAGATAACAACTTCACACATAAAACTATTGAACGGACTCACGGATTCATAACGATGTGCTAGGTGTATAATTGATTGCGTTTCATATTAATTAACTGATATAACAATATATTTAGATGGTGAAGAGTGGGATGATTTTGTGGAGAACATGGCTGACGAGATGCCGCTGCTCATGGCTGCGTGTGCTCAGCTCGCAGCCAAGATGAGCAGCGTCAGCGCCATCGTAGACCTCAAGGAGGTGCGGAACTCTCTTCTCAAGCGGAACCTGGACTTCACCATCGCGGAGTACATCAACGCAGAGCATAAAGTCTTTAGTACGTTGGGTGAGTTTACAGTTTTGTTAATTTAGACTAAAATAATATAAAAAATAAATATTTTTCAAATTGAGTGAGATTGAAATATCAGCCATAAAAATCTTTTTTAAAATATTCGTTTAAAAATGGCGGTGTGATTCTTTAAAACCCGTTTTATTAATATTATCATCCAATTAAGATCTTTCTTTCGCTCCCAGTCCAGCATGGAAGGTGTATCTCTCATATGTATTTATATTCTAGGCATCCCCATAGTTCGCTACTGGGTATCTGATATATGGTATCTGACACAAGCTTCGCTTACTTTGAGGCCATTTAGTTGGTGTGATTGTCTGGGGGTTTTATTTATTTATTATCACCGTTGGAGCAGTAATATTTTTCGACAGTTTTTATGTGAAGGGTGGTCGGTAACCAGACAAGCCCTGAAGGGTCACAACACAAAGCGGAGGCCACTCGGATGAGTCGTCTTTAACGACGCGTTCATCCAGCGGCGGTAAGGCTATTCTAAGTTGACCCTAAACCACTTGCAGGCTATAGACTACCTCTATGGAGCTGCCTGGAAGTGGCGGAGTTACTGGCGGTAGAGGTGGGTCTACCCATTAGTGCGTTGAAGGTGCTGGGCTGCCTCGTGAACGTGGCCGAGTACTACCGTCACCAGATAGACCCGCGAGTGCAGAGGGCCGCTAACGTGGGGTCTCCCTTCAACAGAGGTATACTTCTTATTTGTTACGTTATTTGTTATACGTTAGATAACGGATCTAATTAGCTAGTCTCATTTAGCTATATTTCCGTCTTGATAAAATGGGATATCCGTTACTAAACTTAATTGAAATTTAAATGTCCATCGACCAAAACTAGCTTAGTATTTAGCTGCTACCCAAAATACTGTTGGCTGGAGTTTCTTAAAGCATTTGATAACATTTAGCTTACCTTTTTTATGTGGTATAATGGGGATCGGATGCTCTACAAAATTTATCCTGTAATATAAGTAATTCAACCAAGCAACCTTACGTCGATGTCCGAGACTCTGCCTTTATTTATTTTCAAGGTCCAACAAAGCAAAGGTTGGCGCGACAGACACAAGGTTACAGAAAAATGAAGTAAAAAGCGTTTTTGAGAAGTGTTAGGTAAAGATACTTCTTAGGTACTTGAAAATATTTATTTCATCATAAAAATCCCTTTTTATCCGACTTCCAAAAGGAGGAGGTTCTCAATTTCATGATATTTACAGTAAAAGTCAGTTAAGGGACAGAGGTTTTAAAGGCGTTTTTGTGGGCGATAGGCTGACCCCCTGTCACTACAATAGTCTCTCTCCATCTTTATAATATCTCCAAATTTGTCAAACGTGACATCAGATGGTCTTGTAACCTCTGGTGTTCTGCCTACCCCATAAGGGATACAGGCGTGACGTCATGTATGTATGTATGTATTTAAGTATAAACTTAAGTGGTTCGTAGTTAAGTACACAAATGCATTATGTGGTTTCAGTTACTAATTTCGAACTATGCTAATGCCTCCTTAGTTGAAATAATTTTCATATAATACAAGATACAATGTAACTTACCTTAACTCTGATTCGGAACATACATTGATGACCTTATACTTTAGCCAAAGCTTTGAGGTGAAGTCGGTTTTTCTTATGCTCTGCATTCGTTGATTATCAATAAATACATAGTTGCACTTTTGTTTAAAGTACTAGTACTATGACACGAAGAGCTCAATAATCTGACGTAGGTCGTATTAAATTCATCGTATCGACATCGATATCGACTTGAGGAATATATGTTATATATAATTTCATGGTTAGACCTCACAATGTTGTTAGGAGAACACAGGTAGATAGAGAGTTACAGATATCTGGATTAATATAAATAACACTACTTTTTGTGTAATGGAAATTAAAAATGATGAGAATTTTCTTTAGACTTGGGGTAAATTATTTACTGTAATGAAAAATGCCCATGGAGCTGATCGAGTCGTTTCAAACATATTTCAATTAACAACGAAACACGAGCTGGACCATGGCAAACAAATGTGTCACACTTTTCACTAACTTTTAAAAGTTTTGATGCAAAGTTTAATATTGGCATAAATAACAATTTACAGATTACTATTTCTTAACAGGTGGAGCAACTCTGCGAACGTTGCATTTAGCTGCAGGTACCGTAGCCGCCACTCTTCACATACTATCTTATGACATTCCCGACCCTGTCCACAAGCTTTCCCTTCTAACAAGAGTTACACCTTTTTACCTTGACTGCATAGCATCTTGTATCAGAGATTGCATTCATTGTATTGATTGATGCTAAGAAGACTCAAGTACGATTAAAAAATGGAAAAGAATGTATAAAAAATTGCAACTGCACATGCTGATAATTCAAAGAAATATGTGTAATGGATAGCCTTACAGTTTACTTACTTTTTGTACCTAGCTCTAATTTGCGCTAAGTTGTGTTTGTTTGATCTAATTCCACTTGTAAATAAACAATGTGTATTTTTCTTAATTGTAGGTAGAAAAAGGACAGTTAGAATTCATCACTTAAGTAATTCACCGTACAATTATAGGGATTTTCTCAAGATTAAAGATGTGTACAATTGTAGCTCTTTATATTGTGTGGCGCGCTTTGCAACTGCTTCGCTATAGATATTTTATGAAATTCTTTAAAAAATAACTATACCTAATTAATTTTGGCGATTCGTGATTAGCAATCGAAATAGACCATGCGAGAAATGCATGTTCATAGAAAGTAACCGATCCAGAAATTATTAAATACCACGTAGATATAATACAGCATGCGCTTTAAATTTAATTGGCTTCGATATTACTGCAGCGTTACGGGCGCGTGCCGTGGATTCATTCATATTGCACACTCGGCTGGTCAAAGGGCCCGGCTCATCCCGAGTAGCGCTGAAACACTGGCGATACACTTATTAATTTGCCAAAAAGTAATACGAAAAGGCTTCTGCCTAACTCATGTCGGATATCCGGGTTTCATCAGAATAAATTAACGAATGCATGAAACATGTTCTAGAACCTAAATCTCTAAATCGGTCCTTGGTTAAAAATAACAAATTTTATATAAACTGTCTATTTCCGATGCTCGATTTTACAAAGTTTTTGTGCACTGAATTCTGATAAAATTTTCATACTTAATACCTATTATATTAAAATAAATTCTACAATTTAAAAATTAATGATTGATCTGTGTATTCAGTTCAGTTAAAAAACGAATAACAATCAAAATAGTTTTGTTTTAAGACACCATTCAATTCGAACCGTGCAAGCGCTGTAGGCTATACATAGGTACCCACATCTTAATTCTATCAAATGTCTTATAGACAAGACATTAAGATTTACCACCATTTTCCTGACTGGTTTAAAGATTATATTCTACAACAGATTGGCCGGTAATTAACTCTCAATTCATCAATTGTGCATGCTCTGTTAGTTTTTAAACTATTCATAATTTATTTCAAAATACTTATAAAGGTCTAAGAAATTGTATGTAACTTGAAGATTTTTGTCTAAGAAATATTGTAACTCTAATAAGAAATAAATGTATTTTTACAATAAACCATATTGTTTTTTCGTTTCTAATACACAAAGAGGTAGTCTGTATATTTTTGTGAATGTTATGGAAACTTCCACGATTCTTCGTCTTAACAATGTTATTTTTAAATGTTGTTTTACATAATACTCCCAATTTGTATGAACTCTTTTTTGAAGTTTCATTATCATTTATAAATTAATATTTTGTCTCCTAAACCTATAATAACATCTCGTTTATTCAATTGATCGAACTCCAATTTTATCTTAGAGAATGGACAATCATTGACGCTACAAAAATAACCCTTAAAAATTTCTGTACAGCAGAAAAAATATTGCAACAATATTCAATTAATGAATAGGATCAAGCGAAAGTTTAAAATTTAATTAGACACCAGAAGAGACCGCAAGTAATCCGCAAAATGTTAACAAGTTATAAAAATTATGAATTAACGTCAAGAAGACGAGGGTTCCAGGGGAGTATAACAATGGATACAGGCTTAGGGGGCCTAATAAAAACTTGACAAATGGCGTTTCATAATCGTGCCGCATACCTCTCGGAGGATATGTTTTGTCCTCCCCTTGATACGAGTATGTCTGTTGGGAGGACATTAGCTCAGATGACACGCGCTGTCTGACCGCAAACCAAAATGTCACTGGTAGCCTCACTCGGGTTGCTTAAGGCAGGTCTCTGGCCACAATTATCAGAGATCATTATAGGGCTAATATAACACCTTTCTTATAATCTTTATATCTATTTAGCACAAGCGGTGGTACTGATAGTAGATATAAATTGATTTGCTTTTATTTACTTGAATTATATTTTTTTTGTCTTTTCATGCCAAACACCACGTGTTTATTAGGTAGTATACCTAATAGATTACCTACATTAATACAACACGATGCCAAATGATTAGTTTTTAAGAGTTTTGCCTGTACTTTTTGCAATGACATATATGTTTTCATATATTGTTATACAGGGTTGATTAGTAGTCACCGGCCAAATTTTTTTTACACAATAAGTATCATTTACAGAAACGATTTTTGCAAAAAAATGCAATTATTTTTTTTACCAGGAAATTAATTTGTCCGCTAACATATTAACCAAGGAATGGTCACTCTAAATTACCATTAAAATAACGGTGACTAAGCGCTACTACACATATTTTGTAGTACTACGTCGTAGTATTATCAAGGAAATGCCGCGTTGTTATGTTTACCAACATCGAATATTTTTTTTAAAGTTTGTGGTTCCATATTTCTACTTTTTTGTACTGAGCGACGCTAAATAAATATGCAGGTACGTTTATATCGTATCAAAGAAACTAACATTTAAATTTGGCTGGTGACGAAAAATCAACCCTGTATATGTGTTCGTATTTTTGTGTCATGATGCGGATTTGGAAATGTTCGTTTTATTGCAAAACATGTAGTGAAACGCAGGTGAGAGTTTTCGACGAATAGTGTCATAAAACAAAATGGAGGTCACTTTTAAGATACACGTATAGGGCCGCTACTCGGGGACCACCGCTGGGGCGCGTCCGGTGCTGGCGCTGGGCGCGGCAGCATGCGATCCGCCAGCGCACAGATACTCAGGCGACCACCAGCCCAGTCCTCATCACCATCATCTCCTTCAGGGAGCTTGGTACCGGCAGGGGCATCACAGTCCCCGCAATCGGTACCCGCCCTGAAGGACGGAGCATGAGATGGTCGAAAACACAAAATGCCAACCTCATGCGAGCTTATTACAGGGTAAGAGAAACGGATAGGATAGGGTATTGAGCACGCGTGCACCGCGTTTTCATGCTGCTGGAGCTTGATTTAACCGTCACCGAATAAAACCTTGTGGATAGAGCTCGGTGGATCATGCGTTCTAACATCTTCGTTCCCACTGAGCTTGAACAACTGAGATGCGAAGCCTTCTCTGTGGTGCCACCCTCAGCCACTGCGAGTGTCGCCTCTCCAGTGTAAATACCTGCTTTAGAGCAGCGTGCAGGAGAAGTGGTAGATCAGAATGATCTGGTGGAAGGGGATGGCACCACAGAGATGTCTTACCAGGACTTAGAGCACACGAGAAGGCTAGTATAGGAGGCAATCGAGGAAGTACATAATACACCCCTTGAAGGAAGGCCGAAGCTTCCCAGACTACCATGCAACGCTCGTAATAGGCAAGTCGTTGAGACCGTTAATCGGATGCTGCCCCAACATTTGGAGAGCAGCTCTGGTCTTGTCGAGACGAACTCAATCCTTTTTGGAGCGGCTATGGCAGTATGTCGGTTTACTGGCGCCATGGCTGCTCCAAGCCCAATTGCTAGACGTGCTACTCCTCGGAGTAACTCTGTACCAGCTTGGAAGAGGAGGATTGAGCGTCGTATCGATCAAGCCAGGATCCTCATTGGCCAGCAAGTTGCTTCAGCTCGGGCAACACCAGGCCAAGGATTGTGAGTTTTCCGGAATGGGCACCAGATTGACCAAACCGGACTTCACCCGAAAACTGACAGAGCGCATCGACGAGCTGAAGCAAAAGATCGCTGCATGGGCGAAGCGCATTCGCAGGTACTCCAAAAGGGTTGAGAGATACAACCAAAATCGTCTGTTCTCGAGTGACAGAGGAAGTTCTACAAATTCCTGGAGAGTTCCTAACCCTGCTCGACTGGCCGCATATCGAATAAGGCCGACGCCATTAACTTCTGGCGCGGCCTGTGGGAGCGCCTCGTTGAGCACGAAGAGGGTCCCTGGATTGATAGGATTGAGGAAGCGTGTATGGGGATGATCCCTATGAGTCAAGACCTTATATCAGAGGGGGACGTAAGTGCTGCAATCCACCGGAGCCCGAACTTGAAAAGTCCGGGCCCTGACGGATTGCAAAACTATTGGCTCAAGGGATTTTCTCTGTGCCACGCAACTTTGGCCCATCAATTCCAGGAAGCCTTGAACAACGGAACTTTCCCAAACTTCGTCACTACTGGGGTCACTCATCTAGTTCCTAAGTCCAACGATACCACGGATCTATCTAAATACCGGCCCATAACGTGTCTATCTACCACCTACAAGACACTTACCTCCGTTCTGAGCACCAAGATTCGCCAGCATTTAGATGCTAATCGCGTTATATCTGATGCTCAGAGCGGATGTAGAGCCGGAAGCCACGAATCAAAGGAACTCTATTTCGTGGA
Source organism: Stenoptilia bipunctidactyla (assembly GCA_944452665.1). Classification (NCBI taxonomy): domain Eukaryota; kingdom Metazoa; phylum Arthropoda; class Insecta; order Lepidoptera; family Pterophoridae; genus Stenoptilia; species Stenoptilia bipunctidactyla. The sequence continues at coordinate 37,770,204 of OX101721.1, forward strand.
CGCTGTCATTGGCAAACTGGTCAAACGCAACCATCGCAATTTCTCCGCAGGCTGGATCGACTACAAAAAAGCATTGACTCTGTGCCTCATACGTGGCTCTTGAGAGTACAAAATCGACGGTATAGTTTGAATATTTCTCGAGCAATGTATGAGACAATGGAATACAATATCTTGTCTCCAAGGCAAGCGAATGACGACTGCGGAAGACTGAATCCAGATTGGTAGGGGAATATTTCAGGGTGATTGTCTGAGCCCACTTTGTTTTTGTCTCGCTCTGAATCCTCTTAGGACATTGCTGGAGGGATCAGAGACGGGCTTTCAGTTTTGTAGAGGGGGCATGCGGTTATCCCACCTTTTCTACATGGATGACCTCAAGCCCTAACGGCTCCACGATTGAGGAAACTGCTACAGATCGTGACAGATTTTAGCGGCTCCATCAAAATGGAGTTTGGAGTGGACAAGTGTGCGGTTGTTTATGTGGAAAGAGGAAGGATTACTCGTTCTCAGAGGGTTGAACTAGGTCCCGTTAACCTGAAAGCTCTCTCCGAAAATGAAACATACCGGTATCTGGGTATGTCACGAAACATCGGTGTCGAGGAAACGGGCGTAAAACAGTCTGTTTTCGAAGTTATAGTGAACTATTTCTTTGTCGGGTTTTAATAAAGTCCGAGCGTATAACGGATGGGTTATGCCCGTTCTTTCTTACACCTTTGGCGTACTCTAATGGACTCGCACTGAATTAGACGCCTTGGATCGGAAAGTCCGCACTACTATGACACTCCATAAAATGCATCACCCTTGGTCGTCAGTAATGAGGCTCCCGGAAGTGCGGAGGAAGAGGCCTACTTAGCGCCTAAACCTTGCACAACCGAGAGATACGCAGCCTCCAAACTATTTTATGGCGAAGGCGGACGTGGATATGCATAGAGTCGTAGCGTGTAACAAAGGACTCACCCTTCTCAATCTGGGCCTCGAGACATGGCAGACACCGGCGTTACTAAGCATTTCTGATCGTGACACCGTATTTAAAGAGAAAGAGCTGCACGGAAGGTTTTACAAGGCTCTACTCGAGTCACACGTGGACCGTGAAACCTCCGTGCATTGGCTGCACTTCGAGGACCTCTTTGGGGAAACCGAAGGGTTTGTCTTTTCGATACAGGACCAGGTTGTCAAGAAGAACAACTACTGGATGTACATGGTATGGGACGGACGTACGTCGACGTATGTCGGGCGTCGGGCACACAGTGGACGTATGTCGGCCGTGCCACCAACCTGGCGAATCCCTCAGAAATCTCAATCAATCAGAAACTGCCTTATTACCAGTACACGCCGAAGCCCGTTCTCAAAAACGGCAGCGCCAAGCTCTACTGGGATCGGCCCATTATCACGGACAGGACTATTCTAGCGAATAAACCTTATATCGTGTCAATGGACCGATCGTCGTCCAAGGTGTTTTGGTGGACATAACTATCCCGCATGACTAGAACCTTGTGAAGGCCGAGACCGAAATGCAACGCAAGTACTTGGACCTTGCACACGAGGTGACCGAAATATGGGAAGTTATGTCCACTGAAATCATTCCGGTTGTAATATCCGCAAACAATTTGATTCCAGCCACACTGGTCAGTCACCTTGAAAGGTTGGGTTCGGCATTGGTTCGCTTCCAGCACGTATGCAGAATGCGGTATTGCTCGATACTGCCCGAATCGTTCGCCGGTTTCTCTCTCTTGCTCTGATACTCGACCGACTGATCCGAGATGGTCGGGTCTTTTCCGCCGAAAGGCGTGTAGCTGTAAAGGTGATATCAGATGGTTCATTCGAGTGAATATTCACTCGAGTGAATGCTTCATTTTTCTTTAATTCTATGTTCACACGGCTTAGAGGAAATGATACAGAAATGAACATTCACTTTTCTTTCTTTTTAATATGTCGTCGAATGAAGTCGTGCGTCTTGGAATTTCTTTAATTTGTGACAAAAAAGAAGCAAAAAAAACTTCGACGGTGGTGGGTTCGACCATGGATTGAAATAAAAAATGTATTAGGAGCTTCAAATACATCGTTAAAAGTATTTGAAATTGTTGAAAATTTTCCAAAAAAAGCAATTTATTTCATCGTTCCATTTAAACACCATTTTGTGAGACGCAACGCAGAAAAAATATATTATTATCAACACGTGACGTTTGTTGGCTACCTACAGGACTTGAGACAAAATGGCCGAAGCCGAATGAACGTTCTCTCAATGTTCAGTCAGACTGTTCATTCGGAGTGGAAATGCCGGATGCCAATATCCAATACTGTTGGATCGGTTCACTAATGAATTCATTCGGCACTATTGTCCGTTCATCATAAGATGTCCCCTGCCGTTATGTTGGCACTATTGCTTGTCAAGCTGTTGTCGGTATTCTGGGATAGTGAAGGAATCCTTTTTATTGATTACTTGCCAAAAGCGCAAACGATAATTGGATCCTATTATGCAAACTTAATTCCGAAATTATGTGAAGCGATTAAAGAAAAACGTCGTGGGAAATTGTCATTAGGAGTGTTGTTTCTCCAGGATAACGCTCCACCTCATCGTTCGGAAGTTGCGCTCACCGCAATCCGCAGTGCTGGCTTCGAAGTCCTTGATCAAGCACCATATTCTCCTGACTTAGCCCCGAGTGATTTTCACTTATTTCCAAAATTAAAGGAGCATATTCGTGGAACTAAATTTGACGATGATGACGCGGTTATGACTGCCGCAGAGGAGTATTTTAATAGTCGAGAAAATGTTTTTGTTGCGGAAGGAATAAGAAAGTTGGAGATGCGGTATTCTAAGTGTATTAGATTAGAAGGAGATTACGTAGAAAAATTAAATATTCTTGTTTAAATTTTTTTTTTGTATTCATTCTAAGAATTTTTTGATTCGCCCTCGTATAATATAAATTGTGTCGTCATTCAAAACCTTCCTAGTCTTATAGTTGTTTATTATTTACAAATCAGAAAATTAAACATATATTTATTCGTGGTAGGTATAGACAAAGTTAGATTACGGGGTTAAAATGGACACATATTATTGGTAACACTGCTGCCACAATGCTGCCAACATCAGCAGGCAGGGGACATCTTATAGTGAACGGTCTGTAAGTATTCATTTTATGTTCAGATGTGTCACTTGGAGTGAAAGATGCAGAATGAAAGACGAAAATGAACAAAAAATGACCCGTCTGATATCACCTTAAGGATACATGATATTAAGAATATTTTTTTTTTTTTATAATCTGCACATTTTTACAATCTTAATCTAAAAATATATTATAAAAGAACACAACTATGTCTAAGTGACTGTTAACCCTGTTTTTCGGCGAGAAGGGGTCTGAGTGTATACAAAATAAAAATAAAACTGAAGATCAAAACTTATGTGTGCTATATCTTCTGTATAGGAAGAGTAAATAAATAAAAACTAAAAAGAATCCTTAATCAGTGGTAAGCTTAAAAAGAGGTCACATTAACTGTGACGATTGATTTCCTATCTATAGAGTCCTCATTTATGCCGCATGCATGTTGTCATAAGGTCTCATAACATGAGAATGATTTTCCAATAACTTAAGCTCCAATTTACTTAATAATATTAAATTGCATATGCACAGTTTCCAAGTACTTAAATGTGTACCTACTTTCTAAGATTAAAAATATAAAAGTATTAACAAAATGCAATCATAACGTCGCATTTTGATTAATATACAAGGTAAGTAAATGTTATCATATTTTAATCCACTCGAAAGTAAAAATCTCTATTACCCTTCTGTGACCGCAGCCGAGGGTTGTCAAAATATTGCGTTGTCACCGCACCCCCTCCCGGGATGTTATTAAAAATAATTTCTCATTTTTATTGCCATTCTTAGGTGAAGGTGAAGCAATAAAGGGTCCAGATATTATGATGATAGGACCACTGATTAGTGCCCTTAAGTTTAGTAAGTCATTCCACCCTTATTTTTCTTAACGCTTTCGTTTATGGGTTATTTTATAATAGGTACTTTGTGTCTCTTCGCACCAAAATGTTAGATAAAAAATATATCTGGCACTCAGTTAAAGAAAAGAAAAAGTAAGGGCATTCTGTACAGAAATAATCAGATTTATGAGTTATAATTTATATAGTTGAATAGAATTCATATGATATGATAATAATTCATTAAAATATTTTAGACAATACCACATTTTAGGGAAAGAGAACTTTTTTTATCATGATCATAAAATACAATCAAACAGTTTAGTTTGTTTGAAAAATTAATATTCATTTACCTATAGATATTTAATTAGTTGTTGTTCTATGATAAAAAAATGAAGTGCTTATCCCCGCCTTTATTGTTTTAACATTTTAGTCTTGCAAGTGTATCGGGAAAACCTTTGCCTACTGTGCCAAAGGGTCTGGGTTCGAATGCTGGATGGTGTCGATATTTGTGCGATGAACAAAAAATTTATGCCAAAAAAAAATTTAGTAAAACATCTTTGCACCAGGTAGTAAGACTGTAGCTGAATAGACGTTTGTAGGAAAGGAGTATTTTTTGAGAAACGGCCAAAAAATAGGCAGGTCTTGAGGACTTGATTTTTTTTTACTTTGTCGTTCTTCTATAGCAATTTGGTTTTGGGGATACAAAAAGATAATTCGTGACACAAAAAGTCGTAGTCTTTTAACCGCAAAGTTTTGATTAGAACTAGTAATCTAAAAAAGAGATTGCTTTCCGCTACCATATTGTTTTATATATTGAAGAAAAAGTTTTTAGAATGAACCGATTCGAAACTCTCTAAATAAATTTTCTAAAAATCCGAAATAACCTTTGTAATATGGAAACAAGACACTAGCGAGTAGCAAAATTGTTAACTTCTGCTTTTATTTCTAAAATATTTTGGCACGCAGTGGGAACTGAACTTGCAACTGTCCAGTCTCTGGCAGCTACTCAGCAATTATCTTACCTTGTTTGAATTTCTTACAAGTGTAGTAGACACTTAACTCATATTCAAATGTCATCAAAATTCATTCATCAGCAAAATTCTTCTATTTAATTGTTATTATTGTTTGTTTAAGAAGTATAATATTTATAAGTTTAATTTGAACGTATATGTAATCAATTAGAAATGGTAAGTACGTCTGTGTATTTTTGTGTATAATATGATCTGGTTAGGTTATACTTTTATGTAATGTTTGGATCTACTTAGATACCATTTAATCCCGAAGTATAAGGTCGTTGTACGTAAATGTACAATAAATGTATCATTAGGCACAATAAAGCAAGTTACAAGTTCGTATTAAAGTACTCTTTATGTGCCACGTACAGTAATACTTATTATATATAATACTTAGAAAACCGTTTAGCCGTTTAACATGATTGCTGCGAAGCCAATGCGCCTATATCAGATGAAGGTATTCTTTTTTGACTCGACCATAACATGAAACTGTTGAAACGTAATATAACGAACAAATAAAACCAGAAAAATGCAAATCCCCGTGGATCAATTTGTTTCCTCGCGTAATCTGCCGCTGGGAGTGTCGTTACGAAGCTCCGCCCTTTTAAAATAACTTGACACTGTACTGAGAATAAATATAATTAGGAAATTTATTTGAAAACCTTTTTTTTTTATTTGAAAAATTTACTTAAATTTCATTTCAATTTTGTATTTTTTTTTTAAATTCTTGATCTGAACAAAGGTTGTGCTCGATCGAATTGGGGTAAAAAAATCTTAGTGTGAGCGAGTTCAAAATATAATAACGTTTCATAGTACTGAGTGTGGAGACGCAGTGTGTTCTAGATGTTTTAGTGTAATTTTTGAGGTTGATCGGGGGGCGTGTTTGCGCGGCGACCGCCCAGCCAGCGCCGCTCTCGCGACAGTCCGTGTCGCGCACTCGAGGACAGCGCACCTGTTCACGAGCTTCCTCTATACTCAGGTTTAAAAGACTCGCAAAGGTAAGTCAAAAATAGCTTTACAAAAAGAATATTAAGTTTTATATAACTTTATTAGGATTTGAATAATTATTAAAAAAAAATTCGTAGTGCTACGGCAAATGAACTACGATTTTTACGTAGTGGCTGCGTAGTGCCATGGGATTTAACGTGGTCAAAATAAAGTTCTAATACATACATAGTTTATCTTAAAAGTAATTAATTTATTATATTCCATTATCACAAAAAATATTTTCAGTACGTTCCTGTCGCAAGTTTCAAATATGGTGGAGTGTAAATTTTCGGCACAGATATAGCAACGGTAAATAAATTTGCTATTTTGGACTGCTGTGCGAATTTCATGAATAGACAGTTAAATAATATTATTTTTAGAAAAAGTAGAGAAGTGAACTAAATCATTAAGTCATTTACAGTCACATTGCTCGTATTCATTGACAGTGAATTTCAGTGGTCAATATTTTTAAAATTATTTCGTCAAAATAATGTGGATTATTTTTATCCAAAAAGATTTTTCAATTATTTTATATTTTACGTAATTTATGATTTTAATAGGTTCATTCTTCATTTAACATATCTTATTGTTCATTGGTTTGAAGTAAAGTTGTAATTATTATTATGTTCTTGGTGGAAAAAAATCTGTATGAGAAAGGTTATGAAAAACTAGAACTTCAAATAGTTAAATTCAATGTTAGCAGTGTTCTTACAGTAATTGAATTCCTAGAATATTTTTTTTGAACACTTGTGTATCTTGGGATTGCCCATAAATAAAGTAGGTCATTTATAATACCATATTATATAATAAGCTTATGAGTATAACCAGTGAATAATCAAATGAATACCTAAACAAATATGCTCACCAGGCAGGGATATAAAATCACGTAAATGTAGAACAAATAACTCGCAAGTAGCTTTCCTTGGTAAAAGTGAAAGTATTTTCTTTAAATACGGATGAAATCAACACTTAACGGGGAAAAAACAGTTTGATCACCCTACTTAATAAATATAAGAATTTGAATAAGTAGTTTTACATGGATTATTTTTATGAAATATAAACAGGGTTGCTTTTAGTCACCAGCCAAATTTAAATGTTGTTTTTCTTTGATACGATATAAACGTGCCTGCATGTTTATTTTAGTACCATTCAGTACAAAAAAAAAAAAAATATGGCACCACAAACTTTTTTACAAGTATTTGCTGTTGATGGACATAGCTACTACGACGTGTCATTTCATTGATAATACTACGATGTAGTACTACAAGATCTTTTGTAGTAGCACGTAATTTTGTCTTTATTTTAATGGTATTCATTCATAATTTAGAGTGAGCATGCTTTACTTAATATGTTAGCAAATATATTAATATTCTTGTAAAACATACATACCTTTTTTTTTTCAAAATTCGTTTGAGTAATTGGCACTTATTGTGTAAAAAAAATTTAAACGGTGACTAAAAAACCAACACTGTTTAAATTGTTATAAATGATAAAATAAACGAACCTTAAATATTCTACATAATATGTCATTTACGGTTTCAATTAATATACTATATTATATTCAATTTATTACTGTGAAATTAGATTCCGAAACTAATGCCAAGTTCAAAAGCAACCTAGCCAAAGTTAAACATAGTTTTTGAATATTTACCCTCAAACAATGCCTGCTCATTACTTTCGAGGATGATGACGCCCAAAAATCCAAAATAAATTGGAGTTAAATAGGAACATTTTTTATATGCAGACAAAAAAATCCATGAATTCTCTAGCAAAATAGTAGAAAACGTCATAAAAGTTATTTAAATAAATATTTAAAAACCAACTCGCGAGTAAGTATGCCTTGACGACATAAAACTTTTGTGTCTAATTACTCGTGAAATGTGGTTGCTTTGATTCCTGGAGCTACATTGATCAAAATCTTGTTTTGTTATAAAGCTTCAATTACGCAATTTCCGAGCGCATTTTTTCGATTTTTGTTTACGGATGCACGTTAATGTCAGCATGTGAATAGTATGTCAAAGGCGAAAATTTGCAGCTAGTCGTAAAAAAAAATATTAAAATACGTAAGTAGTTATTTTATGTAATTCGAATAGTTAAAATAACTTCTAAACTACAACTTGACATTTATAATATCAATGATTAATAAAAATCTTAATCACAAAGGTATTTTGATATTAGTTTCTTATTCGGGTTATTTTCGACTGCTTTTTAGAGAGGGTATCAATGTAACCCCAATCATAAGATTGATCACGAACATTTTGATTTGTTTCTCAAAATGTATTAAAAAATAAATTATATTTCAAAAAGAAACCAATAGAAGGGCTAAAACTGATATTTATTTATTTTCTTTGCAATTTTTTTGGTGTCGTGTTTCAGCTGAAAAACGGTTTAGAATTTTTAAAATGATTAAAGTCACCGCATTCTACGGTATTCAATCTGAATTAAATTTATACAGGGTGACTTGTGGGTCACTTTCGAAATTCCAGGACATGATAGTTTGAGATCATACATGAAGAGAAAAAATAAAATAAAAAATAAATTTTAATTATTTACTGAGTAAACTTAACCGAAAGTTAAAGAATTCTTCACACAACGCAAGGTTACATAGGCATAAGATAATAGATACATAGCGGCTGGTGGTGTGTGTGTGGCGGGAACACTACTGTGTTCGCGTTGACTGAGACGACGCCTCGGGAAAAGGTCTCTTTATTTATTTATAATTCTGGTGAAAAATTAAGTACCTACTTTTATTACATAATTATGATCTGAGTGCTTTCCTTCAGTATCTAAAATTGGTCACGGTATAGTTTTGGATGAGAATAAAATAAGGCAATAAAAGAAACTTATATAAAATAATAGAAACGACCTATTTTTTTTTATAGTTATTCCGATGGAAAAGGTCCTATCTTCTTTTCCAATCTTTTTAAAACCCAAACTAAGAAAACCTAGTGGTCCTGATTTATACCCAATAAATACGCGCCCTTTTTTCAATAAATGCCAGACAAGAGTCATTGCTTATTCTTCTGTAAGCGCTCTTGGTATGCAATTAAATTGCCTTTTTAAGGACATGCAATACCTAAGTATTTGGAAAAAAAAATTTATCGTTGAGAAAATCATTATGTATTCTTGAATTTTTTTTAAATACAGTTCATGTTTTTTTTGTAACTGTCGTGCGCTAGAATATTTTATTCCGATGGTTCTTTATAGGTGTTATTCCATATTCGAAATCTTCAACAAAGGATTTACAAATGTGGGTGAAGTAATTTTACTAATATTATGAATGTGAAAGCTTCGATGTATGGATGCTTGTTTTTCAATCACGTCAGTGCGGCTTTACGGATTTGAATGAAATTTGGCATAGTGTTAGTATACAGACTGAAATAGCACGTAGGTTTTTTATCCCGATATTCCTTCGGGATTCGAAATTGCGTGGGCAAAACCCCGTGAAACAGCTGGTTATTAATATATTTGATGGTACTGTAAGCAAATGCACAAAACAACTAGCCTACTGGTGATGCACGAGAGGCAGAGAGTTCGAGTCCTGGGGCATTAGAACTGTTCGTAGGCTGTGAGGATATTTGGCTTGACATAGTCATGACTCTAGATGGATTACTTTATAGTGAAAATATCGCTATCACTTCTTTAATCTGGATATAACAGTTTTTTACTGTATAAAATGTTACTAAAGTGATTCTAAGCATAAGGGGATTTACTAATATGTACCTACCTAGTCCAATGTTGTAGGTATTCGTTGTTTAGTTAATATTGAATCCAGAAATAAGTAATAATTGCTAAGCTCTTTAATAAGTTATAATTAAAACAATTGCAAGTAGCCTAGAAACATGAACTTAGCTACAGTGGAGATACCTTAAGAATTTTTTAATTATTTTCCATTGGTATCTTGTTTCAACGAAGGAGTTCAAATTAATAATTAATTCCAAAAAACCAGGATACTTGGGTAGTTAAATAAAACCCATTATTGTATATGATGTAAAATTAAATAAGTAGTAGCTGATTTCTATCAAATAAAAAAATTTGGTTGGAATAAAGATGTAGTATTCATTATTATGAGTTACCTTATATTCACCGAGCATGCGTCTTTTACTTTATTAATAACTAGCTGTTGCGCGCGGTTTTACCCGCGGGATTTTCGGGATAAAAAGTAGCCTATACGGATTTGGAAGAATCCCTGTAAGTAATGGTAAAAGAAATTTTGAAATCGGTCCAGTAGTTTGAGCCTATTCAATACAAACATACAAAAATACAAAGGTTTCCTCTTTATAATATTAGTATAGACTAACTGTGTCACGCGGTTTCATCGCAATTTTTAATCCCGCGGGAATAATGGAATAAAAAGCAGCCTATTACCATGCCTAATTTCATCCAAATCGTGCATGTCAACTGAGGCGGCGCGGCGGCGCGTCCGGAAAAGTGTAGGAAAGTCTCTTTATTTATTTATAGCGATTTCTGGTGAAAAATTAAGACCTACTTTTATAACATAATTATGATTAGAACCGAGTACCTACAGATATATATATATTTACATTAATACGAAGATTCATATTTCGAGACAGTTTTATTAATATGATGATTATTATTGCAGATTAGTGACACATCTAAACTTAGGTGACAGAAAATATTGTACCTACTCATAAAACACGTCTTGTTTGGTTCGATGTTAACAGTATATTGATCTATACATTATACATAATAAGGAGATGCTTCACACACTACATAGACAAACATTATAGTATTATAGTAATAAATCGAACGAGTAGGCCTTTGGGAATTGAATAATATTGAATTGAATTTTGTAAAACCTTGGGATTTCATAAAGATTATTCTTAGTTAATTTAGTCTGTGATAAAATGTTGCGTAATAGTTTATTCCAATCCCGATGTGAAATCTGTAACATTCGTAGCGTTCATTATATTTTTCAACTTTATCCTACTTTACTTTAGAAAGTTTATGAGTCTGAATGATTGTTTGTTCTTCGCAGATAGAGATGAATTTGAAACTCAGGTGGAGCTTTTCGTGATCGATAAATAAATAAAACGTAGGGACCTATTATTTAACTTTTTAAAGATAAAAGTGATGCATATTCCTGGAAATCTTATACCGACAGAAGAGCCTGTAGCTTGAGCGCCGGCCAGTCATGCCGACGGAGCTACTATTGCTGCAACTGGCAACTAGCTGTGTTTTCATACATCATACTCACAGAGACTCAAGTTTCGAGTTCTGGTGATCAACAACATTTTTCAGTTGCTGCAATCGATGGCTAAGTTAGTTTCTAATTGCCACCACAAGAGATTGTTAAGTATTAAGGTACCTACCAAATTTTAAAGTTGCTGTTTTCCGCGACCGCAACACGAGCGATTTCATAATCTCCCTCCGTCTCCCTGAAAGTTGCTAACAGATTTCTGTAAAATTGCTGCACCCGTAAATGTTATAGCAAATATTAACTTTTTGAGCAAATATTTAATAAGTCACAGAGGCAATGGTGTACACAATTTCTTCTAATGTCTTCTAGGTTCTATAATGATTAAGATTCAATCAAAAATAGGAGAATGCGGTTTTAATTTGTTGCGTAATTTAATAGTGTCTGGCTTCTTTTCTCGGTTTCACCTTGCCCTACCAAAAACACTCGCTTACAAGGGGTGTGAGGGGTGAAGCACACGGCGGCCGCGTGAACGGTTCCGCGACCGATCTAATGAGCGGCCAATTTAATGAGGGGCTTATTTAAAAAAAGTTGTTATGTCAACAACTCGATAGTGTTGCAATATAATATGCGATATCGATTTTCTAATACCGCGGAAATATCAAGATAAAAGTAGTTTTTATGCTATTCCAAAATGTCAACAATATCGCTAAACCATTTTTCATGCAAATCCGTTGAGCGATTTTGCCCTGATTGCGCAACAAACATTCATCCATACAAACTTTCGCATTTAAAATATATGGTATAATGATTGGAGGTGGATTCAGGTTTTTTTAATCAAAATTGATAGTTTTACGATCATAAAGTTTTCGAATACAATTATCATTTTAGGTAGGAATATGCAGTGTGTTTGGTCCATGGCCGGCCAAATTAATATGGCCTGTAGAGTAGGTTATTTGCTTTGTTCTAGTGGCCATTAAAAATTCAAAAGTCATGTGGTTTTATTTTAATAACATTTTTAAACTTTTTTTGGTTTTCACCCGGAAATAATCATAAAAATATAAAATAAAATAAAGCATTCGGTGTAGACAGCTAATTTTGATCATTTAAATATGTACTATTTTAGGCTTCTTTTGACACCCAAAACAACATAACTACGAGCAGTTAACTAGTTTTTTATTTAATTTTCTTCAGAAGATTCGGAATTGAAAAAAAAAACTACCAGTGTCTTCCAATTCCTCAAAAACGTCTCTACTCTTTATTCTTTTGAATGATATGCTACATGCTATAAAAACTATAAAGAAGATCTTGAAATTTGCTAAATAAGTGAAAGGGGAAAAATTCAAAATTGTGGTAAAAAAAACTTTTTTGCGTTAGTTGAAATAGGTAGAAGCTGTCATATCAGTCTTGCGAAGGAAAACTATGTTATTTGAGACGAAGATTTATTTTTATTTTACCAAACGTTTGTGCCATTCTTAATTAGAGGAAATCCTAATGGATACCTGGTCAAGGACTTCACTATAGCGGAAAGGGGTCAGGGATCGGTGAAAACACGCGTTACACAAACAGCGTTCGGCACCTCTGACCCCGCCATCACCTGGTGATATCGTCCAGAACATCTCCTGCCAGTGGAGAAGATCTAGAAGGCATGGAGACCTTTCATGGCGTGGAGAGAAACTCCTTGAGGTGGCGACCGCCTTAGCACCAGGGAAATCGGGCCTAATTTTAAAGAGGTTTTCTACCTCGCAACCAGCGGTCCCCCTGTCCTTTTTTGCCCAGGATTAGCTACAAGCCGACGACTTGGAAGCCAAAACAATCCAAGTCTGCCACCCGCTCACAGCAGCTGGCAGGCTCGAAACCAGAGCTCCCCACCCCTGTGCCATCATCATCGGTCCCCTCTGTATAATCAAAGGAATACCGAGAGGGTTTTGGTAGTTGCTTAGATTAGAGTCAGATTCTGGTGATAGAACTCGGCGCGATTTCACTGATCCTTGATTTCTTCCGGCGATAGTGAATGACCTTTGTCGGGTATCCATTAAGATTTCCCCGGCTTGAAAAAGGCTCAACTTTAGCAGCAGAAGCGGTTAAGACTCGACTAAAATTAATTCTAAGAGGAGAGTCCCGGTGCGGCTTCACCTCATTGGTCTACCTATACGCAACTTATCCAAACAAGTTTATCCTATGCAAGAAAAGGATATAAAACAGCTACTATAACATGGTTCATTCAAGAAAGGAATTGAAAATAAATGGCCGCGATTATCATATTCTCTCGCTCGCACACTAGTGCTGTCTATACTCACTCTTCGCGCGTACGGTCAGTAAAAAAATATTTCATTTTAATAAATTGTTATAGTATATTTTTGTTACTAATTATTTTATTGGATATGATCGTTGTCTGTATTTTTCGGTATCAATATACATCGTTGTTTCTCAACCAATATCCGTTGTTGACACCGTTTTTTCGCCAACGATGTTGATACTATACTCTGGCAAAGAATTCAATGCAGTAAACTGACAGTTAGAAATGTCAAAAAGAAAAATAATGATACCAGTTAAAAACTTCGTAGTGTAAATAATGAATGAGAATGATTGAAAACGAACGAGTATTTGTCATTTGTTTTGCATAAAATTTTAAAGAAATTTACGTGTAATTGAATTGGAGGTGCGCACTATATCTTTAAAGTAACTTTAATGAAAATAATAAATTTTCTCTGAAAAGTTTTCTCTGCTGCACGATCTCTCCGAAAGCTTCGAAATTTTCTGCCAATACCTATCAAAATTGCTCTCAAACAATCACTTATACTCCCAATACTGGATTACGCTGCCACTAACTATCTTAATTTAACCGAAGAGCAACTAAACAAGCTTGAGCGCCTTCAAAATATGTGTATTAGATTCATATTTGTTTTACGAAAATATGATCACGTTTCCGAATTCCGCGTAAGGCTCAAGTGGCTGCCAATTCGTCTTCGAAGGAATACTCATACACTAAATCTTTTATACAAAATATTATTCAACCCTTGTCTGCCAATCTATCTTAAAGAACGCTTTAGTTTTCGCCATCAACACCATGAACGTAACTTGCGGTCTGCCAGCAACTACTTGCTGGCAACTCCCCGTCACAGTTCCCACCTTTATCAGCAGTCGTTCACGGTGAAAGCAATATCTCTTTGGAACTCATTACCATCTTCTCTCCACCACCCTAAAACAATAGCTTCTTTCAAATATCATTTAAAAAACTTCTATCTCTCAAACTTATCTCATTTTATATAGAATCTATGCTAATACAAAGCATACTTTGTTCTTTCTACTTATAAATCTATTTTTAAATTAATGTTTTTATTTTATATATATATATGTATTTCTTATTATATTATTACACCTATTTATATACTTTAATTAGTACCATTTATAAAATAATAATGCCATGTTTACGTTTCTTTTTAATTTATTTTAAGATAAGGTTGCCTGGAAGAGATCACTTTGAAGTGATAAGGCCGCCCAAATTGTACATTTAATGTTTATACTGTATTTTTATAAGTATCCCATTCTATGCAAATGGCAATAAAGTGTTTGAATTTGAATTAATTACAAAACATACTAAGTGCTTTAAAACGGTTACAGTAGACGTAAAATCGACTTGATAACTTTTGAAACTTTTTTCTTGGAATTGTTTACGAAGTTAAAGTTTAGATTTTGCAACTTGTTTTTATTTGTAAAAGGATTCTAATTGGTTAAGTTACGAGGGTGGATTGAAAAGTTCGCGGCCTAGTTAAGAAAACAGAATAAACTACATACAAAAATATTTTTATTTTTCGATGTAATCTCCATTTAGCTTTATGCACTTCTTCCATCTGCTTTCCAGAGCTTCCATACCTGTTTTAAAAAAAGATTCCTCAAGGTCTTCAAAATACAGGTTAACAGCGGCTTCGACCTCTTCATTCGTTAAAAATTTCTGCCCACCGATGTGTTTTTTCAGGTTTGGAAACATATGAAAGTCCGAAGGTGCCAAATCAGGAGAATAAGCTGGATGTGGCAACAATTCGAAACCACAATCACGAATTTGAGCCATAGACTCGACAGACGTGTGGACTCGGGCGTTGTCCTGGTGAAACAACACTTTCTTTCTCAGTAATCCTGGGCGTTTCTGTTTAATTTATTCACGTTAACGGCGCAGAAGGGTGCTATAGTACGCAGAGTTTATTGTTTCGCCTTTTGGAAGGTAGTCCGCCATAATGACACCCTTAGCATCCCAAAAAACCGATGCCATCACCTTGCCAGCCGACAGAATTGCCTTTGCTTTTTTCGGAGTTGGTTCACCTGATTTTTTCCATTGTTTGGATTGTTGTTTTGATTCTGGGGTATAGTGGTGAACCCAGGTTTCATCCATTGTCACAAATCTGTCAAAAAAACCTTGTGGATCAGCCTCGAACATCTCCAAACAGTCGAGAGAAATGGTGAGTCGAATTCGCTTTTGCTCTACTGAAAGCAATCTGGGGACCCACCTAGTCGAAACCTTAGAAAAGCCGAGTTCATGGACAATGATGTTTTGCGTTCGTTCATATGAGATGCCTATAGTGTCTGCAATTTCTCTGATAGTCAATCTACGGTCTTTCAATATGAGATCACACACTTTATTGATGTTTTCTTCGGTCGTAGACGTCATTGGCCTGCCGGAGCGAGGGTCATCTTCGATGTTCTCTCGTCCACGTTTAAATTCTGCAACCCATTTTTTCACAGTGGTATAAGACGGGGCAGATTCCCCTAATGTTGTTTGCATGTCATCATGGATCTCCTTTGGTGTTAATCTTTTTTTAAACAAATATTTAATCACAGCACGTTGTTCAAATTTCTCCATTAGTGAAAATTTGTTCTACACACGTATTTATATTGTTCGTAAAATTTTATTTAAACAAGATATCAAATTGAAAATTCGCGGGCTGACAATTGAATAATGACAGTTCAAAATGACGGCAGAAAAAATAACAAACGTTTTTTTTTTAATGGCCAGGCCGCGAACTTTTCAACCAATGTAGTAAATGGATGAATTTTAAGCGTAAATTATATAAGTAGTAAGTATTGTGAAGATGTATGATTATTCGGTTTGGGAATTGCGGTTATTTAGGTATTTTAATAGTTGTTATGAATTATTGTTGTTAATGTATTTAGTAAAACTGCGTTTTGGGGTGGCGGCATGTTATGTCTATTTTATAAGTTAATTAAAACTCCTGCATTTCAATATAAAGATCAATTCACGCACACAGACATATTGTAATGTTTCTATATTAATGCCATACATTTGTTTTAAATTTAGTCCACATTAAACATTTATTGAAGTAAGACGCGTTTTATTTGCAATATAACCCAAGCGATTCTGAACCTAAACTGCAAGAACACTAGTCCTGCACATAGCCCCGACCTAGCACTCAGAGATTTCCGCATTTTCCCTAAAATCAAAAATTTTATGAGAGGTTTCACTTTTTACCAAATCTGAAGAGGTAGGTAGTGATAGCGATCCATCGGCAAAAAACATGTATTCAGATCTTTAGTCCTCCTGTTTTTAAAAATGGTTCGATCGCATGAAAAATGTTTAAAATGTAATGGAGAGTATTTTTAAAAGTAATAATCATAATATTTTGGTTACGAAATGTTTCTTTTTTAAGTTACGCAAAACTTTAAGGGTGACCTACGTATGTAAGCATTATATTAGCAAACAATCACAAATTTATTCAGTTTAATACTTTATACTGTTTTTTATTTAAAATATTATTTAAAAGCTCTTATAGACATATCTACTTTTTAGTTGATACTAACTTTATTCAGCAGTCTTTTTTAAATTCATTTAGTTACTTATTTAGTATTATTTTTGATTGAAATATTTTTTTTTGCTAACAGCAATATCTGTCAACAGTAGAGGCCGCTATTTAAGATTCCTTTCTTTATTGAACCAAGTTATACCAGTTTTTCACGTGTAAATTTATGCAAAAAAGTTTTTTTTGGCCACAATTTGGGATTTAGTTAAATGCGACCCTTTTCACTAATTTCGCGAAGTTGTTTATAGTTTTTATAGCATGTGTCATATAATTTGAAAGAAAAAACTGGAGATAGTCCATTGAAATGTTACATTTTTTAGGCCTAACCTTGCGTTTTTCAGAGGACGCAATTTTATTTTTTTGTTGTGTAGGGGGGGTCAGTGTAAAGCTAAAACCAAGTTTGTGGGGTCGCCACTCTTGTCCTACGGCCGCTATCTTGAAAATAGGGATTAAAATGGTTTTTATGATATATCTCTTAAACTATTTATCTGATAAAAAAATTTATTAACATTGTTTGTTGCAAATTAAATCCTCTACAACTTTGGAGAAGTAACTTTTTGTTGTAGAACTATAAATAAAAAAGTTATAAGCGAAAATGTTTAGAAATTCGAGAATAATATTTGTTGATATAACTTTTTTTTATCATTTTACGAAAAAAATATATTAGACCATTTTTGTAGATCGTTTTTTGGGAAACAACTTTTATAAGCAACATTTTTTCATTAAGTCAATAGTTAAGGTTTTACAGCGCTCCGAAATGAGTACTATTTTTCAGTACTCTTAACTAGACTTATATTATACGTGTGTAACTGTGTACTAATAATGTGTCGTCAGTAATTGTTTTTTTTGTTATTATATTTGTTTTTAATTATTAAAAATTAATTATTGACTCTTTTCCACTCCATTACAGAATTTGACAATTATTGATTTTTTAAATAATTGTAATCTGATGGCCGTTACCGAGAATACTGTAAAGGTAGAAAATACTTTGCTCCAACTTCCAATAAGCTGGGAATATTAGCTATGCATACATACATATTATACATAATACATAACTTGACACCTGTATCCCTAATGGGGTCGGCAGAACACCAGTGGCTATAAAACCATGTGATGTCACTATTATGATGGAGAGAGACTATTGCAGTGACAGGGGGTCAGCCCATCGCCCGCAAAAACGCCAATAAAACCTGCGTCTCTTAACTGAGTCTTACCGTTTGCCCGGGAAGAGAAGCAGCTGGCACATTCTATGTTTTTCTTTCGCTCCCAGTCCAGCATAGAAGAAAGTTTAAAAATGAGCTATACGATTAGTAATATTCATTGCAACGTCCATAATACTTGTTTTTGTACTCTCATTACGTACAACACAAACCTGCACTTGTCGGCTTGTACGCGAATTACTTGGATCCTGAACCGCTTTGGTACAGATGAAACAATTGTTCGCAAAATCGAAGTTTGGCTCTGGAGCTTCTGAAACTGACGATAAACTGCAGCTGCTGCTGCGACGACGAACAACATTCGATTGGTTCAATTGTCCACGTAATAACAATAATACGCAATATGTACAGTAAATTCCAAAACAGTTAAAAAAAAAAAAAAAAAAATTGTAAAGCGCTGTAAAACCTTAACTATTGACTTAATGAAAAAATGTTGCTTATAAAAGTTGTTCCTCAAAAAACGATCTACAAAAATGGTCTGATATATTTGTTTCGTAAAATGATAAAAAAAAGTTATATCAAAAATTATAATTATTTTCTCGAATTTCTAAACATTTTCGCTTATAACTTTTTTATTTATAGTTCTACGACAAAAAGTTACTTGGCCAATGTTGTAGAGGATTTAATTTGCAACAAAAAATGTTAATAAATTTTTTTATCAGATAAATAGTTTAAGAGATATATTGTAAAAACCATTTCAACCCCTATTTTCAAGATGGCGGCCGTAGGACAAGGGTGGCGACCCCACAAATTTGGTTTTAGCTTTACACTGACCCCCCCTACATATCAAAAAAATAAAATTGCGTCCTCTGAAAAACGCAACCCCAAATGTAACTTTTCAATGGACTAAGAAGTTTTTGAGACATTTGAAAACACTGGTAATTTTATTTTTTATTTTTTATACGCCTATAAATTCAAAGACTGAATTTATATTTTTCGATTCCAAAACTTCGTAAGAAAATAAAACAAAAACTAGTTAACCAATGATATTGTTTTGGGTGTCAAATAATACACATTTAAACGAGATCAAAATAACCTGTCTACACTGCGTACTTTTTTTATTTTAATATTTTTATGATCATATCCGGGTGATACCTGGGCGGGTCAATACGTCCGTGACTTTTTGAATTTCTGGCCTCTTTACTGAAAAAACAACACTACTCCTCCCAACAGGCATCTGTCAGTTAACTCCTGTCAAAATTAGAACTTGCTGCGTCAGTTAGTTTGTTTTTGACAGCTATCTTTATCAGACATAGATAAAAATAAGATAAGATATAAATTGAATTTATTAATGCATGGCTACATGGGGTCTAATAACATATGTTTAAGTGAAACCTCAAGCTTGTTGATTAATGTCATTGACATTAACTCAATTTGTAATTTTAAATTTAACTTGACAAAAGATATATATAATATATCTACTTATTTTTTAAAACAGATAGCACAAGTGCTATTAAACTTTTTATTTTTTAAACCAGCTAAGTATTTAGCTACTGATTCTGCTTTTATTGAGCAGTCTTGTATATTGACATGTCATAGTGAAACATGTTGTTCCACTACGCTGACAAGTTTGGGTTGTCCAAATTCTTTAAATTAGTAAATAAGACAACAGATGCTAAAGCATCTAGCAATATTTCAAGTGCTTTATATAATAAAAATTGTTTAAACCTGGTACATCAAAATATACAAGGCATCTCAGAGAAAGTCTTTGAAATTGAATTGTTTTTGAATGCCGAACATATAGACATTCTTTGTATAACTGAACATTTTTTGTTAGACCACCAGTTAATTGTAAATTTTTCTCAGCACCAAGTTGCTAGTTCGTTCAATAGACAGACAGCAATACATGGGGGCTCTTTAATAATATTAAATAAATCTTTAAAATTTAGAGAACGTACCGACATAGTGAGCCTATCTATTGAACAAACTATTGAAATATCCTGTGTAGAATTGACAAACTGCATAATTGTTTGTATATATAGACCCCCTAAATCACACTATGATAGTTTTGAACTTGTTTTAGAACAAGTATTGGATAAATTATGTAATAAAACTAAGAAAATATTTGTTTGCGGGGACTTTAATGTTAATTTATTAGAAAATTCATCATTGAGTAAAAAACTAATAAATTTGTTTAAATGTAATAATCTTAGTAACCTGTTCCTAGAACCAACTAGAATAACAAGGACCAGTGCAACTTGCCTAGATAATGTGTTTTCTAATGTTACTCCGGTAAGTTCATCAGTTATAAATAAACTAAGTTCTGATCACAGCGGTCAGTTGGTTACTTTTAAATACTCAAAGAAAATACAGGTTAATAAGAATATAATGGTTGTTCCGGTCAATAAAAAGCGTTTGGAGAGATTTAGATGTAGTATTATTAAAAATATGCCCCATATAGCCCACTCCAACAATGTAAATTTACAATACAGTAATTTAAGTAGTATAATAAATAAACAACATGAGAGTGTATTTATTCCGAAAAAAGTCTCTCCAAACAATTGTAAATCCTTCAGTGATTGGGCTACCACAGGTATACATATAAGTAGAAGGCACCTATATGATCTCTATCATGAGAAATCATATAACAAAAGTGAAAGTTTTTGCAACTACGTTAGAATTTACTCAAAATTATTTAAAAGAGAATGTGCCGCAGCCAAATCTATATATCTAAGTAATAAGATAAAAAATAGTTCTAATAAGACTAAAACAACATGGAACATAATAAATAAGGAAACTGGAAAAGTTAAGGATCGCAATACTGAGTTTAAACTTGTAATTGACAATAAAACCATTAATGTAGATGAAAATGTTGCGACAGCATTCGAAAATTGTTTTGCTGACATTCCAGTTTCAACTACTAAATTGTTAAATTCTTCACCTGTGGTGGCTGAATCATTGCTGAAAAATCATGTAAGTGAGTGCAAGGAGTCTTTCAAGTTCCAACCCATAGACACCGGGGACATTTTTAAAACATTTAAGACAATTGATGTTAAAAAGACAACTGATTTGTGGGGCATATCTGTTGAAATCTTAAGTTCTATCATAGATGTAATAGCTCCTTGCCTTGTTGAAATATTTAACAACTGTATTATAAGTGGGGAGTTTCCTGATTTAATGAAGCATAGTAAGGTTATTCCTTTATTTAAATCGGGTAGCTCTACGGACCCTACTAATTTTAGACCAATTTCGATTTTACCAACATGTAGCAAAATTTATGAAAAAATTATTCTCAACCAGCTATTAGCTCACTTCACAAAAAACAATTTACTTCATAACAAACAATTTGGATTCACAAGGGGTCGTTCGACAACTGATGCTGGTGTTGAACTGTTTGAAGTAATAGCTGGTGCCTGGGAGGGGTCACAGGATGCTCTAGGTGTATTTTGTGACCTATCCAAGGCATTTGACTGTGTTCAGCATGACACTCTCATCAGGAAACTCCACCACTACGGCATCAAAGGCACTGACCTCAAACTTTTGAATTCTTACCTGAGTGATAGAATCCAGAAGGTTGAGGTTAACCGGATAAGGTCAGCTGGGTCGGTTGTGAGAATGGGAGTGCCTCAAGGTTCAATTCTGGGCCCATTTTTATTTTTAGTCTATATAAATGATCTACCCTATATGGTAGGCAATAATCACGATATTGTATTGTTTGCTGATGACACATCATTAATTTTTAAAATGATAAGGCAGAAAACCAACTACGACGATGTAAACAATGCTCTCTCTAATGTAGTACAGTGGTTTAATGTAAATAATCTAGCTTTCAATGATAAAAAAACTAAATGTATAAAATTCTCCGCACCAAATGTAAAACAAGTTGAGTCTGATCTGCGGCTTAATGGGAACAGGTTGAATCTAGTAGATAACACTGTTTTTCTTGGAATTACCTTAGATTCTAAATTGCAATGGGGCGCCCATATCTCACAGCTAGCGAGTAGACTTAGTTCTGCAGCGTTCGCGGTAAAGAAAATTCGCTCATTGACTGATGTTAATACGGCGAAGCTGGTTTATTTTAGTTATTTTCATAGTATAATGTCCTACGGCATCCTACTTTGGGGCAATGCCGCAGACATTGACACGATATTTACACTGCAGAAAAGGGCTATTCGTGGAATGTATAAACTTGGAAGTAGAGAATCTCTAAGAGAAAAGTTTAAAGAGATTGGTATCTTGACCTTTGCATCACAATATATATATGAAAACATTATGTATATTTATAAGAATAGTAGTAAATTTAAAACCATGAAAGATAAGCATGATAAAAATTATTCTGTAATGACAAGGAACGACCATAAATTAGCGTTTCCCAAATTAAGGCTGGCTAAAAGCACCAAATCATTTATGGGAATGTCAATACGTATTTATAATAAAATACCACAGTCAATTCAATCTCTAACGTTTAATAAATTTAAAAGAACTATCAAAGAAACATTATGCAAAAAAGGCTACTATAAACTCCAAGATTATTTAGATGACAAAAGAGCGTGGGATTGATGTCTCCACAGGTTATTTCCAAATATTAAACATTAATCACTATGTAAGCAGCTTGGCTGCGACATGATATTGGCAAGCACGAATAGCTGTCTTCTGTTTGTTTGTTCATGTCATAGCAGAGCTGTATTTCTGCCAAATTGTACCTATAATAAGCACTTTTTACAAAAGAGTGCCGAGAGTTTTTTTTCCGCCGGCTTTTTTCCTCTCGGTCTACCTAGGGTTCTACTTTCATTTCGTTTTTTAAAGCCGAAGAAGAAGTAGTAGTAGACATCACCAAGACATTGGTGGATAATGGGCGATCATTATCTTTATAAGCTGAGAGACGCACACTTCTCGACGGAGGCCTTCCCCTGGATTCTTCATGTCGTCCGGACCCGCGCCGCCCTCATCCAGCATTTGACGTTCGTAAAGTGTATAAAATTACCTACTACGAATAAAAAAGTTTTCATTTTCATTTTCAGACTATCCAGTAATTTGAGCGTCAATCGATGCAGAATGAAATAGTCTACGTCGATCGAAAGATTTTACTATGTAGGCCCACGAGAAAAAAAAATAAAAGGGCATTGACCAATGTACCCTTTTTGTAAAAACGACACAAAAAAAGTGCATGGAAATTATCGCAAATATGTCGTAAACGACTAAAACATGAGTATCGTAGAAGTATGAGTATCGTATGAGTTTGTGTAAAACTTGGTAGAAGTCGAGTCAGTGTACTTTTATTTTTTTTTCTCGTGGGCCAACGTATAGGCTAATCCGACCAGAAAACATCGATCGTCGCCGATCCCGTCGACATCGACTCCTTACTATAAGTTTGGACCTGGCGTCCATAATTTTGTTGTGCAAAAACAAATCATTATTATAAATACTTATGAAAGTTAAATTTAAATGTTTAATATAGTCATCACGTTGCGAATACTGTCTTACTCTTATTTCGGTCTTTCATAATAATTGAGACTAGAATTAACAAAAGCACGAGCTGTAGATCCAAGAAATATAATTCTATCGCGGTACTTGCAGACCTACTTAGCTTTGCTCACCGGGTGCACAATTTCATAACACTTTAAACATTTATAGAATGTAAACAACCGTCGTTGGATGCGATGCTACTGGCCACACTATTCTTTTCTCATTGTTTGTTTGTTTGAATGTAGATTTGTAGCTTTGAGCACTATAAAGGATTTTAAACTATATTTTCTTGATATACTTATGATAATGATATGATATGCTCCTATTACAAATATAACCAAAGACACGTACATTACATAAGGTGATTGAATGATACAAGTGCTATTTGTTTCATAAACGTGTTTTACAAGTATTTTATATCGTATTCAGTTTATAACACTCAAACAACATTATCTAGCCCAAATTATGTAAGTGTTGCGTAATGGATTCTTTAAGTTTCGGTTAAGATTACTCAGTAAATAATTCATATTTATTTTTTATTTTCTCTTCATGTATGATCTCTACTATCAGATCCTTGAATTTCGAAAGTGAACCACCAGTCACCCTGTATATTTCTTAACTTTATGCACTGCTCCGAAATTTAAATGCATAACATAACTACGGGTGAGTATATCTTAACAAAACTTAATTTAGGTTAGAGAATGTGGCGTGAATGAGAGAAATTTCTGTAGGTATATTTATTGAGTACCTGCCTAATAGATTGTTTTGAACGTCGAGTTTGAATGTGGAATTGTGAAATATAATGAAATGTAATTAAATCCGGGCAAAACAACATTCCACTTATTAACTGAAACTTCAAAAATTAGTTATATTATTTCGAACGGGAATCGAACTTTTTACAGCCGCCGGCAGCGGCACCATTATCGAGACCGAAATGATTTAGCTACTGTGCCAACGAAGGATAGTCCTTTTAAAACTGTTATTCTTATCAGATACGTTATGATTTTACTTACTGAGGATCAAATTCTTTTGTATTTTCGTACCATAAATACAATACAGATTGCTGGTGTTGGTATGTACAGTAATGCTGCTACAACAGAAGGCTCAAAATTCTGTCCTGTGTCTGATGCATTTATACAAACGATGTGGCCAGCTTTGTTGACTAGACGAACGCGTCGCAAAGGAGATGCCATGTTTACCTCCCGATTGATTACGACAACAGTGGCTCTTAGCCTATTATACCGTTTGTATTTTGCTCTAATTGAGGGTCAAACGTGACGCATACGGGATGTTAACTAAAGTCTTACCGTATACACAAAGCCGACGGAATTAGAATTGTATCGCAAAGTATAAGTTGCAAAGGCAAGTATAAGAAAAATAAATATTATAGCTTGGTCATGTCCTTTTTGTACATAATCTTTTTAAAGCAAGTTTTTATAATAAAATAATACTTTTAATGAATTATTTTTGTGTTTATATCAAACAAATTATGTTTAATATTATTTGTACTTTCCAGCCATTATACATTACCTATACGAAACCAACTAAAGCAAAGTGATTGTTGAGATATAATTTACCACATAAACTTGCCATTTAGGACAAAGTAATAGAACTCATAGTTGATTATATTACCTACACAATTAAGAACCTATAAATCTATTACGAAGATAAGTAGCTTCCAAAATGTGAACGCAAATATGTAATAATTACATCAATTTTCGTCCAGGCTTTCCGGATGAGTTTGCCTTGTTAAATGACCGGTCAAAGTTAATTAGCACCCTGTGTGGCGGCGCCATGTAGGTAAGCTGCCTAGTCACGGGTAGATACCCACCTACTGATTGAGTCTGCTCTATCATAATTTAGGTGTCAACGTCAGGCGGTGCAGTGCCAACTGTAGGGCAGCGCCGCTCGCCGCCGCTTGCGGTCACGCCCGTCGACCGAACGTAGGCGGTACACTATTTGTTGATCTCAATCGAATTAGTTTCCATTTAAATATTTTGTTTCATTGTTGTTTGTACTGCATCAGCACTGGGCGTGCGTCCGGCTGTCTGGACATTTTCTCGCAGAGCGTTGCTGCTTATCTAGGTGGCTAAGTCATCGTTTGTGACGACGATCTGTAAAGGTTTCATCGTTTGTGACGCTATTGTTTCCTCAAAAAATCGAAAAAACTTTGGCCAGCCAGCCAGAATTTCGCATTTTCCAGCATTCCAGATCTCAGCCCCCAGAGGGTTTTGAGGATCCAGCTGGTATATAAAGGTATGTGACGCGATATGTGACAGCAACTAAAGTGGTTTTATCAAGTAAAACGCCATAATTTTCGAGTTAACACGAAAAACAAGTGGCCAGCCAGCCGGACGCTTCTGGCTGAGCCACTTTGTTTTTTCCTTATATCTCAGTAATTAAAGCAATTAGAACTGAGTTTTAAGTTGAAAAGGAATGTGACGCGATATGTGACAGACCTCATATAGTTTAAAACATACCTGACGCATGTGTTTAGGAGTTATTTCGATAAAGATTTTGATGACAGATGACAAATGTCCGGCTGGCTGAGCCACCCATTCCAGCGCTTGCAGACGGTCTAGAAAGCTAGATTCTTATCAAAAGGAATGTGACGGCGACGAAGACATCAAATCGTCGTATGTGACAGCTCTAAATACTGCCAAACAAAAAATATAAGCGATTGTTTATTCTTCCATACAAAGTCGATTAGGGTGACCATATTTTACCCCTGTACATTGTCATCCTTATAAAATACTTCCGCCAAATTTGTCAAACATGACAAACAACTTGATCCTTACGTTGCTCTAATTAAGTGGGTAAATAAAAATATTATATCATAATGCATCATGTATTTATTGTTTATTAATTTACTTTTTGTTTTTGTTTTGTGGCATTTTTTGTTATCATTACTTTTTTCTCTTCTTTGTACTCCTTAAAAGTTTGAGTTTCTGTAGCTCAAAAATCAAAAGTGGAACTGTTTGTTACTGAAATTAAATAAAAAATATATTAAAACAACTACGTTTGTTTTTGAATGAGTAAGTATGTAGGTACCTACAAGTTTATTGTTTATGTTGTTGTTTATTTAAGTTGTTTATTGTTAAAATTCACTCAAGTAAATAAGTAAAAGGACATGAAATTTGTTTACTAAACCAGTCTGTATTTTTATAATACTTGATATTCTTTTTCTTAATTGACTTTGTGGTTATATTATGTAATTTAAATTATGATAGCTTTGTTAGTAAAGTGAGTATCAAAAGGAATTTTCATTCAGAAACAAATACTTAAGAAAAATAATATTAGTAATACTTACCAAGTTTTAAGTTTTAAAATATCCTCCAAATGATGACACATACTAATCGGTCCATCGTGCGGGGGGCCTGCCTACGCTGCGTCTCCCAGTACGTGGCCGCCACTCGAGAACTTTTCTGCCCCACCGGCCATCTGTTCTGCGAGCTATGTGCCCTGCCCATTGCCACTTCAGCTCTGCAATTCTTCTGGCTATGTCCGTGACATTGGTTCGCCTGCGAATCTCCTCATTCCTGATTCGATCCCGCAGGGAAACTCCGAGCATGGCTTTCCATTGCCCGCTGAGCGACTCTAAGCTTATTTATAAGGCCCATAGTTAGCGACCTCGTCTCAGTCAGGGTATTTCTTAAATCATAACTTACGAAGTGACTTTTGCAGAACGTAAACGTAAAGTGTGATTGAGATAATTTCTTACAAATGTTATGAATTGTTATAATACCAACGGAATATCATTTTATTGGAATATAGCTACGTAAAATAAATAAATGCCATCTTTAGAAGCCTCCAATACGATTCTTATGTAACGGTGACGGCACTACAAGGTTATGTTGTGGAAATTACTGTCAGTGTCATAGGAATCATTTGAAAACAATTCAACTATAGTTAAACAACTTTATTGGAATGATGGTGCTAAAATAGCAATATTAAGTTTTAGTTGAAGAGTTTGTATACGAGAAGGGTATACTTTTTCAACATGTTACATTAATCCCAGACTGATTTTATTAATTGGTAAACAAAAACAAAAAGTAAATTAAGAAAAAATAAATACATGATGCATTATGAAATAATATTTTTATTTACCCACTTAACCGATTCATTGCGGATGGCACGTTTTAGTGCCATCAAATTTTTTTGCGTGTGGCGTTAGGCACGAATGTGTGTCATTTTGAAATCGGTGGTAACTCCTTCTAATCAAATTAGGGATTTTTTTACCCAGAACCAAACTATTCTTATTTTTCACGTATATTAAGCTCGTAGCCGCCGTTTCTGGATTAAGTAAGATTTTTTTTTAAATAGGGGTCACCAACCTTTTTGAAAGTTGCGTTATTTGATATTAAATCATCATAATATAATATTATTATGATAATAAATTATATATTTATTACACACAGAGTAAACTTTAAATAACGTCACTTGATTATACGACTAACTCCCTAAAGCGAAATCGCTCTGACTATGTTGGTTTACTCGTAGCTTATCAATCAATCAATATATATAAAACTGTTCCGTTACTGACTGAGTGACTGAGGTACTGAGTGACTGACAGACAACGTACAGCCGTAACTACTGGGCGTAGAGAGCTGAAATTTGAAACATACATTCTTTAGGGGATGTAGGGGTGCACTAAGGAAGGAATTCCCACGGGAACGGGAAATATAGGACTTTTTAGTTTGTATAAAAATCTTATTCCTTGAGTGCACCGATGTGAAACTTGGTGTAAAGGTTTTTCAATGTGTGTCTGGTTGTGTTATGAAAGGAATTCCCGAAATTCCCACGGGAACGGGAAATATATGATGTTTTAGTTTGTATGAAAAAATCCCATCCCTTGAGTGCACGGATGTGATACTTGATATAAAGGTTCCTCAATAAGTGTCTGTTTGTATAATGGAAGGAATTCCCGAAATTCCTACGGGAAGGGGTTGAACTTTTTAGTTTGTATGAAAAAAACTTATTCCTTGAGTGCATGGGTGTGATACTTGGTATAAAGGTTCTTTCAGTGGGTGTCTGGTTGTATAGTTTCTGAAATTTCCACGAGAAGGGTAGTTAAGCGCATACGAAGTTGCGGGATAAAGCTAGTCTCCAATAAAATTATTATACACCCATTCTTTTTATCAAAATTATTCACGTAAGAAAAATACGTTTGCGTCAACGTTATAGGTAAGTAGGTAATTAATCAATAACCTGGCTTAAATCGCAAAACAACAAAGCATAATTTGATTTATGGCCAGGTAACAACAAGGTGAACCTTATTGTTAATTGAGCCAATAATAATCTTTACATTATTACGCAATAAGGTTTAATTTGCTATCTTCAATATTTTAAAACATTTAAACAAAGATCGGCGGCTTGTCGACTTAATGCATTAATATAGTACCTACATTTCTTAAGAAAAATGCCGATAAGGATCCTTATTCTTAAACAAAAAATACGCTAATAACCAAAATATAATGGCAGTATGTACCTACTTAGCAAAGTGTTATTTTTTACGACAAATATAATTTTTTTGACATTATTTGTGATGATTTATCTAGGTACATAATCCATAGATCTAATCTAAGACATAAACAAACTTGGCAGTTTTTCATTAGCATAGTTGAAATTCGTTTTAAGGAAACAATATTCTAGACCTAATTTAATAGGTATCATTCAAAAAAATCATTAGTAAATGCAAATTAAGTTGAAAAGGTTTAGCACATCTGTATTGAAAAACTCACTTACCTTCTATTTCCAGAAATACACTTATTTTGCCACTTCTAATCACTTAAAACAAAGCGCATGTCCACTTACATTGGATTTCAAATGTAAACTATAACTATTCAAGCTTTGAACATGTAAAAAATGGTCAAAATACTGTTTTATTTTCCGCATGGCGGAAGACACGGATGCGTGTCATTTTATCGTATGGCGCTTGGCACTGAACAGTGTCACGTTATTTTTGTTTGACGCCACAGGTAAAAGCTAGCGAAATTAGCCATCGCAACGAATCGGTTAATTAGAGCAACGTAAGGTCCAAGTTGTTTGTCATGTTTGACAAATTTGGCGGAAGTATTTTATAAGGATGACAATGTACAGGGGTAAAATATGGTCACCCTAATCGACTTTGTATGGAAGAATAAACAATCGCTTATATTTTTTGTTTGGCAGTATTTAGAGCTGTCACATACGATGATTTGTTGTCTTCGTCGCCGTCACATTCCTTTTGATAAGAATCTAGCTTTCTAGACCGTCTGCAAGCGCTGGAATGGGTGGCTCAGCCAGCCGGACATTTGTCATCTGTCATCAAAATCTTTATCGAAATAACTCCTAAACACATGCGTCAGGTATGTTTTAAACTATATGAGGTCTGTCACATATCGCGTCACATTCCTTTTCAACTTAAAACTCAGTTCTAATTGCTTTAATTACTGAGATATAAGGAAAAAACAAAGTGGCTCAGCCAGAAGCGTCCGGCTGGCTGGCCACTTGTTTTTCGTGTTAACTCGAAAATTATGGCGTTTTACTTGATAAAACCACTTTAGTTGCTGTCACATATCGCGTCACATACCTTTATATACCAGCTGGATCCTCAAAACCCTCTGGGGGCTGAGATCTGGAATGCTGGAAAATGCGAAATTCTGGCTGGCTGGCCAAAGTTTTTTCGATTTTTTGAGGAAACAATAGCGTCACAAACGATGAAACCTTTACAGATCGTCGTCACAAACGATTACTTAGCCACCTAGATAAGCAGCAACGCTCTGCGAGAAAATGTCCAGACAGCCGGACGCACGCAGCACTGGGCCTGATTGCTGGTTTATGGATCGACGGTCGATCGATTGATGTGGTAACACCCTTAAACTTCCTCGCCTCTAGAGGACTAAATAATAAGAAAAAATAATACTAAATAATTAGTCTTATATGCATGAGAATAAAATCTGGCAAGCCACAGAGGGTTCTTTAGAGACTCCACGAATTGAAGAAAAGTATAAATAATCATGTGTTTCCTCATAACGGGAAACCTTCATTTAAGCCTGCCTATCAAAATAAATGATAGGTAAGTCCTAAGTTAAACAGCAATACATAGTAGAACTATTAAATAAATTTTATACATCCTACACCCAGACCGAAGCATTCATGCAATTGCATTGTGCGAGAATCGAGCCAGCGACCACTGCCGTCTGAAGCTGATAAGAAAGCTTCTCTACATAAACTGATTACCGTAAATGTAGTTTCTGTGATCATACTTTCATCTCTACTCGATAATATAAGCCATTAAGATTAAGCCTATTAACATAAGCATATAAGATAGAGAAATTAATTTAATAAGCACTGTTTACAAACACTCTATCAATCCCAGTATAAGTTTAAAATTGGACTACTTATGCAGTATGTACAAACAATAATTGAATTCCTGCTTAAAAAGAGTTGTACAATAAACAGCACAAGTTTATTTTCATAAACTAGTAATAGCCATTGGTTGAGCGTGCAACATCCGCCCGCCCCTGTCCAGCAGGTGGTTCCTTTTTTTCAGAAGCGATTTGAGATTGCTGCTAACGTAAATATTGAACTATTATTGTTGGCTTTTTGGTCGCTCGCTAGTACTCATTGTGACCAGAAATGTGAGTGCGGGGGTTCGAATCATTTGTTTCTTTAACAGTTTACGGTCACATAACGTTTTTTTGGGATTCTAAAAAACAGTAGTTTAATTACTGATGCAGAGTTAGATGAAAATATTTGCTCTTAATTAAGTTTTTGGTTCATAGTAAATAAAGTCTGAATTTGAATTATCTTATTTTTAAAAGTATCACAAAAGGCTATTCCACCCGTAATTATGAACTTAGCAGTATTGGTTTGCGTTTAGTGAATATGGCTACAGATCACTAACTTAAATAAACTAGTAAGCAATAGGAAATGTAGGTAGGCTGTTATGTTATATGCACAAATTAGAAGGAAAATTAATATGTAACAATGCGACTAATAAAGTTTATTTATTTTATTTATGATAATTTGGGAAACAAACGTTAAAGTTAATCACATTAATAACACATTAACTAGCGAAGTTTCCACAGTTTGTTAATACACTTATGAAACAGAGGACGCGTCTATTCCATATTTACGTAAAAGAGATCATAACTAAGTAAAACATTGTTTCTATGTTTGTTATTACTTCTTTAAAGGTATTTCAACAGTGCTAAATTCAAATAGGTACATTTTAAAAACATAAATGAAAAAAGAAAGCAATACTTTGTATTGACTTTTTTATGCAATCAGTTAGCACAACTCAATGAGGGATTTTCTGACAGCTCATAAAGATTAGTTCAAAAAACCTATACTTATAGATGGCACTTTTAAAAAGCCGAAGACGTTAGGTCTGTATACTATAATGCAGGTAAGTGGTGTCTATCATCTATGGTTATTTATAAGTTCAATTTCTGATACAGACGTCAATTAATTTATTTTATACACCACCTTTGTTTAAAATTCGCATTATGTATGAGATAAACTCCACCTAAAACAAGATATTAATCCCTTAAGATTAAAAAAGGTATCTTACAGGGAATAAACAAAACTTTAATCCTAAGGGTTATAATGTCATTTGATTTTGGAATGTCAATTGGAGCGAAATTTATTAATACCTACATGGACATGGCTGTATGACTAGTTGCTTTGCCTAATTAAAAAATATATGGACTTTAAATTTGGCTGTATAAGTTTGTGTACCTTTGCATTTGGAACGACTACCAAGAAAAAATTAAAAAAGACAAGAAATAAAATTGCGCGGTTTTTGAAAAGAAAATTTTTTCAGAGTTTTTATTTCAATAATATTCGAATAAATAAAATTTACAACACCAGAAGATATTAGAAATGAAGCAAATAGTATCGTCGATAATATTTTGCCGTGTAAATCGAAGCATTTGTGCATGAAATTTTACGAAGATTTCTTTGCTTGGAAAACTAAAAAAGCCGTGAAAATTATTTCGGACTCATTGCTTTTAGTATATTTTCAACAGTTGTCTGCTACAAAGAAACATAGCAGCCTATGGACTGTTTATTCAATGTTGAAGACAACAGTAAACAATGAATATACCAAATAGAAATATTACTTTATCTTTACATAACTGGTCAATTGTGTCTAATATTATATTTAATTTCTAAATTATTAAATACCTTAGTACTTGATTTAATTCCTGCGTTTCATTACCCTAATTATCTTACAAGGTGGTGTATAAAGTAGAGTATGCTCCTCGGGGATAACAGTGTCTTAGTCTTGGGCAGTCTTGAATCCCTCGCTTCATTCAGGATTCTTACCATAATTCCCTCACTTCGTTCGGGAATTAACATCTCAATTCCCTCACTGCGTTCGGGAATTATCTACAGAATCCTTCATTTCGCTCAGGATTCAATATGATGCCCGTGACATAATACACTGCTTTATCCCCTTGATGCATAATCTACTATTACTTTAAAAAAACGCAGTGTGGAATAAATGGCTAATGACAGACAAGACTTCGCGTTTTGTAGAGCGCCATCTATCGAAGCCTTTTGTACCATTTTTGTACCGTTTTGTTTTTTTAATGAGCTGTCAGAAAATCTCTAATTGGTGATAGTTATTTCTAGAAATCTATAAATCTACACTCGAAGAGAAAAAGACGGTATATGAAATTTGGGAAATGAAGATCATATCGTGCTAAATTTATAATTATATTCGATATAACTAAAATGTTCTATTATTACAGCAATCAATGGTCTAGTCGAATAAAGTTATTTAAAACAACAGTTCACAAGTTTTGTATCATTCTTAATTTAATTACTTACATTGTATAATATTATTTCAATTACCCTCGAGGAGTTTGGGACTCATTCTCGTAACACAGATTATATTTATGATGGAGTGTTGTTATGTGTTAACTCGTATATTTTTCGTTACCATTCTGGCCATGAATAAAGTATTTTTTTCTTTAATATGTTTTAGAACTAAGAGGTTCATTATTATAGGTACAGAAAAATCATTATATTATTATTACAATTAAATTTTAAAGCTTGCGTATTTTTTTCTAAAAACCTGCATTCTAATCCTAACCCCCCTAACTACAGGGGTGTGATAATGGAGGGGTTTCTTCACCACATGGCTCCGCAGTTCCTGCACCCAGCGCTGCAGGGTTTCGGATGCGGGGCGTTTCGCCCGATCGGGGGCGCTTTTCACCCGCTCTACCCCAGCAAGGCCTTCGCGAGGCAGCTGGGCGAACAATACGCACTCGGACAGAGTGTAGGACAGGTTCTGCGGGTAAGTTGGCATGCTTGGAAACACTCATTGAGGTCTAGGGCTCGTATTTTATTAAAGCTTACTCAGATTCTAAGGGTGTTACGAGTGTTGAGAGCGACGTCGATCGGATTTTTTGGCATACTAAAAACTATCGAACGACGTCGACTGTTCCATTCGTCCGTCTATCGATTAATGTGGTAACATCTTAACTCTACCTACTTTACACTCCTTTTTTCTAACCATTACTATGCATCTTTTAACATGGCAATTGTTTACGTAATCGCCTGTATTGGGTGCTTAAGAACTTAAAAAATATGTAATTTTAGAACCTTTTTTGAAAACGCGATTCAAAAACGGGTCAAATATTATTTTAATTTAAAATGACTCATCACATATGTCTACAGGAAGAATATTAAGTGCCGCATGCATAAACGATCAACGAAAATGTGAATAAAATACCTTTAAGAAAGAAATTCATGATAATGACACTTCGCTTGGTAAAATTTATTTTGAGATCAGCCTTGAGTACCTACCTACTATGCCCTCTATACGTATATCTAAAGACTCAATTGAACAGTTTAATTCGACGTTTCGGCTTGCTTATATACCGTCATGACAGTTTAAACGTGTTTTATTTAAGATCGCATGAATGACTATGAATCCTAGTGAATATTAGGAATCAGTTTGGTTAAGTCTTCAATTAATTGAACATCTTGTCCTTGAAGCAAAGCGTCCGAGATGACAGCGCGACTCCGCCGCTGTACCGGCACGGGTACGCGGCGCGCGACGACGCCAGCTCGCCGGGGTCAGCGGCGTCGGCGTCGCCGCGGCCCTGCAAGGACGAGGATCCCGCTCCCGTCGCCACCTGCACTGACTCGCATGACTACTTCACTTGTAAGTCTATGGCTGCTCATTTTTGCAAAGGATAAACGAAATGCAGCGAAGCATTTCTATTTGCTTACGAGTATAATTAAATCACTTTAAAACGAAAACTATGGCCTTTGACCTCTGGTGGATGGAATAAATAGGCAGTGTTTACCCTTTTGTAGCGGACGGCGAGCGCAAGTCGTCGTGCGGGGTGTGCGGCGCGCGGCTGGGGCCGGGCGTGGCGCAGGCGCACTTCCTGCAGGAGCTGCAGCACCTGTACAGCCTGAGCGCGCTGCCGCGGGACGCCGGCGTGCCGCCTGCGCACGCGCTGCATCACCAGGACGAGGACGCGCGCTGGGAGGTCAGTGTTGGTATATGCTGGCCCAGGAGAGACGCTGTTGTAATGGTTTTACTGGGACATTTTTAGAACCTTTTTACAGATTTTTTTATTGTGATACTTTTGTTACCTTCGAGTATTTTTGTCATGATTGGGAATGTGGGAATTTTGGAATTTCCAGGGAAAAACTGGATAGTGTAGTGTAAACATCTTAGATTTACTTTCAGACAAAAGTTAAGTCATGCTTCTTTTGATAGTTTTATTCAATTGCACGCGAGACCTCCATTCACCAAGTTTCACATCGGTGCACTCAAGTAATAAGATTTTTCATACACCCTAGAATGTCCTATACTTTCCGTTCCCGTAGGAATTTCGGGGTCTCCTTCCTTATTGCATCCATACAACCGTTAAGGAATGTATGTTCCAATTTTTCAGCTCTCTACACCCAGTAGTTATGGCCATCAGTTGTCTGCCAATCACTCAGTACCTCAATTAGTAACGGAGCAGTTTAATGCATAATAATGAAAATGCATTAAAATAACACATTAAATCCTCCAACAACACAGACGTACCAGCGCATCCGCGCGAACCGTCAACGGCGGCTCAAGCTGCGAACACGCAAGCGCCACCACACGGTGGAGAGCATGCTCGGGTTCGACGACGACGAGCGGCGTGACGAGCGGCCCGCGCCGCGCGCGCCCGACGAGGACGAGCCCGTCGACGTCGAGGGCGACTCGCTGGGCTGGCCCGACGCGCCGCTGCATGAAGGTCAGTTCACACTTTCAACGCCATATCAACAGTGAATAATCAACGAATGCAGAGCATCAAAAAGAACCAACTTCATGTTTAAAACTTTGGCGGGAGTATTAGCTCGTCAATGTAAATATTCGCCGTACTGAAACATATTTGTTCAAAAATTTGAAATTTTTCATGAAGTGCTAAATTGATTTCGATGAAATTTATATACGATCATCTCTGAAGTGTCCTCTATCATATGATATAAAAATATTTAAAATAGATTCATAATTGTCCAAAAAATCGTGGAACGACATACCGAAACGTTATCTTTGTTTGTATACAATGTTTCATCGACAAATATACCCCATATGATGGGTAAATTCCAAAAATGTGCCTTTTATTTTTACTTTCGCAGAATTTACCTTGATTTGTAAAACAACAACGGCTGTTTGAGGCTGGGCCTGGTATGGGTTCCATATTAAAGTTATTTTAAAGACAAGGTTGTAAAATAACTAATAACATAAAAAAAACTTACAAACAACTGATTGATTGTATTTGCCAAAGGGACGAAGAGGTCACAAAATTTTAGAGTAAAGCGCCCTGGGCCCTTAAAATACTGTAAAAAATAAACATTGTCCCTTCGGTTGGTTCCTTGAATCAGTTGTTTCTTAACTTTTTATGTTATTAGTTGCTATACATGTTAACCTTTAAAATAACAACAATATTGAGCACTTGCCAGACCAAGCACTGAAGCAGCAGTTGTTTTAGAAATCAAGGTCAATTCTGCTAAAGTAAAAATTAAAGTTTTTGCGGAATGGCAGGGTTTTGCAATTGACCCACCATATTTTCGTCGATGAAATCATGCATAGATACTGCTCTATAAGTCCTATTACTACATACGGAGGAATTTATATGTGACCACCTCCAAAGAGTGATCTACGATACAAAACAAGATTTTTTTGTAGTTATCAATGCCCCTATCTATAATTGAACTAATTGCAAAACAAACATCCCACAACAGGAACAAAGTTAAATTGAGAACCTCTTCCCTCTGGAAAAAAAACCGATCGAGTGGATTAGGCTCTAATTTCGCATACAGGTAGACCAGGATACTTTATATCCTAAATCGAAACACTGTCTTTTCGTTTTTCTGGCTTTGTCAATTCGAAGGTCGTCATTTATATTTAAAAAGCCTGTCTTTATGCATTTACAGAAAAGGAACATCGTCCTGAACCGGAAGTGAAGGTT
Source organism: Stenoptilia bipunctidactyla (assembly GCA_944452665.1). Lineage (NCBI taxonomy): Eukaryota > Metazoa > Arthropoda > Insecta > Lepidoptera > Pterophoridae > Stenoptilia > Stenoptilia bipunctidactyla. Next base: position 37,807,183 of record OX101721.1, read on the forward strand.
CACTTGAACTACGCTGAAGATCTAGAAATTTCCAGCACTAATGACGCTATGCAGTCACCAGAACGCGTGAGGTATTTTTTAGAATCTAAAAAGGAAGACACTCTTTAGTATCAATCAAAATCTATATCAATTATTCGAAATAGTATATTATGTAACATGTGAGCGAAGTTGCTAATTACAGTCGAGGCTTACAGTCGAGGCTGAGGCAGTAATAATGAGCCGAGACTGTAATTAGCAACGCTCACGAGTTACATACGACGTTTTTCAACACACTTGTGAGTAAAAGACAGACATACGTGATCATAAAATAACAAACACACTCGATAACAAAGCTGTGAATTGTGATTGAAAAATGGCACCGAACCTCGCGCATGCGCGTAGGTTTTTTTTTCCGTCAAATGTGTCAATGTCTGTATAGCATATACAGCCTATTTAAAGTGAAAATGTTTAATTTGGAGTGGTAAATGCAAATATTTTAATATTTTATGACAAATGATTGTAAATTGTGAATAATTTGTTTAATATACAAATTTATTTTACTAATATAAGGCGCAAACATTTAAAAATGTATATGGATTTGAAGTGGTATAAAACCCCTTTGTTGTTTCTGAAAATATTTAGTGTATAACCCGGACCAATAAAATATGCTCTGTTTTCTCGCATGTTATTTGCACAAAGGTACAATTCAACTTTTTAGGATTCATTATATTATGCACTAGGGTATAATATATTATGCACGCGTGACTTATAGCCCAGTTTATAGTTCTAAACTCAATAGAATAACGCTCACTTTACGAGCAAGTGTGTTGAAAAAGCAATTATAAAACAAATATAGCTTTTGATAAACGTTGTGGCAAAAAAGTTTTAAGTACTACAAAACAAATTGTAGTAAGGCCTGATTATTCAATAGTTGGATAAAAGTTATGTGATGAATAACTGATAATGCGCAATAATGTTGTTTTTTATCACAACTAAACTTTATTCATTACATAACTTTTATCTGACCATTGAAAAATCAGGCCTAAAATATCAAAGACTTCAGTATCACAATCCATTAGCCACAGCAAACGACGCCGTCTATCGATGGTAGAATGGATTAGTCGACGTCGATCGAGAACTTTTACTAGGCCAGACGATCGATTGGTGTGGTAACACCCTTAGTAAAACAAACAAGTGAATGTTAGAACTTCTATCCGATTCAAAATTTTATTTAATTTCATAGAAGTTACGGATTTATTAGTTGATTTGTTTAATCTTTGCCTTAGCTGCCAGGTCGCCACTCGGCGGGACTGTGAGGCCTTATCCATCAATAGAGTTAATTTTAATTTGCCACATATTACAGACAATTACAGATCTTCTTAAAGCATGCCGCAGCAACTTAAATTGTAGTCGATGGCAATTTTAAAACCTTGACAAGGTTGAATGCTGACACTTCCTTTTGAGGTTGCTAAAAGTCTTAAATCGCATTAATGATTTCATCTTCACAGAATGGAAACTCCAAAGCCTCTTTCCTTGGAGTGCAAGCAGTCTGAGGTATCGGAGCGGCCGGCAGAGGTGAGCACCTCTGAGGCGTGGCCGGCCAGCGTGTCCGCCGTGGCCTCGGTCGCCGCCACTGACACTTGGCCCTCTCTGGCCGCAGAAGCTTACATGCACGCCACGCGCCATAAGCCTGAAGGGGAAAATCTACCCTCTTCCACGGATACACGCAATTAAAACCACGAATATCGAAAATGAAGATGGAAAATGCTAACGAAAAGGTGTTCTATTATTGTTTTGTTGCCATAATATTCAATTAAACTCTGTTAAAACAGTAACATTAGTGTAAAATATTGTTTAAAAAGCACTTAAATATTGATAGGCAACAGACAACACAAGTTTCTAAATTAATAATACATTATAATAGCTTACGTATTACAGACATAATCAACATTATTAAAAATTATTTAATTCAGAAGAAATCGTATCAGTGTAAAAAAATAATAATGATAAGTTGAAAATGCGCGTCGCGATAGTTTATTTTAGAAAATTACTTATAGAAATTCTATGAAAGAAAACATATTCTTTACTTTAAAATAGTATCAACAATTTTCTTTAAATATGTTGTGGTGATATTCACTTCATCCTCATAACATCAAGATTGTATTGAAATGCCGCATTAGCAATAGCTTTCATTTCGAGTACCGTCATTTCGGTGACACGATACGATTTATTCTGAATTACTCGAAATGATAGGAATGATAGGTCCTAGCCCTATAGGGCCGACCTCGGGTTTGTGTTTTCTAGGATAGGTGCCTCTTAGCTTGATTTTGCCACATTAATATTATCTATACAGTATTTCAACTTCATATACAAATGGACGAAGCGCGAACTATACCAACGAGCCTCGATCTCGGCATGCGCTTGGCATGCGGCCGGTCGTGTCTGTGATTGAGCTTTATATTAGGCAAAACACCATAGGTTATAAGACCATCTGATGTTACGTTTGACTTTGGAGGTATTATAATGATGGAGACTATAGCAGTGACAGGTCAGCCTATCGCCTATTCACAAAGTATTATATTTGTTTATATAAAAAAGTTTATTTATAATCACAAAACGACATAGATGTTAGAAGTAAACACAAAGTATGCAAATGTAATTAAAATGCTGGAGGCGGGCAGCCCTATTGTATGTTTTCGTAACGCGCGGCTGTGCTGTAGGCATATATTTCAAAGATTCGGCCGATTTACATACTGTATGGGTAATATTACCGCGACTCTGTAGTCTTTATGATACAAGCTGTATATAGGCTGATTCAGGGCCGCATATAAACGTTTCTTTATTAATCTATTTATTTGATGAGAAGAGGAACGTTGTATTATTATAGTATATTATGTAACAAGTGAGCGAAGTTGCTAATTACAGTCGAGGCTGTGATTTGAGCCCGAGCCGCAGGCGAGGGCTTAATAATGAGCAGAGACTGTAATTAGCAACGCTCACGAGTTACATACGACGTTTTTCAACACACTTGTGAGTAAAAGACAGACATACGTGGTCATAAAATAACAAACACATTTGATAACAAAGCTGTGAATTGTGATTGACAAATGGCGCCGAACCTCGAGCATGCGCGTAGGTTTTTTTTTCCGCCAAATGTGTCAATGTCTGTATAGCATATACAGCCTATTTTAAGTGAAAATGTTTAATTTGGCGTGGTAAATGCAAATATTTTAATATTTTATAACAAATTATTGTAAATTGTGAATAATTTGTTTGATATACAAATTTGTTTTACTAATATAAGGCGCAAACATTTAAAAATTTATATGGATTTGAAGTGGTATAAAACCTCTTTTGTTGTTTCTGAAAATATTTAATGTATAACCCGGACCAATAAAATATGCTCTGTTTACTCGCATGTAATTTGCACAAAGGTACAATTCAACTTTGTAGGATTCATTATATTATGCACTAGGGTATAATATATTATTCACGCGTGACTTATAGCCCAGTTTATAATTCTAAATTCAATAGAATAACGCTCACTTTACGAGCAAGTGTGTTGAAAAAACTATTATTAAACTGAGAAAAAGGAATTCGAAGTGTTACCATAATATTATTCAAAAGTTTGTTATCATTTGATTGGCAGCCTAAGCGTAGCAGCGGACTCATCTTATATTAATTATTGTTAAATAGGTAACGAACTTTTGAATCTAGTTATCTTGCAATGGTATTTTGAACCAAGTAAATGCTTGTCTAATAATTGTAAAGTTATGCTTTTTAAATTATTAATTCTAAGATTTTCGGGTAGAATTTAGCAACTAAGTGTTGAGTAAATGTTTTTTTTTGAAAATCGTTATTATAGACAAAAAGTAGCACACTGTTTAAGTAGTTTAAGGAACACGATTTATTTATCGAATATTAGTAATTGAAAATTAACTTTTCTTGTAAATAACTATTCAAATACGTACCTTTATTTGTTGATACTTCTGTAAATAACATTCTTAATTTATTTCCTGTTAAATTATATACTTCAACACGATGTCTTTTCCTTTTACGCCCCACGCCAATGTAGTTTTTTAGAATAAATCGCCCTGATGCCCTCAATCAAATAATGTAAAATATAAACTTAGCCCCTTTCGGCAATGACATAAAAACAGTTCTTTGTCAACTTTTTGAATGTTATTAGTTACCTTAGAAGTTTTAAATATCATCAATATTGAGCCTCTGCTATAGGTGCATATTTTACAAATCAAGCTGAATTCTGCGAATGGCAGGGTTTCGGAATTTACAAACCATATGGGGTATTTTCGTCGATGCAATTGTGCATAGGCACTCCACATAGTCTGCAAACTGGACGGCAGCGACAGCGAGAGCGACAACGGCGCGGCGCGGGCAGCGAATCGGGAATCTGCGCCGTTCTCGATGCCGCCAGCGGGCACCCGAGCAATTTGTCGCGGTTTAAGGGACGTACCGAACAAACGAAAATTAAGATACGGCGACATGAATACTTTCACGTTTGATTTATATGATACGATTTACTATGGACAAAAGAAGACGTAAATCTGTACTTTAAACAAAGGAAGCAAAGAGGCGAGTTTCATCGTAGTTACGAAGAAAATAGACGAAATTCAATCTGATTCTTTGATAACACTAGAATGTTTGTATGTGTGGAGACATTTTAAACTGTTGGCGATGACGCGGTGAAGTGCGGCTTGAGTGGGTCGAAGCGCATTGGAAAAGGAAGCTGCTCCGGCGCGTCGGTGTATATACCAGGGGCGCGGGGAGTGCGGGCGGTGCTGTCGCGATGCTCGAATAATGATGCCGAATTTCCGGCCGTCGTGTTTATTTGGCGTAAACATCCTCCGGGGCGTTGAAAGCCTGCTTTCAACTTATTCTTCAAGCAGAAGGCAAATGCGGTTCAGCGCTCGTCTGATGGTTCCTCTCTGTGTGCGTATATCGGCGACTCTAGGCACACCATCAGCTCCAGGGTACAAATTGACTATGCGGCCTAGTGCCCACGACATTGGAGGCAGGCCTACTTCTTGGACCAGCACGAGGTCTCCAAGCTTTAAATCCAATTTTCTGCTTTTCCATTTGTATCGGTGCTGAAGTTCTGTGATGTACTCCGCTTGCCATCTTTTCCAGAAGCTTTGTTTCAATTGTTCAAGAAGCTTGACGCGATTCAGCCTTCCTGGATTATCCTGAAGTAAGTCCGGACCCGGTATGGATGTCAGCGACCTGCCAAGGAGAAAGTGTCCTGGTGTGAGCACCTTGTTTTCATCAGGAGATGAGGAAAGGGGGAGAGGGGACGACTATTTAGGATGGCCTCAACCTGAGCAAATAATGAGGAAAGCTCTTCAAAGGTAAAGTGTGTATTGCCCATAATCCTTTTTATATGAAATTTGGCAGATTTCTCAGGGCGTAAGCGGGTGAGAAACAAAATTTAACATCTTGATCAGATGCAAACTCCAATATAGGTGTAGAATACTTAGCAAAGAAAGTGTTTATTTCCTTTGCAGCAGACACAAAGTTTTTACCATTGTCACAAAAAACATCCCTCGGCTTGCCCCTTCTAGATATAAACCTTTTAAAGGCTAGGATGAAGGCATCCTTTGATAATTCACTTACAGCCTCTAGGTGAACACATTTGTATCTTAGGCAAATAAATAGACACAAGTAACATTTAGTTATTTTACAACCTCTCCCTTTACGGTCAGTGATAAAAAATGGGCCTGCAAAATCCAAGGCTACACTAAGAAATGGAAAATCTGGTGTCAAACTTTGTGATGGAAGATCACCCATTATATTAGACATGGTTTTGGCATAGCAACGACGGCAAATGACACAAGTGCGAGCCGTGCGTCGCGCCAAGTTGCGCCCTCCTGTGACCCAGAACTGCTCACGCACCGACGACAATAATTGCTGTGGACCTGCATGTAAGAGGCGTTTGTGCTCGTGTATGAATATGAGTTTAGTAAAATAGTGTTTTGAGGATAGTAATGCTGGATGCATAACTTCATAATCTAAGTTACACTTACGCAGCCTCCCCCCCACTCTCAGGGACAAATGGAGTCAGAGATGCTAATGATGAATTTGGGCTAAAGGCTTTATTATTTAACAGTAAATTTAATTCAATAGGGAATGATTCCCTTTGAGATTGTTGAACAAGAATCGATGCTGCATTTTGAAGCTCGGCAACGCTAAAGGGCTTATTGACTGCCTGTTTTTTGCACATATTGATGAATCGCACTACATATGCTACACTACGTTGTAACGTTTTGTACCTAGAGAACCTTTCAAAATTAATGAACGAAGATGTGGGTTCAGAAAGAGAGACTAACAGTTTTAGTTCAGGCACTTCATTTGGGGTATTGTTTTGTGAGGGAGGCCATTCATCGTCCGATCCTAATAAATAACTAGGTCCATGCCACCACTTCATGTTATTTGGGACGTACTGAGGATCCACACCTCGTGATGCTAGGTCTGCAGGATTCTGCTCAGTGGGCACGTGAAGCCACAGACAACCTCTAGTTAACTCTTGAACAGCCGCTACCCTATTTGAGATGTAAGTTTTTAATTTGGATGGGCAAGTGCCCAACCATGCTAGTACAACAGTTGAATCGGACCAATAAGTGATTCGAGTCACTACCTTACGCAAGGCATCTCGCACAGCTGTACCAAGGCGAGCTCCAAGAAGTGCAGCGCATAATTCAAGCCTAGGAATTGTTTTATTCTTGATAGGTGCAACACGGGATTTTGCACATAGTAAATTACATACGATCTCCCCCGTACTGGAGATAGATTTAGCATATACACAAGCACCATAAGCTGCTTGGGAAGCATCACAAAATACATGAAGTTCAAAATGAGATGTATTACAGAGAACATTGCGAAGGATATTAAGTGATTTAAGACAGCTAATATTTTTAGTAAAATGTGCCCATGAGCTTAAAATGTCTGGAGGCACTGGGTCATCCCATTCTAATTTTAGATTCCATAATTTTTGTATTAATAATTTTGGTTTGATTAAGTAAGTAGGCCTAATGGGTCAAAGATTTTGGAGGACAATGACAAAATTGAACGCTTTGTAACTACCTTATCTAAGTTAATATCAATATCGTAATGCAGGGTGTCCTGGTTTGGATTCCAACCCAGACCTAAGGTTTGAAAAGATTGGCTTAAGATTAAACTATCTGATTCCGAGTTTAATTCAGTATTAATGACCAACTGTGAGTTTGAACGATATTTTCTTAAACTAAAACAGCCTGATAATAATTGTTTTGAGACGGCACTCTTAATATCCAACAATTCTTGCTCAGAGTCAGCACCGCACAGCAAATCATCGCAATAAAAGTCAGATTGAATAATGAGTTTGATATTGGGTTGAGTTGTCTCTTCCCCTAGTTGCCATAAGCATCGTGAAGCCAAAAAACTAGCGCTTGCAAAACCGTAGGTGACGGTATTAAGTCGATAATATTTAATTGGCTGGGATTCATGCTCTCGCCATAAGATTATTTGTTGGTTTCTGTCTAATTCATTAAGCAAAATTTGTCTATATTGTTTTTCTATATCTCCTGAAAGTACATAATTATAGTGACGGAAACGAAGCAAAATATTAAACAATGAGTCCTGTATATTAGGCCCTATTAATTGCAAATCATTAATTGAAAGGCCAGATATAGTGCGAGCAGAGGCATCAAAAACTACACGCAATTTAGTTGATTCACTATTTTCCTTGAATACAGCATGATGTGGCAAAAAATAGAAAGAACTTATGTCTGTAGATAGGATGGGCATAATAGATAAATGTCCCAGTTCCCTGTATTCATCAATAAATTCAGTATACAATTGTTTTAATTGGGAATTATTATTAAGTTTTTTCTCTAAATTCAAAAAACGCTTCCTAGCTATATGTAGAGAATCTCCTAGGCAATCCGTAGGGGAAGCTGTTAAAGGAAGGCGTACGCAAAATCTACCATCAGCAAGACGGTGAGTATTAGCAACAATATGTTTCTCTGACTCTGATACAATAGTTGGATTATTACTATTGCAAGGGAAGTCCTCATACTCCCAAAATTTTGTTAAACTATTCTGCAAATCTAAATTTGAGCGTATTATCTCATTCTCTGTGCTATAACTATCTAAACTGGAGGAAAGGTTGCATTGAATGGACTTGAGGGTTTAGTTGCATGGAATCGAACCAGTAATCAACCAACCAAGCTTAGAATTTTGAAGTAAGATTTTAGTAGAAGCTAGTCTGTGCTGTTCAGGTAAAAGCAAGTCCCAAAACACGTCAGAACCTAATAAAACATCTATGACTGCTGGATTGTAAAACATAGGATCCGCTAATTTAAAAGACGTCGGAATATTTAACAAATCGTTATTAATAGGGAATTTAGGAATCATACTAGTAATTTTAGGCAAAACATAAAAGTTCACTGAGCACTTAAAGATGCCACAAGTTGAATTTACAATGGCAGAACACTGCTCCGGAATTAAATCAAGTTGTGCATCACCAATGCCCAGTATTTTAGTGCTACCTAAATGTTCAGAAGCTAATTGCAGGCGAAGTTTCAGGGCTTCAGTAATAAAGGAAGATTGACTTCCACTGTCTAACAGTGCCCTAACAGTTACTCTTTCCCTTGAAGCGGGATCCACAATGTCAATTACTGCTGTGGACAACAATGTCTCATTTGTGGACAGTAACGACATGTCTGTGGTAGATATTCCCTCCGCACCATCCCTGTGGTCTGTTTGATCCAAAGAAGAGGAAGGTGGGGGTGTGTTATGTGGTGTTTGTGTAATGCAGTGTTGTGTCGCCTCTTACATACCTTGCAGCTGCTCGAAAGGCGACAATTGGAGATACTATGATCGGAGCGCAGGCAGTTCTGGCACAAATTATGCCTTTCAACATGTGACCATCTGTCCTCCATGCTTAGTGTTTTGAACACCTTGCATTTAAAAACTGGGTGCTGGCCTTAGCATACAACGCACGACTTGCTGTTAGTCACTGAAATTGAGAATGATTTTATTTGATTAGAGGGTCCAGTATTGTACTTAAATTTATTATTATAAGATTTTTCAATCATAGTCCTAGGCGGCAAAGGCTTATCGAATTTAGATCTGAGCATGACCTCTAAAACATCAGCACGAGAGCTTAAAAAATCTTTAAAGTTAGCGAGTGAGGGAAGCTTTGATAAGCTGCCTTGATGTTCCTCCCACTTAACACGGGTTAATTGATCAAGCCTCTGGGTAGCTAAATGTATGATAAGGCTGTCCCAATATTCAGTGGGTTGACCTAAGGTCTTAAGTGCTCTTAAATTTTTAGTAATGTGGTCACCCAGGTTTCTAAGTGCCTTATCAAACTCACGCTGTATGGGAGTGATAATTAAAAGTGAATTAATATGGTAAAAAGTTAATTGCCGCTTATTATTATAGCGTTCGCAGAGCAGCTGCCAAGCACTTGAATAATTTAAATCGGAAACTTCAATATTCTGAATAATGCGGGCAGGTTCACCTTCTAAATAGGAATTTAAATAATAAAACGTATGTACTGGCTTAATACTAGGATTTTCATGATGTGAATGTGTCATGAAACTCCAGCCATTTAAAGTAGGAGCCATCAAATTTGTTAATCCTAATTTGAGGGAATTTAAAACTAATGCCATTATGGTTACCGCTGCTACAACTGGAAGCCTTGTCAACATCAAGGACATCAGGCTTTGAGAGCTCTAATATTTGCTGGGCAGTAGCAATGCTTGTCTGTAAAGCATCCTCGATAAGTTCCCTCTCTTGAAGTTCATCAGCAAGTGACTCTTCATTGAGCACCTCTATTTGAGTCTGCAGCTGCTCAAATGTGGATGTTAGTTCCAAGAACTTACTAAGTTTTAAATTAAGTTTATTAACTTCAACTTGATCGGTTAAAGGAGAATTTAAGGTGGTTAAATAATTTTTAAAGTTGGTTGACCCTTAATTGAACTGCGTTTAACCTTTAATGCAAGAAATTCTTTAGTGTCTTACACCATTTTAATTTATTTAAAAAACAACACTCAGAAAGTCTTGGAATTAACACTTACTAGCTGACCCGGCGAACTTCGTACCGCCTAACAGTCAATGAATGTCGTGTTACTTTTTAGCTGAACTTATTTAGGCTTTCATGAACGTAAAACAATGATACAAAATAATATATTGATATAGATAGAAACAAAAAAGTATTTTATTATGATGAATGATGATGAAAGCATACATACAGAATGAGATTAAAAGTAAAAAATAATAATTAAGTACTTCAAACTCATGTCAGAAAAAAAATATTGAAAACTATGTTGTGCAGATTGGGTGAAAAAAATAAAACTCGGATTAATTCATTAATAGGATTTTCATTGAAGCACTTTGTGGTAAACGACATTCTTTGTTTTTTGGTCAGGCGCAAGAACAAATAAAGCGGATGGTTTGCCGACACGTGAGCATGCCACGTACAATTGACCATGAGAAAAACATGCATTTTCTAGATTGAGGCCACAAATAGTCAAGGATTGGCCTTGTGATTTGTTGATCGTGATGGCGAAGGCAAGACGAATCGGGAATTGAATTCGTTTAAACTCAAAGGGCAAATCCGTTGGGATCATCGGAATCCTTGGGATAAGAACTTCCCCTTTATCTTTAAGTTTTCCTTTGAGTATCGACGCGTGAATCACATTGATCATCAGTTTTCTTATCACCAAACGCGTTCCATTACACAGTTTTGGTTGATTTAAATTTCTAAGTATGATGCCAACTTAAAGTTTTAAATTGTGCGGTGGTAAACCAGGCACATCCAAGGAGTTTAAAAATTCAGCTGGATAATTAGTGGCTTCTTCGTCGTTTGTTACACAGCACAGTCGATAGATTTGAATGAATACAGAGTACCTACGATTTGATTTTGAATTATAAAATTGAGGTCATCTACATCTTTATTTTTAGCGGCCAAAATTGCTCGCTCACTTAACTATTTAGTATTTTTGTGGTTAGCAATGATATCCGGGAATACTTTGTTGATAAGCTCGTCTTTTGATGATACGAAATTGCAAAAATTTGGAGGAAATGAAATCAAACCGCTCGATTTGTCAACAGGAACACGGCCATTACCGATAGTCAGCAATTGCTTCGAGAAATCATCAGCAGATAGATCGTTCAACAATGCAACTCTCATATTTACAGACAGTTGAAGTTTCTTTACATATCGCCACAGATTTGATGCTTTGAGGCCAGCGTTTATTTCGTCGGCAGCAGTAGATCTTGGAATAACTGGTAGTGTTTGTCGGAAATCACCAGATAGTAAAATCATTGCACCACCAAAACATCTCGAGTCATTGCGCAGATCTTTTAATGTTCGGTCTAGTGCTTCCAATGCGCATTTGTGCGCCATTGTTCATTCGTCCTATATGATGATTTTTGATGCTACTAAAACTTTGGCCATTGCGGAGTGTTTCGAAATGTTACATGTCGGTTGTTCAGTAGTTTGAAGGTTTAATGGCAATTTTAACGCTGAGTGAGCCGTACGGCATCCGTCTAACAATGGCCGCTATTCCAGAAGAAGCAATTGCTACCGCAATTTCGGATCTCGCACGTACAGTGGCCAAAATCAATGACATGAGGTTGTCCCAGTTCCACCGGGGGCATCCAAAAAAAATAAGCCGCCATTTCCATCATAAATTGCATTAATCAGTGTATCATAGACTTCCCTCTGCTTAGGATTCAACAGAGGTACATTCGTTTGAACTGATTGGATTAGTTCATGTGGATCATATTCACGTTCACGTTTCAATTCTCTATTAAATGCGTCATTCATTCCGCGATCTGGCGCTGGCATTCCTAACCTAACTAACAAACTGCCGCACATGAGGTAACACATATCTTCGATCAAGAGCAAAGTCTGGTTATGGATCTCCTCATTCACTTCAAGATCGGAATTTCTTGAGCTGACGCGAATTCGATGTAACATACCTTCTGACATGTTATCTTTGTATTTGTTCCACAGGTTACGTGGGTTCGATGGGAAGCATGTTGAAATGATGATAGCAAATAATGTGCGTATCTGACTTGGAGATGCAGAAATAATTGCTTCAGCGATTGTCGTGTCCCAATGAGTATCGTTTTCAAGCAAATTTAGCTCTTGACATGCTGCACGAAATGTGGGGCACACGATACCATTAACAGTTCGTAGTGATTCAAATGATCTTGGCCCTCGAACATGTACCAGCAACAACCGCAAATAGAAACATTCATCATTCTTCGGATGAACTGTGTAAATACGACCAAGAGCATCAGTAGAACGCATATCTGGATGACCAGGAACTGCATCGCCTTGCTTCCGACGTTGAAATTTCTTCGATGTAGCGTTCCAAGTGTAATAACGTGGCATTTCTGAGTAAAGCAAAGTTCGTGCGAACGGATCGCTTTGACAAATCGCAAAGAAACTGGTCAGTGTTGTCGCTGGAGGTGTTTCGGCACGTTGAGCAGCATTCGACGCTGTGAAATATACTTTCTGACCGTTCTCTAGATGCACCCCCAAATGTAAAACAGTGGGATGACGATCTGGCCGAATTCTTTCGACTAACCAAATCAGAATGTGAGCATGCGGTAGGCCTCGTTTTTGCCATTCGATTGAATACATTCAGCATCGAGTATTCCCAAAGACGTGTTGCTTAACAATGTAATTCATTAGTGACCGAATTTTTTGCCTGAAAACACATTCGGTGATGTCGTGTCGATCACTTGATTTTATTCCCTAAATTCCGTTCCTTTCCGATGATTTTATGTTTTTACTGTATAATAAATCTTAGGTATTATTTTCGGGAATTGAAAATTAAATAATTACAAAATAATTTTCGAAAATTAATGTTTAAAACAAACAAATATAACAGTACCTGAACTTTGTAGACATTTTACAAAAAATAAATTTCTGGACGCACACATGATGTCTTCAGAAAAAAATAAAGTTGTGGCATAAAGGTCTCAGCAACCAGGCCATAAGCTCCAAAAAAAAATAGTTGTTACTCTATTTGACAGGAATGGACAACAAATGTTTGACATGTAATAAACAAAGCATCTATTGAAATCATGGTAGGTAGTAATTGAAATGATTAAGTATTCATTACACATATCGAGTTTTCATTGTTTTTAAGATGTATTCTGCTATTCGGGACGGAAACAAATCCAAAAAATTAAAAACCATGGCAATCGGTCCAGCCGTTCTCGAGTTATAAGTGTTGTAACAAACACGACTTTCTTTAGATTAATAAACAACAAAAATAAAGTTTTATTAATTGGAAAAAACGCTTACGCCCCTTGTATAAGATGCTGAAGCTGGCAGCTGGCTGTGCAGAGGCGAAGATGCAAGCAGAGTTTAGCGGGCAATGCTGGAATGCAATGAAAATTTGTGTGAGCAATTAGGCAGACCAAAATGCAATGGCAGTGCAGAGAAGGATTGAATTTGCAAATAACAGAATGGCTGAACTTATTGACTTTAAACAACAATGAACAAGAAACTTGTTATAAATATCTGTGCAATATTTATCCAAAATGAGATTCTAATTATGAAGTGTTTGAAATTAGGAAGTAACTTGTCATGAATATGTGAAATATTAATAAACAAACTTTGAAATTGAGAAACTAAGGTTTAAAACAACAAACCTTTTATGAATATTTGTGCAATATTCTGAACTTAATCTGAAGTATAATATATTATGTTAATATTTGAAATTGAAAAGACAACCACTGTCTGAGGTGGTCAGTCCAGGAAATATGCTTTGAAAACTAAGCAATAAAAAATGTGTTGAAAAGACAACCACTGTCTGAGGTGGTCAGTCCAGGAAATATGCTTTGAAAACTAAGCAATAAAAAATGTGTTGAAAAGACAACCACTGTCTGAGGTGGTCAGTCCATGAAAATATGCTTCAAAAGCTAGGCAAAAAATGTGTTGAAGAGACAACCACTGTCTAAGGTGGGTCTATAAAAACATTTAGGTTAAGTTAAATTGCGTGGGCAATGCAAAAGGCGGGAAGTGACGCATTTAGGAATAATGAAAAATAATGAAAAAAAAAAAGGAAAAAGGCTCACGACACTCCCCTGACAGACGCGCAATCACGTGGACGCAGTGCTGGTGGCGTGGTTACGCCATGCGGCGGACGCTGCTCGGGGCTCAATAGGGCCACATGGGCCACGTGGTGGCGGCGGCGGCGCTGGCGAGAGAGGCTGCCTTGTGCAGGCAGCCAGTCAAGGGCGCCGGCAGCGACGGCGCTCGACGTGGATCGTCGACGCGGCGCCAACGGACGCTACCGGCGTCACGCTGCCGGTCACAATGAAGACTTCTGCTTCGTGGTGGCGCGGACGTGGCGCGTGGTGTGCACTTGCGCGCACGTGGTGGCGCGGACCCCAAAGCACGCTTCTGCAGCGGGCGCGCCCTCCAATAGCGCACATGTGCGCACGTGAGAGCGCGGCAGTCGGCGTGGTGATCGCCCACCCGAGGGGCGCCAATATGTGGAGACATTTTAAGCTGTTGGCGATGACGCGGTGAAGTGCGGCTTGAGTGGGTCGAAGCGCATTGGAAAAGGAAGCTGCTCCGGCGCGTCGGTGACTATATACCAGGGGCGCGGGGAGTGCGGGCGGTGCTGTCGCGATGCTCGAATAATGATGCCGAATTTCCGGCCGTCGTGTTTATTTGGCGTAAACAGTATGAAAACATTTGATTATTTGCTGGAGAACATTAAATCAGAATAAGAATTCTCCAGCAGAAAAATCGTTTATTATTCTCTCGCATAATTTATGATTTATTCTTCGATTTTTGTGATTGAAGTTTTGGTTGTTTTATTTTTTTATTTATTTACTCTTCTAGGTCTTTCTAAAGTAGCTGAAGTAATTTATATATTACGAGGCTAGTATCGATATCGGTGGGCAACAGACTGCACTGCCGTCCAGAACGCTTCATACAAACTCAATACTTTCTATCGTGTCGCGGAAATCTCGCTGAAGCCTACATAAATAAAACTGATCCGTTACCTACTGACTGAGCGATTGAGTGAATGAGTTACTGACAGACACATGCAGCCATACATGCAGGGCGTAGAAAGCAAAAGTTCGGAATATACATTGCTTACATCTATAGGGCCGTACAAAGAAGGGAATTCCCGAAATTCCCAAAGGAAACGGGAATTATGGGACTATAAAGTTTGTATGAAAATCTTATTCCTTGAGTGCCCCGATGAGTGAACTTGGTAAAAGGTTCTTCAATGGGTGTTTGGTTGCATAATGTTAGAATTTCTGAAATTCCCTATGGAACTATAGTTGTAGGATTGTCTAGGAATACGTTTTGTTTGGAATTGAAAACAGATTGGAATGATTATTCTGGAGGCTCGATCAGTGTGCAGTATACAGGGTGACTGGTGACATTCAGTACTGAAGGAGAGCAATCTGTACTCGATTCTGATCATAATTATGTAATAAAAGTAGGTAGGTAGTCCATTTTTTTTACCAGAAATCCCTATGAATATATAAAGAGACTTTACTATAGTTTTCCCGACGCGTTGCCTCAATCAACACGCACACAGCAGTGTTCCTTCCACAAGCACACCACCACCCGCTAAGTAAATTTTTTTATATATAAAAATTTTTTTCTTCATGCATGATCTTAAACTATCACGTCCTGGAATTTTGAAAGTCACCAACCAGTCACCCTGTATAATTTACAGTAGATTTCAATATCAGTTTAGGCAAGTCCAGGGTAGATGGCCATAGATTTTTTTAGACCTGTCAGAAATTAAATACCTACAAATGTTTTTATACCTTAGTTCATAGTAGCTCAATGAAAATTCGTAGTTCATTACATTTACCCTGCTTTATTTTAAGCTGATAATTTTGGTGTTGTCGAGGTTATAGATGACGGGATATTAAAACAAAACGAATAACAAACGATAGCAAAAAATAAAACAGGAACTACAAACAAGGCACCAATAATTATACAAAGTGAAAGTAAAATAGAGTACTTATTCATATTAAATCTTCAAGTCAAAGGCACAAATAAAATAATATTGATTTAAACATTAAAAAAAAATCCCCAGACAATCACACCACCTACATGGCCCCAAAGTAAGCATAGCTTGTGTTTTGGGATACCATGTAGCGAACTAGATAAACACCCAGACACGGAACATTTTTTTTTCATGTTCCGTGCGAGCCTAACCCGCGACCACTGGCGTCTGAGGCAGACAGTGTTACCCCAGCGCCAAAGTTACCGAATATATGAAACCTATTCGGCAAAGAAAATGTTTTATTAAATATCAAATAGGTCATGATGTCTGGTCTATATTACCTTTACCTAACCATCTTACTAATATTATAAATGTGAAAGATTGCGTATTTTTTTACAAAAATAGTCTTACCAAGACTTACCTGTATGACTGTAGGAACGAGTAAAGTATAGACAGTATTGAATTCTTTTTATAACTAGAGGTGGGGCATATTTATTAGATTATATTTCGTTGCTTCATTCTTCAGATAATACAAGTAGTCCCTTTGACTCACACGGTAGCACGCACGAATTTAAGAGTTATGAAATGACTAAAAAGGTCAAAACACGTCACGTTTTTTCGATCGTTTTAGTTTAAATTTTTCACACCAGTTTGGATCCATATGATGCGCCTCTGTCTAGCTCATTCCTTTTTCGTGTACGGAAGCAAGTACACCTGTCATAAAAATGCCGAAGAACACGGCTGAAGAAAAGAAGAATATTATAAACGCAAGCTTAGAAGGTTGGAGCAGAAAAAATCCTAGACGAGGGATTTCATACAGACAATATTCAAGAAAAGCATCTAATGTCTTCAGGATGTTAGCCTAGCGTTAACGCGAAGGATAAAATACCCAGATGTTGATTTTTTTAATCGACACGGAGGTTGTACCCGGATGTTGATTTTATAAATTGACACGGAGGTATTCAAATAAAAACTAATAATGCATGTTAATTGCCAATCACTACGGTGATTTACTACTAAACTAGATTTCGGAGATAGAACATCAACTGTAACCGACTTTGACGACCACTTTGGCAATGGGGTAAACGTATCTGCCTCAGACGCCAGTGGTTGCGGGTTCGATTCCCGCACGGATCAAGAAAAAAAAAATGTTCCGTGTCTGGGTATTTATCTATTTATGTATTTATATTCTAGGTTCCCCCCTAGTTCGCTACATGGTATCCCATAACACAAGCTATGCTTACTTTGGGGCCATGTAGTTGGTGTGATTGTCTGGGGTCTGAAAGTTCCATCTGAAACCTAGTCTGAAACCAAAAATTTGAAGGTAAGCACTTGGGCTCGGAATAACAAGCCATAAGCCAAGCTATGACTATTTTTTTGTTGGATATTAAAGTAAACACAATAAAATTCCTAGTGGAGAATTGCAGAGTTCTGTCTGATTTACATTTTTTTTGAAACTGAAACAAGAACGAAGCTGCCATGAAGGTCTAGATTTGTTAAAACATTGGAAAATGAAGAAGGGGATGCCTATTTTGGGCAAAAAATATCCACATGTCAAGCGAACACTCGCCCGCGGTTTCAAGGCATAGAACACATATACTCAAGAGAAGAACTACAACTTCATACAATAAAAGTTAAGACTAGACGCCATCTGAAAACGGTCCACATAGCTAATATGGCGGGAATTTCAAACAGTTCAAACGACTTCGAGATTTCAACTTACTCTGGTCTGAATAAAAATAAGCAAATACTTAAAAACTTGTTAGGTTTGCTATTTTTATTGCGACTGGCTAAATATAAGGTTAACTTGATGAACAATAAGTAAAACAATAAATACGTTTTTGATACTTTTATTTTGTTTAAAATAATACAACAAAAGGTGTGGATAAATTGACACTCTTTCTTAAAAATACGAATTCACACTGACGCGAGTTTCTTCACGCAATCAGGGGGAATTTGATTAAATCACAAGAAAACTTAAAACACAAACACACTTTAAAAATATCGCAAAACCGCAATCGCGAAAAAATATTTTCACATTGTGAAGTAGACGTTAATTTTTGACATTTATTTTTATGTCTGTGTTGCTATATTCAAATAACATCGATTCGCTAATTCATTCGATTATGTAATACGGTCCCTTTAAATATTTGTTAAATTGTTTAAAAATTATGAAGAAGTCATGAAAAAGTTTTCTTTTAATGTTATTTCTAATAAAAGCGAAGATTTCTTGAAGAAAAATATGAATAAGTGTAAACTCAAAAAAATACTGCGATGTATTCGAACAATCGATTGAGTATTTTTTTCATAGGCTACACTGGTATCATTCTTGCTCTTTTCCTCTTATTGTGTTCTGTCTTCTTCACTCTGTCTCCAGTATGTAGTCTGCACCATCTCCATACATTGTCGACGCCCCCTGTTTCAAGGAAACTGGACCGAACAACGGCTCACAACTACGCAACAGTATTATTGTCAGCCCTACGCCCCCGAACTCGGTGGACGATATCAACGAGACAATGATCCCTAACCCATCGTTAACGCAGGTACATGGCTTTATAGCGATAAGGCCGCCTATTGTACCTTTCAAAATTGTTTTTGTTCTAATGTATTCTTTTCCTTAATATTGTAAGTGTGCAATGAAGTATAAATAACTAAATAAATATAATGGCATATTTTTATTATTCTGGTACAGCTATTACCAATGACTCTGTTGGTTTAAAGTGGATCTCCGAAGGCGCCTCATTATCAAAAATCTGTCAAGTTATACAGATCATAACTCCTATAAGCAATTTTGCTCCTAAATAAAATCAGGCTATCAAGATAGGCTCTCTCCATAGATAAATTAATTAATCTAGGAGCAATAGTCTCCTGCTCTTCTCAGTCTGATCAGTTTGTTCCGAATATATTTCTTGCACCAAAATCAAATGGAGACAAAAGATTTATTTTAAATCTTATACAAATTTTATAAATGCCTTAATAACAAATCACATTTTAAAAGAAGATTTTAGAACCTTTAACTTTAAACAAACCGTTGAAGAAACTTTAGGTTTGCCACAACGTCTCGGTTTCGTTATCAACTTTGATAAAAGTATGTTAACACAAGCAACAATGTTAATTTCTAGAGCTTTATATTTGACAGTATTAAAAACAAATTTTAAAAAGTAAAGTAACTTGCACCATCAGAGAGTTTTCACAATTCAGAGCTAACTAACCATTAACTTCAGCCTGTCCAACGGTTAAATATGAGTGATTATACTACCACTCAAACTTTCGAAAGGATAGATACAAAAATTGTGTGAGTGTAAAAAAAAAATTATGCGTATCAAAGTTTTCGGTCAACCTCAAGAAAATCTGTTTGCTTCTCGCACCAATGCTAAATGCTCACAATAGGTTTCTTGGGAGCGAGATCTGGAAGCTACGGTTACAGACGCGTTTACTCTCTCTTGAAATGCTTTAAATTAATACATTCACGCCGTTTTGAAATTTTTGCATTTAATAATGCTCAATTATTCTTAAATATGTAACGGGAAAAATAAGCTAAAAAAAAACCCCGACCGGAACACGAACCTGGGACCTCTCGGTTGCCGAACGAGTGCTCTTTCACTGAGCTAACGATTTTGAAAAGAAATTATTTATCTTTCCAGAACGAACCATTCGCAGCCAGGGCTGCAGCGAGGCTTTCCGGCTCGGTTTCATTAAGAGAAGTGTAGGCGGTCACCACTGTAGTCGTGGTCCCGCCGCTTTCTAACAAAACTTAAGCTCAATACAACGTAGCATGGTACAACGTATCGGTAGTAGAATTATTGTCACAATAACAGTGGAGATATCTTTGATCGTTCGGTTTCACTGAATTTTATCATTTTTTAAGGAACAATTAAAGTAAAACAAATAAAAACAGTAAATAGATATAGTAAATAGTCATAGGTTGGCCTAAGGTTTGGCATTAGGAAACAATATAGGATCACATGAACAAATTAATCCATTACCTTAGGTTAAGGCCATTACCAACATAATACAATTACACTTGGTTTAAGATTAAGATCTTCAAGTCGTTTAAGATTATATTTCAGAATGGTATCCCAATCTCTAGCAAAGTACACACACAGTAACTGGTATTTTTACTGGCTCTTAGGCCACTAGCACACCGTATGCAATTTCTCTTATAATTTTTGCAAATGAAATCAAAATAGGTATTTTGGATTTAAATATAATTTCAGCTGCTGCTAGCAACCAACTCTAGTTTTGCCATATGTCCATGAACGGCCCAGTATATGCCCTGCATTATCTTTAGAAGATTAGTTATTTGTAACGAGTTAACTTAGGCCAGAGCGTGTAGATTGCCTTATAGTGAAACCAAAGCGACCTTACAAAACAACGATCTCACCGTCTATCAGTCGCTGGATAAAGCATGTCATGGGGTCTAGGGGCGCGGGCGTGGCGGCGGCGCGCGGCGTTCAGCGCTCACAGCACGCGGCACGCGCAGCAACGTCCGCGGTCAGAGCGCGTGGCGGCCTATCGCTGCTAGCCATTCACAGCACGGCCTGCTGGACCGCTCAGTCCCAAACATTCGCTAAGTTTTATAGCCGCCCCATGGTCGATCAATCAAAGTAATTTTGGAAGGGCAGTTTTTCAATCAAATGTAGAAGTAAACTCCTTTGTTGATCCTTAATTATTAATTTACTTTAAGTAATTTTATTCAGTATGCATATAAACAAAATGTTTCAAAGTTAAACATTTACATTGAGTTGATTAAATAACTGTTGAATATTAGTTAATGAATTTTTATGAAGCAAAACTTTACCTTATGCTCTGAACATCTATTTGGTAAATGAATATATCTGAAGAATGAAGCAACGAAATATAATAGAAGATCAAACGAACTTCTTAAGTGAAGTTCGATCGATATTATATGAGTTGCTTCATTCGAAGATAAACATTCAAGTCCCGCCCGCCCTGTCAATGTCAACTATTGCCATTTAAGTTTTGCCATAACTAGAAAATTAAAAACTCTAAAATAATGAGCTAGACAGAGGCGCATCCTATGGATCCAAACTGGTGTGAAAAATTTAAACTAAAACGATCGAAAAAACGTGACGTGTTTTGACCTTTTTAGTCATTTCATAACTCTTAAATTCGTGCGTACTACCGTGTGAGTCAAAGGGACTACTTGGTAAATGAATATATCTTCGAATGAAGCAACTCATATAATATCGATCGAACTTCACTTAAGAAGTTCGTTTGATCTTCTATTAGGTTTTAAGAACAGGTATTTTTAAACATATTAAATACCTGTTCCAGTATGGATTTTATTAGGTAGTTCCTAATATTTTTAATTCCAGAGCCAACATCTTTATCAAAATGTATCTTTTTACACAAAATTTGAATCAGAAAATAACACATATACCTAGTTGTCAATTGATAAATTGTTGTTATCTATTGTTCAATTGATGAAAATAAATTAGAAACAACAACACAATAATTCATAATTTACAAAAATACTAATTCAAAAGGAACCGGTTGCAAGAAACACCTAATATAATGGAATATACTAGGTATAAAAATATTACTAGGTAGTTCTTAATATTTCTCGTTCCAGAGCCAAAATCTTTATCATAATGAAACTTTTTACACAAAATTTTGATCAGAAAATAACTCATATACTTACCTAGTTGTCTATTGATAAATTGTTGAAAATGAATTAGAAATAGCACCACAAAAATGCTTGTTTTACAAAAAATCTGATCCAAAAGGAACCCCTTCGGAGAAATACCTGTTTCGTAGGAATCGAACCTGTTACCTTATGAACGTGCTGAGTGCGCAAGAAATATTCCAAGTAAGCACCTACATCCTGTTCGAAATAAGGCTACTATTAAAAAACATATTTTCATTAATGTATTAGTTTTTACGAGTAAAAAATGTAAGTTGTACGCCTTACTAATTAATATTAGGAACAGGTATTTCTACTAGGTATTTTCAAATATTAATATTAGCCGGAACAGGTAACAAAATGTACCTAAATACAATTCATGCCTATTTATAAATATTTGTCGGTTAGGCACCTAACCGATATCAATTTTTTTATGAAGAGCCGTTTTGTACTTCAATCCAACCCCTAACTAGAGGGTTGGATGAAGTGATGTGAGAGAGAATTGGTCCAGGGGTGGTTCGTGCATTTATAACTTTACACTACATACATGCGCGATATCCTACTAATATTATATCTTACTTCTTTCTTACCATCTTACTTACTAATATTATAATTGTAAAAGTAAGGATGAATAATGCAAGTCTACAAAGTTAATATGGCCAAATCATTTGTCACTCTTCTTGCGCGCTTTAATCGACGTACAGCGACATCTATCGAATAAAAAGCAAACTAAATTTTGGAATAAAATATCGTTTCTGACTTTTAATCGTCGATTTCTTTGTCGTACTTAGTAGTCCAGGACCAAATAAACTACCATACCAAATTACATTTAAATCAGATAAGCCGTTTGAGCGTAAGGAACATCAAAGATAATTCCATACAAAATGCATAATAGATATTTATGAAACTTTAAAATAATATTACTTAAACATCAGGCTAATATATGGTTCTATAATTCATAAAGATATGAGTGAATATAACGATATTTCAAGTCTGCGGTGGATGAATAGACCGTTTGTACCGTGCGTAATAGGATAGGTAGCGCTGTTTTCAATCTAAGAAAAGAGAGGTTTCAAGTGATTCTCTCAAAAAATAGTTATTTAAAACCTGTACTAAGATACATAACAGTTGTATATTTTTTTAAATGAATTTTATGAGGAATGCGAGACGTTTTAATTTTGTTTTTGGCACAAATTATTTAATTTGTGGGACAGACGTCGACGGTTGTGTTGTGTCCGTTTTGGAAATTTTCGATTACACGAGGCACTAGCGATTTGTTAAAAACACATCGTACCTTTATAATGTAATATAGGTACGCTTTTCTGGGTTTAGAACTTATAGGTATTTACTTATAAAAAAGGGTTTTAATTTTTATCTTCAAGACAATTATATTATTTAGGAGATATATCTCTTTTTGATTTAATAAGAATAAAATCCAATGACCAATGTCCACCTGTGGACGTGTCCCTTCTGATAATGATTTAAAGCCAGCTATTTTAGGTTACCAATCACATAAAAATCATAACGAACACTGCATTTAATTAATGGGTTTCTTAGTAACTTTCCATTAGCATTTACGTAAAAAACGTGGAAAATAACTTGTTTCAACTTTTGTAAGTACTTTTGTGCTTCGAATAAAGGGTGAAAAAGTTTAATTTTGAGAGTTTTCTCTTACGAAGGTCGACTGAATATACGTAAAGCTTCTAAATAAGTAGAAAAGGTTATAATTGAAACTTCGCCAACTTCGTATAAACTTTGTCGTCAATAATTTCGCAACAACACCGAGGCGATCTGTTTTATGGTGCGTAAGATGGAGAGACAGTTTCCTTTTGAACTCGTAAATCTACTTCATCTTTGACCTCATCATCGCTCAAAATGAGACATTGAGGTGAAGTTAAGGTTTCTTTGGTTACCTACCAATAATAAAGATTTCCTATAACGCGTTCCTAAATATTTTTCTATGTTGTTTATTACGGAGCTGTGGTAAGAGTGACTTTAGAGTGAGGGTATTTTATGTTTTCTACTATATTAGATTCTGTATGTTTTCTATGTTACTCAATTTTCTTTTGATGTAAGCAGGTAATTCTACTTAACTCAGTCCTCGGTCTTAAATTCATAACAATGTACATACCAAAGTATATTTTTTAGGATGTTAAGTAGATAAGTACCTACACATACCTATGACAACGTCATGACAAAAAAATCCGGATTAAAAATTAAAAAAAACCACAAGTTTAGTCATTTAGATTAAATCATAAACTGAAATAATGAAACCCAACGTAAGGCGGCGAAGTTAAAAAATAGGTTTTGGAAATAATAGGTATGCTGAAAGGTATTGAAGACTGGTTAAACATACTTTTTTCTAGTATATTTTCAAGTTATAACTATCCTCTCTATTTTTCGTATTATAATAATTTTTTATTTAAAGGGCTAAAGAGATTTTTACCTAAATCTCTTGAACGTGTAAAATGCGTGAACTTTTACCGAGCGTAGGATAGTATATTATATTATGTTTCTACACAGTTTCTACACAGTGGTGGAACAAATACCAACACAACATACCAAAATACCAGTAGTTTGCTTCAAAAACTCGGATCTATGCATTAACTAATAAAAAATACTCAAAGAAAAGCATCAAAGACCAAATAGAGTTGCCAAACAGAATACGGGTTTTCCCAAAATACTAGTTTTCATAGTATACGCCTACACACGTTCTGTTGTATCTAGGTAGGGCCCATGTATCTATCTCTTTTTATTGGTGTGATAAATGTTGTGTTTTAAACGATACAGTTATTTGATTATCGAAACTGTTATACTCTCATAAATGGAAATTTTTAGTTTTAAATCAACAAAAAAAGCACTTTCCGAGGAGGCTAATAAAGGTGCGTGCCAAAGCCAAGTACCTTTATTAAATGCTCAAGAAAATAACTTTCGGACTTGTAGGAAATAACTACTTTTTGCAAAAATATATTGAAACGTTACATGTAGATATAAAAACTGTATTTAAATATCCACTAATTTCTTCGCAGAGGCACACACATACCAGCACGTGGCACGTGGGTGTTGAGAAAGCGGGGCAAATCATTAATTTATATTCCAGTAATTTGTATTCATTATTCCAGTAATATCCATATACGTCAATAATATGTCACATAATATTACCCATCCCTACTCTTAATGCGTCAAGGCTACCCTGTTTTGTTTCTAAGGTAGATATAATATGAATTACTTATTCCTTTACTCAATGTTTAATAATAATGATTAAAATTTGATTTGGTATTGAGTAAGATTATAAAAGTTTGAGTAACTAAAAACTAACGTTCAGAAATTATCAACCTTATGAAAATCGATACAATCGCATAACTTTTCTCAACTTCAGCAGTTTCTTAATAATGGATGAATCATGGATTCGACATTTCCACGTCTTTAACACGGGGTCGGTAAAGATACCGAACGTCGATTTAATGTACCTACCTATACCTAATCAACGTATGCAGCAGAGCATTAAAAAACCGACTTCACGTCAAAATCTATTATGTTCTTATGATTTACATTCTCCTAAGTTTAAACTAAGGGTAGAGAAAGGGTTGGAACACCGATGCGAGCTGTTTTTTATTACTACTATAGCCCTGGGTGTCCTAAAATTGCGCAAAAGCCTCCCATTTTGCAAAAAAATATTCATTGCTTTTTCCGAAAAGTTACACGGTTCATTGTATTTGTTTTCATTGTATGATTTCAACAGAAACACTCTAAGTGCAATTTGTAAATCCAGGATAGCCTTTCAGGGAAATTTAAGCACGTTGTAAGCAAAACTTCTGCTGAAAACGCCAAACGTTTTGATTTTTTGATTTGATTTGTTTTGATTCAATGAAAATTAAAATTATAGCTAAATAGAAGTCATTTGCGTAGTTTTCATGTATAACTGTAAACCTGTGCAGTGATATATGTTTGATAAAGATACCGATTGTAAGGTGCAAGATATGTGGACTGAGAACAAGTCGAGTGGAAGACAAAAAGCGAACATTTATGACTCACTTTGCACTGGATGAAGATCGGTTAGATCATTAACTAATTTGAATGTATCTTATAATTTATTGAATTTTGGAGCATATTTTAAATAAAAATGTATTAATATGTTTTACGTAAACACTAGGGCAGTGCCATGCTATTTATAATAAAAGTTTATTTAGCCTAAAATAATTAAAAAAATGTTTCTTTCATTTAAGCAAGTTCCCTTTTTAAACTTCCTCCACATTCAATTTCATTAAAATCAGTTCAACAACTGAGCTATCACAAATAGGAAAAAAAATGTAATAGCATTGACGGTATTGATATGCTTTAATCAATTTACTCTGTAGGTGCAAACAATGGGTAAAAATAACAAGTAGGTAAAGAGGACTAAATATGATGCCAGTGTTGATCTTATCAAACATATATTTGATGCCTGGGAGGAGTCACGTGATGCCTTCGATGTCTTTTGTGATCTGTCCAAGGCTTTTGACTGTGTTCACTACGATACACTCCTCATGGTCTTCTTCAGTGGCGCCGCCGCGCTGGGTTGGCGGCAGCCATATGGTTAGCCTGCCCCAGAGCAGCGGGGACATGGAGGCTCTGGGCAACTGTGTTTAATGCTCGGCCTTTGATAATACCTCTCTCCGCGACATTTCACAAAATTAATAGATCAGACGAGAGCTCGAAGACCCCATTCGTGCTCTATTATTTATCAGAGCTTCATCAGTATCATACATACCTATATTAAAACTCGCCTGAGTGACTGATTGACAACGTACAGCCATAACTACTAGGCGTAGAGAGCTGAAGTATAAACATACATTCCTAGGGAGATGTAGGGGTAGGAGTGCATCAAGGAAAGTAACCTGATATCAATGGTGTCTGGTTAGTTAAATTAATAATCAACGAATGCAGAGCATTAAAAAAACTGACTTCACGTCAAAACTTTGGGTGAGTTAGAATATCATCAACGTAAACATTCTCCGAAATCATAAAAATTCATTCAAAAATTTGAAATTTTCAATGAAGTACTCAACGGATTTCGATGAAAACTTATATGAAACCAACTGTGAATTATCTTCTACCATATGAAAGAATTTTCAAAATCGATTCATAACTGTCCGAACGATCGTGTAAAAAAGAGAAAAAAAAATACAGACGAATTAAGAACCTCCTCCTCTTTTTGAAGTCGGTTGAAAATAAATTAATATTTCCAACGTTCAGACTACATTATCTAATCCAAATAAATTTTTCTTAAGAACTTGTGCTATGCATACTAGATAGACCATGTTTATTCGCGTACGGAGTCATGAGCATAAGCTAATCGTACTCATGAAAAAACTCCGAAGGCCCCGATGCAGCGACTTTGGCGGCGCACAAAATTGTATAAAAAAAACTACAGATGATAAAACAAAAACTGTAAATGTTTTGGTTGTTAACAATTTCACGGTCAAATTAATTCTTAAATTATTTCCTAAACGAGTAAACTGATTTATATGATTCAAATGGATAAATTGTTTCTATACCCAGAACTTTCATTTGACATCAAAATCGAATTACGATAACTTAACAAACAAAAAATCACATTTTCAAGTTGCTCTCCTAATTATCCAATTTTCAATCCGAGTCCCTTTGATGGTGTCTAAAAAACCGACAATTCCCGGATTGCGACGAGCAGGCTACGAGTGTCACGCACACAGGAGAAAGAAAGAAAGAAACGAAAAGTATTTATTTCACAAACACAGAAACTGTTTACAAAGTTGAAATAGAAAAAAAAACTTAAATTAAAACAAATATTGAAAGTATAAATAACTAGCTGTTGCGCGCGGTTTTACCCGCGCAATTTCGATTCCCGCGAAATTTTCGGGATAAAAAGTAGCCTATACGGATTCGGAAGAATCCCTCTAAGTAATGGTAAAAGAAATTTTGAAATCGGTCCAGTAGTTTTTGAGCCTATTTTTGTATACAAACATACAAAAATACAAAGGTTTCCTCTTTTTATAATATTAGTATAGATACATAAAAGCAATTCGGGCTCGCGAACGCCCGTCCAAATTGAGCTTCGAGCATTTTTTTATGTTATTCAAAAAACAGAAAATGTAAAATGTACTGCGGCTCAGTTCGCGCTCGAAAGGCGTCCAAATCAAGGGAACTTTTTTTGCAGGTTATCTAAATTACTAGTTGCATTACTAGCAATCTGTAGGCACCATTACGCCTTCGAACGCGCGTACCTACGTCCGTATCTTCAAACAGGCACACCTACCCATAGGTTTATACTTTGATTATCTATATGTCTAATCAAAGGGTTTATATAACACCTAGGTACTAAGAGAGATTCAAACATACAAACTTTCATAATATTGTCCGTACCGTACGCGCGTATCATACGCGGCACTTGGATGCCTTATTAATTATTATGCCAAATTAATGTTATATGAGGAATCGCCTGGGAGACTTTATTAATGCCAACAACCCTTTTATGTTTGTTTCAAAACTTTTATTATAAAGCACTAGTATTACTGCTAAAATACTATCTATTTTAATGAAATTTATTGCTATTTGTAAAGTACTAATAAAATACTGATAAGAAATTGACTGTCTGGGCTGAAAACGTTACAACATAAAAGGGTCCTGCTGGAATGAAAAAAGTCTCAAAGAAAAAAGTCTCCTCATAAAATAATAATTTGAAAGAAGTATAAATGAATTTTTAAGGTTTTAAAATGCCTCTAATCGGGGTCTTATACCATTAGTATGAAGACGTTCAAACGGCTGAGGGTCCTGCTGGAAAACAACTTATGATATCTTTGCGGCAATTAAGGTACAATTTTTTTTATTTCTATTTTTAATACTTTTTGGAAGGTACTAAATACCTACTACGGACATTAAAATGTAGCTGTAGATAAATTTAAAGACAGGATCCTGCTGCGTGTACAGGCATGGCACTTGGCGCATTCCGAACGTCCGTATCGAACGTGTGAAAAGTGTGAATACTACTCGTAAGTACAGGGACATATGTTATGTATAGTTTGGACAGTTATAAACATTTTTATAGTTATTTATCGGTCAGGTACATTACCTTACCGTACCGATATCCAAAAAATTAAATCTTTCTATCCGTGGTTTTCATATAGTAAGGGAGAAGTTGTCGAGAGGTCATTCTACAATTTAAAACTTTACATGCGCGCTTTAACTAACTATCAGCGTCATCTAAAAATTGAAACATGGAACAAAATGTATTTCGTAAGCGTACTCTACTCGACGAGTCCGATTTAACACTAATAGCACCGTGTACGGATTGTGGACCGGGGGCACTGTTCAATTAATAAGTCGTTACATCGGTAGATGGCGCAGTCATTGAGTTTTCACTAGATTGTTTACAATACGCGTTACAAGTAGTAGCTGTTTTTCTTGTTGAGGATAATTTTGTTACAATACAGATAAAAGCTGCTGCAGGATAGCAGGCTTTTGAAATTGAATGTGGGCTATTTTGGTTGATTAAATTGCTTATACGAAAGAAAGTATTTATTTGCTGACCAAGATAATAGTAAAGCATACATTTTTATAATGTCTTTACTTATTTACATTATCAATATCAAATTATTATTCATTATCGATTATTCAAAAATACACATTTTCAACTTTTAGGTAAGAACAAATACAAAACATTGTTGAAAATTTGTCAGAGTAAAAGACCAGAACGAAATAAAAAACATTAAGTTTGTGTGATTCTTATTTAATGACAAGCTGTGCTAATTATTATAAACATAGTAGTTTTCATTCAATAGCACATCTATCCAATTTTGGTATTAAGTATCTACAACCCAAAAATCGGATTTAAAAAAATCTTCATTTGTAGTGTTGACGCCAAAAAGAATGTCGAAGGGTGGAATATTTTTTTAAATTTCGAAAATGTAGAATATCTCGGAAACGGAAGGACTTTAGTAACATTTATTTTTTAGAGTCGGCATAGTGCCCTCTACCCATAGGTACCAGGTTATCCATTCATTAAGCCACACCCTGTATAAACGTACCTATAGGTAGCTACTTGTACTGTAAGTGCGGATGTATGTGTATTTCCAACTTGACTAAAATTGACTAATTTTTTCTGTTACATATTAAAAATTGTATGTAACAGAACAAAAAATAAAACTAAGATTTAAATAAGAATTGCTTTATTACGTTTCCATAGAATAGTTTTAGAAAAACATAGATCAATAGTCTCAAATTTCATCCGACGTAACTTTAACGCTACGTCAGTTGCTCTATCTTAATTTTAAGGAAAATAAGTACTATGAAAAAATAAGCTCCTCTTCAAGGTCCTAGATTTTAAGGTATCTCTTATCAAGCTTAGCCTAGCTAGGACGTCTAGTCTTAAAGATGTGGAGAATCACTGAACCCCATCGTGAAAACACGTACGATAATTTATTTCATTGATTATGTAGCTTAACCAACATCGACTAGAATATAAGGGAACAGAACAGAAATCTCAAATAATTACAATGTTTAAACAAAAATTCTTTTCTTTAACGTTCGTGTTGCCTCTATCTCAGGACTTGTCGTGCCACTGTTCAAAGCCCTTCGTAGCCCATAGCGATGGTTAAACGACAATTTGAAATCTCTAAAACATGTATCACTGAGGTCTTTATTGCTATTCAAAACAAAGAGCCAACTTCGAATTTCGTTTTTCAAATTGACGTAATCCTCCGGTTATTCCTAACTATCTTTGTTTAGCATCTTACTTGGAGAGTGTCTATAGGTATCTTCAGCTATAGAGGCCGAAGCTCGAAGATTCGGTATTTCTACGTCTGGTGATCCGTACTCGGTTACCACCTAAACAAATAAGGAAAACGAATTAATAAAGCATTAGGTATTGGGGTTTTAAGTTACCATCTAAGACAAATGTGCAATGAAAGCCAAATTATTTTAAAGCAGCGCCCATCTGTTCTAATGTGATACTGAGGGTCTAAGGCTGATTAAATGCACCAATATCTGAAACTACCTGTTGGAGTCCTAAAATTATTTTTTTATTTGGTAGAATAGTTCTTGAGAAAGGTTTTACTATATTTCTTTGCCCTCGTTGATGATGTAGGTAATTTACCGCGCATTAGTCATATGTCCGAACGAAAACAACGAACGAGTAGCGAGTAGAACTATAAACTAGAAACATGTGAGCGAGCATCGCCTGAGAGTGTACTATCTTTGATAGCTCTTGTCGCTTAGCAACAAACTAGAAAACCAAGTACTCGCCAGTAGTGTAAACAGTCAGTAATTAACAATTATTATATCCGTCTCTTTTGCTTACACAAAAAGGGTTCTCGCCGCCGCCGCCGCTGCGGGCGGTTGGACAACTGTGTAAGGCACACAGCATAATTAGTGAACGACTTCTATAAGAATTCTAAAAGTATCATCGTGCAAGCTTAACCCAACAGCCACAGGGGACATGACCGCCCAAAAACATACATTTATTATTGAAAAGTTCAAGAGTATATGAACCACCAAAAAGAGTAGAGGCAAAAAAAAATATTATCCCCAGATTCCATTATCCTTCAATGGATATGAGTCATCAAATATCATTACAAGGATAAAAGGAAAGTGAGCCTTCGACCGCGCCTGCAAAAATCACAAACAACAAAAATAATTATAAATAAACAATCCAACCTATGTCGCTCCAAAGTAAGCGTTTTACTTTGGTTGAAGGTAACATCCAAACCCAAATTACGGTTCATTTCCTGAACAAGTCATGCTAAGGCTTGAACTAAGAACCTCTCAGATTGCAAGAGATTATTCAAACTATACGCGTTTGGGTCCGCCAATTTACAAATGCATCTAACCTTGCGTATTTGTTCTTCTCTAGCCAATAGTTCCTTTGTGAGTTCTTCTTTCCTTCGCTGTAGATCTGGCTCGTAGTTCTCCTTCAGGCACTTATCTATGTGTTCGAACTCTTTGTAAATGGCCGCGTATTCAGAGAGATGCTGTTTGGCCTCGTGGCTGATGGAGGCGCGACCCTTGGACGTCGCACCATCCTCTTCGCGGTTCATTTGAAGACTGCTGATACGGCAATTAGTTAATATAAGGCATTGAAGCTTTAACAGGTTACTAAATACCTAACTTGCTTAAATATCTATAATTAAGTATTCCTAAGACATCACGAGAAAATAGATTCAGAAAATAGTATACAGGGTTAATTTTAATTAGCGCATCACCTCTTGCAGGCTACCTCTCCACATCAATCCCAACAACATTTGTTCTATGACTTTTTACAAATCTTGATAAATGACACAAAAAAATAAAACAAAAAATTTTTGGCCCTTACTCTACATTTTGTAAGAAGTACCTATTATTATTTTGAAGCGATATCTTACTACGCTAGGTGCATGGCATAACTACGCTCAAAGTTAATATGTCACGCCTCTAAACAGGGGCTATAAATATTTTTTGTATCATTAAACTAAAATTTAAAAAAATATGAATTTTGATAAATTGTAGAACAAATGTTGTTGGGATTGATGTGGACAGGCAGCCTGCCAGAGGTTTTGCGCTAATTAAAATTAACCCGGTATATGTACTTGCTCCATAAACTTCATTTACACATTTTTTTAAAGAAAATCCCTTTATTGAGCTGGAGTTGGAGCTGCAACGATCCTAAAAAAACTTTCTGATATGTAACTTAGAATACCCACTTGTACATAGATGTGTAGAAGTAGTGCGGCCGGCTGATGGACCGTAGGAACCGTGGCACCATTCCCTCTCCTTCCCGATACAAGCTGAGCAACCGCTTGTACGAGAGATACTTAAATGAAGGCAGCCGAACTAACCGCGGCCCCGCTTTAATTACATTGATCTCTCGAGTACTTAGCACCGGTGCCTGTAAGAGAAATTTATATTAACTGAGACTAAGAATCTAGTTGTATTGTTTTTTAAATCGTCTTACTCTGGGTAAAAACTCGTGTGTTACCACGATAGGAGACTGAAGTTTATTGACGTTACGTCTCTGGTTGTGTCTTACTTAGAGCGATAACATCATACTGTTCTTACTCGGGAACTATTAAGTCCGTGTAGAGCCTTACCGCCCCTGGATAAGCTTGTCGTAAAAGGCGATTAATCCGAGTGACCACACTTTTGGCTGCGTTTCCACTGACGAGGAGCTTTTTGGAGAAGGGCTTAGCGGTGCATAGTGCATCACTATGCTCGAAATCTCCACTCCGCTACAATGGAAATAGCACGACCAGAGTAGAGCATAGCTGAACTGATATTCATAAGAATACAGCGAGGCGACGCGGAGCGGAGGGCAGCGGAGCGGTGTGGAGCGAGGACAGCGGAGCGACACGGAGGACAGCGGAGCGGTGCAGAGCGTAGGACAGCGGGGCGGTGCGGTTTGGAGGGCAGGTGTGTTGTGTAGTGGTGGAATAGGTGATAAAATACTTACACAAAAAAATAAAAAATCGTCAACTATCACTGGGTGAATAAGACGCGCAATCACAAAAGTATGCTCCACTCCACTTGGCTCTGCGCCACTCCGCTTCAGTGAAAACACTCACCACTTTTCAACGCTCTTCTGCGTAACTATCCGCCCAGCTTCGCGTCAGTGGAAATGTAGCCTTATGGTAGAATCCCGACTGGCCAGTGGCCACCCTTCATATAAAATCTGCCGGCAAATATTACTTGCCTGGCGG
Organism: Stenoptilia bipunctidactyla; assembly: GCA_944452665.1. Classification (NCBI taxonomy): domain Eukaryota; kingdom Metazoa; phylum Arthropoda; class Insecta; order Lepidoptera; family Pterophoridae; genus Stenoptilia; species Stenoptilia bipunctidactyla. The sequence continues at coordinate 37,840,503 of OX101721.1, forward strand.
TGATGTGTTCCGGTAATATTTGATGAAGAGCCGGTTCTTTCCTAGGACTGTGTGCTTTCATCTTCGACCGTACCAGGCAAGAATGAGGTCAAACGCAGGCTTAGAAATTAAATTAAAAAAACTAATAGCACAGTCAAATTAAGCCGAAAATAGGCAAACGTGCAGTTCCACCGTGCAGACACCTGAATGCTCACAAAAATCTCACAATTTGCAAATTAAAATACTCTGTAGCTCCTAAAGTATTGGTCGTAAAGTAAAAATGTATACGATAATGTAGCAGTAGGAAATTTTATGTAGAAACTTTTGCCAGAAGCAAAAATTATGCTATTTGTACAGATTTTCTGGATATGTTCCTACATACCCCCTACATATCCTATATCTCCCCCACCTACATATCCTCTACATATGCCCCACCCTTAAGGCTGGATCCCACGACGTATAACTGTGCCAATTTTCAAAACTACTATTAACGTTGAGTTGAGTAGGCCTACTGCAGGGTCATTATTCTCTCCCCTGAGCAATGCGAAGGTTTAAACCATTATAAACCAAGCTATTCCAGTGCTTGTTAGTGTTTGTTTTTCAAAAGCTTGTGGTGGCGTGCCACAAAATAAACACGGTCCTTATATTTCTATTCATAGAGAGTAATCTATAGGATTCAAAGCCCTATTCTTTCTGGGGAAATAATAATAGAGCTGTCGACAAACGTGGCAATAGAGGCATTTCTCTCTCGTATGTTTCTTCAAGTAGAAGACGAACTTAGCTGATAGCTTATAGTTTTACAGAATCATTTACCTACCATAGGGGCACTCTTCACTCCAAACGTCGGCACGTGCCTTAACCCTGTGAAAAGATAAGTAAGTAAAGAAAATGTAACATAGAAAATAATTTCATAAAATTGTATTTAAAGGCCTTGTGACACTAAATAATTGTAATAATAGAATAAATATTTACCCATATGGTGTGCTATCGTCAACGGAATACCAGAAACCGGTTGTTGCATTTTAACACCATTTAAGACCTGAATAAATTAACATATTAATAAATTAATTTAGAAGTAGAGTATACTCATTGTCAGTTACAGCGTGCATATGAATTTATTAATCGAAAATGAGTAATATGCTAGCAAATATTGTAAAATGGGGAGTTTGGTATAATTGAGCAAGGGTAATCTGAGCCATGTCAAAACTGATCTGCGTATCGTATTCGATTACTGACCGCTCACATACAGCCAATATACTAGATAACGCATTAGCTCGACGAGGCCTTCCATACGTATAATAACTTACGGTTGATTCAAGCGTCACTATGAAAAAAATGGAAAATTAGATAATTAATAATTTAGATTTTAGTTTTGATACCTAAATACGACGGTGAATTTTCAAATCATTTTTAGGTATATACATACATAGCTTCACGTCTGCCTCCTATGTGGTAGGCAGAGACAAGGGAACGCCGATTGCTAGAATCCAGACATACCTCTTTCGCTTCCTACAAGTTCATTAATCTCTTCATTCATAATCGCCAGTTACGGGTACTTTTAACTAGGCCCGTTTAAAGACGTCGCCAATTTAGTCAGCACACGTTCACCTAGGGCGACCTCTTATCACCATTAATTCGTGGTCTGTACACTTCTTTCGTAAATCTACTCACACAAATTCTTTCTAAATATCCAAACCGTAGCATCCCCTTTTTAATCTTAGTTACTATATATTTTTTTCAATCCGTATTTCTTCCTCTTTTCGCTACTGCTCACCCTATCACGCAATTTTGCTCCACACATGTACTTTAAAGCTCTCATCTGCACAGCATTAATGCTGCTTTCACGTCCTTTTCAATCTTTATTTATTAAAGACTAGGCCCGCGTTTGACCTCAATCTCACCTCATGGTAAGTGAAAACGAGGTCGAAAATGAAAGCACACGGGCCTAGGTAAGAACTGTTCTTCATAAAATATTGCCGGAACACGTCACTGCCGGAGCGGTAATATTTGGCAGCCTACACGGACAATATCGCCTCAACCTTGTCATCTCCTGTATACACGGACCTCACGTATAAAAACTCATTCACTTGCTCCACTTTTCGTCTCCCTATCAAAATATTGCATTCCATCATATCTTCAATCCTCTCCATAACCATGATTTTCGTCTTTCCAACATTCATTTTTTTTCTTTCAAGAGTTTTAATCACTGTCTCATTCATTTTTAGATCCAATTCAGATTCTTTCAGATCTATCAAACAGCTATTCATGACACTATTCATGCAGTTATGCACAAGCGCTAAGCTCACCTGGATATACATGAATTGGATCCAAAAGAGATCACGAGCACTGCCGTAAGGAAAATCTTAAATTTCCTGGACTCCATTGGAGTGTCCATTGGTCTCCATTGGTCCACAGTCCCGTAACCCCAAATAATAATAAGAACACCGCGTTCGATGCTAAACCATTCCTTGTAGTCATCATTCAACCTGACAATCACTTCACCTCTTGCAGGCAGCCTTTCCTCATCAATCCCAACAACATTTTTCTACGACTTTTTAAAATAAAAAGTGTTAAGTTTTCCTAAACAAAAAAATATTTATTGCCTCTAAACTGGCGTAACTCTATTTACTCTGAGCTAGGCAATTTTTGCATTTTTTCAAAGGAGCTAATTGTTTTGTATTGCTTTTTTGTGTTTGTAAAAAGTCGTAGAACAAATGTTGTTGAAATTGATGTAGAGAGGCTACCTGCAAGAGGTGGTGAGCTAATGATAATGTTTTTAAGTTTTTGCATTTAAAATGCTCAATGATTCTTAAATAATGAAAAATGTGATAAATAAAAATTACCCGACCAGGATTCGAACCTGGGACCCCTCGTTTGCCGGACGAGTGCTCTTCCACTGAGCTAGGTGGTGAGCTATTTTAAATTAACCCTGTACAAGGACTCGAGTGATTGTGTGTGCATGATGACTACACGGATATTGTTTTCAACGTGAAATTCATAGTCTCTACATATATAGCAACCAAATATCTCGACGTAAGAGTAGCATTCGCTTATGTTCGCCTAGCACGGGCTTCCTTGTCCCCGCTTTTATCTTCTTTCGAGGATCAAAACTGGTCACATCCACCGCCTTTGGCATGCCTACAGGGGAAAGGAGAAATATATCCACTTTTGACATATTTCGGCGACCTCCGTCAGCATTGGTCGAGCGTTTGGCTACACCGTGACAGAGCCTGGGTTCGAGCCCCAGCCGTGCCAGTTTAGGAAAGGAACTTTTTGAACTAAGTTTTGTCCACCGGTACGTCCACTCTAGCAAGTGGGATAAAACTGACACCCAGTATTGGGTATTATTATTCCCTCCCTACGGAAAGTTCCTTGATCTATGCTAGGCGGGCTAAATGTGTCGACAATTTATAGTCGTCCTTATACTTATAGAGCGTATAGCGGCTCAGGTCTGCATGACGACGCATCGTTGATGATTATATGGAGTTAGATTACTGTGTTCATATAAGTATTCATAGTGGTCTGAGTGCCTCCGCGATCGCAATGGCCCAGATAATTTTTACGTCTACTGCTAGTTTAAACAATACGACTCGTTGATATCCCAAATATGTGGTGAGTCAGTCTACACGTGTCTATTACTTATTGCCACTCTCATAGTTATAATATTTTTGTCAAATTTCGTTGTAAATAAGCAGCAAGCGGCGGATTTTTATTGACCAATTAGCGATACGAGACCAGCACAAAATGCCTTTTTAGAAAATGTATTTTTGTTGAAACGAAGTAAAGTTACCTGCTGTAGGTTGACACCGATGTTGTGTGAGGGTGACGTGCTCTTTGAGACAATGAAGGGCAGTTTGGAATGGTTCGGAGTCTCGTAGTAGTAGCGGGTGCCGGCCTGCTTCATCTGCGATGACACCGTGGGCAGCTCATAGCTGCGCGTGCGGTGCTTGTACCGCCGCGGCTGGCGACTGCAATCCTACAGTCAACATAATTAGGTTCTTTACATTTATTCAAGATAACTATAGCCTGTTGTTTTTTATTGTCCTTGTATTCAGATATCTTCTTAATTAGGTACTTTCGTTTTACAGTAACTTTAAAATTTACCAAGTTTAAAGAATTATTTTTTCGTAACTTTCATGATAAAGAATATACTGAAAATATAAAAAAATACCTAAAAATTACTAAAATCTAGTTTACATCATTTAACTACATTTTCATTTTTTGTATAATAAGTACGTAAATAATGATATTTTATTTTTTATGGTCTTGGACCTCTTTTAAACTACACTGGACTGCTGCTGGACAAAAAGAAAGGTCTTCAATGAGCTATCGTGGCAATGCGATGAAACCAAGGAGGCGCCCGAGGTCTTGGTATTATACATTGGTACATTGTGCTTGGTATCGGGAATGAAGCCATGTTTAAAGAATAAATATCCTATCGAATCCGTTGCTCAATTATAGTTTTTAAGTGATGTCAAAAATAACGAATCGCAGTGGTAATATCTACACAAGTGATTGAATGCGCTTGATTCTTAAAAGGTACCTACATACTTTTCACTATACTTACCTTAGTTTTCCTAGTATCGCTGACATCTCCGAGTGGCCCCGTTACTAGATCACACTCGTTGACAGATTCTGGTACTGTTAAATACCAATTAAAATGTTAAAATAACTGTCTACTTGCTAAGAAATCTTTATTGCTGTATGGAAAAATGCTGTCATGCAAAGTAAGTCATGAAATCTATTAATCGTTCACGATTATCACAAGTCATTTTTCGCTGACGTTATAGGCTTTATTATTTGGTATTACTACCTTCATTTACGATGTTATCCATAGTAAATTATCAAAAACATTAGAATTTAAATTTAGAACCTCTTTTCATCCTGTGAGAGCGCGGTGGGCGGGGGGTATGGCTCTCAGGCGCAGGCACATGGCGTTGCTTATTGAACAGCTCCACCACTGCGCCCCGGTCCTCTGAGCGCTTCGTATCCAGTCGGTTTATGGCTGCTTTAAACAATAATTGTAACAAATATCTAACAAAAACAACCTTACAATTATGCCAATTTATTTCAAGGAAAAGTTTACATCGGTTGGATAGTTTCATAGCCAGACAGAGGTAGAAACATTTTGTGTGGGTGTGTTACATACAATATGAGAAATCGATTTGGGCGCTGTTGTTAACATTAATATTCAAATGCTCCGAACAAAGTAAACATGTTTTATTCGTATTAACGTCATAAACGGGATGTTAACATTCACGAATAACTACTGGACCAATTTTTATGATTTTTGGAACAAAAATAATACCTAGATGATCCAGGGTCCTTATTTTATTCAAGTATTCATTTGAAAGCTTGTTTGAGAAATTTTAACTGCTTGACCAATTTTCATGAATATTGTTGATAATCTTGGGTCAAACATAGGGTACTTTTTGTTTGGAGTCAACGAAATCAGTATAGTATCCATTTGAAAAGATTTGATTAATAACTTAACTGCACCCGAACGGAGTCGGATACTACAGCTAGTATTTTCGAAAACATTGACAAATTCGAAATTTTTGTTAAGTAACAACAGCTTTGTGTGGAATAGACTTTATGTTCGTTACATTGACTAATCGCAACGCTGTCAAAATTTCTGGTTTTCGTATGTTAAAAAACGGACTAACTATTCAATGTTTTTCACCACTCACCTTGAGCTTGCATCCGTAACTTTTCCGATGACCGCGTCATGATAGCGTTGTTCTGAATTGGTTTCTGTTTGGATTCGGGGCCTTAAATCACAAAAAATAAAGCCATACCAAGTCATATTAAAATCATCAAATCTGGTTGAGGCGATCATTGAAGTTCAGTGGTCTTGGGTTCGAGCCCCTCAATGCAAACAATTTGTACGGGCATTAACATGTTTGCGATGGTTTGGGTATACAGTGTGTTAGGCTTCGGATTTCCGTTACTTCACCCACGTATACTACGTTACATTTTATTGTCAAAATACTATGCAAAGGGGGGTCGCACCCCTCACCCCTCTGAATTAAAATTAAAATTTTAAAGTTTTCTATCTCGTACTTCTACGAGTTCACTGACATTTTTATTACATTTTTATGTAGCGCCGATAAAAGTGGTCTTATTTGAAAGATTATGATTTTTGCTTGTATTTAAAGTAGTTTCGTTACGATAAAATGCAAAGTAGTTCATAAAATTCTTAAGTATAGCCGAAAAACTTGGAAAAAATTCACTAAACTTTTCAGTTATTGTGCGTTACCTAAAATAGCCCCATAACATACCTATACATATCGTTTTTTTCATTGTATTTGTTCACAAGAACTATACTAATAAATAAACATCACAATAGTATTAAAATTTGGGCTAATTTGTTCAAAATTACAACAAAATACACGACTATTAGGTTGTACATATCAGGTAACATTCCATAAACGTGCGAGTGTGAGTGGTATATTTAAGGTTAGTTAGGCGTGACTGAGTCAAAAAGTTATTGTTCTGCTTCAATACTTACTTCTTCTTCTTCCAAAATTTTACAGTAATTATTCATAGTGCCCGCCATTATTTTAAATGCAGGCGGTTCTCTTGATCCAACTTTTCGTTGAGTGGCTCTTTTCGTTTCTTAGTTCCTATGCTGTCGTCATTATCCTTTGAAGAGCTCCTCCTTGGTGTCCGGGACTTTCCGACACATTTTCTGTTTTATTGTTCCCCGTAAAAAGAAGTCCAGCGGAGTTAAATTTGGTGACCGCGGGGACAAGCGCTCGCACTGCTTCCCGATTCATGGTGAATAATGTGTGAGCCCTCACATTTCGGAAAATATGTGCTGAGGCGTCATCTTCAGACCACAGTAGAATAACTAAGAAACTATAGAGAAATTATGAAAAGAGCCAGAAAGAGTCATACAACAAGTCAGATTTAGGGCAACCGCCTGCATTCAGAATAATGGCGGGCACTTTAAACAATTACTGTAAATTTTTTAGAAGAAGAAGAAGTTAAAACTTAAAGAAGAACAATAAGAAGTAGTATTTGTCTCACTCACGCCTAACTATCCTTAAAAACATCGCTCACACTCGCACGCTTATGGGAAGTTACCTAACTTGTACAACCTAATAATCGTGTATTTTGTTGTAATTTTGACCAAACTAGCCCAAATTCCAATACTAATGTAATGTTTCTTTGTTTGCACAGGTCCTTGCGAACAAACAATAGGAAAATACGATACGTTAAGGGGCTGATTTTTTAAGTAACGCACAATAATTATAAAAATTTGTGAATATTTTTCAAGTTTTTCGGCCATGCTTAAGAATTTCATGAACTATTTTGCATTTTATCTTAACAAAAATTACTTTAAGTTCTAGTAAATATCAGACTCTTTCAAATAACACTTTTGTGTATCGGCGCGACATAAAAATGTGAAAAAAATGAGTTTCAGTGAATCGTAGAGGTACGAGATATTAAATTTTAATGGCAGTCATTAAGAGGGGTGAGAGGTGCGACCCCCCTTTGTATAGCATTTTTTCGATAAAATTTAACGCAGTAAACGTGGGTGAAGTATCGGAAATCCGAAGCCTAACACACTGTATATGTTTTCACAAAAGCAAATAGTATAAATATGTATATCCGATTTAAAGTGCAACACACTTTATACAATGCGCTTACTTTACGCCTACTTGGGATTTAGGACTTAACTAAATAAATATTTCTTAATCTCATCAAATTAAGTTCTTTAAGAACTTGTGATATGCAAATAATAAAAACAAAACATACATATTGAATATAAGAAATAAACTTTAATAAACATTCAAATATCCAAGATTTGTCGGCCTTCTGTCTTGTTGATACACAAATAGCCACGCTGCTGCTAACCGTTTCATTTCAGAGCTCTCAGTTTACTCATACCCAAAAACAGAGGGTTTTATTTGGGCGCAAAATATTTATTCATAATAGTTGTTATAAATTATATTAACAACAAGACTCGGCTCGCACAGCCTAGCTTCCAATCCGGATGATTTTATCCTCAACATTCATCGTCATACGACAACCAATTTACTCACATCCAAAATTATTATAAACTAAAACCTTATTCACAAACCATCTATAAGAAAATCCATTCCGTAGTCTTTAGTTTATCAAGATTGGTGAGACAGACAACCCAGACTCTACCGAGTCTCTGGTTCAACCTGATGAGATACTAGATGGTATAATGATTCTACGTACTACATTACTTGAGATTTAATTATTAATCCCGGCTTGACGCCCTGTTTTCATCTGAATGGCCGGTCACTAGGCGCGCGAGTCACCAAACCAAGAGAAAAAAGGCTGAAGCTCCTAATATAGTAGCGTTTAAAAAAAAGCCGCGAGAGTCTTGGTTCTATACGACGTTGGTCAGTAAGTTGGTATATTGTTTGCCAAATGGACAGATTTCAAAGTCACTCGTTTTCTCACACATAAATAATATTTTATTGGAAATAAAAATGATCACCGTTCAGGCTATATCCTGCAAATATAACTACTGTAAACTTTAAACAATTAACTACCTTTGGATGCATTGTCTTTTCTTCTTTGACCTGTCATTAGTTTCATCTGGTGCATGTCAACGGATTTTTTTTGGGTGGAATTGCTGGAAATAGAAGTCTTGCTTATAAAATGTCGTTTAAATTATCATAAAATAAGTATTACTCAGGTATATTATATTTTCAACTTCGAAATCTTTATCACAAGCATATTTTTCGTACTGTAGCCCCGGTGCGAATTCTCCAGGCATCGTGCAAAGACAGAAACTGGGACACATGTTAGTGTCTGACCAACGTTAGCTGTCCAAGAAAAAAGTTGTAAATTTAAAAAATTCAAGATCAGGCATGCCTGGCTTTACGCAGCTTAGACAAAGTTGATATTATTAAGACATACATTGGAAACGTCCTCATTGAAACTTCATTTAAGCAAAGAAAAGCCAGGGCTGCTTTATCTTGAATTTTAAAATTGCTGGATTTTTTTCTTGGACTCTAAATTGATGTTTTAAAAAAATTAAATAGTTTTTAATTTTTTTAAAACATCAATCGTTCCGCAAAGTTTAGGTAAGTAAATATATGCAGTCTATTCCGATCAACCAATAAACATCTCAATAGACGATGAATTAATCTTCGCTTTGGATTCATCCATCCTTATATTCGAAATAATGTGAACTGCAGATTGTCTGTTGCTATTTAATATTTAAAGTAGCTTTTTTGTATTTAAATTTGATTTTCTTTTGCAGTAAAAACCACGGCGGAAATATTTAGAGGAGTTGCCCTATCCAGTTTTCAGTTTTCTCTAAGGCGATGGCATTAGTCACTTAGTAGCGAGTAGTAAAAACCGGTCAAAACATAAGGTTAAAATATTTAAATGATTAAAAAAAAAATCAGCTAGAAAAAATTCAGCCTACTAGGTGGCTTTAGTTTTTTTATGAATTTTCATACGTTCCAAATCTGTCAGAAAAAAACCACGAATTTCTACTTGACGCTAGATAGCGCAAAATTTTTTCGTGGCATAAAAATCACCTAGGCAACAAGTAACGATCTGGAATTTTGGATATAAATAATTCGAAAAAAAAAACAATTTGAAAAAAAATCTAAAAATATTATGAATGAAAATATATTCGTGGTTAGTTAATTTTATTTGGATTGTCAATGTAATTCCTTTATAAAATAGAGAAAACATAATTTTACATCGAGAAATAATGTGGGATTTAATTTTTTTTAATATCTACGCGTGTACATACTTCATTGAAGCAAGCGTCGAACTGACGCCAGTGCCTCTAGTGCTGAGTAGCTTGAACTATTGAGGCTGTGACGTCACGACAACCCAAATTGAAGCTTTGCATCTTTCCTTACAGCAGCTCTACTATACATCTGCTTTGTGGTAAAAACACAGAAACTCGAGTTACCAGTAACAGACCGTTCACACAAGGTCTCCGTTTTACCGTATCCTTTTTTGTACCGTAAATACGTATATTGAATACTGTGCCATATGTGAAGTGGCTCATAAAACTCCATGCGCCATCGATTAAAAAAACGTATCCAGCAAAAAGGAACAATAAAACGGAGACCATGTGTGAAGAGTCCGTAACGCAGTGACTGACAGGCGCGTCATGCGCGATCAGTTGCTGACGCGTTCAGTGCAAGCACAGAACTTTATCGACTCGTATGTTTACGAATGTTCTTATAGTATGGAGACGGTTTGTAAGCAATGATTGAAATCTATCCATTGCCACACGGCCAGCTTAAATAAATGTATGCCATGTTAATTTTGAATGTTTGTAAACATATTGTACTCTTAAATAACTGTAAAATCAAAAATTACAATGTTACTAAAAACTTGCAACCGATTACATACTATACGAACATTCGCAAACATACGAGTCTATAAAGTTCTGTGCTCGCACCCGTTAGTAACCTCAATGAGAATCTATGAGTGGTGGTGCTCAAGACACTCGTTAGTAATTTAAGTTTATGACAAGTTTCTTTTGAGAAACTCCATGAGCAGAAGGCCCAAGAGTTCATATTTATCCAATAGATTTTTTTTACAATTTTTTTGTGTAAGTTTCTTTTACTGCATTCATATCGAAAACAACTTTACAAAGAACACAATCCAAAAAGTGAATAAATATTATTAATACCTATTTCAGCGTTTAGTATTTTTATATATTTACAATCAGATAGAAGACCTAGTTGTAAAATTGCTACTATTTTTCTCTTCTACTTTTACTGTATGATACATTCAACTAATTTTAAAAATCTTTTATTGCACGTACGTCAGTTTTTGTTGACTTTGTTGCAGTTTTTCGCGATCTGTCTGATCAACTGTGCGATCCTTTCGTTTCCCCTTTTGTTTTATGACCAGGCATTGTTTTTGAACCGTTCCTGTTCCTGCTTTAATGTTTGACGGCATTTTATACCTGTTGTTGTAAGGATCGCGTAGGAAAAGTTACATTTGGCTTTTCAAACGGCGGCTGAAAAATAATACGTGATAAGATCGTCACCGTATCAATTTATTTCTCTCAGCTTCTCGATCAAAATAGTTGAAATATTTGTTTGGCAAGTTGAAATGATCGTTTATTCTATGCTTTAATGCATCGGTTATCACCTATTCATCTTATAACAAAATACCTATACCTTTTATAAGTAGGGGGAACCTGTACAGAACCGTAGACCTGGTTAAAAATGTATAGTGTAACGATTTTCGCCAATAATCCAAATTTCGTGCGCACAAGCCGCCCAAAGGCGCCTATATCAATCAATAGGTACTATTTGCAAACAAACACCTTGTCTGTCGCTGGTGGCTACTGCAATTTGGAGTTATTTAATTTTATTTTTTTGGTAGTCATGAACTTATTTTCGAGAATATACTTACAAGCAGTGGTTGTGAAGTGTACATACGCTACAGGCAAGTCACTAATCAACTATGTTGTAGGTGATGTATTTGTTCTTAAATGCAACGTTTGCACCGGCAAGTTTGTATGGACTATGTCTTAGAGAATGATATTTTGTTCCACACCCGTGTTGGGGCACAACCATATGGAGTAAAACCGGTTATATACGATTTTGATCCAGATAGATAAGTTTTATTATTATCATTTTTTCATCAGTGCTGCTCGTTAACCAAACACCATCAACTTCAAGAAGACAGCGCAAAGATTTGGTAATAACCCGATCGCATCAACATCCACTACGCTAGTCCACCTCGTGAAATGTGTATAAGGTTGGGCTGATGAAGGCTGAACCAGCTGTGATACAGAGAAGTTGGATGCCTTCTTTTGCACAAGATGCAATGTTACACGGTCAATTCCGGAGCAATATCGTATATAGGGTCGCCACGTAATAGTCAATAATATTTTAATAGCAGATGAAGAATGAAGAGTGGGTCGGAATTAAAAAAATTTTTTTTTTTACATTTTTCATAAATTAAAATTTTGAAATTTAAGTTTAATCTGTAGCTTACGACTACACAACAAGTAATAAAAACGTTTCCATATTATTGTATATAGTCATAAAATGAAGATTAAACTTAAATTGTACTCACTGAGAAGAATTTTGAAATTTTAATTACCTAGTTAAAAATATATTTAATTTTTTTTTCCGAATTCACACCCACTCATCATTCTTAATCTGCTATTAAAATATAATTGGCAATTATATGCGGACCCTGTATGGTTTTACCCATAGGTCGGGGCAAAAACAAAGTTGTTATTTGCTTTTGCATTGAAATTATGGTCTAATTTAATTTTTTTATTAAATAAAACACTTTTTAACCGGATTTATCACGAGCGACCTCAGAGAGCTAGTTTTATTATGTACTGGCTGTTGCGCGTGGTTTCACCCGCGCAATTTCAAATCCCGCGGGAATTTCGGGACAAAAAATAGCCTATGTGCTATTCCAGACTGTACACTATCACTATGCCAAATTTAATCCACATCCGTTGAGCCGTTCTCCCGTGATTGAGGAACAAACATTCATACATCCAGACATCCATACATCCAAACTTTCACATTTATAATATTAGTAAGATTAGGTTGTCACGCACTGTGCCGTAGTTAAAAGACCTTTCGGTCAATACTTAGTACCACCACTTTGGCGATGTGGTAAACCTGTCTGCCTCAGACTCCACTGGTAGCAGGTTCGCACGAAAAAAGGAGAAAAAAAATTACATTTCTGGGTATTTATCTATTTATGTATTTATATTCTAGGTTCCCCCTAGTTCGCTACATGGTATGCCATAACACAAGCTATGCTTACTTTGGGTCAACGTCGCGGGTGATGTATACTATATTTACTCATAAAGCTGTTGATAGTTCTCCTAATCTCACAAGTCTGAACAGCCTACGTACCTTATGTCTTCATTGTTTCTGTATGTATTCTATTTCTAGAATATTTTCTTTGTTTCCTCATTCTGCTGATTTAACTTACAAAAGATTTAATTTTAACATAACCTCTGAGCGATAAAAAAGCTGCTGGCCGAGTCTAATGACTGGACTTGTCATAGCAATTGTCACATCGCACTGTCCTATATAAAAAAATAGGCACTCAAAAGAGGATTAATTTTTCATTTGGACCACAGATCTCTATGTAGGTATTCTGTACACTTATGGTGGATTTCAATATTGTATCTTTATCCAAAATCCTTCTTTGTAAACACTTCAAAGTATGGGCGTTGTTATGACTACCACAATCCAGATTTGTTTTTCTATGAAAAATATTTGGATTTTAGATTGAGATTCGATATTGAAACCCACCGTTAATTGTTGTATTTTACACCGATGATGAAAGTAGTAATTGGAAGAAAATATTAAAATATCGATAAAATATATAGAAAACGAAAGATAGAACACTTTTTTGTTTATTGTTACTACTTAGTTATCACAAGTCGAAATATAGTATTTTATTAACATTTAATTAGTTTTCAGGGCCTGTGAACTACACAGACAGATCTGTCACAAGGTCTGTCTGTCTTAATGTTAAAGTAATAATAATAAAGTATAGAGCACGCATACATAACCAAATGGGAACAAATGGGAACAGTAGGCACGGGTGAGAACAACGCTGTGTTCCCACCGCAAGCACTAGGTAGTCGTCATCGAGAGCTCGACATGTTTATGTCAGGAGCGAATTTCTGTGTTTATTTCGATATTTAACACATTAAAATTGTGAAATGTGCGGTTCGAACGTGTAAAAACGATACCCCGAACCGAAAAAGATATAATTCTGATGTAATATTTCATAAATAAGTAATACTTTTAATTTAAGTATTTTGCAAACATTTAAATCAATACATGCGCCCTTTAAGTACAAAGAACTGACGAAATATTGTCATTACTGAAAGAGGTGCATGCACAAGTCTTGTGACAGTGTTTAATGAGCGCTTGTCGTGCACGTTCACATAGAATATTTTGCTAAAAATATTTAGATAAAGACTTAATTATACTTTCTTGTTCATTTCGGGGGTGTAAAAATACAAGTTGCAATACAAACAAGGATAAAGGTGTTACTTTTCATGCGTTAGTAATTATTATATTATTTAATGCATTTCTCGATTTTGTCGGGAAGGAAGCGCCCGACCGCTAAAGAATAAGTAATCAGATAGTAAATAAAAGATCAACTCAATATTTAATTTAATCTATTAAAATCATATTAGTTTTTATTTTACTTTACAAATCCGTTGTATTTTTTGACTATTTCATGTAAATAGAAAACTATATTGGTTAATTAATTATGATCAGACTCGAGTTCGGAGTGCTCTCCTTTAATATCTAAAATTTGTCAACAGTCACCCTGTATATATTAGGTTAGGAAGCAAGAAAAATTATAAAAAAAAGAAAACTAATATCCGTTAGGTACATGTATTGACGCACTCATGTCTATCCAAAGGCTAGAATTTCATAAATTAATCTCTATAAAAAATATGGGTGGGTTCGTCTTTCCTGCTTGCGATTTGTTTGATATTTGTCTAAAATCCGAAAAATTGATACGATCCTATTTAAAATAAAAATCAACTCCCTACTTTAATACCGAAAACAAACTAAATTCTTGAAAATGAGCAAATGTTAGTATTTTATACACAGTAATATATTCGAAAGAACAGCTCGCGACTTTTAATCATAGAGTTTTAATAATAAAAGTAATAATAGACAGCGTATAGTAATTATACAGGGTTGATTTGTAGTCACCAGCCAAATTTAAATGTCAGTTTCTTTGATTCGATATAAACGTACCTAAATATTTATTTTATCGTCGCTCAGTACAAAAAAGTAGAAACATGGAACCACAATCTCTAAAAAAAAAGTTCTTGTTGATGTAGGTATGCTACTACGAAGCGGCATTTAATACTACGTCGTAGTATTATCAATAAAATTGTCTATTTTTTTCCGAATTTTATTTGCAAGGAACTTGATTCTTTAATTTTAATATAATTTAACGGTTCTTAAACTTTATGACTTTAGCCGTGAAAACATAACCGAATCAGGCTACCGATGACTTGGCAGCAGAGCGCCACGTTTGTTGCAAATGCTCGTCATGTTACCTGCAGTCACCGAGACCCCTCAAGTCAAGGTTACACTAGTAGCAAGCGGGAATTGGGTTATAACTGTTCATTTTCCCTAATTCGTCATTTCCCTAACTCGTCAGTGTCCTTATTCGTCAATGGCAACAAAATCTTTAATTCGACATTTTCCCTGACTCGTCATTTTCATTTAGCTCGTCAATTTTTGTTTGAGGTACAGTCATATTTATAAATCTTTGAATAACAATGGTTGAGTGGTTTGTGAAATATAATCGGAGTACCTTCTACGGTGATATTTATATACCTATTAGTTGTGAACTTTCCATGGGTGAAAAATACTTCTCATTAAAAATTAAAAAATCATTTCAATATTAAGTTTGGCTTTTAAAATACCAGGACATCATGGGCAACTAAGAGCTTTTGAGATTATACCATGCTACCCTTATGATACATGTACAGTACGAGTTAATTAATTTCGAAACATTTTGCCGATAAGTCTGCAGAAGCAATAAAAGTTAATTACTCGGTACCCTAGTTATATTTTCTATCACTTTGTTTCATTTCGTAGTCGAATTCTGTTAAGTTTGAGATTTAAAATACCAAGACATCATTGGTGAATACAGAAAAATTACTAATAAGGGGAAATATCAACGGGACCACGAGAAAACACCATTGAAACTATTGAACTCCTACTCCTAAGTTTCAAGCTAATTAAAAAAATACATTCTGAATTATTTTACCTTTTTATGTTTTTTTATTCGTGTATATTTTACAGCAACCAGACAGCAAAAATGTTTTTATAAGTAGGTACATCACTTTTACTATCTATTTTTTAACCCCCGACGCAAAACGAGAGGGGTGTTATAAGTTTAACGTGTCTGTGTATCTGTGTATCTGTGTATCTGACTGTGGTATCGTAGCGCCCAAACGGATAAACCGATTTTCGTTTAGTTTTTTTTGTGTTATAGATAATTTTATCCCGAGTGTTCTTAGCCATGTTTCATGAAAATCTGTTCAGCCGTTTGAAGATCATCAGCTCTTTTCTAGTTGATGAGGGGATCTGACTACCTTTCATATGTCCTTTCGATGCGAAATTTGGTACCGTATTGCTTCAATTATATTGAAAGTATATGGTAAGGTAACCATGACCTGATCAGCCTTTTGAAGGTCATCAGCTCTGTAACAGTTGATGAGGGGATCTGACTTAATTCCATATGTCGTATCGATTCGAAATTTGGTGCCATATTACAACAATGATATTGATAGTATATGGTAAGGTTACCATGACCTGATCAGCCGTTTAAAGGTCATCAGCTCTCTAATAGTTGATGAGGGGATCTGACTAACTTCCATATGTCGTATCGATTCGAAATTTGGTGCCGTATTACAACAATGATATTAAAAGTATATGGTAAGGTAACCATGACCTGATCAGCCAATTGAAGATCATCAGCTCTTTAATAGTTGATGTGGGGATCTGAATAGCTTCCATATGTCGTACTGATTCGAAATTTGGTGCCGTATTACTACAATTATATTGAAAGTATATAGTAAGGGAACCATGACCTGATCAGCCGTTTGAAGGTCATCAGCACTCTAATAGTTGATGAGGGGATCTGACTAACTTCCATATGTCGTATCGATTCGAAATTTGGTGCCGTATTACAACTATGATATTAAAAGTATATGGTAAGGTAACCATGTCCTGATCAGCCAATTGAAGATCATCAGCTCTCTAATAGTTGATGAGGGGATCTGAATAGCTTCCATATGACGTATTGATTCGAAATTTGGTGCCGTATTACTACAATTACATTGAAAGTATATGGTAAGGGAACCATGACCTGATCAGCCGTTTGAAGATCATCAGCTCTTTAATAGTTGATGAGAGGATCTGACTACCTTCCATATATCCTATCAATTCGAAATTTGGTAATCCGCGTGCGTTGCGGACACTCAACACGGTATCGTACGAAACTGATATTTTCTTGTGTGCGCTGAACGAATTCGTGAAAGTAGCTTTTTATGTTTTGTGTAAATGCCATTAGTACTTATATTTATATATTCTTGTAGTTTTTAAGAATACTGTTTATTTATGTAAATAGTATTTATTGGTCTGTCTATTGAATTAGGTCTAACCTGTAATAATAGAATAGGCATAGAAAAAAATAAATAAATAAATAAATAAAGTACCGTATTACTTCAATGAAATTGAAAGTGTATGGTAAGGTTACAATGACCTGATCAGCCGTTTGAAGATCATCAGCTCTCTTATTGTTGATGAGGGGATCTGACTACCATCTTCCTAATATTAAAACCTACTTTAAAAAGTACAAAATAAAAGTAAAATTAAAAATTTTAAAAGCCCCCCGACACAAAAAAGACCTTAAAAACTAACAAATAATATTTTAAACCTATTCTTATTATTATCGTCCCATATATAATTGACTGTAAGACTTGTACTTTAAAATATTTTTATTTTCCGAGCGTTGTCGCCGCGTCGGGGGACCGCTAAGTGAGAAAAACAGTTGTCAGTTGCAGATTGCATCAAAAGAATTCACTCCGAAAAATACGTAAAATCGACACAACCGTCAACGTCGTCAACTTGGTGACCCCCACCCCCGCGCCGCAAGCCGCACACCGAGCTCGCCGCGCGGCATTACGTAGAGCGTAGACTATGCATGAAACTTAAGATCGCTCATACCTAAATGTAATAATAAATTAGCTGTTGTTGACTTAATACTTTATATACTTGAGCGGTCCCCGACGCGGCGACGAAGCTCGGAAAATAAAAATATTTTAAAGTACAAGTCTTACAGTCAATTATATATGGGACGATAATAATAAGAATAGGTTTAAAATATTATTTGTTAGTTTTTAAGGTCTTTTTTGTGTCGGGGGGCTTTTAAAATTTTTAATTTTACTTTTTGTCTATTGCTATTTTTGCACACGTGAAAAATTCACAACTATTTTCGGCTTTCATAATACAGATTGTTTAATTTGAGAGTTTATTTTATTCACTCATCTCATTAATCAACCATTAATAATTAGTAATCAATGAAATTTTCATTCCGACTGTATATTCCACGAAATGAAGAGTTATGGAAAATTACGAATTAGGGAAAATGACCACTGATCATCATCATCATCATCACAGTGCAACTCTTTGTAATGAGCCCACTGCAGGGCATGAGTCTCTCCCCTGGGTGAACAGGAGGTATAGGCCATAATCCACCAAGCTGGCCCAACAAGTGGTCGCTCGACTTCGATCGGTCTGTTAACACTCTTATCTACCAATACAATGAAAACTTAGGACTTGACTTTTCACAACAATTGTCTATTTTTTAAATACTTTACAGAATGTTACGACACTGAACCTACTGATGAGGTCTGCTAGTGCGTGGCATGAGTTCGACCTTTTGGTGTCTTTCGATCCATGCTACCTACTTAGAACCAAATGACTCGATAATCTTAGTAAATAATATAACTGTTTTTTCTGTGTTTTTGTTGTGAAAATGAACGATCAAACTTGAAATATAAAATTTATCACAAACCTATCTGTTTCACGCAGCTCTCGTGCTGCAATTGACAATCAGCAGTTAACATTATTTCGAATATACTGATGAATCCAAAACCGTCGAAGATTCCTTCATCTTCTATTGAGATAATAGTATGAGAAAATATCGTCATCATCCTCGCTCGACTATGTGTTTTTTTTCTAATAGGTCCAATTTCCTCTTGTTAACCGTGTGCTTTTTGTGAACAGAAATAACTAAATGACTGAAATCTTGCAATTTTAGTAGTGTCGTGTGCATGTAATCACTAATTAGTTCCGTAACTTTTGATTAGCTCCGTGGGTAAAGGGCCTTATTTTTTTAGTAGCTACATGACACACTGTATAATTGCAAAACAAAGACAAGTAAAAATAGCTATTTAACAAAATTCTCAACGCATCAAATGAGCAAGAAACACCTCGAATAAAAAAAAACATTATTCGCTTTTGTCGACATTGTAAAAACTGATAAAACCTTTTTTGCATATTTTTTTTTTTTTGTATTTTTTTGTATTTAGGTAAATAATTTTGATATAGAAAGTTCAAAGTCAACTCACGCATCGTCTTGCTGGTCTTCATCGCTGGAATAATCGATGAGGTCATCATCTTCATACGTTGCGTCTATGGGCGACTCCATTTCATAGTTTTGAACATATATGGCTGAGCAAAATAAATCTAAATTAATAAATGATTCAACATATCAATATGTACGATTTCTTAGTGAGAGAAAAAGATAGTGTGCTTTAAGGGATGGCTTATAGCCCTCAGCCTGTCAGTCCCTTTGCATAGCGCAATGTATAGTCAGACCTAAGAGCGGTCATCGTCATCATACTGCAGGAAGCTCCTCAGAGCGGTGCTCCTTGTGGTTCGATATAGTGCCATCATATTTAAAGCCTTTTTGCAATAAGCCTAAAGATACAATTGGAAACGTTATCTTTAAGCCTCCATTTATTTTTCATAATAGTATCTTCATTGTATGTACCTACCTATCTATCTAGTATCAACAACAAAAAGAAGAACTTAAAAGTATCATAACCAACATGAAAGAAATTCGACATTCCAATACAACTCCATTGCGCTACTTACTAGCCAAAACGGAGAACAGAGAAAAATGGATATTCTAGAAACACAAATAAAGAAGGACAGAGAATACATAGTTCTGCTCGAAGAAAAAATCGAGGACGTGCAGAGAATATGTAAGAAAAATAATATTGAAATAAAAAATCTACCGAGGAAACACACATACACATAACACACAAACACAGAATTTCATTATACATCAACAGGCATATTCATACTTCCATATTCAAACTCAATTCAAGTTGA
This sequence comes from Stenoptilia bipunctidactyla, assembly GCA_944452665.1. Taxonomy (NCBI): domain Eukaryota; kingdom Metazoa; phylum Arthropoda; class Insecta; order Lepidoptera; family Pterophoridae; genus Stenoptilia; species Stenoptilia bipunctidactyla. The sequence continues at coordinate 37,860,389 of OX101721.1, forward strand.
TTAAAAATTATTTTTTTTTCTATACCTATTTATAACTTTTATGTGTAAAGTATTTTAATTTTTCTAAAATCAAAACACTGACTCAATAGCAAGTGTCAATAACAGCTAAACGTACCATCTCCATCTGCTCTACTTGATCTGTAGTCCGATCTGTACGTCTTACGTTGTTCTTGAACCAATTGCTCCTAAATAAATTTAAAGTTACATAAGTACAAGCCCTTATTTAAATATAAAAAGTGCATTAAATTGGATTAAATTACATTATTATAAACAATTGCAAATCGGGAAAAACCATATTGGGTTGGATCTGGACCAAAGTATAAATATGTTGATACCTGCTTTTGCATGCCTTGCATTCGTTTTACATCTCGCTGCAATCTGGTCTGTTTCTGACGGAACGGGCCGAGCATTCTGTGTTGCTCCTCGGCCGCCGGGTCCACGTAGCCCCGCCCAGGCTTCGGGATATCGATCCGACGTAACCTCGGCAGTTGGGACAACTCTACAATTACACAGTGCAAGTTAGAAGCGCGAAATTTGGGCGTTTATATAGACATAAATTTAAAACTCGAAAAACATGTGTCAGAAATCGTACGTATTTGTTTCTTTAAACTGAAAGTGCTATATAAAGTTAGAAATCATGTAAGCCTAACTATCGGAGAACGACTATGCGAGTCTCTGATCTTGTCAAAATTAAATTATTGTGTCGTTGCGATAACCCCATGACTTCTGGAAAGAACTCAAAATTTAATACAAAGAGTCCAAAACGCTTGCGCACGTTTTTGTTATGCGATACCTCGACGCGCACATGTTACACCTTTTCTAAAATACATTATGCCTGCCTATTGTTCGATATTATAATTTATAAACAACCATCATATCTCTATGAAAAATTGACATGGTCTGCTACACAAAGCCTTTATTCAACCAGAGCTTCATTGTATCGTCTAATTACACCGCTGCACAAAACTGTAGCATTCCGAGGTAGTCTCCGCTGTCAAGCAAGTCATTGTTGGAATAACTTACCACCACCAATCAGGTGTTCACAATACAAAATTTCTTTTAAATTAAACTTGAAAAAACATTTACTGTTAATTCAGGAAAATTTGCCGTAGTGGAAGCTTCTCTGTTTGTTATCTAATATTTTTATAATTCACATCATAATACTATGTTTTGTTATTTCTGTACATTATATGTGCCATTAATTTGTAATAATTATCTCTTTCATACCCTTTCAATAACTAAATAAACCCCTAATAACTGTTGGGTTAGGTACCAGCTGAAAATCGGCGCCATGTTGCTTTAACAGCATGGTATTGTAGCCGAGCTGGGCACCTTTTTCTTGTAATATCGTCTATCGACCTATCGTCTAATGTTACCTTAATTTTAATTTAATTTTACTTTTATTTTATGTCCTTGTATTTGATTATGTTTAAATGAACCTTCAGAATTTTATTGGTCGAGAAGATTATATCGACCAAATGGGCAACATCCCAATTCATTGTTAAATACGGGCTTGTTTTATAGCATTTTTCAACACTTCAATGAGAACTTCGGATAGCAGATTTTCGCACTCGTGGTGAATGTTGTCCTTGAGGGCTTTTTGGTATCCCGAAGCGAGAGTTTTGCTTGTTCACATATCCACTGAGATGACATGAGCCTCATCGCTTATTATGATTTTGGTCGAAAAATCGTCCACTTCTTCCTCGAGATTATTCCGCGTTTTTGGGGAGTGTATCGCTCCATGATTTGTTTACTTGTATTCTACATCTGTGTAGTCTACAAACGTTAACACAGATTTGACATAGGAGCCCATTTGCAAAAATGAGAGCATCTTCCAATAGGGTGATTTCTTTTGGCCCACCTTATAGGTATCATGAAAACTTAAAACTAAACTAGACAACTTGTTGGTTAAATTATATTTTTATATAAATATAAAATTATCAGTAGGTATGTATGAGTGGTATCATGACATAATACCAGTAGGAACGCAATTTACATCAAAGCGAAATAAATAGTTATATTAGATATAAATTCGAGGGCCGTTCTTTTTGACCGCAAGGATTTGAATATTCGTCTTCAATGTGGTGTTTATGACATTATTACTAGTGGTACACATAGCATTACCTTGTTTAAACTTACTTCAGAAGTGCAAAGTTTGTGTTACTGTGGGTAATTTAATTTTAATTTCACCTGCTTTTAAATGGAGGCGAAACATGTTTTTGTATTTTCATGCTGTAGTAGCTAAGAAGTTCTAGAACTTGACATTGAACTATTAAAATAAAATGTAAAAAATTGTCATAATAAATAAGGATTTTATGTTTCGGAGAAGTATAGAATAACCACATGAGCTCACTTTTTTTAGGAAGCGCCCGTACGGCAATGAAAGGGTTGTTGCTTGTCGAAGTCGTTGCTTGATCCGTCACAAGTGTCATACTAAAATTAAAATAAATTCCTCGAATTAGTAAATAAAATTTAATTTTCATGATTATTTTGGTGAACTAAGTAAAGTACGCAATCATGAAACAAGAACTAAGAATCAATCATGTAGTTGGCATTAGTAATAATTTCGCTGCGTTTTCATCAAATTTAGGTATTTTTGAGTAATTTTTACTGAAATATTTTTCTGAAGAACGGCGTTATTTAATTTTGATACAATTTTATGTGTTTTTAACGTTGAACATTATCAAAATTGTCGTTCGAAGACAATTTTTCTTTCAACTTTTTTCATTTTGTCAACTTTGATCATCTTCTCTAACAAAAAACAGTATTGAGCTGTAGCTTTCCATAATCTTCAAAACTTGTCTAGTATGTGTAGATTCTAAAAAGATATAACAATGTGTAGTTTACATGCAACAATTAGTTGCAGGAGCGAGACCACTGATAAAGGTCCGAATTTTATTTTTCCAAGTAACGTTATAATTAATTGTTGTAAAGCTTAGTCATAATGGTTGTATTATGCCAAGATACTTTACACAAGCACTATTGGGCCATTAATAAGGATATTCAGAAGAAAATCAGGCTATATTATGAAATAATAACATAACTCTACAATAATAATGTAATGAATGTGAACGATTTTAAAATTGTCAGGCTTATATGCGTATATATATTTCATGCGAAAAAAAAAGTTGCGAAAAGTTACCAGGAATATTTACTTTTTTGTTTTTTTATTTATTTATTGAAAAGGATCACGAAGTAAAAACGGACAAAAACATAAATACGTGGAAACTCCCACGTATTTATGTGTAAAAATGACGATTGATGGTCTCTGCTACGACGCAGATGCACAATGTTTCTTTCCTGTCCACGATGTGTGATTACGGTAATAACGTTAGCATGTTTTCCTTGCTTTCTTTTGAATATTCTTATTAGTGGCACGATAGTTTTAGAATAAATAATAAAGTGATAGAATAAAAACATTTTGATCAAGTTTTACAATCGTTTGTAACATTACTGGAAATTTAAAAACTTGTATCTGTATTATAAGATGTTCTTAACAATATCGTGCTACTAATTAGAATTGTCAAAAAAAAACTAGGCAAAACATGCTAACGTTTTCACACATCATCGTGGACGTGAAAGGAACTGTGTGCATCTGCCTAGTAACAGTCCTTTCATCAATAGTCCTTTTTCTCAAGGAGTATCCTCATATTTCTGTTTTATCCGTTTTTTACGTCATAAACCTTTTCAATTTCTTAATAACTTTTCGCAACTTGTTTTTCGTATGATACTATTAAAGACCGAAAATTTTTAATTCGTTCGCTTTTATTAGATACATTATTATCGTGGAGTTATGGTAAACCTATTTATTACATTAAACAGCCTGGTTTTCTTATATAATACAACTTATAAGACCAAGTTTTACAACAATTATAACATTACCTAAAAAATAATTAATTCTGACCTTCATCAGTGATATTGCTCCTGTAACTTCGTGTTGCCCGTAAATTACACATTGTCATACCTTTTTAGAATCTACACATGCTATAAGTTTTTAATATTATAGGCAGGAACAGCTGCATACTTTTTTTGTCATAGTAGAAGATCAAAGTTGACACTATGAAAAAAGTTTTAAAAAACTGTCTTAAAACGACCATTTTGATAATGTGTAATGATAAAAACCCATAAAATGGTATCAAAATTAAATAACTTTCTTCGGAAATACAATTCAGTTAAAATTACGCAAAAATATCTAAATTTGATAAAATGGCAGCAAAATGAACTAAAAAGGTAGGTCATTAGGGATATTTATGAAAAAGTATAAAAGTCTCCACCATTTTCATATGGCTGAGTATCCTGCCAAAAGATACGATTTTTTTTACAGTCCGGACCAACTTCATATGATAACGGGTTATCCATTCATTACGACAAAGCCTGTATAACTTATTTTAAATGATGATACAATTTACCTGCGCTTTTTGAGTTTTTTCTTCCGTTTTAGAGACTTGAACAAATCAATTTTTTCCATCAAATCCTCACACCGAGCTTCTGCGATTGCAAATTGATCATCTACTTCGGGTATGCATGCTGGAATGACAATTCATTATAGGTTGGTTGTTCATTTGAACAATCATTGTGAGAAGCATAGTCAATAACCGTCAGGATTATAAAGTACAACAACTATACCTGGTATCTCGCTTTTAATTTATTTTGCAAATAGTCTCATAACTGTAGGTTTTTAAAGAATTTTATTGTAGATTTAGTAAAGAAACCAGATGAGTTTGTTCTACTGTAGGTATATCGTATCGTCGTCGTGAAATCTCGTGACTCTGCCTAGTGCAAGTTTTTTAGCGTTACCATCGCGTTAAAGTTAACTCTGTTTTGTATAGGATCAAAGCAACGACAATTTGCTCGATTAACGCGATGGAAAATTCATTCGAATAAAGTCGCACTAGGCCCACTGATAGTAACAATGTCCAAACGTCAACTCTAAAGTAGGTAATCTTAGTTAAGTAGGTACACTTTAAATAAGACCACCCTTCATAAAAAACATGAAAAAAACAGTTTTCAGTTTTGTTTTCCGTTTAGAAGTACTTAAACAAATGTAAAAACAATAATATACACAAATCATTAGATCTATATTTTATGAGGTGAAACAGCCCTGAAAAAGAAGCGATCGCTGTATATTTGGTAGTTCTACAATACTTATTTTCGATCGGCTTTTAAGTAGGTTTATTCCACTTTGTTCACCTGGGTGATATCTCCTGGGTGCAAAAAGAGGAATGGATTAGTCTACTTAAATCACCTCGGAAATAAATCACCTGGGTTACCTAAGTAGCGATCAGTTAAGTGCTTTAGTCCGAAATCCTGCTCAACACACAATGAATTATTATACTCTCGTTAGATGCAGGCCTCCGTGGCGCAGTGGTCGAGTGTTTGGCTGTGGTGTGAGAGGTTCTGTGTTCGAGTCCCAGCCGCGCCAGTTTAGAACCGTTTGAATTTTTTAGGTCCTTTCGGGTCTGGGCGTATAGGTGCTAGATACGCCCTAGTTCCGCTGTGTGGTCTCCATAACACAAGCTTACATAAAAAGTTCTTTTATTCGCTTAAGGGCAGATTCTGGTTATGGCAGATTCTTTTTATGACAGATTTTTATCAAGGCAGAAGTTCAATCACTAAAAGGATAATAAATCGGTACGATCTTATGAATCTCTAAATCTTCTCTTTACCTCCTTGACGAGTAATTTGAATAGCAAACCCCCAGGAAGCGAAAGATGAGAAAAATAATAATAATTGGCACCAGGCAGATATTATGGTTTTGCCCTTTATTCATATTTAAAAGATACAACAAAAATCGAAAGTAATTAATCTAGTTGGTATAAAAAAAACAGTTTCGCATAGGATTCATCTTAATTTTTATTGCATACTTAGTAAAATAAATAAAATGCTAGTTAGTAGAGAAGCATAATTTTGTTGGCATTTACTTATTTGAAATACCTATACAAACACTATGGAAATTTCAGCACTATGTTTTTTTAAGCACTACGGTCTTTTCATCAATATGGACATTTTGGCATATTTATGCCACGAAAGGCCGAGATTTACTACTCACATTTGGTATTACCGGAAAATCATTGTGCTTAAAATTGAAAACCCACCCCAAAACATATTATTTATAATCAAAATATGTATTATAAATATTTTCTCTATGAAAGTATGTCATTAAATCTTAAACTAGAAAACCATCGTAGGCTAACGCTATGCGAACAAGATCAGAAAGTAAATTTATCTTAAAGATCGTTAATTTAGGCTGTAGTAATATTTAAAAACAGTTTTAGTTTCGATTACCTAATTTCTGCCTTAACACGAATCTGTCATAAAAAGAATCTGCCATAACCAGAATCTGCCCTTATGCGAATAAAGGGAAAAGTTTACTTTAGGGCCACATGGTTGGTGTGTCAGTTTGGGTAATTTATTATTATAAATTAAAAAGAATTCAAATTAAATCCAGATACAGGGTGTCTCTGAAGAAGCGTGAAAAATTTAAGGGGAAAGAAGACTGAGACAAATAAAACAGACCTGAGTAAAAGTTTCTAAATTATGAATTATTTATTTACTTTTGAATCATGAATAAATGAAGTAAAAATAATAAATATTCCTAACAGTCACACCACATTATACAGAGCTATTTTTTATTCACGGGCCAATTTTTTCATGCATTAGGTATCATATAGAAATGATTTCTGCAAAAGGATATGTATTTTGTAAGGCGTGAGGTTATGTACGTATGTATTTTTTACAAGGAAATTATTTATTAATTTAATTCAAAGAATTAAGTTCTTTGACATTGCATATGTCATGGTCACTCTAAAATATGAAAGAATATCATAAAGACTACTAAATGCTACTCTATACGCCATTTTGTAGAACTACGTCGTAGTATCGTACCGTACGGTGCTCATCGATAGCAACTATTTGTTTGAAAAGTATGTGGTGTCATATATTTATTTTCTACTGAGCTGTAATAATTAAAATATGCAGGTACGTTTATATTGTACCAAACCGAAATTATATTTAAATTTGGCCGGTTACTCAAAAATAGGTGTGTATAGAAAAATTAATTCTATTTAAGAACTTGTGTTATGGAAAGCTACTAATTAATTGATTAATATACTTTTCAACACACTTGCTCGTAAAGTGAGCCTTATTCTATTGAATTTAGAACTTTAAACTGGGCTATAAGTCACGTGTGCATAATATTTTATACCCTAGTGTATAATATAATGAATCCCACAAAGTTGAATTGTACCTTAGTGCAAATTACATGCGAGTAAATAGAGCCTCGACTGTAATTAGCAACTTAGCTCACTTGTTACATAATATACTTACTATATAAAAAATAAAAATTATATAAAAACACATTGAACAAAAAACATATAATAAAATAAATCAAAATTTCATGGCCTGAAGGCCCCACTCCCTCCTTTCTGTTGACTTAATTCATCAATGTTTTATGAAGTGCCAGTTCTTTACAAATCCTGTATGGTTTCATCTTTGGCCTCATCTTACTTACAATCAAGTGAGATTGATGATAATCGTGGGGATAATCTCATAAAAAAGCACCTTAAACACAAGGCATGGCTATTTTTATGCTGAAGCTCGATTGAGTGCGATAATTGAATTAAAATGAAATTTTCTCGAAGTACTGACAGCTGAATTAATTGATTACTTGCACTAAATAGCTCCAAACTGTATACAAGGTGTTCTTTTTGATATCCCACAACTTTGAGATTTTGTTACTAAAAAGTAACAATTTTTGCCAAACAATATGTGGCTCAAAACTGCATACTTCCCAAGATATCAGCATGCTTAATATAATGAGTTCATAAATTATCAATCTTGTCATCTCTTTAACATTCAATAGTCGCATGTCACTGAAGCCATATAATAAACAACAAAAACATTTTAAACGTTGAGGAACGTTGCATACAATGTTCAACGCAAAACGTTGTGAACTGTACCTGTTATTTTGTATGAAAAATAAAAACAAAAAAAAATTGTAATTTGATTCACATGTTATTTGATTCTATTATATGGTCCCATTAATACCCTTGAGTTACGGGAAATCAAGCGGAACACCTTTTATAAGTTCTACGGGCTCCTACTATGTGCCTTGAATTGAAGCAGCGTTCGGGAAGCTTTATAAAATATTCTCGTCTCAAACACCGCAGTTTCGTCTGAAGACGAAATCTAAATATTTATTTTAACGTTTGCAACAAATTCAGCAGCATGAAAATCGTTGTATGAAAAAGTATTTTATTTTCATTCAATAATCGGATTTTAGTTTGAAACAAAAACTGCAATAACTCAATGTTGCACGACCGTTCTGAAATCTCTGATTAACAAATACCTAAAATTCTCAATACCATTAATTTAAACAAGAAAGCCGAAGTCATTTCCTAGTATGTAAAGAAACCAGTTACTCCTTCTCCTCCTAAAGTTTGGCACGCTTTTTGGGACACCCTGTATAACCTTCTTATTATAAAATAATTTATCTATTCCATATTTTCGGTTTCTGTTTGTTTTGATTAATTTAATTGTTATTATTGGTGTGAGTAGTGTTTGTCACAAATTTTACGTGGTGTATTATTTATTCTTCCTTTTCCGACGAAAGAACTAAGGGAAAATGTCCTACAGAATTAGGGGAATGAATACCTAGAAGGATTTTGCCGACCGGTAAAAGACATAAAGGCTATATAATTTTGAACTGAATTTCAATATGGTTCGGTCAAAGCTCGAATGAAACGCTAACTTTTATTTTTACTTTCATATGTGAATTTCAAAATAAATGAAAGAAAAGATTCCTGTAATTTCCGGAGTGTAGGCACCTAATCTCTAAGTATACACAGGCGATTATTGCATAACAATCAAATATTTGAAAACTTTAAACTATAATCAAAAGTAAGTTGCCTTTTGAGTCAAATGATATCAATAACCTATTTTAAATAAACTATAAATATCTAAATATTTTCATTTGAATGGCACACCAAAAATACGTTAAAGTTTACTTTTCTCAATTGTACAGGTTGATTGATTGGTCAGTGGCGGAGCCGTTAAGGAGTGATAGTATAGGCTAATTCCAATCATAGGACCTACTGCACTTAAGTTAATCCTTTCCAAGATATACTAACTTAAAGATTTTTACAAAAAAATCATACTCAAAGTCTTGAACTATTAATAAATCTTAAAGATTGGTATTTCTTGTCAATTTTGATAATTTGCATATTCTTCCGTACTGAACGATCTTCTTTTTTCTCTAACAGATATTGTTAGTCAGGCGAACCTGACACATATTCAAACCGTAAGGACACAGGGTCAAGAAACAAACACAAAAATCCAGGAGAAAAAGCCAAGTTGTTAGTGAAAACGAACCTGTGAGCAAATAAGCTAAGAGAGCACATCCGAATACAGTAAACCGTAAGAGCGGACTGAGTAAGGGGCATGCAAAGCCTCGACTCCTGCGACCGAGTCCTTTGTTTTCGGATTCTACCTTTGTTTTTTCCATTGGTCATGAGCATGACTCATGACTATGTGGTTTCTCTACCGATTTTAGATTTTAATACCTCATTCGAAAGGTAATGAAACTTAAATATTTTAAAATTATTATGTATGCAGTAATTGTAGGTGACTTTTTTGATTAAATCGACGTTTTAGAGGCTATCGTCGTAACTTGTTTTTCATTTTATTTTTTCTCTAACGATTTTCGCAAAACATAGCGACAATTATGAAGATTTGACTATCAATATTATTCATTTACAATAGCTTTGTATCCAAACAAAAGCAAAATTGATAAGAAATACCAATCTTTAAGATTAATTAATAGTTCTTTGGTCAAGACTTTGGGTAGGATTTTTTTTTTGTAAATATCTTTAAGTTGGTATATTTAAGAAAGGAATAACTTTAGGATAGTAGGGCCTGTAAAAATTGCGACTGGAATTAGCCTATACTATCACTCATTACCGGCACCGCCGCTAATTACCAATCACCCTGTTTGTTACTTCTGAGCCAGTTCAAATCATTTCGCCGTTAGGGGTCCACTTAAACAAAAGTGGAAAATTTGAAGTTGTAAGCCAAGTCAATCAACACTTAAAAATCATCAATATCATTTCATGTTATAAGTAATCATAATATGTGATTTAAAGTAACAACAACTATTGAGTACTAGACCATTTCATGTACCTAAGGAAACTAAATCCTTTCAACTGAGTCGTATTAAATGAATTAGAATGGATAGTATAATTAATAGATATTTATCGTCTTATTTTTAAAGAAGGTAGGATGTCATTTTATTTATTAGATAACGTACTAGCGATATCAGTTTAAAGTTGGTTGATATCTCTTATAATTACAAAATAATTTCCTGTGCACACTTAACAATTTAAGTCGGTAAAATTAAAATATCATCTCAAAACTTTTTTTACTTAGCGTACTTACCTACTCAGTTTTATACAAGGTCGCTCCTCTGGTTGATGAAGAGGCTTAGGCGATAAGCCACCATGCTGGACCAGCATTGGTTGGTAGATATTAAAATTTGCTAATCGCAGGTATACCTGAAGGAGGTTTATTGTAGTGTCGTAATATGAGCGCCGAGTCGATGCTTTTGAGCGTTAAAGACTCGGGCTTCGAAGCTAGAGATGCGCGCTCGATTAACATTTTTAATGAGATTATAAGAATAATTATTTTATAAGAGGATATTTTGCATTCATTTTGACGTGTGACTTGCCTATGTACATGAAGATAAATGGGAAATAATTTTTATCAACGTTTTTGTGTTTCTATATTTATTTATAATGAACCTCCGAAAACAGAAATAGATCCGTGCCTGACACGCGGGCAAACCACAGGTACATTTACGTATATTACAGGCTCGAGCCCGAGTCGAGCTTCGAGTTCGGCGCTATAATTGAGCTTCTTTATCTCAAACGCTCAAGCTAGCGCTCGAGCGTTTCGGAAGTGACTCGATTTAAAACTGCTCGAGCGTCGAACCGACATTTTAGCGCCAACTCGAGCATTGTTTCAACTAGCGTTAAAAATTCTGAAAAAAAAACAATTTGTATTTTTCACGAAAATAACAAAAAGATTTTTGTTTTCGTTTTCTTCCAACTTGACATTGAAAAAAAACAAGGATTCAGTTGGATTCTTTGAAATTTTCCAATAGAACATGGAAAAAAACACCAGAATTTGAAAAAAAAAACTGTTTTTTTTTCCTGATTTTTTCAATGCTAGTTTCAACACTAGTTTATTGTTCCCGGGACCGACTGCTTAACGTACCCACTCGAAAGCGCAGAAGTCATCGTGTTAAATCAATGATCGGCGGTCACCCATCCTTGTACCAACCGGGCAGAACTTTAGTTAACTTGCATTACTTAAGGATGTGCACAGGAGCCACTACGCCACCACAAATTCATCATATAATTGTAGCTAATTAAAATAAGAATAATGAACCTTTTATGTTTAGTTTTCTCTCAGATCGCGTATCCTCTACATTGCTTGCAGCTATACTGCTAGAACTCCGATGACGCTTGTCTGGGAAAGAAACGTTTCCCCTTATTGGAATTCCTTATAAATACAACTTATTTACTACTATTGCTATCTTACGCAACTAGGACTCCGCAACAAACTTGTCTCAAAAGAAAAGAAACTGTCAAGTGTTAATAAATGTTACCAGGCTTTTAAGTGTTGAAATTAGGCACCTTAATAACGACGAGTGGCCCTTATCGAAAATATTACAGAAGTGTGCAATCGACCATAACAATATCTTAAAATAAGGATCTACGGTGATGCTTGATAAACTGCAAAATGTTAATTGCTCGGACATAATTTGATAGCACTTCAATACAAATGATATACCGTCTCCACACAGTCGTTTTACGTTACTTTTTTTTCTTGAGCTTGTGGTAAGAATAAATCAGAATAAAGCACTGGCTTACATACCTTTGGCTCGTGACATATTTTTAGATAATAAGCAGATGAAAACGATAGTTTGTCTTGACCTGTATCCCAACTATGAATGATTATTGTGTTCAATATTTTTTGTGTTTTCACAGTCAATTATTGAAATTAATAAGTTATACACATATTGATAAGAGTAATTGAACCATACTCCTTAATTTCACAACAATTTTGTAATCACTATGTCAAGAACAATGTGTTTTTATAACAAATTAACTATAACTATTCTTTGACAAGAACGAGAACAATCACTGACTTCACAACATTACCTTTTGGTATTTTTAATGTATCTGCCATTTTAATTTTGAAATATCATAACACACTGCTAAAACGTTCGTAACAATTTAAAATATAGTGACGATTGATTAATAAATATAAAAAGGCTATTTTAGTAAAATCACTAAAAAATAATTACGTCAAAATTGTCAAAACATTACCCGACAATCATGGCCCTAAACAAAAGCGCATCATTTTTTACAAATCTATGTGCACGTGCGACTGGCTGGTTGAACGTTGCGAGGGGCTACATTATTTTCTCTCTATACCATAAATATACTGAATGCATAACGTGGAAACCGAAGTGTTTCGTTTTTCATATTTTTATGAGACCTACTTATTGCATCAGATTATGACAAGATGTGGCAATCTTAGGACCTAGGAATAATAATCATAATAGACGTTATATTAAAAAACGATGCCCATTTCAGGATGAGTGCAGTTTTTAGGAAAGCCTCAACTTTAAATGTGTTGTTTGGTTTTTTAAATTGAACTAGAGCATTGAAAGTAGACGATGAAACTTTCATTGTGAACGCATTTCTATTGGAACTGTCAACTTCAAAATGTCGAAAAACACTTCTACTTTTTTACATTACTATGCGTGCCAAATAAGAATAGGACTGTCAAGACGCCATTTTGTTCAGTAATACGCGCAAACTTCATTACCAAAGCGTACGGTGTACAAAAAAATCAATGAAGAGATTATATTCAGTTTAAATATTTAATGTACGCTTTTTTGGTATTTCTTATACATTTCACGTCAAATTAATTATAAATGAGAAGGATTTGAAAATAAAAAGCACGCGTATAAAAAAAAACATATTATTTCAGTTTTTTTCAATCGGATATTTCCTCTACACCGCTTAACATAGCGTCATCATCGTCGTCGTAGTCTGAGTCATTGCTGTCGCTGTCACTGCTATCTCCACCTGTAAAAAGAGAAAACATTATTAGTTAAAACTCAAACTGTATTATTCACTTTTTTTATTTTTGCAGAAGTATTTAAAATTATAGTTACCTGTATTTATAATGAAACTGAAGTCATTGTCTTCGAGCCGCTCAATTTCAGCATAATTTGCTTCAAGTCTTTTTACGTGATTAACCTCCCGTCTCCAGTCATCTACTGTGATTGAAGCTACAGCCTCTCTTGTCAGAGCCCCAATCTCGCTGGCTAACTGACTAACATTTTTATCTGCTACACGCCTTTTTATTAAATGCCATATGTATTCGATAGGATTTAAATCACAATTATATGGTGGCAAACGTAAAACTTCAGAGCATGGCCGTGGCTGGCAAACATGTTGTCGACAACATAATTTTTGGGAGGCTTATGTTTTTTTACCAGTTCGTATAACTCGGCCTTTGTGAATTCAGTATCAAACTGATCATTTTGTTCGGACAACCACGCCTGTAATTCTGCTTTTCTTGCGTTCATAGTCGGTGGCTTATTTTCTTCGAAGCTGTGGTAAGGAGCGTTGTCAATTACAACTAGGCAGTTTTTGGGCATGTTTGGTAACAGCTGGTGGGTTAGCCATTTCATAAAATTATCACCGTTCATCAGGTCGTGATAATCGCCCGTTTTTGTTTTCGCTTTAAACATAAAGAAAGCTCCGTCCACGAAGCCCGTTTCACCTCCAGCATGGGCAATGATCCATCGCGGTCCAGCACTCGTGTTTTTGAGGACCCCAGTAGACTCACTAGACTGCCAACACTTAGCAACAGTGTAATGTGAGTGGATCCATGTTTCATCCAAATAGATGACGGGCTTCTTGTCAGCACCGAGTGCATCATTTTGACGTATACGCCGGAGGTATTTTGCACGCCAAGCTTTGATGTTAGGTCTTTGAATTAGCTTGGACCTATTGTTAGCGCACCTCTTGAATCTGTACCCAAGTTGGGTTTTTATGATCCTGCGTAGGGTCGTTATGCTCCCTTGAAAATTTAAGTCGTTCCCTTCACGCCTTATTCTTGTTATAGTATTTTTATTTACACCGGTTGACAAGGCGACTCGTTCTGTAGCTTTCACTGAAGACTTTAAAAAACACTCAATTGGCCGTACAGTTGTCTAGATATAGATATGTCACCATCTGGAGTGCTTTGAATTCCTGCTGCTGTAAAACTTCGCAGAAGTTCATTAACACGATTTTTTTCATTTTCAAAGTACTTGTGCACATTAAAAACGATTTCTCGTGCTCTACGATGGAGCACCGCACCTCTCTTCGAACTCATTTTGAGTTGAAAGTCCACTCAAACACACAAACTTAACAAATACAATATACAATAATTAAATCTATGAACAAAAATAAATAATTACATGAAATTTCTTGTTCCGACTTTTTTTTTGCTGACAGTACTAATTTGACAGTTATCGTGTGAAGTTGGCAGCAAGCGCGGTCCTATTCTTAGTTGGCACGCATAGTACAAATAAATGTGCTAACCGTACCTACACGAATGCAAATCCATAGAAGTGAATTATTTTTAATGCATTTAAGAAAATACACATTTGCGATCAAAACTAAACTTTTTATTTGCAACAAAATCGGTAGGTATTAAAAACATGGTAGATATATTAAACTTAGGTATTAAACGAAGCTACATCAATGTACAGAATGCAGCACATCAAGCGTTAAAAATCTATCAAAAATTTTTACTTGAATCTGAACTCTATGTCCTCGACATTAAGTTAAAATTGGTTGGGGAAATTTGGCAGGTACTGTAACGCTTGATCTGCTGGCTTCCGTACATTATTTACACTTCAATAAACATAAAGCATATATTGCGCTGCTACATCCAGCGTTTACCGGTGACCTTATTATCGGTCTACCTTGCGGGCGGCCTGCTCACGCTGCGTCTTCCATCCAGTACGTGTCACTCGAGAACTTCACTGCAAGAACTGCCATCCGTTCTGCGCATGCTCTGCGAATGCTCTGCGATGTGTACGGAAAACGGATGTATCATCAGTATGGATAACTTTGAAGGCGGCTTTTGTCCAGCAGCAGTGTGCTGTCCTGCAGGGCTAGCATGCACCCATCGATAAATAGTCGAATCGACAAGATAAATATTATTTTGTTATTTTATCCTATTATGTAACCTTATATGCGCACCATAATAGATAGAATTACTCAATTTGATACCATGATTAAGAACACAGAACCAAATTTGTCATAATCTTAATAAATTACATACACTAAATACCATATTCTAAGAAAATATCGATAAAAGACCCGATTTATCGTTGTCGACGGTAGCATGCTAGCCCCGCTGGATAGATAAAAATTAGATAGGTAGATAAAAATATAAAACGAGGTTTTTTCAACGATCCAAAAATAATAAAAACAAGTTAGTAGGTAATACCACGGAATACCTACTTATTTTTACTGACGGGAACCAGCTATCAGCTATCCGTATTGCGCGTCCGTCATCCAGGTCAGATTTTGTCAACATATGCCATTTCAATGCAATACATGATTAGAAATGCAGCTCCTGCCAATGGTATGCGAACTTTTACATTTGGCATGCTTATATTTTGTAAGTTATTTGAAAAACACGATTCCTACTGCAGTAACGTTACCCCAGCCAGATTATTTTCTTTCTAATGGGTTTTTTGAAATAAATTTTATCCATACAAATTCAAATTCAAACACTTTATTGCCATTTGCATAGAATGGGATAGTTATAAAAATACAGTATTAACATTAAATGTACGATTAAAAATCTATTTGGTATGTCTAAGATTGTATCTGTATGTGCTTTGTTTGCGAAGATATTCAAAATCCTGCTGGAGTAACGTTTGCGGGATTGCTGTATCTTGGAATTGACTAAGCGGATAATAATAATAATAATAAGTATACACTTAATGTTTTAAATAAATAATAATAATAAATAATTCTGAATGAAAGTAAACTAAAATTTTGTATATTCTAAATGTGAAAGTTTGGATGGATGGATGGATGTATGCATGTCTGAATGTTTGTTCCTCTATCAGAGCAAAACGGCTTAATGGATTTGGATGAAATTTGTGTCATAGTGATAGTTTACAGTCTGGAATAGCAAATAGGCTACTTTTTATCTCGATATTACCGCGGGATTTGAAATGGTTTCGGGTAACACCGCGTGAAACAGCTAGTCAGAATATAAACTTACATCTATACATATAATAAAATGGTAGGAAAGTCAAAACTGTACATTGAATATTTTTTTAAAAGAATACTTGGGGTATGATCTACAATCGAAACAGAAACAAAAAATATAGTTTTTAGAATTTTTGTCTGTTTGTCTGTTTGTCTTTCCGGGATAAACTCAAAAAGTACTGCATGGATTTACTTCAAATTTGGCATGAAGATAGTTAAGAAGTCGGGTCAACATATAGGCTACATATTATCACGCTAGCAGTGTTATAATCGTAGGTGCGTTTGGTGCTGCATAGCGTTCACGCAGACGACGTCGCGGGCAGCAGCTAGTAAACATATAAACATCCATGACTTGATGTATCTGTGTTCATCACACAAATATCCGTCGCCGCTGGGATTCGAACCCAGGACCTCTGGCATAGAAGGCAATGTATGTTACCCCTACACCAGCCGGTGTCAAAACCGACTTACAGCTTAGGTGGCTGTTTCAATAATTAATCGATGTTATATTTTTGATAATGCGTAAACTTTTTATACGGATTGTACCTACTCATCAGTCGATTTATCCATACAAAAAAGGGCCGTAGCAAGAATATAACATGGTCCAAAGCGAGAATAAAATTTAAAAAATATTTCGGGCCATTCCAGGCATACTGTTCAGTCCGTACAAAGATTTTTTTATGTGGCCGGTAACTAAGAACAAATGTAAATAAAATATACCACCATTCAAGAAAGTAGACGTCACAAATCAGAAGCGGTGGAGAGGTTATGGTAGAAGTAAAAAGCTCAACCGCAATCTTCTTATAAAAATATACAATGATCAAGTGCTTTTGTCGTGTAACAAAATGCGTAGGGTAGGTAAATCTATGCCACCCTGTATTAAACCGACGACGATAATGTACGAGCACAAACGAATGACGTCGGAAACCGCATAATTGACGATCTTTTTCTGTTTCTTGCACAAAAGCACAAGGGCTATATTTCCTATTCATTTCAGAAACAAATCTCTTGCATGCGACACATCCCCCGCAACGCATCTTCGCATTGCTTAGCTTCGTCCAGCTGCCCACATTTCTCCCATTTTTAGCCAACTTAAAAAAAAGGAGGTTATCAATTCGACCCGTATGTATATGATATTTCCAGAACTGCCCACAAAGGTGGCACATTTCAAAAGTGTTCGTATATCTCCGGAACTCCTAGGTCCGATTTCAGTAATTCTTTTTATGTGGTACAAGGTATTGTCCAACTTAGGGAACACTGCAAGTTTCATCAAAATTAGTTCAGTAGTTTTTGAGATAGGGAATTTCAACCTAACCTAACCCTCAATATAACATAACATCAAAATAGGTTTAGTAACAGGTCTCTGGTTTTCGAGATATTACCACATATTTGAGATTTTTATGAAATTTCCACTCTTTGGTCCTTTTTTGCCTAAATCATTATTTTGTTTTTTTATTTTGGCACAATTGTTTTTGTTGTTTACTGTACTATTGAATGAATGTTAAAGAGACTTTTCAAGGGTGATAATTTATGAACTCATTATATCGTAAACGTCCAGTCATTGGACACTTAAGGTTCTTATGAAGGCATTTATTGGTTCACGAAAACAATAAAAAGCTATGAACTAAAATTCTTATTACTTTTGTAGATTAATATCTATTTTTGTATACTACAATCTTTAAAACTATATTCAACACAAAAATTCGCGAATAAATAACGTTATGAAAAAAATTGCAAAATATACAGTCAATGGACAGAATTTCAGTGGTTGGACAGCTCATACTAGTTAATGGACAGTTTTATTAAACATTTTATATATGTTTTATAAGGAAATAAATTACATTAATATATTTTTATTTATTTCCTTTTGATCTAAAAAAATAGTTTGGCATCTTTATTAGGAAATTATCAATACGATAATGCAAAAAAATATATTAGAATTTACTTTTTAAGTTTAGTGTCACAATATATTCAGTCTTAGCGAATATATTTTTACATGGGAATTTTCTGTATGATTAAGTTGATCGTGAAATTAAATGAAATATTTAAAATAAAACATTTTTTTACCTCATCTATCGCGTATTATTATATTTTAAATTTTTAACTTGAAGTTTCAGTGTCTTTCAGACCTCGTGAAGCGGTAAATCCGGGTAAAAAGAGTTTTATTTTATAGATAAAAACACCAAATAAAATCAATCCTGGCTGGGACTCGAACCTAGATCTCCTGCATCTCTTATATTCGATAATGAATCGTGATTTAAGTCACCGACATAGCCAGAGGGATTGCAATACTGAAGTGGCAATGGGCAGGGCACATATCTCGCAAAACAGATGGCCGTTGGGGCAGAAAAGTTCTGACGATGAAGTTCGACGACCTGGTCAGAGTCGTCAGCAAACGCTGAATGAGGGCGGCGCGTGACCAAGGGACGTGGAAAACAGCTGTGGACGTCTACAGGCTGATGATGGTTTATTTTAAAATATTTTCAGACCATTCTGTTCTTTCAAGTATTTGTCAAGTGCCCTTCAAGTTTTTTGTTCTTTTAAGTTTACCACCATAATCGTATTTTTTCTTGACCACCGCAATCACAAAAGCTATTTTTTTCAAAGATTAGATAAAGATGGTTGTCGTACCTACTTTGTAGCATACATTGCATATAAAGTAGGTTTAATATTCATTTTGAAACCTACTCGCTGCGAGGCTTTTTATAAGTTAGACTTTTCTTGTTTTACTTTCAGAGCTGATCCAATATTTGTAATAAGCTGGCCATTGCTTTTAATAAATATCACAACCTTACAGCGTCATTTATTTATGTACACACTGACGTAAAAATACAGTCATTCTAGGTGACTGCTACGCCAGTTGTAGGATTCTGGTAGCATT
Source organism: Stenoptilia bipunctidactyla (assembly GCA_944452665.1). Classification (NCBI taxonomy): domain Eukaryota; kingdom Metazoa; phylum Arthropoda; class Insecta; order Lepidoptera; family Pterophoridae; genus Stenoptilia; species Stenoptilia bipunctidactyla. The sequence continues at coordinate 37,879,625 of OX101721.1, forward strand.
CTGGTAGAAAGCTATTATTTCGATGCCGGGATCTTTGCAATACTTATAATATAAGTGAGATGGATTTTATGACTATCTAATAATGTACGACGGGATATTATGCGCCTTTGGTAAATGAGAGTGAAGTTATTATTGTTATTTATCCGAAAAAGACGCCATCCATCTATTTTTACTGCTACCAATTGTTCATTCTCTAGGAATTCTGTCTGCAATTTTCAGTGGTATTCTGTTTTAGTTAGAGGCAGCCAGAGGTGGACACGCGTTACCATCAATGGAAAAATTGAACATACCTGTTTTGGAGTCTTTGCTAGCTTGATGAATTTCGTGATCATTATTAGCGGCAACTTTACCAATTTTCAGGCATAATTTAAATCCACTTTCATCACCACTTTAACTCCTAAGTGGTTCATTGAAAATATGTAACAAGTTGTTTTGTGATCAGTGGTCTTGAATTTTAGAAAACAATCGCCTTTTAAAGCGAAACAAACGTACTAGAGTGCATTTACATCTTCACTGGTACGGTATCCAAAAACTAGGTGTCTTCTGAATAACCCTTTAACATCCTTGTTCTTCTTTCTTCGAAAATACAGTTACTGAACACCTGTCCATTAATTAGATTTCACTAAAAATAAAAACTAGTTATTGGACAGTCCGTTAAAACATATAAATTATATTATAGGGTTCCAATTTCTATTAAATTCTATGCAAAATACTACAACACTTTATGGTGTTTACAACAAAACATATTATGAAGAATGTAAAAAAATTAATTGCTATTAACTATTATTGTTGAACTTACCTATTTCTTAATTTTTCACTTGAAAGACGACTGAACTTCAAGGACGCCCCGCAAAAATATATTATTAAAAGTTATGCTGCGATTTATTGGATTTTTTCAAACATTTTGGTACTGTTATAATACAGAGTTTAAATGAATACCAACTGCGAGGTTCTCGTTTTTAAAACAACCTTAATTATACGTGAATTATTGTTTACTGTCCAATGACTGATAGTGTCCAATGACTAGTAGTTTACCCTATATAAATTGGTAATATCTTGGAAAGTATGCACTTCTGAACCACATATTCTTTGGCAAAAGTATCATTTTTTAGTCAGGAACAAAACCTCAAAATTATGGGATATCAAAAAGCACACCTTGTATAGTTCTGATCAAAAAGTAGAACAGTAACATTTTTTTTATTCGATATTTTTATAAATATTGGGTTGGGGAAAAAGTTTCTTCGCATTTTTTAAGAAAATTCAAAACATTTTTTAATGTAGTTTATTGACATTTAACTAAAGTATGTATTTATCATTTTGTTCGATAACCTTTTGCCATCTTGTAGGTAGGGACATGATCCCATTGCTATAAAAAATTTAGTACCTCTCATCAAAATACCGCGACAAGTGGATTTGGCAGTCCTCTCGTGATGTTAACCTAACACTGCCTAAAGAATTCTGAAGAGACCGAAACAGGTGTAAATCTGAAGGTGCAAGGTCAGGACTATACGGCGGATGTATTAACACCTCCCAGCCAAACTCTCTTAATTTTTGCTATAGATGTGTGAGGTCTAGCTTTATCATGATGAAACACCACACCCCTTCTGTTGATCAATTCCGGCCGCTTTCTCTCAACTTCTTGTTTTAATCTCATAAGTTGTTCGAAGTAGAGTTCAGAATCGATAGTCCTGCCTGGTGGTAACAGCTCATAATGAATAATGCCCTTCCAATCCCACCACACACACAACATCACCTTATTGCGAGTTAACCCGGGTTTCGCCACAGTCTGTGAAGCCTGACCGGCCTTTGACCACGACCTTTTTCGCACGTTGTCGTACGTGATCCACTTTTCATCACCAGTTATCAGCTTCTTCAAAAATGATTCGGTTTTGTTACGTCGTAGTAAAGAATCACAAATGAGTACACGGTTCATTAGGTTTCTTTCAGTGAGCTCGTGAGGTACCCAAATATCGAGCTTTTTTGTGTACCCAGCTTTTTTCAAATACCAAAACTGTTTTGTGGTCAATTCCCAGTTCTTCAGCTACGTCGTAATTACTGATATGTCGATCTTGCTCCACTTTTTCAAAAATGGCATCCATTTTATCAAACTTTGGCTGAGTTAGAATGTCATCCACGTAAATTTTCTCCGAAAGCATTTTTCCAAAATTTTTTCAATGAAGTAGGTACTCAACGGATTTCTATGAAATTTATATGGGACCAACTATGAAGTATCCTCTATCATATGAAACAAGAATTTTAAAAATCGATCCATAATTGTCCGAAATATCGTGTAACAAAGACACAACAAAACATAGAGATGAATTGAGAACCTCCTCCTTTTTTGGAAGGCGGTTAATTTTTTTTATCAAGTGTCAAGTTTGTTTAATGCATGTATTTCGTACTATTGTCGGGGTTACCATGATTCTATTTTTTTATTCGCCAAACTTGTCTGCCTCAGGCTGTAAACTGGACGGCAGCGACAGCGACAGCGAGAGCGACAGCGGCACGGGCAGCGGCGCGGGCAGCGATTTCCGCGACACGTTAGAAAGTATTGAGTTTGTATGAAACCGCGACATATCGCTCGAGCGCCCGCTAGCGTCGAGAACTGCCCAGATTCCCCGCGTCGCTGCCCGCGCCGCTATCGCTCTCGCTGTCGCTGCCGTCCCGTTGCAGCCTAAATCATCAGCACACTGCGAGGCTCACTCGCCAAACCAAGTAATTACTTTTGGCGATTTGCCGCGATTTCATACAAACTTAATACTTTCTATCGCCTGGGTTCCTAAACTGGGAGTAATTACCCCCGCGGGGGTAATTCTTCAATTTCACGGGAGTAACAAAGAGCTTTATGTTCGAAAAAAACAGAGAAGATCTAGATTTTTTTAATGAAGTATTATGGAGTAACGATTGCGAGTTGCGACAAGCAACGTATAAGTGATGGGTATCTCAATCTTTATAACATTCATAGTTGGCAGCTAGAGAATTCTCATGAGACGAGAGAAGATCGGTCACAACACAATACTTACATGTTTAAAATAAAGTTATGGTGTGGAATTTACAATGAATTTAAAATAAAGAGGACCAGAAGAGCTGTCTACAGTATTAAATAGGCAGACTTGTTCGAAATTTTTCCATCAATTGCCAGCGCAAGTACGCTTGGGACGTTTGGGCGAATTTTAACAGTAGGCTCCCAAGAAGGATTGGAAGGAAGGATTGGTGGAGGCAGTTGGGCATCTTGGTGACTTAAATCCCTTGGTTTTTTTAATTCGTTGGGCTTAAAACAGAATGTATGACAAACCAACATAGTTTGCAAGCGAACTGTGCAGCAGAATTAACAGCGTCGCTCAAGAAATATCGCAGCTGAGTTTTTTTGTACCGGCATAACACAAAAAAACAACAAATTGTTTAGCTTTTCCAATATTTTTTACCTCTTTACGAAAAAAATTTTTACAAAAACTTCTTATAAAATCTTGTAAGTATCTGAATCTTTATTAATTGAAGATTTTTGAAATAATTTTCTGGTTTAGTTTAATAGCGATTATTTTCATAAAAACACCTCAAATTACGAAAGTCTCAAGTATCTACTTGGGTATCTTACAAAAGCATAAAAAATCCACCATCACCGATGTGTGGCAATGATGGTTGAAAAACTGATCACCGGCAGAGATTTTTTTCAGAAATCAAAAGCTAAGAATTTCTAAAAAATATCACTCTAGAGAAGGTATTTACGGGACACCCTATCTACCTATACGTAGGGGGTAAAATCTGATTTCCTTATAAGTAACAATTATTATGTATGGGTAACAAAAAGGTTAGGAAACCCTGCTATCGTGTCGCGAAAATCGCTCTTTTGATGAACAGTAAAAATTCCTTGACCGTGTAGGTAAGTATTAAAAAATTTTAGTTAAGTGCATATTTTTGTAATATTTTTGATGTTTGAAAAACTTCGTAGGTACCATTTCTAGACGAAATTACCTAAAAATCTTTTTGAAAGAAACAAGTAACCTCTTTATAGTGTATAAGTCATTTTGACAATAAATAGCAACGTCACAGAGTAATATAGATGGAGAAAACACAAAGAAGATGTATTGGTTATAATGTAGCCCCGCTTTCCACCTGCCTTTTGGTCCTGACAAAAGTAAAATAAATCTTATAATATATAAAATTCTCGTGTCACAGTTTTCGTTGCCATACTCCTCCGAAACGGCTTGATCGATTTTGATGAAATTTTTTGTGCTTATCCGGTATCTATGAGAATCGGCCAACATCTATTTTTTTTATTTTTTTTTATTCATATGGCAATACAACGTTTGCCTTGTCAGCTAGTAAAATATAAAAGGTGTAACTCTGCAGAAAAAATACTCTGGCAGAAACATCGAAACGCATAAGCAAAATGTTGTTTGGACTTTAACTTTATATTTTCCCAGCGTAATACTTCACTGCTGGAAGTTTATGACGGATAAGTAACGGACCACCTATGGAGTAACTTCCGTACTATGTAAACCTACCACCGCGTCACCGGCTTCCAAGTTCCAGATAAGGAGCCCCGTGATCACAGAGCTTTATCGATTCCTATGTTCTGTTGAAGAAATCTTTGAATTTTAGAAATTATAGGTATGTCATGTAGTGTTATATTGATGTTGCCGGAAAATAATAAGAACCGTATGTTTATAAATTTCCGCGTAAATTTAGAAACTTTAATAAAAAACAAATAATTCCCACAATTTATTTTACTCCCATGAATTACGTCTTCTATTTAAGTTAAAATCTGCACAGGGTGTCCTTAAAATTAAAATTCGGATAGATCGTGTCATGTACTTGCACTTTAATCGACGGATGCAGAGCATTAAAAAAACTACTTCACGTCAAAACTTTGGCTGAAGTATAAGGTGGTCAAGGTGGTTACTCACTTTGCCGAGTTTGTACATATTCGAAATGTTATTATTTGTAAAAAAACATAAGGAATATTTTCAGGAACTCGGTAATGTCATGAATTTAAGAACTAGAAATAAAGAAATTTTGAGTAAAAAACTGTATATGCCGCCCAGAAAATTAACATTATTTAGTAGAAATGCTTATTGTATGGCTATCAATATATATAATAAGTTGCCCTTGAATTATAAAAACTTACATTTTAATGACTATAAACGTAAAATATATGACTTATTGCTACATAAATGCTACTATACAATTGATGAATATTTTAAGGACACCGAATTATAATTGACTGTAAATTCTATATGTATAAGTATTGAATCATAATGTATTGTAATATTCTTATAACAATTAATTATTACTATTTCTGAATACTTTTTGATATTATTGACAATAGGTTTTGTATAGTAAATAATTTTTAATTAGCTTCTTATAAAATATTTGCACACTGTTTAGCAGTAAAAAATGTAGAACTATCAATTTTAATTAAGAACTATTTGTACACATTTTTTCGCAAATAAATTCATTTGATTTGATTTGATTTGATTTGATTTCAATGTAAATATTCTCCGTATTCATAAATATTTTTTCAAAAATTTTAATATTTATCATGGGATCACCGTCCTCTATGAATATTTTAAATCGATTCATAATTGTCCAAATAATCGAGTAATAAAGACACAAAAAAACATACACACAAATTGAGAACATCCTGCTTTTGGAAGATGGTTGAAAATCCCTACAGAATGTTTTCTTAATACGATCACAAGCATCCAAGTATGTAAACTTTTACATTTAACAACATAGCTAGAAATTTTACTTGTCAAAAAAACAAGAAATGCGAGTGACAAGTCTATATTCTACAAAAACTTAAAACATCAAACGTTCACATTTTTTTTTGTTAGGAACAGGAACAGTAGGGTACTTTTTTTTAATAAAACACTTTATTGTATATTATTGTCTACGGGTCGGTAATATAGTATTTATCCTTGCGACTGTGCCTACATGATATCCGATAGTTAAAATAAATAATGTTTGACTTACTTCTATACAAACTCTATTACTAAGTTACAGATTTTTTAAATGACAAGTGCTTATAGACATTCGAATAATATTAATCTAATTGTTTCTAATTGTAACCTTTTCTTTTTGACATCAGGACGAATTCAATACTGTGACATTTTAAAATTATATTCCATTTCAACAAATTTTGCCCACCAACACCTGGTGGTAGGATCTTGTGAAACTTACTTTACTTTTTAAGACCTAAAATGTGCCAACTTCCTGGCAAACAAAGACATTTCATTTCATTTCATAGTTATCTGCTAAGAGAATTGTGTGAATTGTAATATTAATAAACAATAATAAATAAATAAATATATATTTTTTGGATTGTAATGATTGAAATACAATATTGATTTATGATCGTATAATCATTATCGTATACATGTTAGAAACAAAATTTATAAATTCCATATCCTTATTTAGTTTAATGGTACAATTCTGTGATGGTTAATAATACTTTTAGAGTCAACCCAAACAAGAGATGGCGCTAGAAGAAAAGTATCTCTTAAATTAACCATAGAAGTATTTAAGTAGTAACTTTTCACCCTATTATTCTACTGTGCTGACGAATATTCCGTGGCAACGTTTTTGAACAATATTTATTCATAAAAGTTGATCTATGAAGAAATAATAAAATGCCGCCTAAAAAGAAGGAGAAAAATCCTGAATCTGGAGTTTTCACAGAGGTCGAACGAACATTTTTAGAACTCCAACTAGCAGACTGCAACAGGAAACTAGCCCGACTGCGATCTTCTGTCGAAGAGTATGAACGTAGAAATGAAGAACTGCAAAAATCTTATGATAAACTTGACGAAGATAGAGCTGATATTATAGCCTTTTTGAAAAAGTCATTAGGTACAAAAAATGAAGAAAACAGTGAACTAAAAGACAAAATCAAAGGCCTTGAAGAAATAAGAGAAATTGAAAACGCGCATTTCAAAGAAACGATTGCAGAATTACAGAAGAATTTCAATTTTATGAAAGATCAACTAACGTCTGAAAACAAGTTACTATGCGGTAAACTAAATACCCTAGATGAATTTAAAGCAATAAGAGACGATCTGATGAAAAAATATGAGAAACAAGAACAGGACTTTAAAGATCAAGAAATGAGATATAAAAGGATTCTGTATGAAGCTGAAAAAAAGTTTGTGATAGGAAAAGATAAATTAAAAAAAGAAATGGAAGCTCGACTCCTTCAATTGGCTCAAGACTTTCAAGATGCTACTGAATTAAGGATTGCAGCATCAACTCATAGAGTCATAAGAGAGAATATAGCAATCAATAATGAACTTGATTACATTTTAGCAACTCAAGCTAAGTTAGCAGAACAAAATGAAAAATTCAAAGATAGCGAAAGGGCAGCGCGCATTGCTAGGGAATTAGCTGAGGAAGAAAGAGATAAAGCTATTAATAAAAACGTTGTACAACTGAAAGTTATAAATCATCTTACAAGTGCTTTTCAGGGCATGAAAAAACAAAAGGCACTTACAGAAAAGAAAATTATAGACGTCGAAAACCTTGAAGCAAATATTACGAAATGCACAAAAGAAAACGAATATCTTGCTTTACAAGTACGCATTTTAGAGCAAAACTTACATGCCAAAATGAACGAACAAAGTCAGGCAATTGTAGAAGCTGAGAAAGTTATTAGAGAAAACGCTAAATTGAGAAATATACTGAAAGAAGCTGCAACTGCTATACAAGCGGCACTCAAGATGGACGAGTGGGCCGCTAAAGATCCAACGCGAGAAAAAATGAACAGACAGGTTTTGCTGTCACGCTTGTTAGACATAGTTACCCAATATCGTGAAGTGCAGCATGGTGATTCTATCAATACACTTCTATCAATGGAAAAAGTTTACGAGAAAGGAGACTTAGGCTTTGTACCAAAGATATCCAAAAAGAGATCTGCTACTTCAGTTGCTGTAACAGTAACGTCTAAAGAAGAAATACAAATTGAAAAGAAATCCACCATGACTTTGTCGGATACATCTCTTCGTAGCATCAAAACTATACCAAGTATTCCCGTAGTCCCACTAGGTGAGGAGGAGCACCTTGAATTCAAAGACAGCTTGCCTTCATTTGTAACATCAAACCAATCAGTAATTAGCGAAGTTCCGGAGACTTTAGAGGAAGATACGAGAGATTCTGATAGCATTACAAAGCAATTAGAAAAAAGTAAATTGGAGATGCAAAAGTCTTTAATGCTGGATTTTGCAACTTCCCAAATGCAGTTTGGTACGAATAAATCAAAAAGTTCTCTAGGTTCAAAACGCTTCGATGTAGGAGTGGATTTGGAGGACACTACTTCAGCTGCAGGCGAATTGGGTCATGAAGGCCATGAGGATTATGAGGGTCATGATTATTACGAGAGTCATGATGGTGATGATCATGAGGATCATGATGGTCATGGTCATGAAGATCATGAGGACCATGAGGATCAAGAGAGCAAAAAAACTAGCAAAGTAAAAGTCCAAGTATTTGGTGATGGAGGCGATAAAAACGGAGATTCAAATGATAAAACTGAGTAAAATACCACACAAATTGGCAAACATGAAAAATACTTAAGTCAAGCCTCTACTAAAATATTTATATTCGAGGCTTATTTAAATACTATCCGCCTACATAATTTTAATAGCAATTATTTACATATTCTTAATAAGTATGAATAAATTGATGGCTCCTGGGGCGCAGTGCACTAACTGGCTAATACACGAGAAGTTGCGGGTTCGATCCCCGCCGCATGAGAAATATTTGTATTATCTGCAGATATTTATCATGGGTCTGGTTGTTTTTCTTTCTATTAAGTTTATATTTATAGAAAGGTATTGAGGTTTTAAGTATTTAAGTATTTTGTCCGTTAGCCGATAACGGATTCTTATATCTCAAGCTCCGCTTAGTACGGGGCTGGATAGCGCTGTCTTAAATAATCTCCTTATCTATTTTTTATAAATAACTCTAAATACACTTCTTAAATAAAACTTCATTAAAAATGAGTTCAAGTAGGTACCAAGCAGAGTGTAAAGCTCTGCGAAGTCTTCTGAGGTAATTTATTAGTAGATAATATTTTTATTCCATGATTTTTTTAATTATAGTTTTTTAATTATACGTTAATTTATTTATTTAATAAAGATCTTAACTATAAATGCATTTTTTATAAAGTTTAAAATCTGTATTGAGTGATCTTTCTTAGTTTTCAATAAAACCAAAACGCACACCGTAAATATGGCGAACGTATTTACCAAGATTTAGCCCAAAGGGCTACCTAGAGAAGTTAAAAATCAACTAGATTATTGAAAGCTCTTAGTCTGAAGCCAGAAATATCTGAGACTGTTGTAGCTATTTTAGGGGAAACGATAAAAAAAAATAAGGTAAGCACTTACCAGCAAGCAAAAGAACAAGCGGAATAAAGCCGATCGTCCAGCGCCAACTAAACTACAGTGCGATCACAGAACTTTATCGAATCGTAAGTTAACGAATGTTTACGAATGTTCGTATAGTATGGAGACGGTTTTTTAAAAAAATATTAAATCTGTCCATTGCCGCACGGCCAGCTTAATACAAATGTGTGCCTTGTTAATTTTGAATGTTTGTTAACATATTGTACTCATAAATATCTGTAAAATAAAAAATTTAAATGTTACTCAAAACTTGCACCGACTCCATACTATACGAGCATTCGTAAACATTCGTTAACTTACGATTCGATAAAGTTCTGTGATCGCACTGCTAAGTAGGTAGGTACCTATCTATGTTTTAGTTTAGCTCGCATGGTTTAACCAGTTTTTATGGAAATATTTACCGATGCGGCACGGACAAGTTGGGGAGTATTTTGTAAAGATAATTGTGCAAATAAACACAGGAAAAATAGTTAGACATGTTTTCAGCTTTTAATAGGTTAAAGTGTTTTGAAAACGATAAACACGATTGTACTGTATTAAAGATTTTGATAGAATGGGGGAATTCCATTTACTCATTTAAATAGCTAAAAGTATTCGGCAATAGTATAATAAAAGAAATATTTGACTATTTGCTTCGTATGTTAACTTGAGAAAAATATAGAAGCCTAGGAAGAATCACGTAATTTATGTCCTGACTGTGAAGGAATTACCCAATTATGCGTACGTTGGTACAAAAAAACTTTCGGTCAACCTCTTCATGATCTCGTCTTTATGCTTCTCGCAACAATGCTAAATGCCCACAATATGTTTCTTAGCAAGAGGACCCTAAGGCTGCGCCTTTAATCAAGCCTTTAATCTTCTTGCAATACTTTAAATTTTAATGTATTCCCGTCGTTCTCTTTAATTTGAAAAGTAATCAATGATGAATCCACAGGTACTTTTGTATTCCAGTTTTGGTCATTTCAACCCTGGTTTTAATGACTTCAAAGTTTGCTGATGTCAGAACCGCTTCTATTAGAGACACCGAAATGAGACGGAAATTATTTATCTTTGCTGAAAGAACCATTCGCAGCCGCAGACAGCTACCCTGGCTTAATAAAGCATGGTAGCCTATAAAGCATGGTGGAATTATTGTCACAATAACAGTGTAGATATCTTTAATTGTTCGGTTCCACTTAATTTGAATTCTTTTTGAAGAAACAATTTAACAGTAAATAGGTACCTATAGTAAATAGTCATAGGTCTGTACTTGCCTCATGCCGCACGACAAGGGTAAATTAAAGGGTGTCTTGTTAATTTTCAATTTCAGTGAACCTGTTGTATTATAAAGTTATTGCAAAATAGATAAATTACAACGTGCAACAGACATCATAATACTATACAAACATTTGCAAGCACACTAAAGATCTGTGATCACACGGCAGTACGGACTGGTTTAAACAATTTGCTGGGCCCTTGTGCTTTCATCTTCGACCACATCTTCATTTACCATCTGGTGAGATTGAGGTCAACGCGGGCAAGAGTATTAATAGTAGATTGTTAACCAAGGGCTGTATGACATCAATTGCATACGAGGTTTTTAGTTTGTTTTTTAATTAGGCCGAGTATGCAATACATGCTTACATCCGAGGTAAACACTCTGCTTTACATATTGACTGTGAGGTAAGTAATGTGAGTAAGGTTGTGAGGTGTACTTCTTCTGCAGTAAATACCTTCGATTTCTTGATTTTAAAGACGTCAGTCTGCCTTTTCAAGAAAGCAGTAATTTTAGAAAAATCTTTCAAACTCACGTAATTTTTTGTCATCATTGAATGGATTAAAAACACCATAAACTGGAAGGTTGTAGCTTCTTAGATAATTCATTAAAATATGATATAAAAACACTATCAGAAAGAGATTTAACTTTCTTTTCTGACCGCCACTTCATAAATTCGTCGTGTGCCTTCACATATTTCTTTCGAGTTCGGCGGTAATACATTTTCTTAAACTATTTTTGCTTCTTCTTTTAAAATCGGGGGTTATAATAGATTGTTTTCGTCACTTGACGTTTTTCAAAACTTTTGAGAAAGAACTTCAAAACACGAAAAAAATTTACTTTCGCGCCTAGCTAGTCGACTGCCTTTTTTACTTTTTTACAAGCGCGTCAAATCGTGCTGACCAGTTTAATTTTTAAATCGATTTCAACTATCATACGATGTGACTGCGAAACAAATAGTTCGATATGTAAAATAAAATCTTTATTTCATAAATTCTAATTTAAATTGTCTCGATTCCGATTTGAATAAATAATCGAAACCGAGAAAAAAAATACTTTTTTAAAAGTATACTTCTTGCAGTTTGAGTATGACAGTTCCTTTTTCAAATTCCATAACCTATGCTGTAATGTTAACATTACATGATAGGTTTTGAAACCTATGCTGTAATGATGTCCATACACCCCGGCATTCAGGGAAGTAAGTGACTACTTACAGAGCAGGAGATAAGTAAATACATTACGTTCTCTTATATACCAGTCATGAAACGTTAGAATATGTTGTTACAACATTCAACTAACCTTTTATAACAAACTAGCCACCGCGCGCGGTTTTACCCGAGTAACTTTTGATCCCATGGGAATTTCGGGATAAAATATAGCCTATAACCTTCTTCAAGAGCTGAGCTATCAAATGCAAAAAGAATTTTTCAAATCCCACTTGTAGTTTCTGAGGTTAGCGCGTTCAAACAATGATTGAAACTGTCATTTCAAAAGGTAATGCCACGCCTCTTGCATGCAAATGTAAAGGGAATTCGTTTATTCTGTACCTATGTCATAATTGTTGATCATTGTATCATAGAAATCTTGTTAATCATGTCATGTCATGAAAGAACCGTAATAGGCCTGCTGATTTAGTAAGAACTGAAATACGAGTTAGTTTTGTATCACGGGTTTTGCTATAACTATTGGATATCGGAAATATTTGATGCTCTTGTTCATCATCATCATCATGACTCTTTGTAAAGAGCCCACTGCAGGGCATGAGTCTCTCCCCTGAGTGACGAGGAGGTATAGGCCATAATCCACCAAGCTGGCCCAGTGCTGGGTGATGGATGTGAGAATTTTCAGGGCGCCGAAAATGGCTTCTAACAAACCCTAACGACTACTGTATACAAGTACACAGCACCCGGGACCGACTGCTTAACGTGCCCTCCGAAGCACGGAGGGCACGGAAGCCAAGAACCGGCCGCGCCGAACGTTGCTTGACCTGTGATATCGTTTGATACACACAGTGACCACGGCGCCACGACGACTTCAGATGCTCTTGTTAGAATTGACAAATTACTTGACAATACCTAAAATCGGTTTTTGTCATTAGAAGTCATGGATTTTGGAAGTAATCAAAGATGAAAAAACCGGACGTGGAGAATGGCGAGGCTATAACTTTGAATGGGAGTATTTTCTAAAATATAGATTATTCCTGAAATTTTGTTTTTTGACGAATCTTGACTGATTCACTCTTCCTTTAACAAAAAAGAGTAGTCATCGAGATCTCCATGGCCGCGTCATTCATCGCGTTTCAATTCCGAGGCCATGATTAAATTCGAATTAACTATACTATACTATTTTTGCTTTGACAATTTGTGTTGTCATTCTACAATTTTGACTAATTTCGCCAAAAATTTGGTGTGTTTCATTTCTGGATTGGTTAACTTGGCCGAGCAATCGAAACGGTCATAATAAAACTTCTGTCCCTTAACTGCCTTTAACAGTATGCTTGGGAAGAACACATAATTTGGGTATTACAAAAACAGGGCATAATAAGAAATATGAAAAACATATATTATTTGGACACATGAGTTTTGTAACTTTATCAAACGAATTACTCTTTGCGTTAGTTAAATAGCCACGAGAAATACACCGTGTCAATAAATGCAAAAGGAAACATCGAAATTTAATCTTATATTTATTAGTTCAATATACACCTATAACTACATGCTGACACAAATAAATTGTAATAAATCCATTATAATCATAAACGTCAAGCACATAAAATCTGCATGTTACAGAAAAGTAAACAGAAAATAAATATTTAAGAAACACAGTAATTCCATATAAAAGTCATGACAATTCTTATATTTACAATATACAAAATGACATATTACTTAGACCAATGTAAAAATGTTATAGCATGCTTTGGTGTTATCATTTTAGAATCATTAATTATTAAAAATATTTATATCAGTTCCCCAAAAATTAGTATTAATGAGGCTTTGCAAGTATTGCACCATTTGCTATAAAGGTTAAATCAAAATTTTGTTGGAACCTAATAACTACAAATTGGGGATACAGTCCTCTGGTTACTTAATTCTTATATTGCATGGATTATTTGTTTGCTGTACATATTATTGCTGTTTTTTTGTTAACTTATTAATTTATTGTCACTAATTCATTATTCAAGCATAAAATTATTCTTGATACATCTTTTGTTGTATAATAATGTTAAAATTTAAACTCATAAATAACTCATAATATGTTTTCAATGTTACAGGAAACTTTATATATCGTAATATTTAATCTAAAAGTCAACTTAGACAAACAACTACTGTGTTAGACGCAAAATATAGCCCATTCATTTATAAAATAATAATTTAATTAAATGTAAAATTAATGTCTTACACAATTTAAAAAATCATGGCATAAAGAACCCCTTATATTTAAAATAATTATGCAATCTATGTTAATATAACAAATATTAAAAAGCTTACAGATTTTATAACTTGTTTATTGTTTGCTGGGACACTGATTTGGATCTAGGTCACATAACTCAAACAGGGTCGCGGTTTTGCACATGTTGGCAGTGTTGTGAAATGGACAAAGTAACAAATTTTTATAACAAGGTTTTAATCATAGTGTCAGTCAGACAAGTTTGTGGCACTGTATGTTTTCTGCTGGAGGAATGAGCAATACTGATATTAAAAGAGAACAAAACTACTGTTTTGTAAAAAGCAACAGCAACTATCTGGAAATTTCGAGACAGTTATGGAATGAATCAAAAGTAAGAACATTAATTTAAATAAAATAAAATAATGCATTTTTTAAATGTAGCATGTTCAAAAAAACCCTTTTTGTATCTTTTAATACAACTGGTATATAGACCATACTTTTATCAAAGGATAGTTCGTTAGTGGATTTATTGCTTGATTGATTACATTGAAACTGTGTTTTAACTTAAAATGAATTGACAGAATGAATCATAGTACAATTAATACATCTTTTTCTTTTTTGTTACCTCAAAATCAAATTTATCAGTCAATCATAAAACAAAACAATAATGAAAGTGCACATGAACTTGCTATGAGTACATTTATTTATTGTTATTCATAATTTATAATAAATTGATTAAACCTAAACATATAATGTTACTACATTTAAAATACTCAAAAGATTATAGATGACAAATGGTGTTGGATGCCTATTATTCTAATGTGATGCAGCTCAGAGAATAAATAAAGTACTAGAGTGCACACAAAGAAATGTCAACTTTAGACATGGATTAAAAAATACAGAAAATACTGAAAACCTTCTGCAACTGGTTTCACTAAATTCATTTTTAAAAGGACACTCCTCGAGCTCTTCGTTGTAGGAGGCCTTTATTTTTAATAAAGATTTTATGAAGCAACTGCTGACGCTTGCCGCAAACAATATGAGAATTGCGTTCTAAATAAATGTATGGGCTAAAGTGCAGCAGTTACAACTCAAATATAATTGATAAATAGATGGAAATTCGCCATGCAAAGCTTATATTGTGCAAACTTCATTGAGCCAAATATATGAAAAATATTAATTCCGAGAATTGCACTCAATAATCATTTATGTGAATTTATTTATTTAGTTATTTTAAATATTTGAAGGATCATATATCCTGCAAAAAGTTAAACTAAAAAGCACAGTATATGAGATAGTACAATAATAATTCATTAATATAAAAATACATATGGAATTAAATTTAATAATTATTTTTTTTGTAAGAAGGAAAGCCCAAAAAGATATTATGTAATATTAGCGTAATATAATCCAAATACTTTTGTTGCTGTAATATTCATAATATTTTTAGTTATGGCATATTTAGTTAATTAAAGTACTATAAAAATAAGTTGAATATTACAGTGTGATAGTTTAGAGCTAATAAATGATACCACATTAATTGTGAGACAGGATTCACACTTGCAGCATTTTGTTGTTAACCTCTTGGATACAATATGTGTGGGCCTTGTTGGGAGTTAGTTTCCTGCAAGTGTGGCGCAAGCTCGACGGTCGCGCAAGGAGCTTTGCATTACAACAGAACACATTTCCTTCGCTTTACTGGTTCCGGTGGCTCTAATGCTGCCAGAATTGCTTCATCAAAGACATTCTTTAATCCTTTCTGGAATCAATAAAAATATACTTTACATTATATGCGGTATCGGGATAACATGGTAAACAACCCACATTCGCAAAGATTTAAGCTCTTTTTAGCTACAATACCACATAGATGCAATTAATATTCATCGTGATAGTTGTGAAATAAATAAGCGGTGTGAATAGCATCAATAACTGTTTAAACGCAATTAAACACAAACGTAAAATGATTAACTTCCACAGACTATAAAGAATATGGATGCAGGGAAACGATCCATTCATTCCCAACTTATAATTTTTGTTAAGGGCTGGAATAAGGGTCAGAATGATTGATAGCTATTCAAAACAGAATAAAGTATATGTTGAATTTGTACAAAAAAAGGGTTTTGCAATTAACAAACTTTTCCGACTTGCAGTTAAGACGCCAACTAACCCGCCGGCAAAAATATGCCGACATAGGTATAAAAAAAATATTTTTTGCTTATTCCTATTTTATTATTAATTGCATTTTAAACTACGGTAGAAAGAAATAATCATAGACTTCATTATTAAACATAATATTATATTTTATGATCATAAAAACGAAACGTTTTCAGCTATTGAATGATATACGATTGAGAATTCCGATTCTTTCCTCTACAAGTGGCAAGCCCTATAAAAATACCTCTGGTTACAAAACGGCCATAGGTATTTGTTTACCTTTTAAGAAAACTTTAAAAAATGGACTACAGGCCAACGACGCGTAACGCGTGTCCACGCGCGTGCCGTATGTATTATTTTATTTTTATAATTACTTTTTTTTTATTATTTGTTTTCGATTTATTAATATCAAGAATTCCAGATTGTTATTTATGGTCATGGTGATTTTAAATGACGCGCTATCTAATGCCTATATGTAGAAATACATTTATTCTCTGACAGGTTTGGATTCAAGACAAAAGAAATATTCATAAAAAATATGAAAAAATAATTATATGATCAAAATGTAAAATATCTAAACAATGAAATAAAGGGAGAATTTCCCTGCGATTTTTTGTGACCCTAATTTAATAATGAAGTCCCAATATAACAATATGGGAATAATGCAAAACTGATCCTGTTCGAAATAAATACTAATAGTAATATTGTTATATGCTAAGTCCATCTCTGGTGACACTGTTGCCACATAGTATAGTAAAGCAGAACTTGTGTCTAATTTCTTTGTTCTAATAATTTTACATCACAGCTCCACTACTCGGTACTATACCCTGGCAAACAATTCAATGCACATGACTGACAGTTCGAAATGTCTAAAAGAAAAATAATGATACCAGTTAAAATCTTTGTAGGTAGTTAAGATACTGAATGAAAATTATTGAAACTGAATGATACTTTTTCATTCATTTATATAGATGCGAAGCAGGTTATTAACGATTTTAACCACTCGGTTAAATATGCATTTTTCGTTATTAACGGTTAATTAACCGCATTATATGCTTGTTACGGTTAAATACCACCGCGAGATGTCGCTACCGAATTGAAATGTATATCGCAAGTTGCGCAATGATGCCAGCTTCGTCTGGCCAAATAAAGTCGGTTGGGATTCTCTATCTCAAAAACTACAGAACTGATTTTGATGAAACTTATATTGTATCTAAGTTGAACAATATCTAGTACAACAAAAAAAGAATTACTTAAATCGGACGTGTAGTTTCGGAGATATGCGAATAAAAACATACATACACTATTGAAATTTTTATCAGACGTTGAGAAAAATTAACATATAAGAAAACTGGGCAGTTCTGGAAATATTATATACATACGGGTGGAATTGATAACCTCCTTTTTTGAAGTCGGTTAACAGGAAAAGAAAGAAAAACTTTATCCTTTTTCGTTGTCAATGTCAGATATTTAACCGTTAATAACTGCATTTTATCGGTAGCTAACCATAAATTTGGTTAATTAACGGTAGCTAACGGGTTTTTTACAACTATATTCATTTATCATAAAATAAATATGTGAATTTGACATGGTTATTTAATCTTTACAGTAACTTTAATGACAGTAATAAATTACCCAACATACCAAGTGCTTTATAGCAGTTACAGTAGAACTTAAATTAGACTATTGCTAATTTTTAAAGTCAACAAAAAAGGCAGTGACCTAAAGCATCCCCACAATAGCAATGAGAAAATTAAAGTATAAAATGTTTTGTCAGACAAAATATTTTTTTCCCAATTTGACAATATTATTTAAATAAAAAAATTCATTCATTTACTTAAATCCGCATCACTTTTTTTTCTTCCCTAAAGTGGGCACACTGGAACTGTCATTTTACTGCATTTTATTTGCCAGGGTGACTACTTTATTTATATTTATTTAGGTGACTAAAAGTGAATCTAGATGAATCTTAATTTTCTAAGATTGTAAATAGCAATCATAGTAGGTTAGGTCCTCTATAAGTAAATTAACTGTTAAGTTACCTGTGTGAGTGCTGAACATTCCACATATTTGACAGCCTTCAGCTCCTTAGCCAATTTCTCCCCTTGCTCTAATGAAACAGGCTTTTGTTTTATTTTAGCAAGTTTCTCTAGAGTAGCTGGATCATCTCTGAGATCTATCTGTGTACCCACAAGCAGAAATGGTGTCTTTTGCTGATGATGAGTTATTTCAGGAACCCACTGAAAGACAATTTATTTATTTAGTGAAGATCTGCAAGATTAAGAAAACATATCAACTTGCTAAACTATATAATACTACAATACCTTTTCTTTAACATTTTCAAATGAACTGGGGCTAACAACACTGAAACAGACAAGGAATACATCTGTTTGTGGGTAGCTAAGGGGCCGCAGTCTGTCATAGTCCTCCTGCCCTGTAAATAAAATAAAATTTATTTGAGTATCCTACTATGCCTTATATTTTTACAATAAAATGAAACTAGTTATGTCATTACCAGCTGTATCAAAAAGTCCCAATGTATAGGGTTCTCCTCCAATCATTACTGTTACTGCATAGTTATCAAAGACAGTGGGCACATACTCTGAAGGAAACTTGTTGGTTGTATAGCTGATGAGCAGGCATGTTTTACCCACAGCTCCATCGCCCACTACAACACACTTGATGGTTTGCATTGTGCAGCTTTATCTACAGCTATGTGCAAAGCTCCAGTGGACAACAAAGTAAATTTTTCACAATCCCAGAAATTTGCTCAACACCTATAACAAAACAGAAAAAGAACATTAAGAGTTTATTGTAATGTATGTTTATATGAATGAAAATGAGGACAGTCTATGTTTGATAAAGTAAATGCTGGAATGTCAATGAAAATAAGGACATCCTATGTTTTTAGCTTTGGATTAATACAAATGAAATATATTAAAGCTTTTTATTGTTTTATAAATTGTCAATAATGGATCAAAAGTTCAGTTATCACTTCATTGAAGTAAATAAATTTTAGATGAGTGTCAATATACTTATTCGTAATAAGTATATTATATAAGACTAAACACTAAAACTAAATATAATTAAACCTGGATAAGCAACAATTACGCTTTATTTAGTTCAGATAATGTATCAATGTGATTTGGCATAATTTGCAGCATTATAGGTAATTTTCAAACTTCCACAACACAAATACAACATTCTTATTCATAAGAAGCTCATAAACTTTAACATTGTTAAAATAGGTGACAGACAATATTGTTATCACAGTTGTCATGCAGCAAAAAATAACATAATATTTATGTTAAACAATAGTCTTGTTGTTAAAATCATTTCAATACAAATATAAACATAATTGAGTCAAAGCCACAAACTTTAATGGTGGCAAGAAAATGTTGTTTATGTCTTATTTCTGCTTTCAAAAGCAATATATATATAAGTAAACTACATATGGCCGACAATTTCTCTTGCAAAAGAGCTGAATATCATCTTTTTATCTCTTCCAAGTCAATGTTTTAAATCATTAACTTCCCTAAGATGACTGCAGATTGAGAGCATCTGTAAAAGCCATAGAGTTTGCTACTTTTATATTTTCTCTACAATTATTTTAAAGCATTGTACAGAAGGGCTTTCAAAGAAAAACTTTTTGATACAAATGTTTTTGTGATACATCCAAAAATATACAAGATCCATATAAAGTAATAAGTAATATTTTATCTTGTAGAACAACTGTTAAGGCTTTCATTCAATAAAATGAAACTTTTTATTGGATGATATTGTATGTTACGTTATATTTATTATACTTGTCTCTATGTTAAACATGATGGAAATTATAGATTGGCCATCATTGCTTTAGAGGAATTCAGTCCTGAAATGAATGATATTTTTGTTGACAAGGAAAGTAAGTTCAAGGAATGACCTATACAACCTATTTTGTATTATGTGATTTCACAAATGAGGTTTCTAGAAAGAATTTCATGGTAAGGTTAATTTTATGTTAGGTCTAGTATTTTTTTAAAGTATTATATGTAGAAATAAAGCATTTTCAATAACTAGCAATAATAATTGGCCTAGTTAGGCTTTACTATTCCTGTATATATTGTGATAATATACCTATGTAAACTGCCATTACTTAGCTCCTATCAAATACCATTGTTTATAATTTAAAATGTTACATTAAATGAGTTTGTTGTTTTTTCTTAGGAACTCACTAGCATCTATTAAGAATATTGTGTAGTTTTAATTTATGATCATGTGATATAAATGTAAAACAAAAATAAAACCACTTAGAATAATAGTATATGATCAAATGGTGTAAAGGACATTGACCCCAAAAGCTGTGCATAGAATAATAATTGAGCTTAATAATATCTCTGAAAATCAAACATAGGCAAAAATATGACATGAGCTGCTAAGGTTGAACTGACAAATCATCACACATAGTCGATTTAGCGGTCCAATAAAGATTTTATGTTGGCATCCACTCGCCGCATGTAACGCTTGATGGTAAGGCTCAAACACCCGTAGAAAAGGGTTACCGTTACGATTTCTTTAAATAACAAGGGGCACGATATTTACACACACCCGCTATTCAAGCTCCTTACAACTCACAAAATATCTTTAATCTCAAAACAATCTGACGTCCATTTTGTCATGGTGTGCCCAAAGTTTTATAATGTTATTAAAACTGTGGTCTTTAGTAAGAGGTTATTTGTTTAGTAAAGTAACTCTTACCAAGTTGAAGATTTTAATGATGAAGACCCTACAACAAAAGTATGTAGCAAAACAAGAAAACGGTTATAATTATTACACACAACGGGTTGGGTCACTTGTAAGGTGACGCCATTGATTGATAGATAACTAACTGAATGAATGAAAGAAAGAATGATGTTTTTACGTTACGACGACCGAGTGACGTATGGTTCAGCGAGTTACCACAGACCTCAGAGTAATAATATTACTCTAAGCCACAGATAATAAATGAAAGACCAGTCTGGCGCAGCCTAATATCACAGAATAAGTAATAGTACCGTTGCTGGTACAGAAGAATTACTCCGCAAGAAGATCTAAATAAATTTGAGTCTTGCTACGACGCGATACGGTGGAATTCAGCTCACACAGCATTACGTACCTGCAAATTTATATACCTAGAAGTTTTGTCTCTTTCTATCGCATGCCTCTTATCTTTTCTTACGCTGTTAGGGTTGCTGCCTAGTGAAGAATAATTAATCTCCTTATTTGTAATTAAGTATCTACCGATGTAGGTATTACTGTTATTCTACCTTTGTAAAAAATATTGTTTCAACTTACCTAAAGTACAAAATGAAAAAAAAGTCACGACGAATAATTAGTAATACTACTTATGTTTTGTTTGCTACATTGAACATAATCAAATCTAAACATAATCTAATTGAATACATATTTGTTTATTTTTATGTCCATTTTTAACTACTATTTGCGACCTCGATCATAGAATTACTGTGAGTGCTATTAGGTAGGTAGGTATCTACAACGCCCCGACGCGACGACGGGCGCGCGCCTGATACACGACCCATTCGAATTGCGCCGGCGGCGGAGCGCTTCGCTGTAGGTAAATAACGGATGTACCGCGCGGAGTGAGCCAGGCCTGCTAATATAAAAAAAGGTAGTTTGAAAGGCATGGAATCCTAAATGGCGACAGTATCCGTCAGTGTTTTAAGTTAAAATATGATGGAATTCCCTGGTTTCGGCACCAAAAAGAATGTATAAAATACACCCTGGTCAAGCAAACCTAATTAACTGTCGTAATTAAGATGAATAAGTTTAGATGCTTGCCGAGATAAACCAATAAAGTCAAAATATAAATAAATGAGACGTAATGGTGCTCTCAGATCTTACCATAGTACGACCACGGACATTTAAATGCTATTTACGACATTGTCACATTGTCACCAACGGGGATTTTTTTTTTAACCCGAAAATAACAGCAATCTTGTACCTAAATGAGAACAGGCCAACCAACGTTGGTAAATAAATGATCTCATTTTTTCTCAACTGCACAATTCCGCTTGAAGATCAAAAGATTGTTGATTTCGAGTAGTATTCTACCATTTGTTTACACAGGGTGTTAGAAAAGGTTCAAGAAAAACGACCAAATGGCCGCGTTCTCCTACAACATGATAACGCTTATTCATACATGCGGGGCTAGCATGTGTGGATGGCTACCGTCGAAAACGATAAATCGGGCCTTTCATCGATATTTTAGAATATGGTATTTAGTGTATGTAATTTATTAAGATTATGACATATTTGGTTCTGTGGTCTTAATCATGGTATCATTCTATCTATTATGGTGCGCATATTAGCTTAGGTACATAATAGGATAAAATAACTATATAGTATTTATCTTGTCGATTCGACTATTTATCGAAGGTTGCATGCTAGCCCGAATGATCAACAAAACATAGTAATTTTTAGATTCCAGAAAGTACAACTCTTCACCCATCCTGCACATAGCCCTGAGATTCTGTGATTTCTGTATTTCCTCCAAAATCAAAGATTTGCTGAAAGTTTTTTTTTTCCAACTCCGAAAAGGCAATGATAGCGTTGAATCAGCACGTAGAAAGTAGCCTTTAGATCTGTGGTCCTGATGTTTTAAAAAAGATCGCATGAACTAATATGTAAAGGAGCGTTTGTTGAAAATAACAAATCAACATAATATTTTTGTAATAACATGTTGTTTTTTTAAGTTTTTTTAGTGTGACCTACTCATGTATATGGCAGAATTTTTAGGGCACTGAAATGGCTTCCGACAAACCGTTCTTTATACAGGTATACGAGACCGACTTTTTGACAGGCCCTGCAAAGCATAGAAAGAAATCGTCAACAGAAATTAATTAATGATCCGCGGTCTCCGAGACGGCACTGAACCCGATGAGTTGATACCCCAAGAGCCACTGCGCCATGACGACTTCAAATATGGTTTTAACTAATGGACAAAGTGATCCACGAGGAGGATCAAACAGGCTACAAGACTCATGGTATTGCATAGATTTGTTTCTTCTAACTTTGCTGAAATATAACGTTTATTGAAATTGATGAATTTCGTAAATCCTTGACGATTAGAGCTTTTATCCGCTACTCGAACGAAGCCGTGCTTGGCGCCAGTAATCTAAAATATTCTGTGGCCTGTGGCGTGTACAGTCTGTCTTTCTTTCTTGTCTGTCTGTCAGTGCTACATATGTCAGATGCATGCTGCTTGCTGCAAATAAACAAAATTTACTTTTTAGTTCAAATTGAGAACTCGATTTGGAAAGACGACTAGTTGTCACAATTCCTGCATCATACTAGAATATTCTGTACAAATTCTGAAGAGACATAATATCTGTTACTGAGTATACTTTTCAAGAAGTATAATTTTTTAGCATGTATTTGCTCGGAGAACCTTTTCCAAATTTCAAAGTAAATTCGACACATGGGGAAATTGATTTTTACGACTGGCTAGATAACTCGTAAGTATATGAATTTTAAGAATTGTTCAAATCAAATACAATATAAGCCAAATTTTTCAAACCATAAGTACTTAGTTTACTACTTGAAATGTCAGGGCAACATAAACTTTACATTAACCATAATATTTTACCACAAGAATATGTCCTTTTATGTTGTGCTTCAAGAAGGCTTGCCAGAATTGCAAAGTATAATTAAACAAGTCTTTTCACAAGCCAAAACCAGTTTAAAAACTAAATAGAATCCTTTATTGATTGACTTGTCAAAAACAAATTTATAAAAGGAAGCTTAACTGTAGTTCTGTATCAAATATGACTTCTTAGGCTATAAGGTATATGTTGGACTAGTCGAATATTATGATATTTAATTAATCAAATTTTTTGTAATATAACGCTTTTTATTTGCAGGTGGGGCATACTTTTCTCACACCCCTCTGATTTTACACCAGTTTGTACAACTGAATTAGCTAGAGTTTTGAATCTGTTGCCTGAATTTGCCAAGCGTAAAGTTAAAGTTATTGGTATGTCCTGTGATACTGTGGAAGCACATAATGAATGGTGCAAGGATATCAAAGCTTATGCCGGTAAAAACAATTTTACACCAATAATGTTTTTTAAGATTTTGTATTTAATATGCTCAATTATTCTTAAATAAATTCCAGGCCCCGCTAGCTCAGTGGAAGAGCACTCGTCCGGCAAATGAGAGGTCCCAGGTTCGAGTCCTGGTTGGGTGATTTTTATGTATCACATTTTTTTATTCATTTAATTTTACATTATTTTGTTAAATGTAGTTAATAGGTACATTTCTGTAGTGTTTTTTTATGCACCAAATAAGACTTTCTTTTTTGGTCCAACTGTTTTAGTTGTTTAGATTAAAATAATAAGTAATATTGGGCAGGTGCCCTTACCAACTAAGGTAGGTACCATCTTGTGGCAATGCTTTACAGCTTTACCAACCAAGACTAAATCTTTTCAGGATTTCAGTTCAGATAAAACATTGTGATTAAACAATATTCTAAAGTTTCTGTGCAAAATAATGCTTAAATATTATTTTATCTATAAAATTATATTTAAGCATTGCAAAACTTTAAAAAACTTTTTTCTTTGGTGTGTAATTGCTGTACACATAAATATATTATTATTTTGTTTTATCTCTGTTACTAATTTTAATCATTGAAGAGAAATCGCTAGTTTTACACTAAACATAAACCTTTGGGCCTACACAATTTCAAAAGCTATAAAACTAAGACTGTAGAGCCTTTTAAAGATAAATTTACAGGGTCCACAGATGTGGTCATTCCATTAATCTTTTTATGTTAATAGGAATAATAATACTTGTGGCAACGAAGATAAGCAACTTACAATAAACAATACTTGTAATGATTGTAACAGTTGCTCTAGCTAGATTATCTAATAATCTGCAATTACTTAACTACTACTTTTAGATTTTTAAATAATATTCAATTTGAATTTCTATCCTTAGCATTAAGCTGATTGAAAACTATGAATATTGGCCATTTTTATACAAATAAACTTTAATTTAGGTATAAAGAAAGTTTTAACCTTCATTAACAATTTGGATGCTTCTATATAATTTTAATGCCTTCGTCTTAGGCAACTTGAAATAGGTGCTTTTTATAGATTTTTATTAATATAACGTTACTTCATATTATATGTTAGGTTTAGGTGTGTTCTAATAAACAATTCTATGTATGTCTAAGATTATTTTGAACATTCAATGTTATAGCAGTTTGCTAAAATCTAGGGATTCAATATTTCGGGTAACATCAAATAAATAAAA
Organism: Stenoptilia bipunctidactyla; assembly: GCA_944452665.1. Taxonomy (NCBI): domain Eukaryota; kingdom Metazoa; phylum Arthropoda; class Insecta; order Lepidoptera; family Pterophoridae; genus Stenoptilia; species Stenoptilia bipunctidactyla. The sequence continues at coordinate 37,905,113 of OX101721.1, forward strand.
AAATCACCCAACCAGGACACGAACCTGAGACTCCCGCTTGGACTGGCGCTCTTCCAATTGAGCTCCTGGGCCCTGTCGAAACGCAAAATTGCTTAGCTTAATCTGTTCAATGTTACATTGCTCACATAGCTCCATCTAGTGTTTTAGCTTTACAGCTAAACCAGCATTATCAAATGTTTTACATGTTATAAGGATAGGACTTTTGTCTTCCATGCCACCTGATGGAAAGTGCGCATAAAGACTAAGGCGGTACACATCCATGACTGTAGTGGTCAGGAAAAACCATACCAATAAGGAAGTATCGAAGCGTTTTGTTAGACTTCTTGGTTCTACTGGTAAAAAAGTTAAGATACTTAAGGAGAGCACTCTGTACTTGATTCCGGTCATAAATATGTAATAAAAGTAGGTACTTAATTTTTCACTAGAATTCCCTAGTAAATAAAGTTTTGTTATAACTTGGTTCAATAAATACGCGAATCTTAAATGGCGGCCGGTACTTACGTTGACAGATAGAACAGTTAGCAAAAAAATTTTTTTTTTCAGTTTAGTAATGATAATAAAAAAGTAGGTTCTTAAATTAACTAAAAAACCCGAATGCGGAGTAAAGTAAGTTTCTACTAAAAGCACTAAACAAATCCATAAGATTAGAAGAGCGTTTATTTAATATTTATTAAAAAATGTAGCGGCAGGATGGACAAGCTAACATAATATATATATAGTATTAAACTGTATATTTTGTGATTCTTTACTAATATAATGCTTACAAACGTAGATCACACTAAAAGTCTTGCGTAACTTAAAAAACAAACATAAACATAATTTTTGGATATCACATGATCCAAAAATTATGTTTATTGCTTTTTTAAATACACTCTTGTACATTTTAAACACTTTTTTCATGCGATCGAACCCATTTTTAAACCAGGACTACAGATCTGATTTTGGGGAAATTAGACTTCACAGGTTGCTAGGTCGGGGCTATGTGCAGGATGGGCGACGAGTTCTACTTTTCGAAAGCTAAAAATGACTTTGTTTTGTTGGCCGTGTATGAAGAAGCGTTGTTATGATGTATGAGAACGCGGCAATAGTAAACAAATGGTAGATTAACATTCTGAATTCACCTTTTTGACCTTCAAGTGTGATTGTGCAGAAGGGACCCGTAGTAGAGAAAAAAACGCCATTATGTATTATTTTTTTCATTGGAAACCGTGCTGTTTTGGGATGGAAGGACCTTATGTTCGTTTCTGTGCACCTGCCAAAGTAAATAACAAAATTTCAGGAGAATCCTTCACCGGGATCATCCTAACATTTGTTTATCACAAGAGTCCTCGTTTTCACTATCGTATCTACTCGATATCTGTTTCAGAATCAGTGCTTTCTGGTCCTAATTTCATATTTAAATTATCTATTTCTTGTTCTATGTTTACATTTCTTGTCCAGTATTTATCGCGAAATTTAAAGCACGCTCTTAAAATTTTGAGTTGAATGTCTAACGAAATTATAATAATTAAATATAGTATTATATTGAGTTATTTTCAGTTGTGGTAGAAGTATTTAGAGGTCATTAATTTATTTAAAGTTTTTCAAACGTAAATAAAAAGTAATAAAAAGTAGATCTTTTATAATAATTAATAATTATAATTTTTATAAGCATTAAAATTCATCATAGAGCAATAAAATAGCAGTTTTACCGTTATGTATACTGTAGGTATGTATTTACTGATAGTCACTAATTCACTTGATAAATAACTTAAGTTCATCAGAAGGTTGCTAATATGTAGACTGGGTGCGTGAAATTAAAATCAATTAAATATAATATTCACTGTATTAAAACATTATTTGTGTGATACAATATATAAAATTAAAATTAAAAGATCAAATCTCTGCCAGTTGCGTGTATGTCTTTAATTCGATGTGCAACGTCGTCATTCCATGCAACGACGCAACACAACTTTTTTAAAAACGCCCACCATTTACAGCCCTTATTTAACGTTGGTTAAATAAGCGTTTTAAACGGTGGATATAACTGGTTTTATAAAAAACATCAAATAGTTATTACCGTAACACAGAAATGCTATGTTAACAAAAACAAACAAAAACATATGTGATAGTTTGGGCGATTTTGTGGATATATTTTAATTTAAATAACAAAATGACTTTACATATATTAGGTATACATGACAATAAGAGAAACAGTTATCGTAATCCAGAGATCACCAACGAAAAGCGAAGCAATAAAAAAATGTAACATGTCATTATTTATTAAGGCACATAAGAATGTACCAGTAAATCAAGGATATGCATTAAATTATTCCTTTATTTAAGTTTAAGATTAAATCAAACAAGTGGCAAACATGTAAAAAATAAATAAAACAAAATGAAGTAATACTCCAAGTATCATCATGTATCTCCTCATTCCGTGTACAAAATGTCTTCGATGTAAAAGTTAATGGCCTTTTTTAGTGGCCTTTTTGACCGCATCTTCATTTGCCATCAAGTGAGGTCAAACGCGGGTTGAGTCGCCAATAAAAAATCGGAATCCACGATTTTCTTGGCATTGGTAGAACCTTAAAACGTAAGTTACACCAATGTTTAAGTTACCCAAAAAAGGTGAATGTCAGATGACATTGAATGGTTCAAAGTTATCTGATATTTATGTGATGTGCAAGAAATTTTTAAATTATGATTTTTCATCATCTATACATATAATAAAATGGTAGGAAAGTCAAAACTGTACATTGAATATTTTTTTAAAAGAATACTTGGGGTATGATCTACAATCGAAACAGAAACAAAAAATATAGTTTTTAGAATTTTTGTCTGTTTGTCTGTTTGTCTGTTTGTCTGTTTGTCTGTTTGTCTGTTTGTCTTTCCGGGATAAACTCAAAAAGTACTGCATGGATTTACTTCAAATTTGGCATGAAGATAGTTAAGAAGTCGGGTCAACATATAGGCTACATATCACGCTAGCAGTGTTATAATCGTAGGTGCGTTTGGTGCTGCATAGCGTTCACGCAGACGACGTCGCGGGCAGCAGCTAGTAATTTAATATTTACACTTAACACGTTAAATGAATCAAAACAAATTAAATGAAAATCAATGCAAACACATAACATCCAAGAAGAATCAAAACCTTGTCTGTTTTAAACAGCTTTTATATGTATATTTTATTACGGAATGTAACTCAGTAAAAAACTTCCGCCCTTTAAACTTAAGTAGCATGTTTGACATTATGCTACTTACAAAAAATATAAAATCCATTTCAGACTGTATTTAGATTTTTTTACACTATATTTAAGAAGAACGTAAATAAAAACATAAGTACTTTTTCTATTCAATGCTTGAATTAAATTCAAAGTTGCCCAAGATGACTGTTCTAATCATAATGATTATTATTGTGGAACATATTATTTTATACAGTTGCTCAAATAGTGGCGTATTGCAGGGATGTATAGCGTTCGGCTATAACACACTCGTGCTTTACCTTTTCCGCACTCGTGCGTTTTCTTTCCCAACTGTCAAAATGATGTCTATAAAAAGAAAAAACTAACCACGAAGTTTTTATTTTGAGAATCAGAAGTTTTTATGATTTATGCAAATATTTCTATAAAGAAGCTAGCGCTATTTTCTTTATTGTTGAGTTTATTGTGTTTTTATTTTCTTATTAAATTGCTTCAATTTTTCGCAACTGTATTAAAAGTAGTTGTTCAGTACACGGAACCGTCATTACAACTTGTTCCGACTGGGTAGACATTTGTCGGAACTCTATGCAATGACAGGCTTTCCGCAGTCGTAATGAAATATACTATTACAGTAATTTTAAATACACACTTTTAAAACATTTTACAGGATACAATGAAGATGAAAAATTCCCCTATCCCATAATTGAAGATAAGGACAGAAGCTTAGCAATGAAACTTGGGATGCTGGACAAAGACGAAATTGATATGTCTGGCATTCCGCTGACGGCTCGTGCAGTATTCATTGTTGATCCTAACAAGAAGTTCCGGCTTTCTCTCCTATATCCGGCTACAACGGGCCGCAATTTTGAGTATGTTAAACTATTATTTACTAATCTAAGATATTCGGTAACCCTGTAGATTAAAGAAAATTTTGAGTGGTTGCTAAGTATATAAACAAAAATACAAAATTTAGGCGGTCTTATCGAAAATGTATCACTGATGCCCGTCTGCAATAAACTCTACAAAGCATAAACTTAGCTAAGTCATGCCTAATCATGCACTAACCAGTTTACGTTAAGTGACTCCTAGAACGATCGTTGTCTAACAAATTGAACAAAATGTACGAAAAAGTCTCTTTCGATACAAAATTCGATTTTATACCAATTATATGTACATAAACTCACTTTAATATATTTTTTGTTATTTAGGTAAATGATTTTTGTAATCGCTAATAGTCGCATCATTTAAACTTTCCGCGCAAAGCGTCGCACCAGTACCTACATTTGCCTACATTCTGGCCAACCTCAGCAGACTAGTAACGTCGTATTTTCTGGAATGTGAGTTCATTGCAAATCGTTGATTAATAATCCAAAACAAAGTTACTTGTTACTTACTTGTTTCTGTAATACCTGTGCCTTATAGTTATTTAAATTAAAATGAAGAGCAGACGATCTACAAAATTAATACAATTAGTGTTCAATACGTCATCAGCTAGAGAAAGACAAATAAAAGTTTTATTACTGGAGATTGTAATTAATTTTTCGCTGTCGTGAAAAATCGTACATTTGTCGATACGACCTTATGCTTTCTTGTCACTTGTCCTGTCTGGCGGTTTATTTGACATGATCGAAAAGTAATATTAGGTCCTTACATATGTTTTGTCGTACTGTCCACTTTAATCTCAAATATTTCCTCTTTGGTTTAGAATTCCAAATTCAAATTTATACAGCTATACAGAAAACCGTATTTTTTTTCTTTTTTTTACTTTTGGTTTTTTCTCTGCGTCATTGAGTTTACAAAATGGTAAATTTAAAATTTCGCGTTATTTACCAATATGAGTCCGCCGTGGGACCAGTGCTGCAGAAACGGCTCGAACAATTAATTATGTGTATGGCAGTGGCGTCGCTAGAGAAAGCACAGTGCGTTTTTGGTTCCAACGTTTTTGTTCTGGAAATTTCAATCTACAGAACAATCCTCGTGGACGGCCGGAGACCAAAGTCGACAATGAAGAATTGAAGGCGAGTGGAAGCGGATCCATCGCAAACTACGTCAGAGTTAGCTGCAGGCTGCGGTGTTAGTGATAAAACTGTTTTAATCCACTTGAAACAAATTGGGAAGATAAGAAAGCTCGAAAGGTGGGTACTTCATAAATTGAGTGAAGCAAACCGACAAACGCGCGTCGACTGCTGCGTTACATTACTGAACCAGCATAATAATGAAGGTATTTTAAATCGAATCATTACCTGTGATGAAAAGTGGATACTCTACGATAATAGGAAGCGCAGAATGCAATGGCTGAACCCCGGTGAACCATACAAATTCTGCCCCAAGAGAATATTAACTAGAAAAAAGATATTGGTCAGCGTTTGGTGGACTAGTGCCGGTGTGGTGCACTACAGCTTCCTTAAATCTGGCCAGACGATAACTGCAGATATCTACTGTAGTCAGCTCCAAATAATGATGAATAAACTAGCCGCTAAACAACCGAGACTGGTTAATCGCACAAGGCCACTGCTTCAGGACAACGAAAGACCACACACTGCAGAACAGACTGCTACCAAATTAAAGGAGCTTCAATTGGAATGTTTAAGACATCCACCGTACTCCCCGGACCTTGCTCCAACAGACTACCATTTTTTAGAAATTTGGATAACTGTTTGCAGGAGAAAAAATTCAACTCCGATGAGGCAGTCCAAACCGCTTTCAAAGATTTTATTGATTCCCGTCCTAATGTTTTTTAGAAAAGGTATACATTAACGACCTATGAAATGGCAGAAGTGCATAGATAGCATTGGATCATACTTTGATTAATAAAAAAATAAACGACTTTTATTCCTCCCATACAAAACGCCAATTCCATATCCCATACAACACTATAAATAAAGTATTGTGGGAACTTGTATAGCTCAGGTTTCTTCAAGTGAATTGAAGGAGAAAGGAATATTCTTGTTGGAGATGATGTATTTTATGTGAGATGAGTAGTTTATGAAGCGAAATGGTTATGTTCGACATAACATAAGCTTGTGTTCTTTGATTCATCTCTATTAGAACCTCCCGCATTAACGCGTAATCTGATAGTGTTTATAATGACTATCGCAGAATTAAAATCTAGGAATTTAGTTATCATCTCTTCTAGATCTCAATGAGATATTAAATTATGGACAGTAAAGAGCACTTGGTCCAAGGCCAAAATTCTGTGACGATCCTACCACGAGCCTACTTTTTAGTGCTAATTACCTATGGTTATCAGCATTATGCTTATCCCCTTAATCGACCTTACCCTGACTAACACATTTTGGAAAACAACCATCAAATTGTAAACGGTCACTAGACGACCACCAAATTGTAATATAATATACGCGATAAATCCGGTTAAAAAGTGTTTTATTTAATAGGTCACTAGACGACTTTACGCCAAAGTATACTCGTGTTATCGGGCAATGGTGATTGATTGAAGTTGTGTGGAAAGAGCTGTTGAAGTTGAATGAAATAAAAGTAAACATTGCAGTTTAAAAAATGTACGTGGTAAATTTAAAAATAGGGAGATCAATATCATAAACTTTCATTGAATTGATAAAACATCACAGTGTTTAAAAAAACAGTGTCTGTAATTTTGCCAAACATCCTGTAATAACTATTGGCACAATGGCGTTTGTGCATGACACGAGTGGGCATTTTAAAATATGGCGTTATGAATGTGTTTTATTATGAAAAGGGTTACGGAAGTAGCACCACTGGGCGCAGCTGATAGTTAAGGGCATAAGAGGCCATGGACATGGGATTGTTTTTGATGATAGAAGGAACGGCGTTTGGTCGACCCAACGCTAAGCTCAAATAGCTCGTACTATTGTTTATGTTATATCACTGGATGACAACAACAACACAACTTCGTCTCCCTTTGGAGTAGGCAGAAGAGAACGCCAATTGTCGCGATCCAGACATACTTCTATCGCTTCCTCCACGTTGATCTTTACATGACCGCCGGTAACGGGCACTTTTAACGAGGCCCTTTTTAAGTATGTCACTAAATTGGACATATTTGGTGACACAAAATTGGTTGGTAATACGTTCGGACAGAATGATTCTTTCATGTATCATATTTCAGTTTAGTTGGCTGTTAAATAGCTAAGGCGGTTGCTGTTGCTGATCGTAACCCCTAACGTGTTTGGATTCAGTTGTAATCAAGACATTATCGATAACGTGTATTGGTCAAGAGTTCGCCTGCGAGTGCGAAGTCCCGGCTTTCGAGTCTTTGATGGGAGTTTTGGAAACGCAACTTTTCTTAACTGAACGTTCTTTTTGGATTAATCTAGGATTAATACTGAGATATCCGCGAGTTTCGCTGGGAGGTCTCCATAGCGCAAGCTTGTAATGCTTACTTTTGGGATAAATTTGGGATAGTGTACCTAGTATCATTTGGGTAATACCTACATATTTATGACAGACATTAAACCTAAATAATGTCAAAATTATTGAATTTAACTTAAAAAATATAACGTTGTCCTAAAAGTGGCGTTATTTTGATATTCAGAAACTAATTAACAATAACATGGAATAACTCATAAATGTTGGTCATTACTGATTGGTGCATAAAATTATAAGTACCTACTAGTTTTATGAGAATCAGATATTAGGTGGATTTTATTATTTTTTATTTTATTTTATTTATTTTTTTTATATTTGATTATTGGCTACGGCCGCGTTTGACCTCAGTCTCACCTGATATGTGAAGATGCGTTCGAAGATGAAAAAGAACACGTGTAAAAAAAAAATATTGCCGGAACATATCACCACTGGAGCGGTACTATTTGGCGGCAGATTTTATATGAAGGGTGGTCGTTAGCCAGTCGGACCCTGACGGGATCCTACCACCAAGCGGGGGCCACTCGGATTAGTCGCCTTTTAAGACACGCTTATCCAAAGACGGCATGACTATTCTAAGCCGACCCTACACGGCTCGTATTATATTCTTCTCGTTACATTCCCTTAAATTCCCTTAAACCTTACATTCCCTTAAACTTCCACCTTTGTAACAAGCATTCTTAAGATTCGAAAACTATAAACTGAATTATTTTGGTTTCAGCGAAATCTTGCGTGTGATCGACTCTATGCAACTGACCGACCGAGCGAAAGTCGCTACTCCCGTTGACTGGAAGGTGAGTCATACAATGCTATTTCCTAGGTCCTTATTTATAAACCGCTCTCAATTCTATAGGTAACTGAACCCAAGAGCCCATACAATTAGCGGAACTTAAAGAGTCTTACAGCTACGAGCGTTTTATTGACCGGTTCAGTTTATTATACAAACACTTGAATACAAAACAAAAGCTTTCGTCGTTCAAACAAATGTTTCCGTATTTATTATATTAATGAACAAAATATTACAATAATTGTATTGTATTTTAACAAGTTTCATCGAAACAATTGCAAAAAGGCTATGTGGTTAAATAAATAAAGGTAGCTAAACTCGTCGGTTCGACTAGCTAAAAATCTTGCTATTTCACTTAGATTCCCGCGCAACCTGTTCATGACACGCACCATATTATTCTAACTTTATCAGCTTCTTATTTTTTTGGAGTACCGTTTGGAGTAGACATTGCATCCTTATCGTTACGTCCATGTTAAGTGCAATGCAACGAATAACATAATAATTATTAAAATACTACGTCCATAGTCATTAATTTAAAGTCAAATTTATAAGGTAGAAGACAAGAAGAATATTGCGTACTCTTTCTGGCAAATACATATACAAAACTTCATGAATATTAAATGAATTCATTCCATTTTAGGTACATGCTTTCAAATAAAATAATTAAAAAATCAGTTTGTTCACTTCTGCACTATTAATCTATGATGATGATATGTAGTTTCAATGAAGTGTTCCCACGACGGCACTTCCCAGGAAGGCGCTCCGTCCAATATAAATGTTATTTCACATCATTTTGTACAGTCACAGCAAGAAATAAATCATTTAAACTACATTCGCTAAGTATCCAAATTAAAAGTCAAAGAAAATTGAATTCAAATACAAAATACAAAAAAATGTTCATAAACAGTATACTTATATCTCAGATATCAACATTTAGAAAAACAATTAAAAAATAAAGATTTCATTTAAAAAGAAAAACAAATATAAAATATAAAACGAAATATTTAATTTTAAACAATAATTTAACCGTGAGCTTATGTATTAAAAGCTTACAATATTTATATACAAATATTTGTTAATCTTTTAATACATAAGCTAACACTTATTTTATCGTTCAATAAATCATTAACTATTGATTGGATCACCACATCTTAGTTCCCTGTCTTTCGCCGCTTTCGGTGCAGCTCATCGATGTGGTGATCCATCTGTTCAATTTTGAACGCGGACTCCACTGCCTCCTTATTAAAAAAATCAATAACCGAGTATACATTTTTGTAACATTTTTTATTAAGCCGGTTGTGTCAACCTTCCACGTGGTTATTCGTCCTATATGGCTCTCCGTGGTTAGATATTTATTCGGCTTTGCTTAACCATATAGTCTTTAAATGCCGATGCGGCATTACTGGTATATAGTTTCGTGGAAGGTAGGCCAAAGCGATACAATGCGCAAAAATTGTTTGCCTATTTCGAAAAGACCAAGCGCTTTCGCCTTTCTCCACATGGCTTGGCTGTAGTAGAAAAAGCACCCACTGACCCTAGCTTCAGGAAACACTTCATGAATAGCACTGATTGCTTCTATTTCAAAATCAATTTTGAAGTGCTCCGGATTAGGGTTGGGGAGTTTTTCTTTGAAAAGGCGAAAGAGCCTGGCATATGTGTTTTGCGTTTTATTTGGCAACGGGGCAAAAATTAAAGGCACTAAAACACCATTTCCCAAATCCACGTGTATTGTATAGATTTGGTAAAATGGTGTTGGTGCAACCTTAAAAGTTCCATCTACATAAAAAGATTTCAAATTTTGTAAAATATTTTTGCCCTTTTGCGAAATAAAACACAAAATTCTTTCTTCATCACCATCATCAATTAATAAAAAAAAAATCAGAGTATGATTTTGAAATAAAAATTTCACTGGGAGTGTTAAAATTCGTTTTTTTTAACTTCAAGGAATTTGTTGCGTAATCGATAAAGAGAACTTTTTACGCTTGTAAAATTTAGGATCATGATTCCGGATGTTTAAAATCGGCCATTGATTCTTCAAACAGGGATGGTGTCATCATGGCCTCATCAATGGCTCTGGCAACTTGCTCGGTCCTAATATTTGGTACACATGTATGAGCACTTTTCCTTATTATTTTTGATTGCTGCAACCCGTATTAAAGTTCTATATCTAAATTAGCGAAACATGTCGCCATTTAAGACAGCTTTTGCTGTAAAAGTCGTATAGTCACTTCGAGTGCTCGGTCTTGTCGTTCCAAAATAAACCTTATTTCCCAAATAATAAATCACACAATCCCACAATGACGGACATCTAGTGAAGGATAGTCATATAGGGGCTTAACAAATTTGGCAACATGATATTCATTAAAATATGTAGTTAATTTTTTTTGCTTTATTTTCTCTCTTTGAAGAAAGAAAGAGATGCAGTCACGCAGATGTTATGATATCTCCTCGACCGCGCTGCGCTCCTGGTATAGTTCGGCCGTTCAGAGAATGCGTTCCTGACACCTATCAGTTAGTCACGACTAGTGATGGGCACAACATAACACTGAGTTCGTTACCGTTCCTGCACAATGAAACGCCGCGTTATTTTTAAGATTATTTTCGTTTTAAATTTGCGGAATCATTAAAAATTTGTATTTTAGTAATTTAAGTGGTAACCAAGAAAAGGTAACATTAATATAATAAAATTGTTTTTTTTTTATTTTTATGTTACAAAGTTACAATCTGTATTTCTATGCAATAAAGTATATTGAATTGAATGTGCGTACAGAATATTAATCAGACTCCGATTCGCTTGAGGAGGTAGTTTCTTCATCATCATCTTCGCCTACATGTATAATTATTTTATTATCAATAACAGTTTCAATCCTAATATCTCGGTCAAAATGTTCCATAATCAGGTTTTTAGTCTTTCAACAACCTTTGCCCAGTCATGTCTAGTGACTTCCCCGCAGGCTTCTTTTAATAGGGTCATCATCTTTTTCGTTCTGAACGGCGGGGAAGTATTGTGGCGAGCGGCGTAACCTTTTATTTGAGCCCAGATTAGCTCAATCGCGTTATATTGGCAATGATACGATGGAATTCTTAGAACGCGATGACCGTACTCCAGAGCCAGTTCATCGATTTCGTATCGCACATTTGCCGCTTTATTTTCTTTAACTAATTTAATTAGCTCTGCTTTTAGCAGCTGCATATATGCCTTTTTCTTGTAACCAACTTTTTTTCGCGCATTCGGTTTGGTTTTAGTTTTATTTTTTAATTTAATAAAAGTTATCTTATAGTCCATTATTTTCAAATTCTTAAAAAGAAAAACGAAACGTATTATTTCATAAAGTATACCTGTTTAAGAACAGATTACGATACTGTTATTATTAGCACAGCACTACAAATATGAAGCTTTGACATAACCTTGTAATAGCGCAGTATAGATTTTGAAAAATATTGTTTACCAAGTTATTTGACACTCAGTTTGGCACAAAATCATAAAATTCATTGATTATTGATATAATAATGTTGTTTTAATGCTCATCAATTGTTAAAACGGTAAACAACCAGCAAAAATATTTTTTATCGTAACTGCAACGCCATTACAAAGTTACGTCGTCAGTTCAATCGCGATGTGTCAGGAACGCATTCTCTGAACGGCCGAACTATAGTTCAGTGATTTTCACTAAATTTATTTAAACTTTTATGAATTAAAAAAAACGAAGCTAAAACACGACTATGCTCTTTCGTGGTCCATGGGGAAGGTTTAAAACGATGCACACACACATTTCGTACTTTATTAGATAAGTTTATAAAATAATTCTATTTGCTTGATTTTATATTCAAATTCATTTCGTCTACGTGTGTACTACCTAGATTTTGACGTTCATCCGATGGAGCGCCTTCGCGGGAAGCGCCTTCGTGGGAACAATTCATTTCAATACCATGACATTCCCGAGTTTTGTCGTTTTGGGAGACACAAAATTGTTCATTTAAAGCAATCTAGCGCTGTCTTTTTATATATTTTTTTATTTTATAAATAGTTTGATTAGAGGTCGATGCTAGATTTCTCTCCGCGCTCTTGTCATTAAAATGTAATGTTGCGTACAGATTGCTGTAATGGAACTTGTAATATAACATTCTGCGCACTACACGTCCTAATACGGAACGTGCGCAGAATGATACATTACAAGTTGCATTACTAGCAATCTGTACGCACCATTACACATTTTTTGTTCGAGATAACTTCTCTATACGTAGTACTAATATCTCAAATGTCAAAAACTTTGAACGTGTCTCTATGGAAAAGAAGTCATTGCGTAGCAGTTACTTTCGTTAAGGCTACTTAGCTCTATTTATAGCAAAAATATATTGCATCATTATAATCGTTGTAGGAAGGAAACTGTGTCGCATTTTTCGTTATTGCTTCCGATCTTCGACTACGCAGAATGTTCTTTGGAGGCTGATGTGAAAATACTCATTACTTTTACAAAACTTTTAAGCTTTAGCTTAAAATAGGACCATGTTTCCGTTAAAGTGTCTTCTTCTCCATGGTTGTCCACATTTCTTGCATGTATTGGTAGAAAGTACAATAAGTAATAAATAAATAATATAAATACCTATATCCCGAAGAAAATAAGAAAAACGAAATACTTGGTACCTATAGTTCTCTTTGGTAGCGTACCCATGCGTTGCGTAGTTAATTCTTTAACTTTCGGCTAAGTTTACTCAGTTTATAATTAATGTTTACTTTTTATTATATTTTTTCGCTTCATGAATGGTCTCAAACTATCACGCCCTTGAATATCAAAAGTGACCCACCAGTCACCCTGTGTATATTTTTTAATAATATTGTTAACTAATGGGGTCAGTGTCAAACACGCGGGGTCCTCCACAATTGGGTCCCTCGGCAACTTGAAAATTAACTTTTAGAAAACGCCCCCAAAAAGTCTTTCTTTTTCAGTAAATTTTTTATAAGCAAATATAACTAAATTTAAATTGTCCTTGCGAGGTTACCAACTAACTGTGCTACAAACATCAAAACTATTAGGCATAGCCTTCATTGCTGTTGAAAGAATAGTGAAAGAGCACAAAGTCACAGGAAGTCCGGAAGTACATTATGAGGGACGGCACAGTGGACGTATGTCGAGCGTACCGCCAACCTGTAGAGTCCCTCGGACATGTAGGTTTGGGCATTTCGAGGAGAAATTACCAATGTGCTAAAAGGACCAAAGTGCTAAAATGACTATAGTGCTATAATTACCGATATCAAAATGTCTAAATATTCATAACGTCCATGATACATGAGTGCTAAAATTACCAAAGTGCTGAAATGACTGAAAAGTAATATAATTATGCCCTCCAGCATCTTAGATTCCATGGGATCGAAAGATTTTTTCTTGGATTCTTTTTTCTTACTTTTCTATTTTTACGGGATTGAAGTACACTATCAGCGCCTCTATAGAACAGGAGTTAACTTCGATCCTATTGGTTTTGAAAGGATTCTAAGATATTGTTTCAATGAACAATCTTATTAACCTGTTTCTACAACCAACTAGGATAACAAAGACCACTGCAACTTGTCTAGATAATGTGTATTCTGATCCAACTCCAGTATATTCATCAGTAATAAATAAACTAAGCTCTGAAGAGTACAATGGTTGTTCCAGTCAATGACAAACGTTTGGAGAGATTTTGATGTGGTCTAATCAACAATATGCCTACTATAGCCCACTCCAATAATGTAAATTTACAATACAGTAACTTAAGTAGATTAATAAATAAACAACATGACAGTGTATTTATTCCGAAAAAAATCTATCTAAACCAGTGTAAATCATTTAGTGATTGGGCAACCACAGGTATACATATCAGTAGAAAGCACCTATATGATCTCTATCATGAGAAATCATATAACAAAAATGACACCTTTTGCAACTATGTCAGAACTTACTCAAAGTTATTTAAAAAAGTTTGTGCCGCAGCCAAATCAATGTATTTAGGTAATAAGATTAAAAATAGTGCTAATAAGACTAAAACTACTTGGAATATAATTAATAAGGAAACTGGGAAAGTTAAGAATCGCCATAGTGAGTTTAAGCTTGTTATTGACAATACAATAATTAAAGCAGATGAAAATGTTACGACAGCATTTGAGAGCTGTTTTGCTGACATTCCAGTTTCAACTACTAAATCATTAAACTCATTACCTGTGGCGGCTGAATCATTGCTCAAAAATCATGTGAGCGAGTGCAAGGTGTCATTCAAGTTCCAACCCATCGCCACCGGGGATATTATTAAAACATTTATAGAACATGAGTAAGACAATTGATATTAAAAAGACAACTGATCTCTGGAGCATATCTGTTGAAATATTAAATTCTATTATAGATGTAGTTGAAATATTTAACAACTGTATTATTAGTGGAGAGTTTCCTGATTTAATGAAGCATAGTAAGTAAAGTTATTCCTTTATTTAAGTCGGGTAGCACTACAGACCCTACTAATTTTAGACCAATTTCAATTCTACCTACTTGTAGTAAAATTTATGAAAAAAATATTCTTAATCAACTCTTGGCCCATTTCACCTATAACAATTTACTTCATAATAAACAATTTGGATTCACAAATGGCCGTTCAACAACTGATGCTGGTGTTGAACTATTTGAAATAATCACTGGTGCCTGGGAGAGGTCACAGATGCCCTAGGTGTATTTTGTGACCTATCTAAGGCATTTGACTGTGTTCAGCATGACACTCTCATCAGGAAACTCCACCACTATGGCATGAAAGGCACTGAACTCAAACTTTTGAATTCATATCTAAGTGATAGAATTCAGAAGGTTGAGGTAAACCGGAAAAGGTCGGCTGGGTCGGTTGTGAGAATGGGAGTGCCCCAAGGATCAATTCTGGGCCCATTTCTGTTTCTAGTCTATATAAATGATCTACCCTTTATGGTAGGCAATAATCACGAGATTGTATTGTTTGCTGACGACACATCATTAATTTTTAAAATGATAAGACAGCAAATAAACTACGACGATGTAAACAATGCTCTCGCAAATGTTGTTCAGTGGTTCAATATAAATAATCTAGCTTTCAATGATAAAAAAACTAAATGTATAAAATTCTCTGCACCAAATCTAAAACAAGTTGAGTCTGATCTGCGGCTTAATGGGAACAGATTGAATCTAGTAGATAATACTGTTTTTCTTGGAATTACCTCAGATTCTAAATTGCAATGGTGCGCCCATATCTCACAACTAGCGAGTAGACTTAGTTCTGCAGCTTTCGCGGTAAAGAAGTATATTTTAGTTATTTTCATAGTATAATGTCCTATGGCATCCTACTTTGGGGCAATGCCGCAGATATTGACACGATATTTACACTGCAGAAAAGGGCTATTCGTGGAACGTATAAACTTGGAAACAGAGAATCTCTTCGAGAAAAGTTTAAAGAGGTTGGTATCTTGACCCTTGCATCACAATATATTTGTGAAAACATTATGTATATTTATAAGAATAGTAATAAATTTAAAACTAGGAAAGATAATCATGATACAAATTACTCTGTAAGAACTAGGAACGACCATAAGTTAGCGTTTCCTAAATTAAGGCTGGCTAAAAGCAGCAAATCATTTATTGGAATGTCAATACGTATATATAACAGAATTCCGAAGTCAATTCAATCCCTACCATTCAATAAATTTAAATCAATCATTAAAAACACTTTATCTCGAAAAGCTTATTATAAAACTAAAGATTACTTAGATGATAAAAAGGCATGGGATTAAGCACAACAGGATATTTCTAAAAGTTTCCAATTACTTAATAATTTTGTTTACGGCTTGGCTGTGCGGTATATATATGACATGCTGGTGACTGTCCCACTCACTTATTTTCTTGTCAAGACAACAGCAAGAACGTCATGCTCCCTCAGGCGGCATGGCTAGTGGTAGCGTCGGGTATCGGGTCACCCTCTTCCCTAAAATATGGTTGAGGAGGGTGATGGCTGGCGCTTGCGTTAACTCGTGAACGGGTGCTGCTAGCGGTGCCAGGTCGTTTTGCTAATGATACTATGACTATTTTATTCTATTCTTGTTCAAATACTCTGGTCCCAGTATGTCATGTTCGTATTGTGCATCCATAGCTCATTGCATCTGCTATGTAAGCAATTTGGTTGTGGCATGACATTGGCTCTCACAATTAGCTGTCTTGTGTTTGTTTTTTTTCATGTCACGGTCAATTTGTACTGTACCTATTTGTATTAATTTGATAATTCTGACTGAAAAAGAGTGCCAAGAGTTTTTTTCCGCCGGCTTTTTTTGTCTCTTGGTCTACTGTAATATCTTATTTAACAACTATCAACAACTAGTTAAAGCCGAAGTATGTGATGACTGACTTCATCAAGTGTTTTGTGAAATTCCTAAGATGAATAAAACTATTTGAATTTTGTATTTTGTCCGACAACTATATGCCTCCCTCATATGTTGTACTTTCTTAGGTTAGGTAGAAGGGGTATTACAAGTGGTATTTAATTGTCGTATTAAGTCTACATTGTTTTTAAGTAGGTACCTATTCATAGAAAGCCAGCACGATGTTAAGCCAGGACTTTCTAAAACGCCGTATTAGAGCTATACGCCCATAAGTATTAAAGTACCAGGGGAGCAGAAGTTACTGGAGGGAAATTATGAAGTTTATATTTATTTTTGAAACCGTCTCGTAAAAGGCGACAAATCGGCCTGGGTAGCGACCACCCTTGCAAATCTGCCGTCAAATATTACTGATCCAGCTATGTGTTCCTGTAATATTTTATGAAGAGCCAGTAGTTACTTCCCTAAGCCTTGTGCTTTCATCTCCCTTTACCATCAAGTGAGATTGAAGTGAAACGGGGGCTTAGTTTATATAAAACGAAACCAGTCGCATAGCTTTGATCTCATTTTTAATTGCGTACTTTGTAAAATTCCTAAAATGCTAGCTACTAGGGAAGCATACGTAGGTTTGCTGGCAATTATTTATTTGGAATTACTTACTAAATATTTCTAAACTTTGGTCATTTTAGCACTATGGACATTTCAGCACTGTAGTCGTTTTAGCACTATGGTCATTTTAGAGTTATGGACATTTTAGCACTTTGGTCATTTCGCTCCGAAAGGGTTTTAGGTTATTCGGTTTTTGCATAGACGTCTCTTCTATCAGAAACATGCTGGAGGTCGTTCTCGAAAACGACAGCACCAAGCTCTACTGGCATAAGCTCATTACCGGGAGTCAGGGACAGGACTTCTAGATAATAAATCTGATAATCGCGTTAATGTACCGATAGTCATCTTAGGTGTTTTTGGTGGGCATAATTATCCCACATAGCGTCGAGGCCGAGATGGAAATGTGGGAAGTTGTGGCCACTGAAATCATTCCGGTTCTTATATCCGCAAACGGTTCGACCCCAGTCACATTGGTAAGACAACTTGAATGGCTGGAATGCGCCAGTGGGAGTCGAGTAACAAAAGCGCCTAAAGCGCGTAGTTTTAGATAAATAATATTTCGTCTACCTAAGACAAATATTCAATACTTCTAAAATGTTCAATACTTCTAAACGAAGTAAAACTCGATGCATGATTTTGAATGGACTGTTGAAATTGTGCATTACCAATTGCAACAATATTAGGTTGCGTCAATTGCGTTTGGACACACTTCAAATAATAATCATAATTCATATTATTACGGTAGTCACCACTTCTATGGTTGACTTTAAACATGGACAAGGTGCCATTTTTTTCATTCATTTTTTGCCGCGTTGCTTTGGCGTAGAATCTATTGTCCCTGGGATAAACATGCTATAAAAGTCAACTAATTTGAGTGGCCCCTGGTTTATGGAAGGAGCCCTTCTGTCCGCCGGGCTACCTACCACCCTGATCAATCAAAATCTGCCACTAATGACGCCAAATGACGGAAGTCAAAGACATTCCGGTTCGCAAATAATTGAGCAGGAGTCACCAAGCTGCTTGGATTGCTATTGCATTCATTTTTCCAATATTTTTACAAATTTTACAAAACGTTTTTGGTTTTGGGACCTCAAAAGCTTACCTCGATCATGTTTTTGGAACCATTTAAAGTTTATTATAAACCTAAGAATAAACGAGAGATAAAATCAATTCATTAATTTATTATCTAAAAACAAATAGTAGGAATAACGGGATAAAAAGTACCCTTTGTGCTATCCCGGACTGTATCCTATCATCATGCCAAATTTCACCCAAATCCGTGCTGCCGTTTTGCCGTGATTGAGGAACAAACATCCATACGTCCAAACTTTCACATTTATAATATTAGTAAGATTTATTTGACATTCCCCATTGAATTTTAGTCACTATATTTTCCTCTTCATAATGTAAAATAAAACTGTTTTTTTTTTCTGACTACAAGGACATAACTATTGCTCTTATGATTTCAAAGATTAGTGTTTCGAAGTATGTTTTATTTATGCCTAGAGTCGGAGAAGATGATTGACATTTTATTCTCATAAATCTAAACTCAAATGAGTGTAAGCAATTGATGAAATTTTAAAATAATCGCTGCTCAGTGCCAGTTTGATAAATCCTTAATTAATCCTTAATCCTACTATTTTATTTTTCTTTATATTATCATGACGGCCTCCGTGGTGCGTTGGTAGAGTGTCCGGCTGTGGCGTGAGAGGTCTTGGGTTCTAGTCCGTGCCGGTTTAGAGGAAACGAAATTTTTCACTGGTTCGCGTCTGGTTGTATTCCCCCTAGTTCCGCTGTGTAGTATAAGGATGGCACATTAACAATATAATAGTATTGCTGAGAACCCTAACTTACATCTTAAAGTTAGGTAACTTACATCTATAACGTGTTTACAAGTAGAGATATGATTACAATAATAAAATGAGTAGTGCGGTACTTCTCACAATAAACTAAGTTCAGTAGCCATTACATAAGTATAATATACAAGGTGCTCTTTTTAATATCCCATAACTTTAAGGTTTTGTTTCTTACTAAAAAATAATACTTTTTGTCCAAGAATATGTGATTCAAAAGTATACTTTCCAAGATATCATCAATCTTAATATAATGAGTTCATAAATTATCACCCTTGTAAAATCTCTATAACATTCATTCAATAGACGCGTGTATAGCCATAGAATAAACAACAAAAACATTTTAAACATTGAGGAACGTTGCATACAATGTACAACGCAAAACGTTACGAACTGGGATTTTATTTATATTTTATTTAACTGTTCCTGTGCATAGCGATAAAAAAGGATAGAAAATGCCACTTCGCATAAAGGTGTTTTACATGTTTGAATTATTTTGTATTAAAAATAAAAACAAAAAATAAAATAAAATCGAACAATCATTCAAATGTTATTTGATTCTATTACATGGTCCTATTAATACCATAGAGTTATGGGAAATCAAGCGGAACATCTTGTACAAAAACTAACCTCGGGGCCACATAGTGTCAGTTTCGATAATTTATTTTATTATTGTTTTGCAGATGGGAGATGACTGCATGGTCCTGCCCACGGTTCCCGAAGATCAATTCGAGAAGGTTTTCCCGCAAGGGGTCACGGTGTCCAATATGCCTTCTGGCAAAAAGTACCTCAAAAAGACAGCCTGTCCAAAGCCCTAGACTTCTATCTGTCATATACCTATGTCATACTAATAGCTGATCTGAAATACTTGTCTTGTCTGTTTTGTGATAACTATGTTTGTTAAATTCCAATTTATATAAAATTCTAGTTTAATATTAAAGTTTATAAAACCAGTTATAGTATTTTTATGTAACAATGGCTTTGCACATATGCATCACATACTCATTTTACGTAATTATTCATAAAAGAATTTCCAAACTGGGGTCTTATTGTATAGGACCTAGGATAGCCTTACTTACACCACAAAGCACATAGTTTCAATATTGCCGACGCTTGGCTGTCGCGCTAGGGCTACTTTGGCTAATGCATTACCTACTATAGTGGAGTCATTTTAATAGGTAACATTTGACAAGTGTCAGTCTTAGGCATTTTCTTACAGCACAACCAAAAATTTATTTTATTTAGCTGACATAAGGAAACTTCAAATGTGAACTCTTAGTGTGGCCATCATACAAGGTGGGCCAAAAGAAATCACCCTATTGGAAGATGCTCTCATTTTTGCAAATGGCCACCAATGTCAAATCTATTTAGACATGGACTAGACAGATGCAGAATACAAGTGAACAAGCCACGGAGCAATACTCTCCCCAAGAACACGTAACAATGTTAAGGAAGAAGGGGACGATTTTTTTACCAAAATCATAATGAGCGATAAGGCTCATTTCCACCTCAGTGGGTACGTCAACAAGCAAAACTATCGCTTCTGGGGAACCGAAAATCCATGCATGATGCACGAGGCACCATTGACCATTGATATAAACTTCTCGACTTGACCAATAAAATTCTAAAAGGAAATTATAAAATTCTTAAGTAAAAGTATTAAAAAATAGAATCGAAGTTCTTCATTTAGAAAAAAGGGAGAGTCAAACAATATCGGATGACTTCTTTTGGCACACCTTGTATCTACTATCGTAGGCACCTACCTAGTTGTTCAAAATATTTTGAGATCTTATTTAACTTAGTTTGAGGCTGGCGTCCAAAAATTGTCACATAACTAAGGAACGTGGTTGACGGGCCGCGTTTGACGTCATGCTCCCCGAAGCTCCTAAAGTATTGTTCGTAGAGGAAAACTAATACGATCAAACCGGTAGGATTTTTTATCCTTTATTCGCTTAAGGGCAGATTCTAGTTACGGAAGATTCTGGTTATGGCAGATTCTTTTTATGACAGATTCTCGTTACGGCAGAAATTGGGCAACAAAAACTGTTATAATTCATACTAATCAGTTTAAAAATTGTTTTATTTAAAAAAACTGTTATGATTAAAATGTTACTATAGCATAACGATATTTAAGATAAATTTTTGTATTACTTTCTGACCTTGTGAGCATAGATTTATTTTAAAAACAGAAATAGGTACTAATTGGTATAATTTTATTATTATACCAATTAGTACCTAATTTTATTATTAAAATTAGGTACCAATTTTTATTATTTTGGTATTCTTTTTTTATTTTTTTTTGGTGTATTGGTATTGGTACACTCGGATATGGATTATATCATCCGTAATTTCATTTGAAAAGTACCTACTAGGGTAGCTGAAGTATGTAAGAGATAGCTAAATAAAATAAAACTCATACCTACTTTCAAGTTAACAACAACTAGATGAAGAAAGAAGTCAAATTCAGGATAAAAAAAATTCAACAAACAGTTTTTTATCAAACTCAGGCTGTGGCCAGAAACGATTAAAGAAAATAATAAAGAAAAACAAACTTATAAATGAAATACCTACTAATAAATTTTGAAGCCCTCGAATAAGTAATAATGCTTTTACAATAATTAGTTTTATAGTTTTTAAGTTATTAATTTCCATTTTTGTTGTTTTCTCTAAATATAAATTAGCATTTTTTCTTTTTATTTGCCTTTTGCTTTCTAGGGGACTGCTATTCATATAGCACGAGGCCAAAAGAAAATATTTAAAGATTTACCGGATCGTAGGTACCAATTTAACATTTTTTCATTGATTGTACTTCTGCCTTAACAAGAATCTGTCATAATAAGAATCTGCCATAACCAGAATCTGCCCTAAAGCGCATAAAGGATTTTTATGTGGTAGGTGCCTAGAAACTTTCGTTCATAGTTAGACACCCCCGAAAAAATATCACTGTCGCTTACAAACGGTTTTTGTAGGTATGGGAATTGGTGAACTCTCTCCACATCCTCTGTGCTTATAAGCAACGGTAAGGGCGGGGCCCCATGTCCGTTTATCGTAACGGTACGGTACCACCGCCGGCAGCGCAGGTCGCATCACTCATTATATAAACATCAGCAAAGAACTTTGTATTTAATTTTTTTACCGGCGTAATGCGCGGCACGGCGTCCTCCCGCGGTTACCGTTAGAATGGCAAGTCACTACGTTCCAATCATGTTAGAAATGTATTTTAATAATGGTCCCCATTTGATGCCGGTAAGTGCCGCTAACAATACAATTGGTGCCACTGAATTTTAGAAGAATCAGCACATTTAAAGGTGACCGTTAATTCTGACGTCAGGATGAATTTTACATTGAAGACGCAGTTTCGTTCAAAGTATTGAAACGTAAGGATCCTCGTACTTCTGTTCGTAACATTGCGTTATAGACAGGTAATACCAAAGACTACCTACTCTACATAGGGTGCTCCAAAGCTAACTACCGCTACCAAATATTTCAGGCTCTTTTGTCACGGGATTATGTTCCAAGGGTAATATTTTGCAAGAGGATGCTAGAAATTCATATGGAGAACCCGAATTTTCTAAATAATGTTTTATGGACGGATAAAAGCTCTTTCAATACAGATTATGGATGGATTTATGAACATGCACAGCGTTGGATGGAGTACCTATGGTGAATCCACAGTGTTCGTCAGAATGCGAGAAGATAGGTCTCAATATAAATTCAAAGTAAATCTGTGGCCCGGTAGTATTAACGGGCGCCTAATCGGGCCTTTCGAAATTCTAGAAGCACGAAATAGGCAAGTCTAACTGGATTTTTTTAGAAACCTACCCATTTTATAAGAAGACTTACCACTAGCAAGTTGACGAGATATGTCAACAGAATGATAGTTGCCCCGCTCATTACGCTTTACCGGGGCAAAACTTTTGAAATGGACATTTCCCAGAAAAATGGGTAAGTCACATGGGGCCTATTTTATGGCGAGCACGGTGACCGGTTCTCAATCCATTGGATTTAATTCATTGGGTAAGTATATATTAAAATAGGTGTATTCAAAACCAATCGCCAATATTGCAGAGCTTCGACAAAAAAGAATTGAATTTTCCCAACAAACAAATAACAGAAGTTTGGCACGGTCTACTATAACATGTTCTTTCTTAAGAAAATGCCGCGCCGCGATTCAATAACAATCATAAAGAAATTACGTGCTGGTTTTATTACCACTTATTGTTTTCCTTATTCAGAAGTTTAAAAACCAATAGGCGGGATACCGGAATTATTTTTTTGTATTTACATACTACGAGGAGCAGTGGACGAAAAAAGCATAGAAGAGTAACTTCAAATAAATCTCTTTAAAAAGCCGCATACGACCTTCGTTTTCTAGTTGTTTTCTTTGAAAATGATGACAATGTGATTAGCTTTATTTGTCAACTCGCGTCGTTAATTGGCTAGACAATGCATAGTAACTGTATCATCATTGCCCTTCAAATGAACATTTGCGAACATTTACGAATCTGAAAGAGTTGTTGAAGTGGACGATTTATGTAAAAGGTAGCAATGAAAGATATGATATGTCTACTATACATATTTCTTTATTTTGATTATAGTGTAGACAAAAGTTGACGTTTATAATTTGACGACTGACTGGTGTAGTGGTAACATACATTGCCTTCAATGCCAGAGGTACTGGGTTCGAATTCCGGTGGCGGTGGATATTTTTGTGATGAACGCGGGTAGCATACTAGCCATCAGGTCAAGGATGTTTATATTATAAGTACTCGTACATTATACATTATAAGTTTGATTGATTCAAACGAATTATAAGCAAATGCATGATTCAGTTGGTTCGATAGTAGGTACAATAAGTGCCAACGCTTCGTTACGCGTTCGAACGCGCGTACCGTACGTCCGTATCTTCAAATAGGCATACCTAGCCATGGATTTATATAACACCTGCTAAGAGAGATTCAAACATACAAACTTTCATAACATTTTCTGTACCGTCCGCGCTTATCATACGCGGCGCTTGGCGCATTCCGAAAGTCCGTATCGAACACGCGTATGGTACGGACGTTGCAGTTTTGTAAGAAACGCGCGTTCGAACGCATGACGCAGCGTGTAAATAATAAATTCTCAAATTTCCTTAAGAGAACATACCTATGGTGCATAATTTGAGTTAGCATTTGCATCTCTCGATATCAAGTAAATAGATCATTCAGCAATAAGTGCACTAATTTTTTTATAGTCAACTATTTGAAGTAGCAATTTATATATAATAGACATTTTCCCTAGTAGTTAAATTTTGTGCAATCCTCCCAAAAGGGGAACTACTAGCACACGAAAGTTGTACCTACTGATCACTTTTTTTATCTGAAAGGAAGAAAGATATTTATTTTTTAAATATAAACCTAATGATTTATATACAGGGTTGTTTTTTAGTCACCAGCCAAATTTAAATGTTATTTTCTTTGATACAATGTTAAAAAAAGATATGGCACAACCAACTCTTTTACAAATAGACGCAGTTGATGAACACTGCTACTAAGACGCGGCATTTCATTAAAATACTACGACGTAGTACTACAAGATATTTTTTGGTAGTGCGTAGTCGTCTTTTTTTAATGGTTTTCATTCATAATTTGGAGTGACCATACTTTGCTTAATGTTAGCGAATATATTAATTTCCTTGTAAAAAAATACATACTTACCTATTTTTTTGCAAAAATCGTTTCAATAAATCATACGTCTTATTGTTAAAAAAAAAATTGCCGATGACTTAAAAAAACTCTGTATAAGCATTATAAAATGCAAAATAAAGCGTTTCAAATATTTGTTTGACTGCAATGTTTCATCTGAACTGAGATCTCAAAATTTCTGTTAAGAAGTTTGTCTCGCTCGGTACTCTCGGTTGGTAAAGCTGCAAATCATTTCCACGGGATGGAGCTACGTTAGCATATAACGAAAAATCCAATAAGTATACCAAATAATTTCGATAGTCAAGCACCAGGCCCCGGTGGCTCAGCTGTTAGAGTGCCCGCCCGGAATGCGCGAGATCTGAGTTCGAGTACTTATATATTTTTATCTATAACAAAAACACCTATTGTGTGAATTTTCCTAATTTGAACATTAAAGTTGCAATAGTTGACTAATCATAGGGTGGTAACTGGTAACACAGGAGCAGCAGCAAGTCGCTGGCGTCGTTATTTTGTTTGTGAGGTCCCTCGCTTCGTGGACTTCTGTCGTTGACGTTGAAATTTTAATTTTCAAGCACAGCAAAACGTAAGTTTTTAAACCAATAACCAAACATAATTCTTTTTTTTTGTGATTTGTTGCCTAAGAATTTGTTTTGGTGTTAAAGAAAATTAAAAAAAAATTGCTTCTATTTCAGGTGAAATATCAGAAGTTTTCCCAAAAAAGCCAGCGGTTCCCTATAAGGCCATTCAAAAATTTTAAGGATGGTCTTGCAAGGGTTCCTGCATGGGCATTAATAGGAACATCTATAAATCATGAAAATAAATCTATAACGGCACAGAAAATAACTGGTACTGTAACCATGTGACAAGTGTAGAATAGAAGATATGAGGCAGTGCCTGTGTTATTAAATACTAGCTATGTAATTTCGAATCCCGCGGAAATTTCGGAATAAAAAGTAGCCTATTTGCTATTCCAGACTGTACACTATCATTATGCCAAATTTCATCCAAATCTGTGGAGCCGTTCTCCCGTGATTGAGGAACAAACATCCAGATATCCATACATCCACACTTTCACATTTATAATATATGTAAGATTAAATAAGCTTGTGATACAATATAAGTTGTTAGTTTTACGGACCCTTACCAAGGACTGCATACCGGTATGAATTTCTGTACTTAAATTTTTTTTCTGTATGACGTCATACCGTTAAATTAGGTGTATTTAAAAATAACAGTACAGGAATTCTGATTTCTAATTTAACTTTAAGATCTGAATAACTGAATTTTTTCAGTTAACTTAAATTTTCTGGTATTATGAAGCATATGTAGCCTATGAAGCATAGGTACATAGGCTGACCTATACATTTCGGTACAGAAATTAAATAGCTTACAATATTTCTGTACTAAAAACATGTACAGAAATTAACCCGGTATACATTATTTGGGTACTGATATAATTAATTCAGATTTTAATAACTTGTACAGGTATTGTGTTTGATGAAGCAGTATGCTAATAAGGGTACTGAAATTTTACTAGCACTATTAAAAAAATTATACCGATATACAGTCCCTGCCTGAAGTAGGCCATTATGGGGAAAAAAAAATTATACTTAACTCAATTCTAAAACCCATTGGCATTTTATTTGATATCGATATACTTAATATTCATTATTATTACTTTTGAATCAATTGCATAAATAAATTCTTAGTTATACGATAGTTTTCTAGGTAAGTTCATTGAGTTTTTATGGAAAATTATATTTTTTAAGGCATTTAATGTTTCGTATGAAAGAGCTTGTTCTGTAGTACAAGGAAAAGCAGATATTTTGATTGTTTCAATTCTTTTTTTTATGATGAATGACCGATTTATTATATAGGGTTTCTTTGAGGCCCAATGGAAGACTTTATTAAACATTAAGTTTATTAAAGCAATTTATTTCTATGTTAGACATTAACACAAAGTACCCATTACTAAACAATTTGTTTCTTTTATTTATACGAATTAAAAAGGTTTAATCGTTAAGGTGGCCTTCCATGGTCCATGGTCCATTATAGGGTATTTTGTGGATGATATAGTCCATCCATAGTTTCTATTCCTAAAGAAATACTACATTATACATGCAGGGGATATTCTTACTGTATGTATGGTGGAGAAATTTCTCTACTAACTAGAGAAATTACTACTGACTGTCTCTACTTAGTAAGACAGTACTAAATTCTTTTTATTACAATTTATCGGTTATGTACCGATAGTAAAAAATTCATTAAATTTGAGAATAATGTCGCAATAATTTCTTCAATCTAAGGAGAATTTGTCGAGAGGGTCATTCGTGCATTTAAAACTTTACATGCGCGATTTAATGTACTACCAGCGTCATCTAAAGTTTAACTGTGGAACAAATGTATGCCGAAAGCGTCTATTCTACGAAACCGCTTCTACACTAATAGGTTCTGTTCACTGTTCATTTAATGTTGCCTTTCATGGGTAGATGGCGCAGTCATGGAATAAAAATAGAGATGAAAGAGATGGATTAAGTAATTTATAAATAATAATACTGTAATGTAAATCAATGTCTCATTTTATTTTTAATCAGTTACGACCTCTTAAGGCTATATTGCTATATGTACTTGCATAAGGAATTTCAAATACTAACCATTCAATTAAAAGTGGCTAGGTTTGTTTTAGTGTGAAGTAATCCTATAAATTGTGTACTAAGATTTTACCTCACTGAAATGTAACGGTCTGTATTGTTGAAGGTTTTTAATTTTAACATAGTTTTATAGCATTGTCAGACAGATTTTAAAGTAAATTGATATATTTGAAATGTGAATAAATTCTATAAAATATTAAAAATAATAATGCTTTTTTATATTATTTAAAATTGTTTTTCGCAGTTCAGTCATTGAGAAGCTTCTAATGTGTTTTAATAAGTGTATTTTATATTTTATTTTTTAGATATCTTGTGGAATATTAAAATAAAAAGCTATTTAAATTGAAAATCTTGCACCCATTTAATTTATAGGTGGTCAGACCTTACTTACAGAACAGTAATACTGAACATGTATATCGCTAAGTTCAGTATTACTTTTATGGTTCCATTCAGAATAACTAACACAACGTACCAAGTGTATTTCATATACATTTAATTTTCATAAATATTCACTGCTTCTTATAAGGCTATAACACTATAAGGTTACTAAACTTAACAATGCTTGTTTTGTTTATAATACTATATGTGGGTAGGTATATCTATGAAAACCTTGAAGTGGCTTTTGTCCTATACAATAAAACTTATTTTAGTAGTTTTTCAAAAATAGATAAATGAAAGGTTTTGCAGTAATGACAAAACTTCATAAAAGTGGGTATCAGATAATATTGTCTTAAGTTTTCGCAATTCGTACTATTAATTAATATAAGTAATACTTTTTAATCGGATTTATCGCGTAGGTATATTTAGCGACTGTCTCGCTCGTGACCACAGGGTTTGCAAAGACACCGAAACGTCGAGTCAAAATTTGAGATGTAAATATACCTACGCGATAAATCCGGTTAAAAAGTGTTTTATTAATATAAACAAAATATATCAGATTTTATTAATATAAACAAAATATATTTTAAACACAATGTTCAAACTCTACACATGAAGCTGCTTTATTTATGTTATTCATCGGTCCTTTTCAATCTGCTCGATCCAGTACTTATGCCCCGAAAGTATAGTAGGTATCTAGTTTCAGCCATAAGCATCTACAGTCATATTAATATCAAGTAGGATTTTTATTGAATGGCTTCTTCTTCAAAAACGAAACGTTCCGATACATTCGTATCGCAGTAGAAGTAGGTACCTACTGTAAAAATTCTTGTGTTGGAAGAACCGTGTTATGCGCGTTAATGTTTTCCCTTGAAAAATGTGGATCGAAGTCAATATTCTTATTACTTTCCCCATTTGGAAGAAAAGCAAGTTGCAGTGTACTTATCGCTTCCTGTATAAATTGGATCTTCAGCTTTGTACGATACACATATATTACGCATATTATTATATATTTCGTTATATACGCAATCTCTCCGCCAGGCTAGAGCAACATCCAAGCCCATTAGAAAACTTTTATGTAGGCTTTATGTTATCTTTCATGGATCATTTTAAATAAATAATCCCCTTCTTCTTAGTGAGTGGCAACCAGCCGTCGATCGATACTAAGCGACAGGCTATTACCACAAAGTAACTTTTATAAACTGAGATAGAGACATCAGTTAAATGTGGCTTCAGCGCCATCTACATATTTGTTTGGAAAACTTTTACAAGGGCAAGCAGCCAGGGGTATTTTCGATATCTATAGAAAGTAAAAGTAAATACAAACTTTATAAAGCTCAAACATGTTCATACTTTTGTTAAGTAAAATTAAATTAAATTATAATTAATTACTTTCCTGAACCTCTAAGTTGTCTTTACTAGGAGATAAAAATAAAACAAATACACACTTTAATTTTTTTATTTCTTGTTTTATAATATTCAGAACACATTTTTTTGATAAACATTATTTTCTTCTATACCTATCGTTAAAAAATTGGTAAATATAGTGTAGCACTACTTACGGGTCCTATTGCATTGAGGCACACAACATTTTTCCGCGGCCATTTTTAAATTTTTAAATCGAATCGATTTGTAAATCGAAGTACCAAATAACTAGCATGGATCTAATTGCAGCGCAGTTTCCGAAGTCCAAAAGCTTAGCCGGGTCAATATGTTAGGAGGGTTCAGCAGGGTCCAGGTCGTAGCGGGTGGTTGTGGGTAAAAAATGGAAATCCAAGGCATAAAAGACGAAAGCAAAATTCAGAAACTTACGCAGAAAAGAAATGAAAAAAAATATAACGGCAGGAATGAATGAGTTGGTAAGGTGATTGAATCAATCAGTGATTGATTGAAAACAAGATTGAACCATAGAATTATAGACTCTGTCTATGCTCTTATTTTCTAAATTATAATGACTTTGTTTTAATAATTATCTTAACCAAAAAAAATTGTATTTTATGTAAATTAATAATATAAATAAAGTAAAAGATATTTTTTTCATACATTGTAACTTTACAAACAACGCCATCTATAGATTTGTTTGGCGACCAGATTCTGAGTGAAAACACCGTGGCTATTACTGCCTGCTCCCTTCTTCTTCTTCTTTCGGTTTAATTAATGGCAACCAACCATGGTAGGTAGTAATAGAATGCAACCAACCAACCCAAAAAGTATACAATCACTACGTTATAAGAGACCCCTCAGAATGAATGAATGAGCTAAAACAGTAGGTTCTAATTCTACTACCAATATATTAAATAAATAAATATGGCCAACTTAAAGAAAATATCAGGGATGAGAAGTTCATTATCGATAGTTAGTGATGTTCACGGTCGATACAAGATTCGATAAATAGCAGGTACAGGGAAAATATATAAAACAAGTACAAAAAAAAAACAAGAATACTAACATTTTATTGAACCAAATGGAATTTTTACTTAAATCTATTTTAGAAATAAGAAAAGTTTTCGATGAAAAAATTGTTACATTCTTAAAACACTAATTACAGCACTATGTTATTTTAGAAGTTTTTTTACTATATTAAGCATGCATTATTGTAATTAATTACGTTGTTACATTATACATTTTCCTTTTTGTTTAATTCATATTTATTATTCTTGAGGTAAAGTAATTAAGTATAATTTAATAAAAAAATATAATAGTAACCTAGTTAGAATTATTGTGTACAAAAAATATAGGTACACATACCTATGTATAACAACAATACAAAATATGTAAACAAAGAAAGTTATTGAACATTCATATAGACTAGTCAAACTGTTACATATTGCTGTTATTTATGTAGGGTTAAACAAATGATCTCAGAAAATCTTTTGTTACAATTTTTGTTACTTGAGCAGCATTATATCGTAGGAAGGCTAACACCAGTCGAGTAATTAATTGTAAATATTTTACCTACATTAAGTAAACATACAATCTTTATACATATAAATAATATCTTTATGTTTAAATTAAATATAGAAAAATAATAAATAAAAAATATATCCTACCTATATTACATTTTAAAATTATTAAATAACAAACTCGAAGCCCCAGAACTTCTTTCTATGATAGGTATTTGCACGCACACTAAGCTCTATAGACATCCAACTCTGTTATACGTGCCAATTGCAAATACCAATTATTGGAAGAATTCTTTCATCGTCAGGGCATGCGATCGGGTTAACGCATTGTTAAAGAAACATCCGCACGTTGATGTATTCATCTCCAGCGTCCAGGGCGTTAAGGCTTTCTTAAGGTTTTCTCACCCAGTGATCAATAATTTATTAATATTAATTAATGTGTTATTTATATTTATGTTTGCTCTTAATTTGTAGGCATTTTGTTTTATGTACTTATATGTGTAATTTAATTTCTTGTTTTTTTGATAGATATACTTTTGGGTTTTTTGTGAGTAGGTTTTTTTTGTTTTTAGGGCTTCTCATTTTTGTTAATATTGTTTTCTTAAAGTGCTTTTATATAATTGTTATATCTACTGTAATTAGACTGTTTTGTTATGTTTAATGTTTTTTTTTTAACTGTATGTATATAGATTGTGAGTTTGTGTTTCTTATTTTCTCCTCTTTCTGTTAACTTTTTGGCATGATTATTTAGTAATTTTGTAATTCGGTATTATTTTGTATGTTGTTTGTAATTGTAGTGTAGTGTTTAGTTAGTGTTTGTTTTGTTTGATGTTTTTAAGTCTTTGTTTAAATTGTTGTAAGTATTTAGTTTTTTTTTATGTCTACCTATTTGTGAAAACTTTTAATTGGCCTTTTTTAACTAAAGCATTTTGTATATATTTTTAACTAGCTGTAAGTTTTCCGAAAATAATAAAATAAAATAAAATATATTGTGTATTGTGTATTGTACATATATCAAACAATGACAAAAAAGGTATTACAAATTAAAAAAAATACAAAAACAAATTTTGTTTCCGGAGACACTACAATTTTACATATTTTTAGTTCTCAGTAATAAAAATGATTGTACCTATTATATAAAATACTTCTGAGTAAAAAGGATAAAATCTTAGTACAAAGAGAATGGGTCTAAAGTATCTTATTAAAGGCTTGATAATGAAGCTTATTTCATGTAAGTTATTATTATTTTGAAAATGGTGAAATATTTTCAATCGCTTTACTGAAACCAACTGTCTTTCTATTCAAAATATACTTTTGACTCTTAAATTATCATTGTAAACTCCAGACCCATTAGGTATAGTTATACGCAATTTTTTCACTGAGTCGATCTGTATTCAACCAATGCCTACTTTAGCAATGAGAAAATTAAAGTATTTTTTATTTCAAATGAATTTAAACAGACACATGTAATAAGTCATATTTTTTACAAAGTGAAATTAATCTACATACAATTGAAAAGACGATTTGTTCAAAAGAAATAAAATCCAAAAAGTGAAATAACTCAAAAACGGTATATTTTAGGAGGGGTGGTTTCATAGTGGAAATGGTTTGTTTTGACCTACACTATAACCCCTCAACAGATGCCAATAAAAAGTAACCCTGTGTATTCTAATAATTTTATCTCCTCATTTCCTAATATCTCAACATCTCTATTATTTACAATTACATTTAACACTGCCTGTTACAGAAGCTGAAGGTGAACGATTCTTTTCAAAATTAAGATTAATAAAAAATTATCTTCGGTCAACCATGACCCAAGACAAAGACAGACTGACAAACTTAGCTATTAGAAGCAGAATCCAAAAATGGTATAATTGACGGCAGATTTTACATGAGGGGTGGTCGCTAGCCAGTCGGGCCCTGACAGGATCCTACCACCAAGCGGGATCACTTGAATTAGGACACAGTTATCCAGGGGCGGTAAGGCTAAGCTAGCTGCTCTAAGCTGATCCTATACTTAAATTTAAATAGACATATAAACTTCCTTGACTTGACGGCTAATACTTACCCGTGTTCATGACAACAATATCCACCACCACAGGGATTCGAACCCAGTACCTCTGGCACTGAAGGCAATGTATGTCAATTAAATTTAAATAGACATATAACCTTCCTTGACTTGACGGCTAATACTTACCCGTGTTCATGACAACAATATCCACCACCACAGGGATTTGAACCCAGTACCTCTGGCATTGAAGGCAATGTATGTCGCATCTAGCAACATGTCAAGTGCTTTATGTAATAAAAGTTGTTTAAACCTGGTACATCAGAATATACAAAGCTAATCAGAGAAAGTCTTGGAAATTGAGTTATTTTTAATGCTGAGCGTATAGACTTGGAAATTGTATAACCAGAAACTGAACATTTCTTACTGGACCACCGATTAATTTTAAAGAGATTCCGCCAATGACGGCTACCATTCTTACCATTCTATGGAATTACATGCTTTTTTGTACAGAATAGGAGGGCCCGAAAACTTTTACTAAAATTTATTATTCGTTTTATCAGAACCATTCAGTAAATAAGTTTGTACAAATCTTAATATTGAACAAAAAAGATAGTTAAGTGAATTTTTTCTATTTGTTTCGTCACGTCCGACAAGGCAAGGCTTGTTTTGCGCTTGACGTTGTCTGTAAGGGTTACCATTTTGTATAATCACCCAATTCTCAGAGAAAAATATAAATGCATAACATGTTTGAAAACAGAAATTATTAATTTTAAAGAAAAAAGTTAGGTAAAAAACATGGCATTTGAGAAATAATTAAAGATTAAACATTTAAAATTATTTTTAAAAATAAAAAGCATCAAATAAAAGTATCAAAATATTTAGGTACTGTAGTTAGTAGTGTAGTAGTCAAAATATTAGGGTTTTGCAAATATCAGATTATTATATTATTTATTAATTAGATGACGACATAAAAATATCAATTTTAGTGTCATCATCTTCGTCATCACTTCTTTCATTGATTTTTGCAAATAGTTCAATGCTGAGAGGCTTTTCTAAATATCTGTCTTTCTTGCGAAATCCTTCATGTTATTTATTTACATGTGAACAATGACTCCGACGGCATTTAATGCATTTTCAAATATTTCTTTGGGATTTCACAGGGTTGCTTTCCAACTTTGACTTTTGCTTCTTTTGTTTTATGAAAACAAACCTATGGAACTGCCCTAAGCATGTACTTTTGTTGTATACCTACGTAAACAAATCGGGTAACAAACATGGCGGATTAGGGATGGATGTGTCGATATTTTTTTAATGTCTATAATTATCTATAAGTTGTTTCTTAAACCTGCCGGAGAAACCTATAAAAGTTTTCGCTGTTTTGTAACAACCTTAACTTGGTCGGGTTAACATAGTCATTCACTTCCGAATGACTTTAATCGTATTATCTCATTAATTATCAAATGTACTAGGCTGAAATTTTACTGATAACGACTGAACTAAACAACTAATTATTGACATAACATTCGGTTCATATATCCATATACAGGCTAACCGGTGACCAAATAACACCGCGCGCATCATGACCGTGATCGTAATCTATATCGATAACAAAAATCTCTCGACGGCACTTCCACAAGTAAACAACACGGGATACTAAAATGGCGTCATTTGGCAGCAAAAGTACGTTGAAAATATTGACGACGGTACTGACAAACAGAGTGTTTATCTGAAAACACAGATTTTCATACGCAAGAATATTCGTGCGAGAAAGAGACATAACTATTTTGTCGTCCTATATCAAATAGATTTTTTTATTCATTTCCATATGTTTGTTCTTCTGAGGTTTTCATGAAACCCCTTATCATTTCGATCATGTTAAGATCAAGTATGTTCAGCCCACCCATTTAAATTTTGGCCAACTGTGTACCAAACACCCTGTATATGGGGTATATCCATTGTACTTAGTGAATCAATAATCTTTTTCTACCTTTTGTAGAGTTTTAAATTTAGAATTACCATGAGTTTTAAATTTACCTTTTTGATAGCAAGTACGCGTCTAGGTAGGTACGTCTCTTCAGTGCGTCGTCAGCAGTATACCTAATATGAATCGCCTTTCAGTTCCTGAACTGACATTTTATAACAAAGGACAGTCATTGTTCCGTGTTTTGTCATTCATCAGGTAAAGAAGTATTAGGCAAAGAAGAAAAGAAAAGAGAAGAAATTGCTGTAATAAGTATACGATATACATATATTTTTGTTTATTTTGCTATCTAATATCATAGTTTCGAAGACCCGTTCTCATCTTAGACCTTATTGAAAAGTTTTATGTATGAGATACCTAGAATTAAGGTGAAACCGCGAGTTTAGTCACTACAGGGAACCACAAATGACACCACGTAGAAAATAGTGAAGAGTCCAGAGTTCGCATTCCTAGGGGACGGTCGTTAAATGGCGCATTGAAGGCAGAAACCCTTTGTAGCTCTACAGGAACAACGCTTAGGAAACTCAAAATGTTGTAAGTAATCGCGTTTCATACTATTAAATAATTAAAACAGTGTATTATTATTTATTTTATTTATTAATGATCAATCTTCAGTCCATTTTTTCATGTATTTTTTCGTTACATAAAAACAATTTTGAGTTATTTCACGTGTTAGTTGTAACATTACTATTGTTATATCCTAAATAAAATAAGTACTAAAAAGGTGTCCTACGCAAAAACTATAGTGTCTCAAACAAACGCGTGACAGCACAAGCGGTTAGGCGTTATCTGAGCGCAGTGAAAGCCCGCTTTCCATCATCACTAGTGGGGCGGCCGCCACAACAAAAGTGAAGGTGATCGAGCGCGCGCCTGCGGCAGTACCCATACGGTCACTGCGAGATTCGCGCGTCATGATGCGGTGGTGTTTAGTGCTGATGATGGCGGGTGCGGCGGCCGCGGCCGGCCGCTTGCCGCGCACCTCCGCCTCGGCTTCCTCGACCCCAGTGCCCACGCGCCTTCCGCCCAGAAACCTAACCCTCTCCAACCGATCCTCCGTAAGGAACAGGTCAGTCTCACACATTTCGTGGTTGACAAACATTTTACGCTCCAGTACACACACAGTTTAAAGTGATTTACTAAATAATATTTGCAAATAAATGGTATATAAAAGAATTTATTACCTAACTATATTAGGCTTTCGGCTGTCTAAATGTTCAATTCCGTTCTATTTGACAGTTTAAAGCGCTTGGGCAACAAATCAAACAAGTCGAAGCTTTCGTAATCTTAAACTTATTATGTTCTAAAATAGTCAAACTGTTCTCGGTAAGAATGAGAATATAATATTTACTCGCTTACATTCTTGTTACTCATACATAAGGAATCTGTACTAAGTTGTTATAGGACACAAGATGCCTATTTCGCTACTGTTAATCATTTATTTTGTTATCACCAGGTACCTACCTACATAAGATGCTAAACGTTCACTGTTGTATCACAGGTGTTTGCCCAGGGGCATTTTCGTTTAATATTGAATGGTACGATGTAATATTGGCTTATTGTTTTTTACTTTTACAATGCTATCAATTTAACTTCTACTGAGCTGAACGTAAAACCTTCGTTTTAAGATTTCTAAGAACTTGTCAGAATTTATCTACATTTAATTTATCTATTTACCCACGAGTTCAAACTTTTTGCAAAAATGGCCTTACTTCTTTTGCAAAATTTGCATAAAAGTAGAAATTAAAAAAGTAAGTATTTCAAACTTTATTACGAAACAAAAGATATCTTACATTTAACTAAAATAGGCTAACACAAAACGATGTGAAAAAGTTGCGACTTGCGGTGTACGTCGCGTTTTAACGCTAAATTACGTATAAAGTAACAAATGACAATTATTACGAATATGCACGTGTGAAATTTTACAAAGAAACATCTTACAGCTCCGCTGATTCCACTTTCCTTTTATTTTACTTAATAATTATTCTTCATTTTGTTTTAATGTAGTCTTAAGTAGGAGCTGTGTGACTGACCGACGCGACGCCGTTTAAAAGACTTTTTACCTATTGTTATTTGATCATGTAACAAAATATGGTCACTTTTCGCCTACTAATGATCTATCTTATGATACCTCTCGCTATCATACAACGAGAATAAAGATACAGAAATCAGTTGACTAAGTTAGTCGAACACTAAATTAGGCATACCTAAGTCTTTTAACTTGTGTTAGCACTATTTAAAATAATTTCAAATTGAGTTAATAGCATAAGCTGATCTGAGATATGGAGATGTTTTTATAAGTAGGTAAGTACTTATTTAAGTTCGAATAATCGAACCGTTCCAAAAAGGTTTAATTTCTACTATCTTGAGCCTTAAATAAAATTACCTATATTAACTAAACATGTCACAACTTATACGATATTTTGCAGTACGAATAAATCTTTATCATTGTATACATTTTTAAAGTAGTATAAGATTAACTATGAAGATAACGAACGAATTACCAATTTATAAACAAAAGCAAGGTTACCGCCACTTCACCACGATCTGTGTATGTACTTAAGTGCTGCAGTACGCAGAACAAGTGCGTGATATACCAATTTGATGCACTACCAATCACTTCCGAAATGTAATATTTGTTAGTCGCTGTATAATTTTGACAATAATTTGAAAGGACAAAGCAGTCAGACAAATATTTTGTACTTCTGTGTAGATTTAGAGTTAGTCCATGTTATTTATGCGAGTAGTTAATTCTGTGGTAAGATTCGTTGCATTTTATTCCGTGGTATACCTGCCCTTATTCATAGTGGCTACTGAACATTATTTTGTACAAATTCTGCCTAACTGGTTTTGTGAGCTTTAGCATATGTCTTTTAACAGTTATTTTATTTAAAAAAATGTTTGTCTTTACACCATAATAATAGTTCCAGCCCTCGTTATTACTAATCGTCAAGCGAGATTAAAATCACACCAAAAAACGTAATGTAATATTCGAAAATAATTAGATACCTTAGAACATAGAGTTACTGTTTACAAATTAAGTACCTATTGTTTTTTATTCATGAAGGCCCAAAAGTGAATAGTTTTACTATGTTTATATTTCAAAATACTCTTAGTAATATAACCTAAATTGAAGTACATCTCTTGATATTTATTTCTTCCATAATAGAGTTATAAAGTTGGCACTTTGGATTGTATCGAGATAAAAAAAAGAATCGTGGTTAATGTGCTTGTTTAATTTGACGATTGCTGTTGAGTAGACTTGCAACAACACAGCAAAAGTGTTACAAAGCATAATAATTATAAATTTAAAACAATATCAATCATGGTTCAATAAAATAAGTATAAAACTATTTTGTTTCACTCATATAATTATTAAACATTTTATGATGCCATAGTGTATATTAATTAAACTAGACTCTATTGAAGTTAAATCTAAAACTGAATTGTTACTATTCATCGCAATGAAATAGTTATTGTAAGAATAACGCCCTCGTTGCAATTGATAAATTGAATTTATGTTTTATTTGTAACTTCAAATTTAACAGTTGCTTAATAATGAAACTCGTTGAGTATCTAATGTTCTAAACAATGATCCAAAATTACATGTTGTTATAGTTTGTGAGTGAACGCAGAGACAAAATATTAGGATAGACACGCGTACGTGAACTGAACGAACGCTGTGCTTGAAATGCTTGAATTGGCACAATTCTACCTAAGGAGATTATTATACGTACAAAGCGTTAATATAACGAGATATGTGTAATGTCACTTTGACATAGTCTTTGTTTCAATTTCCGCCTGCTGCAATTGCCTCCAGTCTATTCGATATCTTTTCTTACAAGTCCAAAAGTTGTGCTTTAAAAACAGTTTAATTTAAGCCGTTTCATATAAAACAATATTTGATCTCGTTAACACACTTTAAATGCCAACCTTTTAGGCCCCTTTGCAACGAAAATAGATTTTTTATTAAATGAATTCTAATTGCTCGCTGATACCTGATACCAAAGTAACACAAAGTCGCACCAATAAGGGTATATTTCTTACCATTTTGGTATGATACCCTAAATACAGCTTTAAACATTGGTACGTAGAACTTATTTACATAATTGACTATATAAATCCAATTGCTTCAGTTTATTATGTACACGTACTTTGTACATGAAATAAACATTATTATAATTACTGTGCAAGTCATTTACTGTCTAAGGGACTTAACTTCAAGTTTATCGAAACACCTTTTACTGCCTCGGGGGGTTGTGATGAAATTTAAAATTTAAATGCATATTTAAGATTAATTTAGGTACACTTAATTAATATACTCGTCAAGGTCCACCTGTAATCATCACAAGAATGTAAGTTAAAGTTTAAGTAACAATCAGACTTAATTGTAACAACATTGCGATTGTATATTGCGCCCCTTGGGTTTTAGCTTCGACCTCATAGTCGCCATCAGGTTGATTGAGGTTCATCGAGGTCAAGTAAGAAACAGTGTGGTACAATTTTTGATAAAATATAATTTAGGTCTTCGTGAGACATATGTCATTTTAACATCTCATCCCAATTTTATCGCACATACAGTTCCTACAGGTGCAAACATTAAGGCAATCTTCTAAAAGACAGAATCAAAATAATCTACAAAAAAGTCGTCTTAATTTCAAAGTTTTCTTAGTAATTATACTTAATATGGATTGCTATATTGCAATAATAATTATCACAGTACGTAACTTAGAATGCATGTCTGATAACTTATACTTAAAATGGCAAGTTTATATTACTGTTAATTGATTATCTTTCTGGTAAGTATTTTATAAGCAAGGACAAAAAACCGCTGATATGTGTCTACCCATGATTGAGATTGCAACCGTTACTTTATTACTTTCTTGAATAGAAGCTTTTGAGTGCTAGTTTTCACTTTAGTGTCGCAGAGACTAGAAACTACCGCCTCATTTCGTCCGAATGGCGGTCGAGACAAGCGCAGGCGCAGCGCAGGTGGAGTACAGGCACACCAAACGAGAGCAAGGTCACTAGCCACACTATTGTTACTCTAACTGCAATAATTATAAATTACTATCGACCTTTCCTCGGCCACAGAGAGCATAATTTTCGCGAGGTCTCACGACGCAATGATTATTCCAAGACGCGCCTACGTTTAACTCTTTAGTAATCTGTAGTACGAAGTGCCACCTAAAGCGAATCATCTTGCGTCGACAGTTTTGAAGGGACACATAACGCCAAGGACGAATGTACGCGAGCGCTTCAAATATTCACATTATTAAGGTTATAATACTGAGTTTAGAACTTAAGGTCTTCTTAAAAGCGATCTCAAGTAAGGCAAATAATTGATTTAACTCACTTGAGAAAACAGGTAGGCGATTACGCCTTCTCAGTTTGTATCATTTCGCCTAAATGTCAATGTCGACGTATGATAATTCAGGTAACGCGACAACACCATTGTCTTTGATGGATTTATTAGTATTTTTGAATATAGAGCGATTTTAATAACAGATACGTCAACTGAACATGTTGAAGTCTGATAGAGATGGATGGATAAGTTCATTACAAGCTCAAATTATCACCTTTCGCTTATGTGTAATGTACCTATTAACCCTTATCGTATTTTCCATCAGGCATGAACAACATTTTTTTTATGGTCGAACGGAACTGCTAATCGTTATCGTTTGGTAGTTAATCGAACGCGCCCCAAAATCAATTAAAACTATCAAACACTTATAATGTTAGTATTGAGAAATAGAGTTTAATAATTAAGATACCAACCTGTTTTTAAGACGCTTGTTCACTTTAAGTTCAAATTTTGTGCACTTTATATCTCGGATTTATCAGTCCAATTTGTCTTCATTCGAGTGTTCTCAGTTTTATAAATGATTCCTAATCAATGTACTTAGGTACCTATTATCCTAATTGAAACAACAACTATGTAACCTCCGTGATGTAGCTCAAAAGTAGGCAGAATGTGTGAAAATATACTACGAGTACAGCTTAGTCTATTGAGTTTAGAACTATGCTGTATAATTCAATATTGGATAAGTTCGCTTTTCCAAATTAGCCCGACTAGGAATAGAAGGCGAGTAGGTACCCAAACGATTGTTATGCTAATGAAGCACTCCCACAATGCAGAAAGCGAGTTGAAAAGAAAAGATTTAGTTCGTTGTATACGGTATATAGCATAAAATTATCGATATAAGTAATCAGCGGCGGCAAGCGGCTGTGAAAACATAGTTTAGTTCCGGCATAAGTTACGCTGCCGAGTTCACGGGGTCTCGGGTTTGACAGTTTGAACAATAATACATCCAAATTACATTGTGTGCCACAATTATATGCCTCAGTTTATCATAGTCTGACGCCCACAAGCACGTACCTATCTTTCAAATGTCAAACATAAACACATAGAAATATTGTTGAAATTCCTAGGATAATAGGACATTTGAATGAATACGTTAACTCATTAGTTTGATCAGTTAGTAACATTTAATACCTTATAAACTACCTTATCATTATTATTCTTTAGGAAAAAAATATCATTTGTGAACCGGTTCCTATAAGTCCCATAATATTTGGTACCAATATAGTTATAGTTTGGTCACGGGTCCGAGTCTTATGTATTCAAGGTTTAATAGGTAAATAGTTTTCAGCATTAATATTTAGGATATTTTTTCGTACTTTAGTACATTTAATTAATAAGTAACTGCCCAAAAACACGAACAATGTAAACGGATACATATTTTTGCTAAAACTTGATAGCTATCGCATAACGTCATCTATTATTGTTT
The DNA here is from genome assembly GCA_944452665.1 of Stenoptilia bipunctidactyla. Lineage (NCBI taxonomy): Eukaryota > Metazoa > Arthropoda > Insecta > Lepidoptera > Pterophoridae > Stenoptilia > Stenoptilia bipunctidactyla. Next base: position 37,946,661 of record OX101721.1, read on the forward strand.
TTACGTCCCAACAATATTAACAACGATAATTTTAAAAATAGGTATATATAAGTATATACTTTATCAGGGTAACTGTAGATACACCGGTAGATTCAATAATCATTTAAGTTCAATGTTGTGAATCAAGGTAGGTACGTGATGCAAGAAGCTACTTTGTGTTAAATCGAGATTCCGTGACTTTGTTAAATAATCACCATTAATTGTATGATCGAATTCAACGTCAATGAAGTATTTGGCCACAGCATCGTCCGCGTCATCGGCCTACTTTAAAATAAAAGCAAAAACGATTAAGCAACTAAAAGACAGTCAGTTTTTTTAAATACATCCAAATTGCAATATAACGAAGGTAGATTTTCAAAAAGCACTTTTGTGTTACTAATTAAACATTCAAATCAATATTTGCTTGTTACTTCGATAAAATACGATACCTCGGAAGAGATTTATCGCTTATCTTATGATATACGAATCTGCTTAGAGTCCCCGGGCCGCCGCCGGCAGTCTAACTAACGTGACACACTTGCCTCGCCGTCCGTCCAATCGCTAATCTTTAACATTTACTTGCAATACCACAGTCAGGCGTTGGCTTACGTAATGGAATTGTAGGGCGGAAGCCTCTATAAGGCAATATCTACTATACTGCTCCGTTTTTCAATCATCAGACATGTCCGTAGGTGTTGCCAATCGTTGGGCATAGAAATGGTTCTCTTTTACATATATGGACCAATTTAAATCGAAATGGGACATCGTTGCCGACTAGTCTGAATAGAGTAGTAGTCATCAACCTTGGAACCAATTCTAATTATTCTAGAATCTGTAACTCAGTTGGTGGCTACTAAGGTGTCTAATACTGGCTTGGTGGCAATATTCTTTTGGTTTTAGACAGCGGTTTCGGAGGCTTTCGTACGTAACAAATTTAGCTAGATTAAGAATAAGGATTCTATTAAATAAAAATTATTACAGTGCTGCAGACTTTTTATTCTTTTAAAAGTAATTTTAATCATATTATCTTAGCCTAAAATAGTCGAGTAAACCAAATTTGGGTTAAACCAAATATTGATTTATTATTGTGATAACGTCTCTACAATTTTACTGTCTCCAAAGGTGCTTAAAGTTAACTACTTATGCTAAGACGACTTTGGATGACCACTTTGTTGATTGGGTAAACCTGTCTGTCTCAGACGCCAGTGGTTGCGGGTTAGGTTCCCGCACGGAACAACAAAATAAAAAATGTTCCGTGTCTGGGTGTTTATCGATTTATGAATTTATTTTCTAGGTTCCCCCCTGGTTCAACAAGCTATGCTTACATTGGGGCCATGTTATTAAGAAGGTATACATTAAAATCGCAAATCACCATACACTATAATCGCATAATATTGCCTCGTTATCGTTTTAACAAAGGAAGCTATTACATATTATATAACAGTATGTATAATGTGTGAATGACTATGATATAATGGCACATTATAAAATTCGTTATTTGAGTATAATAGCATTACTGCGATGCTTTATGCGCCTGAGTTTCGAACCTTGAGTGCTGAAGCTATTGAAGCAGTGCTGAAGTTAAAGCTCAAGGAAAGATTATTTCCTAACTTGGCCTTCAGTGGACACAATGTTTGAATCACAATATTTGTATTAGATTCGAAAGAATAGAGCCTGAATGAACTGTATGTAACTGGTATTTTGTGTTGAGCGGCATTGTATGGCAGGCAGCTTGGGTAATCTTTTGTATGAAAATGAACAATTTTATTTATATATAGGATATGTTAATTAGATTTAAACATATTTATTTGTTGCTGATTTGACTGAAGGAGTAATCAGCAATTTGTTAGAAATTGGAAGCTGAAAATTAAGGCGAGGATGCAGCGTTTTTACATTTTTTGAAGTAATATAAACCCATTAATATGTACATGTTGTGCCTGCAAAAAATATTTACTAAAATTGGACACTTACGTAACCAACCGATGTGCAATGATAGCAAAATTGGCTAGATAAACCAAAATCACAAACATAACACTAACTTACAGTTTCAATTCATGAAAAAGTTACATAAAAACATAAAGCATACTTTTCTTAACCGATGGTTAAAGAAAAACCTTTAAATAGTTAGGTACCTATAATTTTTATAATTTTAAACTTATTTGCTCTTGCTCACGTCGGCGAATTTCGCTAGCGATATCAGTGGGCCTAGTGCGCGTTACGAATGACTTTACCATCGCGTTAATCGAGCAAACCATTTGAAACAACCAATCACGTTCTTACAAATTCTCTTTTCCAATTTTGTCACTAGTTGGCGCTGCTTCGATCCCATACAAAACGAAGTTAACGTTAACGCGATGGTAAAGTTAAAAAACTCGCACTAGGCACTCTGGGTTGGGAGTATGGTGCGTTTGAATACCCACACCACGCTCCAAGAGGCCCTTAGATAATGTTACGGTATATTTACGGTACCTAACTAAGTACCTACTTGTAAGTTCTTTGAAAAAATTATTAACCAATATCGTTGTAAGTTTTCAAGATACTTACAGAAGTTAAATGTATAAATTAGACTATACAAGGTGTTCCGCTTGATTTCCCATAACTCTAGGGTATAAATGGGACCATGTCATAGAATCAAATAACATGCGAATCATTTGTCATTTTTTTTTGTTTTTATTTTTCATGAAAAATAATTCAATTAAGTCAAAGCATTTTATGTAAAACACCTTTATGCGAAGAATGACAACGTGGAAATTTCTTTCCCTTTTTTATCGCTATGTACAGGTACAGTTCGCAAGGTTTTGCGCTGTACATGTATGCTACGCTTAAATTTTTGTTGTTGTGTATTGTTTGACTTTAGTGACACGCGTCTATTGAATTAATGTTAACGAGATTTAACAAGGGTGGTAATTTATGAACTCTTTATATTAATATTGATGATATCTTGGAAAGTATGCACTTTTTAACCACATACTGTGTGCGTCTATACTGCGAGCCTAACGCGGTGGCGACGACGGACGCGAAATATCAAACATATGTAACCCTTCTGTAGTGTCCACACTGAAGTGACTAAGGCGGAAGCCTAGCGCGACCGGACTGAGCGAGTCAGCGTATGTAAGTTTCAAATGTTCTTATCCGCGCTTTCTGGCCACACTACGGGCCTCAGCAACAAGCGACCCAATGCGCGGGTGGCAGGGGTAACAAACCAGTTCGGTAATACCTATCTGAAAAAGGTGCTAAATAAAAATAAATTTTAAATGTTGAATCGGTTATTCGAGTGAATTAAAAAAAAAACTGGGTTACGTCTCAATGGAGAAGAAAACGAAAAGCTCTAAATAGATGTACGCTTGACACATAACAAACTGTCAAATGAACAAGTTGTAGGTAATCGAAATTGCTTGTTCTGTATTCTATTTTGGGGTAAACCTATAAAATAATGTAAGCATATGTATCAAAATATGAAAAATGTGGACCGTAATATGTACATTTCCACAAAAGTTTAAATCAAGTAACATCCATTTTCTATAAAACTTATTAATGATGCATTTCTAATTTTTTGATCAAGATCACTATAAAATTAACTTTTACTATGGTATTTGATAGTTGTTATGGGTCAAGCGTAATCAGCGCCTCTAGTAGAATATGAAGGCAGTTTTCTACCCCATTGTTCACACAAATTAAAAATTCTTTATCTTTTTTTTTCAAACAGAAATAAAGAAATACCAAATTATCGTCCATTGCTTTCAACACCTAATATAAGCCAAACCGCTACAAGAGCTATTTAGGAATTTATATAATGTTTTAAACACATATTTTTAGAGCTTCTTGTTATTTATTAATTAAAGTCTAGAATATTAAGTGTAAAGCTTTTTATGCTGAAAACAGTATTTTGTACAGGTACTTGCCACCTCACGCCACAGGCCTTCGCGCCCGCGTTAGGCCCCAGTCACCGCGCATCCAGTGTGGCCGCACACATATTTTGGCAAATATATTTTTAAAACCTCAAAGCTGTGGGATTTAACAAAAAACAATTAACGGGGATTTATCGCCTGTGTCACTTGTGATCTAAAGGTGTGTCAAGACACCGAAGCGTAGTGACCTAAAATGGAAAATATGTATATGTCACCGGAAAATAATAAATTCCGTAAATTTATAAATTTACTAGGAAATTTATTAACTTCTGTAGGGTTCTAAGCGGGGGACAAGTTGTATTATTTTACGCCCATATTTTTGTAAATTGATAAACTTATCAAACTTACTCGTAAAATTATAAGTAAGCGCTGATTGGTTGAATAGGTCACGTGATCAAATTTCAAAATAAAAATGCACAGGGCGACCTTGTTGGAACGGTTAGGTGGGACGACGAGCGCAGCGAGGTTATTGGCCACACGGGCGCGAGCCGAGCGAGCATGCCGCGGCAGCGGCCTGGCCGCCCGGCGCGGCGACGCGCCATAAACGTATTTTAAAAAAGCGTAAAATTTAAAGCACTGCTGTGATTGGTCGAACCGTTTAGAATCTTACGAATGGATATCCGTAAGTTTATAAATTTACCACGAGACGTCGCAAATTGATAAAATTGCGAAAATATGAGCCTAAAATAATACCATTTATCTCTCGTTTAGAATCTTAGGGAAGTTTATAAATTTCCTCGTTATTTATAATTTAAAAAAATTATTATTTTCCGGTGGCATATACATATTTTACACTGTAGGTAACTCCGCTTCGGTGTTACCTAATTACCTCGTCAATTTATAAATTTACGCTTCTTGTTATTTTCCGGTAACATATACATAAGCGGTGAAAAGAACAAAAACAGGATAAAATCCGGTTGACAAATCTTTTATTCATAAAAAATAAACTCTTTTATTAGGACATGCATAAAATATTACATAAATACCCTTATTAAGATAAATCGTGTTTTCTTTGAACACTTTTATGTCCCGGTGACATCTTTAAAATTTCTTCTCATGAAGCAGCTCAATCATAGAAAAATATTCGATCGGGAAATTGTTTTTCTTAAGTCCATGCTAAACTTGTATGATAAGGATATTTTCCAATCCAGCCAGGCATTCAAACTTTTACCAACTGTTCCCGAAATATCCCGCGCCAGTTGTTGAACGAAATTTTTATGAAGCAATCTAATAACGTTTAAATAGGTACTATTCAGTCTTGGAGACAAGAGCGTTTTGATATTATTATGCATAGTCGTAGAGTTAGAATTAACTAAATTATAGGTAATTTAGTAAATATAGCCAGCCGCCTGGAAAGTTAGAATAGGCTGACACAACAACTTTCTTTTTTTAATTTTACAAAAAGTATTTGCAATTGTTTTTGTATAATATCATGGTTTAAACAACAAATTTAAGAACATTTTAAACAACATTCCACGAACATTTTAAAACAAATTTAGAAAATAAGCACGATTGATTCTGCTTACATAATATCAAGCGTCTATCCATAACAATTTGTCAATGTTAAAAATGTCGCATAAAAACTTCAGATACTAAGTTTATTAACAGATGCGAGAGCTAACGTATCCGATAAAAAATATAGCGAGAAGACAACTAATATGTAATCTATACACTACAAACTTTCACCTAACATGTGTAGAGCCTGCCGATTGTTTATATTGCCTAAAATATGTAATTGCACAATTCTACATCAGCTTGATACAACACTGCAGCAGAAGCCAATGGTGCAGTTACTGCTGTAACAACGACTGACCTTTGAGGGTCGGTCAACTGACGACACAGCTATTTTACATAATACTAAACATATTTATATACTTACCCGTTGACCCAAGACGAAATATCTCAATCATTATTCATGGTCTTCCTGGGTCAATAGAAGCATTTGTCACACTGAATCTTTATCTCAACACAGCAACCAATGTTTTGCATGCGTTTCAATAAAAAAGAGGTTTTCAAATATAAAAAAAAAACATATAAGTAGTACTTAAGTATCTAATTATTGTAATAATTTTCGAATAAACTCGACAAGTTTACCTTTTTCTATCTTAGTTTGCCTTCTTAAACTGAGGAACGAATAAATTAGCAATTTAAATATTTAGAAAAAGCGATGAAGTAAAATTTCATTCGCGTTATGTCACGGTTCGCATCATATTTTATTTAGCATGAAGCATCTACAATTTTCACCGTTTCGATTTAAATATATGAGTATTGCTTTAAAGTATTGTGCCTTAACGACTCTTTCGTCACGCTTCGAAGTGTCTCCTTCTAATATAAGTTACCGTGTAGGTTTTATTAAACCTACAATAGAATGTTAACAATAAGCTACTTCGCTTTATAAATGAGATCTAAACTATTTGTCCTTCAGAAGGCTGTACCGAGTCCATTTGCCGCAGCAACATTCACATCGGATAAACCACCGACCATTTACGTAATAGCTTCTAAATACACATATATCTATATAAACTATTGAAAAATTGCATTTAGTGTCGTTGCTTTACTTAATTACCTATATAACTTGACGTTTCCCTAATCCATGGGTAAATAATAAACGGGCACTATAATCTTTGTATAATTTCTTGGTCAACTAAACACCTTTATTACTTTGTCCACCTTGTAATATTTTTTCACTTTGTCTACTTTCATATGTCAAATTAGTTTATTTTTTATTCCACTTAATTACCCAGTAACTGTTAATTAAACGATAATAAAGATTTTCTGTAATTGCAAGGAAAAATAAGCAAATTGAAAACTATGTTGCGGTTTTAACTAATCGCCATTCCTTCTTAGGCACATTTACATTTAATTATAAAGGTGTTCTTTCTTGTTTTTTGTTGCACTTCTTTTATGCATCTTATTGTACCAAAACTAAACAAGACCGAAGCTAAACCACTTTTTGGACACATTGGTTTATGGTATACGAACCATAACTGAGTGATTAAGAGCCCATATGTGGGAGCGGCATAATCCAAACTTTGATAATTTAGAACATAATTCGCCAGAAAAGATTCGTGGTGCATTTCTAGTTTACTAACCTTGTTTTGTTAAGACAAACAGTCACCAACTCTTTTTGTATTAGCATTTATAAAAAAAATATCTTTAAAGTACCTATTTATATACATATTTTTAGTAATAAAATAACATGCGCGCCCCGGATCCCACGGGGTGGTAGCTCATTACACGATCTAGGAATAGCTCTTGAGTTAGGGATCGGAGAAGGGGGTGTTTAGTCCCCTCTCCCTATCTGTGGTCGCCCTTTGGGGCGTCATAGTAGGGTGTCATTCTATGGCAGGAAAAAAAAGTAATAAAATAAAAAGGTTTGTAAAAAATTAGATCTTTTTAATAAATGAACTAATACCACGAACCTGTAAAAGTAAGTAATCCTAAAATGTAGCCCTAAATAAATATTCTTTAATAAACTACCGTTCCGTTCCGTTAACTTTATTTAATAATTTCTAAACTACTCCAACATCATTGTTCCCATTACGCCATTTTCTTATTTGCTGCTCCGACGACGAGTTATCTTACGAGTTAAACTGTACCAAATGGAGACTGGGCAATTGTTTATATTCCAGTTTACTCTTTACAGCTCAATTATTTTTCGTATGAAGACTAGATGTCGAGATACAGTACTTAAGCTTTCACAATTCATTTAGTATCATAAAATTATATGCGAGGCGACATGGCGAGTTATAATATACTAGTATGATATTATAAAATTAAAAATTGTTGTTTAAATAGCTTACGCGACATCTAAACATGAAAACTGAAAATAAGCGGTCAAATATTGAGTCGCTTTACTGTTATGATAAATATATTATGTTACTTATAATTGCTTCCCATCTTTTTGTGCCACCTATAAACTCTGAAACGAGTGTTGCCACTGAAGCGGAGTAGTGAAGCGAAGCGGAGTGGAGTGGAGCGGAGAATACTTTTGGGATCGCACATTTTTGCGCTCAGTAAAATTCCTGATTATTTAATTACATTTAAGATGACGACTTAAACTTAGGTACATATTCCCTATAATATAAAATTTATTGTTAAAACGTTATTAAGTACAAACTATGAATACACAACACAGATCATATGATGACTTTTTATTTTTTGTATTTACGTATTTTAACATCCATTTGACCTCTACACAACCTAGCTGCCAACCACATAGCACCGTCCCGTTGTCCTCCGCTTCACACCGCTCCGCTCCGCTGTCCTCGGTGCAGAACCGCCCCGCTGTACTACATTCCGCGTCGCCTCGCTGTATTTTTATGAATATCCGTTTAACTCTGCTCCACTCCGCTCGTGCTGTTTCCATTGAAGCGGAGCGGAGATTTCGAGCCTATTGATTAGTCTATTCAGGCGCCGCTAAACAACGCTCCGCTCAGCTCCGCGTCGACGGAAACCCAGCCTTTACACTAACACCATACATCGATCCGTAAGCAAAAATTATGAACATGAAAAATAAAAAAGGAACGTTTATTGATGTAACGGTAATAAAATGAGATAATAAGTAGACACAATGGACAGGGAAGCTTGACAGGCTCAGAATGGAAGGTGTTTTTAATAGAACACTTCTACATGGACCCTGTAAGACATGAATTTTTTGCCTTTAAAAGATGATGATAAAATTGAAAAGTAATTTGTGTAAAAAGTTTATGTATGTACAGTGATAGTAAATTTATCTAGCTATAAAAAGAAGTCAGGAGATCAGGAAGAATCTAGGAGGAAGGAAACCCTTAAAAAAATTGTTGTTTGGCCGGGGTACAAAAAAAAAATGATTTAGGCATATTGCCGGCTAAATACTTTACCTTTATCAGCGTCTTTATCACCCGCAATTGTTTAAATTGGTTATCCAAAATACACTATCCACCGGTTTTTTATAAATTAATTGATCGTAAATCTGGTTTCAGTACAATAGCTATGCTGTTTTTTTCTCAGTTACTTTGGTTAGCGATTGTGAAACAAACTAGGTGCTATTGGAATGTGGTCGAATCGCCTGTGGTGCTTCGTTTGCTGAGCCGCGGAGCAGAATTTCTCTTTATTCACGCGATTCTAAGACCCATATTAATAAACGGCACTCAAACTCCGAGATCGCTCTTAAGTTCGTACTTGGGTTACGCGCCATGTTAATAAATTATTTCTCTTAATGTTATAGAGAACGCGGGAACTTTCATTTGGTTTTTGTGATTGCTGCTTTCATACATGTAACCAAATAAAATAAGTATGTAAGTAAGTATTGTATAAGAATTTGAATCTACAACAAAACTAGTACATACATGGTTAGAGGTATGGTTAGAGATAAACAAAGTACTTTGAGTGAGAGAAAGAAACAGATCTGATGGTGGCATTAAAATATAATATTTAGTTCAAACTTGTGCTGTTTTTAGTCGCTATGTGAATAGGTACCTAACAAATTGCATCAGCACTCATACGCTACATACAAAACTATACAATAGTAGTCAGTAAGATATTTTACTGTTAATATTTACACACCATTAATTTTTCTTATTCATTATACTATATTTATACTATATTTCGTGCCTTTTGGTTTAGCTTTTTACAATTTTACTCTTGCAAATTACTCTTTATTTTACATATCTGTTTCATAACGTTTTGGTAACCACGGTTTCACAACGTGACAAAATGTCTGGTTATACGTAAAGTATTTCTTTGCTGTGCTTTTTTTCTATATTACTTTTTTATTTAGGCTTTCTTACTGTTTATACACGGTTATTTAACTTATTAAAATCTTTGCAACTCCCACAAGGCATTAGATTTCAACGCGGGTTTGGTTTTGTACTTACATAAAAATAACAAATAAAATCGATCCCACCTGGGAGTTATTTTTATTTTATTTTTTTTGGTATTTTTATCAATAAAATGATATTTAAGCATTATGAAATCCAAAATAAAGTTTTTAAAATATTTGCGTGATTGGTGGTTCCTAATTATACAGGGTAAATTTATAGTTATTTTTCGGTTTTCACCAAAATTGTACAAATTTACCTCCATAACTTTTTCAATTGTATTTTAGACCGGATGTTTCTACTTTATTTTGGTCTCTAATGCATTTTAAAGGCACTTAAAGCAAAATTAGATACAATCAGATCAAATTAGCTGATGTAGAAATCTTAGAGTGACATAATCAAAATAAATTTTACATCAAAGTTCAACTTTGTCCATGACTAAAAAAAGCCGCTGGTAATTCTGGAGATAATGTGCGTTTAAAACTTCTCTATTTATCACTTATTACTATGATATACTAAATTGCTGTAATACTTACCAGCTGGTTAAATAAATGAGGTATAAAGGAAAATTCTACTAACAGAAATAAATTTTAAATCATTTTTATTTCAAGAGTTGCTTGAGCACAGTTCCTCTTTTACGAATACACGCCCGTCACACGAAATATTTCTATTGTGGCCAAGCTTAGTGTCATTTCTGCTTTAATTTTTGAAAAAGCGTCCTCAATTCTCGTCAGCAGTTTTTCTTTTGTGTTTATTTCTACCTAGTACACCAACTCTAGATCACTGTTTTCCTAATTAATGGATTGGGAGACGTGGCCCAACTGAATGGCCCGCACGTTCCCTTGACTTAACACCGCTCGATTTTTTAGAAATAAAAACAATAGAAAAATTGGTAACGAGATTGAGGACACTTTTGCAAAACCTAAAGCAAAACTGCCACAAAAGATATATTTCGTGAATACCGGGCATGTATTCGTAACAGAGGAGCTGTGTTCGAGCAAGACTTGAAATAAAAATAATTATAAATTTATTTTGGTTGTTTGAATTTTCCTTTCCACCTCATTTATTTAACTAGCCAGTAGGTATATAGCAATTAAGTATATCATTGTAATAAGTATATAAGTTTATATAAGTTTTTAAACGCATTGCCAGCATTGCAGGTCGGAGATTTTTATTGGCCAACTTGTATTCTTAATGATCCAATAACATGTTCTGTTTTCAAAGACAACAGTAACTTAGTTCTCCAGCACCGAAATAAATCTAATTGTTTAGGAATTTCAAATCTCATTTCTATTATTACATTAGAAGACCAATTTTAGCTAAGTCCTATACTTAGATACAAAAAGGTTCAAATGTGAAAATAAAAAATAAAAACTATGGACAGTAGAAAAGAAGATGAGCCGCGCGCGGCACATTTCCTTAAATAAATGCAGATAATCCAATGCCTGACTTTATTGTGTTCTTATTATAAACCGAATTGTTTGTCTACCTACTCAAATATGACATGCATTTCTCATTATATTTCTTCTTACAATTATTTTTCATATATTCTCTTCCTTTTTCTCCTTACCCTTTTACCCGAAAAGCTTATTTAGGTCTTTCAATTTTCACTAGGCTTGAAGGCTCGGCGCCTAGCCAGACCTAAATTTACATACACTCCTCAACTATGGGTCCAAGTGTAGGTCGATGCCTAGTCAAGTTAAACTTAACTTTCGGTGGGCTAATTCTCCTTACACTCCACACCTTTTGAATATTGAAATGATTCAGGAATGAAAACGATGCAACATTATTACCTCCTTCATGAAAGTAACATCAAAGGTGAATAAGTCATTCTTAATAATTAAAAAATCATAATCTTTTTTTCCTCCACAATACATAAATTCAATACTTTATGTCGAATACTTTTATCAAATGAAGGTATTTTTGACGATACGATTCTCAGTAAGATAAACTGTTATGTAATTTTTTTATTGTTTGACCTTCAACTCACCTGATGGTAAGTTCTGATGCGTTCAGAGATAACAGCACTCATTAAATTTGTATTCTATTAACTAAAGACAAACTCAAAATGATTGCACATCCGAAATTTTCTTTCACCATCTTAAGGGCTACTTGAATATAGATAGGTGGCAACATATCTCTTACATACACACTTTAGTAGAAAGAAGGTACTACATTTCTGTAAATAATTTAATCGAGGCTCGTTTTCTAAACTCTTAAGTCGATCATGGGAAATATTTCTTAACGCTAAGCCACACATTATTTTCTTTCCTATATCAGAGTTCTAACTCAACATTTAAATCACATTGCTAACATAACTCAACAATTTCAAAAACTATTTTACCTATAAGTAAATAATTTCTTATCATAAAACAGCATTTTACCGTTTATAGAATACTTAAAGTGGCACACCGGATAGAGTGATTAATTGTGGCGCTTCCCATTTTGTAAAGTAAGTGTAAATATTTGTACCATTTAGAGTTTTCTTTCTATTTACTTGCATTTATTTAATTTTCATTACTGGCGCAATAATTAACACGACATTTCCCTATAAATATTGATAACTGTTTCGATTCAGCTTCCTTAGAGAAACTCAGTTATTATTCCCGTCACGTCGTAAACGCCATTCGTTTATTATCAGTGATAGTTAATCTTGTATACATTTTATTTTTATTTATTATTATTTAAGAAAGCAGATATTAATGTTATATTATATTTATAACAGGTTCTATATCTACGTTAAATAAAAAAACTATACTGGTGACAAATTTTAGATACTGAAAGAGAGCACTCTGAACTTGATTCTGATCATAATTATGTAATAAAAATAGGTATTTAAAATTTCACTAGAATTCCCTATAAATAAATACTAAGTACTGTGTTACTATTTACTTTACTAACGACTGAGTCAATCGCATCACGTGACCAGGCACGCGAATCGCTGCCAGCGCAGCGCTAGCGTAACCATGCGTTTCGTAATAAATTCTTTAACTTTCGGTTAAGTTTGCTCAGTAGATAATAATAATTTATTTTTTATTATATGTTTTCTCTTCATGTATGATTTCAAACTGTCACGTTCCTTGAATTTCAAAAGTGACCCACCAGTCACCGTGTAATCTACGTCCAAATGTATATGATTTTAATTTCCTAGAGTCGTTGATTTTCTATAAATAACATTTCTGCAATTATATCTTAGTAAAATTTACGTCGTTAGTTAGTTTTCAAGGCAATAAGTAAAATATATAATAAATAATAAATATTTCTGACACTCACACAACATTACCTAGCCCAAATTAAGTTTCTTAAAGAACTTGTGTTATGGATACTAAAGAACTGATATACTTAAGAAATATACATAAACATACATTGAATAAAATGCATTTTTTTTAAATAGGATATATAAACTTAAATAAACATAATTATAAACATCAATAACTTGACGACTAATATCTGTTTTCATCACACAAATATCCGCCACCGCCGGGATTCGAACCCAGGACCTCTGGCATAGAAGGCAAAATATGTTACTTCACCTTTACTATCTTTAATATCTTTTTATATTACAAAAAAAAATAAAAAGTTTCATGTCTGTTCTTTCATCTGTTCTTGATGAAGGTACTCGTCAGGTCCGCGGTAACCTCGCAGACAATAATGATTGTGGCAATTACACTCAGTGCTCCAGTTCAGTTGTCCGCTGTAATACCAGTCGCAATAATACTTTTATCGAATAAAAAGGCAAAAGAATTAGCGTAACCTTTTGAGTTACTTAAGGTGGCAGTGTTACGTGACGCTCGTGCGACACTTCTCATTATTATGAGCTCTTTATTTTACGTACCATTAATACGTACGAGTAATATTTACTCGTGTAATAATTTGTATTGCTTGAACTGAAGACGATGATATTTGATATCGTACTCGTCGAATGAAGGCATAATTTTGAGGACAAATTATTTAACACCCAAACTGATAATTACAATGACAACTGTCTGTGTGATATAATGTGCCTCAAATACCTATTTAAGTGGACAGTACCTTAGCTCTTGATCACGAATTCGGAACCTTCACGCACAAACGCCGAATCATTGGTTAATAGATTAGTTGCATCATGTAATTATAAATACGCTTTGACTGTTACGTCACTTATTAACTTTTATTAACTAGTTTACGTTTGAAATCGAAAAAGCGTGGTTTTCAAATGCCTGAGAACAGAAATGCATTATTTGTGCCACAGGCTATATTGGCTTTTATAGTTAGATTTTGTTATTGTTTTATATAGTCCTTCCAAGGCTAAAATGAAACGGATATATCACGGCAAGCTTAAATAAAATCAGTCAACCGTAAAGACGTGATAAAATCTGTACAGTTACTTTCTCGTAAATTATTATCAGTATAAATATGAGCTAAGTATTTCATATTCAATTCTTAGATATAACTATTCTTTAAATCAATAAAAGCAAGGAATGTTTAGACGAAGGGACCTTTAACTGGTAACAATAGAAAAACTAATAACAGGTTTGGCGATCAACAATGCGTTCTGTACAACCTACATGCATGTATGTTTCCTTGTATTATTATCACAAATATGTAACAATACATATTACAAAGTTATTTTAACCTTATTCTCACGAACTATTTCCTTACGCTTAAATTCCGAACTGCATGTCTTAATCATTGTAGCGAAATTCTTTAAGATCAATTTTAGAACGGGACATACCGATATTAATATCGATAATATTTTTCGAAGAAATACCTCGATACTGGTTATAAAGTATAAAGTTCGATATGCAGGTTTATGTCGCTTTTTTCAAGACGATTTTCCAGGGACGTAAGAGTTATTCTAAGCCAGCTCAAAATGCAGTTTCAATCTGTGATGCAATTACAGTTCACTGGACTAAGAGAACTAGTTTAGGAAACAAACCTCAATAACAATTTCTGTTTACTAAGAAGCCCTTAGTTTCCTTTTAAGGTCAGACTAGTTTATGTATTCGTTAGGTCCCTGAAATTATATACGTATAATATAATTATAGGTCCCAAAAACACAAATTTCAGTTTTCTAAAGAGTATCATCCATACTTAGTACAAAAATCGAGGTTGTAAGGAAACAAGTGGATTGTAAACATTAATTTTACGTAACCGCAGATATTTGCAAGATAATGATGATATTGTAACTGCACGAATAAGTAAAACGAGAATCTGAATAAACGATACTAGGAACCAAGAACCGCAGCAGTTAGGTAATCAATTACTCGAAAACAAAGCCCGACGTTGACACGTTAGTAGATTCTATACAAAAACACAAGTTTTTATGTAAGCAGCAAACATAATATTGTCTTAAGGTCACACGAGCGTCTTTTAGTTTAGCTCCAAACGGTGAACTTCTGTGCAATTTTAGGTAAAAATAATTCGTCAAACGCTTTTCAACCGACTTCCAAAAGGAGGAGGTTCTCAATTCGTGTGTATGTTTATTTTTGTGTTTTTTGGATATTTTTTAAGCTATTGCATAGCTTCTATCGCGGGCCTTGAGCGTGTGGACCGAATCCAGAAATTCCGTAACGAAAAAAAGCTAACACCCCCCACTCCGACCGGCACACCGGTGATACTTTGATTTCATAACTTTACATGCGGGCTTTAATAAACAATCAGCGCCATCTACTAGGAACTTGTGGAACTTCATATTAGATCAAACATTACTGCATTAATAAAATAAATAAATAATTATAATTGCATAAGTTGATAAAAAATGCTATGCAATAGCTTTACCGCGGCAGTCTCCGAGTGCCACACGTCTTTTTTTTTAATATTCTTGATTCATATTATAGAGGATAGGTACTTTAAAGGTAGTTCCATATAAATTTCATCGAAATTTTTCATGATCGAACTTCATGAAAAGTTTCAAGTTTTTGAAAATATATGTATGAATACGGAATATATTGACGACTTCATACTTCAGCCAAAGTTTTGACGTGACGTCGTTTTTTTAATGCTCTTCATTCGTTGATTATTATTTCGTAAGAAAATTGTGAGAATTATGAAAGCGAGCGAGATAGCATAATGTTGTTTATAGCGTCTCGGTCCGTCGACAAATCTTGATAGACTAGATTTTGGCAGTCAAATCTGTCTAGTCATCTCGCACTTGCTATCGTTATATACTGTTATAGACAGAGAACATTTATATGATATAATAGAAAGTTAAATTAAAAATTTAAAAAACCCCCGACACAAGATCTTAATTTCCCTTTTAAAAGTAAAAAATAATAAAAGAAACTTAAAGTACCTTATCATCTTCATCCTCATCTTAAAGTACCTAAGAATGTATTAATAATTCAACAAAAAAAACACGTCGCCGACATTCGGTTAATCTCCTTACTTTTACCCTCCACAACTTTTAAACGGCTCAACCGATTTTCATCAAACATGTCCTAAGAACACTCGTATATAAGTCACCTTTAATACAAAAAAAAACTAAATTGAAATCACTGCATCCGTTCAGGAGCTATGATGCCACAGACATACAGACACGTCAAACTTATAAAACCCCTCTTTTTGCGTCAGGATTTAAAAATTATAATGAAACTCCGGGTTACCCTACTACCTACTGTTAGAAGAAATGGTAACCAGTAAATGGCAGTCTCGACATAAAGACCAATTTGTAATACTCACACCACATGAGTAGATAAACGGAACAGAGACACATGAGTAGATAAACCTACTCATGTGCTCACACTAAGTAGTTGTGATTAAAACATTCACCAACTATTCAATAAAGTCCAGTAAGTTTCCGAGTGACTTAAAAGTTAAAAGTATTTTGAACGAGGGTTTTTTTAACTTTTCCATAATCGTCTTTATTTTTGCTTCCTACGTCTTGAATATCGCTTGATATAAAAGTTGGCGGGTTATTTAATACCAATTTAAAGAATTACCACGCTGCGCTGGGAGAGTTACGAAACTGCAATTTAATGTGTAATGATCTTGCTCTGAATTTGATTTTGACGCCTACAACTTGTACCAATTTTTTTGTTTTGTCCATAAGTGAGAAGATGTGCAATGCAGTTATAATTCATTTGCAGAAATGGAACCAGTAGATACCAATTATACAACTATAATGAGAGATTAAGAAAATTTTATTCAAGTTAAGTAAGTACACAAAAAATTCCAAAAATAAACGACAGCGAATCATTCCTGCTTCTTATCAAAGACTAACAAGATTTTTTCACTCATCAGCAAACCTACTGATCAGAATTAAAACATGAGTCTAGGTGAAAAGGTAGTGCATGTGTGACGGACATGTGCTCAGTCAAACTATCATAGGATTTCAGTCTCAAAGTCTTAAGTTCTTTCCTAAGTTATGTTTTAAATGATTTCAAAATATGTATCTCGAATAAAGTTCAAAAAAATTAACAACTGTATATCTATTTATATCTCAAAATTAACTCTAATATAGCTATTATTATTTTCTAATCCAACGTCTTCTCTCTGTAAAACTGGTATTGATAAAGTATATAAGTGTATCTCTGTATAAGTGTATCTGACACTTTAATTTTTATTTTTAAACAACTGTAACTTTTTTTGTGTGGACTGGTTTATTAATTAAGTAGTACTTAAATATAATTCAGTATCCACCTTTAACTTTTAAGACACTCTTGGAAACGTAATTCAAATCACCTACATATGTTTTACTTCTCATACAAAACTAAGTAAAAGTCAGACTGGTCATTTAAATTAAATGTCATGAGACAAGTTTTTGAAGTTATTTTATTTATGTAACGGTAATGAGTGGATTTATTTCCTTTAACATTTAGAAGCAAAATGCTTTATACCTATTTTCGGGAGCAAACGTTGTCACGTTGACATTGTGAAAAAAATATGTTTTCGCAGGTTTTTTTTTTATGAGCAGTAGTTATTTTGAAATAGTTGAAACTTAAGCGTATGTTTATTTATAGTGTCCATATTTATATGATTGTTGGATGGATACAGTTTTATCTCCAATAGGCCATTGTATCTCTGGGCGAAAAGTAGATTTTACGCGATAAATTACTTCCTAAGCTTTCCAAATGCTGACTGGTGACTGTTAGTATTTTATATAGGGAGTGCAGTATTCATTTTATTGGCTCAAAAACTCTAAGACGTTTCTATAAAAGTACCTGCCAAGATCCTTATATTTATTACCCAATCCGTAATTGATTAACCACAATAATGAATAAAAGGCGTTTTTTATACGCCTTACATATTTTTATATCTTAATTAATCTTAAGCGTAGGTATATAACAAGTTGAAATGAGATAACCGAATAAGAAATTTATTAAAGAAGCCTTAAAATATATTCCTACAAACTATACTTATGTACAATACAATTTCACGAAGTACGCTTACATACATATAATACACACCTTACCTTGAACGTTATAAAATACCCATATAATTGCTGATTGAAAAGCGGACCTAGATTTTTCTTCTAACCGTACCCAAACTATCCATGTGAGTATCTATAATTACCTATTTTATTCTACCTATCTGTGATCAAATTATCTTTTTGACAGGCAAGTCTCTGTTTTTTTTTGATTTTCATATGATTTGCAATTACTCCTGCGTAATACTCGAATACTATGCCTAAGTAAGTCAAGTAGGTTATGTTGCGCTAAAACTAAACAATGGCGTAAAATTGATGCTTATCTATAGGTATACGAGAATTAACACTGTAAACGATCGCTACTTTATTGCAAATGCTAAGAAACATCGCAGCTGTAAATTAATTTAGGATTTGTTTAGCAGCTACTTAAGATAAATCAGAAGCATCCCTGTGATGCAAGTCTAGGGTTTTATCAAAAAGTTCTTATTTTAAAGCTCGAACCTTTTTCGATAATTTTGCAAATGCATATATCTTTTAAACGTACTTGTCGCGTGTAAATTAACGTTCTCAACGGCCGGTCGTCGTGACGATACGGGGTTTTAAAGAAACCGATATGCCGAGTTAAAATATAAAGTACAAAAAAGTGTTTATTTTAAAATTTTAATGCGTGAAATCTTAAGACCATATTAAATATATCGAATTTCAGGCCACAAAGTTGACAATTTCCTGATACTGACAGTAGATACTTACCTCTAAAAAAATGCGGCTTCGTTATCATTTGTAGCGACCAAAACAAACAGAATATACGGCTGCCATTGAATTTCCTAGTACCTTCAGTGCGATATTTTTGTTACTCAGCTGTTAAAAAAAAAAATACTTTAAATCAAATTGTTTATAAATTCCTTGAAACCACTTGTTTTAAAATTGGAAGTTTGTAATTAATAAATAAACTGTATTTAGAACGTAGTCTTAAACTTTGAATTTAGTTATTAATTTTAACATTTTCTTACTCAGGTTTACTATGTTAATAGATAAATTAATAATTAAAATAATCTTTTGCTATTTATTAAAGCTTAGTTTTTGTAACTTCATAACAGTAAATTCACATCAGAATAAACACTGCGTTTATGTCTATTAACACAGCATTTAGTTACGTTCTTTAAAGATTTTTTTTGCAATATGAAGGCACTAGCTATTTGTGGAAACTTGATAGATTTGTATGACTAGCCATAACATTTTCTCCCATTATTTATTATTTAATGAAATAAAATATAAATAACATGTTAAATGAGAAATCGTCGCGGCCTGCAGTCTATGAGTGCAGTACGCTACAGAGGGTGATGCAACTAAGTAACACCACGACGACTTTCGATCCTTCCCAAGCACGTTAAGCGCTCAGGCCCGGGAAATGTGTTCCAAGTTCCACTGAACTAGTTTCTATGAATTACTGCTCAAACCTGCAGATCAATAACCTACGACAATAAGGCTTAAATTAACCCTAAATTAGAAATGGTTGTTGTGTTAGGTACCATAGAGATGGTTGTAAACTAAGTATTCTAGATTTTGCTTAGACACAATTGTAAATTACACCAAAAAATATTTTAACGACACTTATAACTAGAAATGGTAGGTTTGCCGTATACCGCATTTATACTAAAAAGATTGACTAGATAAATTACGAAAAAATATATTCGAACGTGACATAAATTATGATGGATTCAATAATTATTTTTGGTGGTAATTTCTGGTGAAAGTGCTAAATAATAAATAGTTTCTTAACCATCTACTTTTTTATAAATACATAGGTTTTTATAATACAAAGGAAAATTGACAGAACTATGACAAATGTCTTCGAGTTTATCAGTCTAGTATTTACTCACTACGCCACAGAGGGCTTTATCACAATTTAGTATTATTCCAGTATAAACTTAATAAATATCCATCGGCGTTAGTTTTCAACAACAAACGATAAAACAATCATCAATACTCAAACTCGGGTTATCATCGTTGTATAAATTAATAGAGAATCGTAAAATCCCAGCTATTATGGATTTATGTAAATCCTAGATTATAATAGAGTCACGAGTGCGCTTCCCATCCAAGCTGAAGTATTGCAAGAGTCGTCGGCAAATCAAATGACTCACGACGCGATTCGCCGTCTCCGCAAATCATTACATAAAAACCCTGAAATCACAAATATTTATGAGTTACTCGTAGTTTGTGTAATTAGTGGGCGGTTTTAGCGCATTGTTTCGAATGATAATCAGAGACGTTTGAACAACTTTTACTTGTTTTCTTCCTTGTTTTTAAAGCATTTCGTTTTTTCTATCGTTTCGGTTGCTAAATGCCACCTACGAAACGTGAAATTCTACTAAGTGGTGATTAGATAGACCATATCCTATATACTAAATACTTCCCAACTTCAATAAAGTATCAATTCGATATTGAAATCATTCAAAAGATTTTTTAATTAATTAATTTATTGCGGTATTCCTACCAATTTACATAATTGAAGTACCTACATTTAAAGTTCAAAATTCAGAAAGAAAATAACAAAAATCAAATAGAAAAGATAAAAAAGAGAACACAAAAATTTAGAGAATACATCAATTCAAATAATAAAATATCAAATAATACCATAAATCATTTAATAATCAGATCATTCTAAAAGAACAATAAAAAACAAGTAATTCAGAACAATATATATTTTTTTTTTATTATAAGGACCTTCGTCTTCCATGCCACCTGATGGAAAGTGCGCATGAAGACTATGGTGGTAGGTACACGTCCATCCACGAGAAACTTACTTATGCCTGAATATTGTGCAAAATTATATTAAATTTATCTCGCAAAATTTCAGACATCCTGCTATAAATTAACTACAATTGTCAGCAAATAATTCTGGTTCTGGGTTCGAATCCCGATGTTGGTGGATATTAGTGCGATAAATACAGATATTAGCCATCAAATCATAACACAAATTCTTAAAGAAACTTAATTTGGGCTAGGTATGGGCGTGGATCTATCTCTGGAGATCATTTTAACAGCTAATATGAAGCGCTGAGCCGTGCGCCGTGCGCCGCGCCGTACCCTAGAGATGGAGCCACGGCCTAACAGTCAGCATTTCCTATGAGTCTGCTCCGGGTCAGACAATTTATCTATTTTTTTTATATATTTTTTTTGATAAAACACGAAAACAAATTACAACCAAATTAAAATTAAATGTTAAACAAAAAGTATATTGTTGAACTGGGTTGAAGCTTAAAATATTTGTGTCTACACAGTAAAGAACTCATAATAATAGGATGAAAAAATAATTACAAGTCAAGAAATAATTGAAGATAATTTCACAATAACAAAAAAACTAAAAATAAATAAATGGAGAACTTAATTAATATTAGTGTCAAAAAATATGTAAACTAAAGTATCAAGATTAAGTATTGGGATCAAAGAGTAAAAATTGATAAATGTCATATGAATACAATTATCAAAATCAAAATCAAATGAAATAATCTCTAACTTTTCAGTCATTAACCCTTAATTGGAGGATATCTTTTACACCTGTGGAAAACAAACTTTTATTAGAAGCAAACAAAGCTATTGCCTCTCACTAGTATCTCACACAGATACACAGAAAATCTAACCCTCTCTGATCTATAGCTCACAACCTTAGGAAATTAAGGTTCATTTTGGTTTGACCGACGGCTTCAGAAATTATATTCATAAGTTTATGAAAATAGTAAGCAAGTTCTAACTGTATGAAAAATCACAAAAACCAGTTTTAGATAGAAATATTTATACTTACGTATATTTTACTAGTGCTCGATTTTTTTTATTTTTCATTTGTGTTAAATATTCTGTTAAGTATTGCTTTATTTGGCTGTTTGATGGCAGTTTGATGCCAAAACATTCTACAATACGATGTACTTTGTAAGATATAAACGCGTGCGCAGGTAAAAACGTAGTCTAGAGAAAACAAAACATAGTCTTAGAAACATAGTTAATTACCGAAACGTGTATGTATCTATTTATTTCTAATTTAAAAGCTATCAAATTGTTGAATGTTAAGTATGTACTTGGTGCAGCATCGCGGCTAGTACTTACATACTAAAAGTAAATGCGAAGGACATTTTAAATATCACATGACACGAATAAAAATCGATAGTTTCTTTTCCAAGATTATTTTGTAGAATGATACTATATGAAGTGTATCAAATAGCGATTTTTTGCTTTTTTAATTACTTACCTATCTTGATTATATTAAATTGAGGATAATTATTAAAGTTGATTTTTGATACATGTTATGGTCGTTCAATGTGCTTACTTTTGATCAATAATAAATTGTGTTGAGGTGAAAACGGGAAGAGATTTAAGCGCGGACGACATGTTATATGTTTGCGGTAGGCTATTTTATTTTGGCATCGAGCCGACGAGAAGAACCTAACTGCTAACCTTCCAAATTGTTGTGTGTTATTTGTTTTGACAAAACAAGTCTTTTTTTATTAACATAATGCAATTAAACCACGTAGGACCACGGTTCCAAAAATGGTTTTATATTCCGTGCGTAGGATGCGCGTGTTTAGAACGGTCTACCTGCGCAGACGGCGGCGGCGCTTCACAGAACCGTTTTTTATTTTTTGGAAAACCTGTAACTCTTTCGAAGCGGCAAATTGAACCATAAGTTTGAGAAGGAAATAAGTACAAAATCGTGTTTTTTGGGAAATCGATTATTATTGTTATTTATTTTTACATTTTTTTTTATTTACTCCCTTTTGAAAGGGTTTGCTTATTATAACCGTTTTTATTTCCCTTTTATCACTAATCGATGAGTCTAAGTATAAGAGTAAAGACTATGTAGGATAAAAGTCATTTTAAGTAGAAGTGGCGCTTAGTTGCTTCTGAAAAATTATGGTTCAATTGTAAATTTTGTCTCAGTACTATTTTTATATACTGGATATAATATAAAAGTAATTTACGATATTTCAATAAAGAAATTTCGATATGTTTCCGGCACCAACGAAACACATTGTATAACGTTTTTATTTAAGCGACTCGAATTCAAAGTTCATCTCGCTTATATCCGTCAGACTCGATTATGCGCAATCTTCTATTGTATTATATGCGAGCTAAATTTTTTTCAGACTTTATTTTGCTGCATCATTGTTATACTTACCAAGTGTATTGTCCGACAGTGACAAATGTTCATATTATGTTGACTTATATAGGTGTATGAAAAACCAGTAAAGAAATACATGGCAGACTTCTGAGATATCCCATTAATAAAATTGTAAAAAGCTAGTAAATAAAAAAAGGAAGAATTACACTTAAAAGTGGAGAATGGCATATTATCGCTATACACGGTGATTGGTGACAAATTTCAGATGTTGAAGGAGAGCACTCTGTACTCGATTCTGATCATAATTATTTATTAAAAACAGGTACAGCACTTAATTTTTCACCAGAATTCCCTATCAATAAATAAATAAAGAGTTCATGAATGCTTCACAGCTCGATGACCGTTCGTGAAGTCGACTATAGGTACCTACCTACCTATTCTATGTTGATAGCGGCGTGCGTACGTCCTTTGTAAGCAGTTGTCAGTGTAATAATGCGTTGCATAAGAAATTCTTTAACTTTCAGTTACTCAGTAAATAATTAATATATTTTTTTTATTTTACTTTTTCTCTTCATCTACGATCTCAAACTATCACGTCCTCGAATTTCGAAAGTGACCCACCAGTCACCCTGTATATGTATTTATACCCGACTACAGCGAAGCAAAAAGGAGGGTTATGATTTTGACGTGTATGTTTGTATGTATAAAATAGAGATATGTTGAAAAATATAGCCGTGGTCGTATGCCACCTTTTTACAGATTTATTTTAATAAATGGCATACAATCACGGCTACCAATATGACGTCATACATAAATATTTCAGCTGAGACCTGTTTCCTACTTTTTAGAGCGTGTTTTAAGTAGTTATTTTTAGAATTATATTGAAAACCTGGAACAGAAACATCATCCCAGAAATACCCATTCCAATTGAATATACTACAGCAACTTTTATTTTGGCGTGGTTTATAAGCACACCGTTTAAAGACAGATTAAGAGGATTAACAACATCGCTTTAGTGGTTGTAATATAAAGTATGAGCTCTGTTAAGCAAATAGACGGATAGTTAGTGTGACCATTTAAAGGCACAGAATTGCATGCATGTAGGTGTAGGTTATCAATAAAATTCACCTGCATTTTTTGTTCATGTTTCGCCATATTTTCAACTGAAATTATGATTATTTTTTCAAAATCTCAATGGGAGTCAAAATTTAATAAAGTAATACAAATAATATATTTATATACTAACTGTTGCGCGCGGTTTTACCCGCGCAATTTCGATTCCCGCGGGATTTTCGGGATATAAAGTAGCCTAATCCCTCTTAGTAATGGTAAAAGAAATTTTGAAATCGGTCCTGTAGTTTTTGAGCCTATTCAATATAAACATACAAAAATACAAAGGTGTCCTCTTTATAATATTAGTATAGTACAATATAAGTTAATAATAAATTGCATAGTTTTAAAATGTATATTAATATAAGCAGTTAAATTTTTGATCTAATACCGTAATCCGCATGTTGTAAGAAGAACTCCTATGGGTCCTATAAAGCCATATGTTAGTAATTGATAAAACGTATTTAAAGCTATACCTATATTCCTTATACACTATTTTTCGTATGAATATTTTAAAAATCCCGATCTACTTACGAGTATATATATTTTTTATATATTATCCTGTTGTAAACATAACTTGTCGTTCAATTGGCTTCAGCATAATTTATGTTTGCTCGCGGAGATTCCATTGGCATTAAGATGTCGATGTGTTTTTGTCAGCCTACAAAATAAGCGTCCGCTGCGCTGCACAGCCGATACATCGGACGTCAGTTTGACGAGAAGGCTGCCCACAAGTGGTTGACCTTGGTAGAACAGCAAGGTGTAAATAAACCTAAATAGTCTCATGTAATAAATAATTGTCAAACTATTAAATTGTCACAAAAACTCGTTCTTCGTGTCGACTGTGTTGACATGAAATTGTGCCGCGCAAAGTACGTGCGCGGATGTGCGTGTACTTAAAAGCTAATGCAGATAGGAATTAAATAATTACACGCGCATTAGCACGATATTTCCGTAATTAAGTATTATATTATAAAAGGAATTTGATGCAAACTTTGTTAAAATTTAATTATGAGGTAGAGCTTTTATAGCTATATTGTGAATGAATTCTTTAATAATTAAAATATAATTCATTGAACATGGGCGATCTAACTATTGCCAAACTAATTATTGCATACTTAAATATATATAAACGTGTTGAAGTTCGCAAATACAACCAAGAAAAGGTTCGAAACCATCAATGAAATCGAGAGTTGAGAGCTCAAATGCAACACACGTTCCTCGCTTGCCTTAAGTGCTACATCAGCTAAGCAAGAAACGATTAGATAGAAAAGTGAATGATCTCTGTAGGAATGCAACGATAGTATCAGGCAGATGAGGTGTTATTCTTTTCGTATTTTCGTGTGTGCTTATGTATCTATGTCAACGAATCTACGTGTTAGAAATTTAGTACCAGTTTGCTTGTTTTATTAATTTAAACCTGCACAAAGCACAACATAATTTATTTAGAAAGGACGAGTTTGAAAAACAATTGTAATTTTCTGTAAACTTGTTATCAGCAATCAATCAAATATTTATCATAAACCTTATGTAGATCTTAGTGAGTAAGTAATACAAGTATCATTTATTCTGAGGTTCGTAATATTTTCCTTACCATCAAGGATGGGACGATGAGCTCAAAAAGAGAAGCACAGCAGGCATTATCACTTCGGTAGGAGTTTTTGCATTATAAAATATTATTAAAATTATTATAGTTTTTGCATTGTGTTTATATGCGCCGATGCATACATTCTGAGGAAAGACAACATGTTTAACTATAAGATTATCAACGTTAAAATATCAACTTCAAAAGTAACATACTTTTTTAAGCGATTCGGTTCATTTAAAGAATCCACTCTAGACAATCTGAAATATCGTCGCGGTGAAATGGAAAATATAATAACGATCCAATCTTGTTTTTATTGAATTTATTTTATTTTTATTTATTTTAACATCATTGGATAACAAACAGTATACATTACGTTACAGTTTACGAACTACGTTTAAGAATCTTGACACCATTTATACCCATACCCATTCAGTGCAACAGATTGTGAGCGATTGTGTATATATGACGCAAGCCATCTATAAACCATTACCTATAACCGTGAATACCTGCAAGCGAGAGCTTTTTAAGTATATTATGATCTATACCGTCAAACGCCTTACTGTAGTCGGTATACTTAGGTATATCGAATGTACCTGCGCGCCTGAATCCATAGAATCTGTAACAAAATCTATAAACGAAGGGATATTGGTAGTTGTAGACTTGTTTTTAAGAAATCCATGTTGTTCTTGAATTAATGATTTAGAAAGAGAATAATAAACTTGTTTGAAAATAATTCCCTCAAACAATTTAGCGAAAATGCTAAGTTTGGATATCGACCTATAATTTTGTACATTGTATTTGTTACCACTTTTATGTATTGGACTAATAAATGCAGCTTTCCATATACTAAGTAGGTACAATTCCCTCATTCAAAGAGCGCCTAAAAAGGGCAACGAGAGATTTCGTTATAGTTTTAACACATTTGATGATAAATATATGAGGTTTTATTAATGCGTTACCTCACTTTCATATACAAATATCTTTGCTAAAGTTTCATTAAGACAAGTTACTGTGAATATTTTCAGTCATAGTATCGGCGGACTGCGACTCCGGGGAAAGGAAATTAGTTTGAAAATAGTTCGCAAATAAGTCGCATATGGTTTCTCCGGTTTTAGCCGATTCGTTTAAATATGATAATGTTATGGGAAAAGAATTAGCATGAATATAACGAATTAATGTTGAACACTTAAGATAATATTATACCAACTTCTTTTGAGAGCTAATTTATGGCACAACGAAAAAACAAACTATTCATTAGTTAAGTTGTTATGTTAACGAAAACAAGTTTTGATAGAACTAATATTAACATCACAAAACTCTGTCATACGAACCAGGTTGAACTAAGTGGTGAACCTCAATTTCTTAACTCGACCGATTAATCAAAGCCGGGTCACAAGCGGTCTGTCGTAGTGTGCGGATTGCGTGGCGGCGTCGATCCCAATCGATAATCGAAAACATTGCTCGGTGCGAGAGATGATTAAGTCCAATATACTACAATATTGTTCGATATACTATAGTATTCTAGGACATAAAATATTCCACATAGATTTGAGTTTCGTAAGTATTTAATTTCGTAATAATAAATAAATATTCTTTATTGCCACTGTACTTAAAAACAAAAAAAAAATAACAATATTAACGATGAAAATTTGGGCGGCCTTGTCGCTTAAGCGATTTCTTCCAAGCAACCCGGAATTATAAAAGTTTGTTTTCAGGCGAATGAACTGTAGAAACTAGTGAAATAACCAAATAAAGATTGCTTTGTTAAAAGTAACGACCAACCTCTAATTCAGGGTGTTAAAAAAGTAAAAAAGCAGTTTTTTTATTTGGACTTATAGTTTTATCCATAAAAATATCAAAAAATTGCAAACTTCAATTCGGTCCCATATAAATTTTATCGAAATCGGTTGAGCACTTCATTGAAAATTTTAAAGTTTTGAAAAAATATGTATGAGTTCGGAGTATGTTTACATGGATGACATCATAACTCAGCCAAAGTTTTGACGTGAAGTCGGTTTTTTAATGCTCTGCATCCGTTGATTATTCTTTATTTGTTATGCTTCTAACTAAGTTTTAGCTTAAGCTTCTTCTTTAGAGGTAAGTCGCATTAGTGAAAATGAACAATAATAAAGGTGTGGGAATGCTAAAATCATAATGAGACGCCGTGCAGACGAATTTATTATATAAGTTTCTAATAGACTGAGATAAGTATCAAAAAATTTGTTACACAGACAATAGTGTTAGCTATCAAATGTAAGCCGATGTGTTCGTCTCTTACATAATGGTTTTAAGAAAACTAGGATAGCATTTTAAAAAAGTCTGAAAGTCAATCAAACTGATAGTAATCATGAATCACATGTGCATCATGTTGCTTAGTGCCTATATTTGATCTATTTTTATTGTATATAAAATGATTGATTTTATATAATCATGAAATTTTGTGTATATGGATGGTTGAAAATTCGATGAGTACTTTTCCACGCTGATCGGACGTAGCCTGGAATAACTCCTAGAACGACATGATAGTCCCACAGGATACAACTTATCGCTTACATTTTATTTTATTCGCTTAGAATTGCTTTGGATACCCCCTGTTCCCCTTTGTGTTCTTCAGTACAGAAGGTTATATAGAAGCTTATATTGGGTTACATTGTCAGTGTGTTAGTTAAGACAATTTTTATATTATTTAGTCATGAAGGTACTCATTCATATTTCATCATCATCACAACTCCGTGTAATGAGCCCACTGCAGGGCTATGAGTCTCTCTTTTGGGTGACGAGAAGACTTAGGTAGTAATCCACCAAGCTGGCCCGGTGCTGGTTGGTGGATGTCAGATATTTCAGCGTGCCGAAATGGCTTCGGACAAACCCTAACGACTACTGTATACAAGTATACAGCACCCGGGACCGACTGCTTAACGTGCCCTCCGAAGCACGGAAGTCTTTGTGAGAAATGAATGATCGGCGGTCACCCATCCTAATACCGGCCGCACCGAGCGCGCTTAACCTGCGATATAGTTTGATATGCATAGTTACCACGGCGCCACGACGACTTCTTTCATATTTATCACTTGATAATCAACGAATGCGGAGCATTATAAAAAACCGACTTCACGTCAACACTTTGGCTGAAGTAGAAGGTCGTCAAGGCAAAAAATCTCCGAATTCATAAATATTTAAAAAAAAATCGTTAAGCACTCAATCGATTTCAATGAAATATATATGGGACCAAATGGAAAGTATCCTCTATCATATAAAATAAGAATCATCAAAATCAGTTCACCCAGTCAAAAGTTATGATGTAACAAACAAGAAAAAAAAACATACAGACGAATTGAGTAGGTACTTGCTTCTTTCTTTGAAGTCGGTTGAAAATTGTGGAATCTATACTACAGACTTTAATATGGGTTGTATACATTTAACTCATAGAATATCACGTGGTTTAATGAAATACTCTTCAATTGCTATGAGTTCTCTAAAACAATTAAATGAAATCCCCTAGACAATCACACCAACTACATGGCCTCAAAATAAGCAATGCTTGTGTTATGAGATACCATGTAGCAAACTAGGGGGAACCTAGAAAATAAAATACATATAAAGATAAACACCCGAAAACTTTTTTCTTGTTCCGTGCGGGAATCGAACCTAGGAGCTCACGATTGGCGTTGTACGTAGCGTTTAGACCACGGCCCCACGAAGATCGTCGAAGTAAGAGTACCTATTGAGTTTAATTATACATAAAAAAAATATTGATAATATTAACACATATGGCTTCTGTCAAGAGTCGTTCAAACTCAATGCTTACATAGCATTAATATTTTTAGCTTTATTATGTTAGTTGTAGATTGGTATAGACATGATATTGTGTTGTTCATAGTTTTTAGCGAAAATACTACTGAGTGAAAGTTCTTTAAGAGTAATAATTATTGTTTTAGTTAGCTACGCGTTATTACGATAAGAACATACATGCATACACACATAACTTCACGCCTGTATCCTTTATGGGGTAGGCTGAACACCAGAGATTATAAAACCGTCTGATGTCACGTTTGACAAATTTGGAGGTATTTTAATGATGGAGAGAGACTATTGCAGTGACAGTGACAGGTCAGCCTATTGCCCACAAAAAAAATGCTCAATAAAACCTCTGTCCCTTAACTGACTTTTACAGTATGTCCGGGAAGAGAAGTCGCTGGCACATTCTATGCTTTTCCTTTGCTCCCAGTCCAGCATGGAAGAAGAAATGTAACTATAATGCAAGGGTGGGTGAGTTAACGTCTTGTTGGTCAAATGAATGACATAATTAAGCTGAACGTAATAGAGATAAACCATATGATGCAACAATTATAAAGACGCAAGAAAACAAATGAAGAAATCGGGGTATAAAAATATAACGCAAGTGTTAGACTACCTACTTTGGATGTGTTTAATATAATAATGCTATGCTATGCAATAATGTAGAATATAAATTAAAGCTCTTATAAAAAACACTGAAACAAAAGTTGCGATAGTATAAATAAACTAAACTTCTAGTGCTGCAAATTCTATTCATCATCAGTACTCTTTGTAATGAGCTTACTGCAGGGCTATGAGTCTCTCCCCTGGGTACAAGGGAGAGCCTCATAGGTTTAATGCGACAGTACCTACTTAGATGAAGTTTTGTCTCAGAACTAAGATTTCTCCAAATAATAATTAGAAGTAACTACATATATTTTATTAAAACCTAATTTAAATATATTTTTACGCAAACTCTCACATTTTAAATACTACCTTCAACGGCGACCTAAAAGCTTGTATGTTTACAAGCCACTATTTAAATAAAAAATCGCATAGAGAGTGTAAGAAGGTCGGTGTTTAATAAAGACTTGACAACTCCATTTGATACTGATCATTTAGTTCCCCACTCGAAGAGACACTTTGACAAAAGCTTAGCAATGGGAGGAACGGTTTCACTCTCGAGATGGTAATATTTTCTAGATGTTTTGTATTTGTAATTAACATTCGAGAAAGCCATTGTTACGTTGTGATGGCTTTAAATAATCAGATTGTTTGATATAGTTTTATTGCTTTCGTCGTCTGCTATTAGCATAAGCGGCACGGATTTTAGTAAATATATTTTTACTTTTCTCGTAATGTGCGTTTGTAATACAACACGGGACAACTTACAGTGAGTCACAATTTCTTTAGCTATATTACTGTACCTGCCACATCATTTTCACTTTCATTCTCATCAAGTAAGTACCTAATAATAGTTGAATAATAGTTGAACATGATTTCTTTATGTCTGTTGGTCGAGGCTCGAGCTACTACATAGGTATAACAACTTTGAGGTATGGTCGTTATTTTTTCAACACAGTTGAAATACGTACAAGTAAAACAAAAAATAATCCAAAAAGCCTTGTATCGAATATCATGAGACAGAATTGCGTATTTTTATTGGAAATTTGTTTGAAAATCACTATGACACTTAAGCAGTGGCTCAGTGGAATTGAAATCATAACAATTTCATCTAAAGATAAAGAAATTGTTGAATCCATTATAACGTAGCCTACCTAGACAGTCACTTTAACTATAAATAACTTTAACTTCATATCTGTTTTTTCCACATCACGCAGTAAAATTATTTCTTGCATACGTAATAGGTATAACTGTATAAGTCGAGCTCATTTAAACTATGAAAAATCCATGAGATCTTAAGCAAACGTTCAAACTTGTAAATATTAATGCAACTTTGACCTTATCATTAACTTGCATTTATGCGTATTTGTTACATGCTTATTCTCAGTTCATCATAAGGATTTCGCCATCAGGGAAAACTGTATTTCACTTTATTGCGTTCCTCCCCTTGCCAGTTGCCTGCCTCGACGGACATGTTTGCAACCGAAGTTAGCCATTTCAAAGTTGCCACATCTAATAATGTATTTGATAAGTACTAGCATTTGTTTCTTGAACCAGAGACAGAAAATGTCCGTAATTTAAATACAAAGGCTTACCATGTTAACATTTACGTAAGTTTTACTTTTAACTGTAGTTAAAAGCGCGATAAAAACCAAATAAATTATAAAATATATTTTTTTAGATAAGTATATCTGTTATTAATGCAAATTGTATGTTTCTTTGTAAGAAGTTGCATTTTGATAAGAGTTATTTCTGATGGCATTGAGCGAGCTTAATATTCGGAATAATTATAGTTGCAACGTCCGTCGTTTAAATTGCTAGTTGAAATAAATGCTCCAGTCTCGTTTTAATAATATTTTGGTCATAAAAATGTTGATGTAGGTATGTCGAAGTGCGGGCAAACCTCGTGTCCTTGATGCGGGAGAGTAGTGTTGTAGTGCGCACGATAAAGTTTTCGACGTGTCAATCGGAGCGGGCACGTTGAGAGTTTACCGACGACCTTCCGTGCGTTCATTTTCTGTGTCGTTCTGTTGTCCATAACATAAGGTTTAGAGCTATTCGAATATTAAATACTGACTATGTCATCCGCGGTTTGGACATCGTAATTTTTAATCCTTTGGGTAATCAGGAAAATGTCACGCGTGAAGGTCATTTTGTGGTGACCTAAGTAAATTAATTTGTAGATACTTATTCCTTATCAGTCTACCTTTAGATTCTAAGTGCAAAAAGGTTTTTCAAATCTATCTGGAAATTTCCCAATCCTTAGAGTAATAATAATAAAGTATACCAATACGCATAACCAAGTGGGAACAGTAGGCACAGGTGAGAACGATGTGTTGTCACCGCAAGCACTAGTAGTCGTCATCGAGAGCTCGACATGTCTATGTCAGGAGCAAATTTCTGTGTTTTTTCGATATTTAACACATTAAAATAACAAATTAAATGTGCGGTTCGAACGTGTAAAAACGATACCCCGAAACAAACAATATATAATTCTGATGTAACATTTCATGTTGGGAGAGGCCTACGTCCAGCAGTGGACTAGCGCGGGCTGAGATGATGATGATGATAATGATTTCATGAATAACTAATAATTTTAATATAATTTGAACAAAAAATCACTCGCCGAGAAGGTGAAACTTAGGGATTATATTCTGTTTGCTCTTTGACATAAAATGCCCCGCCGTAACCATATTTTCGGTTACTTTAACAGTTCGTTATGCTTACGATTGGCTAATAATCATATGATTTAAAAAAAATGTACAAAGATTAATCGAAAAGATACAGTAAATAATTTATTAAATGCAGTAGTTTTATAATTTAATATAAAATTAAATATAACCCACATTTAAAAAAACAGTATATTATATAAAACTAATATTTTAAATGCGTAAGTCTACCTGGCTGTCTCTCTGTTTAACGGTTACACTTTCAAGGTTTTACCACTGGACAGAGTTGTATAAAATAGCTGTCTATTTTTTTAAATACATCCCTCAAAGGGTTTAAAAAAGCATTGAAAGTAGAAATGAATCAATTTTGATGAATTTTGACACAAAAATAGTAAATTATACGCACTTACTCTTTTTATAAATGTAGTTATATTTCTATATTCTTAAAAATATTGCCCAGTCAGGGGTTGTTAGAACGTGGTATGCGTGAACCGTTTGAATTCATTTTTCACAAAGGTACCTAAGACATCTCGCAGGTGTTATTCGCACTACCATCATATCAAAGTACTGTCGCATAATAATGCACTATTTCGTAAAATTGTGCCGTCGTCAGTAGCTATTATTGTTGCTTAAGAAATTAATTTTTGCCTCGTGTTAAATAAAAATGTTAATCGAAAATATAATCAAATCAACGTATATTTTCAAACTATCTGCAACATTTTTAGTTTATTTGTAGTGAAACCAATTACTTGATTTAAAAAAAATAAGAAAAGTAAATTGATGAGGAAATTTATATTTTATTTGCAATTGGTATCTAACTAATGTCCCTTTTAAAATTATTCTGTATGACACGCAGTAAGGTCATGCATTCGCAGCATTATCGATAACATGATTAACATTTTTGGCATAAGGTTCACAACCCTATCTGTCATATATTCATCTGCCTACGCTACGCATTAGGCGGAAAATGCAATACGCTCTATACCTAATTTTATTGCTCTAACTTCTAAGGCCCAATCATTCAAACTCTTTTTCTTATAATGTTAGTTTTCTTATTATTTTTTATACATTAGCTTATGGTTTCAGCTTGCTATTTCAATGTCATTAAAACTTGTGAGTATTTTATTGCTGATATTTATTTCTTAACGTCTACTATTACGTTGTTTTATTTGAAAGTCAATCATTAAAATGAAATAGTAATAAGATAACTTACAATTATAAATAAACACTTAATAAATTTATTTAAATCGTTCACTATCCTTGTCGTATTTGTAAGTTATTACACGTACCTAATATTAGGTATGCTCTAGAAATGTTTCCATACATATTTTTTTTGATTATCTTTATTTAAAGGGACTTTTATTATTAAAACATGTCAATATTTACAAACACTTAGTATGTACATAAACACGCTATTAATAACAAATTTTGAAAGCCTTATACAAAATGCTAATGTTATTTGCTAAAACTAGATGATTTAGTTTCAAAGCATGTGTAGATGGAAAACCTGGCAGCTAAACTTGGCTTGACCCGTAGAAATGACAACAACAAGGAAAGAAAGTTAATTATCATGAGAAACTGCCTGGCTGCGTGAAAACCACTGTCTCCAATGGAAGCCAACTTGACAAAAGTTGAATAAAATCAGTGCTGTCAACATCAGGAGTTTCCCGCGGAAGCCGTATCTGTTAGGGTGCTACCAGACTAGTCGACTTTGGTATGGTAGCTTTAAGTGATCGACGTTCGACTAATTCGTATTCCATCAGCTCGATCGACGACGACTAATCCATTCTACCATCAATTGACGCCCTCGATTGGTGATCGATCGCTTGGTCTAGTAACACCCTCAGGGCCATACATTCGGGTGCTTTCAAGTTACCCGCGCGACTCCACCGTTCCTAATCGTTAAAAAACCCAATCGGCTGTTAATTTACATTATTTAATATACTTATTAATATTTTAAGGTCCTCAAATAGCCATTTGAATGTATTAAGTTACAAAACAAACTTTAAGTGACGAGAAATTTTACTTGCCTAACTATACCTTAGCTTAAGCTTAGTAGTAATTACAAATTGATTTCATTATAGAACTATAAAGAAGTTGTGTCCATTATATGTAACAAGGTGTTCAAGCATTCAATCTAATCTCTTTCGCTTTTAATCTAAGTACTTAAACCAGAGCAGACGAATAAATCAATACCTACATATTTCGCCGCTGGCGTTCGTGGCGCTGCGTTTCCCGAGTACATACAAGTTGTTGAAAATTTCACATTATTTATAAATGCAAATGTAATGACATAACATTTAATAATTTAAGAATTTGTTACATATTTATTTACGAAACGCCTTCTAGCCCTAAAGTAAGCTCATATGTTATAGATACTAACCATTTATTTTATTCGTAAATCCATATCATACATAAAATACCAAACCAATGCAAATGAACATCCACAAATTTTGCATTATGGAGGAATTGAATCCGCGAAGACTGGAATTTTTAGTAAGACACAGTTACCCCATCATCGCAGTAGTCGTCAAAGAATAATAATAAAATAAAATAGTAGATGGATGGTTTTTTTTCTATTCTAACTTATATTTTACTTATGACGTTTTAAGTTTCTTTGGCCTTACGCACTATAATCATTAGGTAATTGAGTTTTCAACTTGTATTGCTTCGGAAAGTATCGCTGCTCCGGTGGCCGGGCTTAAAATGAGGAAGACAGCGCTGCTTTTATGAGAAACTAATTTATTTCTTAATAATTAATTAATACGCTTAAAATATTAAAAAAAGAGCTTAGAAGTAACTTCACACTAAGTTTACATCGTCACGAAAAGATGTGCCGTCACAAGTAGTTTATCAAACTCGTACAATGCTGTTTGGTAAAACAATACATTTTTTCAATCGTTTAATGTCGTTAAATGACTTCTTAAAGTGTTTCCTTGTGATTATTTTATTTTTTACAGAAATTTACGCTTTGCAGTTTTAGCTATTTAATTTGCATACTTAAACAAGAATAGTTTATAAATACTTGAATTATATGACGTCGACGGGAATTGGGCAATAAAAACATTATCTAAGCCTGCATCAATAATATTTTAACCAGCATTATACTTATATTAATGTTGTATCTAACTATGAAAAATAAATTGAACAAATCTGGAAACAATCCTCCTATTGTTAATTACTATTTTAATTAAATATTTAAACAGCTTCCGCCCTGGCGATGAGAAAAACGCGAACAATAGTTATGGCAGACGTAGAAGACTCGCTGCGCCGCCGGAGTCCGCGGCTTACTAGGTCACGGCGAACCGATCTTACACGACAATGAAATATTATAAAAACAATAGTCAATAGTCACTGAAAAACTAAATGCTCTAAATACTATGAAATACATATTCTAAATGAACTTGGATTGTAACCATTCTTGACGCTTAAGCATTAATATATAAAATCTTTACCTTGACTCAAATTGAGTTCATTATTTAAGGTGAAAAATACTATAAAAACCATGCACTCCACATAAACATCAACGGGAAATTAACTCTGACGTTCTGTAAAATCGACGAAGACCGCGGCATGCGCAATATTTTTTGTCCAACATGCACTTGTTTATGTGGCTATAATGGCTTACTTGGCCACAAATTTTATGGCACCAATTTAACTTAACAAGTTCCTCGTCTTTCTTTCCGCAAATATTTTAGCATCTCATCCGACCAACCCTGCGTTCAATTTAAAAAGGTTTTCTTAGGGACTGCACATATTAAGTTACCTACCGACGGAGTTTCTTCAGAAATATTTGTAAGGAATTTCGAGTTAAAGAATTTGTTGTTACCGCATGAGTGCAGGCGGCGAAGTCAATGCGGGTACTTGATAAAATGCCTCCCCGGCTATTTATTATTACGAAACTTTTTGAGAGCACATTACGAAATCAACGGCTGAATAGCCACATAAACTTTCACTGTTGGGGGAAAGGGATTGATATACCTATGCTGGTTGTCACTACGCATAAACTCTATGTGCCCTATTTGTCATATTATTGTCTCTCTACATCATTTTGCAGGCATTAAGAAAAATCTGTTAAATACATTATAATAGAAATGTTACATTGGAATATAATGTCCATGACAAAAACCTCCAGCTCATACTCATTGTTGCCATAGTAATTATACTGTTTATTTATACAAATAAATCGGTTCCCTTCAAAATTCTTGCTTGACTTAAATAGATAAAACGACAAACTTTTTTCGGAGATAATAAATCAATTGGGATTGTTATACAAACAAACATCATCGAACAAATGTAGGAGACCATTTTCTGATGACGTCACAATAAACATATTACAGCAGTACGTTTACAAAAACTCAAATCATCTGAAATTAAGTTTGCTACTATACCTAAATGAAAATTCGAAATGTCGAAATTCTCCATCGATCCTATGATCTGTAACTTTCAATCTATCTTAATTTTTTATCGCGAATGCTAGGATTCATCGCAAAAAAAGATAAAATCAAAATTGTAGTTCATGCTCTTTTTTCTACGAATCACGGAGGTGAGGCTGATTTTTTAAATTTGATTATAAAAGATGAATAGTTTGTATTAAGATATTGATATAAAGGGTGTTTGGTAACAGGATGCAAAGCTGTAAGGAGTTGTTACTCTAGACCATTTAGAATATTTTGAGCTATACATGTCTAATACAAAGTGTGATAGTTTTTTTTATTATAGGTTGAAGGTTATTCAAGAAAACTCCAAAATTTTCTTGTACTTCTGTTACTGTAGGTAGATTTTTTTTATTTTCTGTTTAAGATTGTCTAATGTCTATTGTATACAGTCCCTGCTATTTAATCTGCGACTCAAGAAAAAAAATTAAGGGATTTGTAAATAAAAAAATCTTTTGAAATGGTTTAGAAAAACTAAAATACTATTGGTTTTTCAAATCATTTTCAAAACATCTTTGCAACTATTCTTTTATAGATATCATTTTACGACAGTAGCTATCGTATCTTTGAAAATAAGCTTCCTTAAGCAACTAAAGAGCTAAAATTTTTAATACTACTTATAAAAAATTAATTTTGTTTCAATCATTTAATTTGAACTTTATTACAAGGTTGACAAAAATCTGACATTTGCCTGAAGTAGTAACGTTTCGACACGATGCAATGGTAGCTCTGCCCATCACAGCTTGGCTGTAAGGGAACTCATCTTCACTTACGATCAGTAGGGCTATTACCATAAACAACAGCGTCGAGTTCATCGATGCATCAGCGACGAGTGACATAATTGGTATTGACTTATAAAAAATCATAACACGACACCAGCGCTTGTCGCTGATGACGGCGTGAGTAAAAACTGTTATTTTTTGACAATTTTCTTTAAGTTTTGGTATGCTGTTATATGTAACATTTTTGAGCTCGACGACGAAATCTTTGCCATTTCGTAGACGAGTTCGTCGTCGAGCACAGCGCTGTTACTGTGTTTAGTGACGCGAATAGCCCTGCAGGCTGCTGAGGTCAAACAAGGATTTAGTCTCAGTTAAAAAAACGATCCGTGATGTCTTCCTCCAACATCTGATTACTAACTCCTTGTACAAGTAGTAAGAATAATAAATAAATAAATAATAAATATTTCTGACACTCACACAACATTATCTAGCCCAAATTAAGTTTCTTAAAGATAACTGATATACTAACGAAATATATAAACATACATATTGAATAAATACGTTATTTTTAATTAGAATAAACTTAAATAAACATATAAACATCCATGACTTGACGGCTAATATCTGTGTGTTCATCACACAAATATCCGCGGGCGCCGGGATCGAACCCAGGACCTCTGGCATAGAAGGCAATGTACGTTACCACTATACCAGCCGGTCGTTAAAGAAGAAGTTTATGATTTAAATAAAGAGTGTCATTATAATAACATACATACATACATACATAGGTACATAACCTCACGCCTGTCTCCCTTTGGGGTAGGCAGAGGGAACACTAATTACATAAGACTTTTATTTACTACTAGCTGCTGCCCGCGACGTCGTCTGCGTGAACGCTATGCAGCACCAAACGCACCTACGATTATAACACTGCTAGCGTGATAATATGTAGCCTATATGTTGACCCGACTTCTTAACTATCTTCATGCCAAATTTGAAGTAAATCCATGCAGTACTTTTTGAGTTTATCCCGGAAAGACAAACAGACAAACAGACAAAAATTCTAAAAACTATATTTTTTGTTTCTGTTTCGATTGTAGATCATACCCCAAGTATTCTTTTAAAAAAATATTCAATGTACAGTTTTGACTTTCCTACCATTTTATTATATGTATAGATAGTCAATACTGAAAACTTAAAACGACAGAAAATTGTACATATATGTAGCTGATTATTTTAATGTTAACGATAACGATCCCACTGATGCATACGAGTTTTTCCTAGAACCACTCACATAACTGGCCATCATACAACAGAAAAAGGTTTTGGTTTCATAAATATTTCCTCAAATAAATCAACATTGTTTATGCAATTATTACGATGGTAAATTTTGTATTAAATAAAACTCATTGAAGATATATCGTAGACTAGCTGTTGCGCGCGGTTTTACCCGCGCAATATCGATTCCCGCGGGATTTTCGGGTTAAGAAGTAGCCTATACGGATTCGGAAGAATCCCTCTAAGTAATGGTAAAAGAAATTTTGAAATCGTTCCAGTACTTTTTGAGCCTATTCAATACAAACATACAAAAAAAAAAAGGTTTCCTCTTTATAATATTAGTATAGATAAGTCCCCTTGAGGAATCTATGCTGAAAACTACATGGGTACAACCTACTTACATCTCGATGGAAAATTTACATTTTATTTAATATATGTATTAAGCTACTGTTACACATGCTTATTTCCAGCACGAAAGCATGCTACAATTGAGCACTTGCAACGTGGTAGCATGTGTGTCGGAATGTTGCTCAAAATTAGCATGCTCATTTCGAGCACGCTCGTGAATCGACGTGCTTGCGGTTTTTGAACATGCTACCAGTCAGTGGCGCGGGTGGAAGGGGCGTGTTTAATCAGGTTTGCTTATTGCGATTGCTATCAGTCGTTCATACTTAAATATAGGTATATATTAGTATAAAACTAGCATGCCTATTGCCAGCAAATATAAACTGCTCCTAGGCATGCTCGTATCGAGCATACAAAATAGCAAGCTTTTAAGCATGCTATTTAAGAGCATATGTAACAGTAGCTATAGGCCCAAGATCTACACTAATTTTCATTGGACTTTATTTGCAGCACCAGTCAGGTTTATAGGAATCAATGCAATTTGAAATATCTGTTTTAACTGGACATTCAGCAACTGGGAGCGTTCTTGAGTTGGATTTAAAACCAATAAATTATCACTTAAGAGAGCTTAAAGACCTAGCGCGCATTTTATTAAAAAGGCCCTAAATCTGACGTTCTCGTTGTAATTATTGTATTTATGACATGGACAGTAGAAACATCAGTACCTACCTAACCTTATGCGTAATCATTTGCCCTAATTAATAGGCAAATTACGTATAATTTTAAGGCGTGTATCCTGAATATGTTCCGTTATACATACTGTATACATACATAATTCAATTAATAAAAGGCTTCATTCGCGAAAAACTTAAAAAACGACAAACTGTTA
The DNA here is from genome assembly GCA_944452665.1 of Stenoptilia bipunctidactyla. Taxonomy (NCBI): domain Eukaryota; kingdom Metazoa; phylum Arthropoda; class Insecta; order Lepidoptera; family Pterophoridae; genus Stenoptilia; species Stenoptilia bipunctidactyla. Next base: position 37,987,250 of record OX101721.1, read on the forward strand.
CATGGAGAGCATACTATTATCATTAATGTTTAAAAATAATATTTTTTTTAAATATTAGCCGAGAGAAAAAACCAAAATTAATTTCTTAGGTACTGGTTCTTAATACTAGGTTCTTAATAGGTACCTAGTTTTTTTGGTAAATTCATATTATTAAAACAACAAACGTTGAAATAATTTTCATTTATTATTTATTGTTTGAAACGAATCAAAAACCAAAATAATATATTTTTATCATAAACTGTAATAAAATCAACTTTGACTTCTTTGTGACCTGATGTGACTTGAAGATAAAATTATAGATTTTATATGTCTATCTACGTGGCTACCATACCTCACCAACCCACATTGAGGAGTAAATGTGTAAAGTGTTTCATTTGAACTCTAATACACCCACATACACTATTTTACCCTTTGCCTGCACGAACGGTTGCTATACAAGAGTGACAGTACAATTAAACTGTATTTTTTTATTATTAATCTTTGTACTATTTTACAATCCCTAAATCAGTATTACTTCAGACTTAATATGCCTTTTGGAAAATAACGGCCAATGACCGAATGTTCACTTTTGACTTATCTTTAAAGCTGAGATAATGTCTATGAAATAGCGAGATTTTGGTACAAAAACACCAAAAAAGCAAATGCCGAGGGTCTCTGTTTTCAAAAGCATAACGTGTCTTACGTTACTCAGTTAATTGTCCATAGCTTGAGACAGATCTTAGGCTGCAAACTGGACGGCAGCGACAGCGAGAGCGACAGCGGCACGGGCAGCAATTTCCGCGACACGATAGTAAGTATTAAGTTTGTATGAAAACGCGACAAATCGCTCAAGCGCCCACTGGCGTCGAAAACGGCCCAGATTCCCCGCGTCGCCACCCGCGCCGCTGTCGCTCTCGCTGTCGCTGCAGTCCACTTTGCAGCCTTACATTTCTTTGATCGATATCAACATCAGCTTCAATTAAAGCAGGATTGTTTTATTTTACTCTGCAATATAAAAGTAAGAGTAATTACGAGCACAGAACTTGCAGCATATTATTTTTCAATTGCAAAACATGCAGTTTTAACAACTCTTTTTGTCTACCGTCTGAATGATGGAATGTGCGCATGAACTACTCTGAATGCATTATTCAGGCTGTTATGAAATGTGTAATCGTTAAGTGGGTAGTTAAATAATTTATCTAATTCGCTTGTAAAGTAAAACCTTATGATCGGAGTTAGTTGTTCCAGAGGAAACTACTTTTCAAATTGTGCAATTAATTGATTTTTGTAGGACTGTAGTAACATGTTTTTCATTTTGTCAATGACTTTATCCCCATCTCGCATGGAAAGTGAAGTTGAGACCAAAAATGGTGCAAACTCCATTTCTTTTTGTCTAGTATGAAACTAAAACTCACAGGCACTACTTCGGTATTTTTTTGCTTATGAAATATTAAACAGACATCAATTACTATAATAAAATTGTAATTAAATTGGGGTCACAATTAGTTAGTTGTTACTTCTTAGTAACTCGCAATTATGTTGCAAATAAAACACTTAAACTTCCAGTAAGTATGCAAATTATGCTTATTTTCTTTAAAAAGGTAACCAAACGAAATAATTATTTTAGTAATAAATTAATATATTAACCAACGTTGGGCTATTAACCAATATTTACATTTGTCTTACACATACTTTAAGGTGAGTCATCCTAAATTAAGCTCTGCTCTACTTTCGAGATTTAATTGATTGAAAAACTCGCACTTACATATAATTTGAATGAATTAAATATTGACTCTTATTTGTGAGTAGGTAACACTTAAAATCCTTGAGTAGAAGCCCTTGTCTGCATAATGAGTGAGTACAATCACAATATTGGCTTTTGGTTAAATCGTACTCTGTTACTCAAAGTCCAGTTAAGAAACTGGTTTTAAAAAGTGGTTTGATATTAAAATAGGACGTTGAACTTTTTGTCCCAATGGAGTTATGCAATCGACAACATGATATTATTTGAATTTCTCTACATAATAAACGTCCATATGAATGCCATTGCAAATATTTAACACCTTATGAAATCAAATGTTTTATTTCATTAATATTTATATGATTTCATATTTAATTTATTTAAAAACTATTGAGTGTTAGTATAACAAAGTGTCTATAGTGAAAATGTCACTTAGTAAATGTGAATTATTTATTCAATGTCAAATGAAAAATTTTTTTCATTTAATTTAGCATAAACCTTCCAGTGCCACGATGTCTCGATATTTAAGTATCGATTAAAATAAAGCCGTTAATAAAGATAGAAAATAAATAAACAAGATAGTTATAAACTTGTTAAGGAAACGCTTATTATTTATTCAGATTTATAGCTGCACCTGTTCATCAAAGCAACTATAATGACTAAGAATCGCATAAATGCAGGCTATTAAAGAAACGAAACTTCGTCCACTATACTTACTTTCACTAGACAGACAGAGCGGAAACAAAGACACCGACATTATAAACGCTACCACATCAAATCATTTGTTTATTTAAAGGACATTTATATAAGTAATCAATCAAAACCTACTCATACATATTTGAAAGGTCCAAAAAGAACTGTCAAATCTACAGATCTCAAGCACACATTTGACCATGGAAAAACCATTGTGATATTTTGAAAAATATTACCTGCTGCGTTCGTAATTCAAATATCGTCCGTTCCTTTAAGGGGTATCTAGGTCTAGTATTTTAAAAGGCCTTGTTTGGAACATTTGAAGATTATTACTCGTGCCAAAATATATTTAAATATTTGTGGATAAAGCAAAAACACAACGGCTTTCCCTACATAGTTTTGAACAATGAAATAAGTAAAATACCCATTATTTTCTACGTAATAAAGGTACCTACACATCATCACCATACATGAATAAACATTGGTGTATTTCTTCTTACCCACTACGTCTACAACACATTATGGCGCATAATGTGTTGTGGACGTAGACTAAGTCGAGGCATTCGCACATAGAAGTATTTTTTTTCTAGCCAGTTGCTCTCGCGCTAAGACACCAAGCCCGAGCAAATAAATACATTAAGAATTCAAAAAAGTAGCTATAGCCTAATCGGACGCGAACAATGAATAACCCAATATTTTCAATGGCAACACAGTTTTAATCTCTTAAAACTTAAAATAAATTAAATAAAATATGATAATCACATAAGCAATGACTATTTATAATGACCTATTTAAGACGTTGTACTAGGTTAGCGACTGGCCAAGACGCGATGCGATATGATGTCATGCGTCCATTTGATGACCTACAGGAACCATCTTCCATGCTGGACTAGGAGCGAAAGAAAAACATAGAATGTACCAGCTTCTCTAGCAATATCAACATGGTGCTTGAAATAATACCCCAGAAGGTATACATTGTTTGCCGATATAACAACTTGAGTGAGTTCCAAATTAAAGGCCGGTACTTCCTCTGTAGTGTATTTTTCGAATATACGGCTGCAGCGTGGGAGGTTCTCCTGGATTCAAGTCCCGGGCTAGTATAGGAATGGAGCTTTTCCTAACTGGTACGGGTATGATTGTACACAAGTATACTTATAATTCCGCTGTATCTCCATGAACAAAAATTTTTTTTGAAGCCATGTATTTGGGTCATTTTGAATAATTTATAATTTATTGAAATAAAACTTTGTATTATAAAATTGAAAATAGACTCAGAATTATTTGTAAAAAAGATTTATTTATTCTTTAGACTGGTACACATTATACAGCAGTCCAATGCATTCGTATTTGGCGTTCCTCTGCCTACTATAAATGGAGATAGACGTGGAGTTACATAACCATACATAATGTAGCTAACTACTATAACTAACCTGAAGTGTTTGTTTGTTCGAACGCGCTTATCTCGGAAGTGACCAGCCAGATCTTGTTGAGTTTTTGAGGAAGGTTATATTTTATCAAGAAATTCCTACGCGATCAAAATTTGCGTGGGTCAATGCTAAATTAAAATGAAAATTGCGTTAAAACGTTAAAATTAATTATTTTACGAAAAGTGATTAACACCTGAAACTAACTTATGTTTTTTTTTCTTTTACAGGTAAGCAAATTGACTACATATAACAAAACATTGGATATAACATATGGATTACTACAAACTGAAAAATTTTTAGTCAAGAGGCAGTTGGTATGTAGCAAGTTTGTATTCTTAACATTGCGTGTGATGTGTGTTTTGCGTAACAGCGTATAGGCACTGTGCCTGTACACTGCGTCCAAGCAACCTTGTGGCATTGAAAGTACCTCGCGCCGTACGGTGAAGTAGGGCTGATTAATTCTAATTGTTTCTCACATTAAATCTACTTATCGCCATTACCATTACGTTAAAAGTTACCTTGCTGTAGCACCCTGGGCAAGGATAATGCATTTCTCTGTTCTGGTACAGTCAGCTTGTATTTTTATCGTTTTTTAGCGTGCGACTTCAATCGCAGTTAAAGCAAAAGCAACTGGATCTAGAGAGCAGCTGGCTCAAAGAATAACCTTAAATTACAGAAACCATACTGTGAATTTAGTACCTGTCCTACTAGTGTATAAACCAGATCATGTTTAAAAAAAACTGTTTCCCAAACTGTTCCCATCTAGGATTCAAATCCAGAAGGTTCTGAGGTTCTTGAGGTTCTGGATTTGAATCCTCAAGGCACTCGCAGGCGAGCACGCACCACGGAGACTATCGTTATCGACCATCGCCTGGGCTGAAGCGAATATTCAGGGTTACTGGTTAAGTTGAACTAGATCCGTTAAGGGCGTAAAGAACGTCTAGTATCGCCTATGAAACTAAGATTGCTTCTACGAATTTAAATAAAATCCTAGATTGTTATACTTTGTGGTGTAGCTGACAAAACGTAGATATTTTTAAGTACTTCTTCCGAACATCTTCCATAATTTTTTTTAAAGATATTCTTAAAATAGAAGTATACTGTAAAAAATTTTTTTGTGTATTTAAAATTTCAATCGCTCTAAACTATTTATTTAGTAATCTAACGTAAAATTTTGGTGTAAAAAATTAATAATAATTATTAAAAAGCGCACCAATTTCAAAATATGACATTTAAGGGCAAAAATCGGCAATTTTTATAACAAAAAATAAAATTCGATTATCTCGAAAACGTTTAGGTTTGGGGTAGAGTGTTTTATAGTGAAATAAGTTAGAAATGACGGGTACTACACGCCCTTAATGGATCTAGGTCAACTTAACCTATTAATTAACCTATTATAACTTAACCAAACAACTTACCTGTATATTTGGCAGACTTCATATGAAAGGTGGTCGCTAGCTGACGCTTGAGGAGTACTGCCACATGCGAGGCCCACTCGACTTAACCACCTTCTGCGACTCGCTAATCCAGATGTGGCAGAGCTTTAGAATATATTATATACAAATTGTATAAGTTTCAAAAAGATACTTGAATTCGGAGAACACAATGTCGAATTATGTTCAGTTTAAAAACAGTCGTGATTAGATTTCGTGCTTCAACAACTGAACCCGATTATGCTGATACCCATCAATTCACATAACTACGTATCAAATCTTCACGAAAATAGTTAAATACAGAGATATTTAAAGTATTTTCAACAAGTTTACACTTTTCATTGTTAAAACAATAATCATAAAATCAAAATATAAACTATAACTTTTATATAAACTAAAAACGTGTAACATTCATGGCCTGATTCAATGTTTATTGTTTTGCATATCGAAGGTAAATTATAAAAGTACAGAAGCCAGCAGATAAAGCTTTACATTACCTGTCAAATTTCCCCAACCAATTTTAACTTAATGTCCAGGGCAAGTAATTTTTTTTGACAGATTTGTAACGCTTGAAGTGCTGGCTTCTGTACCTACAACCTGTGTGCTGACCGTACAAACAACGCCTTGACCTGCAACTCGGACAGTGAGAAAGAAACATTACAACGGGCAACAAGTGTAATTTCTAATAACAGACTCTAATTATATTAAGTTAGCTGTTATAAGAGAAACTTAGGGCGCCTGCAAATAAGTTAACTAAACTCTAGCTCAACAGCCCCGCGACAAGATTTGTGTGGGATAACACCTAGCGCGGCTGTCGCGCTATAGTCCAGCTGCTGCCGCGCGGTTAATTCAAAGCCTGTAAAAGATCATCATCAGTAATAATTTTAATATATACTAGCTGTTGCGCGCGGTTTTACCCGCGCAATTTCGATTCCCGCGGGATTTTCGGGATAAAAAGTAGCCTATACGGATTCGGAAGAATCCCTATAAGTAATGGTAAAAGAAATTTTGAAATCGGTCCAGTAGTTTTTGAGCCTATTCAATACAAACATACAAAAATACAAAAAATCTTTAAAATATTAGTATAGGAAACGGTTCCGATACTGACTGAGTGACTGACAGACAACGCACAGCCAAAACTAGCCGTAGAGAGCTGAAATTTGAAACATACAATCCTTAGAAGTTGTGGGGGAGCACTAAGGAAGTAATTCCCGAAATTCCCACGGACCGGGAAATGTATGATGTTTTAGTTTGTGTTTAAAAATCTTATTCCTGGAGTGCACGGATGTGATACTTGGTATAAAGGTTTTTCAATGTATGTCTGGTTTTATTATGGAAGAAATTCCCAAAATTTCCACGGGGTCGGAAAAAATTAAACTTTTATGTTTATGCGCGTACGAAGTTGCGGGAAAAAGCTTGTACTAATATAATAATGATTCGGCGGTGCGGTGGTTGGCTTCCAGCACACATGCAAAGAACGGTTTTGCTTGAAACTGCCCGAATCGTTCACCGATTTCTGTCTCTCTTTCCTCGACCGACCGACAGGTCAGAATGTCGGGTCCTTTCCGCCGAAAGGCATGTAGTTTTTAAATTCAAAATAATATTATTATAATAATGATAATTATATAATAATTATATATAATAATGATTTATTTCCGATATAAAATAAATGGTAAGACCTCATATCGTTGCCTATATTGGCCGGTCGTCAGTTTACTGTATACATGCTTTATATTGTAGGAAAAATTTTATTATATTGTGCATTGTTAGACTTTCTCCAGCAGTGGATGATATTTCGCTTAGACTTTTTAAAGTCTTTCCAAAGAGTGAATGTGACACACGCTTGAGGATTTCAGTTTTAAGTTCGTGTGTGTCTGCTTTATATTCGTAGCACGCCAATCCATCGTTAAGAAAATTACTTGTAGGTATTGTTTATAAAGTTAGTAGTAAACTTATGCATGACTAAGTTTACAACTACATAAGTTTATTTCTAATATTTATAATTCAATGGAACATGTTTGACAACACAATCTCTCATTTTAAGTTAATCCAGATCCTGATTTTGAAGCTTCTAAGTTTGACATTAAACTTAGAAGCTTCAAAATCAGTTTTTTTAGCACCTTTGAATTTGATGTCTCCTAACTTGACATTAGAGAGACTTCAAAGCAAATCTAATGTCGTATTGAGCCTTATGTATATTCATATTTTTCTCAAATATATTTATCTGTCTTCCAGTATACAAAGCATTAGTTCTTTAAGAAGTTTAATTTGGCCTTTTTGTTGATTGTCAGAAATATTTATCTGTTATTCATTATTATTTCCAAAGATAGATAGATAAGTCTACGACCAGCCGTCTGACATATGTGCTCACGTGAATGAAATGCAATATTCTCGAACCTACCGCCAAGTAGACAAAACCGTTAGAGTACCAAGAGACCTTGTTCATTCGATTGATAAACGGCCATTCGACCTCTATTTACGTAAGTTCCGCTCGATACTTACCTACTGACTGAGAACATTTAGCCTATCTACCTACTCCGCCCAGAATACTTGATATACATACACTAAAGGCTCGTATTAATAAAACTCTCTGAATTTAATAAGACTGTGTTTGGGTCTAACTCCCCTGTTCCATGACTTTGCAGGTTGGTTACATAGTGATTACTTGCTCAGTGGTTGGTTATTCAGCAGAGTGACCTCATAGACGTCCATGTAGATTCAATAAATAAAATTCAGTCTGCCTTAAGCTCCTGACCTAAATTTCAATGATCTATTTTTTTATTGTGTAGGTAAGTATATATCTAAATTTGTTAATTTTTTTAAACAATCAAAGAAACTTATGGCAGTAGGTACACATTTATAGTATCGAAATTAGCTGTCTACACACTTAATACTTTTTGTATTTTTTATGATGAGTTTGGGGTGATAATCAAAAAGAGCTTAAAAATCTTATGAAAAAGAAATGACATGGCTTTTGACTTTTAATGACCATTAGGCACATAATTTACTCTACAGGCCATATTAATTTGGCCGCCAATGGACAAATACCATGTATTATGAAAGATTTTGTAAAGATTGTGAAGACCGAGCTGGAAAAGAATAATAACGCAATGGCTTCTTTTATATATAAGAGGTTAGTAATTTTAACCAAAGAAAACAAATCACTCCGTAGCTAGCAATTACTTGCGTATGTTTCTGATATGAAACAATTTTTTTATTTTCAAGGTCACCTATCTGCACATTGCTATTGTTTATGATCTTTGATTTAAGAGACTATAGAACACCATCGTTTCAGTGTTCCGTACCAAAATAATACAAAAGGATGTTTAGTAACACTTAATTTGTTTGGCTGTCTGTTAATACTTAACTAGGTATTTAATATCTTCAGCACTATCTCTATTTAGGATAATTTCTATTCGAAGAAAAATCATTTAATCAAAGGTTGATTAATACGAAATGAAGTCAATTATGAAATGAGCTTCTTAGCTTAAATTATTTCATGGCTATAAAGATGTGTTCCTACGTAAAGATCGGATGAACGAAATTTGTATACCACCAACTAAAATCAATCATCTTATCAAAAAAGTTACTCAGTAACCACCAGATATGTACTTAGCTACGACTGTAAACTAAGTACGAGTGTACTTAGCTTACAGTCTCATTCTTTTGTAAAGTACGTAGTAAGATCGAAACACAAATTACAATCAACTGGAAGGCAATCTGATGTTATGAAATCATCCGCAGCTAAGAACACATATGCATGCGTTGACATTTCATAATAAGTACCAAAAACATGCTTTAAATTTCGTAATCGAGAACAAACATGGATTAAAAAAATTGAAACATAGTCTTACTAATTTCATTCATACATATGTTTTACAATTTTTTTGGGAAATTAAACGTTTTAATAGTTTTCTTTTTCTCATAACGCAAAGTACCTTTTTAACCGCATTCACGTAACTATTAACAATAAAATTTATAAAAAGTGTGGGCATGTGAAGTGGTCGCGATGATGGTGAAAATTTTACATCGCATGGAGGAACTTATTTGAATATTGCAGTGAAATTAGCTTTAAAATATTTTCGGACATTAACGTCTTCGTAAGAGTGCTAAATACAAGTACAGGTAGTGAATTTGTTATCTCTGTAATAATCAGTTCCCGGCTTCGGCGTCTCACACGGCAGTTTTTGTTTAAGTTTCGTGATCATTGTATGGTAACAGCGCACACACTAAATTATGTAACTCTAGTTTGTCAGCTAAACCCAGTTCTCAAGAGTTTTTACTGTATTGATATTTTCTACTTTTTCTTAAATGTAGAGTAGGCATAACCGTGCTTTTGCGGTTACGTTTAATTCAAATGTAAACGACTTCGCGAGAATGTCCCTGCTGAGGTATACATGCCATGGGTTACTAAATTTACCATCGTGTTGTGTTCGGTTTGGGTTGGCAATGACCGCGCCTAGGTCAGCTGCAATAGCAAGACACCTTTATTCATTTTGCCGAAAATTTCAGTAACGGATATCTCTATTTTATGACTCGTAAGTTTTTCCTTAATTCGTAAGTAAAACTTTACCTTATCAACAAGATGAGGATGAGATTGCCAATTAAAAAAGATCTTTTTCAACTTGAGCCCAACAACGTCCTTTCTACGTTAAAGCTCATCGCTAAATATCAATGGCATGAAGGAAGCTTCGATGTAAGTGTGCAACTACACCAATTGATCGACGGACGAATGGAACAGTGGACATAGTTTATACAATGCCAAAAAATCCGATCGCAGACGATTGATTGGTGAGGTAACTCCCTAACACTGCTAATAGATCTAGCTCTGAATATAAAGTATCTACCTAAGATTCTCGTCCAGGAAACGTTTTTATAGGTATAGGATTACAGATAAAAAAATACAAAGTGTACCTAAATGGTGCAAAAAAAATAATTTATTACATCGATTTACTCCAAAAGGAAATGAATAATTTAATAAATAGTCAATTTAAATTCATAATAGATTTGAGTGTGTTGAATGACAATCATGAAAATAGAACAAGAGCAAAACCTATTGAAAATGTAACCTTGGGATTAAAAACGAGTTATTTTTACGTTCTCGATATATCGGCCATATCAATAAATAAATCAGATAGATAAATGATACTACTCACTTCAGTGTTCTTTACTCTGTAAATCTCTAATGTTTATTTCCACTTCAAAATTGCAATTTAAATTTTTCACTATATGGCAGTCGGCAAATCAGATTTTTTTTTGAGTTTTGTAGAGAATTTAAAATAACGCCTGAGTTTCGTACATTGGACTCTCGAATACGAAAGATAAAGATAAAGGTCAAACATTTGAGGGTGAACAGCTTTCCCGTATCCATTCCTACTGAGGGATTCAGTGGAGACGCGGTGGTGGAAGATACCCTAAGCTCAAGATTTTCACGTCCATCTTTTTGCTGGTTTTTTCTATTTCGGGAAAAAATCGCCTAAGGATCATCTCTACTCGCATACAACCACCGAATATACAAATCGTGTACTTATTTACCTGATTTTGACATTAGGAAATATATCGGTCGTAGATATTTATGAGCTCAAAAACCTAGCAGACTGAATACAAAAACACTTGACATTGCTCGATTTGCACTGGATACCTTTATTTTAATGCTTTAGGCTCCCAGATAGGCATATAGGCATCCGGTTTTGGGCGAGTTCCGTCAATTCACAATCAAGGCCGAGCTACAATTACATAAAAAAACTTGCTAAATCAACTTACTTCTTTTATTCCTCATTGTAAATATTTCTCTGCTTTTAAAGTTCAGTGTATGAATTCAACAAGAAAAGCTACATTTCAATATAAGCGTAATGATGCATTATATGAAGTAAAGCATTAGTTGTAGGAGTGGGTTAGTGGTACAAGAATGATCTGACCACAAATTAGATGTCACCATTATGACAAATTGTTTGTACAGTAGCATCAACATAGAGCAGTCAACACGATGTGGTATATTTAATGAACAAAAACCTTCGCAAGTTCGTTTTGCCGTGTTGTACTGTGAATATTTAAGGTTACGCGCATATACGTGATTAAGAACAAATCTACAGAGTAATAAAGTTGTCATATGTTGTGCGCAATATGGCGAGTCTTTCAATAACGAAATCTTTGTTAATTGAAACTGATTAAATACCGGTAGAAGGTGGTAGATAAGGCAGCGAGCGCTTGTAAGATTTGTTTTTAATGCTGACAAGTTTTCTCTTAAGGTTTCCAATTTTACCGCATTTGTAAATATAAGACTTGGGTATAAAACATTTACTGTTATTTCGACAAAAGTTTTTAAGGATAGCAAGCTAAGCAACAAAGTACGATCTTCTTCTGTACTTGTACTCTTAAAGTAAAAGTAGTTGTTTTAAGGCTTCTAAAATAAAACTCTGACGAAACTCAAATAGTTTTTTTAAACTTACGAATACGCATTAGAAGTCAGTATAATCGGGCTACTTTAATTTATTAACATTTTGTATACTTAAGACAATTCAAAAGACTCGCTCAAACTTGCTTCATACCATTGACATAAGTCAAATTAACTTTTAATTCTATTTTATTGCCGCGCATACAGCACAACATTATAAGAGGTAGTCTTATTAAAACTACTAAAAAAACAATTCGAAACTTTTACAAGATTATGTCAGCTGTTTCAAAAAAAAACTCCATGTTGAAAAAATTAAATAAGTACTAAACTGAGGTTGATACTTGATACTATTGCTGGACAAACACTTTAATGACTTTGACTCAAAATGTAAGCTATGTAGCTAAAAAACACATTTCAATAGTCTTCAATTCGATGTGGTTTCAAATATCAATTAGATTTGCAACAAAAACAAGATTGAGGCTGCGCTACAGGCAGACATCTGCGATTAAACAGTCGCTCGGGAATTCGACATACCACATATCGAACTGGCACCAAGGCTGGTATCTCGTAACCTGTTAATGACATATTTCGTTAACTATATTAGTATTTTGATTGATTACTACGAATTACGCGAAAATGTGTGCGGCCTCAGCGTTAGAGCAATAGGAAACGAGTAATTGTATATTTTGTAGATTGCGCCGTGGCGTGGTTGCTTTCATATACTTACTTAGATTAATTCATTTCCTAATGATTACTATAATTTTGACTTTGTATCATAAAACGGGCCCCAGGTTTGTTATAAGCTTCAGTATCTCTTTAGATTTCTTGTTTTGATTCTAAATAAAAACAAAATTAAGGTAAAGGTACCTATAGTTATACGAATGCAGCTTTCGCGCAAAAAATAATTCCCAAGAAAAATGTTACAAATATGCTTCCTCGCCTGTATTTTTTTACGTTCAAAAATAAAAGACAATACAGTGTAGGTATTTACAAAAATGCATCTTTTCATATAAAGATAATAAAGATGAAAAATTAGGTAGGTATCTACTGAATTCTGGCAACCCATTGTATTTATTTTAAATGGAAAAGTTAGTAACCCTAAATTAATAAGTAATTGTTGTGAATATGACCAACAATCCTTGTTAAACCAATTATCTGAGCATAAAGTGTGTGTCGTGATCTAACACGCCGAAGGTTGCTAAGCGTTCACCAGTACAAAAACTAATATTTGTTCCTGATGCGGAAACGAGATATATCCAAAACAAAAATCTACGTTCCTAAGTTAAGCCAGATTAGAAAATTAAATACAGGAGGTTATTAACGAAAACAATTGAATACCTATTCACTCTTTTACACACAAGCAGATAAATTTTATAAGTAAAAGATAAAGTAACCATAATGGAGCCCCGTCCGTCGTGAATCTATCAACTTGCTGAGATATAATAGGACAATGTAATAATGTTATAAGGTATAGGCCTTTGTTTTAACATTAGAGGAAATAACCCTCACTTTAAATTACACGTTATTGTGTAGTCTTTTTGGTCACATAAAATAAATGCAAGGATCGTCGACGCATAGGCTAAATGGTAACTGGAAAGACTAAATACAAAAAAATGTTTTCGGTTATTATTTTAGTTGGAAAGTCAATAGTTCGGTATTTATTAATTATCACTAGCTGTGCCCGCGGCTTCGTTTGCGTGGACAACGGAACTTATCTATGAGTTTTTTGTTTAAAGTGCTATTTGTCTATTAATACATCTCGGCGCGGGCCTTCTGTGGCTAATTACGATAGAAAACCAATTGTGTCTCATTAGCGGTGATTAAGGCGCTGTCGATCGACGTAAATCGATTGGTGTGCTAACACTCTAAGAGGATATATGATATCTTTGCTCGCGGCATCGCTCGCGTTCTGTAAGTTTTGTATAGTAGACTTTGGTAGGTACCTGTTTAGCAGGATAACCGATAGTGAAGCTAACTTCATTGCAACGAATGCTTACAAAGATAATGGTAACGACAGATATCGTTAGATATCAATTCGGAGCTTGAGCATACACGACATTGTCAGTGAGCCCGTCCGGAATATGAACATAAAGGTTCCTTTGCCTACTCTCACTTGAAAGAGCGGCGTAAAGCTGACCATTTGAAAAACAACTCACGCTAAGATCGACACCAGCAACGCCTAGAGTCTGACCTTGTGCCTAGGATTATGTCAGCAAAATACCTAAAAACTAGAATGACTAATCCTACATAAGAGTAGGTACTAAAATAACCTACGCTACACAACACTATCAAATATAGTACCTATACTTGAAACAGTCTGCGCCTTAAAACTCAATAACAGAAAATTAAATTCCTACCTACCTAAATAAACATACATATTTCTGATGATAACTAATATTAAATTAATTAAATAGCAAAATCCCTAAAAAGTAATATCTATACGAATCAGCTTTCTAAATAAAGATTTAAAAAAATATATCTGTACATATGATTAATCCTACCTAACAGTGTTATAAAATACCTACGTTACGACTTATAAAAATAAACCTAAATAACTCTACCTTAAACTGTACTTAGTAAAAACTAAAAGGAATAAAAAGGTCGCACTAAAAAGCACGGTTTAGAATTGCGAACGGTGCAAGCCAAATTAAACCTTCAACGCTACATTTACTGTAACTGAGAACTTATTAATATGTATAGTATAACTTAGAACTTAGTGAACTCCACTGCGGGTGTACGTCACAAAGTCAAAGTTATTATTTGCGGTTGGCACACTAATCGGGTCTAGGGATCGAACTGCAAAATTAAGTTTGTTTTTTTATTGTAGGTATATACCTACTTTTTCGGGATAAAAACTACCCAGTGTGGTGCCCAGAATATTAAAGAATAATTATACCAAGTTTCTTCGTAATCGAAAGGGTAGCTTTTCGTATTCGTATTCGAATGCCTGAACAAACAACCAGAATGACAAAAAAAAATTAATCACATTTTTGAGTGCGGTGTCGGTCTAGTAACACCCCCTGACATTTATTTTTTTGATATTTTCAATGTACAGAACTTTTACTTCTACAGATTTATTATAAGTATAGATAGTGACACTCCGTGTTGGTTATTTTATGGTAGCATGTTTCATTCTTTCGACGCTTTATTAAGCTTTGATTTGAATAAAAAAATAATATAGATAATTAGTAACGCTAGCTTTGTTATAGCTTTGTTATGAGTTATAAAAGTCCAGCATGTCAAAAACTGGTAGGTACCTATTTACCTATTTAGGTATACAGTGCAGCCTATCGAACGACTTCCTCGATTTAATAATTTTTCGTAATTCCCTTCAATTGTCAAATTAATAAATAATAATTAATAAATAAATTCTCAAATAAGAGTTGATAAGAGTCAATGTGAAATATACCTTGTTGCGATCAGAATATTATCGTTACTTCCGAACGGAACTAATGTAGAATGTTCATAAAAAATACTTCTTATACATTAAGCTGATGGTTTGTTTATGAACCCGCTAATCCCGGGAATTCCGACTAGAGTGGATTTTAAAGATCATTTTCGTGTTTGTTAAGGAAGGATATATTATGGGTTATATTTCAAGTACTTAATACATAAATGCTTTCCAAAGTTCCGCGGGTATAAGTGTTTAAATAAAGATACTGCTATTCTTCTGTGTCTGACGTTCCGGGTACTACTTAGGTTCGAATTAGTTATACAATAATATTGTGCTTCATATTAGTGTTGAATCCAAAAAACTTCGATGGTCACAGTGGTGCACTGGTCGTTGTACTGCTGTGGCGAAGGAAGTCCTGAGTTCGAGAAATAGAGGTTTTTACGTTCAGGCTCGGGTCTATGTGGTCTCAGTATAAAAGCTTACTTTATAATAATAATTATAAATCCAGACAATCACACCAACTACATGGCCCCAAACAGAGCTTGTGATATGGGATATCATGTAGCGAACTAGGGGAAACGCCCAGCAGTGCGATCACAGAACTTTATCGAATCGTTTGTTAACGAATGTTTGTATAGTATGGAGACGGTTTTTAAGAAAAAATTGAAATCTATCCATCGCCGCACGGCCAGCTTAAATAAATGTGTGACTTGTTAATTTTGAATGTTTGTAAACATGTTGTACTCATAAATATCTGTAAAATAAAAAATTACAATGTTACTCAAAACTTGCAACCGACTCCATACTATACGAGCATTCGTAAACATTCGTTAATATACGATTCGATAAAGTTCTGTAATCGCACTGCAGACTAGGAACATTTTTTTTTCTTGTTCCTTGCGAGAATCGAACCCGCGACCGCCGGCGTCTGAGGCAACAGTGTTACTCCATCGCCAAAGTGACTTTAGGCCATATAGGTATTATATCAATTGGAGTCAATTTAAAAAACATCCAAACCTTGCTTACTAATAATTGTTTTAATTATTAATACTATTTTAGTATCGGATAATTTTATTTTCGCACGTCCGATTATTTAATATCGGACGTGCGAAAATAAAATAAAAAATCGTGGTAAGAATCCCGTAAATACATTAAATCATAGCTTACTTACTAATTTTTAAAAAGTGGCTAGTTATGTTTGTAGGTATGCGCTAGTAGTGGTCTTTTGTAGTATTCTTCCGCGGTCGCCATACTTAAAATGTAACAACTTGAGTGACATAATAGACACCTACTAATGCTAATCAGTCGGATGGTTTCCTTCTTCTGCAGGTTTCACTTACTCAAAACTTGTTTAATTTTATTTACAAACAAAAATTTTGCTTGCATCGGCATAAATTTTTGGTTGACGTATTCTCAGCCGAATCTTCATTTGATGTTTTTATTAGATTTTAATTAGTAAGTACATACATAACGTCACGCCTGTATCCCTTATGGGGTATGCAGAACACCAGGGGTTGTAAGACCATCAGATGTCACGTTTGACAAATTTGGAGGTATTATAAAGATGGAGAGAGGCTATTGTAGTGACAGGAAGTCAACCTATCGCCCACAAAAACGCCAAGTAAACCTCTGTCCGTTAACTGACTTGTACAGTATGCCCGGGTAGAGAAGCAGCTGGCACATTCTAAGGTTTTCTTTCGCTCCCAGTCCAGCATGGAAGCATCTTTCGCTCCCAGTCCAGCATGGAAGCAATTAGTAAGTAGTAAATCTCAATATCTCAATGCCATTTTGGCTGATAGGAATAAGTTTTTAAGACAATATACAAATTTTATACCTTACGAGCGCTAATGAAGGCCCACTTAATTTCAAAACCTTTTAAAATCTAATCGTTGAGTAATGTAAAGAAAAAACATAATGGAAGTTGTAAAATATTTATTTAGATATCTTTTTAGATATCTAAAAAGTAGTACTGTTTTTGGCATTTTCACACAAATGTAAACACTTTTTGGAAACTTGGTAGAAGTATGGTTACCAGTTTCCCAAAACGGCCCGAAAAATATTAATGAAAATATATGCAATATATAAATATATGCAATATACTTTAACACTTTTAAAATAAGATATCAAAATAAAATCACAGCCTTCCTATAAAATTATTCATAAAGGGAAATTTACAAAAAACTATCTTAAGTCTATCAAAATAAAAATAAACTAGGGTAAGTGGGGGGAAGATGAAAAACGGGGTAAGACAGAAAGTCATAACGCCACATCTAGCAGATTTTTTTAAGTGTTTGTAGCACTGTTTAAGCCGCCATTTAATTTTCTCCTATGCCATAGTCAATGCTTGAAGGTTATTGTCTTTCCGTCTTTCCCCTGTTTTATTTTTGTACATTGCAAATGATACCTGGTGTGGTATTCATTACTTTACGTAAATGAAATTTAACAAACTAGTTGAAAAATATACTCTCTGTTCGTCAACCACAAGACATCAAGTTTCAACTTTGATTAATATGTAGTGTTTCACAAGGATTCAAAAACAACACTACTCATTTCATTAAAAAACCGTTCCATCTTGCCCCCTACTTATAAAAAAAAATCAAAAATAAAATAAAATTTAACTTAGAAACTAAGTTAGAACGTAACTTATCAAAAACGTAAATAAATCAGTAATTTTTTCTAAAATATTTTTGTTTTAAGGTTATTCATAGGGAATTCTAGTTTGGCACTTACACCCGGGTTAAGTATAATCCCGTAAAAATACAAAAAAGGATATGAAATAATAACATTCACCTATTATTCGCTTATAAATAGAATTAATATGAATGCTCACAGCTTAGGGCAAAAAAATACTTTTAATTTGTTCATTTTTGAAAGGATTGAGATAGTGGACTTTATAAAATGGCGATGCACCGATAATGAAACACAATTGCACTATTTTCTATAGTACCTACTTACCGCGACATTTCAAATGTTTCGGATAATCATAACTTTTGATTTTATATTTTCATAACTTTTTTTGTGCATCTCATTATATATTGCGCTCTTAGCAGTTTGGTTACCTACATTTTACGCAGCTTTAAATAAAACCTCCGTAACAGTAAGTTAACGTAGAGAAAACTATCGAAATATATATCTTCCAATCGACAAATAACGGCGCTAAATTATACAAACACAAATAGAAAGACATATCAAATTATGACATAACACTAAATCTTCCATGTTATTCTTTATAATTGTTAATTTTATTGTTCAACATGTGAAAGTTAACTTAGGGATATCATAAAAACGTTAATAATACACCTAAAGTGTCAAATTACGACTCACGAAGATCATTATAAAATATGAATTATTAATTTTCGTACAAGTTATTATATATTTAATCAGCTAATGATTGAATTTTGCTATTATATAACTGTAACTTGAGAGTTTAGCATAGTTAAAAGTTAGAAAATGTTAACGGATAAATGTGAGTAAAAATTATTTGATGTTTTCCTGATATTGATTCATGACAAACCCGCATTTATAAATAATAATAATATAAAATAAAATCCCCAGACAAGCACACCAACTACATGGCCCCAAAGTAAGCATAGCTTGTGTAATGGGATACCATGTAGTGAACTAGGGGGGAACCTAGAATATAAACACATAAATAGATAAACACCCAGACACGGAACATTTTTTTTCTTGTTCCGGGCAGGAATCGAACCCGCAACCACTGGCGTCTGAGGCAGACAGGTTTACCCCATCGCCAAAGTGGTCGACATTTGACGTCAATTAATGAAAACTAATAAGTAATAGGCAATATATCTAAACGAAAGTTATCTTTGTGATGATTGATTACTCTGTACCCAAAGAACCTACTTTTTTTACAATTGTTCATCATCAAATAATTAAATAAAAAAATTATATTGCTACACTCGTCCTCAAAAATAAAGGGTCACCTCATTTTTATAAGTAACTTTAAATCTACACATGCTAGCTCTTTGAATTAAAAAGAATCTCGAAGTAATTTTAATAACTCATAAAATAAATCAAATTTAAAATAACCATTTATTTATTAGAAAATGAAAGATAACTAAAATAAAGGAACTTCTTTCAAACAAAATAATTCACTTTTTGTCGTATTTTATATAAAAACACAGCCACCTCATTATTTAATACTTTATGTGTTTCTCCATGGACTCTTCTCAAGGTTTTATGCGATCAGGCATACTAAATACCAAGTTCCTCAAGGGGTATTGAGTCTTCGGTCTTCAATAAAAGTGTCAGAGGTGGTGGTTTTCGCTTCCTGACTAGCCTTCCGTGCTTGTCCCATGCATGCTCCATGGGAGTCAGGACTTCTCGCTTGCCAAGCTATAAGATCGATACCAACTTCTTGAATGTGTCGTCTCACAGATATGATAATGTATGACGGCTAGCATTATCGTACATAAGAAGCGAATTATCGCCCATATTTGTAAGGAAAGGATCTGCATAATCATTCAGGATTTCCATTATGTACCTTTCCGCAATTAAGTCGTCATTTTCCAATATGAAAATAAGGTCTGTCCGTCTTTCTGAACAAATGCCGGCCCATACGTGGAGGGACCCGCCGCCGCAGGAGACCGTTTCCTTAAAACATACTTGAACAAAACGTTCTCCAGGACGTCGATACACCCTGTTTGTTCTATCGTTGACGTAAAACGCGAATCGAGATTCAGCCGTAAACAATACACGTTCCCAGTCTTCTTCGCTCCAAGTAGCCGTTGCAAAACGCAGTCTTGCCATTTTATTATGACGTTCGAATTTTGGACCCTGGGCTGGTCTGTATGTTGTCAGGTTAGATTCTGCCAGTATTTTAGGATAATAGCAAGCACTAAAATAATAAATTACTTTATCACATGTTCATATTTTTTCAGTAAATCCTTCAGTATTTTATTCTAGCTAGACCTCTCCACTATAAACGCCATTACTTTCCGCTAGTACACGACAATCTAGCTAATTAACTTTCGTTATACCAAACGAAATTAGTAAGATGTTAGGCAACAAATTTACATGATAGCTTAGTCCTACTAATTAGTAATTAGTGGTTAGTAGCAGGAAATGCTGATCAATCGCACAATCATGGCTATTTAACACACGAAGTCCAGAATGATAATTTCCACAGATTAACTTCAATTTCTTTAGTTTACCCACGGAAAAAACTTGTAGCCGTGCAATGGTCTAATTTTATTGAATTGTGATGATGGAGTTTATTTTTTTACTATTTTGAATAAAGGGATATTCACTGGTATTTTAATATTTGTCTGAGAATCAAATTAAATATACCTATGATTTGCAGTTTAGTTAGTGAAAACTACTGCTCAAATTATTTCATAATAATTCTATGTATAGGTTATGTATTTTATACTTTGTCTTATTACAAAATACGTGTATGTTATATTAAACATGTAATGACCAAACTTGCAGTTGTAACGCAAGACACAACTAATGCCACGTGGTCTTGTATGCGCAATAATTATAAAGTTAGCGGAAAACGTTTAATTACGTTCTCTTTTTCCAAAGACAAGACATTATCTGTAGCTGTTAAGTTGTTTTAAAAACTTTAACTCGAGCTAAATGTCGGTACTTAGAGTATTAGTCAACTGCGACCGATTTCAGTCACTCGCTCATAACTCAAGCTAAGAATATACATATATGACAGTAGTATTTATCTCTCAATATTAATACACAAGCAAACGGGTGA
Organism: Stenoptilia bipunctidactyla; assembly: GCA_944452665.1. Classification (NCBI taxonomy): domain Eukaryota; kingdom Metazoa; phylum Arthropoda; class Insecta; order Lepidoptera; family Pterophoridae; genus Stenoptilia; species Stenoptilia bipunctidactyla. The sequence continues at coordinate 38,008,039 of OX101721.1, forward strand.
ATGTATGTAGTAAACATTCATGTCAAACTGTTAGAACGGTATGCCTTAAAGTAAATAACTAATTAATTATAGCAAAGCCAGTCACATGATAATTCATCACAGGAATTCGTTCAAGAATTTTCGTTTTAACATTAACGATAATGGTTCTTGTAACAGCTCTACGGATAAATAAATAAAAATATTGCAACACGAACGTCATCTACCGTTTATTTATTAAATATTTTATGAATTAAAATGGAAGGTCTCTTTTTCTACAATAGGAAATTAAATATGACTGAAAACTTACATCTCTGAGGAAGTCGCTATTGATGAATTAATTTTTTCTCGGGATTAGCAAATTATGATTAAAATTTGCGTATTGAAAACCTTTTCTTGAAATTGTCGATACTTGAATAGTTGGGCGAATTAAACATTGTTTTCATTAATTTTATGTCAGGCGGTCAGACGGACGTAGGACAAAGGCCAATTTTGTACGCTAGTGTTGGGTTATTCCTGTAATGTAGAGATATTTTTTTTGTGAAGACCATTATATTTTATTCGGAAACATTTAAGCGCGTTGTTGTTTACTCGCAATGTTTTGATAAAATTAATTAAAAATCATCTTTTGTTTGTTAAAATCAATCTTAAATAACACAAAATAATATTATCATTAATATTTTCATAATAAATTGTTTGATCTTATAATCTTATAAATATCTCCTAATAAAACATAAGGAGAAAGATAAGACAATATTATTTATATGGGCACGAAAAATCACAGCACTCGGTATCACGGTGATTAATTTTGTTTTTTGTTGCACAAACTGCTTTATCTAACGACTTTTTAGTTTCATCATTAATCATATAAACAATGCGCAAAATATGCAACCGAAACAAATATTTCCATTAGGTACAATAAATCTAACTTGCCACAGATTAATCAAGGGAGTAAACAGAATCTCAATATCTACTTAACTTATTAATCACACTCTCTTAAGAGTGTTAAGTAACTGCAGGCACCTAAGTGAGATTTTCCGATATGTCTCAAGAAGTGTACAACATCGAACCACCTGTGAGCTGCCAGCCGTAATTACAGTATTCGATCATAAAAATTGTAGTTTAAAAACTAGTTGTAAATATTACATAAACTCAATCTAAACTGACTTCTTTAACTTACGTTCTAAAAGTGGATCAGTTCTTATTAACAACTAGTTTAGATAATTGACGCGTTCCTCAAAGTCAACCTATCTCATACAGATTGCAGATAATCTCTATCCCAATAAATTATATTTGAGTAGGTACTGGTAAAACTACACAACTATGGTCCAGAGTCTCAACTATGGTCCACCGATCTCAACGAACAAAAACCCCTCTGTTGCGGTACGAAACGACATCTACTTTATTAATTTGTACTAGTTCGTTTGCTTAAGGCACGAAGAGATAAGTTTTACGTGCATTTGGCAGGTAGCGCCATGGATTGATGTCATTCGATGTTCGCAAGAAGAACTTGTTTACGCGGGCTTTGTGAGTGTTTAGTATTGGTTGCAGTGCATAAAAAATACCTAATTTGACTTAAATAAAAGGTAATTTGTGTTTTTGTTTCAGTATTCTATAAAATAAAGCTCTCAACTATGGTATTTATCATAATAAGCAACAATTGCCATACGTTTTAACCTGGATCATAGTTGTCAACATGCCATTCAAATATAGTCCAATATTTATTTAATAATAAAAAAAAACAAAATAAGTATTATTCAAAATACATTTCATACATTTGACTACATATGTACTCTATGACTACGCTTTACTTAATATTAAAACGTCAACAGATATTATATTTGTAAATTAAGGATGCGTTTCCGAAAAGGCTAGGTATCGAATTCTACTACTACATGTATAAGATTCACGCACACAAGCGTGCCGTGAAAAAGACGAAAGGTTTTGAACAGTTTTGATACTTTAGTTTTAAATATTTGCAAATTCTTTTATTAAAACGATTAAATTGGGTAAGATGCTCGGAAAGTTTGAGCTCGTTTTATTCGTAACGATAAAACCTCACCATCGAACCTGATGAGCCGGTGGTACACTCGAGGGCTTCTACTGGAATTCCTATTCCTAGGCATGTCAAGTTCGAGTTCATAAGACGAGACATTACCATCAGTCCTGGTAGTGGGAGCTGAAGGTATGCCTTGAGGTACTACTGGAACTCCTAGACGAGTAGAGCTAGGCATGTCGAGTTTGGGTTCATTTTGATTCTTAGGACGAGACCTTACCACCCGTTCTGGTAGTGGAAGCTGAAGGTATACCTCGAGGTGCTACTGGTACATACACCTAGACGGATAGAGCTAGGCATGTCGAGTTTGGGTTCATTTTGATTCTTAGGACGAGACCTTACCACCAGTTCTGATAGTGGGAGCTGAAGGTATACCTCGAGGTGCTACTGGTACTCCTAGACGGGTAAAGCTAGGTATATCGAGTTTGGGTTCATTTTGATTCGTAGGACGAGACCTTACCACCAGTTCTGGTAGTGGGAGCTGAAGGTATACCTCGAGGTGCCACTGGTACTCCTAGACGGGTAAAGCTAGGTATATCGAGTTTGGGTTTATTTTGATGCGTAGGACGAGACCTTACTACCAGTTCTGGTAGTGGGAGCTGAAGGTACCATATTTTAAAAGAACTGAACAGGACACAAGGAACTGAAATCTATAGGCGGTCAGATTTGGTGGAATCGGGTTTTCATATTTTAAAAGAAATAATAAAATTTATGGACAAAGGATAATGCAAGTGATTGGGCTCCAAAAAAAAAGTCATTGTGCAGGGATGAGATGAAAGTCAGATTATAGATTAGACACATGTCATTCATATTTGTTAGTACGCTAAAAAAATTAGCCCTGGGAAAAAAAAGATATGACCAAAAATACATTTTGCATTTAATAGAATAAAAATCGTTTTCTTTTATGATACAGAAACTGAACGCCCGTAGATTTCTACGAGTGTATTCGTATAACCTTTACAGCCATTGACTAAGAAACTAGTGAATATTGTAAATAAATACGATTATTGGTAAAAAAAAGTGCTTGTGTGATCCTTATAAGTACCTAATGGGTTGGCTACACAGTTGTAAACCGCGATTAGTTCGTCTCTTTTCTTAGTATAGTGACTTCCCTTCTTATTATCGGCGACACACAAAAGAGATGTTATTATTAATCTGTCTCTTTTCTTACTATAGCGAACTTTTTGCGGCACTGGTTCGGTGACAATGGAAGCACGGTTTACAACTGTGTAGCCACCCCTTTTGATTTGATTTGTCTTTTTTCTTACTTTAGCGATGTCTCTTATACGGCACTGGTTCGGCGACATTGGAAAAGCAGTTTACAAATGTGTAACCACACCTTATAAAATAATGGTATATATGGTTAATCTAATACTGCCGTTTAGAATAAGCTAGTATGTTGCTATAAGTGGTTAATAAAGTCTAATAGGTAGTGGTTATATAATTATTACAACTAGATTTCATTAACGCTCTCTATCTCTTTCTCGGAGCACATTATTAGCGCGCATTGTCCATTTTATTCGAAACATTTCGGGGTTCGAGTCGAAAGTCGAACTTCTTTTATGATTATGATATTTAATTGTATTGTTAATATGAATCATGTGTTTAAAAGTACTATTCCTTTTATAATTTATGATGTCTGTTTAATTGTACTGAAATAATGAATAACGTCTTCAAAAATAGTACTTAGTTTATGTTTAAGAACTCTTACCAATGGTAATGAATGAAATAATAAATCATGTGTTTAAAAGTCTTACTTTTTTCATTAACGATAACCACTTATACCAACACATTAGCTTATTCTAAATGGCAGTATTAGATAAACCATACATACCATTATTTCATAAGGGGTGGTTAAACATTTGTAAACTGCTTTTCCAATGTCGCCGAACCAGTGCCGTATAAGAGACATCGCTAAAGTAAGAAAAAAGACAAATCAAATCAAAAGGGGTGGCTACACAGTTGTAAACCGTGCTTCCAATGTCGCCGAACCAGTGCCGCAAAAAGTTCGCTATAGTAAGAAAAGAGACAGATTAATAACATCTCTTTTGTGACAGCGCACTGCTGTCTCGCTCGACGATAATAAGAAAGGAAGTCGCTATACTAAGAAAAGAGACGAACTAATCGCGGTTTACTACTGTGTAGCCAACCCATTAGGTACTTATAAGGATCACACAAGCACTTTTTTTTACCAATAATCGTATTTATTTACAATATTCACTCGTTTCGTAGTCAATGGCTGTAAAGGTTATACGAATACACTCGTAGAAATCTACGGGCGTTCAGTTTCTGTATCATAAAAGAAAACGATTTTTATTCTATTAAACGCAAAATGTATTTTTGGTCATATCTTTTTTTTCCCAGGGCTAATTTTTTTGGCGTCCTAACAAATATGAATGACATGTGTCTAATCTATAATCTGACTCTCATCTCATCTCTGCACAATGACTTTTTTTTGGAGCCCAATCACTTGCATTATCCTTTGTCCATAAATTTTATTATTTCTTTTAAAATATGAAAACCCGATTCCACCAAATCTGACCGCCTATAGATTTCAGTTCCTTGTGTCCTGTTCAGTTCTTTTAAAATATGGTACCTTCAGCTCCCACTACCAGAACTGGTGGTAAGGTCTCGTCCTACGCATCAAAATGAACCCAAACTCGATATAACTAGCTTTACCCGTCTAGGAGTACCAATGGCACCTCGAGGTATACCTTCAGCTCCCACTACCAGAACTGGTGGTAAGGTCTCGTCCTACGCATCAAAATGAACCCAAACTCGATATAACTAGCTTTACCCGTCTAGGAGTACCAATGGCACCTCGAGGTATACCTTCTGCTCCCACTACCAGAACTGGTGGTAAGGTCTCGTCCTACGAATCAAAATGAACCCAAACTCGATATATCTAGCTTTTCCCGTCTAGGAGTACCAGTAGCACCTCGAGGTATACCTTCAGCTCCCACTACCAGAATTGGTGGTAAGGTCTCGTCCTGCGAATCAAAATGAACCCAAACTCGACATGCCTATCTCTATCGGTCTACGAGTACCAGTAGCACCTTGAGGTATACCTTCAGCTCCTACTACCAGAACTGGTGGTAAGGTCTCGTCCTGCGAATCAAAATGAACCCAAACTCGACATGCCTAGCTCTATCGGTCTACGAGTACCAGTAGCACCTTGAGGTATACCTTCAGCTCCTACTACCAGAACTGGTGGTAAGGTCTCGTCCTGCGAATCAAAATGAACCCAAACTCGACATGCCTATCTCTATCGGTCTACGAGTACCAGTAGCACCTTGAGGTATACCTTCAGCTCCTACTACCAAAACTGGTGGTAAGGTCTCTTCCTTAGAATCAAAATGAGCCCAAACTCGATATACCTAGCTTTACCCGTCTAGGAGTACCAGTAGCACCTCGAGGTATACCTTCAGCTCCCACTACCAGAACTGGTGGTAAGGTCTCGTCCTGCGAATCAAAATGAACCCAAACTTGACATGCCTAGCTCTATCGGTCTACGAGTACCAGTAGCACCTTGAGGTATACCTTCAGCTCCTACTACCAAAACTGGTGGTAAGGTCTCTTCCTTCGAATCAAAATGAGCCCAAACTCGATATACCTAGCTTTACCCGTCTAGGAGTACCAGTAGCACCTCGAGGTATACCTTCAGACCCCACTACCAGAACTGGAGATAAGGTTTAGTCCTAACAAACATAATGATTCCAAGTTTCCAAATTCAATCCTAATCATAAAAGGTTTTGTAATTTTTTTTTTTCAATAAAATTATATTATTACCTTTTCAACTCAGTTCAGAGAGCGTCAAGTATCGAGACTTGTTTGATGTAATAAATTGTGTATGTACAGCGATGTTTCTTAGCACGAAAAATAACTCAAAAGCGATACAGGTCCACTCTCGACAGCGGCTGAGCGCAGACTGAAGATATCTAGTAGTTTTTGTTTGGAATTGACATTATTTGCTAAAGTATAATAACCCTTACCACAGTGTGTTAAGATTTACGCATTTATACAAACATGAAGAAAATTACGTGTTTGGTTTTTTTTTTTTAAAGGGTTTTTAGTAGTAATTTCAAAGAAAAAAATGCGTATTATCAAAAATGAACATGTCAACCATCGAATAGTATTTTTTTTATGCATAAATACTTGTGTTTTCATACCAAAATTGGTACCGTAAATTGGCTTAAAATCGTCATTTTCGTGCGACGAGGCATCGCAAAATTAGTGTTTAAGCCACAAAAACAAATTTATTTATATTATTTTTATATAATAAATGGAGATGAAAGTCTTATCTATCTATTAGTACTTGTAATTATACTAAACTTTGCGCCATTTTATCACAATTTGTACCAGAAAATACCCTATTTTGAAGATTTGCGGAAACGCGTCCTTAATTCTAAAATAACGAGAAAGCAAACAAAAAATGTGTAAAATCTGGACCATAATTATGTAGTTTTACGGTATGTAAAAAGATTTATCTTTGAACCCCTACTTCAACATAGAAATATTCCATAATTAATACATATAATAAAATGGTAGGAAAGTCAAAACTGTACATTGAATATTTTTTTAAAAGAATACTTGGGGTATGATCTACAATCGAAACAGAAACAAAAAATATAGTTTTTAGAATTTTTGTCTGTTTGTCTGTTTGTCTTTCCGGGATAAACTCAAAAAGTACTGCATGGATTTACTTCAAATTTGGCATGAAGATAGTTAAGAAGTCGGGTCAACATATAGGCTACATATTATCACGCTAGCAGTGTTATAATCGTAGGTGCGTTTGGTGCTGCATAGCGTTCACGCAGACGACGTCGCGGGCAGCAGCTAGTAATTAATATTTATAGAAAAAATAATTTGCTCAGTTGTCAGTAGTAATTTAAACGGTAATTGGCATATAGAGCCAATTAAACAGACCGGCCGTTAGTTGGTTCAAAATAATTACGTGGAAGAAAATTATACTTATAGATGCAAACTACTTACTGGCAAAACCAGCGCGAAACCCATTTCCCACAAAACTGAATAAAATATGTAATTATTAATTTTACTTAATTACTTATAAAATATATTGTAACTTAACAAATAACCTCACCATAAGTTTACTTTGCAGTACGCAAACATGTAGAAAAGCAACTGGATCATACTTAAATACTATTCATACAAGGGTACAATAAATAGATTGTTCTGCGTTATAGAACCAGCTTAACCACTTGTGATATATAATGTTCATTTATCATAATATTTAAAGCACAAGTCCATACATATTGTATAAATGATGCAACTATGTATGGGCCGATGAAATCCTGTTATGTTATGTGAACTCATTCTTTACATCTGTATATGGTAGTACCAAGTTAAGCCTAAAATAATTTAAATAGCTTTTATATCGCTTTATATTAAATGCGCGCAGAGTAATTAAGATAAAAAATACAGCCAAGCGTCTACATCGAGTTATATACTGCGTGGCTTTAACAATAGAAGTACAACTTAAAAAAACTTATCAATAACTTTCTTTTTAAGACGGCATTGGCTATACGGGCGTTACTCCATTATGCTTGCCTCGCAGTACTATTATGTAGCACTCACGTAGGTCGCCAGTATTTAAGGTTTCTATTTATTGCGTAATATCTGACAGATACCGACTTACGTCCAATTCTACTATCATCAGTCTCTTAAGTAAAGACAAACTTACTCCGGCAAAAATATACTGACAAGCAATGATAATAAGTACATAAAGAGGCTTACATGGACACAAAAGAAGGCTATTAGTTTTGAGTGCCATTATACTAATGATAACGAAATACTTTTAGAAGAAAACTATACTCACATATCTCGATAATTATTGTTTTTAATGAAACATTGTTAATGATGATAATAAATAATGAATTTGTCGGAATGAACGAACAAAAGGATGTTTTAATGAACTGACTGTTTTCACGGCTTCCTATATATTTATCCCTATTCCGTGTAATATCACGATAAGGTATTCTACGTGTTTTACTCTACCTATTACACGGCTTTTTTCTACTTTTAAATGTTTTTAAATTAATTACTATAAAAGGTTAACTTTAATAAGCGCATCACCTCTTACAGATAGCCTCTTCACATCAATCCCAACATTTTTTCTTATGTATCTTATGCCTTATTACCTATGCTTTACCTAAGTATTTAGTAATCTATATCTATACTAATATATAAAGCTGAAGAGTTTATTTGTTTGTTTGTTTGAACGCGCTAATCTCAGAAACTGCAAGTGGGATTTGAAAAATTATTTTTGCATTTGATAGCCCAAATCTTGAGGAAGGTTATAGGGTATATTTTATCCCGAAATTCCCACGGGAACAAAAGTTACGCGGGTAAACCCGCACGCGGTGGCTAGTATATAAATAAATTTAGAAATAGTAGCTGCTTCTCTTCCCGGGCATACTGTAAAAGTCAGTTAAGGGACCGAGGTTTTACTGGAGGTTTTTTTGTAGGCCGTAGGCTGATCCCCTGTCACTGCAATAGTCTCTTTCCATCGTTATAATGCCACTAATTTTGTCAAACGTGACATCAGATAGTTTTATAGCCTCTGGTGTTCTGCCTTTCCCATAAGGGATACAGGCGTGAAGTTATGTACGTATGGCAACTACTCCGGGCCGCTGCCATTACGAATATTTTCTATTTGCTTTAGTTGTATTTCACGTTGACGTAGGTTTAATATTTTTGGTTAAGTAGTATATCCAACCCGCGATCGCGGCGACAGCTTTTCGTTTGCTCTGGATCAAATCATATCTGGATCAAATCAAACATCCCAGTCCTATGCAGGGTGACTGATGAGAAATTTTAGATACTGGAGGAGAGCATTCTGTACTCGATTCTGATAATAATTAGGTAATAAAAGTAGGTACTTAATTTTTTACCAAAGTTCCTTATAAATAAATAAAGAGACGTTATTGGAGATTTTTTCACACTTTCCCCGACGCGCCGCCTCAGTCTACGCGCCTCAGTTTTTCCGCCACACGCACTCCACCAACGCCTATATAATTATGCGTATTGAATTCTTTAACTTTCGGTCAATATATACAATAATATAAAACTCAGTAAATAAGTAATATGTATTTTTTATTTTATTTTTCTCTTCAAGTATGATTTCAAACTATCACGTCCTCGAATTTCAAAAGTGACCCACCAGCCACCCTGATTATAGCCTATTACATAGTTACACATTTAGAGCATCAGTAGAATAAGACTTTAAAAATATTATAACTTCCTTAACAGTCTGTTCTTTTTTTGTTTCAGAGAGCAGTACATTTTCAACGTGTTTGAAGTAATTGTGAGCACACTAGAAACTAAGTTGCAAAGAATAGAGAACCTTGACAAAGCTGTTGAGCACTTAATGCGTAGAGTAGAGGCTCTGGACTCTAGAGTGAACGACAATATTCATAAAACTGACGCAATAATTTCAAAACTAAGCAATCTTGACTTGAAGCTTTTTAGCCATATTGGTCAGCAAGATCAAGATGGGGTTACTGAAAATACTACTGGGAAACGCCAATATCAAAACAAAATGTCTGACTCCCTACTTGAAAGAAAACTTGAGTCCCTTGATGAGAAAGTATCAAATATCGACACTAAATTGGTAGGTCTTAAGAATCAAATTGATAGTAATTTTTTGCCAGTTGACGACATCAATGCGGAAGCAAGTGAAAAAAAACCAATTAGTCTTAATGTCATCGAAATCGCTAAAGGTTTGAATTCAGAAATCGTTAATGAAATAACAAAAGAAGTCGATCAGCTAAGAACATCTATGTCAACAGTCGACCGGAAGCTGCAGTTCCATATTAATCTTGTATCTGAAAATTTAGGAAAAGTTTTGTATATGATGGCTGACGTCCATTCCGCGATTGTAGAACCAGACGCTGCCTCGATAAATGTCTATAGTTTATTCAAGAATCGTTCAGCAACTAGCACGCCCCCGCCCGTAGCCAGACCTAGCAAAATAGATAATCTCGTCAAAAAAATAATACCCATGATGAGTGTCTCTGAAAAAATGGATGAAGTATGGGATGTAGTTGTAGGCACAAAGAGTTCAGTCGACGACTTGGTTCCAAAATCTGATGAATTACTTACGCAGACACAACGTCAAGAAAGAGCAATTGGCCAAATACACAATGATTTACGCCTTAAAACAAACCTTATAATTGAGAATCTAGATATGGTAGAAAAGCGTTTAAAAAAGCAAGAAGATGATGTAGCAACCCTCGCGCAGCGCCCCGTGCCCGCCGAACTTCTCCTGGATCCAACCATCGACAGGCTGGTGGAGTACGCTCCTAACAGATACCGCGTGGAAGAACCGCTCTCATCAGAACCAGCCACTACCACCGCTGGAGCCACTACTCCTTTCTCCACATCTACCGCTACCTACAGGTGACATCTTTCCTAATCTTTTTTACTAACGCAATCGCGATTGTAATTTTTTGCCTGCGATGTATTGCTGCTCCGCGGTTGTCATGTACTTGAGAACGTGCTTGTAACGTGTAACCATGCGTTCATATTACGAAAGATTCGATAATAACAATACTTGTAATTCACAGTTATACTTAGATTGTGACTTACTTTTTATGCTCTTGAATGTTATCTAACCTTACCTTTTGTTCTCTAATTTTAAAAGAATATTTTTGCTACAGCGATAGTGTGTATAAGTGTGGTCCAATAGGGCATTGACTAATAGTGATGTCCCGTGCAGCGCGCCTGTGTCGACCGTGAGCCAAGGTGCGCCTGCGACGGTGACGGTGACGCCGGCGCCGGCAGCCGGCGGTAGCACGCGGCCTGCGCCTCGCAAGGGAGGCATTATCTTCCCTAGTGTCAAGAACAAACCTATCGTCGGAAACAACACCTTCGCTTCTGAAATCGTCGCCAACTATAAAGATGTGAAAGTGAGTTTCGTAAACCCAGCCGTAACTTAATTTCCTAGTAAATCAAATTGAAATTTTAACGTACCCACGTTAATTAAGTACAGTATCTTACCTTACGTAAACTTTATTGAATTTGTTTGTTGTAATTATGTCAATGATTTTATTAGACTTGAATAGTCTTCCTGAATCTGAAGCTATTATAATTTTTATTAAGTTATTATTCGCTTCGTGAAATTATCAAATGCTCAATGCGAATACCATTTAATAAATTGTAATGCTTTCATTCTCAAAATATAACGAAACCATAAATAACTTATACTGGGTGTAGTTAATATTACTTTTGACGATGATAATAGTAACGTTAAAGTACTCCATAGCAGTTCGACTTTATGTAACAAGAAGCTTAGATAATATTTGACTGCAGCACTTTACCGTTAACTTTGGCATTATCAATGTGTTGCGGATTCTGATAATTTAGTTAATACCCGGTATTATTGACTGTTACATGGTTCTTTTAAATGCCTATTCTCGAATTAGGCTACCCAAAATACTGGAACAGCCTATTATTTTAGTAAAATTAGGTACATGCTTTGTTTTGGGTCATTGAATTCTTGACATTAGCACAAAAGCCTCAGGTGCTTCGAGTCTCGTTTGTTTGGTTTCTCAAAACAATATAAAAATATTTACAAAGACATAACATGAAGTCACAACGAAGTAAATACCATTCGTTATTTACCTAGACCCATTCAACAAAACACTTTATTGTGTACATACATAAGGATTACTCAATTTGATTAGAAAACCATCGAAAACATTTATTTTTTCTAAAAGAAAAAGCCTGAGTATATAAAATTATGAAAAATATAGATATACCTACCTACTCAATATACATATAAGTTTTCGCCCTTTTATCGCCCTTTTATTATTTTGATAATTTGAACGTAACATCAATAGGTTCTAACTAAATAGGTTCAATAAAATGTTCTCCTGGGAAAATATCAAAAATTGTGCAAAATTTGTCGTCGACTTACGACATAGCGTGCCGCTTTCAGTAACTCAATTATGTATATTGCAAACACCATCATGGTTTGTGCATAGTTTTAACAGATGATTTAGTAAAAAGGACCCTACATACGTAATAGATAACGTTAATACTTGTATCTCTATGTACAGTCAGCATTAAAAGTAAAATTGCAAAAGTTGCAAAACAGCAATGTAGAGCAAAAGTGTACCTACTTAAAATATTTATTATACAATCACGTCGAACACAGTTTTTTAGATGTAATGACAAAATTTTAAAATTTTATTTTGAGAAATTCATGATCAAACCAAAGTAAGCATCACTAACCTACTTCTAAAAAAAGAAATATTTCTTAAATTAAGTAAGGTTCATTCAGAGCTTATGTTATGGAAGCTTAATAAAGGAAGATAAAAATATTTTAAGAATAATTCTGTACAGAATTATTTTGTGGACTTGTAAAGAAACATGTCAGATTCTTTATTTAGGATACTAGAGGAGGTATACATTATAACACCTTTTAGGTACAAGTTTTTTTTTGTTTTACTGAGCAGTTATTTTTTTTTTTGATTAATTACCTGTTGTTATCAAATAGGTATGATAAGCCCTGAGACTCAAAGAAAGTGACGACGCAGTTGAATACATGAATTACTTACGTAAACTCAGTTCATGTGCTTTCCGCAGCTTTGTACCTAGGTACATTCACGAACAAAAAACAAAGTTTCTCATAAGTAGACAATTATCAATGATTACTGAAGCAGTTATTGTTCTGTACTAACAAGAACTCGTCCGAGTACGTAACGTTACGCAATGTGCTCATATTCGTCGCATAATATTGTATCAGAATTCATAATATTGGAGTGAAATATCTTCGAAGATTTTGATAGGAATAACACTGCTACTATGTGCGTATCGAAGTAAATGTTATGTTGAGTAAACGTTTGATTTGTGTATGTTTGGATGTATAAAAACACTTACAAAATCAAGCGGATCTTTATAATATAGATAATTAAGTAGGTATAGGTATCGCATGGTATACAATTATAAAATACCTATTCAGTAAAATACTGATTTTGACGAATCATCCAGTTTTCAAAATGGCTTAAGAAACATAAAATTTCCTCCAAAAAATGACACAGATTTAGAAAGAGGCTGGGTATTTATGAAACTCCGCCGGAACACGCCTATCACAAAGCCAACTACGTCAATGTGGTTCCTTAAAAATACAACTATAAAAAATCTGTTTGTATGTTTGTTTTTATTAGTAAGCGTATAACTCTTACCAAACGGACGTAATTCAAAGGACTCTTGAAAGGTATCGTTATGAGACATTTCCCGCGATCAAAAATATAACCACACCAAAAAAATCAATATTTACATTTAATCAAATACTAGACAGAACTGTTTATCCTCTAGAAATATGTTAAATAGAAGTAGTATATGTTACAAAACATGCTTCACTCGCGGACGATTCCTTCATAATAAATGATAACAGGATTGAATATTCATGCTCCTACGAGTTTATGACGCATAACTTAATTCGGTTTGTTTATGCTTTTTTGCCCACGTTAAGAAAACTGTGTCAGATCTAATTTATTTCTTTTTATATTATAAAAGTTATCATACTTAGTTTTATTTCTATAAAGTATAAGTACCCAACTTATTTTTGTGTCCTGACGAGCTTTAGCTCGCGACGTCGTACGCACAAGTCCTATATTTTCTGTGCCCGATGGAATTTCGGGAATTCCTTCCTTAGCCCACTCCTCACCCTCTAAGGAATGTAGCTCTATAGGCCCAGTAGTTATGGCTGAGAGTCAAGTCTAATAAAATGTATACACTTGTTATATGTATACATTGTTAGACGAAACTGTACGTTATCAGTCAGTAACTCGGTCAGTAAATAAATAAATAAAGTAAAAGAAGATAAATAAAATAATAATACTGGAAAGACCTTAATATGCGTTTCTGTGAAGTTATTTTATCTTTTTTAGTTTCATACCATGTATTTGCCAATAATTTTAATGACCACGTCAAAAAAAAGTACTTAGATAGCAAAGATTTTTCATTTATCACTAGAACTGTGCCCGCTGTTCGTACAAACAACCACCTGTCAGCCTGTTTTTTAATGAGCTAATGTACATATTATGAAGAAAACAATGATGAAACAAATAAGTTATATTTGTCACCGGAAAATAATAGAGTCCTTTAATTTATAAATTTACGCGGAAATTTATAAACTTCCGTAGGATTCTAAACGTAAGACAAAATGAATTATTTTACGCCCATATTTTCGCAAATTGTTAAACTTACCGAACCCACTCGTAAAATTATAAGTAAGCTCTGATTGGTTGAATTAGTCATAAGTGTTCTAATTTAAAAAAACAAATACTCTGGAAGGCCCTTTCGGAGCAGTTAGGTGCGATGACGAGCGCAGCGAGGAGGAGCTGTTAGGTTGCATATTGTAATATACGTATAAACCATTAGTGCGGATAAGCCAAATTTTGTAATGTTTGTTAATGTTTGTCTTCTTGACCAATCAGCGAGCAGTGTATTATTTTCCGTATTTAAAAAAAAAACGAAAAATTAAAAGCTCTTCTGTGATTGGTCGAACCGTTTAGAATCTTGCGAATGAATATCCGTAAAAAATATATAAATATAAATTTACCACGAGACGTCGTAAATTTTCGAAAATGTGAGCTTAAAATAATACAATTTATCTCTCGTTAAGAATCTTACGAAAGGTTATAAATTTACGAGGAAATTTATAAACTTACCTACCTACGGTTCTTATTATTTTCCGGTAACATATAGGTACATAAAACTAACCTAAAAATATGACGCAATTTTACAATGTAGGAAAAAGGTTATATTAAAATAATTTTGTTGTTATACATCAAATTTAATCAACTGCCATAGCCTAATTTGGCAATCCTAAACTTGGAAAAACATAAGTACGAAATAATTCAAGATAATGGTTTCGGATTCTCACGGATGTTTTAATTTTTCCATGCAAAACGAAGTAACATGGAGCAATTGTAACTAACAAAACCTCTAAATCTAATGTACTCTCAGTGATTATGTTCAAATTAATGGATATAAATCCTCATTTAGTTAAAATATAGAAAAGCTTACTAGGTGTATCAATAAAGCGGGCTACCCATTAGGTGCCGCCCGCTGCACACCTTTTATCACCAATTAGATGTCATTCCTGCTCCTACGATCCAGTGTCCCTAGAAAGACGGGATCAGTCAAGCTGATTAAGTCGCACACTGTCAGGGTAGTCTTTCGTGCGTTTCTATGTAACACATTTTTCAAATTCTTTGACACCCAACTCTTTGCCGTCCTTTATTTCAAGGCAACTGCAGCATATTCCACATTTCACAACGGCTCTTCGTCCATTTATATCATTTTTTATTAAAATAATGTAAAACGAGGGTCTGTACATGTATTTTTCAAATCCGAACTTGACATTGGTGTACTGACAGATGTCTATATGATAGTTGCGATAAGTTTATTCTGAATTGATGAACTGAATGAAATATTTATCCACAACATATCTGTTATTTATAAATAATAATTTTATTAACAATAATTGATATTTCCTTATATTTCGATAACTTCACCAACGAAGTTGGTTGATTACAAGATTCACTAATAAATAAGCTAGTTTTGTTACTATATTATATGCCAATACATTTAACTACTTGTCAAAATATTGACAGGTGAGAGGGACACCATTCTTCGGATATTATAGGTACTGTGAAATCCTAAAAAGTGAAATAACTCAAAACTGAAAATTTTTTGATGGCTTGATTGGACCTATTACCTATACAAACCCACAACAGGTCAAATAAAAATGACCCTGTGTATGCATTCACATAAAATAAAAAATATGATACGAAACAATACAAAATGAATATCCAGAAAAGAAAATATAAAACGAAAAAGCATTAATTTTATAGATCATGTTATCAACGCGAATGTCATTTGCAATTAATAAAATACTTACTACAACCTCGGTGCAGATTTAGAAAATTCGTTTAGCTGCATTACCACGGGTTAAACAGCCCAATCTGCTGGTATTATAAAAAAATACATAAAAAAATATTTTATTAATTTGTATAAAAATTTAAAAACAAACAACTTTAAGAATCAGAGTCAATTAATTTAAATGAATATTGTTTTAATTATTTACGTACTATTGTCGACTTGAAAAAGCCCTACCGCCCTTGGATAAGTGTGTCGTAAAAAGCGACTAATCCGAGTTACCTTTAAAATAAAAGTCTGCTGCAGAATATAACCGCCCCTGTCATGTGTTCCGGCAATATTTTTTGAAGAGTCCACTTCTTCCTAAATGCCTGTGCAATCATCTTCAATCGACCTCAAATTCGCTTACCATTAGGTAAGATTAAGGTCATAGGCAAGTTTAATATTATCATCATCAGTATTAAAATTTATTAAAACAATTTGACTTAAGAAACTTTAAAAATAGAAATCTAACGTCAAAACCTGAACAAAATAAACATCTTTGTTGTTTAGATAACCACCCTGCACAATCGGGTTGCCTCTTGACAGTTATTGATCAATAGCTATAATAAAATGCTATGGCAAACACTTTATTTCTTATTATCACGAAATTGGCAGTCGTGACGGTTTTGAACCCAACGAAATTATGGAAATAAGACACGACTTTCCTTTTCCCCCAGGGTACTTATTTAAGTAAATTGCTTGGATCTCCGTTCAATAAAGCAACGATAACAAATATATCAAAAAAAATATGTAAGAAATAAGCTATTATTGTAGATTATGTAGCTATGGAACTTTCTTTTAATTTTATATAAAATTTTCAAATCAAAGCATATAAGAAATTCATAATCCAGTATCTCCGTTCTTTATTATTTTAGGTTATTTGTTACGTGTCATAGATAACACTTAAAAACTATTAACTATCCGTACCTATATATCCTTTGTTTTTTAACACTTTCTAATATGACAGGCTAACTTGCTTAACAGATAATAAATGACTGAATTTCAAAAGAACAAAAGGAGTTGTGTCCTCCCAGCCAGCCAATACGGAGATTTGGACAAAAAGATTGATATGCCCTGAATTTGAAATGCGTACGCATTTCATGGTGTTGTAATGGAAGTTGCTTGTTTATAACTGCCAGCTGGCATAGTGGCAACAGCATTTCCCACTTTGCCGGAGGTCCTGGGCTCAAGTAACTTGTGGGGTAGATATAAATTTTTGTGATGAACACACAATGTCAGCCGTCAAATATGTTTACTTATTTAAGTTTATTTTCCACAAAAAAAAACACTATATATTTCTGATATATTTCTATAAGTCTGATTAATCGTTTTCTATTTGTATATAACACAAGTTCTCAAAGAAATTTATTTCGTGCAAGATAATGGCACGATAATGGTGTGAATGTTCGAAATATTTATTACTTTTTAGTAAGGGCTGATTTTTCAAACGTCGGATAAAAGTTATCTGACGAGTATCTCTGCGAAACAATGTTGTTTTACGATTTTTTATAATTGTATGACTATGATAAAGAATGATAATAAACTTGAGACGACCTTAAAGGTGTCGAGTAATACTTTATTCATTAGAATTTATCTGACCATTGAAAAATGTTAGTCTATTTTCCTCCTAACTCTTATTATAGTAACAGGCGGCACAGAGTATAACTACTTATAGCCAATTTTCCGGATAATCTGTAAATTTAATTTAAACAAATGTATGTAATCTCTTTGTTATCTGGCTGATCATCCGCTAAACGTATGTAGGGGTTATTTGTTACTAATATAAACGGCTTAAAAAGTAGAATAGGGGAATATTTTTCACAGTAGCGGTGCTTCTTAATTGATGTATGTAGAAAGCGTATTTGCATTCATATCGGAGACCTAACTACTCAGATAAATAACTTTCTCAGCTCCCAGGGGTATAAATTCCGTGACGAGACGAGCAATTGCAAGACTAAGCCCCTATTATAAAAGGTTACTAAGACTTCTCTACATAAGCATACATTCTCGACGGATTTTTATGGAGATCAGCGTATCTTTACTTGAGTCCGTATAACACTTAAGGCGACATATTGAAAAAATGGACTGAGTTTGATCGCAAAGTATGAAAATATGACAAGATGGACGGAAATTTTTATATGTGTAAACTCATATCTTTATCTACACTTTGATTGTTCAAAAACAGGATTTAATGATTTTGACTAGAATTTTTTTTTTCGAAAACACATCTAATATACTTTTACTTAAATTACCACGTAGTTATGAAATCCATAGGCAGGCCTAGAAATAACTTAAATACAACCTTCACAATATTGTTCGAATTTCACTTGATCAAAATTTACATAGCATTTACCTACCATTATTTTTTTATCAGTTTTTTAAATGAATTCAACCTCTGAGCGGTGTCGATGGTGGCGAATTCTATGCAATAGGTACGTGACCTTATGCAAGGGTGTTAAAGATCTAAGATTTAAAAAAAAACATTTCAATGTGTCACCTTAAGATAACTTTCATATAACAGATCCGAGTATTACTTATATCCTTCTGGCCAAAAGTCAATCTAATCTTTTATTGATCGTAATACCTAAATAATAACTTTTTCTACCGCAGTACGACATGCGTCAGTAATGCAGTGGTTTTTGAGAAAGACATCGATCCTCGTACGTAACATTTTCCGCATTGGGCATTCACGGTTCAATATGGGCTTCGGCATCTCTAGACCCCTTTATTAGATATAAATATTACTGCGGATAGGCGTCGAGATCTCGTAGTTACGTTTCACAAGGAAGTTCATTCGAGGAATAGGTATTTATGCTTGAGTTACATTTGCTTGTGTGTATGATAGATGTTTGATTGGCCAACAAAAATGCATTAGGCACCTACTCTTTTTAAAGTGACTCAGGTAGGTATATTCATCGTGGTGAGAGGGCTGGTCAGCCTAGACCCTGCGTTACCGGGTCTATCTGCTTCCAGGGTGCGACGCGGGGAGGCTCCTTTCATGCACCCCAAACAGACTCCAGACCCAGGTCGGCCGTAGTAAAGAAAACATTGTGAAATGGGGTTTCAGCGTTGACGGAGATGAGTATTGTTAGTGCGGCGGTACCTTCTCTCCTGCCCCATGTGCCCGGAAACCTGCATTTCCGTGGACCTCGCACAAGCCACCGATAACTCCATAAAGGTGGCAAGTTTTTGGGCGGGCAAAATATGATATATAATTTCATAATCATCGACACGCTAAGAAAAAGAATAAGAAAGTGAGTCAGAATATATCTCCGTGCATAATATCCATCGCTTTCATACATCCTTTACATACATCGCTACAGTACCTAATTAGAATTGCGTTGATGCGTCGCAAAAGCAAGGACGTATGACGGCAGACTTTATTTAGAAGTGTGGGCATTAGCCAGAAGGGGACACTCAGTTGGGGTCAATGAAATTACTTGCCTGGTACAGCTGACCTTTTTAGGGGCTTTTTATTAGTTCCTAAACAAACCTGAATTAGTCCCCGAACTCAACGGATGTCAAGTGAGTATAAGCAAAATATGGAGAACTGCGTTGTTTAAAATTTACGAGAAAAGTGAAAATTCCCTAAAATGGACTAAATTCTGATTAACTGTACCTTCTCATTCTTAGCAATAGTTTTTACATTTTAATTAAGTTATATAATTATTTATATTTTAATATTATTAAGCCGAAGAGTTTCTTTTAACTTTGAACGAGCTAATCTGTGTGATTTGAACAGACTGCCGCCGTTATAAGCTCTTGTCTATACTTTTTTGGAAGCAGGTAGCTTCAGATCATAATGATTTAAATGCCGACGTTTATCAAAGGTTTTCCACAGGAACTGTAACATATGTCACCCTGTTTTGTACTCATGTAGACTCCAAAAAAGATCAGGTTTATATGATTCGATCCGACGACCTCAAAGAGTCACATATTGTACTATTTTATTCTTAAGTATTATTTGCCCAAATATTAAATAAAATGTAAAAAATATATAAATAGCCTCAATATTCCTGCTGGTATGCTCAATTTATTCAACTTCTTGCAACTTTAATCATAAGTATATGTAAAGGTGTGTAGAATGATTGAGTAACAATAACATGCGCATTGGCTTTCACATTTAGATAGTGGAATATCTTGCGATCATTTTGGATATTTTGTGATATTGACCTTCAATTGACCAATTGTTACCAAAGGTTGTTGGCATACTTTCGATGCTGGGAGCATTGTATCTGACTATATAAAGACCAAAGCTGAATAATGTTTTTATCTATTTCACTGCCATTCTAAACCCTTCTTCAGTAACTACTTAACTCTACTTCCATTCGCAAAATTGGGCAAAAAAACAAATAAAACTGTATAATAGGCTTATGAAAACGCTGATAAAATACAGACGAATAAAGTTTGTTATTTAATAATGTCAATATTTAAATGTATCGTAGCTACAGTTATAGATATACAAACCGCCTCTTGGCCATTGCAAAAGGAGTGTCCATTCATACACGTTAACAATCATGCGTTCTCTTTTTGCATACTAAAAGACTTGTTTAATGTAATGCCGAAGGCGTTTCTTATAATTTAATATGCCTTTGCGAATATCGAGCATTGCGTAACACAATAACTACCTATTTCACGTTATGATTATTTATAGTAACCAACCTAGCCAGTAAACTTTGATTGTACAATTTGTACACATGTATGGTCTATTACTGGGAAACATAACTTCACAAAATGCAGAGTATTAATCTATAGGGCCTCTATTATTATGGGTTTATTTAATCACTCATCGCAAAATCTTTTTTAGTATTCTAGCTTTTAATTTTTTCATGAAATTGCTTTCTTAATGTTATTTTTTTATCGCCTTTGTTTTAAAATGTGAAAGGTTTAATAACACTATACTATGGTATTAACTGTCATCTTAAAAATAACACCTTATAGGGTAAAAATATGCAGGAAAAATGGTACATAATTTTCCTTTTAATATAGTGGAATTTTGATTTGAAGTCTTTTTTAACTAATTCATCTGTTATCTAACCAAAATATTTTAAAAACTCTGTAGCCACACCTCGGGTATTGGGAAGTCAATGATGGAATATTTTTTTTATTTTTTAACTCAGAGAGGCAAAAAAGTGGGCAATAATGTAATATGCTGCAATAAATTTTGTACCTAAATAATATATGAATAATTTTGCTTTTTCTTCTCTTATGGTTTGGCCATAGGAAAATTGGCGATATTGCCCTGAAACTTGACATAGATACCGGTACATTACAAAGAAATAATTTTCAAAAAATAATTAACAAAGTTATTGGAAGAAATAACAAACTGCTTAATATGCAAAGCGATGATTTAGATATTTAAATCCATATTTTACAATATGAAATACTTATAAAACATTTGTTTGTTTCAGGGTTACTCTTGTGTCGATCTTCTGAATGCCGGCATGAGAGATTCCGGAGTATATTACCTTCAAATCCGGGGAACCACCTACTGGTTTTTAAAAGTTTTCTGTGAACAAAACGTTGCTGATGGTGGTTGGACGGTAATTATTATTTCATTTATAAATAACAATTAAGTACTTATTTAATAAACACTTTTCAATAAGCCCACTGCAGGGCCATAAGTCTCTCCCTGGGTGACGAGGAGGGTAAGGGTGATACCTCACCAATCGTTCGACGTCGATCAACGGTCGACCGACGGCGTCGTTAGACGTCGACTGTTCGGTTCGTCCGTCGATTTACGGTATTGTGGGGTAACACCCTTATAGGCTATAAGGACCTTTGGCTCGGTGCTGGTTTTCTATCTTTGTGTGATGTACTTATAGTAGGTACGAGGCAAATATTATTGTATCCATTCACAAGGCTTCTTTAAATATGGTTAAATTAAATACTTTGGTTAATAATAAAAATAGAATTTGAACTTGAATTTAGCTATCTAACCAAAGTAATGTAATATTTGAGTTCGTGATGCAATAATAGCAACTAAACTACCTCATCGTGCTTTCTCAAGGTAATCCATCGACGAGATGATTTCGGCGTTCCGGCTGAGAATTTCAATCGAGACTGGAACGACTATAAAAACGGCTTCGGCGACCCAAGCAAGGAGTTTTGGCTCGGCAACGAAAACATTTACATGTTGACGAACAACGACGATTATATGCTCAGGGTCGAACTAGAAGACTTCGATGGAAACAAAAGGTAACTAGACATTGAAGCCACCGAGTAGGTACTCGTAACATCAGATATTTTTCTCTAGAATTAAATAAATAATAAAATAATAAGTAATGTAACATGCAATGAAGAAGTTCTCATGATTTGGACGCCTCTTGAGCACGAACTGAGGCGCAGTAGAGCTCGCTCGTAGCGTGCTCAAAGCTATCCGTAATTTTTCTGGGATAACATCAAAAAATGCTCGATGCTCAATTTGGACGGGCGTTCGTACGCACGATGAGCATGGCATGGACGGCTCGCGAGCCCGAATTCCGCCTGTTTGAGTGAGACTTGCTACGTGTGCGTGACGCTCGTAGCCTGCTCGACGCAATCCGAGAATTGTCGGTTTTTTATACAACATCAAAGGGACTCGGACTGCAAATTGGATAATTACGAGAGCAACTTGAAAATTAGATTTTTTGTTTGTTAAGTTATCGTTACGATTTTGATGTCAAATGAAAGCTCTGGGTATAAAACCAATTTATTTATTTGAATCATGGAATCCAGTTTAATCGTTTAGGAGATAATTTAAGAATAAATTTGTATCGTGAAAATGTAAACAACCAGAACTTTTTAAGTTTTTGTTTCATCAACTGTAAGCCTTCTCTCCTTTTATATAATTCTGTGCGCCACCAACGTTGAGGCCTTTGGAGTTTTTTCATGAAGACAACGATGAGCTTTTGCTCATGACTCCGTAAGCGAATATACATTATCTATCTACTATTGATGTGGTGTGAATGTTGGAAATATTTATTTATTTATAATTTACCTAACCAGACATCCATTGACGAACCTTTTTACCAAGGTTCACATCGGTGCACTAAATCCGTTCCCGTGGGAATTTCGGGTTATTTTCCTTGGTGCACTTCTACCCCGACATCTCTCTAGGAATGTATGTTTAAGCTTCAGCTCTCTACGCCTAGTAGTGATGGCTGTACCTTGTCTATCAGTCACTCAGCTCTGATAAAAATTAGAGCACGAATTAGGTCTTCGGACTGTATAGAGTCCTCCTCACACTCATAGAGGTATACCTCGTGTAATCTATTAATTTTGTGAAGTGTCGCGGGGAGAGGTAATATCAAATACAGAGCATTAAAAAACCGACTTCACTATCATTTTTGAATCCTTGTCAAAGCTTTGGCTGAAGTGAAGTGTCATCTACGTAGGTACATATTCTGCGGTTTCATAAATTTTTTTTAAGTCCTGAATCGATTTCCGACTTATTTTAGGTATATCAAATAAAAAAATCATCAAAATCGATTCATAATTGACCAATTAATCAAGTAACAAACATACACACGATTTGATAACCTCCTCCTTTTGGAAGTCGGTTAAAAAGAACGTGTGCGGCGACGGACCGTGGTCGCGACGAAATACGGAAAAAATATTTCTCAGGATGTCCGTAGTAAATGCTCAGTTCGTGCACAACACACGTCCAAATACAACGAGCGCTTTAATGGTGCGTACAGATTGCTAGTAATGCAACTAGTAATGTAACATTCTGCGCACGTTGCGTATTTGTACGTGTGGTGCGCAGAGTGTTACATTACAGCAATCTGTACGCTCCATAAGACTCCGCTGCCCGGCGGTATCTAATGAATATATAATGAGACAGTTTAAATTTTAACACATACTGTATTTCTGTTGATGTAATAACAATACTAAAAATAGAATGAATGAACTCTTGGCCTACGTGGAACATTGGTTAAGTTTTTACCTGTGTTAGCTCCAAGTTCGATTCGTACAAGTTATGGAAATCAGGTAGGTCATAACTGGAATAAAGCCTTGTGCTCTACATAAAAAACTTCAAGAGCCATAAATACCAAAACAAGGTATTTGTAGGCGAAAAAAGTAGTTGTGATATAAATCTATCTCGTAAGAACCATTATTTTTCCGTAATAAAAAGTAGACTATCACTATGGTATATTTCATCCGGATTCGTTGAGCCGTTCTGCCGTGATTGAGGAACATCCATACAAACTTGCGCTTTATTATATCAGTAAGATTAAGTCGGGTAAGATTAATAATAAGTGCCTCCAACTACCACAGGAGCAGCAGGACTATGTTCGCTAACTATCCGCCATTTTTCTAGCTTTAAGTTAATTATGTAAATTACTTATACAATTACTTATACATTTATTTAACTTATACTTATGGATTTTTAATATCTTTAATTATCGAATTATTTTAGGGGATTTTTTAGGGCGGGTTGTATCAAACGGTTGGTTATCGTATCATACGTACGTAACTTTTTGACGATTACATCAGATGTTTAACGTACGTCAAATACAAAGCGTTGTTTCATCACAAAAAAAAACTGTTCGTCAATGTCTTTTCTCTTCCTTTCCACAATTGAATCATCATCACTATCATTTAAAATATATGAAAATAAAACAGAATCCATAATGTTAAAAGCTTTCAACCAAAGATGTCCTGCCTGTCAACTCAGTTTTCACTAGAAAGTTACGTTAACCAGTGGGTGGATGGACAGTCAACGTAATCGTTAATTTTTGACGTCCGTTATAGGTGAAACAACCCGTTTTCTAGCTTGACAGTGGTTAACGCCATTTTTAACGTTGACAGACACGTAAAGTTGTTGTGATACAACCCGCCCTTAATATGTTAGCGGATATATTTATTTCTTTGTAAAAAAAAAATATTTTTTTGCAAAAATTGTTTCTATAAATGATTGTGTAAAAAAATTTGGCCGGTGACTACAAATCAACCCTGTATACATATGTTAATTTATTACTTGAAATTTGATTGAGATAAATGTTGATTTTTATAAGCCATTTCAAAAAAAGACAAATACCTACCTACATATCAGAATGATTGTGTTTCTTTTTTGATTTATAAAATATTAAAGTAATTTTTTACGGACAAAAGTTAGTAAGTATTGATAACAAAAATCAAAAGACTTAGGTAAATTTTATAAAATACATATTATACTATAGAAACTAGGTTTAGAGAGTTGCTAGTTTTTTAAATATCATGGTAGGCAGTATAAATATAATTAGATAGATATCAATTTCAAGTATCAATGTCTCATTAGGTACCGTGTCATGTCTAACCACTTAGTTAATCTATGGGTTTACTGTAAAATTTCCAAAGACGCAGGAGTCGTGACCATCAAAATAAATTTATATAATTGGGCGCATGCACCGCCCACATCTGGTAAATATATTGTTATAATAGATTTGAAAAGGAACGAACTGCCCGTAACTTGCTTGTTTAATAAAATCCGGCGACGCACGAACGTCCCAGTAACCAAAGTTAGGATTTTCGCGACTCTAGGTATTTTAATTGAAATAAGACTTTAAAATCTGTGTGACCCGAGCTTTAAGTAGACAGTGGTCACGTAATTGATCAAATAATTAGATCTAGGTTCTACAAAAATCGGATAAAACTTAAGGCAATATGATATTTTAAAGTGCCTATTTCACTTAATTGCCTAGCCTCTCTATTCGCTATGAAATACCACAAAATAATTCAAATATTGTTTTACAGCATAATGCCAACATAAAATATTATGAAGCTTTTTATGCAAGTTTAATGCACCTACGGCATAAATAATAAATACGTGTATGTATAAAACATGTAAATATCAAAGTGATATATCACTGAACAGTGTAAAGTACTTTAGGTAGGAACTATCTTCTAACTAACAAACACAATCTTATTTTTTTATAATTCTTATCGTATACCTAATGATAAAATTCATCTAGTGTTTGATGTAAGTAAATATTTTATACTCATTATGCAGCGTGTTTGGTCCATCGCCGCCGGCCAAATTGATATGGCCTGTAGAGTAGGTTATCTGCTATGCATAACTGGCCATTAAAACTTCCATAGCCATGTGGTTTTTTTTAATAGGATTTTTAAACTTTTTTTGTCTGTTACCCCGAAATCGTCATAAAAAATAAAAATAAAAAAAGCATCAAGTGTACTCAGCTAATTTGGATTTTATTTAAATCTGTACTGTTTAAGGCTTATTTCAACCCCTTAAACAATATCATTAGTTCACTATTTTTAATTTTACTTGCTTACAAAATTTCGAAAACAAAAAAAAACTATTCAGAACATCGCTAAATTCGATTTTTTGCATAATTATGTTGTCACATGGGAAAAAGGCAGAAGCTATTTTCTCACTCTTGTGAAGTAAAATGTGTCATAAATCTCTTACTTGCATAGCATAAACCTGTTTTTTAATTGCAACAAGTTTCTAAAAATTATGAATTTTATATTGATATACATTCTTCTGTATTAATTATTAATTTTCTGTGTATTTGTCGGTGATTTATACGGCAAGTGGCGGATCTGGCGGCCAACTATTTTCGATCATAACTTTTTTTTGTTTTCTTTCAACAAACTCAGGAAAGGGGCTGTGTATTGCAACAAATAGCTACTAACTCCTGGCAAATTTTCATCGAATTTTAAGACTAGGCCGACTGGTCGAAATGGATACAAACTCCTATACTTAGTAGTACATATTTTTTATTGATTTCAGGTACGCGCAGTATTCGCACTTTAAAATCTACTCCGAAGCGGAATACTACAAGTTGGAAATTGACGGATACGATGGCAGTGCTGGAGACTCGCTCAACGATCCGTGGTACGGGTCCAACAACAGCCCATTCTCCACTTATAACAGGTAAAAAGCCTCACCGTTTAGTTATTTTTGTAAGAAACTAAAATAAGTGATCATTGCCATCATTTAACTAAGCGCAAACTAGCACCTATCTAAGCGCAGTTTGTGATGGGGTGGGCGTATCCATTAGGTACAATACACGATATTAGCCAGTGGGCCACTAGTATCTAATTAATTAATTAGTACATTCTTTGGCTACAGGAAGGAATTTTCAGTTCAGAAAAGATAACGTATAAAATATTATAACAATAAACAGTTCATTGCATTATTAAACATAGCCTAGGTCAGCCTTTTATAAGCGTACTTACAAGTATTATGAAGTCATTTCAACATATCAATCTCTACTACTTTACTTTAAGAACTTTATCTCGAAAATCCTCTTATAAAACTAAAGATTATTTAGACGATAAAAAGGCTTTGAATTTAGCACACAACAGGATATTTCTAAAAGTTATTAATTTTGTTTACGGCTTGGCTGTGCAATTTGCCATGTGGCTTACTGGTTACTTCCACTCACTTATTTTCTTGTCAACAGCAAGAACGTCATGCTCCCTCAGGCGGCATCGTTATGTTGATGACACTATGACTATTTTATTGCATTGTCATGTTCGTGTTTTGGATCCATAGCTTAATGCTCGTGTCATTTGTATTGTACCTACCAATTTGTATTAATTCGTATAATTTCTGGCTGAAAAATAGTGCCGAGAGTTTTTTTTACGCTGGCTTTTCATCAACATTTCAACCACGCGGTCACATCAATAGAATGCTATGAAAATTGACCACGACTTAGTAGCTAGGTATTTGTAAGAATTCATATCTCTTTTCTGGAATAAAAAAAAAGAATGATTGAAATAATAACGCCACTTGCGGTAGCGTTTACCAGTTGATTACCTACTAATTGTTCAAAAGATGAACACCAGAGTGTAACAAACCATTTGTCTCTTGGTCTACTGTAATATCTTATTCAACAACTAGTTAAAGCCGAAGAATATGATGACGCCATCAAATGCTCTGTATCGAACTTTTAATGAATAAAACTTATTGAATTGTTTTACTTAGTTTTGAAATGAAAATAAAAAGAAATGGTTCAACGTAAACGAACCGCAATTATTCTGGCTATTCTCATAAAATTGAGATAGATGTACAAAGCAAAAACGTAACTATAGTTGAATTCTTTTCAAGTGGTTTTTGTGACAGTTCAAAATTGACAATCTTTGTGACGTTGCCGTAATGAAATTGTTCGATCTTCCATTCGATGGCTTTGACGTATCGAATCAGTTGGTGAAAAAAATGTATACAAACTTCCTATTACAAGATGGCCGTTCATATTCATCGATTCAATGTCGATTCAGTAGTGTCACTCACTATCAACTGAACGTTCCGTTTCTTTGAACCTGTCTATTTAAGATGAATATTATTATGATATTTACTTAATTTATTTACAGTTAATAATAACAATTACACATTATTAATAGTTCAATCTATTATTTTAAAATAAACGATTTTATTGACATAGTTTTTATTTTCTTCACGCGCCAATTTATATTTTATTAGTTGTAAATAGTTTGTGCGTAATGGAAAATGAGAACTGTCACGAAAATCATTCGAAAAGAATTCAACTATAAGTAAGTATATTGAATTTGAACATCTTCAAGATTTGAAGCCTCATGAATTTCAGCGAAGAGTATGGCATGGCAATTTCATATCTTTAAGCTGTTAACGGCTAATTAAAATAGATATTAACTAGAGGTGTTAGGTATATTCACATTAGTTGTACATAGGTAACAGTTACACGGAAGAAATGTTATATTCGGTGATACGAACATTTTATTATTATATTATATTATTTAATAACAGTCAAATAACAATGAGCGACGTTGCATAGAGTCATCGAAGCGCGCGATAATCATTATAATATAATAGAATGAATATAGTACCTACATTTTACGAACTAGGTCAGAAACTCTCTGTTATTTGACTGTTACCCAGGAAGAGTTATGACAACATGTTATTGATATAGAGTTATATTAGTTAACAGGCATATGAAAATTCGATGCCTGTTAATATAACATCTCTAATATTAACATCAATAACAAATAAGTCCTGCATCACGCAGTCATGAAAAGTTCCAAAGGCAAAAGTTCAGTGCTCAATAATCTAAGTAGACTTTACTCGGCGCACACAAAAGAAGACTTTCCCCGGTTTCTATTATAACTTCGCTCCTATTGGTTGCCGGAGATAGTGCAGCTAACAAACAGTGTTTTTTTTTTTAAATTGGATCAATAGTTTCGTAGCCTATTCAATGCAAACAAACAAACAATAAAATCTTTCCTCTTTATATTAGTTTAACATCTAACAACGAATAGACATTTAATTGGAACATACGTGTACAAAAAGAACTTGCCCATAATAATAAGACCGGGATCGAAAATGTCAACAGTGTCTAAATTGTGAAATATGTAGAGGGTTATAAATTAGAATATTCCTTAGTGCAGAGCCCAGGCTACAACGACGAAATAGCTTTCAATTAATTTATTCAGAATGAAGAGTCAATAACACCGGTTACCCACAACATCCTATTCTTATCCGATCCAGTTCGAGAATATAAGAATCTAGAAATCTTGTATGAAATGACTGATGACGGATGCCGGATGTAGTGCGTCTGCTACCATAGAAATAGTATTACGGTCCTACGGCTACTCCCGGACCGTCATTTCTCGGCTTCGGGTGGCATAAGAATCGGATGTAGTGCGAAACCGCTCTAAGTCCTAATAATAGACCGCTATCATTTGGAATTCTTAAAATTGACTCGTCCATCCTGGTACATAAGCTACAAAATTTTTACGAACTAGTTTTTTAATTCCAGAGACAATGATAGATCATCATTGAACTGCGCGTCCATGCTGAAAGGAGGTTGGTGGTGGAAGTCTTGCGGGCGGGGCCTCAACGGGCTCTATCTACATGACCCACAAGACTTAACAGCAAGACAAGGTAAACAATACTTCTTTACAAGATATGTTGGTAAAAAATTCGCTTTTTTTTTATTTAAAAAAAGTAAAACGATAAAGTGAATGAAGCATAGATCGAACACAATAGCTAATAATTTAATGGATTAACGGGATTCTAACCACAATTTCCGATTTTGATTACGCGCGACCAAATCGGAAATCGTGGTAAGAATCACATTAAATTATAGTGAAAATAACCGCGATAGTTCAAAACAATTATTACAATAGCTAAGGTTTTTATCTTCACCGTTTGAGTGAGGTGTTTCATAGTGTTTGCACTCATAAATTCTTCGATCATTCAATACGCAATACTTGTTCGCCATGGCCGTGGTGATGTTGAAGACTATTTAAATATAATGATATGGACTCAACATTCGAGCGTAGGTGCAGAAGGTTCAAATTGTGTCCAAAGCGACGTGATTACGATGTCACCAATCACCGCCCACTTGGATATAAAATGCAAATCTTCTTTAATTAAACACACAAGCGATGCAATAACTCACTGTTAAACTTTGATCGTGACTTATAAATCGATGGCATTTATTTTTCCCACCAAAAGAAGAAAGACAGAAATAGCACATTCATTAGCAAAACAAAAACTAATATCCAAGAAAATTAAAGGTTATTTTTTCAATTATTGAGAAAGCAACAATTTCTAGAATGTACGATAAGCATCAGAGATACTGGATCCTTATGATAAATTAAATTATTTTTTTAGCCAATGCATACTTAACATAATTTTCTAGAATAACCAAAAAGCTATGTTTGATCCTAATTGATCCTTCAAAACGCTTACTCAAAAATGTGACAAGGTTATGTCAGGTTTCTTTGAAGCTGACTGTACAGCATAGACCATTTAGATACCATCGAACCAACTGAATCATGACCCCATTTGTTGATAACTGTCAAACTTGTAAGGTCTATCGCAATGCACTTAAGATCATTTCATATACTGTACGAATTCTGTACTCCTTAAATGTTAGTGTCGAATGAAACGATAAGTTCATCACCAAGGAAACCTATCTTCAAGCGAATTTCGACTTACCAGCATTTAGACGTTTTGCCAAAATAAGCTCATGGTGGGTCATGATTCAATTCATTCTATATTACATTAATCATCGAATTGCATGTGCACAAATGAAATAATCAAGACGAAGTAAATTAACGATTGCCAATCTCACATAAAACCTTTTCCAGGAATCGTTTGGTTCCGCTGGCGCGGATGGGACTACACGCTCAAACGAGCCTCCATGATGATAAAGCCCAAAGGACTGCAAACTAACACGTGAACCAAGGAACATCATCTTAATATAACTAAATATAATTACATGGATTCAATTCGCTACAATATCTGTTGTAAAACAACTATGGAGATCGCGACAAAACACAAAGATACATTCGCAAATTGTTAGCAAAATTTATGTCTAATTAAAAACTATTTTGATCATTATAATGACGTTACTGTGCTGGTTGTTAAAACAATATGATAAAACGATTTTATAGTACTTTTTACGTCGGTACTTAGTTTCTTTTTATATAAAATGTTTATATCTATGTAGCTATTGTTTTATCATATTGGTTTTTTTAAGTATCATTGCCATATTACTTCTTAATTTATAGGTGTGAAATAAGGCTTTAAAAGCATACTATGCACATCACACATAAAATAAAATAAACAATTGGCTTTTAAATGTATCCCATTGGCTACACTACTCATTCGCAAGAGCAATACACGAAATAAATGATTGTAGATTGTAATTTAGATAATGATAATAGAATCCATGTAAAAATCAACTTTTAGATATATCTATCACTATGTAAATATACCTTCCGCCAATAAACTCACTCCATGACCAACATCATTATTTTGTAAATACCGACAAACTATTCACTTGATGTGCCACCATGTTCTAAAATCATTAATTTATTATTCATTAAAATTCAAAGCATGAAATGAATTTTTCGTTAATTAGGTTTATAATTTAGTTATAAGAGAGAAATCGTAATAAGATTGTAAATAATTATTTTACGTGGATATGATTTCGTTACTGATGGTGCCAATCAGGGTACACTCTTTCAACTTGAAAAAATACTACAATTGCATAAACACAGACTTGAATTTATTTTTATTAGCTTCTATAGATAAAACTACACGTAAAATAGATACAACTGTACTTAAGGAGATAAAACATGTACCTGATAAACATTATCTAAAGAAAACTATAATGTTTCCAGTTTCTTAACCAATCTTAATATGCAGCTTGAACATGACAAAGTTACAATATGATTCACAACTATGTGCTGAGAAAAGCATTGATATAGTTTTTACCTTGCACCTAACCTAACACTGCCAGAAAGTAATTGTAAAATATGTAAATTATAAATTGAATTTTTATGATAGGATTCGAGCAATGTCCAGGGATTAGTATTACATTTTTAACATTACCTATATAATTCAACACTGTATCATTGCTTGAATGGTATTGTATTCTTAATTGAATTATGTCAATTTTTAGACATTAAAATCTATATATTT
Organism: Stenoptilia bipunctidactyla; assembly: GCA_944452665.1. Taxonomy (NCBI): domain Eukaryota; kingdom Metazoa; phylum Arthropoda; class Insecta; order Lepidoptera; family Pterophoridae; genus Stenoptilia; species Stenoptilia bipunctidactyla. Next base: position 38,040,426 of record OX101721.1, read on the forward strand.
TTTTATGTTGTGTTTTATTTAAATTTCATTGACAAAAACAGTACACCTGTTATGTACTACAACAGTAAGTAACAGGGTTTTACACTATTGAGGAAATTTCCTCACACCCATTTCCTTACAATAACTTCTTTAAAGTAGTATTTATAATATGTTATAATATTATGTATTACAATGGTACCGTTAACATGAAAGTGTAAACCACTAAGTATTTACTAACATATTTATGAATCACTACTAATATTTATTTTTAACTATACATATTGAAGTAAGCTCATTTTTAAATATTGAATGAATAAAATTGAATTATAGACTGCTGAACCGTTATCCAACATGATCATAGTCCACATTTATTTACGAGAAGACGGCCCTGCTCCGGCATGTCGATTCACAGAATCATCCGGGGCCTCCGACGAATCATCTACAACAACTTCAGCATTTTCGTCGTCTCCAGACATTAAATTTGCGTCTAACATTATAGCATCAAATGTATCAGAATGCTCTATTCTATCAATTAAATCTATATCTGGCAATAAATCATGGGACAAATCCTCAGTTGGAAAAACAATGGGATCATTACAAGGTTTAGGTAAAACTACGTCATCTGGTTCAATGTTTTGTAAAAATACACTTTGCGATTCAAATATAGAGTCTAAGTCAGCTAGAGTGCACTGCATATCCTCAGAGGCGGGGAGCATTCGGGACGGACTGCTGGTCTGAGACGCTCGTCTCACGCGGTCTGTCCCCAGCTCCCCCGTAGGCTTGTGTTATACTTTCAACTTCTTAGGCCCCCTCCTAAGCGCTCGCTCCTTAGCCTTCTCATACAAAGGCATCAGTTTCTTCTCTTCAGCCAAGATTTTGAGTAGCATCACAATGAATGGCAGGTAATTGTGCCTTCTACGTGCCATCTCCTGATCATATCTCGCCAACTTCTTTTCTTCATAATGGATAAGAAGTCTGAGTCTGTTAATATCATACTCCATCACATCTGTTTTCATGCCAAGCATCTCAGATTCATTGACCAATGCTTGAAGCTGTCTCTCATATATCATTTTTTGATCAGACACCAGGGCCATCATGTTGAAATGTATGTCATCAGAACATCTGAAAATTAGAAATAGGCTTTTGTATTTAACAACGATTGTCTCAAAATATATCCTTAGTTCAATGTTTATTCAACTTACGCGTTGATTCTTTTCCATATGATCGGCTTCAGAACATCTAGCCAGTCTTGTTCTGGGGCGATGGCGCCGTGATCAATAGGACCGTCACGTAAACCATCCAGCTCATAGAGCCGTCCATCAATAGGCATGTAGCCAATAAAATGGTAAGTCTCGTCATCCTAAAAAAAAACATTTATTATCATTAACCAACAATCAAATACAGAGGTAGCCCCTACATTTTTGAAGTATTAATGCACTTTTTATTAATATTTCTATTGAATTGAAATTCAATGTAGACCAATTCTAAAGACCAATTTCAGGCTCGTATGTGAATTTCGTACTGTTTTTTTTTTATTTTTGGTTTTGATCATAAGATAAAAGTTGGGACGTAAAAGTTATAACTAGTTTTATTTAAGGACTGCCTAAGTGAATACAACCGTTCAAACACTGACTGAACTGAAAATGACAGATCAGAGAGAGGACCTGTCATCAATTTACTTTATTACCATATGAACAAAAAAATATATGAAAATATAATTCCTTTCATGATTTTTTGATTATTTACGAATGTGTTTTGATTATTTTTATTACTAATTCTAATTATAACGGCCTTCAGTTTACGATATTGTTATGGTCATTTGTTGAAATATTTTTAATGTAATATTTGTAACATTAATCGGAACTCTTAAGCATATTTTAACTGCAAGACAATAAATGGTTTAAAAAATAAATAAGTATACCTCTGTAACCAAACAAAATCCATAAGTATGCTATACGAAATCTGCCATACATCATACATCAACATTAATTTGAAAACGGTAGATAAATTATAAAAGAGTTTCTCGATAATACATTTACCTTAGTGGCTGTCTTCGTATCAAATTCAAACAAGGTTTGTTGAGACATAGAGTTGTGAGCACTACGAATGGTCTCAGAGTTGCTCAGTGTCAGACCTCTCATCTGCGGGTCAAATGACATACTGAACTCCTTCAACTGTGTTAAAGTTGGACCCAGATCAAGATCTGGGTGAACACAGTTCAACAATAAACTGACAACAGCTTGTGTAGCACAAGCATTGTAGATAACCTGCAAAATAAAAACAAAAGTGAGTTAATAGCAAAGGAAGTTGAAAAAACTTGTATCCACAATCACTTATAAACTGAGTATTTAATATTGATGAAAGGTATCGTATTTATGACTTTTTACTACAAATTACAGGGGAGTGTCGTATTATAATGTTACATTATGAAATTTTGTGCCATAACAATACTAATATAACAAAGATGAGTGTTTGTATGAATACGCCAACTTCTTTGATGAAAAAGATCTGTCAGTGTCAAATACACTCGAGCGAGAGCAAAGAATTAGGGTCGGAGACACTCATGATATCTCTCAAACCATAAACGCTAGCTTATTTAAATAAAAAGCAAAAAGAAGCCTCTTTAATGCCGAATATAAAAAGTAAATATAAGTAATATATCTTTTTAAAAATGTCATTAAAAAAAAAAATTAACTAAGAATTCAAATCATTTGTATCTTTTGTTTGTTTTCTGTCACAAAAAAAATTTATAAAAAGGTTTTCCTGGTCTATAATATTCATTATGAAAGTACAAATCATGTCGCTCACACCTAAAGAATGTTCAAGAATCCTCACTATGCTGGAAGACGGGCGTAGTCAGCGTGACACAGGATGTGCGGCGTATCGTTATCTACGGTACAACGTGTTCTCCAACGGTTGTAGGAAACTGGGTCAAACCTACGCCGGCAAGGAACAGGCAGGAAGAGAACAGCTCGTGAAGATCGATACTTAGTTACAACAATGCTTAGAAATAGTTTTCTCACGGGTGTTGAACTAAGAAATCAATTTGTACGTCTTCGAGGAAGCAACCCAAGTGTGTGGACAGTAATTTGGTTGTCTGTAAGAAATCGCTCGTCAGCGATAAGACCGCCTAGTAGTACTTACACAACACACTGTTCTTTTTTCTCATTTACTATCTGTACTGTATATTTCTTTATTTATTTACCGTTTATTATACACAAAAACAAATCCAGAATATAAAAAAAACACAAATAAAAGAACACATTATGTATAAAGGGCGGCTTTATCGCTTGGAAGCGATTTCTACCAGGCAACCCAACTGAAGTGTAAATAAATAAAATAAATAAATAATTTGAAGCCATCAAGACCAGCAAATGTTCTTAAACTTGAACGGGAGCATCGTATTGCAAGACAGAGTTATGCACATGAGCACTTTAATTGGAATCTAGAGGATTGGTCAAGAGTTATGTTTACAGACGAGTCCAGATTCATGCTGTATAAGTATGACGGCAGACACAGAGTGTACAGAAGACCAGGAGAACGGTTTCAACAAGCCTGCATTGAAGAAAAAGTTGCATACGGCGCGGCGGAGGCATACCTTAATGAGAATGTCGGTCCGTTTATGGCCAATATGGGCGAGAATCCGGTGTTTATGCACGATAACGCCCGTCCCCATACTGCGGCTATACTGACTGATTACCTTCAAGAGGTCGGTATCACGAGCATGGAATGGCCTGCACGCAGATCTGAAACCCGTCGAACATGCCTGGGACGAGCTCGGACGACGTGTAAAGCAAAATATACCACCTCCAATTAATTACACTTCGTGATTTAAAATTAGGGGGAATATACCGCAGAAACGACTTAGAAACCTGGGTTTTGTCTAATTCTTTGCTCTCGAGTGTAGAGGAAAAAACGATGAATACTGCTTGTATAATATAAATAAATAAATTTAACATAGCACAAATTGGGTCCGGTGGTCAATACCTACTACACAGAAACCCTACGGGGTTAAAATATCTACTTCTCATATCGTCTACTTCGTATTAGGACAGAATCGCCTAACGCCGGTGTAGCAAAATGCCTACTTTTCGAAAACAGGTACAGTAACCTACAAACTTTTTATTGTTGGATAGGAATATTTTTGCTTGCACCTGTGATAAAACATATTGATAGGCGAATTGTCAAGTTGAAGTAAGCCACCGCTCACCAGTGATAGATCGATTTATGTAGAGTTGGTGGTTTGTCTCACAACTGTAACAATAAACTGAATTGTAGTAAAAGTAGGACTGAATCAAACAAGGAGCCTTAATCCGCCAGAATAGGGCCCTGTAACGGAAACCACAGCGTTCCATGGCGGTAAGGGCATCGCGAGGGTAGCGCTCCATTTCCCATGCGCCTGCCAAACCGGCGAACCCCCCCCCTTGCGAACCCGAGGCGGTAGTGCTTGTGCCTTTATCGGTACCGAGCAGAGAGCAGGGAAGTGGCAAGCGCCTCTGTCACGAGGAGTACCGCGTCCGCGAGAGTAAAAGAAGAGCACTCCTGAGGGACTGTAGGGAGTCCCACCACGCCCACTTACGGGGCCTGGACAGTAAATGCAATTCGTCCGGTCTTGTGTGAGTGGGTTGAGCGTAAGTGGGGGACTCTCACCTTCTTGAGCAGACATGGATGTTTCGGTCACTATCTGCACAGGGTCGCCCGGAGGGAGGTAACGCCATTGCAGGATGGTTGACGACACGGCGGAGTACAACCTAGCAGTGTGTCCGACGTGGAGCCGGCAACGGCAGGTTTTGTCAGGGGAAATTGTCTGGTGTACTAGACCATTTCCTACATGGGGGGCGCTTGGCTCAGGCTGAGCGCAGTCCGCCGGGGCTCGTGGGTTATACCGGTGGCAGTACTGTGAGCTCCATCCATGACGGTTGAGGAACCTACACCTGGAGGTTTTTAATGGGTTGGTCTGGTCTTGTGCTGGATCAACCCTACCTACCCCGCCGTTCCCCTTGGGCGGTAGGGGACGTTTTTGCACGCTTTCCTCCAGTTGAAAAACAGGTTTGGGTCAAAAAATACCGAGTTTAACTATTTGTGGGATGTGCGAATAAGTACCTAATAAATAAAAATAATAATAAATTTTATTTTCAAATGTTTTTTTATTTCCTAACCGATTGTACTTTCCAAAAAGTGGGCATATTGCAACAATGTCGTTAAGCGATTCTGTCCAAATAAGAAGTAGACAATATGAAAAGTAGATATTTTACCCCATAGGGTTTCTGCGTTGGAGGTATTGAACACAAATCTAACATATAGTCCAATTACAATAACACATAACAAACCTGTTTGGCAAAGTATATTTTCTCCAAGCGGTTTGGATCAGTCACAACAGGTCCTGAAGGTTCTTCATGTTGAACATATTTGTACAAGAAAATTAATCCATGTACAGGCCTGAAAAAGTATTATAGGTCTAACTTTATGGAAAAGACTGAGATATTTTTGATAGCCACACACATACAAATTAAAAGCCAAAATGCATTCAGAAAGATCTATTTATTGATGCATAATCAAAAAATAACTGACCGTAACTTCTCAAAACTGTCGGCTCCAAAGGACCAGACTTCTTCTACTTGCACACCCTTGGCACCTAAACAATAAAATATATATAATACCCAAAAACTTTACTTCTTTTATTTCATTTAAACTTTGTAACTGACATCTTGAGTCATTGATAATTATTAAAGTAAAGTTACTGGTTATTTGTCTATTATTGTATGTTTGACTGCTTGGAGTGTCTACTTTCGTCATGGTAAGGAAGTACATTTACATTCCTATACACATTTATTTAACTTCTAACATTTACTCTAGAGTTTATTGCCACTTCTTCTTAACAGATCGACTTCCGAAGTGTTGGTAGATTCAGTTCAATTTGTAAATAGTTTGACTTGTTGTAAACACCTACGAAATAAATAATTTAATACCAATAATAATAACCAGTCATGCGAAGAAACCAAGGCACTTCAAGAACCTTGGTCAGTTTAATAATAATATTTAAAACAAAAGTTCATGTATAAAATTCTTCTAATTCTTGTCTTCTAAGTCTAAATTCTCGAATAAAAGTATTTGCACATATCTGGTTTTGCATAAACAAAAAATAATGTTGTATGTATATATAACAGCTTGTTCACAAATGGTCCCTATTTTACTGGATACATTTTTTTTCACTGATGGCACATGGAGTTGTATGAGCGACTTCACATATGGCACAGTATTCAGTATACATATTTGCAGTACAAAAACATAGAAAAATACATACCAAAGGTTTTAATTAGTTCTGTAAAAACTCCAGGATCACTCTCAATCAAACACCACAGCCCAGCAGATTCCATCTTCACAAGTGATATACCTATGATTTTAAAAAAGTATATATCAATTCATGAAGCTACAACTTAAATTGCAAGGAAATTTATTTTGACACCTGAAGTTCTTTGGGTATAAAAAGTTTGCTATTATATTCAATTTAAATTTGTAATTTTATGTATATCTATAACACCTATAATCATTTAAACCAAACAAGCAATACAATTGTGGTATTTTTACATTAAAACGTTATATGCTGATTATACCCATCATCACAACTCTTTGTGATGAGCTCACTGCAAGACTATGAATCCCCCCCCTGGGTGTCGAGGAGGTATAGAGCTTATTATACCGACGTCTGACCTCAATCTCACCTAACAGTATGTGAAGAAGAAACTGGAACATGTGTTTAGAAAGGCATTTGCACTTCATAAAATATAGCCAAAACACATTATCACTAGAGCGGTGCTGTGTTCCGGCAATGTTATTTACAAAAGGATGGTTGCTAGCCAGGTGGACCCTAAAGGGATCCTACGACCTACTCATACCAGGTCATACCAAGATTTTATTTATAGGTTATTAAAGATCAACTAATGGCATTTCAAAGTAAATCAAAGTAATCAAAGTAAAGTAATTTAAATCCATAGACAAGGGGCCATTTGTTGCAAAAATTAAATTTTTGGCCATTTTAATGAGAGCTGCAGTTCTAAAGTTTGAAGATTTCAGAATTGCTGTTTGCATTACATATACATCATAAGTGACAGAACCACAAAGCTTTTCTATGTGGTAAAGCACATTAAGAACATAACAGCAGAGGAGCGCAACAGAAATGCACATAAAACCTTAAATAATGCTCAGTGGAAGAGCACTCGTCCAGCAAGCAAGAGGTCCCAGGTTTGAGTCCTGGTCTGGTGATTTTATTAAGCATATTTTTTCAGTTATTTAGGAATATAACCACCATGGCAGACCCAAAAATCTTTCTTGAAGCCTATACAACCATCTAAGGCATAAAAAACTACTTCAAATCCTGTGTTGAACATTGTTTCGCAACCATGCCCCAACACCTGTACACATAAGGAACTCTACAAAGCCACTGCTCTCACAAATCTGAAACCAGAGTCAACTCGCAGAGAAGAAGATGGCAGACATTAAGGTTAAGAGCTAAGGTTTCATAATACATGTATTATTCCTAAACCATCAAAAGGTCTAGCTTTCAAAATCACAAGACCCATAACTTCATCACCTTTTTCCCAAAAGGGAAAGTTGAAAATAATAAATTTGTTAGATTTAGGGTTTAAACTAAAATGATGAAGATTTCATCCTACATTTTTCATCGCAACTCTTTGTAATGAGCCCACCTACAGGGCTATGAGTTGCTCCTCTGGGTGACATCCCACATTTATTATACAACTAGCCACCGCGCGCGGTTTTACCCGCGTAACTTTTGATCACATGGGAATTTCGGGATAAAATATAGCCTAATAACCTTCCTCAAGAGTTGGGCTATCAAATGCAAAAAGAATTTTTGAAATCCCACAAACAAACAAACTCTTCAGCTTTATATATTATTATACAATAATCCTGATAATAATTTATTTGTAGGTCGATATACATATACGATACGATATTCATTTATTCAATTTTTTATAAACCATGTAGTTGTTTTTATTTAGACATCTACACTGTTCTTGGTCAATCTCATCGATAGCATAAAATGCGAGGAAATTTTACTTACCGGTTCATTCACCTGTAGTGCTCTTTCCACTTTCGAGAAAAAATCAATACAAACGCAAAAAAGCCTAGCGTTCTCCCAAAATGACACTTTAATTATTTCATAAATCAGGAATCATCAGGAAATTTACACTTAAATTACAATATGTCACGTCATGCAACGAAAATTTCCGAAGATAGATACAAAATATTACTCGAGGTCATTCGTATTGATCGGCCGTCTTTTTTTTTTAAATATTTTATTTAACGGGCCTGGAAACGAGTCCTTTTTGCCACACAAGTTAACAATATACAGTTTACAAATAAAGTTCACTTCTTAAATGTTAAACCTTCTTAAAATTACAGTTTAATTTCTATATTCAATAAAAATTTGAATGAAGATTTATAAAACTTCTTCTCTGAAAGTAAACATTTCAACGATGTTTCTACTTTCTAGTAGTACTAGTAGTAGTATTTAAATTTCATCCTTTATTAGGATAGGCAATGGATTTAAGCCATACAGCCTGTATAATTTTCAATATTTGTTTTGTTTTTAAGGCTAGAAGCCAATTCTTATAAAAGCGGCTACACACGACCCTAAAATCACTGGCGATATCGGGACAGTGGTGGGGAGGACCCTAGATCGTATCATAAATCGTCTCGTGTGTAGGCAAATCCTACCCGATTTTTATCGTCCCTAAATCGTGCCGAGCGAGCTCACGATTTAGGGACAATTATCGGCTAGGGAGCGTTGTCAGTACGTGTGTAGCGAAATCAGGATTGATTTCTACGCAGTCTGCGCTCGAGTGCCGCGACGATACGACGTGCTTGCGGCTATAATTGTTTATTTAGCGCGAAAACGTGGCGAACGAGAAAGATCGAGAAGCGTGGACCAAAGCTATTGATCTATTCAACGATTTACCATATTTGTAGGATAAAAAACATAAAGATTATTTCAACCGCGACATGAAATAATCTTTATGTTTTTTATCATGAGGACATGAGACAGGAGGCATTCAAAATGCCTTCAAGAAAAAACTTGAGAATATGCGTACTACGTATGGAAGAGAGCTACCATATTAAGGAGCTCTTCAAAACACTCAAAATCCATTCTTAAAAAGTTTCTAAAATCATCTGCTTCTAAATGTCTCATCACGTTCATGTGGCTAAGTTCATGAAGTTTCATCAACCAGTTTTTAACCCAGGTCTTCCTTTTTCGTCTCTGGTTAGGTGGCATCGTAGTAAGTGCCAAAACAATGCCTATTTTCTGCTGTTTTGTGAGTGTCGGCGGCATCTCGGAACAACGAGCAGTCTGTTGCACGGTCGGTTTCGTACTGACAGGCAGGGACGTGTGTAGAGTAGTAGCCGATTTCATCCCCACTACCGCTGTCCCGATATCGCCAGTGATTTTAGGGTCGTGTGTAGCCGCTTTTAGTCAATTTTATATTATTAACTCTGAAGGTTTCAAAAAAGGCCCACAGGCCAAATCTTTGTATTCTTCTTCTCTTACTTCGTTCGTACTAGCAGTATTAGGCTAAAGAGCTAGGTCTGTATTCTTTTTCTTCTCACAATTCACATATCTGGGTCAAACATTATCATTATTCATTAAATATCTCTAAAAGTAGAGGTTAAGCATTCAAAAATAAATTTAAAGCAGGTCGAGGATTTTAAAATTTCTTGTATTGAGCGCGGGATATTTTGCTCATAAATCTCCATCAAATTGTTTATAAAAAGGATGCGGTTTTATGTTAAATCCTGGACAATCAAAAAATATATGATGGAGGTTTTGGATATGGTTTAAATTGCATTCTGTGCATAGAGAGGAGGTAACTATTTTAAGACGATGAAGGTGAGCAAGTGGCCAAATCTTAGCCTACGTATTTGTGTGTAAAATTTTCTTTTTAAATAGAACTTGCTTCTGGAAAACCAAGGTGTTACGCAAGTGTTATTATAAAGTCCAATAATTCCCGTTCCCGTGGGAATTTCGGGAATTCCTTCCTTATTGCACCCCTACATCTCCTAAAGAATGTATGTTTCAAATTTTAGCTCTCTACGCCCAGTAGTTACAGCTGTACGTTGTCTGTCAGTCACTCAGTAACGGAAGTGTTTTATATATATTGATAATCTGTATTCAAAAAATATTATTTCTATTTCAGAATATTGGATCTGACAGAAAATTTTTGACTACTTTAATATAGAATATCTTTAAAATTTTGTCATTAAAAAAACCTGAGTAGTGGAACATTATCGCAGTATACATTACGATACTACCTACATTATATTTAAACAATATTAATATTTATTTTATAATGGTTTATATTATTTTTGTCACCTAAAGTTGAGTCCATGCTCTTAGTCAGACAAGACTATTGTTTTGTTATCAATTCTGTAAATATTGATTTAATATTGGAAATATCAATCAAAGCTGATTAGCTCGGACGTGTTGTTGTTACTTTCGGCTTTTAATGGCGTTGGTTGTGGTTGGCTTGTGTTCTGTGGAACACCATTACTAAACCCCGGTTGGTCGAACTTTATTTGACCCTGAACATTTTGAGGCATTTGTTGGCCTTGCTGCATTTGGCTCGGGGCCATTTGTGGATTCTGCATGTGTTGATTCATTTGCATCTGAGGATTTTGTATCGGTTGGCCTTGGTGGATCGGTTGAGGAGCCTGTATCATCTGCCCTTGTTGGTTTTGGGGCATTTGTTGCGGAATTTGAGGAGCTCCAGGCATCATGTTTTGAGGCATCTGTCCTTGAAGACCCTGCATTTGCTGCTGTCCTTGCGTGTGAATTGGCATTTGCTGCATATTATTCGCAGGCATTTGCTGATACTGCTGACCGGGAATATATTGATTCTGTTGAATGGGTATTTGGTTTTGGCCCATGTATAAACTCATAGGTTGGTTCTGACCAGGGTTTTGTCCTTGTAGATGTTGGTTCATCATCTGCATTGACATTTGTGGTGCGGGCTGATGCATAATTTGTTGTCCTTGTGTCATATTCATCTGTTGGGGTATAGGAGCCTGTGCTTGGGGCCCCTGCCCCTGGGGTATTCTTTGGCTTGTAGGAACATGGTTAGGATTGTGCCAATGTAGATTGGTTCTGCAAGGACATGGGCTGTCCGGGCAACTGAGATTGTTGCATCTCAGGGTTTTGTGGTACAGATTGTTGGTTCTGTAAGGATTTATAGGGTAGCTCTGAAATGCAGAATTCATGGTTGGTACACTAGGTAAGGGCATTCTTATGTTTTTCATTTGCATTCCCATCATAGGGTTGGTGTTCACCATTGGATGTCCTAAGCTTTGAGGTCCCATGGGCATGGATGTAGGTATGTTTTGTTGCTGACATTGATTAGGTAAGTTTTGTTTTGTTCCTAGTTGTAGAGAGGAGTCATTCTGTCCTGGGATTCCGTTTGTGGCGCTTGCTTGTTTGATGGGCATCATACCAGCTTGCATTCTAATTAGCATTTGTTGTTGCATCATTTGTGGTGTGACTTTTTGGCCCGGTCTGACGTTTGCTTGGCTGAATGCTGATTGGTTGAAGATCATCGCTGAAGTTGTAGGGAATGTATTATGTAGGGGAATTGGTTGTTGGACGTTTTCCATCTGATTCATACGCATCATATTAGGTTGAGTCATCTTAGGTTGTCCCGGTATTGACATGGGCATCTCGTTGGTGGCTTGCGGTAACATTAGCGGGTGGAACTGTGGATTGGCGTACATCGCTGGGTTCGGATAGCCGGCTTGGAATTGTGGCAATGTACCGCCAGGCATGTAGTACCCACTGTTGGTAGAAGCTAAATATTGATGCTTTTGTTTTTCTCATGCCTCATTTGCATTTCTCTTTCTTGTTCCTGTAAAAGATAAATGTTATGTTGTAATTGATAAAAGTGAGTTTGAAATGGCAACGGATGATGACTTTTATATCCCAAGACAACTAATATTAAATGAACAGTAATTTTATTGTTTGATTTCTAAACATTAACTAATTCAAAATGAAGTGTAATTAAAGGATCAACCAACAGCTACAACCACATAAAACATGTCAAAATATACAATTACAATAACTGTAATTTTATAATATTTTTTAATAAATAACAAATAGCCTTTTTTATTTTTAAATAAGAAGACATAAACCCGCATTTGACCTCAATCTCAATTGATGATAAGTGACGATGAGGTTGAAGATAAAATTATGAAGACACAAGGGTTAGGAAGGACGAGGCGTTCGATAAATTATTGCCGGAACACGTCACCGGTTATACCTACCTACTTCGAGCGGAGCGGTGATATTTGGCGCATATTTTAGGTATATGAAGGTGGTCGCTAGCCAGTCGGACCATGACGGAATCGTATCACCAAGCGGGGGTCACTCGGATTAGTCGTATTTTACGACGTGCTTATTTAGGGGCGGTAAAGCTATCACACCAAGCGATCGAATGGAACAGTCGACGTCGATCGATAGTTTTTACTAGGCCCAAAATCCGATCGACGTCGATCCATTAGTGTGACAACACCCTTAGCCAACGCGGCTATTCTTAAATAAATGAAGATTTTAAACGGTTTTTTTTTGTCAAAGATTTTCGTTTTATCGTGACTGACCAAGTTTAATGTTTTAGTGGTGGTTTAGTTTTGTCAGATGAGAGGTCACACTCTCGCTACGCCTTCGTGCAATGTAGGTATCTATTTGCATACTGGGATCGCGAACCGTGCTTTGTGCAAACTGTTTTCAGGTTTAGTATAAACAAAAAATATTTATTATATTAATCTATTATATTATTATAATATTTATATATTTACAAACTAAATATACAACTTAAGGAAAAATATAAAACGAATCTGCTAAAAAGTAAGTACAGTAAGTACAAAGTATAACATTATAATGTATGTTATTGTATGTAAGACGAAGTTAGGTAAAAGTATTTAATTAAGTTATGCATTTTTATTTAATCGATATATTTATATCACTAACTTATGTTTTATTTTATTACTGGCAAATTCTTATGCAGAAAACACAACATTTTTAGGGTTTTTTCCTTAAACTTAAATTGAACTTTTTTTCTGGGGATTTTATTTTAGATTATTAGATTTTTATTATTAGCTTATTGTAATTTTTCGATATTTTTATCGATTCCAGCATAATTTTAGCTACGTTCTGGTCTAGTGTTTAATAAATATTCCGATTTGGAAACATAACCTTTAAAAAAATTTTAATAAATGTATCGTAAAAATATCGTATCGTAATATTTACGATAATGAATGATCGTAAAGGTTTACGATAATCGCCGATATACGATTATCGTATCGGTATCGTTGCATCCCTAAAATGTCATGTTGTCATACTTCACATATAGGTATTTTACATATGATGTTTTGATATAAGTACCTAATAGAATTATTTTGTATGAAAAATAAAAACAAAAAAAAATGAAAAATGAAAAATGAAAAATTAGTCACCTGTTACCTACTTGATTCTATTACATAGTCCCATTAATACCCTACAGTTATGGGAAATCAACTGGAACACCTTATAGATTCATTTCAATTTGTAAACAATTTGACTTATAAGCGAACCAATTCAATAACTAATTCTACCCTTTTGAAATTGTTAGAGAGTGTATAACATTCCGCTTAAGATTACTGGCCACCTACAGATAACAGGAGGTTTTAAATTTGATTAAATCTGTGTACTGTCTTGTGTTGTATTCTGTCACATGCTGTCTAGAGAAAAAACTATGTAAACTGTCTTTCTTTAAATTTTGTAATATTTCGTGTTTATTCAATATATTTTTATTATTCTATTGTGTTGTTATCTTTCTGTACTAATTCATTAATTTATCAGTGATTGGGACGAAATCTCGCCCATCAGGGTTATGGGGAACTTGATTTTAGTGAAAATATAGAAATGGCGCATGATGGATATAAAAATGAAAATTCGAGTTCTGAAACACGAAGTGCGGGTGTTAATGCTGCGTATATTGAAAAATTAGTAGGGAGCTCTAATTTTCACACATGGAAGTTTGATATTGAGTTATATCTAACGGATGATGATTTGTGGAAATATACGCAAGTGTCACCACAGCCGGAGGATGTAGCAGACATTCGTAGAGACCAAAAAGCACGGGCTCGAATCGGTTTGATGGTGGATCAGAGATGTCGCACCTTGATAAGAAATACGAAGACGGCAAAAGAGGCCTGGGAGGCGCTAAGCAAAGCCTATGAGGACAAGGGCATAAATAACAAATGTCGATTGTTGGGCAGATTAGTTAGCATGAGATTGGAGCAGTTTCAAACGATTGAAAAATATGTGACAGCCATACTGTCAGTGTCACAGCAACTTAGTGACATTGGTAAAGATATTGATGATGAGATTCTGGCTACATTGATGCTTCAAGGTCTTCCGAAGAAGTATGAACCATTGAAGATGGCTATTGAAAATAGTAATATAACTATTACTACAGACTACGTCAAGACGAAGTTATACAACCTAAGCGATGAGAGCATACCATCCACTAGTTTCCAACAAGATGATTCTGCTCTTGCAGCAAGCAAAAAGAAATGGAAAGGAAAATTCAAGGCAAACCAGAAAGTGAAGGCTATTAAGTGTTTTATATGTGATGGAAACCACAAAGCGGCTGAATGCCCTGACAATCCTAACAGAAGAAAAAAATATTCGGCAACGGCAAATGTGTTTGCGGCCTGTGGTCAGGGATCTTTAGCGGAATGGGTGATTGACTCGGGAGCGAGTTCACATATGACAAATGAGAAAGTTTGGCTGAGGAATTATGTGGCGTATGAATCGAAGAGAGAGGTTGCATGTGCGGATGGTGGTAAGGTGTATGGCTTAGGAGTTGGTGATGTAGTTGATGTGGATGGAAGCATAAGAGTGAGAGACGCTATGTATACTCCTGATTTGGCTACAAATTTGCTAAGCGTAAATACGTTAGTCAAGAGAGGTAAAGTTGTAGTTTTTTCAAAAAGAGGTTGTAAAATCTACAATTCGGATGATTGCGAGGTGAATGGATCAGTTGTGGCTGGTGACTGTTGGGTAGATAATGGCATTTATAAACTTAATCCTTTTCAGCAGGGCACTATAGCACTTGTCTCCAGCATGCAGAAGGACGATCAGCTGATGTTGTGGCATCGGAGGATGGGTCACCTAGGAGTAAGCAATCTTAAACTTTTGAGAGACAAACTGGCAGATGGGGTAAGTTTTCAAAATTCTAATAGTAAGTTAGAATGTGTATCTTGTCTGATGGGTAAGCAAACAAGGCAGCCTTTTCCAAAGCGTAAGGCTAAGAGAGCTAGAGAAGTACTTGAGTTAGTACATTCTGATATTTGCGGACCAATGAGTGTCAACTCTATGTCGGGGTATAGATACTTTATGACACTTATAGATGACAAGACAAGGAAAACTTTTGTCTACTTATTGAAGAATAAGAGCGAAGCTGTTGAGAAAATTAAAGATTTTAAAGTTTTTGCAGAGAAGCAAACAGAGAAGAAGCTGAAGTCAATCCGAACGGACAACGGCAAAGAGTATGTGAACAATGAAATGAAAAGTTTCACTAAGGAGTACGGTATAGTTCATCAACTTACTGTCGAGTATACCCCTGAGCAGAATGGGGTGGCAGAACGTGCAAATAGAACTCTCATGGAGAAAACTAGGTGTATGCTGCATGAGGCAGGATTGGAAAAACGCTATTGGGCAGAGGCTCTTGTATATGCAGTTTTTCTTAAAAATAGGTCACCTACAAAGGCCCTTAAGGATAAAACACCTGAAGAAGCTTGGACGGGAAGAAAGGTGAACCTAGGCTTCCTGAAAGTTTTTGGGTGCAAAGCCTACACGCACGTTCCTGATCAAAAGAGGCGCAAGTTAGATCCGAAGAGTAAGGAACTTATACTTTTAGGATACTGCGAAAATTCTAAAGCATACAGACTGTTGGATCCTGTTTCTGGAAATCTCCACAAAGCAAGAGATGTAGTATTTTTTGAGAATACTCTAGCTTTACGGAAACAACCATCAAGTGAGATTTTTACTGTTGGACAAAATTCTGCTTCTTATCAAAGGCCAAATCCGGAGTTTAGTGTGGTACCACTAACAAGTACTCAATCAACGGAAGAGGTGGTCCGTAGAGAAGAGACAGAGGATGATTGTAGTAATGAAACAGCGAGACACTTCTCAACAAACGGAGGAGATGTTATAATGCCCGAGTCAGAGGATGTTGGAGTTGATATAGAACAGGACAGAACAGGTGCTGTTTCTTCGGTTACGGAGGAGACTGAAGACAGAGATGATACTGAACAATGGTATCTGAGTTCCGATGCACCCGTTTCGGAGGAGAATAATCATGGAGGTGATCAAACGGATGCACGGAGATACCCTATGAGAAACAGAAAGCCACGAGAATTCCCTGATCACGTCTTATATCAAGCAGTTCTACCTGGAGAGAGTGGTTTTGGTTTGGAGGAACCTATAAATGTTAGAGAAGCACTCGCTGGGACAGACAGCTTACTTTGGCGTGAGGCTATAAGGGAGGAATTGGACGCCCTTCACAAGAATCAAACTTGGCAGCTTGTAAAGAGAGAGCCAAATCAAAACGTGATTGACAGTAAGTGGGTTCTTAAAGTTAAGACTGAAGCTGGAAACAAGCAGCGATATAAGGCTAGGCTTGTAGCGAGGGGCTTCAAACAACGCGGAGGTGTTGATTACTTTGAGACATATTCACCTGTGATTAGGCATAGTTCGTTGCGACTTCTGCTGGCAATGGCTGCTGAGAATAAATTGAAAATTGATCAAATGGATGTGAAGACCGCTTTTCTTAATGGTTACATTGAGGAGACAGTGTACATGAAGCAACCTGAAGGCTTTGAGGAGAAGGGAAAAGAGGATTACGTGTGCTTACTGAAAAGATCGTTGTACGGTTTGAAACAGGCTCCAAGAGCTTGGAATCAAAGGTTGGACTCAGCACTGAAACAGTTGAAGTTCACTCAGCTAGACAACGAACCATGTGTTTATGTGAGGAGAA
Organism: Stenoptilia bipunctidactyla; assembly: GCA_944452665.1. Classification (NCBI taxonomy): domain Eukaryota; kingdom Metazoa; phylum Arthropoda; class Insecta; order Lepidoptera; family Pterophoridae; genus Stenoptilia; species Stenoptilia bipunctidactyla. Next base: position 38,057,489 of record OX101721.1, read on the forward strand.
GTCAACACAGGATATTAATCCTAGCAGTGTACGTTGACGATCTATTGATTTTTTGGAACAATAAAGCAGAGATGCAGCAGGTCAAGAAGGAGTTAAGAGAGACTTTCGAGATGCGCGATCTTGGTAAAGCGGATTTGTTTTTGGGAATGCGTCTACAACAAACTGAAGATGACATTACACTAGATCAGGAAGGCTATATAGAGAAAATATTAGCCAGGTTTAACATGCAGGACTGCAAACCTGTTTCTACCCCTCTTATTGCTGGTCAAAGGTTGACCAAACCAGTAGAGGAAAATTATGAGCCGCCTAATAACATTCCTTATCAAGAATTAGTAGGTTCTATAATGTATTTGGCAGTCTGCACAAGACCAGATGTAGCTTTTGCAATAAGTTACTTAAGTCAGTTCAATAGTTGCTATGGAGAGCAACATTGGCAGACACTAAAAAGAGTTCTTCGCTATCTTAAAGGCACCAAAAGCCTGGGGCTGGTGTTTAAACAAAGTGGAAGAAATTTAGAAGGATTTGTTGATGCAGATCATGCGGGTGATGTAACAGACCGCAAGTCCTATTCTGGTTACATTTTTCAATTTGGATCTGCACCTGTTAGTTGGGAAAGCAGAAAACAAACAGTAGTTGCTTTATCAAGTGCAGAAGCGGAATACATTAGTATGTCAAATGCTGCAAGAGAAGCAGTTTTTCTTAAGAGGTTATTTGTAGAAATAACTGGAGTAAACAAGACTATTAAGCTGAATAGTGATAGTCAGTCTGCAATAGCTATGGCAAACAGTGAGAGTACTTGCCATAAGAGATCAAAGCACATTGACGTTAGAGTTCACTTTATTAGAGAGGCACTTCGCAACAAAGTGATCAGTCTGAAGTATCTGGAGACAGAGTCGATGGTAGCTGACATTCTCACAAAGGCCTTGCCAAGAGGAAAGTTTGAGTTTTGTTTGAGAGGCATGGGTATGAGTTTGTGTAAGTTGAGTATGTGTTGAGTATGTGTCTAATGAGTGCTTGAGTGGCCGTAAGAGTAACGCAATGTTACGGAGGAGTGTTAGAGAGTGTATAACATTCCGCTTAAGATTACTGGCCACCTACAGATAACAGGAGGTTTTAAATTTGATTAAATCTGTGTACTGTCTTGTGTTGTATTCTGTCACATGCTGTCTAGAGAAAAAACTATGTAAACTGTCTTTCTTTAAATTTTGTAATATTTCGTGTTTATTCAATACATTTTTATTATTCTATTGTGTTGTTATCTTTCTGTACTAATTCATTAATTTATCAGTGATTGGGACGAAATCTCGCCCATCAGAAATAAAGAATATTTTGAATTTGACTTCAACTTTTGCCTCACCAGAACCCGTCCCAAAGCCAGCGATCTCTGATACTGCAAATATTCGTGTTTCTTCTTCCGCATGGCCGCCAGTTTGGCCGCCATTTGCATTAGCTTCTGTCTCTCAGCCGCTTCTTGAGCCGCGGCCAAAGACGCCAAGTGTTCGGCGCGTAGAGTGTCCAACGCCGCGCGACTATCGCGGACTCGGGTTACTTTGTCCTGGAGATTATTACAATAAATTAGTTAATTATTAATTTCTGATGAGTTAACTCCTTTCTGGACTAAGAGCAAAAGAAGAACATAGAATGCTGCTTCTCTGCTCGGGTATACAGTAAAAGTCAGTTAAGGGACAGAGGTTTTCATACACTCAAAAGTGCAATATTTCCCGTTCTTCGGAAAATTTCGGGAATTCCTTTTTTAGTGCACCTGGGATTTAGTTATTAAGTAGGTACTAAGGAATATATGTTTCAAATTTCGTAGTCATGGCTGCACGTTGTCTGTCTGTCGCTCAGTAGGTACCTCAATCAGTAGCAAAACAGTTTTGTACATATTGATTAATATAAAACTAGAATAACATATAAGTTACCTGTAAACTTTCCAAATAGACTCGTTTGTCGTCCAACTGCTGTATATGCCGCAACAATCTCGAATGCATCGTCGTTATGTTCATGAACAACGTCTGAACTGATGTGTCGTTAGCGATGGAACGCCCTCTGAAAGGTAGAACATAAAGTTGAATTAGGAACAGAAATTGTATTTGACAGTGTGAATTCAGGACTTGTTAGAAATAAACTAATTTAATAAAACACTTTTTAAAACTAATTTTATAAAACAAATAAACTAATTTAATAAAACACGGGGTCTGCAAAGACACCGAAACGTCGAGTCAAAAAATAAATGTAAATATACGCGATAAATCCGGTCACGCACGAGCGACATCTCGTGACCACGGGGTCTGCAAAGACACCGAAACGTCGAGTCAAAATTTAAAATGTAAATATACGCGATAAATCCGGTTAAAAAGTGTTTTATTTAATAGTATGAATCGCGAAAACTTAAGACAATATTAAACTAATTTAACTACCTTAAAGAGTTCTTCATCTTATTGACAAAGAAATCTAATGTGTTACTCTATCTAAGTAGTTTATTTAGAAATTTTATGTTCAACTTATCCAACTATTAACTGTAGGTACTATAACAAGTCTGTACATAAATTCTCATCAATAAATTACGCAAACCTTACCTTGAATTCCTCTTTATCCTATCGACACAGAACTCCATTGTAGTAGGGTAGACCGGGGGCAATAGAACCATTTTTGAAACATTGGTAGATTAAGACGAGTCTACTGAAATATATTTGATTTTTAATCAAAAATTTTAGCGAGCGCTGCGGTCGTGTTATGTGTTATTAGTTATGTGAATACCAATTTTATTTTATTTATTTTTACTTTATTCGGGAAACAAACAGCACAATTTATATTACTTATAATATTAAAAAAACTTAAGCACACTAAGTTTCGCTATTTATATCACTTATTAAAGTAGATTATATTATTATATCGTCGACGTACGGCCGGTCCCAATATTTTACTCAATAACTTACCAATTTATCACCCGCGGGAATATCGGGATAAAAGTAGCCTATATGCTATTGCAGACTGCCTATCACTATGCCAAATTTCATACAAATCCGATGAGCCGTTCTGACGTGATTGAGGGACACCCATCCATCCATACATCCAAACTTTCGTATTTACAATATTAGTAAGATTTAAAAATAATATAAGCTATATTTATTTGCTAAATTGCTGTTTGAAAGGAAGCCCAGTATTAATTGTCATTGCAATTTGGGGTATAAAACCTATATAAACACTCTGAATTTTAAATAAAATACAAAAATGTGAGAACTCTGTTTTTATCATATAAGTACAATATAATATAATGTACCTACATATTATAGGTAATAAGCAAATCTATCTTATCATTCTTTGGCAAACACTTTAACTAGTTAGTTGTCCAGCATGGCGATTGTAGCTATATGATTATTCAACTACCACAAATGGAGAATATACCTTGGAACTTGCCAGACTCAAACCCAGGATCTCTCTTGTAAAATAACATGACAATATTAACATCGAGCCGGGCTCATTTTGTTTTACCTCATGTCCACTGAACTTGCTTTTCACTAGTTTTTTTTTGTTGGCAATAAGTGTAAGTGTATTATTTATGCTTACTGTAGGTCCACATTGATGTTTGCCTGTTATTCTTTAGAATTTAGATTATAATTACAGTATTACTAGAAACACTGAGTCACTTATTTTTCTTATAAGGTTAAAATAAGGCAATTAGAAATCAAATATTATTTAGTTTTTAACAATTTTATTTGGGGTGCTGTATAATTGTATACAGTAGTCGTTAGGGTTTGTCAGAAGCCATCTTGGCGCCCTGAAAATTCTGGCATCCACCACCCAGCACTGGGCCAGCTTAGTGGATTATGGCCTATACCTCCTCTTCACCCAGGGGAGAGACTCATACCCTGCAGTGGGCTCATTACAAAGAGTTGTGATGATGATGATGAATTTTATTTACTTTAAAAACTAATACAAAAAATATTCATAATTACTAAAATCATAAAGCGCATTAAAATTAAAAAATAAGCTAAGCTATTCTAAATCATAGTACAGCCAATAACAAGTTTCAAGGTTAATAAAAAGCATTATAAAGTAAATTTATTTGTTAACTGGCTGATTAATTACTAATTATACATATCGACGCTTGAAAGGCAATCGTTACTAACCGACATAAATCCGTAAAATGAGTTATATATACCATTCGAACCGCCAGATTCTCATAGTTCTACGACGAGGTTTACTGTCGCTTAGCTATTACGTGATTTCGGTCAAATCTATATTTTGTGCTTACTAAACGACCAAAAAAATGTGATTTTAAGAATATCTAGCAGTTACGACATTCTAACATTTCGGAATATGAACTTGGTCAGTTTTTCATGTATTGACTTTTTCATTAATTTATACTTATGTATTTTAACTTGATAATATATTTTGTGACAGTGTCACTTGTATGATTTATCCTGAAATAAAGTGGAAGAATATAAGAGCTTAGATATTTTTACTTGTATAACATAATATTCATATTTTAACCTTAGATATTTTTATATGATAACGATTAATATTAAAGATGTCGGTTAGATAGACTTGCTTGATTTGCTAAATGGCTAAGTATGGTGCGTATATAAAACAAAGATTGGATTTAAATCTTTGCTTCTTTACCCGAACCCAAAATTTATTTACTCGTTGCTAAGGTACTGCAAGAGTTTAAAAACGTCGTGTAGGTATGCGCGACATATCGCGGCACGCGTCGTGACACATTTAAACTTCGTCGCTTAGGGAGGACGTTTCACATTTCGGTGCACATTCAATAAATACATGGTAAGTATTCAAACAAATTATGCAAACTTAGTAGTTGCCTATTTCAAAACAGCATTTCGTTTAAGATTATTTTTAAATCTTATTATATTTTAGATGGAATAAAGTACTCATTTTAAATCAATTTTATTTTTCTTTGCAGCTAAAAATGAGTCGCGAGCGGAAACGACGTAGTTCATCCATAGTCGAGATGGCTTTGGTGAAAGCCGGCATTGCAAGAAATGTTCGGCAGTGTCGAAGACGATTGAGTTTTGATCTAAATACAGTAAGTACCTACTTTTTTATAATTTGTTTGAGTACCTACAAGATAAATAAATCGGTAGTTATTTATCTTGTAGGTTCATTTAGTAAAAACACACAGTAGGTATCAATCTGACATCATCGAATTGTATTTTTTTTGCAGTCTGCGGCTTCGTCAATTAATAGCAATACAAAGCAGTTTAAAAAACATTAGAACCAGATTCTATCAGCATTGACACTTCGAAAGATTTGGCTTTTCCGGTTTTTGCCGATAGTTTATGCACCACAACAGATCACACTGAAACAACTGCATTGATTACTGCTCCACGTATATCGGTTGATCACGAATTAAATATCACTGTAACTGCTGACCCAGTTGAAGAACCAACTTTTTTGAGCCTCAACCAGGTTGAAGAAAACACACAATTTACATCACTTACGTACTTACGATCATAATGTACCGTCTACATCATCGGCTAGACCCATTAAAGAAACTATAGAATCTAATCTAATTAAAAGTAAAGTCGGTAAAAGAAAATCGAAGAAAGATGTTAAGTACATTGATTTTATTTCAGATCAAGAAGATTTTTCTACTTTTTATGGTGATATAGCTGATTCAGATAATTGATCAGAAGGACAAGAAGGAATGACAACAGAAGATGATTTGCTGTCAGCGGAACAAAAAGTTAAAAAAAAATAGGTATACTAAAAAGAGGTCTAAAGTCAAAGATGCCAATACTGAAGATGATGTAGTCGGAGAATCTGCAACGAGAATAAAAAAATCCAATTCTAGAAAAGAACGGTCAAAAAATAAAAATCCGGTGAACAATATATGTATAACAAATAAGGGTGTCGTTGTACCAACTAAAACTGTATTGACTAATCCTTGTTTTGGAAAAAAATGTTCCAACGACTGCGGGTCTTTGTCTGAAGAAAGAAGAGAAACCTTATTTACTTTTTTTTGGAATCTTGATAAAACACGTCGCCGGGATTGGTTAGTAAAAAAGAAAAGTGAAAAGTGTCTGAAAAAAGAATATATTAAACGGAAACATACCGATTCTAATAAGCGCAACTACACTATCAAATATTTTATCAACTAAGGAGAAGGTAGAAGATTTGTTTGCCAACAATTTTTAGCAGCCACTCTGAACATTTCTGATAAAACAATTTACAATATTGTAAAAATTGCTTCTTGGGGATGTGCACGAGTAGATATTATGTTTTTTTGAGAATGAGTATGGGTAATTAAGAAATATATTGATCTCAGACTGAATGTCATGTTATAATTAGTTTCCTTGTTACTTTTGTATGGTCGGCGCTAAGTAGCGTATTTGTTTAATTTTCAATAAATACTTTTATTCAAATATAATTGAATTTATTTATTTTCGTGCATGATGGTAATTACCGATACATACGGTTTGAGGTCATTTTAATAACTAAGATACAATTTCCACAATCAATAAATTCATTATATAATGCTTAGGTATATTTACTTGATTTATTTTAAACTGTCAGATCTTTTTAGATCAATCTTTCTGTATCAAAATTCTAAAGTAAGTAAATTTACCTATTTTTACATGGTACTGCACACACTAAAGTGATGATTTAGATAATTTTACCTGTTTATTAAATCAGGTAAATTTTATCTAACCGACACAAACGGGTATTTATAAAAGCGTCAGGTGTCTTATTTTGATAATATGGATAGCTATAAAAAAACGATTTCTACGAGTGTTATCATCATTTTAGTCGAACATTTAGGTCATTTTTTATGAATTTTTTTTTGAAAATTTGTACTTCAAATCGCTCTCCTGTAAATTTTACTCAATGTCGCTTAGTTAGGATTGCCTTTCAAGCGTCAATATAATAATATAATATGGAATACATCAAATAAACTACACTGGATTAAAAAGAGTTTCAATATTCCTTGTTTACATTGATTTAAGATTGAACCTTATGGTTTTGGCTTTGCTTTAGTTTTCTCACAAACTTCGGTGTATTAGGGAAAGTAAGAGGGAGAACAGATTTAGCTGGCACAAATTGATTTAAAGCAGGCGCAGGTTTTGCATGATGAACTAATTTTGCTCTTAGTTCAGCCTTTAATTTCTCTTCAGATTCTTGCACCTCTTTTTCCTGTAACAGTCTCAGTCTCTCTTGTTCAGCTTCCTTGTCTTTTAAATGTTTATCAAATTTCTCTCTTTCTGCTGCTCGTTTCAGTGATGATAAATTGAATGGCTGGGGCTTAGATAGATTTGTTGTGAGTACAGGCTTGAATGGTTTTTTATACAATACAGCTGCTGGGCGGGCTTCAAATTTAAAATTATTTTCTTTATTTTCTGAAGAATGTGTAGAAGAACTAGACTTATCTGTTGCACTTTTGAAGTTTTTTATCACTGCACCTGGGAGTGGCTGAGCTTTAAACATAGAAGCTTGCTTACGCTCCTCTGTTATAACTTGTTTGATCTTTTCTTCTTTTCGTTGAATCATTTCAGTGTCTCGTTTGTCAAAAGAAAATGGTTCTGGTTTGATCGCTTCATGTCTTAGAACTTCTGAATGTTTTACAATTTCATGTGGTTTTTCTAAAATACTTTTAGGTGCTGGTCTGGCCTTAAAAACTGGTTTGGAAACTGGCGAATGAGCATGGACTGGTCTTTTACAAACTTCTGTCACTTTGAATGGAGAAGGTTTTGTAACTGGCTTTTTAGGGACTTCTGGTAGGTTTCTTGGTCCTTCCAGAACAGATTTTGGAACAGGATTAGCTTTTATTTTAAACTTTTTCATTTCTTCAAGTTCCATTTCTTCTCTCTCCTTAAAAGATGGAATATGCATAGTTCTAATACGTGTTTTGCTATGTAGCATTGGGGACTGCGGTATAGTAAGAGGAAGTTTATTATACACATACACACGAGAGTTCGAAGATTGACGACTTACGGACGTACGGAATCTAACTGGAGTATCCCTCTGATAGTGATAAATCAATTCGGCCATAGACATATATTTGGTGCCCTGTTGTGCAGTTTCACTTTTCTTGCGGAGCCTTTGTTTACATTCATTTTTACTTTCCTCAATACTCCACTTCAGCAAATCTTGTTTTAATTGTGAAATATCAATCATAGAAAGAGATTTCTTCATAGCACCGAAATTTAAATTTTGTGGATAGTCACCAAAATGTTCTGAAGGTGAAATTGGTTCATCCTTAATGTATTTAATATTAGGTGAAAAGCCATTTCCACCTCGGCATTGGAAGTCAGACATATTTAAATTATTTTCAGTTCTTCATTCTTTATAAGATTCTATTATTTATAGAAACTTCAGCAGCAGCAAACTCAAACATACAACCATGTCCGTTATCCGTTATAAAACAAAATATTTTCAAACAGCCAGTTTTTTTTTTTTATATTTTGTTTAACGGGCCTGGAAACGAGTCCCTTTAGCCACACAAGTTAACAATATACAGTTTACACCATAGATCTCTAACACTATGGATCTGAAATAACAGCAAAAAATGGGTGCATACCTAAAGTTAAATCGTAGCATAAAATGGCCGCCAACAGTGAGCATACTAAAGTTGTATCGATATCGATACTTCTAAGGCCGTATACAGAAAGAAAGCTTAAACTTATAAGCGCTTATCAGCGAAAATGTCTGATTCATCGGACGATTACTTTGTTTTCTTGAGAAAATGTGTATTCAAAAATGCGAAATGAAGCTTTATCCTTTTGATAGAGAAAGGAAACTATTCGGGTGTAGCATCATTTATTAGTAAATAACTGAAAACTTGATGATCAAAGATATTTAAAAAAAAATTTTTTTAGGTCTTTGCTTTATCCTGGTATTGGAAAAAAATATATAAATGACTAAAACTGTTATCCCACATGCTTACCATGAAAATGCTTGAAATGATTCGTCTGGGGATTTATTAACTTATTATTTGTCAGGAAAAATATACGCTTTTTCTAAATAGCTTTGTTTATAACTTTATCACGCCACCAGAAATAAATTGTCTTACCAAAATTTAGGGGTTCAAAACTTACGTTCTCCTATTGACAGTATTTGACAGGGAAGGAACACACATCCGATTAATTGCGACGGTTATTTTTACAAACTTCTGCCTGGTGCGGTCATATCATTTTTTATAACGGTCCTAGGACGTCTCATGCAACTATTAAAAGAGACGCCCCTTAGCCGTCATCTGCCATTTAGTAAAACTTTCTGCCTTTTTTTCCATTTACTACTTATATATACCAGTTTTTTCTTTTTTTTTGACTTTGATTATTAGTCTAGAGTGTTTCCGAAGCATATTTGAAGCGTTTTATTCGAAATTGAGAGCAAGTATCGAATTAATGACAGGTGTTGTTTACCTTTTTGGAAAATCGAAAGAAGTATTGAAAGAATATTCCTTCGATTCTTTCGATACTGGGGAGGGAGAGGGAGAGGTTCATGAATTACGAAGGAACACAAAATAGTAACAACAAAAATTAAATAAATAAATGAAAGTGGACATTGCAATTATAAAAAGTGAAATCTGATCAAAATAATAGTAATAATAAAATATAACTATCCACATGGCCACTATGTAATAATTAACCATACCTTCCTTTTATATTATGAAAGTTAGAAAGATTTTACACTCGTATTATGCAGGTAGCAGTAAAACAACATAGTAATTTTCACAAATATTTATTCATTTCTAAATAAAAGGTACAAAGTCTATTTTTATTGAATAATACAAAATAAGATTTCTTACCTTTTGGAAAATTGAAGGTACTGTGTCATCTCGCAATCTAATAACATCAATAAGTTCTTGCTTCCAATGGCTTCTAACCACCGTCCCTTTAAGTTAACATTTCTTGGAAACCTAAAATTATAAATATCGATATAGAGTTTTAAGAAAAATACATCACTATTAAATTCTAATGTAAACAAACAAGACAGTTTCAACAATAGGTTTCGGCAAAGTAAAACGTGTTTAATATAAAAAAAATGTAGTGTATAGTTAAGATTGCATGTCCAAATCACAAAAAAAGTTATGTGGAGCACTTTATAACAACAATTCACTTGTTTTAATCAATGAAAATCTTACTAACCTGTGTAAAGTTAAATTAGGGTATTTATCATCTTTCTTCGCACCACACCACAAAATTGAACATTTCATATTGAAAACTGCTTGCACTTTTTGCAGATATTAACATATAAAACACAAATTTGAAGCCACTTAATTAGTAAATTGAAAAAACCTTTCAGCAAAAACACAATTTGACATCTTAAGTACTCTGAATTCTGAAACACAACATGGCGACAAGGCACTCTTATGACATTCGTATGACGTCATGCCTTTAATTTTTTCATTCGGTAGGAGAATGAAAATAGTACTATCTCTTTTTTTCTTCAATGGTTTTTGTATTGGGAGAGTGAGATAAAAGAGTTTTAGTTATACCTACTTAATATCTATATAACTATAAAGTATGTATAGAAAAATAGAACATCTCCATGGATATCATCTCACTAGTTTACACAAACAGCCAGACTGACTGAACGTCAAACATTGACTTGACAAGTTTTCTGGATTCAAGTTATACATCCGAACAACGAATTTCAATCAATCAAAATATCAACATCAAAACAATGGGCTTGAATATCCCAATGAAATAAAACTTGATAAATCGCCACCAGTTTATAAAAGTTACTTTGTGATCGCCACCAGCAACGCACTCATGCGGCACTAACCTATGAGGAAGAAATTGAAACAAATGTTCTCACTTTTAAACTTTGTTTCATTGTAATACCACTGTGCTTGTTCCTTTATAACCTTCTTCGACAAGGAAAATCAAATCGCTACGAAGAAAGAAATAATTTAGTTCGTAAAGGTCCAATTTAGTCGTAAGGATTTGCAAAAAGCCATCTTTAGAGGCTTCAAAAATGTAATATTGAACAGACAGCATTGGGCCAACTTTATGGCCCAATGAAATGAAATGTCGTGCCTATGGTTCACACTTCATGGACTTAGTAAGCCAACGTCGTGCCTATGTTATGCGGCTATACGTCATGATGTGCGTATGTAAAAACCGAACTTGTGGTGCGGCTGAGACGCCTGTAGTGGTCCTGTTACATCACTGGTGTGGTTTTAAAACATCTTTCAAATTGTACAGAAATATGTGTTTTCTCAGTTGCAGACGATGATGCGGAGTCCACACCAGAGTGAGTTTTGCAGCGCGCCTTCTGGTTATACAACACCAGAGCCTGTGCCGACACCATGCAGTCCCAGCAGACAAAGGAGCCCGAGGACGTGCTCCAGTCAGGTGAGGCCGTGTTAGGAAACAAGGTTTTTAGTTAGGCAACACCACCCCTCTCTCTGTCAGGTGTAAACTTTGGGCATAGAGCGTAGACAGAGAAACCACTGACCTCTATATTTACCACTGGACTGGCGGCTGTCAAAGTGCTTTTGTGCCCGTTTGATAATCGCCATTTTGGCGCTGTCGGACGTAGCGAGTGTCCGTGGTACTAAAACTAGTCGCTTACAATATACACATGTCCTCATTCTTGATAACTTTTATATAATGCTTATAACAATAACAACATAAAATTCGAATTAATGTTTAAAAAATATAAAATCACTTAACAATAAGCAAGCACTTCTCTGGCGGCCACTTGCAATATACGTCAAAATTTGTTCTGCGGACACTCGCTACTCGCTAGTGGCGCTTCAAATAGACACAAAAAAATAGCTGTCAAACTTACGGAACAGCCAGTCCAGTGGTAAATATAGAGGTCAGTGAGAGAAACCTATAGACAACTGCCTGGCTTGGCCACATTCAATGAGATAGAACGATATCAAGTAGTGGTGTTGCCATATTCACACATTTACCCCAGTTTCAGGTAAATTATAGTGCCTGAACTGTCAATCAATGTTTGAATTATTTTTAAAAGATGTGTCGGTAGAATCACAAAATAATGATGTCAAAACGTGTGTTGCTTATTTGTTGTTGCTACTTTAATCAAATAGTATAAGTTTGTAGAGATAACAATGTCATTGTTGGTTACATTATTATTGCAGTAAATTACCTGCAGGAACATAAATTGGAACTCAACAAATAAGTATTATTTGTCAATTAAATCTTAATTTGTTTAGTTATGATTTTAAAAATAAATACTACAAAGATCTTTTTGTATTCATTTTATTACTAGCTTTATTTATACATTATTTATTATACAAACAACATGAAAAAGTTACAGGGTTGGGTATGCCACTAAACAAGTAAAATGTTTTTAAGGTAATCTTTGTTTACTGGATCAATAGACTCCAATAAGTCTCCTTCTTCTTCACTGACCAGCGATTAGTTCTGCTATCATGGTTCCCAATTTTGTCACTTTCTTTGTTAAACGCCTACTCTTTTCACGAAGAGCTCTGAGTTTTTTCAACCGCTCTGCTGATTGTATTCGAGTCCTTTTAAATTTTCTTCGCAACGTTCGTGGTGTGTAGTTCGGCGACTTACCCTAGAAATAAATAACAAAATGTTAATTTAGCTGGCATCGGGTTGAAATAGTACTGCTCCCAATTTTTGAGTGCATGTTATAAATAAAGGATTTTTCCAGGAGGTAAGTACATATTGTGTAAAACTGTTCCAAAGAAGCAAAATCGAATATGATTTTCTCTATAGAATTATTACTAAATAATTTAATCTAAAAGAAAAAACGAACACCCTGACAAAAAATTAGACAACCCACACCCTTAGAGTGTACCCTACAATAGACTGTGTACTCAATCGGACCACCTTGATATTTTTAATAATACATATAAACAATTTGTAAAGACTGTATCAGTAACACCTAAGATCTCTTAGATCTGTATTTCATTATTATTTTCTAAACAGATATATAAAAGATCTGTTATTTTGTTAATATTTTCGAAATTCTGTTTTTGTTCTTTTTAATATAGATTTGTCATAACTGAACAATAATTATGATTTGTAAGTTTTTAATTACTTTGTTAATGCTGTAAACACCTGTAATTGGTGTGCATACCAGAATTTTTTATATTTTATATTTAATCTAAGAGTTATTTTAAGTATGTGCACTGTTGGTGTTTCTTTCAATAAATAAATAAATAATATAATTATAGGCATTTTTAAACCGGCCTCAAAAAAGAAGGTGTAGTGTATCAAATTTATTTTAGCTGGTACTAAAACTTCAAAAATAAACTATAAGGTAGGTTCTAAGCTTTTCAACTACATTAACGATGTACGTCTAGTCATCTATTCTGTTAATGTTGTATAGGCATCACTGTTGAATTAAATCGGTACTTACTGTGGTCGATTCACCAACACTGAAATTAGCTCTAGGCGACGTATTATGTACATCGGCAGTGGATAGGAAATCTGGTTCATTTATCTAAAATAACAACAAAATTATGTTAACAGCCGAATGCTTTGGTCAGAAACCTTGAAAGGCTGGGATTCGGCGGCGCCGCGGCGGTTCGCGTCCATCACGCATGCAAAAAGCGGTTTTGCTCGAGACTGCCCGAATCGTTCGCTGGTTTCTGTCTCTCTTGCCCTGATCCCTGACCGACTGGTCTGATTGTCGGGTCTTTTCGGCCGAAAGGCGAGTAGTTATAAGGATGCGTAATAATAATTATTTATTTGCCAGTATATGGTTACAGTGTAATCTTAAAAGTATTATTGTCCAAACATATACTACTGATTTTTCAGCGTGCAAATTAATTAAACAAAGAAAAAAAAAGTTAAATCACATTACAATGGAAATTACACAATTAGTCAAAAGGCGATTCATGAAAATGCCAAGTTATTAATTACATGCACAATGTCAAAATGAGACGGAAAAAAATACCAATCATAATAATCTAAAATTACACTATATAATAACAAATAATTATCTAAATCCAGGAAATGTAATACGTACGTAATAGTACTTATATTTTTATATATGTATACTTACAAAATCAATATTTGAACTAGATTAGTTTATTTTCAGTTTCCATAGATTCCTGGACTACAGGACTTGTGGAAGGTGTAGCAATTATTTTCGTTTCCTGAAAAGCAGAATTTATGAATAAGTTTTTTTCGTAATTAAAGCATTTAGGTATGTTTTCTATGTTAAAACTACAGTAACAAAGTATTCTAAAGTCGGAATAACTAGACTAAAGTAACCGTCACGAGAAGCTATAAATTATGTAAACAAACATCTTTTAGTAAGTAAACATTTTATACTGCGAGATAATAATAACTTGAACATATTCAATCGACATGAAATATAGACGGGTTATATGAAAGTAACAACCTATTTAATTTAGTCGAATTATATTTTAACGACGCAAAGCGCTATCGTTTGTGTTTCTTGGTACCGGAACGCGTCCGTCGCAGGGATTGTAAACTATCGGGACGCCATTTTGAAATAAACAGTCATTCGAGTTTCGAATGCGTACGAGTTTGTTTGTTTCATTGCTTTGCATATATCGCGGATCTGGTTGTTATTGTTAATTTTGTTATTGTTTCGTTATCACTTTTTAATTGTTGTAACTTTAATTGTTGCGTTAATTTTATTTGTTATTACGTATAATGGAGCCAGTAGCCAGTACATCTAAGGAAATAAATTCGCCACGAAAAAAACGTCAAAAGGTACGTAATACAATTTATCTAAAATATATATAAAGTAAAAAGGAAAATTAAATCTTAAACAAATTCTTTTTTTTCATTGGTCCAAATGTTGTGAACTCCTGAACACTTGTTTACAAAATTTATAGCTTCTCGTGACGGGGACTTTAGGTAAAACATAAAACAAGAATTACCAATATTGGAACAGCATCAGGAAACAGAACTTTTTAGGTGTCCAATTAAATCGCCCCGTGGCCTCAATCCAACGCACACGTATGTCATCGCTTACAGGAAAACTGTAAAAATAATACTTTTTTAATACTAGTGCATTTTCGGGAAGTTTACTGCCAAAAGCGGGCAGCACTAAACAGCATTATTTTTAGGTTATGTAAAATTTAATATCGTATTTGGCGAGTAATTTTAAAGTTTACGTGCTGTTACTTTATTGTAGATACATTATACAATCAGTATACAGTCATAACTAAAGCGGAAACTTTATCAATAGTATATACTTATGAGTGGAAATACAAATTGGGAAGTTTCCTTTCACTATCACTTCTACGCCCTAAAACACTACACCGAACCATTTACTCAAGAAAATTCTTTCAAAGATTTCGTCCCTCACAAGTTTTAATCACTACAGCGTCTTTATTTGTAATCGCAAGTATTTTAAAATTATGTTTACGATGCAAAACAAAACAAAACAATGTAGCTGTCAAAGTTAGTTTAGCACGGATGTGTGCTGGCCTTGAAAAAACCGGCACGCGAAGCGAAACAAAAAATCGAATCGTTTTGTTTGTCTCATTTCCTTTCAAGACATAGACATAAGTTGTTCCTTTTCTTGTGTGAATGTGACGGACGCTATCACTTTGTCAGTTGTCTATAGGTTTCTCTGTCTACGGCATAGAGGCTGGTCATTCCCAAAAATACATATTTATTTTTAATCTTTATTTTAACAACCGATAAAAGTTATGCTATTTATTTCTTGGGCCACTTACGTTACTTGTATGCTTGTATGTTACGCCAGCTCCTCTTGCTTGAGTATAGTGTTCCTTCCTTCAGTTCCACTTCCTTGCTCTGCTTTGGGCTCCTAGAGTAATTGTGTTGAGTGTTCTCGGGTCCAAAATTTGCCTCTCATGCGCACAGTGAGGAACAACTGGAGGAAAGGAAGTGATAAACAGATTAAAAGCATAGTATCACTACCTACATAAAGATCACCAATCGCGATAGCCTATTAATCCAGTGGGGTGATATCGTAAATGCATCGCCCCGGTTGATTGATTGTATATACTTAAAAATTGGGTAAGTCAAATTTGCATCGTAACTTTAGTATACCCTCTATTTTAAAATTCTGCCCATACAAGGTCTGCTTAGAATAATCCTACCGCCTCTGGATAAGCGTTTCGTAAAAGATTGTCGATTCATCGAGAAGGAAGTATCTATCTACATTGCAAAATTTTCATAAATTAGGTATATCTTTCTCGGTGACTTTTTTAGTTTTACAAAAGGAAAAATTGAATTGAAAACAACCTTTTGTTCTATAATCTGAGGTTTTACCTATATTCGAAACTAGAATGTTTTTAACTTTTCTAACTTAAGTTATAATTTATATTTTCTTTGTTACAGATTAGCTGCCTTTCAATATGATCGGAATTTTTCTCACTCTTATCGATGCATTGGGTATCAGCCCTGTGGGTTATGTTGCGGGCCTACTGGGTGTCACAGAGCCAGCGCTGAAATTATTATTGTCAATTTTTTTTGCCTACCCACTCTCTATTGTCTATCTTGATCATATCAGAAAAAGAGATATAACCACCAGACATTTATTTTTTGTTGGCACTGGATTAGACCTGGCAATCTATAATTTTGGAATATCCTTTTATCATAATGCAATTCCAGTACTGGTGATGTATATGACTATGCTTTTCTTGAAACCTGGTCATCACAGTGTTATTTTTACATTTGTCTTTAATATGGCTTATCTTCTAGTTGGTTATGTCATGACTGAATCTGAAGATTATGACATAACTTGGACCATGCCACACTGCGTCCTTACTTTAAAGCTTATTGCTTTGTCTTTTGACCTTTGGGATGGTAAGAAGATGTTAGCTGGTGAAGAGTTATCTGCTAATAATAAGAAGACTGCAATTGTTCAAACACCAAACTTGTTAGAATTAGTTGGGTTTGTGTACTTCCCTGCATGTTTCCTTGTAGGACCTATATTCTCATTCAAAAGGTATTCCGACTTCATACAAGACAAATTTCCAATGGAAGATTCTGAAGAATATAAAGAACAAGCATACAAGAGGCTTATCCAAGGCCTTCTTTATTTAGCTGCCTTTCAAATTGGAGGTAATTAAACATTTTTATTATATTATCATACAATACAGAGAACAAAGACTTTTATGATTAAAAGAACATGATATTTTACTATTTAATAGTAAAATATCATTATAACACATTAAAATAATCATCAAAATATTTAGAAACTGTCAATAATGAAGTAAACAGAACTGTTGAACCACAATTATTTTAACTATTTTTTTTTTTTTTTTTTTTTTATAAATGACTAAACCCGCGTTTGACCTCAATCTCACCTGATGGTAAGTGACGATGAGGTCGAAGATGAAAGCACACGGGTTTAGGAAGGAACTGGCTCTTTATACAATATTGCCGGAACACATTACCGCCGGAGCGGTAACATTTGGCGGCAGACTTTATATAAAGGGTGGTCGCTAGCCAGGCGGACCCAGAAGGGATCCTACCACCAAGCAAATTAATATGTTGTAATCGAACCCTGTTATGAGAAAAACACGGTTTAAATTTTTATCTTCATAATTATTTGCTTTTTGTGTGACCTTTTAAATTATGCTCCACAGTGTCGGTGTTCAGCATGAAATATATGCTTTCGGATGAGTTTTGGGATACCTCAGTTTTTTACCGTCATTTCTATTGTGGCATGTGGGCCCACTTTGCACTCTACAAATACATATCTTGCTGGTTGCTCACTGAAGGTAATCTTTAATATTATCTTTTTATAATGTCATTTATCTGGGTATATATATAAGTAACTGCTGGAAAAATCAACACTCATTGATGGCTGACTTTTTATGATGAGAAATTGTTAATATGTGAAATGTGCACCTGGATTGATTGATATCTTTTTTTAATTTTTAAATTTAGAAAAAGATATCTATCTCAAAGTTATTTATAATAACTAATTGTACCCACTGCATCTTAGTGTGTTTTACAAATTATTTAATAAAAATGAACACTTATATTATGATAATGATGGTGCTTTAGATATTGTCCATTTCTGAAGATTCATCCAACTTGTAAACTGATTCTAAATTTTGTTACAGCATCATGCATCCGCCTTGGATTTTCTTATAATGGGACAGAAGATGTTGGAGGCAGATCCATCAATAAATGGGACGGTTGTAATAACATTAAGCTGTTGAAGTTTGAAGGTGCCACTAAGTTCCAACATTACATTGACAGTTTTAACTGTAATACAAACCATTTTGCAGCTGAATACATCTACAAGAGGCTTAAATTTCTTGGTGATAGAAACTTGAGTCAATTCTTTACATTATTTTTCTTAGCTGTCTGGCATGGTATCCGGTCTGGTTATTATGTGACATTCTTCAATGAATTTATCATTATTGTTTTTGAAAAAGGCTTTGAATCTGTCATTAGCAAAACCGAAATTTATCATAAAATATGGAATAACTATATTGGAAAGTGTGTTCTGTATACAATACTGAAAACTTATACTATAGTATTCATGGGATGGAGTCTTGCCCCATTTGATGTTAAGGTATATTCTAAATGGCTGACTGTGTATGCCAGTCTTTATTTCTCTGGCTTTTTGCTATTTTTGCCGTGGGGATTAGTATACAGACCAGCACTGCTCTATATTATCAAAGCTTTGAATCTGAAAACAATCAAAGCTCAATAAATATTTAAATTTGCTCAATATTCAGAAGATGGGTTCTTGGTTTCGGTAAAGTTTTAGTATGTTAAGAGTTAAAATATGTCATTTTTGTTGTATAGTTTTAAGGTAAAAAGGCATTTAACAATTAAATCTTGCCTTTGTTTGCTGAGGTAGGTGACCTAAAGGCTGACCATGGCGTTAAAACGTGTAGCATGCTTCTTTTGGGACTACGCATTAAAAATAAAACACTTAAATTGCGTATATATCTTATAAAATGGCATATGAGGCTTGTTAAGACAGTTGTAGATTTCGAAAATATCAATTTGAAGTTTATCATTATAAAATATTTTTATAATGATAAACTTACAGAAGTTCTAAATTTATATGATTAAAGAGAAAAAATGCATATTTATTTTCTTGCTTCTTTTTATTTATCTTATCAAATTTATTGATTTTATGTACACTTTTGTATATAAATATAGTACCTATATTTATTTTATCTTTGTATTCTTTTTTTTATTTGTACTGAATAATTAATTGTGTTGATGATATTGTATGTATAAGAAGTGTATAAGCAGTTTTACTGGCACGTAGTCCATTCATTTACACAATTGAATGGACTACACATTTTGCATTATTTGTACTTTTTGCCATTACAGAATAGTCTAAAGATGAAGTGTGCTAGTTTTTTAGTTTTAAAAGTCTCCCAACAACTTCGTATCATGTACCAGTCACCCTGTATAAAATTGGTTGTCCGAGAGAAGTTACTTATCCAATAACAGTACCTAGTAAAAATAAGCAATTTGTAGAATTTTTATAATTTTAGTAAATAGCTTTAGCCTTAGGCGTTTTGCCAGCATTTATACAGCAGTGCTATTCTCTTAAAAAAATTATCTCATCCAACAAAGAAACTTTATACTGAGATGTGGCATTTAACCCCTATTGTCACTGCTGCAGTGCGATACTAGTTTTTTATAAGAGCAGTACTGCAGGTACGGATAGAAGTAATGTGTAAAAATGTAATTTAAAATAAATATCCCAAATCCAAAACTGCTTTTTAAGTGTCCTATCATCTGTTGATGTATGCTGCATGCACAAAACTGTGTTTATGTATAATATCACTCTGGGTGCAATGTAGAAAGATATTTTTTACTAGATTTACTTTACTCAATCCTGTAGTGCCTTAACAATATACGCTGTAACTCCATAAAGTCGCCTACCAGCTGCTAAATAAATATTTTATTATTGTTTTTTTTTTTATATATTTTGGTATATTTTGATGAAAGAACAAAATACTTGTATAATTTTAAACGTTATCTTTATTTTCAACTACATATTATAAGCTCTATTAGCTCGGGTAGCGTGAATACCACCTATGAATCGAGGGTTTCTTATGAATTGTTCGTCTACTCTACTGAGTTGTGAATTACGTTCTCTTATGAATTTTTTAAATTGGATTTCGCGACGAACGCTTTTTTTATTGATAGGATGTGTGTATAGATTATATTTTTTTAAGCATAGGTATTACTTTTTTAAATTGATCATGTGTTAAGTAACTGCTTTGCGAATTATTCATGTAACAAGAAGTGAGTGTCAGGATGACGTGAAAAGTTCCCGAATTTTCGCAAAATATATCTGAAAAAAATTTACCTAAACTGTACCTCAGCCGATAAATAATAAATTAATTGTAACATTTACACGCCATTCTGACGTCAGGTCAGCACGACGCTTTTGCGAAAATTCAGGCACGCCATCCTAACGACGACGCGACGCTCAGAACTAGAACATCACTTCTTAGACACATACTTTCTTAAATAGGACTAAAATAGAACTATCCTCAATATGTGCATGTTTTTATAGCTACATTGACCGAGAAGTGCTTTTCTACTATGAGACAATAACTCTTTCTAAAGCTTTGGCTTCTATTCTATAACATTACCTTCTACGCATAACTATAAATGTTGTATTATAAAAATTTAAAAATGTGTCCGGATACAATTTTCCAATTATTTGTATTTTCAAACTAACTAACTTGCTTATATTTACAATAAATCGTAATCTACATGCCTAGTATTATACAATATTTTAAAGATATTCATATCTATTGAGTCTCACAGTGTCGCTGGTGTTACCATATTTTAGGTAGGTTCTTAAGTTCTTAATGTCTTTAAATTATGTAATACTTATGTTATCTACAACCCTGAACCACAGTACAGATATATACAATAATTCAACTTCATACAAACGAAACACGAAACGCGAGCCATACCTACGCGGCTAGATCTCGGCATACGGCCGGTCGCGAGTGTCTGCATACCGAAACAATTGTTAATTAAAAAACGAAATATGCGGATTCTTTATACTTTAAAATTTAATAATATATCTTTTCGTGCGTCTCAGTCGAAGCGCAAGTATGTTTCGGTCGCTCGTTTATAAGACCGATTTGTTATTTAAACTTAAACATGGTTTTTTGACCCAAAACGTATTTTTGTTGCACACTTACTATTGAATTTACAAAGTATTTGATTTGTATAGAAAAATTATATTAGTATTCACAAAACTAAATGGAAGTAAACGCAAAGTAGGCAAATGTAATTTAAACGCTGAAGGCGGGCAGCCCTATCACATCACGGACCGCGGCGGTGTAGGCATTTACTTCAAAGATGCGGCCGAGTTGAATTACTGTAGATATCTGTACTGTGTCTGAACGTTTGTTTTCCAAATTTGACCTCATCGTCTCTTAACATCAGGTGGGATTGAGGTCAAAAGTGGTTTACGTCACCGATAAATAAAAATACAAGAGAACATTGCATATACTAATAGAATATGAAGGCACAAAGTCACTACAATATGTAAACATTATTGTGATGAGAAAATAAATTGATTGATTGATTATTGTTCCAGCCAGTGGTCTTTTCCATGCAGTATAATTTTTAGCACCTAAGCTTAAAATAGCAATACTATTTTAGGCTACTTTGATTCGTTTCAGAGGTTTATAAATACCCTTCTTTACTGCTTCACGAGTTTTTACTTCATAACGAATTTATACGGCTGATATTAATAAAAATTCAACACTATTGCATGTATTTATAGAAAATACTACATCATTATCAGTCAAACGTAAATAAGGGACATTACTTTGAAACAGTTTTCATATACCTAACACTGATTTTTTAGTAAAATGACTGACTTTGTAGGCTCTTGGCTTAACTTTGGAGATAATTAAAATATAGAAAAATATAAACCGTGTAAATTTAAAAATCTCGACATGGGTTTGTACTGAAAATAATCATTTATAAGTAAAAAAGCAAATATAATACAGCAGGCCTATTACGGTTCTTTCATGACATGACATGATAAACAAGATTTCTATGATACAATGATCAACAATTACGACATAAAGAATAAACGAATTCCCTTTACATTTGCATGCAAGAGGCATTGCATTACCTTTTGAAAGGTCAGTTTCAATCATCATCTATGACTTAAAAACGTCAACTGAAAAAGGTGAGATCGCACCCACCTCTATGATATGTTGGTTTCTTGATTTCATTTGTGTTCTTCCATTTCTTTTGCTTTCATAAATAAATACTTAATTATTATTTATGGGGGTTATTGCATTCAATTTACATGGTTGAAACTGTTGAAACTGTCATTTCAAAAGGTAATGCAACGCCTCTTGCATGCAAATGTAAAGGGAATTCGTTTATTCTGTATGTCATAATTGTTGATCATTGTGTCATAAAAATCTTGTTTATCATGTCATGTCATGAAAGAACCATAATAGCCTTCACTGAAGAAATTTGTTTAAATCATTCACCGTTATTTCAATAACATTACATGAAGCTCTTGTAAGCTAAGTAACTGACTTTACTTGATTTCGTCAATTTATGGTGAAAATAAAAAAAATATTGTTATTTATTTTCAACCATCTATAGTTCAGCGAATTAATGTTTTGTTTTCTTAGGTGTTGGTACTAATTAAGCTAAATGGAGCACAAACAATTAATTTAAAATTGGATTTTACTAAAAATGCTGTTTGCTGTAAATAAAATATTGAAGATCCAGTCACTGATAATATGTAACCTGTTTCTCTGATTATATTTCTCAATTCCATTAAATTCGTTAGTTTTTTTTTATTAAGAACTCAAAGCTTCACTGTATACGAATTCATAAGCATTCCAATTAATATTATATGTATTTAAAAAATAGTACCTACTTACGCGCTACAAGAGTCACTTCTACTTAAGACGCTCGCATTAAGACTATCATGGAAACATTTATCTTCCATATTGTGTATCCTAAATAAATCTAGATTCACACACTTAAAAGCTTTATATTCATACTATGCAGGTTCTAATTTTTAAGTACATTGTCTACACGAAGGAGTAAATTTGGTACACCTATGTATTAGTCTGCTTATAGGAGGTCTGCCCAAAAATGTGTATAATTATGATATTTACTGTAATGTATTACGGCCACTGGAAATTGGCGTTGGCAGAGTTTTGATGGTTAAAAGTTCCAACTTTTTTTACCACCCGCCTTTTTTGTAATTATAATGTTAATCAAGCTAAGCGAATAACAATTATTTAATAAAAAGCATGCCAAATTGATCATATTATGGGTGTTCACGATCAAATTGTGTTCAAAGCATCAATTTGGTTAGGATTTTTAATACACTCATATTCTGTATCTAGTTTTTTATATGGTGGAATAACGGACTAGTGTATTCGATCTTTTGTATGCTAATGGATTCTTTATGTACCTACCTACCTATGTCGTGGTCCGTTCGCCAAAATTGGCCACATAATCTTCATGAATAAACTTTTTATCTCATTCTTCCGAAAGATTATATACTTACCAGAACCATTCTATCATCAATCAAAATATTATGTACCAAATGATCATAACAAAGGACATAATAATCATGATGTGGCTAGTCATATAACCTGGCCACGACATTATTAAAAATCATATTTTATTCTATAATTATCTATATATCTTAAAATATCTATTCAAACTTATATTACTTGCCAAAAATGTATCATTTAAGTTTGACCAATGTAATGTAACGTGTAAAAAATTAAGATTTCTCGAGAAATATAATAATCTATACCTACAGCTATGCTGAAGTCGTGTTTATAATGGTAAATTATTTTTTGTTGTACACTTAAATTCTAATTTGAAAGCATATAATTTTGAAACATAGACTCCATAAAAAATATGATTAGAGATATTACAGATATAATGTATACGTACGTACGTTTCGGCCTGATCGTATAATTGACCACATAATGAATTGAATGTCCAGTTTGTATCAGTTATTTGAAAACTTGAACGATTTTCTAATGCAAGCACCTACGAAAATATGAACTATATACATGGCTATTTTTTAATCACCGACCAAAGAACTCGTTACTTTCCTGGCTGCAACCTGTGCCAAATTGAAAAATTGTGGAAACAATTCACAAATCAAACAAAAGTTTTAAGTATTTCCTTAATGGTATTCCACAACTATTTTATTTGGTACATGTTAAGTAAATAATTTATTGAAACGTACCTGCATATTTATTTTAATATCGCTCAGTAGAAAAAAAATAAAGTTATGGCACCACAAACTTTTTTCAAATAGTCGCTGTTGACGAACACCTTACGCTCGGTACTACCTATACGTACTACGATGCGGCATTTCATTGATAAGTTTGATAATACTACGACGTAGTACTCCAAGATGTTTTGTAGTAGCGCGCAGTCTCGTCTTTATTCAAATGGTATTCATTCATAATTTAGAGTGACCACGCTTTGCTTAATATGTTAGCGAATAATATTACTTTACTTGTAAAAAAGTACATACCTTGCTTTGCAGGAAAGGTTTCTATTATTACAGGCTGGTGATTAAAAATAGCCCTGTGTAATGACCAAAAATAGATAAGAATTACATGGACAAATCATGAGGATGGACAATTATACGACTTGACCCCGATATACCTAAATATATTAGTCACGACTATACCTCATAGCTTTGGTCAAATGAAATCAGAGTCAATTAAGTTCATACATCGGCCTAATAATCTCGCTACATATAACTGAGATTTAATAAAATCAAAGTACATTAGTAATGAATAGACTTGAATTAATTAGAAAATTATAATAAGTAGTAGGTTAGGCCATTGTTTTCTGTTACCTTTTACATACATTCTGTAACAATATATTAAGAATTACTGATTTGTCATAGTTACATTATGCATGCATAACTGATTCAGGTGTATTATTTACGTTATCTACACATTTGTACATGTTTATGAGTTCACTTGTCTAGGCAACTTATAAAATAAATTGAACTATAAACTATTACTGGCTATTTTATTTATCGTTGTTTTCTGAACCACTCGTTTTCTCCTAGTTAAGAGTTAAGAAGAAACGAAAATAAATATTTTCCTACGTGACTGATGTTCTATTATCCGCCTAAATCTCAAATCAATCGGAATCAAAAAATTGCCGGGCTATACAAGCATCTGTAACAGACGAGTAGAGCACAGTACAGATATCTACACTAACTCAACTCTGCCCCATCTTTGAAATAAATGCCTACAGCGCCGCGGTCCGTTCACATGTGATAGAGACCTTCAGCGTTTAAATTACTACAACGCTAACACACGTTTTTATATATTTTTATTTTATATGAAAAACGGGGTCAAACAGAAATTCAACAATAACACCACCACGCAGATTTTTAGAAGTGTTTGCAGCACTGTTTAAACCGCCATTTAATTTTCTCCTATGCCTCAGTCAACGTTCGAAGGTTAAGGCACAGAAACATGTTTTTTTTACAAAATTATACAGTCTCACTTTTTGCGTGTTTCTTTAAGTATTTTTGTCTTATCCCGCGTCTTGTAACTTTCATTAAAAGCTAGGTACAACTGATTCTTTTGGATATTTAATAATTACTTTTTATTTACGTTTGAGTAATAAAATCGATTTTTTGCCACTATTCGTATTTTAGAAATTGACACAATTTTCTATAAACCATTACAATTTAATGGGGTAAGATGAACATATCAATTCTCGAGTAAGATATTTAGAATAATATTATGCTACTAAATATTACAAATGTAACATAAGTAATCAGTTTTTTAGTTTGTTGCGGATTTTGCCTTTGACTTTTATTATCAATTTTACTTTAAACAATCGCTCAGCAATATTTGGACGTGTGTGTGAATAAGTGGACGTTCCACTTCGATCTTTCCCCGTCGGGGTAAGATTGAAATACAAAAATTAAAATATTTGTCTTGTCTTTGTTTCTTTAGGTGTTTTGATGTATGAGCCTGTTATTTTGTTTTCAGGGCATTAAATCCCATAGACTAGTATTGACCAAGAATGTCTGTCATTTTCTTAAACGATTTTAGAAAATAATTTGATCTTTCCCCGTCACCTTTCCGTCTTTCCCCTTTTTGTTCATTTTAAATGATGCTTGGTGTGGTAGTCATTAGTTTATACCTAGATTTAAATGAAATTTAACAAAATAGTAGCTATAAAAATATATCTACTCTCTGATCGTCACTAAAAAGACATCAAGTTTAAATTTTGATATTATGTAGTGTTTTTTTTCTTTTTTTTTTAATCTTTCAGAAATTCGTAAGCAGTACAAGTTATTACTATTGCGCAATTATAATTTGATTCGAGTAACGAGTCAAATTTAAACTGCGCAATACTAATCAATACATATAATAAAACAGTAAAAAAAACGTGTCTGTACATTTAATATTTTTACAAAAAAAATTATCTAGGGTTATAAAGAAATGAAAAAAGAGTAAGAATCTGAAAAAAAAAATTTGTCTGTTTGTTTGTAAGTTTGTCTGTTTGCACACGCTAATCTCTGGAACCGCTGGACGGATTTGAATGAACCTTTTTTTGATGTATAGCTGTGAAGCCGGGGCAACATATAGGGTATATTTTATTTCGGTTACTGGAACACCTGATGCAGAACCCTTAAGGGATCATCAAAACCGTAAGAAATATAGATATGATGCCTTAACAAAAGTTGTCCAGGATGATGAGCAGATTCTGCAGACATAAAAAAAATCTAGGATCTAAAAAAAATGTAATAGATTTTTAAAAGTTATGCCTAAAACTTACTTTACTAGAATCTGGTGGAAATGTTCGGCATACAGATCAGAAGTACTCATTGCTCAGTTGCGCGTAGACCGACCATGAGTCTAAGGTCGTGGGTTCGATCCTGCTCGCGTAATTTTTTTTTATTATATTTATTTTTATTTTGTTTACAATAAATATTTAATTGTGAACAAAATTGTCTTTGAAACCACTTGATTTCAATCAAGATCCAAAGAGAGATCGTAATAATTTTAAAATAACTCCGTAATAAAATAGATAGGTATGTTCGATAAGACGCGGCCGTCGAGCGAGTGATTCGCTGGCATGGCCGGCCACTCACGCTGTTAATTGTTCGAGATACCTACCAAACTCTGGGTGCCTATGACCATATTCACCCAACTTTTATTATTTCACTTGGAAATAAGATTTCTCTGAATGAACCACCAAAATTTTGTAACGGTTGGGAGTCAGACTACCCACGAGTTTAATTTTATAACTTTCTATTCCAAAATATTAAAAATAAGTACTAAGTTTTTTTTCAAATCGGTGAATAAGTCCGAATTTGGCCTCATTCTCACCTGATGGTAAGTATAAATGAGGTCGAATACCGAAGCCAAGCCAGTTCTATCATAAACCCGTTTGCGGCTCTAAAACTGGCTCTTTATAAAATGTTTTCGGGACGCGTCACGCTGGCAGTAGTGATATTTGACGGCAAATTTCAGTCAGCCGAGACAGTCAGTTTACCACCAAGCGGGGCTCACTCGGATTAGTCAATTATTCAGAGGCGGTAGGGTTATTATAGGGGTAAATTATAACTAAATTGTCGTCAAAATCAATGAATGCTGGGTTTCAATATTTTACATGAGTAAAAGCTACTACAAACGAATGGGAGGTAGTTATAAGAATAGTAAGTAGTAATTTGACAAGACGTTGAATATTGAAACGCTTTATACGCTTCAATATTCAACGTGTATGATAGCTAAATCTACTGTTCGTAGAATTAACGAACATACATACATATAACTTCACGCCTTTATCCGTTATAAAACCTCTATCCAATAAACCTCTATCCCTAAAATGACTTTTAAGGTATGCCCGGGAAGAGAAGCAACTGGTACGTTCTATGATTTTCTGTTGCTCCCAGTCCAGCGTGGAAGCAACGAACGAACAGTGTTTTTGATATTGTAACGTGGCATTAGTAGATTAGATAGATGAAAAAGCGTTCGGATAGCCAGAAGAAAAAAAAACAGAACTACACTAAAAATAAACATGGGAATAAGAATTCTAAGGAAATTCTCCTGGTAAAAGTACTAGGGGCTTAAAAATAATAAATCTGAAAAATAGTTGGTATGGAGTAGAAAATTTTGCTATGTTGATAGGGCTAAATCATTAATAAAGCTTCTTGCGCGATTTAATACAGAAGGCAGCAGGTCAAGCGTTACATTACCTGTCAAGTTTCCTCAAACAATTTTAACTTAGGTAATGTCGAGGGCATAGATTTCAGATTCAAGTAAAAAAAAATCGGATTTGTAACGCTTGATGTGCTGCCTTCTGTACATACAGAGATATATTGTAAGAAAGTTAAACTTAAAATAATGGGACTCAAGGTTTTATTTATTTCATGATCATTTCTAGCTCTTGGAAGTTAGAAACCGTAGTTTTAGAAGTAGAATAAAAAGTAACGTAGAAGTGTTAACTACCAAAAGAAATTACATTAAATTGGCTTACCGTGAAAAGTAGCCAATCATAACTATAGATAGATACACATTATACACTGATAATGGCTGGATGGATGGATCTTTGCTACTCTTTCACGCAAAAACTGCCGAATGTATTCTTCTGAAACTTTACAGTAATATAGCTTTACTTAGAATAACAATAAGCTATAATTAATGAAGATAGGTATTGCATGAATTATGTAAAATTTAAGACACTTTGGCACCCGATTTGTTTATAACGCAAGGTGCCTAATATAGTTACCTATGTTTGTGGTTAGGAGTTATACATATTATTTGGGCGAAGATTCTTCATTTTTATTTTTGTTATTAAAGATAGTACTTAGGACCTTGGAGAAGAAAATAACCTACTCGAAATACTAATTCAATACAGACGAAGTCGCAGGCATCATCTATGTAATATACCTACCTACCTATACTTTTTCACAAAACACCTAGGTGAAACTGCGGATCACAGCTTTGTTGTAACAGTTTTTGAAGTAACTCTGTCTGTTTATCTATCAGTAACGCTTAACTACTGAATCGATTTTGACGACATTTTGAATAAGGTAAGTTTAATCTTCAAGGAGGATATAATAATAGTATTTATCCAACTCCAACAACCGGTATCCACGCGGACGAAGTCGCGGGTCACAGCTAGTAAGTAATAAGTTGAAATAAACTGCACAAAGCATGATGCTATGGGAGTTGGGAGTAATAAAAAAATATGCATCTCAGACAATTATTTATTTTTTCTTAATTCATTTTTTATTTTTAAATTTGTGTTTGATATAATAATTATAGGCCATAGATTTGTTAGGGTCGTCTTCGTCGAACTCAATATAGATATTTCAATAGGGAACGCAGAAAAAAAGTCCCAGTAATGCCCGGCGCGTAGCGCTAGTAGTAATAGAATTTTGGTATCTGTAGGTAAGACAAACTAGCATGATTCCAAGTTTTCGTAGTAGTGTAGGTAATTGTTGTTAACTCTTATAACGTTAAGTCTTACTTTATTGATTATCCATGTAAATCGGATTACAGTAGCCTGAAATTATGGATACTACTGAAATTGAATCAGCCCGAGTTGTGTCGCTCAAAAATTACATCTCAGCCAATCTGCGGTTCGGAGAGTCTACCAGAGGTTTCATACTCAGTACTTAAAAGAGGTCGGCATTCAATTTGTGCCGTGGCCAGCAGGACGTTCGTACCAAACGATAGGTTAAAACCCAAGAACTCCCCCCTGCAAACTTAGAGTCTTTGGAAATCGCTATAAGAGAAGAATTTGACCGAATTCCTCTATGAAGCATCACCATCTTATATAAAATCAATGAAACGGCGTATGCAGGCAGTGATGAGAGTAAGGGGAGGGAACACAGAATATTGAAAAAACTTTTAAAATAAAGGTACATACATATTCCCCACAATTTCATTAGGAGAGGCCTTGTCCCGCAGTAGACGTGTACTTGATGATGATGATGGTGAATTAAGTACAAACTATGAATACAGAGCACAGATCATATGAAAAACATTAAGTACTAGCTGCTGCCCGCGACGTCGTCTGCGTGAACGCTATGCAGCACCAAACGCACCTACGATTATAACACTGCTAGCGTGATAATATGTAGCCTATATGATGACCCGACTTCTTAACTATCTTCATGCCAAATTTGAAGTAAATCCATGCAGTACTTTTTGAGTTTATCCCGGAAAGACAAACAGACAAACAGACAAAAATTCTAAAAACTATATTTTTTGTTTCTGTTTCGATTGTAGATCATACCCCAAGTATTCTTTTAAAAAAATATTCAATGTACAGTTTTGACTTTCCTACCATTTTATTATATGTATAGATGTTAAAAATTATCTAGCCTAATTCACCACGTGATAATTGCCATATTTTTTTGTGTTTACGTATACACTGTTTACGTAATATTGTGTTAACTTTTCGCGATTCAAAAACACTTTTTAACCGTATTTATCGCGTATATTTACATTTTAAATTTTAACTCGACGTTTCGGTGTCTTTGCAGACCCCGTGGTCACGAGCGACAGTCGCAAAATATTGTATACGCGATAAATCCGGTTAAAAAGTGTTTTATTTCACTGTTTACGTATTTTAACACCCATTCAACCATAGCTGCTCTCCAAACGGCACCGCGCCGCTCTCCTCCGCTCTGCTTCGCTCCGCTGTCCTCCGCGCCGCCCCGCTGCCCTCCACTCAGTGTCGCCTCGCTGTATTTATATGAATATCCGTTCAACTCTGCTCCACTCCGCTCGTGCTGTTTTCATTGAAGCGAAGCGGAGATTTCGGGTATTAGTCTATTCACTATGTGATTGGTCTATCCATGCGCCGTTAAGCTCCGCTCCGCCCAGCTCCGCGTCAATGGAAACCCAGCCTTACTTTTAATTTCATCGTGGTTTCACCTTTCACCAAGTTACTACCACAAGTGTTCGTGACCTCCACGCCTTCAAGGTAAAGTGAAGGTTATCCCTTAGCTCAATAGGCGTGCGTGGTTAATATAGGTAAAACATGTAAGTATGCATAATTAATCTTTAAAACAAGGGATTGTTATGGTATGGTACCAGGATCTTCTTGTATTCCAATACAGTTAAAATTTAATGTATCGGTGTATAATTAGAAATTCTTTGTGTAGTACGTAGGTACTGGTAATATTAGAAAAACAAACAAAATCCATGCCTCTCGGCACCCTGGACCGCCCTTAACATTTGTAGGTAAAATGAAACGTGTGTCTTATTTAATACAATAAAAAAATAGATTTAAGTACATTTCGAGTTTATTAAACTTTAATGAAAATAAATAAATAAAAAGTAGATCCTTTATAATAATTTATTAATATTAATTTTTAGGTATATGCATTAACCAATCATAGAGCAATAAATAGCAGTCTTTAAATCAAAAGATTGATATTAAATCTCTTCCAGTTGCATGTATGCCATTAATTCGATGTGCAACAACTTTCATGCAACAATGCAACACAAGTCACAACGTTCTTACAAATGCCCGCCGATTAAAACGCTTATTTAATATTACCATCTGTGGTAGCCACATCGTTGGCGAAAAAAACGATGTAGAGACAACGGAAGTACGTTATACCTACATCGATTCCGGTAATCACCACTTCCTATAAAATTATTATTAATAAAAATATAATAGTACATTATGATATAAGTGCGGTAATTTTCAAAGCGCACGTATGTCATACAACGTTTTATAACATATTTACGAGGAAATACTTTCGACTTTTTACTCATATGGCCATCTGAGCGTCTTTTTAGAAATGCTAGCAAGTTGGAGTACTTATGACTTGATATCAATACCATGGTTTGTTTTGCTAGGCTTGTAAGTATCTATCGGTCGATTTTTCAAGCAAGAGGCTTAGAGTAGCCTTTTTCGCTGCGTTTAAGAGTTGTGGCGGTGTCAAATTAATAAATTCATCACTACTTGATGATATTTTCAAATAAAAACAATAGAGCGAAAAGAAAAGCGCGCGGTATTATTTTTACTTGTCCACAGATAAGCGATGCACGCGCATCAACGTTTTTTTTAGGCAAAGATACAAAAACAGCCAGTATTACTAATAAAGTAAATTAATATTTTTGTGGTTTTGTTACAGATAAATGGTTGTAGTTTATTGTCAAAATTAATTAAATTAAAGAATTAAATGTTTATTTGTTATATTTTATTTCCCAAAGTTAATTTTATTCTTAAAATATTGACCACTTTCTTGACATAAAACCTCTTTGCTAAGATTTTTAAAAGTATCGTTCATTTTTAGACGGAGTATCTTATAACTTTATTTAAAAAAACACGTGCGTTTTACATTACATTATCGCACAAGTACGTAATGAGATACTTTACGATATTGAAATTGGTGTAATTACAACCACTTTACGAGCAAATATGTTATAAAGGTACATTACTAAACATACTATAACAATTTATTAAACTGTAATATTTTTTTACCGACCGTATTACGAGCGATAGTGAGTATAGACGGCACTAGTGTGCGAGCGAGAGAATATGATATGCCCCGCCATTTTCAATTCCTTTCTTTAATGAACCATGTTATACCTATAATTCATTCAGCCACGGTGAACAACGAGAATACAAGAATCTTTTTTTTACTGGTTTGAAAAAAAAAACGTGATTTGTTAAGATACCTATGTAAAAGACGACATTTATTTTAAGGGTGGAAAAGTAAGTTTAACTGTCGATGTGAGCTTGATTTCGGCAGAGCATGTCACTAGCAACCTTACAATAAATTTCAAGAAAATCTTGATTACAGAATAGAAAGTCTAACCGCACAGCAAACAAGTTACAATAAAAATAATTTGAAATAGATTACTCTGTTAGTGTATCTTTGTACCTTTGTTGTTATAAGGTGACACTGAAACAACATAGGTATTCGTAAAATAAGAAAATATTCGTTCCATTTGATTTGGAATTATTAAGATAGGAAATAAATTGACTATCCCTTTCCTCATT
Source organism: Stenoptilia bipunctidactyla (assembly GCA_944452665.1). Classification (NCBI taxonomy): domain Eukaryota; kingdom Metazoa; phylum Arthropoda; class Insecta; order Lepidoptera; family Pterophoridae; genus Stenoptilia; species Stenoptilia bipunctidactyla. The sequence goes on from OX101721.1 coordinate 38,090,389, forward strand.
TTGTTACTTAACCTATCTGCTTCATGCTCAGACATAGTCGAAACATTACGCGTATTTTAACTAGGTAGAACTGACGCTGTGACTAATCTGTTCAGATATCCACTACTACAGCTGTCCAGCAAAGCTTTAGTTCGCAAAGCTTTTAATGGAAACATCGTTTTATCTCGTCGTCGTCCTGTCTCGGGGGCGTTAGACTCGGTACAAAACGATCAATAACAGAAGGCTGCCGAGGATTGGTCACACCTTTGAACTTCCCACGCCTTCCGCGACGTCGATGTTGAAAGTATACGAACCCCACGCAGATAACATTTTGTAGGTATTCCTGTAATTACAGCCTTTTTTGAAAGAATCAAAGAAGTTTTTAACCCGCGTTTAATTTTGGTTTATATTTCAACGCGATGTTTCCGTATCATAGTCGTAACAACGGTTACCTACTTGAGCAAAAAAATTAAACGTGGCAGTCGAAAACACTTATTTAAAATAATGGATCGTGAATTACACAAATTACAGGACGTTATTTTGAATGTTGTATTATCATAAAAAATATTACATAGATATATTTTTGTGAAATATTAAGAAAAAAATAGGTACTAATTTTGCCTTAGGATAATCCCGCTTATGTCATAATAAAACTAAATAAACTATAGGTAAATGGGTTTCTAGAAACTATCAATTGTTATATTATTGGGAGCTTCGAGCATAATCGCACAAAGCATGCCTAAGGTCCGTACCGATTAACAAAAATCTCTCAACTTTTTGTCCGATCTTAAGTTCCAATAAAGGTAGGATATAGACTTATTAAGACCACTCTCACCTTTGATAGAAATTTATGAAACGTTACGAAGTGTGGTTACTGCAGAAGTTCAGAAAAACCGCTTGTAGACAATTATGTCTAAATAGTCATGACTCCACGCCACGATTCATTTCGCCCTGTGATACCTACTATTGCATATTGCATACAAGTATTTGAAAATCTATAACTAAACATCATCCCACTATATAGTTTTTAAAGTAAATAAATAAAACAAATGTGTTTAATGTAGGTTTCTGTTTATTCATTTAATGACTGCTTTGAATTTAGTACTTTATTTTATACTGACTAGGTATACAGGAAATCTTAGTAAAGCTATAGAATAATAGAAGGGTCTATTATATATATGTTAAATATTATTTACAGATATGAACAAAAAAATAATAAAGCTAAAAACATATTAATCTTTACATTCTATATGCTAATTATAAAAATAACCGTTTATAAAATTAATGTAAATGAGATCAATATTTAAAAGTTTCGTAGAGCATTTTTCAGGCAAAACAATTATCTGATTTGAATAAATAAACAATAAAAGTTAAGCCAAGACTAGAAGTAGCATTTAAATTCTAAGGTATTCTGTAACTTCACGTAATTAGAGAAAAATCAAAATTGTGCCTTCCTTTGCTTAAACTATAGCCGGCGCGGCGAACCTTGATCCCTATGACAGTAATTTCCTGAACATAACCTTGTAGTGTCGTCACCGTTACATTAGAATCGTATTGTAGGCGTCTAAAAATAAGGCGGCACTACAAGGTTATGTTGTGGAAATTACTGTAAGCGTCATAGAGATCAAGGTTCGCGGCGCCGGGTATAACACGTGTTCATTTAATTGAGGAATATATCGTTCTTAATGTTACCGAAGCATAAATAAAGAAACAACAGTGACACTCGAAAAATTTTTCACTAGCATTAACGTCATTTACCTTTTAAAATTTATTTACAAAAATACATTAAAACAGCAATATCTGATACCTACGATTACAACATTAGAAACTACATAATATTATTATACATACATAATATATATTAGAAAATGTATACTTTCCTATAAGGGTCTAATAAAATAATTTCTAGGATAAAGACAAATATATACATTATATTATATGTTTAATCTAAATTAATCTCTTACAAGGTGTTTCTTTTGATTTACCATAACTCTAGGGTATTAATGTATGTATATACTTTTTATACAGGGTTGATTTTTCATCACCAGCCAAATTTAAATGTAAGTTTCTTTTAGTGTCGCTCAATACAAAAAAGTAGAAATATGGAACAACAAACTTTTCAAAAAATAGTCGCTGTTGATGTACATAGCTACTACGACGCGGCTATATTAATTTCCTTGTAAACAAAATTAATACTTGTTGTTTGCAAAAATCGTTTCTATTAATGATACCTATTGTGCAAAAAATTTTGGCCGGTGTCTACAAATGAACCCTGTATACAGAATTTGATTGAACAAAGTTTGATGTATTCAATTTACTACCTCCTAACTTTTCATGTAACTACTTAATACTAGATAGAAAGTTAAGAATATGGTTTTTCTAAACTTCACATAGTTCATCTGGGTTCTTCTTTGTCGATGAGGTGGTGACGAAGGCTCTCGGATCTTCTGGTATCCATATTTTCGCGTGTAGGGTACTTCCCGGGACCCTGTCGCCTCTTCTAGACCATGATAAGGAGTGAGCTTGGAAATTGCTGCCTGAAACAATATAGAGTTGAAAAATATGTGAAAATCTGATGGTTTAGAAAAAGTGCAGAGTTGCGATATCCAGGCAGTATAGAAAATGATTTTGTCTTGAGTTTTCGCGATTCACCTTGAGAATAGAATATTTTTTCAACTGGATTGATCGTGAAACTATGATTATCATTGTAACTCGACCTATCGGCATCTTTACAGATTCCGTGGCTCCGAGTAAAACGATACAATTTGGTTAAAATAAGAGATTCTGTAGGTATTTGCTTTTGCTGGCCTAGTGATTTCATCGCATCGCAAAATAGGCACCAAATACAGTTCCAAAAAACGTTATTTCTTATAAGCTGTTCATACCTAATTGAAACCGTGTCCTGTCGAACTTTAAAGATTTGAACTATATAGAACCAAGCGAGAAAGAATGTGGTTGTTAGGTTGGTACTTTACATTTTTTTGCACACGGCGCGGTGCGCTCTCAATCGTGTTACACTGTTTATGGATTGTTTACACCTACCTCCAGTAAAAAATACTTATTTATGTTCGTAACTAATAAAAAGTTGATCTACGCCTTATACACTTAAAAGTTTCATAAACTCAAGTTAAAAAACTTGAATGCTTAGATTAATCTCCAATAAATGTGTTTTGAATCTCGATGCCTTCTCACATCATCTAATGGAACTGGAAACCTACTTGGATTTAACTGATGTTAAGAGTTCATTCCAAATCGGGTAAACAGATTTATATGAATTTTAGGATAATTTTTATCTTGATATTTCCACGGCATGTATGGGGTGTAGGCACAGGATGCACTTAGTAATTTAATTATTACTTACAAGAGTATTTTTTACATTAAGGTGGTTAAAAATGTTTTTTTAAACTGCTTCCATGCTGGGCTGGGAGCGAAAGAAAAACATAGAATGTGCCAGCTGCTTCTCTTCCCGGGCAAACTGTAAAAGTCAGTTAAGGGACGGAGGAGTTATTTGCGATTTTGCGGGCGACAGGCTGACCCCCTGTCACTGCTATAGTCTCTTTCCATCATAATAATTCCTCCTTTGTCAAACGTGACATCAGATGGTTTTTATAGCCTCTGGTGTTCTGCATACCCCAATAGAGATACAGGCGTGAAGTTATGTATGTATGTATGTATATTTGAATTGTAAACATTAAAATCGATAATTATTTATTACTAAAATTTATTCAAATGTTTATGACTACGAGAGTTAAGTACAGAAGTAAGTATATTATCATATCATTACAGATTACCTAAATTTTGTACTACAACTTGTAAAATGATTAAAACACATTTACGATGGTGGATTTCCGAATACCTCTTTTACCTATACATTAAAATTATGATTCAATCAACTTATTTAAGAAAAAAAAAACAACCCTATTCATCTTCTCACAAAAATGAGTAATCTGTAAATATGCTATTAATTTACACGCACAATCGCTCTGAGGTTTATTTGTCTACAATTATTTTTTGAGAGAGCGTTAAGCGCCCCACGGGATCTAACTAAACAATTCGCAAATGCGGTGGACAAGGGTGTTTTTATAGGTGAGGGTGCAATATGGAGGGTGTGTATGCACGTGCGCTCTATTATGTATAGCCCTTGTCTCTTATCACCGATATCAGTAGGGATACCCTGTGTCGATGTTTTAGTTGTTTAGAGTTAATTTAGCATATTTTGAAATAATATGTTAAAGAGAAAAAACAAATTCAACTAAGTATTTATCTTCCTACCTACTTATTTTTTTACATCCCCTTTTTGTGCTGTAATAATATTTGGAAATATATGTTTTTAAGAAAGCTTGATGATAAAATAAGAGACAAAAGTCTGATCAATTAAACACACAAAAACTAAATTATAAGCGAAAGAGAAACATAGAATGTGCGAGCTGTTTCTCTTCTCGGGCAAACCGTAAAAGTCAGTTAAGGGACGGAGGTTTTATTGGCATTTTTGCGGGCGATAGGCTGACCCCCTGTCACTGCAATAGTCTATTTCCATCATAATAATACCTCCAAATTTGTCAAATGTGACATCAGGGGCCCAATTCACATTTTTTATTTGTGTGGCAGCGATAGTGTGTCATTTCGATAAAAGTACATTTTTAGTATTCACATTCCTCATGCAAACCACAAAAAAATGTACTTTTATCGTAATGACACACTATCGCCACGTTATTGCCACACAAATAAAAAATAAGAATTGGGCCCCAAATGGTTTTATAGCCTCTGGTGCTCTGCCTACCCCATTAGGGATACAGGCGTGACGGTATGTATGAATGTATAAGCCGTAAACAAACACAAAAATGATTTGATTTTGATGCGTTACATTTCAAGGCATATGTTTATCAATAACTTCATCCCTTCTTTATCGATATATCGTAGTAGTAGAACAACACTATCTCCTATTGCCGTATCGAGGAGCAATAATAACAGTTTAGGAAACATTATTTCGGACATAATGACTGTTTCCGGCAATTAATGTTTGTCCACTTGTTTTTTGATTATACCTACTAACATGTGCTTTTGACTGTTCTGTTTTTTTGTTTAAAAAAGTCTGGGCACTTAAGCAACTTAGTCTACTATCAACTACACAATTCTATACTTTAATTAAAGAGGAATATTGTATTAAAACATATCCCAGTAACATGGGAAACAATACAAACAAACAATTACGAATTACAAACGCAAATCGACATGATAATAACAAACAGAAAAACGTCAAATTATTGAATATCGAATTGATGTAATTTCAGAGGATAATACCATAATAAAATAAAACAAGAATTTGTTTGTATGTGCGCGCTATCTTTTCGTGATAATCTAAGAAATGACCGAAATTGTTTCAAGCATTATCAGCCGCACATATGAAGCTATAATAAACTTTTGAAAATGTTGATTAATTTTTTTAAGTAAATGTTCGGCCCTCCTGTAAGTTTCAGTTTCGTTATTTCGAGTTGCCTGCAAAAGATCCCTGAAATAACGCCACTGTGCAGTTTTTGATAAGATGAGTATATACAATAGGAGAAAAAACATGGTTATATTCATAATAAGACCAAAGTTTTATAAAAAAATATAATAAAATTAAAAAAAAGCTTTAAAGAATTCAAATGTGTAAAAACAGTCTATTCATAAAGTCCAAATCACAAAAATCACGGCATTTGTCCACGATAATTCTTGCCAGCGAACTTTGAAAGTGCTCCCAATTCCTCTTCGATCCTCATGACCTGGTTGTATTTACCGACGCACTCGCCGCGAGATACTCCGCCACATTTAAATTGACCTGCCGACAGACCGATCACCAGGTCAGCCAGGAACAAATCATCAGTATCACCCCAACGATGCTCCACCAAAACTCCAAAGTTGTTAGCCCTCAATATTTTAAAAGCATCTATTAGTTCAGAGAGAGTCCCGTTCTGGTTTAAACGCAGTGTTGCTGAGTTTCCAGCCTTCTTCTCCACTGCCATAGTGATTCGTCTCGGATTAGAATGAGTCAGGTCGTTCGCTAAGAGTTGCCCTTGAGTGGGTAACCGAGGAGTCAAAGTGGTCCAAGCAGACCAATCGTCCATATCAAATGCATCTTCAATCGACACCACGGGAAAGTCTTTCATCGTCTCCAAATAAACTTCTGCAAGTTTGTCAGAAGACATGTACTCCTGTGGATTTGAACTATGATTTTTGAACTCTAAGTCATAAGCGCCGTCTTTATAAAAATCATTTGCCGATGCATTTATTGCAATATCAACCTTACCCTGGTATCCACACTGTTTGATAGCATCTGTTATAAAAAGTAGAGCATCCCTATTACTTTCCAATGGGATCGCGAATCCTCCAGTATAACTAGCGTACGTCGCTTCTATGCCATATTTAGCCTTGATTACACCCTTTATGTAATGATATATCACAGATCCCATTCGCATAGCATCTGTAAACGACGACGCGCCCGTAGGCATCACAGCGTACTCTTGAAATGGAAGCCCGTTCGATGCCAACGTTCCGCCCATGAGCACAACTATATGAGGAACTGGCAGTATGATGGTGGTAATTCCAGCCATGTCAGATATATGGCGATAAAGAGGGACGCCCTTCTTCGCAGCACCAGCTTTAGCAACAACTAGAGACACGGCCATCACGGCGTTGGCACCCAGCCTACCTTTATTTTCAGTTCCATCTAAGGATATCATAAATTGATCTATCTCCTTCTGCATGGTAACTTCAAGGTTTTGTTTGATGAGTTCGGGAGCGATAATTGTGTTAATATTTTTGACGGCGGTCATGACACTCATGCCATTATACTCGTTCTGTTTGTTGTCGCGCAGTTGATGAGCTTCGCCGTGTATCTTTACATCAGTGCTTGGAACGCCGACCCTGAACAGACCCAACTCTGTCACCATATCTACTTCAACCGTTGGAATCCCGGTGGAGTCAAATATTTGACGGCCAATTAGTAATTTAATAGGCATTTTGAAATAAAGTTATATTCTATGATTATAATAGAAATTAATATTGTCAAATTTAGGAGATGCGTTAATAAATTAATTTAATTTTTAATTCAAATATAAATTAGGTTCCATTTTACACAAAAATCTGACTTTGATTGAAAACAAAATGACATTGTCTATCGAAATGTTTTTTTTATTGTAAAAAGGTCACTTAAATACAGTCCGATAAGGCTTTTTAGCGCTTGGATGATGACGTCAGAGGGGCGTGAGGGTGAAATAAGGGTTACTATTACAGTATCAGTTCTCTCGTCTCAGGGAAAAATATGAATGCATAAACGTGCTGCAAAACACAGGGTTGACGATACAAATAGAAGATTAATCTTAAGCAAGAAAATATTAGTATTAAAATTAGAGTAACATGAAAATAATATCATGTTTTAATGATAAATTTTATTGTTTTCCTCGTCATCCTCGTCACCACTACTTTCTTTATTAGGCACCTACTCGTATCTAGAAATGCTGCTTATCTTTCTCCACTTTTTATACAGTCTTTCTAAAGACATTCTCCTGAAATCATAATTTTATTGAGATTTAAAATATGAAATAAATTATGTTCTAAAGTGTATTCTCAATATGTAAACATTGCAGAGGCAACTTGCTTCTCTACTCTTAATATGGGATTCACTGAGTCGTTAAATTGTTTTTCTTTCTGAAAACAACTTCTTTAATTTTATAACTACAATAATAAAGACCACATATTGTAAATTTTGGCGTATTTCATATCTTAATATTTAATTAAAAAGTACATTAACAAATATGAACGGTAAAAGGCATGAAGTGACATTTCCCAAAACGGTTGTTAGTTCCAATTTTTGCCACGCGCCAAAAGATCCTTGTCGGACTATAGAGTGCTTTATTGAAATATTTGAAGTTAGTGAGCAATAATAGTTCAAAAGAATAGAATTCATTATAATCAGAGAAATAATATCTATTATTATAATATTTTATAATACACGGCGCGGCGCAGTGCGTTTTGGGCGGAAAAGCTTCGGTAAGGTAAGCGGAAAATGGTGAAGTCTGCATAAGATGGACTCTTTGATACGCAATTTAAAAACTATTGGACTCTTGATTTTATTATCCCACAAAGTAAGACTGATATCCGTAATGATGATACCCGTCATTTAACTTTTAAGTGACAAGAAAAAGGTTTCAGACTCATTTTCATTGCCACTTTCCATCAGTAACTTATATTCATAAAAAAAATGGAACAATCTATACTCCCCGAACAAATAAAGTAATAAAAACACTTCAGAAGGAGAGCACGCACGTGCGCGCTAATCTTTATGTAAATCCAACATTACATTTTGATAAGGTGTTTTTTAATAATTGAAAAAGAGATTATGGGCCGCGAGCGGCGCGGCGCGGGCCCGGCGGGCGAAGTTCAGAATTGTGTTTATCGCCTGCTCAATTTCAATCGTACGTACGTAACACAACTTTATCACAGGATAATTAACTTGTTATCGAAAAATAATATAAGTATTTTCTTTTTTAAAACAATAGTCTAAAAAATAGAGTCTGGATAACGAAAGTAGACAATGGGGGTTTTTGCAAACTTTTTATATGGCAACTTATTCTGGTGTCACTGCTGTCAATCAAACGGTTGTTGGTGGTTTTGGTAATTGAGATTTTGAAATTTTCATATTTGAAAAGGAATAAAAGGATTTATAAAAATTGATGGATTTATAACCAATGTAGGAAACTGCGATACCAGTGACTGACGATTCTTTCTATATAGAATTGCTGGATTCAGATTTTAATTAAGTACAATGAATAAAAATAATTATTGTATTTTTTTGTTTTAATTTGAAGCCTGATTTAGTTGCCTATCATTTTAATTACTTCTCATCAAAAAGTAGGACAGTACTAATATTGTTATTTTTTACGATAAAAATTAATCAAGTATCATGTTTGTTTAACCCATATCGTCGGGGTTACCATGATGGGATTTTTTTAAATTCGCCAATTTTTTTCATTCTCTACTCTTATTAGTCAGACTATAAGAAAGATTTTAGTGGCCCTGTGTTATTGTTTGTCTGTATCAAACTGGATTGATTTTAAGATTTTTTCTTACCTATATGAAGAGGTCCAAGAGGTACCTACACAAAACACACAAACATACAATTTCATTTTACTTACACACTCATACTCACACTTACATATATACACATACACACTCAATTCAAGTTGATTAAAATTTCAAATTTGATTTTTAGCTCTTACTTGTGATGCATTCATTGTATTATTTTACTGTTCTGAAATAATAACAATGCAATATATTTTTAATCATAGCTTAATTTTACAAGTTACTTCTATAAAAATGACAAATCTAATTTAATTACATACTGAATGTATAATATAATAGATAACTATTGACACAATATTAAATAATAATTATTTTTTCCCTTTAGTTTTTAAATTAATCTTTGATGCATATGTTATCACCTAATATAATTTTAATTGTTGCATTTGAATAAAATATTATGTTATTGTAATTTTTCTTTGTCTTTAGTTTTTTTTTAAATTGTTGTTTTCTATAAATATAATTTTGAGTTTTGCATTTATTTTAATTAAAATTTTTAAAACTTAATTGAATCTACCAAATTTTTTAATTTATTAAATTCTTATTTAATTCAATCTAATTTTACTTATTTAACTAATTTATTTTCAATTGTAACTATAATTTGTGGAAGAGCGGGGTCTTCAAACAGGCATTTTATGTGTAACTGAAGACCCCCGATGACAAAGAAGTATGGCAGGCGTGTATGAGAATTCTGTATCGCTTTCTGGAACTTCACAATTTTATGTCAAACATGTATATTTTATAAATATTATATATGGTTAATCATGACAAAAGTTTTTAGATTTTTAGAAGTTGGGATTTAAAAGTTATTTGCATTTCAAATATTGGCATCGTATTGTTAGAAATCCTGAACACAACTTTTGAACGTAAACGTGAGCTTGTGATAAAATTCGTTTGTCAATGTCATACCTAGATTTCACAATAGTATATATTACTAAAATGGCTGTTACTGTTTTTGTTGAAATGAAACTAAATTGTACGACTGTAAAATGGTTGTACTACTGTAAAATGCTTCGACGAAGTATATAAAAACACGTACGAAAAGCTTTTACACAGACGAACTCCAAAACGCTATTGATTGATTTTGATTGAATGAAGATGAAGGTGGGTGACGTAGTATGACATTTGAGTTGTCAGATTTGACACAGTAAAAGTTTTCGTTTAGTTTATTGTCTACATTTACGTTTCGTTATTGAATTTGTGTATGAAAAACAAAAACTATTCAAATTGCGATTTTTCTTTTCTCCGGACTTTTAAAAATGATCTAATTGCTGAAAAATGAAGATAAGAATCTTCTTATTCAATAGTGTAAGTTTGGTGCCAAAACGTTGACTTAAACAGGCGATACACCATCCCGCATTCTTCTTTGTAATAGAATAAGAATAAGGAAATAAATGATTTATTATTATTATAAAATATATAATCAAATACTTAATAATTCATCAAATAATTATAGCTTTAGAACAATCAACTGAATATAATTTTTTTACATAATTTTACCGAATTAATTATTAAAAGGGGATTAAATCGCGAACACATAAGATACCCTTTTAACAGTCATCAAACATTAACAGAGTGCTTTGAGAGGGCAATACACAATTCACAGAATTACTCTCCTCCTGCGCTATTAGCGGGGACCCTCTTAATTCGCTACGAAATGATTCGCAAATAAAACGCCATAACTAATTGATTTAACATGACATTGCAAATAGCGATACTTTTAGTTCTTAAAGTATAATATGTAAGTAGTCGACCACAACATATACACGGTACATTCAGTAAAAACTCTACTTTTGTTTATAACCCTCTTAATATTATGAAAGGTAAAATTTTTGAGAATTTTTTGAGAATTTTTGAGAATTTACTCTTATGATAAATTGATCGGCGGACAAAGGCACAACTATAGATGCGAAGCAGGTTATTAACGATTCTAACCACGCGGTTAAATATGCATTTATCGGTAACCGCATTATATGCTTCTTACGGTTAATTACCACCGCGAGATATCACTAACGGACTGAAATGTGTATCGCAAGTTGCGCGATGTTGAGATTCCCTACCTCAAAAACTACTTAACTGATTTTGATGAAACTTGTAGTGTATCCTAAGTTTAACAATACCTAGTACAACAAAAAAGGAATTACTTAAATCGGAAGTGTAGTTTCGGAGATATGCGAATAAAACATACATACACTATTGTTTTCCACATTTGTTCAGACGTTGATAAAGACTAACATATAAGAAAACTGGGCAATTCTGGAAATATTACATACATACAGGTGGAATTGATAACCTCCTATTTTGAAGTCGGTTAACCGAAAAAGAAAGAAAAACTTTATCCTTTTTCGTTGTCGCTGTCAGATATATAACCGTTAATAACCGCATTTTATCGGTAACTAACCATAAATTTGGTTAATTAACGGTAGCTAACGGGTTTTTTACAACTATAGGCACAACACAGCCACAGCAACAAGCCTAAGACCAAGACTAAGGTGCTAAACACAGGAAAATATTGAGTCTTAGAAAACTTGAGGCCTAAGAATTTGTTGTACAAAATTGGCCTTCTACAAAAATAATAAATTATTGGAATTCAATTAATTAATTTAGTGTGAATTGGTACTTGCATGAGTCGGTAAATGTTATGATTTGAATCAATATTTTAATAATTTTGACATACATGAAAAACATTATTGAAGTTTTCAATTTTATTTGTAACTTTATTCAAACTTCTACATACCTATACCTATAGATAGGTCACTCCGCCTACTCTCAATATTTGTAAACGTCGTCAATTATTAAACCATGGCTAGATTTAAATTTAAGATAGGTTCTCTCCACAGGTACCTACTCTCAATACTTGTAAACGTCGTCAATTATTAAACCATGGCTAGATTTAAATTTAACGATCTTTTAATTGTAAGATAAATTACATGCTACATTACCTAGATTAAATTATGAATTAACAAATAAGTAGTTTCAAAACTTCCCAGAGGCACATTTATTTTATTACATATGAGCATGCACATATACCAGATGAATCTATGCGTATATTTCATATCTATTTCGTTCCTGCCAAAATTGATCCTTCTGTATTCATTAATTACTCAAAGGATGGTACCGTGGGATAGTGCGTCTCATCACGCGATGGCATGGGAAACAAAATTTCATCGCACCTGGACCAGCCATGGGATATTTTGGAACCTCACCCCCATGCGTGGCTGAATTCACACAAGATGTCATTTGGTCATCATTTTAGGTGTCATTATAACAATTGAGGTAAATTTAAAATAATATATTTTGCTACTTAGTTTTTTAAGTGCATTTTCAACTGGATAGTTATATTTTTATAAGTACTGGAGTTGAAACAATATCTTACGTTTTTGTTTTTAAATTTAGTACCGGTAAAGTTTGATAACATGATGCTAATCTAAAATATTACTCGCTGTTTAATGCGGGTTGCCACTTAGTGTAATATCAAGAAAAAAAAATATCCTATGAGTTATCGCAAATTCGAGAAATAACATACGTTTTTTAAATAGATATCAAGTTCAATCAAGTGTCCATCGATGCCTCCTTACAAACATGGATTTCCATTGGTCCACAAACAGACACCCCATTCTAAGAAAAACTATCTCAATTCGAATTAAATCTACTATCTCCATAACCATTAGCGAAGGCACTGTCAGTTTAGAGTAAGATATTGATAGACATAAAACAGCAGGTGCCAGCGATGCGTGACCGTGATATCGATCACCGCAAGGTGCACAATTGCAGGCAGGGGTCGCGACCGGCGACCCTGCCGACACTCGCTCCTACAGAACCCTCACGCTACCTGCTTCACATCAACATCACTCCATTTGTAATGTCAAATGATAGGTCAAGAGACATTCTATCTCTTTCTCTTCTCAGCTATGTATCCCAATAGTTGCGAGGTCAGCTTTCCCGATTATTCTCCTCCACTGCGCTCTTTTTTCGACACTATCATAACAACATTGTTATTATGCAAACAAATGAATAAACTTACCCCTGACAATAACTTTCTTATGTTCGTCCTTGTTTTGTGGACAATTCATGCCGTTTAGCGCTGAATCCGTAGCCACTCGATCTGCTCGTACCTGAGCAAAGACATGAACTAGTTTAAAATGAGATTTGCCTTTCGGTATATTTAACATGTAAGTATAAATAAAATACAGTGTCAGCTGCTTCTCTTCCGTATAAGTCAGTTCAGGGACCCTCTGTTCTATTGGCGTTTTTGTGGGCGATAGGCTGACCCCCTTTCACTGCAATAGTCTTTATCCATCATTGTAATACCTCCAAAGTCAAACGTGACATCAGATGGTTTTATAGCCTTTGGTTTTCTGCCTACCCTGTAAGTAAGGGATACGGGCGTGAAGTTATGTATGTATCTATACTAATATATAAAGCTGAAGAGTTTGTTTTTTGTTTGTTTGTTTGTTTGAACGCGCTAATCTTAGAAACTACAAGTGGGATTTGAAAAATTCTTTTTGCATTTGAAGGCCAACTCTTGAGGAAGGTTATAGGCTATATTTTATCCCGAAATTCCCACGGGATCAAAAGTTACGCGGGTAAAACTGCGCGCGGTGGCTAGTGTATGTATAAAATACATGTTACTTTTTTATCTCTCTTTTACATTTATATCACGAGTTCTTCATGAAACTTATAAAATGATGTGTTATAAATATGTTTTTCATTATTTCTAATACTGGAAGGTATTTTTTTTTTAATTAGCCTGCAATTGAATGTAACCTATCCTCATGGTAGGTGACGATATGGCCAACGATAGAGACAAGTGGTTAATATTCATAACTTCCCCGTTTAAAAAAATATTGTTAAATATTTAGTAACAACCAAAGTATTTCTTTGCCAGTGAGAGTCCAATTTTGCAAAAAGAAGGGTTTTTTTTCGGAAGGGCGACCACTTTAGCGATGCGGTAACACTGTCTGCCGCAGATGCCAGTGGTTGCGGGTTCGATTCCCGCACGGAACGAGAAAAAATGTTAAACTGGCACCGCTAGTAGCAACCGTTCACGAGTATAACGCGAGCACCAGCCATCACCCTCCTCAACCATATTTTAGGGAAGAGGGTGACCCGATACCCGACTCTACCACTAGCCATGCCGCCTGAGAGAGCATGACGTTCTTGCTGTTGTCTTGACAAGAAAATAAGTGAGTGGAACAGTCACCAGTATGTCATTATGTATACTGCACAGCCAAGCCGTAAAGAAAATTATTAAGTAATTAGACACTTTTAGAAATATCCTGTTGTGCTTAATCCCATGCCTTTTTATCATCTAAGTAATCTTTCGTTTTATAATAAGCTTTTCGAGATAGAGTGTTTTTAATGATTGATTTAAATTTATTGAATGGCAGGGATTGAATTGACTCCGGAATTATGTTATATATACGTATTGACATTCCAATAAATGATTTGCTGCTTTTAGCCAGCCTTAATTTAGCAAACGCTAACTTATGGTCGTTCCTAGTCCTTAAAGAGAAATTTGTATCATGATTAACTTTCCTAGTTTTAAATTTATTACTATTCTTATAAATATACATAATGTTTTCATAAATATACTGTGATGCAAGGGTCAAGGTACCAATCTCTTTAAACTTTTCTCGAAGAGATTATCTGTTTCCAAGTTTATACATTCCACGAATTGCCCTTTTCTGCAGTGTAAATATCGTGCTAATATCTGCGGCATTGCCCCAAAGTGGGATGCCGTAGGACATTATGCTATGAAAATAACTAAAATAAACCAGCTTCGCCGTATTAACTATTCTTTACCGCAAACGCTTCAGAACTAAGTCTACTCGCTAGCTGTGAGATATGGGCGCCCCATTGCAATTTAGAATCTAAGGTAATTCCAAGAAAAACAGTGTTATCTACTAGATTCAACCTGTTCCCATTAAGACGCATATCAGACTCAACTTGTCTTTTGTCATTTGGTGCAGAGAATTTTATTCATTTATATTCAAAGCCCTGGCTTTAAATTTCGTAATTACGTGTATATTATCTGATAAACACTATTAAAATACTTCGTTATTCTACCATGCGGCTTACATAAGACATTTAACATTTATGATATCCGAGAAAGCGCTAATTTTTGCCTAAGTTTAAATAAATAGACTTAAATCAAACAAAAATAACATAAATTAAATAACTTTTTTATAAAACTTTACTTATAATAACGAGTAAATTAACTTTAAGTTACATTATTACCATGATAGGATTCAAATGAAAACTATTCTATAAAAAAAGACAGCCATTAAAAATGAAAATATTTTCTAAAAATTATGAAGTATAACAAATAAAAAAAAAACTACAATTAACCTGGTACTTGATAATATAAATATTTTGACAACACCTCAACCTTAGGTTTTATTGGCAATCTTTACATACATTTGCTTTGAACGAATTTATTTATTAAATGCACAAACAGTTTGCAATCAGTTTAAAGCTAACTTATTCTAATGACAATTTTTCTTAATCCTATTAAGGTTCGCATTCAACATGCATAAAATTTCTTAGCACAAACATCTCAAATCACTTTTAGGGAAAAGAAGATAGACAACTCGAACATGTGTTGTTTTTCTATGTAGCTTTGAAAGGCAGAGACTAAATGTTTTTCGAGAACCAGGAACTATTTCTTCAGCTTCATGTTCAGTACCTACTTGGCAGATCAGATCCCCAAACACGGGTCAAAGTCATTCTCAATTCTGTGGGTAGTTTAGTATTGACAACGCCTATTAGTACATACATAACTTCACGCCTGTATCCCTTATGGGGTAGGCAGAACACCAGAGGTTATAAGAACATCTGATGTCACATTTGACTTTATAGGTATTTTAGTGATGGATAGAGACTATTGCGGTGACTGGGGGTCAGCCTATCGCCCACAAAAACGCCAAGAAAACCTCTGTCCCTTAACTGACTTTTATAGTATGCCCGGGAATATAAGCAGCTGACACATTCTATGTTTTTCTTTCGCTTCCAGGCCAGCATGGAAGTATTAGTATTCAGGAATTACATAGCACCTTGCATATTTCTTTATAAATTCATATGAAGGAATTCCTCTTTTATGTCTTTTGCTTGATTTTGGTTAAAAATTATATACTTAGTCATTGACAATCAAGGGCCATCTCCGTACCCATTTTAACCTAAACCTAATATAATAATTATATAGGGCTACTGGTGAGAAATTTTAGATACTGAAGGAGAGCACTCTGTACTCCATTCTGATCAATATTATGTAAAAAAGTAGGTACTCAATTTATCACTTAAATTCCCTATAAATAAATACTACTATGTTACTATTTACTTTTCATACAAATTAGTCAATCTTTTCATACAAATTTCAATTACAAGGACCAAATTCAAACTTGATAGTAATTAATGGTATTCGAAATAAGGAGAATATTTCACCGAGATGTAACAATCAATGGCGTGTAATGTAACGTCAAGACGAAATAGCCTTTTGTATGAAAAACTTCAAAAGCTGACCTAAGTCCAAAAGCATGAACTAACCTAAATTCAAGGCTAGGTCATGCTAGAATATACTCACCGCTTCTACATAAGCCTGTCTCAAAAAGCTTTTATTTCATTTAAACACAGGATTGACTTACTCGTATCATTTGAAATCTGTCGCCAAATACGAGTATCAGCTCCGATGATGACTTGTTCCAGCAATGTTTTATGGCGTAGCAATTTCTACCTTAGAATTCATGGTCACCTAACACTACCTGGCTGGCAAAGACCTGGCGCTATGAAATTTCCCAATTTGCCTATTTGTAGAATTAACTAAAATTTTTGCATTATTTAATTAATTTAGAGCTTATTGACAAACTTACATCACTGATAGATCCAGTTCTGAAAGTGACTGATCTCTACAAAAGAAACTCGGTTACAAATTTTCTTTACGGCAAAAGTGAAAAAAATACTTACTAATTCGCTCAAAAAGGTGATATATCCTATGGCAAGTTTAAGCGTGTCTACTTTGGACAGTCGCTTCTCGTACGGCAGCGTGGGGATGTGTGCGCGCAGGCCTTCGAACGCGTCGTTGATGGACTGCATGCGGCGCCGCTCGCGCAGGTTCGCGGCCTGGCGCTGCTGGATCTGCTGCTGCGGGCAGCGCGAGCGCCGTTTGTGCAGCCGCCGGCTCTCAGACCTACGGAGTGAGATATTCAAAATGTCATTAACTAATACATAATGTCATAAACTTGTCGCATTACCATTTAAAAGTACCCGTAAACGGTGATCATGTATGAAAAGATTAATGAACGTGGAGGTACGAATGAGGTATACCTGGGTCTTAGCAATTGGTGTTCCCTTAGCACATAGGCGTGAGGATATGTACTTACCGCATTTCGTTATATCGTCTGTATAAAAAAATATTACCTTTATATTATAGGTTTATATTAAGTTCTTTCGAATCTGCCCTGCTTATTTACTTTTATTTTTACCTTTACTGTTATTTGAGGATTGTATTAGGCAACACCATCTTATAAAAGTTTGCTTTTGGATTTAATGCATAGGATGTTAATTATTTACAGTTACTAGCTATATATAGACTATATATAGACTATTATATTTGTAGCATAGGTATCTTATTTTTATTATTATAACGTTTAAAGGAATCCCTAATGCCAATCGATTGATGCGCGACGGCGTTGATCGATGGTAGAATGTAATAGTCGAGATCGATAGTTTTTACTAGCCCAATCCGATCAGAAAAACCCTATTGACGTCGATCGAATGTTGTGATAACACCTAATAAAGCAACTTTCGTTTATTTCGTTTACAATTAACAATGTGGCATTTTTAAAACTGTATAATAATAAATTCTTTATTGTACCTACACCAACATGATAGATGTTTACTGTAATCCGAAGAAATATTAAGTAAGTATAAGCTGACCCGGCAAGTATTTTCTTAAGCCTCGACATTGTCCTTCAAGATAATTTCCATTAATTTTGATTCTACAAAATACATATAAAAATATAAGGGTCACCATATAATAGTCAATAATATTTTAATAGCAATTTAAGACTGATGAGTGGGTCATAATTACTAAAAATAACACTTTTTTTTATATTTTTCAGTTTCAAAATTCTTCTGAGTGATCAAAATTTAAGTTTGATCTGTAGTTTATGACTACACAACAAGTAATAAAAACGTGTCCATCTAATTGTGTATAGTCATCAAATCTAGATTAATCTTAAATTTGACTCACAGAGAACAATTTTGAAATTTTGATTTATGAAAAATATTAAAAAATAAAAAAAAATCGAAATTCAGACCCACTTATCATACCTAATCTGCTATTAAAATGTAATTGACTATTATATGCGGACCCTGTACATAGGTGTACTTAATTACCCGTTTTTGTTTTAGTGCTTAAAACCTTATAGGTATTCTGCATTTTTTTGTGATTATACTTAGCTGTATAATAATATGTAAAGGTTGTACACCTATATATGTAAAGGTTGTACTCCTATATAAGTAAATTGCGCAAGTGTAAGATTTGGTTTAATTGAATTTGATTCAGAAAAGAAACGCAGGAAGTTAATAACGATCGAATGAAATGTTTATAATTTAAGGTACCTATGTTTCTGAATATTGTAAACTGTTTTCTTTTTAAACAAAATAAAAAAAAAAAAATGTGATTACTGGGTGCCCTCTATTGTAATAAATTAAGAAGGGACTTATGGTGGGTTTCAATATTGTATCTTTACCCGAAATCCTTCTTTGTAAACATTTTAAAGTATGGGCGTTGCCATGACAACCAAAATCCAGATTTATTTTTGTATGAAACAAAAATTGGATTTTAGATGATACGATATTAAAACCCACCGTTAGTCAACGACGTTCGCCTTCAACATAACCTTATAATAAAGTACTACTTAGTACAGAAATTCGTAAATTATTTAAAAATCTAATAGTCTAATAGTCAATCAACATAAACATCAAGGTGTGTAAAAATATTGAACTAAACTTTATTATTTTGTGAAGTACTTGCGGTGAACCTGGTGATCGTTAACGTTATTGAATTGTAAAGTACGATATTATGTAGATAACGAAGTCACTCATAAATAAATAAAATAAAATCCCCAGACAATCACACCAACTACATGGCCCCAAAGTAAGCATAGCTTGTGTTATGGGATACCATGTAGAAAACTAGGGGGAACCTAGAATTTAAATAGATAAACACCCACCCACGGAACATTTTTTTTTTCATGTTCCGTGCGGGAATCGAACCCGCTACCACTGACGTCTGAGGAAGACAGGTTTACCCCATCGCCAAAGTGGTCGTCAAAAGTCGCCATAGTGATGGACTCTGAGTCAGTATATCATGATGATAAAGGCATCTAATGATAAGTAATGCACAGAATATCTGTAACTACGTGACTACGTCATTGACTACTACGAGACTACGAGGAAACTTGGTTTTACCGCGTCTTGACGGCGGCGGCGTTTATTCTGTTTTGTTTAACTTGTCTCACAATATTTTAAGAAATAATCTATTTATAAAGTAGTTTAATAATGGGTTCGATGTAATATCTCAACAAAAATCCTTTTTAATCCAGTAATGTTACACTGTTAGGTTTGTTTTAAAAGCTTTATTAACTATAAACTATATGTTTTGTATTAAATTAGAACTAAATGATGCTTGAGTCATTACCGCATGTACAAAACACCGACATCATTTTCTGGCAATTTATCAAATATGTTATAGAGTGATTCCCTTCCGAGTACCTTCGAAAGATAATATATGTACAAACATTCGCAAAATGAGCAAAAACAATACTGGTAGTTGTATGCGAGATAGAAATTGAATTGAAATTAAGATAAATATAAGTAATTAAAAATATAAGAGTTTATTCTGCATTAAATAATAACATTGTCAAAGATTATTTTGAACATATTTAAAATAGAAAACATAAGTATATAAAATTCGCAGTGGAAGTTAGAAAAGAAAAAAAATATGAAGCACAACTTTTCCTCTTAAAATTTCATAACTTCAATTTACAATTTCGTTTAAAAACTAACCTTTTTCTCGGCGTGGAATGGTTCTCCTGGTCACTTGCGTACAAACTCCCGTCGGACATGGACGAGTCATCGTACAGGAACAAATCCGACCCATTCCCCGAAGTAGGAGATCCCGTCAGCGTCATGGGAAACCCCGAATTATTCAAGGGACATCCCTGGCCGTTGATGCCGTCCATGTTAAACATTTTATCTAGCACCTCACAGCATTGTCCTAGACCTCTTTACACTTTGACCCACGAGCAAGTTATGAGGGTTACGAGCGTTTGAGGACGTACCACGGAGGGAACTCCGCCCATTAGACCCTCCCCCTCTTAATACCAATTTATTTTGACCCCTTTGCACTAGGAAACATGAGTTCCATATAGATCATTTAACGGTGGTTGGATAAAACGGAGTGAGTATAAAACAAACTGTATAAGACCTATGATTGAAATAGCAGTCTTTATGAATGTTTTATAACACAGACATACATCTTAATAGAAAACGCAAATGCATGTAAAGTCGTTTTCATAAAAGATGTCCCGTGCATTGCTCTTATGTGAAACGCATAGGGTGTATTGTCACTCAAATCGCGGGACTTCTTTCATAAAAAGGACTCTATTTTGCGTGTCTGATCCCAGACCAAGCATCAAGGTTGGTTGACGCTATTACAATATCCGATATCGGTCTTAATAATCGATTTCATCGGCGGCATCGGTCTTTGTATCGGTTTGTATTTCTCGTCACTAAATATCAGCTGTGAAGGCACAGTAGGTAAATCAACATACTTGCGTTGTCTATGTAGATATATGTCTGTGTTTTATACATTTTAAAGAAAGTTTTGATAATATAGTTTCTGCCAAGTAATTTGCATGGAAATTTTTATTTATTGTGTATTTGGTATACTATAAATAGATTGAAATACTGACTAACTTATTTTTTATTTGACATTTATATTCAAATGTGTACTTGTTTGTTTATTTAACTGTTAGTTTTTAAAATCTTAGCACTCTCTCCGAGCCATGGAATTTCTTTTTAAAAACTTTAGTTAAGAAAAAGAAAACATACGGGGTGTAACTTGAGGGGTGTATCAAACGTTTCCCAGGGATGTGGGACCTAAATACTTAACAAAAAACCACCATGTATGTTTAGGAATATTTGGTAGTACTGCAGATATATGCGATTTTATGATTTATTTGAAAAAAAAAAACAGATTCTCAGATAAAATTTGGAAAAGTAGTAGCCTTACTACGTAGACCGTAGACCTAAAAGTAGTAGGTCTACGGTCGTGATTTTAGTGTAAGATTAGCTCAATAGACGGCCTTTAATATCATCTAACCACTGTAAATTTATTCAGAAAATCTAGATAAATCTAGACTAACTTTAAGGGGTCGTAAAAAACAGTTACATAACTTATTTTTCTATTCATATTACTACTTTAGTCCACTAGGTGGTTCGATAGACTAAGCGCTTTTTTATAATATAATATTTAC
This sequence comes from Stenoptilia bipunctidactyla, assembly GCA_944452665.1. Taxonomy (NCBI): domain Eukaryota; kingdom Metazoa; phylum Arthropoda; class Insecta; order Lepidoptera; family Pterophoridae; genus Stenoptilia; species Stenoptilia bipunctidactyla. The sequence continues at coordinate 38,112,027 of OX101721.1, forward strand.
AACAGTTTTGCTTGTACGTATTATCATGTAGGTATGAGCTCTTGGAACGCATTAACCAGAGACGCTGCTATTTTAAAATTTTCGGTAGGTACTGTAAAGCCATAAACGTGCATACACATATTTTATAACTACGTTATAACTTTCAATCTTCAAAGGCTGTTCATAAGAACAGTTCTCACTTGGCTCGGTGCAATATAATTTTGGCATTTTCATCAAATAATGCACGAATTATTTCAAAACCGTGCTCACCATTTACCGCTAAAAGCTGGTTGGAACTCCGTGTGAGCATGCAGAAAACTGGTTTTTCAAAGTACCTACATTCTGATAGTTTGTTACATTTTCGTACATACTTACACCAATAAATAAATTAAAATCTACTTACTGTAATGAGATATCCGAGGATTCAGGCGACTGGGACCACTCCATAAGTGGCCCCACGGGGTCAGACGCAATATAATGCTGCAGAGTAATATTGCACATCCTATCGCGCTATATATCCGTCTCGCTCACACGTTTTATGTGCCTTTATTAAAACAATTGGCCAGCCCTTTTTGGTATGTCCTTACCTTTGGAAAACATTTGCTTGTAGTTTTTTTGACATTCTTACACTTACTAAAAATACTGTACTACTACATAATATAAAACCCTGAGTTAAGTAGATAAATGGTTTTTCTGTTAACTGTTCTTTAAGTAAGCCAGATTTGTGGTTCCAGTCGACTGATTCAAAAATGTATTCAAGCTACTGACTCCGTGGTTCTAGTTTGGAGTGGTTCCAGTCGCTTGAATCCTCTGAATCCATACATTATTCACATTTAAATATTTATTTTTACAGATGACCTACAGCGTCACGTCCATAGTGAAAGTTATGTATTAGAAATAGGACTTTCATTTGGCACAGGTTTCGTTACTGGCCGCCACTAGGGCAAAGCTTTTTAACATCTGCCAAAAATATTACTAATATTATAAATGTGAAAGTTTGGATGCATGGATGTATGGATGTTTGTACCTCAATTACGATTTAGATGAAATTTGGCATAGTGATAGTGTACAGTCTGAAATACCACATATTCGAAATTGCGCGGGTAAAACCGAGCATAACAGCTAGTGAAATAAAAAAATAAAAATGTAGAAGTACCTATTTAACTTTTTTTCAAGTAAATAATAATAAACACAGCATTATGGCGCCCACAAATCTATTTAGTGCAACAGTGTAGGTACCCGTCATTCATTTTATTACTTTTCGTTCTGTGTTTTCCGTTTCTCCTGTGATCTTGTTTATCGAATACTTGGGGCAGGAAGAAATTAAGGATACTTACTTGATTTCTTCAGTACCGGATATTGAGAATCTACTTTATAAGGCATTGAAATCATATTGTTTGAAAACTATGGATTGATATGTGAGTACGGCGGTATTGCAAAGGCAGAGCAACGTTACTTTTAGTAAGTTTTTACTCGAACAACTCGACTTATGGATATATGTAGATTCCAAATGTCTTAAAACCTACAGTGACGAGTTGTTATTGAAAAACTGTCTCACGGTTATGCAATAATCTAGCCCAGGGACGTACGTCGTTAATAATTTTTTTAAGTTTTTTTTTGCATTTAAAATGCTCAATTATTCTTAAATAAATGAAAAATGTGATAAATAAAAATTACCCGACCAGGTTTTTTTTATTTATCACATTTTTCATTTATTTACGTACGTAGTTTTTTCCATGTTTAAAAATATTATATACTAAAAAGTTCTAAATGAAAAAAACTCTTAAGGATCTTTTTGACTAATGACCTCGTAGGCTGCAAACTGGACGGCAGCGACAGATTCAGCGAGAGCGACACGATAGAAAGTATGGAGTTTGTATGAAACCGCGACAAATCGCTCGAGCGCTCGCTGGCGTCGAGAACGGCCCAGATTCCCCGCGTTGCTGCCCGCGCCGCTGTCGCTGCCGTCCAGTTTGCAGCCTTACATACAAAAAATGACGCTGAATATCATCGCTCCGTTGATTTCAAATATCGGCACATTTTCATGAAGAAATAAACTCTTTCCTAAACTTACCTTCTTTGTCTGCAGTCTCGTCGTCTCTTGCGCTATCGTAGTTACAGGAACTATCCAACAGACTAGGAGTTGTTGCAAGTCGTTTCGCATACCTTGCAAAAACTTCAGAGTGGACTTGATGATTGGCGCACACCTACACTGATTAAGGTAAACTTATCAAGCAGGCGTAATTGAACAAAACAACTTTCCTGAAGCAGTATAAAAATTATTACATCTCCTACACAACTTACATTTATCATTTATTTGTTTATTCTTCGCTTATGGTCTACTTCCACGTCCAGAATTTCATGTTAAAAACGTATTGGTTGTGATAAACGGGACGTTGTGTTGTGACCGTCGAGTCTGCACCATGCTAGTTTGTTACAATTACCAAAATTATATTACTACGAGCGCTTGCCCGCGACTTCGTACACGCATAAACTCAAAAGTCCTATATTTTCCGTTCCCGTGGGAATTTCGGGAATTCCTTCCATAATACAAACAGACACTTATTAAGGAACCTTTACACCAAGTATCACATCCGTGCACTCTAGGAATAAGGTTTTTTCATACAAACTAAAACATCATATAGTTCCCGTTTCCGTGTGATTTTCGGGAATTCCTTTCATAAAACAACCAGTCACTTTTTGAAGAACCTTTATGCCAAGTATCGTATCCGTGCACTCAAGGAATAAAATTTTTCATACAAACTCAAAAGTCCTATATTACCCGTTCCCGTGGGAATTTCGGGAATTCCTTCCTTAGTGCACCTCTACATCCCCTAAAAAATGTACGTTCCAAATTTCAGCTCTCTACGCCCAGTAGTTACGGCTGTACATTGTCTGTCAGTCACTCAGTAACTCAGTCAGTAACGGAACAGTTTTATATATATTGATTAACGCTACGCGCTGGGCATTACTGGAACTTTTTGTATTTTTTGCTGCGTTCGAAATCAATTATGAAATGAAATGAATGGTATGATTCAACATAAGACCATCGAATGGCCGCTTAATGACGTCACAATTTTGTACGTATATATATATCTATAGTACCCTGAAAATTTTCAGCTTCTTTATTTTAAGAAATAGTTATAAAAGGTAAACAAGTTTTTAAAAACATCATTGTATAGGTATGTATTTGGCTCAATAATTCTCTTCAGATATTGAATTATCAAAGCGCATCCATAATATTTTTCATACTTTGTGATACCAGTTGAGAAAAAAATTATGCCTGGTAGTTCTTATATGTAATCTGAGAGAAAAATTAATCAATATTTGATTACCTATCAAATCATTACATCTAAAACTTGAAGTTTAAATAGTAATTAATCATCTAACTTTATAATTGCAATTTCAAAAATATTGTGTGATTATGCCACAGTAATGTCGTATAATAATTTTATTGAATATGTTTTGGTAGATATTTCATAAATACTTGCCACACTTAAGAAAGTTTCGCACAGCTCGTTTTCTTCAACGGCTTTGATTTTTGTATTCCACCGAATAAGTTTTTGCACATTTGCTTACTTTGCTGTGCGTTTTGTGTCTCTAAATACTTTTATTAGTGTTTTCTGTTACTTTTTAGTGACATAGTGAGTTAAGAAAAGGAATTGCCTTGATTTTAAATGACTGTTGCAAGGAGGTGAACCATTTGTTGTGTGGCAAAAGCATTGAGTTTGACGAAGATGACCCAAACAAATCTATGGGCTTTAATTATTATATCAAACACAAATATAAAAATAAATATTGAATAGTCTGACATGCATTTTTTTATTGCTCCTAACTCCCATAGCATCATGCTTTGTGAAGTTTATTTTAACTTATTACTATTGCGCAGTTTAAATTTGATTCGTTGCCTACGTAACAATACGAATCAAATTATAATTGCGCAATAGTAATAACTTATACTACAAATTTCTGAAAATTTGAAAGTGTTGCGGTACGGCCGGGCTGCATTCTAGGGATGTTTTGGTAAAAAAGGTTCCTGGACTGTATGGCGCTAAAGTGCAAAAACCTCGAGATAGTCATCTATACTTTAGTACTTATATTTATCTATGGTCTGCACTGTCACTTAACGAAGTTGGTGCAAGATTATAGGGCCGAAGTGCCCTGTTTTTTTCAAGGGTAGTAAAAGGGTAGTAAGGTATAATTTCAAATAGTCTACCCTTTGAACCACTACTGAGGCAAATTATTGCGTCAATATTCAATGCATTGAAATAGTTTCTAATTATGGCAGTGAATGCCTTTTTTACGACGACACAATGGTAACACAATCATATATATAAATTAGATAGATGTGGAATAAGTAGTTAAGTCTATATAGCATTAATATTCAGTCGGCAATCCGTTAAATTGCAATTCCATTGTGAGAGTTTATCTGGCTAGCAACCGCTTTCTACGAAGAGTTTATAAAATCATATATAAATAATGCTATTAAATCAGCATATTCAAGATGATATGTTGCTTCTAACTTTATACAACTCATATAAGTAATTCTTACTGATATCTTACTTAAGTTTAATAACTTTTCATAGTTAACAATTGGTGCCTTATAATGAAAATGTTCGACCGCTATTCGTGCTTTGGAAGTAAATATATCATTCGGTCCCGGGTGCTGTACTTACTGTTGTCGATGGGTTTTTTTCAATTTTCGGCACCCTGAACTGCGCGAGCTTGAATCTTTCAAGATATAAAATATGATGGGATCTGAAGACTACTTTCCATTGAGTAGGTACATTCTCAGACTGTTTTTTGTACAAAAAAATTACCCGATTAGGTTGTGATCCAAATCTACCAAAAAATTTTGTAAATAATTCTCATGATGTTTCAGATACTTTGCGATGGTGTTTCACGCGAAACATATCTATGCATTTTAAGCTGACTGTTTGAAAGTGAATTATTGAACTCACAACCTTTATTTACAAATACACACACCTTTATCCTCGCGCAGACAAAACGTCCATCCTTAGGTAGTTTTACAGGTTTTCCCGCCAACCCTTTATACTTAATACATTCACGGAGGTATTCTAGTAACATTTTAACATTTAATATTTTTTCTGTAAACCTTATAGGTGCTAGAATACCTCCGTCAAGGTCGGTAATTAACGGGTTGGCGGGACACCCTGTATAGTAGCGTACTCGTATATACCAAAAAGTTGAACAAATCGCTTTTATAGTTCTTTTTTGGTATGGATCGCCAAGATGTAGAACCTGATATTCCGTTGTCCCCGATGTTTTAAGCGTCAAATGAATAGGTGAGTTGAAGATTTAGGTAGGTAGGTGTAATGTAACGCCTTAGGGTGTAACCACAATAATCGGGCGACTGGTCTGGTAGCTGTCGTCCATCGACGGACACCGTTCGACTAACCAATCAATCAATTCCATCGATCGACATTGATCGGCGGTCAGTCGACGTCAGTTTCTTTCGAAATGTTTTCAGAAGAGGACTTGTTGTTGTTGTCTAGTACGATGTTTTACTCGTGCTATTATAACGGAGACGTAAACGCAGAAAAATTTGGGTTTTTTAAAGCACCAAGATCACTTATCTTATCCAAATGATATTTAAGTAGTAGCAGTTTTTTGAATGCTTTATGAATCAATAACAGTGATATTGAAATTTGTTAAATATGGTGGCTCCTGCAATAGCATAATTAGACACAAATTGCAGACAATCAATTTCACCTATGAATCGGTTACTTATAACACTCCGATTTCTAGCCAGTGGTGATTCATATCAAAGGGAAAACAGTAAAAACATTTAAAATTACGCAATCTTGTATAATTCTAAAAGTAAATGAAGTTATTTAAACCTAAAAGTGTGATTTATTTATTGAACTGTCGCAGCTTAGGTAGCAGAAGATAAAAAAAGTTATTTCCGTTTTCCTAAAAAATAATATAGGTGTACACAAATTTATACCAAAAAGAAGAAATACATTTATTTAAATGGTAACCCGAAAAACACAAACGTCATTCAGAAAAAAAATTGCTCCAAAAAATAAAGTTTAAAAACTAAACACGCTCTAAAAAGTAGGAAACAAGTAATAGTCTTTGCAGAAATATTTATGTATATTTAAACGTCATGCTAATAGAGATATGTTTAAAGGATAGCCATGTTGATAACTTTTATGTTTATTTTAGTATTATAATGAATCCGTTTTGTTACGTGATCGTATGCCACCGGATATCCTTAAAACTTATGTCTATAATCTCTCTAGACCGTCGATCGATTGATGTGGTAACATCCTTAGCCTTCATGATAACTACCCACTATATGGAAGAGAAACGTCGCATGCTTTTGAAGTAGCATAGCTTGTTCAAATCTTGTTCAAAAAAAACCCAAAGACATAAACCTTGCAAAGTTTGCCTAGGGTCAGGTCAATAAATGTAAAAAAAGTGTCTGTAGAAAGCTGGTTAGGGTCTATGGCTTAAACTACAGTCAGCTCGGCTAAATACAAATGATATGTAGAGACAGATCTAAAGATAAGGCATCATAATTAGTACGTTTGTGCATCTCGTATTGTAAAATAATGAATGCCATTAAAATGCAACTACAATGCAATGGAACATGTACAAGAGATTATGGACGTTATGCATTCATTATATTTTGGCTAAGAAATAACATCCCCGGCTAAATAAAAAGCAGCTTTGCAATCATATTCTCATACATAGTTTGTATTATATTGAGATTAGGGAGGTAGAGTCACAAGCTTTGGAAACTTTTCTTTGGCCTGTTCTTTGTCTTATATATAAAAATACTCAAGAACTTCAATAACAACTTTATTAATCACTTTATATCGCACAAAAGCGCAACACCGCGCAGGGTCCAGTGCCTCGGATTGCTGTCGGTCTCGAAGTCTATGGAGCCCACGTATTTGCTGTCGGTGCGCTGCGGCTTGCGGTAGATCGGGCACTCGTAGAGCCGCGGGTCCTTCCCGGCTGTCGTGTTGATAGCGAAGATGTAGATTACTGGCATCTGCTCGTAGAGAACTTTGGGTTTCGACTCTATTAGTTTGCCGGTTTTCCTGTCAAGTGACGCACCTGAAAAATATTTGCAATATTATAATAACTTCTCATTGAGATATTAGTACTGCATATAGAGAGGACATCCCATAAAAATTTTTCAGCCTCGAGTTAGGGCTTTCTGCCGAAACTACTCGGATAAGTTCATGTGTGGGCGGGCGCTTGTCACAACAATTAAATACGTTTGTGTTTTCTGTTGAATATTTTTCAAATATGCCTTTATGTGTGCTAAGTCACTGTTTGAACAGTACCCGAAATACATATAAATCCAAACGAGTCTCTTTTCACGTGTCATAACTCAAATATCTATTTAAAAAGCAATTTGTACCTAGCTATTTCACCAAGTTTTTTTGAATTGCATAGAGTAAAAAAAATATTGATTTAGGGCAGAAGGGACAATGATAACGGATTTTTAATTTGGGTACAGTTTGATTGAGGATTTCCGTAGACAAGTTAAAATGCTTAAAATTACCTGACATTTGAACAATTTCCAGCAAAGTATCTAAACTTACAATTTTTTCCAAAAATGTATTTTCTTCGTTTTGTATAAAATAGCTGAGGTTTTGAGAAGTAAAATGATGGTAAAAAAATATCAAATTCCAATTTATTTAATCTGTCTATTTTTAGTTCAATATTTTTATATTATACCTTTACTATTCCTTCGGTTTATCACAGGGTTTGGAAAATCGGCTTATTATTTTATAGCTCTATAGTACCGTTTGGAGTAGACATTGCATCCTTATCGTTACTTACAAGTTAAGTGCAATGCTACGAAAAACTTAATCATTTTAAAAAACTTTCGTCTATGTAAAGTAAATATTTCAATGTCAAATTTATTAGGTAGAACACAAGAAGAATATTGCGTACTCTTTCTGGCAAATATACAACGTGTAACAAAATGGAGAGATAAAATTTAAGGGTTAGCTTCCATACCATAATAGAATATATAGTAAAAAAAATTGCATGATCAGTGCTGGTATAGTCTTTCATTCAAAATTTAACTAATTATTTCACAACAAAATATTTTGACAACCCTAGTCAACCTAATAAGCTAAAAAAGACTTGTGCCGCATTCAGTGACATTATGACCTTTTCCGCACCGGCTGAACTTTTTAGTATCTGTCTTAGTTACCCATCACTTTATTTTACGCCATCTGTTATCGAATAGATTTCATCAAAGCTAACAGCTGTTTTTAGGGTTGACACTTAGATATTTCGATCTAAACTTTAACTTGTTTTTCGGCTGAACCGTAAGGATATTAGACAAATTGATGTAACTGTTACTTTTAAACTACATCATCAAACATACAATCCCTTTAAGTATTATCTCTTCATTATATTACACGTTGTATATACAGGGTGACTGGTACCAAACCCGCCATAGCAAATTAGCATATAGAGGAGGTCATTTGCTAATTATTGGACCTTACTTTCCCTAACTAAAGTTTTATACTTTAGGAGATATGTCAATTTTTATACATTATTGAGATTTTTCCAAAATTTGACCTTAAAGCATTCGTAACTTTATTTTTCGTCATTAGTTTAGAGTTTTTTTATTATTTCTTGGTAGTCATTAACATTTGTGAATAAAATACGTCGGAACTTCCCTCAAACTAGGGTTAAAAAATAAGACGCTTATGCTTTTAAAAAAAATCAATAAAGAAAAATTACTTTGCGATCAAATTCAACCGGAAATAATAAAAAAACTACGGCGTTTTAATAATTTATTCTACTCTAAATTAGTTCTCTAGTTTGTCACCTTACCAACGGTACTAAATTTGCAACGGAAAGTTTGATTCGCTAAACATCGGTAGGATTTTCAGGTCAACCAGTCATTTTGATCAAAAATAGTGAAGGTCCCAACGACAGGATAAAGCTAATTTAGCAAAGTAGTTTTTGCAAATTTATGAGTAGGTATTAGATAATAGAAATTGAGTGCTTAGTGTACTTAATTTTTTTTTTTACTTTTACCATGTAAAGCAAGAAATCAGGAAAAGATATCGAGCATCAAAAGAAAAATTTAAATAGAGTTGAAACTAAAAATTCTGCTCGAATTGCTGCCCGCAATTTCTGATACATGCCCGATATCTTTTCCTAATTTCTGTGGTGGTAAGACTGAGCCTAATTTCTTCTTTCATAACAGAAAACGCATTATTAATTTTTTGAATTAACTCATCTTTTGTAGTTACTTCTTCATTGTAGACCAACTCTTTTCATTTGCAATGACAGTTTCAATGACTTTTAGACGTCAAATGAAAAAGATGAGGTCGGACCCATCTCTATGACATTTAAGTTGTTGTCATATATGCTTTTCCTTTCCGTTTCGTGTGCTTTCACAAATAGTTGAGTAGACACAGGTATAAATAAATAAGACATTTCGTTTTAAAATGCCGGGATACACAAGGGAAGAATACGCCGACATGCTGCTGGCGTATGGTGCTGCACACAGACACGCCCGCAAAGCGCGGCGAATTTACCAGGAGCGATATCCAAATAGACGCTTACCTGACCGTGACACATTTCCTACCACATATCGTCGGTTTAGAGAAACGGGTAACTTGAACGTCAGGGTACCCCAAGCAGCTGTGCGACAATTACCTGTTGAAATTGATCAGCAGATTTTGGCAGCTTTTGAAGAAGATCCCACGACTAGCACCAGAGTGGTAGCTGCCGCTTTGGGCGTCAGCCAGTGGAAAGTCTGGTCAGTGATGCATGGGGACCATCAACACCCGTATCATTACACGCCAGTTCAAGGTAATTTTGAGTTTATTTATGTACCTACTTACACTAAAGCGACCAGTGTTATCTTTAGAATTAAAGAAATTATTAATATTACGACGAGCTTCGATGTAACATAATCCAAATCAAATTTTGTCTTTAGAATAACATTTACGTAAATAATTAACAAATGGAGTGTTGGCAGGGCTTGAAAATGGCGACTACGAAAGGAGGTTGAATTTCTGTCGCCTCGTTCTTCACACCGATGTCGACGACCCAACATTTCTGGAGCGTATCCTTTGGACCGACGAGTCACAGTTCACCCGAGAAGGCATCACCAATTTCCACAATCTGCACCACTGGTCCCATGATAACCCCCATAAAAAGAGGGTTACATCGGTCCAGCGGAAATTTTCTGTTAATGTGTGGGCCTGCGTTATTGGTCGTAATATCTTTGGACCCTATTTCCTACCAGACATTTTAAATGGGGGAAATTATTTAGAATTTTTAAGGGACGTCTTGCCTGATCTGCTGTTGGATGGAATAACCGACGACACGCCCATTGTGTTTCAACACGATGGGTGCCCGGCGCATTTCAGGCTGGACGTCCGAGAACTTTTAAATAGTTCATTCCCCGATTCATGGATCGGTAGAGGTGGGCCAATTGAATGGCCAGCTCGGTCGCCAGACTTGACACCTCTCGATTTCTACGTTTGGGGCCGGGCCAAAGAGTTGGTCTACAATGAAGAAGTAACCACAAAAGATGAGTTAATTCAAAATTAATAATGCATTTTCTGTTATGAAACAAGAAATTAGACTCAGTCTTACCACCACGGAAATTAGGAAAAGATATCGGGCATGTATCAGAAATCGCGGGCAGCAATTCGAGCAGAATTTTTAGTTTTAACTCTATTTAAATTTTTCTTTTGATGCTCGATATCTTTTCCTGATTTCTTGCTTTACATGGTAAAAGTAAAAAAAAAAATTAAGTACACTAAGCACTCAATTTCTATTATCTAATACCTACTCATAAATTTGCAAAAACTACTTTGCTAAATTAGCTTTATCCTGTCGTTGGGACCTTCACTATTTTTGATCAAAATGACTGGTTGACCTGAAAATCCTACCGATGTTTAGCGAATCAAACTTTCCGTTGCAAATTTAGTACCGTTGGTAAGGTGACAAACTAGAGAACTAATTTAGAGTAGAATAAATTATTAAAACGCCGTAGTTTTTTTATTATTTCCGGTTGAATTTGATCGCAAAGTAATTTTTCTTTATTGATTTTTTTTAAAAGCATAAGCGTCTTATTTTTTAACCCTAGTTTGAGGGAAGTTCCGACGTATTTTATTCACAAATGTTAATGACTACCAAGAAATAATAAAAAAACTCTAAACTAATGACGAAAAATAAAGTTACGAATGCTTTAAGGTCAAATTTTGGAAAAATCTCAATAATGTATAAAAATTGACATATCTCCTAAAGTATAAAACTTTAGTTAGGGAAAGTAAGGTCCAATAATTAGCAAATGACCTCCTCTATATGCTAATTTGCTATGGCGGGTTTGGTACCAGTCACCCTGTATATAAAACTTAAAAAAACTTAAAAACTACAAAAATCAATGAAAATTAACAAAAAATTAATGAAAAAAAAACTGAATAAAATTAAATGAATTCATTCCATTTTATATTCCTTCAAATAAAATAGGTAAAAAATCTGTTCACTTCTGCAATGTTAATCTATGATGATGATACGTAATTTCAATACCATGACAAAATTGTTCATTTAAAGCGACCTAGCTCTGTTTTTTTTTAAAGTTTGATTGGACGTTATCGCTAGATTTAGCGCTGCAGCTGCTGCAGAGCCGAATTCAGTCCATGCCGCGCATGCTCGTCATAAAAATGTAAAACATTTATCGTTCAAGATAGCTTCTCTATCATCATCAGCATCTCAGCCCGCGCTAGTCCACTTCTCTATACGTGGTACTAATATCTCAAATCTCAATGTAACTTCCTAGTTCGTTTTTTAACCCGCGTTTCTAAAATTACTAGATAAATTTGGAAAATTCTTTAAAGTTGAATAAGGTTTTCCGTTATATTTTATTCATCGTGCAAATACCGGGCGTATTCCAAGGGTTGGTTCTATAATTAAAATAGTTTGTTTCAACCTTACTCTATGACCTCCCAACAGGTGCAATAAAATATAACTCTGTACATACAATCGAGTTAAATTTATTCAAAATTGACATCAAAAACTGACAATCTTGTGTCAGTTTGCGTTATTGAGCATAGATCATGGAATTAATAAGTACTACGTACGTAGTACCTATTAATTCCATGGCATAGATATAGTTTTTTTGCGGATTTATCAAACACTTTACTTTTTTATAACGAAACGATTCTACTTTCTTCTGAAAACCAACCAACAATGTTTTTACAAATAAAATAAATCTTCTTGGTATCTCAAATATACCTTCTAAAAAGAGGCCATGCACGTAGACACCTTCTGCAGGTGGTTCATGGATGTCCTCCTTGTTCTGCTTCGTGATGTGGTTCTGCAGAACCACGGAGTCCAATGCCCAGCCTTTGTGTCCACGAGTCACCTCCTTTAAACATACATTACTTGGGTTAAGTAACTTAAGAAACTCAAATCTTCTAGTAAAGCCTGTATACTTCTGGTTTTGGTTTACTGTTAGGTTTAGTCAACTAAGTTCAAGTTTTTTATAAACCCTCTACTCGTACGAGTGTTTCATTTAAATTACAAAGAAAATTAAAATTACAAATTATTGCTTTAATCGCCGTAACTAAAATTTGATAATGATTAAGTTCCGACTAATATAACATGAATTTTTTTTATTGATTGTTTCATGAAAACAACTGTTCCGTTACTGACTGAGTGACTGACAGACAACGTACAGCCATAAACACTGGGAATAGAGAGCTGAAATTTGGAACATACATTCCTTAAGGACTACAGGGAAGCACTAAGGAAGGGATTCCTAAAATTCCCACGGGAACTGGGACTATTGGACTTTTTATTTTGTATGAAAAACTTGATTCCTTAAGTGCACGGATGTGATAAGTGGTATAATGGTTTTTCAATAAGTGACAAGTTGTTTAATGAAAGGTATTCCCGAAATTCTCACGGGACGAGAAATAAAGAACTTTTTAATTTGTATGAAAAATATTATTTCTTGAGTGCACGGATGTGGAACTTGGTACAAAGGTAATGCAATTGGTGTCTGGTTGTATTATTTAAGGAATTCCCGAAGTTCCAACGGGAAAGGGAAATATAGAACTTTTTAGTTTGTATGAAAAATCTTATCATCGACATCCGTTTTCCTTGAGTGCACCGATGTGATACACTTAGTATCAAGGTTGTTCTATGGGTGTTTGGTTGTATTATGCAAGGAATTCCCGAAATTCCCACGGGAACGAGAAATATAGAATTTTAAAATTAGATTTTTACTAGCGCGTACGAAATTGCGGGAAAAAGCTCGTATCTAATACAGATGCATTTAAAGTATTGTAAAATTACTGGACAAAGACCTGTTATTTGAACCCTAGAAGGATGTTTACGTTTCATTGATTGTTTTATACCATGGCTGACAAGGCGTTTATTGTTGTATGAGTACTCTGTATGGTGCATGTACGGAAGAGCACAAATGTTGTACAAAGAATGTAGGCATGATTACTTGTCGCATAGCTGTTAGAAATCCTTGAGGATTAAAGAATCCTGTCATCCAGAAAGCATGAGGTCGGCCATTTTTCAACCATGCGCGGTATTGTTGTTCCCGCTCCAGCAGCTCGGTGTACCAGAAGCCGAGAGTTGCAGATTCCCAAGAAACCTTAAAAGAGATAAGTAATAAATAAAATCCCCAGACAATCACAACAACTACATGACCTTAAAGTAAGCAAAGCTTGTGTTATGAGATACCATGTAGCGAACTATTGAAAATCGACATTTAAATATTTTTATAAAAATTGCTGATTATTTGGCATTAAAGGTCAAATTTTGAAATTAGTGCGCTTTTTTGTAGGCTGTTTTACAGTGAAATCAGTTGGAAAAGACAGGTGATACACGCCTTTAACGGATCTAGATCGACTTAACCAGTAACCCTGTAAAGATAAACGCCCAGACCCGAATCTTTTTTTTTTCTTGTTCCGTGCGGGAATCGAACCCGCACCACTGGCGTAGTGGCGTCTGAGTCAGAAAGGTTTACTCCATCACCAAAATGGTCGACAAATAATGGAGCTTAATTTTATATTTATATCTGTTAATTATTATCATTACCACCCAGAACACGCCAAATGCTACACAAAAGGTACTGTGCTGCCCACATCTAGCTTTTACAGGCTACTTTGACTATATCATCAGTGCACCTTGCGGGTCTTGCAGTACTTGGTAGCAACTCGAGAACCGCATGCCCCAGCGGACATCCGTTTTGCGAGCTATGTGACCCCCCCATTGCCACTTCAACTTTGCTACCCTTTTGGCTATGTCGATAACTTTGGCATTGGAGAGTTTAATGCCAGGAAACTCCTTTAAGAACAGTATCTATTGCCCACAGAGTAACTTTGATCTTTAAGACTCATAAATAGAGACCACCGGATCACTGACTTCATTGCCGCCATTGAATTAGAACTTTATCTTTAAGTTGCACTTACCTTCAACCATTTTTGTGGTATTCGGGCATCGTACATAGCATCTAATGAATCTCTAAGACCTTGACTCATGACGATAGTTCCATCGATAGCTAGTTTAAGATCACAAAGTGTGTTGAAAACGGTTTTTATCACCCGCTGTATTCTATCGATCTCTTGTCTGTAATAAAAAAATCCATTAGAATCAGCAAGAATAGCATTATTATTTTTTTATTGAAAAAGTCCTATTAATTCTTAATTTGTGAGAAGTGTCAATATTACCTAACAAATATGTTCATTGGCAAAAATGCTCCCATTTTTTGTAAAGCTTCTCTCACTTCGAAAGAAATGTATTGTTTCGGCAATTTTTCCAACATATCTTCAGCTAAACGATACACAATACTTTCTCTAGTTTCTCCGCCTTGACTACCACCTTCTTTTGGCTGAACGCTTAAAATTGTATCCAAGATATCTTTTGCACTATTAATTTGGTAAGTTATATCAGCATTACCATGCAGACCGAACACTTCGGGTGTATCCGTCAGAGGCAGTTGGTTTATGTAGTCAACGTAACCTTGTAAGTTCCTTGTCTGTGGTACTTTGTAACCCTTATAAAATTCAAATCCGGGTCGAAGTAAGACATCGCAAAACCAAACATTAGTAAATGTCGTTAATAATCTTTTGTCGAAATCGTCCGTTACTCGGCCTCCATACTGCACTTCACCCAGCATATAGCAAATAGTTGGCCAAGATATACCCTTTTTAGGGTCGATTTCATCTAAATGGTTCTGAATAAATTGAACGCTTGCTGCATAGTCTGCTTGATTGAACTCATAGGGAATATTCCATCCTAGTGGACCAAACTTCCTTCTTTCTTGTACGATTGTGTGTAGAAACGCCACGGCATACAAGAGTGGTGGCCATTGAGGTAAACATGAATAATCTAGTGAATCTTGTGTTATGTTCTGATAAGTTCTTTTCATACTGGCTCTTATACCCTGAGGTGGTTCGTTGGTAAATTTAATCGCCATCTGTAAGAGACCTATAGGGAATTCTGTATGTACTTCTGTGGTAAGCCATAGTCGGAATGATTCCTGTATATGCTCTGTTTCAATAAGGGCATCCATGGCCTCTATACAGAATGGCAAAGATAAATGAATATTTTGAAGTAAAACCCAACCACCGTCATTCATAG
This sequence comes from Stenoptilia bipunctidactyla, assembly GCA_944452665.1. Classification (NCBI taxonomy): domain Eukaryota; kingdom Metazoa; phylum Arthropoda; class Insecta; order Lepidoptera; family Pterophoridae; genus Stenoptilia; species Stenoptilia bipunctidactyla. The sequence goes on from OX101721.1 coordinate 38,127,633, forward strand.
AGTCTGATATCATTTGGCGAGCTACAATTTCTTGTCCTTGTCCCATTGAGACGGCTTTTAGAGCTAAAACATTAATAAATATAATAATAATATTTTATTTTATTTTAAAATAAATTAGTCATTAAATCTAGTCTAAGAGAAATCTACTCTTCTACCACTACTGAATGCTTGTTTACCTATTTCTTTTTGTTTCGCCAAAGCAGCTATTTGAGTTGATGGATCTGAACCAATAGAAAGTATACAAATTAATGGCGTTCTTGGTTCAGACTCATCCCAAGTAGCTTCTAAATTTAAAATGAGACCTTCACCGTATTCAGGTCCCAACGAGTCTGTTAAAAAAGAAAGAATGCAAGTTATGTAGTTATCACTATCATGATGATGTTAATCAGTAACAAATGAAATTTATTTCTAACAATAGAACGAACCAACGATATATTTTCTTGCTTGTGATAAGGTTCTGTCAGGGCTCCAAGATCTTATCAAAAGTAACTTCCTGAATACGTCTAGGCTCTCCTGATAACCACTAGGTATAGTTTCTTCTTCAGGTTTTGCCTTTTCGTACCAAACACGCCATTCCTTTTCATTCGACGATATCTGTATTTTTATTAACTTTAATAATTAATTCTGATCAAAGTCAATTTAGAATTCTAATATAATTAAATAAACATAAATAATTATTACCCTAGATAAAACATCGGTAAAAGTTTTTAATTTGCTAATTTCAACTAAATTTAACCAGGTTATGTCTAATATCCACCGAAAAGGTTTTGGTGTTACAGCATTGAGGTCTAATGAAGCTCCGCCTTTGACAAAAGCCATGAACTCGTCATGTGAAATTAGTGCCCGTTGGCAATCAATCTTCATGGCCAGCATTAGTGTAAATAATGCCTTATGTCTTTCATATAAACTTCTTAAAGTAAACGCCCAGACTTCATGAGTAAGATATTTTAAAATAATTTGGATTCTTTCTTCCGCTACGTTACTTTTCACAGATTTAGTAATTGAATTATCAAATATGTTCAAAAACTGTTTGAGTGAATTTTGATACATAATGTTTACATTGCTCATTTCAACAATCAAGAAGTACAAAATTGAGCCCCGCGCTGCAACAGCTCTGAATTCTTCTCTTGCTTTAATAATTTTCTTTTCAGTTACTTCTGCGACTTTGAGTTTTTCATTTACTTCTTCTGCAGTCGTCTTTGTTATTTGTAAAACATGTATCAGAGCTTCGTCGTCAACTAAAGAACCTACAGAGGATGTTAAACGGCAAAGTAAGTTGCTCTCTAATTCTTTCATATTACGTTGATTTTTCATGACAGATTCAAACAAAGCTACTCTTTCTTCTTCTAAATCTGATTTCTCCATAAGAATGACTCTTCCTAGGAGTTGATCTTCAAGGCCTTGCATCGTTACAGTAAAGTCAATGATTGAAGTTTTGGCGCTGATTTCTGGAGAATATGGAGGATTTGGCAACTTTGTAGTTATATACAACATGAAACCTGGCATCACATCACATTCTTTATCTCCAACAATAACCTTTTCAATTGAACCCGACTTGATGAAGTTTTTCTCTAGAACATTATCTATAACAGGATCCAGGTCAACTCCAACATCTTCTATTAACAATGGTCTACCTAATGAAAGACTATCCTCAAGATGAGTTCTAAAGTACTTATGGTTAAGAGAAGTTATTTGTAGTTCATTAGAGCCCTCCTTATTTTTTATCCAGTTTTTGCCTTGACTTTGAGGATCTACTAGAAGAGGATAGGAACTAGATTTTGTGACAATAAGAGCATTTTGTACAGAGAGTTCATCATTAGGCAATCCTTGTAATGTCCATTCTGATATTGTAGCACTTTCTACTAACATATTTGTAATATTCAAATTTTCTGTTACAGGGATATGTTTACTTTGAAGGATTCCCATCCATGTATTGAATAAACTGTTTCTAAATTCTTGATTATACGGCCCACAGTAAGATAGAAAACCAGTGGCTAAAATGACATCTCCAACCAGCCTACCAAGTTGTTCCTTAAAATCTTTGCTCTGCTGAGTCCAACGTATTTTTTCTCCACCCAATCCATTGATCAATGCAGTAGCAGCAGTCATTTTTCTTAAACATACGTTTGCAGCATCTGTAAGTTGCTGTTTTTCTGAAACTGCAGACTCGTATTGATCTTTTACTTTCTTTAAAGACATCTCTCGTTCTTCTAATTGTCGTTCAGCAGATTCTAAATCCTCCATAGCAACCTAAAAAACATTTGAGGTTTAAAGTAACACATCTTAAAATTCGATAAAATATTGTATTGAAAAACATACCTTGAGTCTAGCCTCCTGAAGCATTAGACTGGCTTTTAGGGGTAAGACTTCTTTGTTAACACTATGGAAGAATGCCATAGCCTTTGTCCATGACAACAAACCAGCCACATCACCGCAAACTCTCTTAGCAGTATCCATGTTATAATCTTCCATTTCAAAGTATGGTAATAAATGCTCCACCATTTCGTTGTTTATTATATCTTTTGGGTAATTTTGCAATTGTAACAGAAAAGTTGTACTTGCCATCATCTGTAAAAAGAAAAAAAATCATAATTTGGTGTGTAGGTATTAGTTAATTTATATTAAAGGTTAAAATTGTGGTACTAATATATTCTTATATTTTATAACAAAGATTTTTATCAATAAGAGTTACTTGGAAGAAATCATCTTTAGTGTTAATGTTGGACAAATTGCGTTAACGAGGATATTTTTTCTTATTTTTTATTTAATACCTTTAAAGATTCTGCCCATGAAGGTTTAGGGCAAGGAGCAGTAGTATCTGATATCAGAGGGTGCAGTCTCCGCTGAAATAGAATCAGTACACAATCCATGATCCTCATGATCAAATGTGGTGGTCTTCCCAACTTTCTAACCGTTGCTATATGGGCTGGTTTAATTGTGTTTAATGCAGCTTCTGCTTCTTCTAAGGCCGGTTTAGCTGCTTCTAGTTTTATTTCAGCTTTTTCTTTTTCTTCGGCAATAAAAGCTACTAATGCTTCGGCTTTTTCCTTTACTATTTGAACTTGATTTTTCACAATTTCTGCCTGCATAGCTCGTTCAGTCACCTCTGTGAGTACACGATCAGCTTTTTCAGACGCCAATGCTAAATCTTGTTCCATAACAGCCAAGTCCTTTTTCAAAACTTCTACGGATATCGAGGCTTCACGTAACTTTTCTAATCCAGTATCCATTCTCAGAGCTCCATCTCCCAGCTCTTTTTGTTTTAATTGATATATAGTTTTATAACCACCAATGAAACTGAGATATGATTTAGGTGTAACATGTGAAGAACGACGAAATCTTTGGAAATACTCGGCGGACACCTGTGAAACAACATCTTGTATGGTACCTAACACTGTTACCAATTCTTTTTTCACTTCTTTTGTACATTCTATTTCAAACCCTGTAAGGAAATGATCAGCAACTGAAACAAGCGCATCTTTGGGCCATGGCTGGAACCAATCGATTGTGCATCCTGATATGAGGGCAGGAAAACGTTGGGCGCGATTTCTGAAAGCTTCGCTTACCTAAAATAGAGTGACAATTAATAACGTGTTCTTAATAAGATGTTTCTGATAACTACATTAATGTTTTTTGTGATGTTACTTACAGGTGAAAAACATAAAACTACATGCAAGTTTTGACAGGTTCTGTTAAGAAAGTATTCCATAACTAATTCATTAGTAAGACTTCTCTTTTGGTTTTCCCGTTTCATGATAGGTGTCAATTCTGATATTATTTCCTGTTGTTCATCCTTGGTAAACAAATTCGAAATTACTCCGGAGGATAAGATATTATTTAAATACTCAAGGAATCCTTCCTCTTTTATATCTAAGTCAGTGAATATAAAAGTTGTTCCTTTGCCTTGAACTCCACAAGATCTGTACAGCAATTTCAGATCTTCTAGGAAATTCCCAACATTATAAGACCTTGTTAAAGCAATCTGGAATGATCTATAACCTGCTATAAACGTCGATAGCTTTGTTAATGACTGCTTCCCTGAACCACCAACACCGACAAGCATTACATTTCCCCTTGGATGTCTTATGACTCTGGATATCTTAACCAAATGCAACATAGCATCTGGGAAGAATACAAGGTCCATCCCAGAACCACGGACCATTTCATTAAATTGTGATAAAAACATTTCTAAACGTTCCCTTAGTTCACTATAGTCAAAAACTGGTTCATAAACCTTTGGCAACTCCATGTCTGTGTCCTCACCTTCTTCGCCAGTAGGTTCAGGTGCGTCTCTGGAAAAATATCGTGATAGTTTAATAATATTACTATTTCTTAATAATCAGTTCATTCAGAAAATGAAAAGCCCTCTTAAAATGTAATTAAAAAATCTAATAAATTTTGTAAGAGTTTTAAATATATTTTTTCCGTTACTGTTTGATAATTGATATTAAATACATGTTAACAGTGGGTAAAATAAGTGAAAGACTTATGATTTATTTTCTATCGATGGTAGGATGGATTAGTCGAAGTCGATCGACAGATTTTACTAGACCAAAAACCAGTCGACGTCGATCGATTAGTGTGGTAATGTAACACCCTAATATTATAAATGTGAAAGTTTGGATGTATGGATGTTTGTTCAAAAATCACGGCAGAACGGCTCAACGGATTTGTATGACATTTGGCATAGTGATAGGTCAGGAATAGCACGTAGGCTACTTATGGTATTCGAAATTTTGTGGGTAACGCCTCGCGAAACATTTTTATTTTTTAAGCTATTGCATAGCTTCTGTCGCGGGCCTTGAGCGTGGGGACTGACCCCACTCCGACCGGCACAGCGGTGACACTTTGATTTCATAACTTTACATGCGGGCTTTAATAAACAATCAGTGCCATCTACTAGGAACTTGTGGAACTTCATATTAGATCAAACATTACTGCATTAATAAAATAAATAAATAATTATAATTGCATAAGTTGATAAAAATGCTATGCAATAGCTTTACCGCGGCAGTCTCCGAGTACCACACGCCTTTTTTTTGTATTTTATAAAATTACCTCATAAAATCTACAAATACTGGTTCTTTCTCCATCATTTTCTTATACTCAACTCCAAGTAGTTCTTCAGCCGTTGAATACAATGTCTTATTGAACCAATCCTTATCTTTTTCATGAGTTAAACGATCGGAAAATACTCTTAGACACTCATGTTTCCAAAGAAGCATCAAACACTTTTCAGATTCTATGACTGTTGCTAATGTTCCTACCATACCCTGCCAAACTCGAGATAAGTCCCTTAAAGAAAATACGTAATGAAACTTGGCTGGCGTTGGCAATAAATTTTGTCTGGTTCTCATCCACAATTCTCTTGTCATTGGAATAACTTTTTTTATCAAAGTACGAACATCAGCAGGAAATCCTCTTTTTGCATTGTAATGACCTTCGCCAATTACTCTAAAGATTTTGTCAATAGCATCATTGTTTGGAAGGGGACAGTTGAAGATTGAAAACAATCGCTTTAAGCGTGAAGGTATATCATTTCTGCCACCACCTGCAAAATGGAATTTGTTTTGTATAACAATATTTATGAACTATTATACAGGTTCTTAGAACTTTTATTACCTGGCTGCCCCATAGCACCTAAAAATTGAATGTCGATGATAGTTGTGAAATCACCAGGTTTTTCTAAACTATAAAAACCACCCACACTCATTGTTTGTCTTACAATTTCGTTAGTCACTTGATCTCCCCACTCATTAATTTGTGGTAGATTTATGTCGTCGATGAAAACTAACATTTTCTTTCCATTTGGTGGACCGAAAGTGAGACCACTTCGCTTTTCCACGTAACTTTCAATCGTTTTTTGAAACTGAAATGGACTAGTTGCTGATGAGAAGTTAAACGAACGGCCCATAAACTGTTCTGGGTTAGCGTTTTTCATGTAGGCTTTCATCATAACAGTTTTAGCGGAACCCTGTTCTCCTAGCAACAATACAGCTTTTCCTTGTTTAGCTATGCAGTGTATTAGATAATTAATTCTTACATTATCAACTATCGGCACTAAAATACTCGAGTAATCTGGCGAAGCTGTATCTGGATATTGGTAATTGGTAACAAGATCATCCCATAGTTCCCACTTTCCACTTGATTTCACATAGAAATCAAAAATATTGGATGGTTTGTTATACGGGTGCTTTGGTAATTCTAGTATGTCCGCGAATGTTTCTTTGAGATAACAGTCAAAACGATTTCGATCATTTGTCTCTAAAAGTGAACCGAAACCCCAGACTAAAGTAAACACATAAATTTTATGCAAGTGATCGTGTGTGAATAGAATAATTTCTTCTCCTTTTTCCTTTTCTTCCTCATCATCAAGATCGCCATTGATAGATTTACCCGTGGAAGGGTCCTCGGTTTCTTCAACTTGAGGTGGCACTAGCCCTTCCAATAAATTCAGCATTTCTAAAATAATATTACACTGAAGCACTCGCATACTGAATATAAGGTTTTGGGTACACCAAGTATAAACTGATGGAAATGTTTTCTCAAATAAGGAACTAAACACCTCAAGTTCTCTAGCAGACCTCGTTTTTAGCCATGCACTGAGCACTGAAATAAAGTAAAAAATATTTAAAGAAGGAAACCAATATAAAAGGAAGAAGGATATTGAATAAAAATTTTGAATTTATAGGTACTTATTTCTTAACCTAATATGGATGTACTAAATCTGATTTAAATAAAGATTATTATTATTTAATTTAAAACAGAATTCTGGTCATTGTTCATGATCTAAAATTCAGTTTTGATATTGAAACCAACCGATCATTCACTTACCTGGCTCCCAGTCTAAGCCGGATGAGCTCATATACACCATCCCATTCCTAGATACGGTAGCAGGCGACGCGTTGTCAATATTTTCAGGTTCGAAAATAATTTTTGAAGTCGGTGACATAGTGAGTCGGTCTCCATTTGCAAGTGTCAGAGTTTTATTATCATCAAGAACAGAATTTAAATTTTCAATCCATATGCTGTCAACTGGTCCATCTAAAACCAACCAAATGTGTTCACCAGTTTTAATTTTCAAAGTTTTTCTCCAAAGTGCAGAAAAAATCCCGTCGGTCCAATCGTTAGTAGCCACATCGAGACGCCCAAACATTTGCGCTGCGGTAATTGCTTTGGGATTCATTCGCATTTCACTGAAATAAGCATATATAGGTAGTAAAACAGGGTTTCAAAGTAAATAAATGCGTAGTATATATCAAATTTGTTATAAATAGATAATATAATGTAATATTCGATCTAAATTAAAACCGATATCAATAAAAAAGTATATACCTATAGCAATTATTTTACTATAGATGGGGGATATTATATATGATAATGGTGATAAACATTATGATTTCATTACCGATGAACTTCCTCGATTTCTGATAACGCGTTCATAAGTGTGTGAATGCAGGTAGTCTTTCCAGCGCCGGCAGGCCCCAAGGTCATTATGCCGTGTCGCACTCTTTGGGTCTCGTATAACTAGAAAAAATAAAAATTATCATCATCATCATTGTGAGCACTACTGAACCTAAGTTTTAATGGCAGCGAATGATATCTATATGATTATCTCAATGTCTAAAGTATTCCTTGACCAGTGTATCTACAGACTAGGTTTCAAATACATGACGAAACGTATCACTAAATATACCTTGTTGTGATTTAAACATACCTGCACTATTTTTAAAATCCAAGGTGGGTGGTAAATGAGCCCTGTTTGGTCAACTTGCTTTCTGACAGCTTCCTCCAGTTCAGGATAGGTGGTCTTCTCCAAAGCTTGGTTGGGGAACAAATCCGCCACAAGAGAGATAAACAATGGTTCGTCCTCATCAATGAGTTTGGATAAGTTCATGTCTCGGAGAACCCTCATCACAATGGTACTCTCGTTGTCCCTGGAGTTTACTCTCTTTACAGCTCCTAGTGTGCGAAGTACTGATAAAATATTTCGCAGCCCAAAATCGTAATGAACCTTAAATAAAGAATTATTACTTTAACAACAATTTTTACTCGATAAATAAAGGTTTAAGGTAAATAGAGTTCTATGAAGTAAACTAACTGGCTTTTAATTACCTTCGTGATTTAATCCGAAAAATTAACCGTCGGTTTTTAAGATTGACAAACCGTTTACGATAGCAGAAGTTAAAGTTTTCTTTAAATAAGCGCTTTCTGCGCTTAAAAAGCAATTTGAAAATACAATAATCTAAGCCAAGACTCCTACTCTTTAGGTTACGGATATGTTCCATCTGAAGGAAATAATTTGACCCAGTCTGCATCGCTAGTCCGGTTAAATTTAAAATGCAGTAAATCATCAATAGACCTTGGAAAAAAGAACTTCAATATTTGATGTGTTAACTTTACCTAACCCTGGCAAGGTGATAGTGTTATCTATTAGAATCGATTTTAAGTTTGAACTTGGTAGTCAAGTTTCGTTAGTGTTTAATTTCAAATCTCGGGCTCATACTAGGTAAATATTACCAAAAGATTTTTGTAGAATGATCTTTTGTAGGATGAAATGCAAATATTTCACCTGTTTAGTCAGTTGCTCTTCACACAACTTGTATAAAGTGTAGAATTTTCTGGCGAGTGTGATGTTTTCGAGAAATCCACAGGAAGCCAGTTTGACACGGATGATGATTTGACGGTCCGGCACCATCATGGCCACCGTCCGAAACTGTATTTTCAGGTTTTCCGGCAATTCTTTACGGCCAGCGTAGCCGGGGTTCTAAATGGAAAGAGAAATAATTACTTATATGAAGAGATTAATAATTAAGATACGGCACAAATCTCTCACGAATATCATCGAACTGAAAATATTGTTAAGACTATCTTTCTTGAGAGTAAACTCTCTTCAAAATCTACCGACAAGACTCAAAACTTAGACACTTATGCAGTGATATTTGGGGTGGACATAACACAGTACTTTGGACAGCTAGTCTTATACGATTACAAAAACCGTTTTTGATTTTGACGACCGCCTGGTGTAGTGGTAACCTTATATGCCAGAGGTCCTGGGTTCGAATCCCAGCGGCGGCGGATATTTGTGTAACGAACACAAATATTGGTCATCAAATCATGGATGTATATATATTTATGTTAATATTCTAATAAAAATATATATTTATTCAATATTTCTTAAGCATATTAGTTATCTAGTATCCATAACACAAATTCTTAAAGATACTTAATTTGGGCTAGATAATGTTGTGTGAGTGTCAGAATTATTTATTATTTTTATTACTTATAGTTCTTCCATTAAAAATATTACATAAGATATACATATACCCAATTAAAAATATACAAAATACTTGTAGATAAGGGGCCGGCCCTAGTGAGGTGGAACCTACCACAAGGCAGGGTTAACTAGAAATTACTATTACATCATGCTTTTCCATCCTAGGCAGTGGACGAAAAAAACATAGAAGAGTAACTTCATATAAAATCTCTTTAAACAGCGGCACACGACCTTTGTTTTCTTTTAACATTGTTTTATTTGAAAATGATGAAACTGTGACTTGCTTTATTTGTCAACGCACGTCGCTGATTGGCTAGACAATGCATAGTAACTGTATCATCATTGCACTTCAAATGAACATTTTTGTGAATGAACCTGAAAGAGTTGTTGAAGTGGACGATTTATGTAAAAGGTAGCAATGAAAGATATGAATATAGTCGAGTCATTGGACACTTAAGGTTCTTATGAAGGCATTTATTGGTTTACGAAAACAATTAAAAAGCTGTGAACTAAAATTCTTATTATTTTTGTAGATTAATATCTATTTTTGTATACTACAATCTTTAAAACTATATTCGACATAAAAATTCGCGAATAAATAACGTTATAAAAAAAGTTGCAAAATATACAGTCAATGGACAGAATTTCAGTGGTTGGACAGCTCATACTAGTTAATGGACAGTTTTAATGAACATTTTATATATGTTTTAAAAGGAAATAAATTACATTAATATATTTTTATTTATTTCCTTTTGATCTAAATAAATAGTTTGGTATCTTTATTAGGAAATTATCAATACGATAATGCAAAAAAATATATTAGAATTTAATTTTCAAGTTTAGTGTCACACACAACAGCTATCATTCAGTCTAAGCGAATATAGTTTGATATTGGGATTTTCTGTATGAATAAGTTGATCTTGAAATTAAATTAAATATTTAAAATTAAAACAGTTTTTTACCTCATCTATCGCGTATTATTATATTTTACATTTTACTTGGTGCAGTAGCGTGTGACCACTGCACTCCGTGGTGCAGTGGTCACACGCTACTGCGCCAATCGTGAGGTCGCGGGTTCGGTTCCCCTACGGAACAAGAAAAGATCAATCCGGGTCTGGGCGTTGTTTCTACATATGTATTTATTATATCCTAGGTTCCCCCTAGTTTGCTACATGGTCATAATACAAACACAACCTCTTTCTTCGCTCACTCTGTGGCCATATAGTTGGTGTGATTGTCTGGGGATTTTATTTATTTATTTTGGAAAGGGCTATACTCAGAGTTTCCTTGCGGGATCGAATCAGGAATGTGGAGATTCGCAAGCGAACCAAAGTCACCAACATAGCCAGAGGGATTGCAATACTGAAGTGGCAATGGGCAGGGCACATATCTCGAAGAACAGATGGCCGTTGGGGCAGAAAAGTTGTGACGATGAAGTTCGACGAACGGGTCAAAGTCGCCAGCAAACGCAGAATGAGGGCGGCGCGTGACCGAGTGACGTGGAAAACTTTGGGGAGGCCTATGTCGAGCTGTGGACGTCTACCGGCTGATGATGATTTATTTTAAAATATTTTCAGACCATCCTGTTCTTTCAAGTATTTTTCAAGTGCCCTTCAAGTTTTTCGTTCTTTAAAGCTTACCACCATAATAATCGTACTTTTTCCTGACCACCGCAATCACAAAAGCTATTCTTTTAAAAAGATCAGATAAAGATGGTCGTCGTACCTACTTTGTAGCATACATTGCATATAAAATAAACCAAACTTAGACTTTAATATTCATTTTAAAACCGCTGCGACGCTTTTTATAAGTTAAAGTACATACCTGGATTTATAGACTTTTCTTGTGTTACTTTCAGAGCTGATCCAATAGTTGTAATAAGCTGGCCATTGCTTTTAATAAATATCACAACCTTACAGCGTCATTCTAGGTGACTGCTACGCCAGTTGTAGGATTCAGGTAGCATTCTGGTAGAAAGCTATTATTTCGATGCCCAGCTCTTTGCAATACTTACAATATAAGTGAGATGGATTTTATGACTATCTAATAATGTACGACGGGATATTATGCGCCTTTGGTAAATGAGAGTAAAGTATGTTTGTTATGTATCCGAAAAAGACGCCATCCATCTATTTTTACTGCTACCAATTGTTCATTCTCTAGGGATTCCGTCTGCGATTTTCAGTGGTATTCTGTTTTAGTTGAAGGCAGCCATAGGTGGACACGCGTTACCATTAGGGGAAAAATAGAACATAACTTTTTTGGAGTTTGTTTGCTACCTTGATGAATTTCGTGATCATTATTAGCTGCAACTTTACCAATTTTCAGGCATAATTTAATTCCACTTTCATGACCACTTTAACTCCTAAGTGGTTCATTGAAAATATGTTACAAGTTGTTTTGTGATCAGTAGTCTTGAAATTTAGAAAACGATCGCCTTTATTGCGAAAAAAACGTACTAGAGTGCATTTACATCTTCACTGGTACGGTATACAAAAACTAGGTGTCTTCTGAATAACCCTTTAACGTCCTTGTTCTTCTTTCTTCGAAAATACAGTTACTGAACACCTGTCCATTAATTAGATTTCACTAAAAATAAAAACTAGTTATTGGACAGTCCGTTAAAACATATAAATTATATTATAGGGTTCCAATTCCTAATTAATTCTGTGCAAAATCCAACAACACTTTATGGTGTTTACAACAAAACGTATTATGATGAACGTAAAAAAAAAATATTGCTATTAACTATTATTGTTGAACTTACCTATTTCTTAATTTTTCACTTGAACGACGACTGAACTCCAAGGACGCTCCGCAAAAATATATTATTAAAACTTATGCTGCGATTTATTGGATTTTTTCAAACATTTTGGTATTGTTATAATACAGAGTTTAAATGAATACCGACTGCGAGGTTTTCGTTTTTTATACAACCTTAATTATACGTGAATTATTGTTTACTTTCCAATGACTGGTAGTGTCCAATGACTAGTCGTTTACATGTCTACTATACATATTTCTTTATTTTTTTATGATGTAGACAAAAGTTGACGTTTCTAATTTGACGACCGGCTGGTGTAGTGGTTATATACATTGCCTTCAAAGCCAGAGGTACTGGGTTCGAATCCTGGTGGCGGTGGATATTTTTGTGATGAACTAGCTATGTACTAGCCATCAAGTCAAGGATGTTTATATTATATTCGTACATTATACGCATATACGAGATAGACCTTACAAGTTTGACAGTTTCAAACGAATGGGCCTTAATAGGAACATCTATAAATCATTAAAATAAATGTATATAAAATATAACGGCATAGAAAAGAACTGGTACTTACACCAGGTGACAAGTATAGAATAGAAGATATGAGGCAGTGCCTGTTTTATTAAATATGTTGCAACTGTTGCACCCGGTTTTACCTGCGCAATTTATAGGATAGTAAACTTTCTTGGAACCCACACTTAGATTGCGTGATAAACTATCGTCGCTCATAGGCTCATTGCGTGGTGTATTCCGTTGCTTTCCTGAGTCACTTCGCTATACTATATATAATTGTATGGTGAAATCACACAACTACAATAGGGACCACACATAGAAAGGTTCGCGAAAAGACTTAGTTCTGCAGCATATGCCGTCAAAAAGATGCGAAATATTTCTAATGAAGCTACTGCGCGATTGGTTTATTTTGGTTATTTTCATAGCTTAATGACATAGGTACGGCATTCTCCTCTGGGGAAATGCCGCCGATATTAAAACTATCTTTGTCCTGCAGAAACGGGCTATTCGCGCAATCCACAAACTTATTTCCAGAGCGACACATAGAAATAAGTTAAAAGAAATAAATATTCTTACGTTTGCGTCACAATATATCTTCGAAAATCTTATGTTTGTAAAATAGAACTTAAACATGTTCCATAGAAAATGTGGCTTACATAATATTAGTACTAGAAATAATTATATTTCACAGCTTCTTTCTTTGCGATTGAGGTTTACTTTATGTAGTAGCGCCACCTACTGCTAGCCTTTGCACGGATTTTAGAGTCTATGATAAGGGTTCTTTTCTTTTTTTTTTTTTTTTAACAACTGTCACGTTTCGCTCCCTATGTCAGCATCCAGTCTACAGAACTCATTCTGCGTTTCCGTGCTGTAGCCTGCGCACGTCGACTAAAATATATTAATTAGCTAGTTAAATTTTAAAAGTTTAAATGGTAAAAATTGTGCATCGTAGGAAGAGAAAATTCTCAAGAAAATAATTCGAGGAGGTTGAGACATCAAATTACAAATTCCGAAGAACCCAACGGTGTTGGGACTTATTAGAAAAAATGTCGTTGACACAAAAACTACCCACATTGTATGTGCGTGTAGTCATCGAGGTTCGATGCATACAATTAATTCTCCTATTTAGTCCGTTACTCGATAATAATATCGTCATTGGCGATTAATCTGATGTACGGTGGAGAATCTCTAATATAATTTTAATAAATATTAGAAAAAATGTCGTTGACACAAAAACTACCCACATTGTATGTGCGTGTAGTCATCGAGGTTCGATGCATACAATTAATTCTCCTATTTAGTCCGTTACTCGATAATAATATCGTCATTGGCGATTAATCTGATGTACGGTGGAGAATCTCTAATATAATTTTAATAAATATTAGAAAAAATGTCGTTGACACAAAAACTACCCACATTGTATGTGCGTGTAGTCATCGAGGTTCGATGCATACAATTAATTCTCCTATTTAGTCCGTTACTCGATAATAATATCGTCGTTGGCGATTAATCTGATGTACGGTGGAGAATCTCTAATATAATTTTAGTAAATATTAGAAAAAATGTCGTTGACACAAAAACTACCCACATTGTATGTGCGTGTAGTCATCGAGGTTCGATGCATACAATTAATTCTCCTATTTAGTCCGTTACTCGATAATAATATCGCCGTTGGCGATTAATCTGATGTACGGTGGAGAATCTCTAATATAATTTTAATAAATATTAGAAAAAATGTCGTTGACACAAAACTACCCACATGGTATGTGCGTGTAGTCATCGAGTTTCGATGCATATAATTAATTCTTTTGATTAGTCAGTTACCAGATAATATCGCCGTTGGCGATTAATCTGATTTGCGGTGGAGACGATCTTGCACGCCGAATCCAAGATTTGAAGTGCCCGAGCTACCTCCGTCATTATCAGCCTTTTTTTTTTGATACGATTAATGTCCCGGAAGAGGTCTAAAAACCAGCAGTTGTCGGCTGAAGATCTAAAGAATCTAAAGATAAGCCTGTTGAGGACTATCTTGTACCCGCAATTTGCAAATATTTACTTGCTCCCTTTATTAAATTTAGAAGCAAAAGCAGCATTGGCTGAAACTCTTACCAAACGAGATTCTATACATCAACAAAAAAAAAAAAAAAAGGGCAAATTGGAATCGCCTTGGCAGCTTTATCGCAAGCGATGGTAATCATTTTCAATGAAACTTTGAAGCAAAAACTTTTAAAACTGCTGAGTTACGCTTGTCGCGATAGCCAGAATAGGGAAACTAAAACTCATCGTAACATAATAATGAGTTCCATAAACGTATGCCTGCGTGACACGCTGACCAATACAAGTTGCGATGATTATCTATTGGGAGGAGATGTTGCTGAAACGCTGCAAATTGCAAAAAACGACGACGTCATCTCCGCAGCCACAGCTGCCGGCTCGAGCTCCACAGCAGAGCTACACGTACCCGCCACGTAGGACCTACCACGAACGGTCGTGGAACACTAGCAACCAGCGGAAATAAACCACCAGGTGCAGTGCGATGGACGTTTACGATATTTTCATCAAAAATGGGCTTAGATAACGAGTGATCCATTAATATTATCGTGAATAGCTGGTTACTAAAGACCTTTTAAATATCTGCCCGCTAAACAAAGTAGCTCTTGTGTTTACCCAAGGTCAATACATGGCCATAAAGATTATATTTTAGCGTTGGATAAACTATTAAAAATAAATTCTATATTCGTATGTTCTCATGAGCCAGGTAAATTTTATCACAAATTTTTTCTTGTGCTCAAGCTATACGGTGAAAATCGCTTCATACATAATTTAAAATCTTTGAATTAATTTACTACAAAACACTTCAAAATGGAAGATTACAGAACCGCTGATAAGTTAACAAAACAATGCTACATGTTATTTTTTCATCAATGTTGATAAGTCTTTCCGAAAGTACCTTCGATTTGAATATAACAACGTTTTATATGAATTCAAATATTAAGCGTTTGACTTATGCACCGCTCTTTATATAAGTATTTACTAAAATATTAAAACCAGTCATGGAATTTTTACGTCGGGATAATTTTTTCATCCATAATATATCTAGATAATATATTTTACATTGGCAAAGATTGTGATGATTGTAATTAGAATGTTTGGATTACAAAACATATTTTAATAAATTTAGGTTTCATAATGCATACGAAAGAAGGTTGCTTTGTTCCTAGAACACAATGTAAATTCCTTGGGTTTATTTTTGATTCAGAGAAAATTATTTTAAAACTACCCACAAAAAAAAAAAAAAAAGTTCTTAAAATAGAAAAAATAATACACAAAGTTATTCGAGCAATTTAAAATATTGTCACCAAATAAAAATCCTACTTATGATCAGGTAGTGAATTTACCCAGATATAATAAAGATGATTTTACTTGGTGGTTAAATTATCTAGAAGAGGGCTTTTCTCCTCTTAGAACAGGCCAATACACTAAAACTATCTATCCTGACGCATCATATACTGGCTAGGGCGGGTTTTGTGATGGAAAAGAGGCAGCGGGTCATTGGAAGGAAAGCGAGTCGTCGCTACACATTAATACTCTGGAATTAAAAGCAGTTTTTTCGGACTTAAAACATTCGCATAATTATGGTAGTTACGATTGTGATATATTGTTAAGAATAGATATTACCATTACCTGTATAAATAGAATGGGTAGTGTTCAGTTTTCACATATGGATCATATTACCCGAGACCAATGGAAATAGCGTGAAATGCGTAAGATCAATATCTTTACATCTTATATTACTTCAAAAGATAATATAGAAGCTGAGAGTTTGTCACGAAAACAGTTTAATGACACTGAATGGGATCTAAGTGACTATACCTTTAATAATATAACAAATAGGTTTGGAATACTATCGGTTGATCTTTTTGCAAACAGATGCAACTTATAATGTCCTATTTATGTAACCTGGAAAAATGACCCAGATGCAAAAACTCTTCAGAAAATTGTTAGTGAAAAGTCTGTGGGTATTGTGGTAGTACCATACTGGCCCACGCAACTATGGTTGCCATTGTTTAAAAGGTTGTGTTGTGATTGTATTTACTAAATACTAATTCGCTGAAATCTCCTTTCAGATCTGCGCTCAACCTTCATTAAACATTAACCTTGGTTGCCGCGAAATTGTTCAGAAAGCGTTAGTAAAAAGATCACTGTCTTCAAAGTCCGTTGAAATTATGTTGGCATCTTTGTTGGATAATTCTTACCGAGACAGTGTGAAGGAGGTATCAAGGCGTGGATTGAATATTGCAAAAATAATAATTTTAGTTTTACTCAAACTTCTAAACCAATAATTGTTCATTTTCTAACTGAAATTTTCGAAAAAGGTGCTAAGTACGGTACTATTAATAGCTATAGATCTGCATTATCATTAATATTAAACATAAATTCCCAATATGACAGGTTAAAAAGTTTCATGAAAGGAGTCGTTATGTGAAGACCAACCACATCAAGTATGATCTTACCTGGGATCCAGCAGTTGTATTGAGCTACTTACCTACAAAATTTCCTAATGAAGACCTTGACTTAAAGACTCTTTTCCAAGAAAACTGTTACACTAATAGCTCTTGTAACGGAACATCGTGTTCAAATTTTATCCGTGACAAAGATTAAAAATATTTTAATAACTAAAAAAGGTACTTATAAAAGGGTTTATAAAAACCTCTAAATTTAATAGTAAACAGACCTTGGTAAAGTTTCCGTTTTTTAATATTCGTCCAGAAATTTGTCCAGCAAAAACCTTACAGATGTAGGTATATAAATAAAACGAAAATTTAAGGAAACCTGATTCCTCAGTCCTTGCTAGAAATTATAACAAACTTTGTAACGAAAAATAATTTGCCTAATCATTGTTGAATTGTTTTCAATAAGTATGTTTATTTACTATTGAAGAGTTTTACCTTACTACTCTGCCAATTCATTTCACTATAACTAATCTTTAAACATCCTACATAAAGTAAACCTCAATCGCAAAGAAAGAAGCTGTGAAATATAATTGAGGATCAAACGAACTTCTAAAGTGAAGTTCGATCCTAATTATGTGAACAGCTTCTTTCGAAGCGATTTAATATAAACCCACCCGTTATTATGCTTTGAAATAAGCATAATATGAATATGTTTCAACATGGAGTAATTTCAATTTATATTTGTATTTTACCCAACCCCAATATAGTGAAATGAACAAACAGGAATAAGACAGATTGACTTTAAACAAAATGAGTTCTGTAGACTGGATGCTGACATAGGGAGCGAAACGTGACAGTTGTTAAAAAAAAAAAAAAAAAGAAAAGAACCCTTATCATAGACTCTAAAATCCGTGCAAAGGCTAGCAGTAGGTGGCGCTACTACATAAAGTAAACCTCAATCGCTTCGAAAGAAGCTGTTCACATAATTAGGATCGAACTTCACTTTAGAAGTTCGTTTGATCCTCAAGTATAAGCTAGCCAGCTATGATAGTAGACTTTATAACGTCACTAACTCATTTATGGGTCAATGCATACGTTTTTATAATAAGGTTCTCACAAATACTCAAGACTTACCACTTGATAAATTTAAAGAAACTATTCAACAAAAATTGTCTAATAAAGGCTTTTATACAATATCTGAATATATGGACGATAAAAGTCCTTGGTTGTAAATTGTTTTTCAAAAGTGCTCAATCTCCAACTCCATCTCCTTTTTATCCAATGTCATCTTAATCACCTTCTTCTCCATACAACAGCAAGAACGTCATGCTCCCTCAGGCGGCATGGCTAGCGGTAGGGTCGGGTGTCGGGTCACCCTCTTCCCTAAAATATGGTTGAGGAGGGAGATGGCTGTTGCTTGCGTTATAATCATGAACGGGTGCTGCTAGCGGTGCCAGTTAATTACAATAGGACCTTAGTAACACCAAAATTGACATAAATTGCTTCTATATAGGAAGCTCCAATTTAGAAGTACAGTCATTGTAAAAAGCTTCTGTGGAATTATCTTCAGCATCACTGATGGGTGTCATAAGGTAGGAGCGCTAAACAAATTCTGAATCACCTGAAAAAAAAAACAAATAACTTTATAGATTTTATACCCAGTAATTAGATTTATTTTCTGAAGTTGGGGCAGGGAGGGATTAGCTAACCGAGCATAACAACTTCTTCACCGGCTTTTGTTAATGCCTCTAAGTGGGTTTTTATAACACCTTAGTTAAAAATGAAGCTATCATGAGTAGTTCCACTATATGTTGGATCTACATTTAAAATATTTAGATCTGCATTTGTTATCTGAAAAAAAGAATATTAAAAAGACTAATTGAATACCTAATGATAATCGATTACGAAATTGAAATCCATTTTACCAATTGTACATTTCTTGCATGGTAGCCTTTGCGGCAGTAGAAATATTCTTCAATCTCTGCTGGTTAATTTATTGCCACCGGAGTGCCATCAATACACCCAAGAGCTGCTAGAAAGCCAAATTTTTTGTAGAACCTGTAATTTACAGTAAGCACTGTCACAAAAAATGTAAAAATCAAAGGGTCACTTTAATTATAATATACCTATGACCCATTCTTTTAATATTTGTCTTTCTTGTGTATTTTGAGGAAACCTTATATAGTTTATTACTATTGCCGGATTATTAAGAGCTTCAACTAAGTACTTCATTTATGCAACAAGATGCTGATGGTTACCATATTTGTTCTTATATTTTCTTAAATCATTTTCTGATAACTGCCATTAGCCAAGAATTACAAGGTGCATAATAACTGAAACAATACATAAATCAATAAAAAAGTGTAATACTACTTAATCTAGATCTAAACAAAATTTATTTTGATACAGACCAATTCATGCTTTATATTTGACATTCTTTGCTCATATTGGATCACCAATATTATAACTATACAAGGTCCTTAGACTAACATGAAAACATATATAGCTAGCGGGGAAACCACCTAAAGGGAATACAGATACCTACTCCTTATTATGAAGTGTTTTTTTTATAGTGTGCTTGGTTACAAATCTTGCAGCTATAAACTGTGTAAATACTTACTTAATTAAATTTATACTTACTTGTAAAATGAAGCACTTTTACACGAGTTGAAAGTCCTTTGCCTCGACGTCTTGTGGGTTTTATCGGTGGCAGTAACTTAAATTTCAGTTGGTCAATTAGCTCCTCTGACAAGCAATACACGCTCACATAGTCGTCATTTCGGGTTAATAAAGATAAACTTCGAATTTTGGTAGATTGTTGACGCTTTTCTAGTTTATCCAAAGCATAAGCTTCTTCTAATAACGATTTAAACAAAAACATTTTTGCCATTGTCATTGCTTAAGTAGTTACTCACTTATTCACTTTAAAAACTTTATTTAAACACTATTTAAACAAAAACATTCTTGCGATCGTTATCGCTTAGGTAGGTAGGGACTTATTCACTTCAAAAACTTGATTTGAACACAATTTAACTATGATTTCTTCCACTTTCACTCGTAAAATAGGTGCTTTTAATTTAACACTATGAATCGGGGTCAACAGGGTTCAAGTTTGAGAGTGAGCTTCGAAATTTACCTTACAGAATACCACTTTTTACGGTATCCCATACTATATCTGTCAAAATCTGCCAATGAATTTAGTTTAACTTGCAGCCACGCTCACAAATGTAGCGCTAGTGTAGATTCAAATTATCAACCGTGTTATAGAATGCCAATCAAGAAACTCACTGCGGATTATGTCATGAGTTTAGAGTTCGAATTTTACAGAATCGACACACAGGTCGTTTTACTGATGACTTTATGACTCTGTTACTTTTTTGAATTTGACTCTGACTTCCCCACCTTCATGTCCGCGTCCACGTCCTTTCTTTATCCACGACTATCCTCATCTCCATCCACATTATCTCTATATCTGTATACCGCTATCGCTACGTCTATCTCTGCTTCTATCTTTACCTCTATGTATCAATGTCTACTTTTCTGTCTAGTACTTGATTGCCTAATATATAGGGTCGCTACATAATAGTCAATAATATTTTAATAGCAGATTAAAAGAATGATAAGTGGATCTGAATTTCGAAAAAATTTTTTTTTTTTTTGTAATTTTTTCATAAATTCAAATTTCTTCTAAGTGATCAAAATTAAAGTTTAATCTTTAGCTTATGAGTGTAGTCATAGCAGGTAATAAAAACGTTTCCATCTTATTGTATGTAGGCCCAAATATAAGAATAAACTTAAATTCTTCTCACTGAGAAGAATTTTTTAATTTTAATTTATGAAAAATATATTTAAAAAAAGTTTTTATTTTCAAAATTCACACCCACTCATCATTCTTAATCTGCTATTAAAATATAATTGACTATTATATGCGGACCCTGTATAAATATAATAGCAGAAGATCACCAACTCGTTCATGGGCTTTTTTTTTACGCTTTATTTTATAATAAAATTACAAAATATTTAAGATTAACCGTTCGAT
Organism: Stenoptilia bipunctidactyla; assembly: GCA_944452665.1. Classification (NCBI taxonomy): domain Eukaryota; kingdom Metazoa; phylum Arthropoda; class Insecta; order Lepidoptera; family Pterophoridae; genus Stenoptilia; species Stenoptilia bipunctidactyla. Next base: position 38,148,683 of record OX101721.1, read on the forward strand.
AGATTTAAGGATAATTGTTATGTGAAAAGATTTACTAAAAGATATCCGGATGCAAGAAAATGGGATTTCCTGGCTGTAAATTGTGATTGTGTATTTTTTTTTTAAAAGATGATTGCTTTTGAGTTTCTTGCCACTTCTTCTCAACAGATCGATTTTTCGAAGTGGTATTAGATTCAGTTCAATTTGTAAATTGTTTGACTTATTTCAAATGTAGTTAAATACTTACCAAATAAAGAATATTTGAGTTTGATGTTGAATGGTGGATTTATAATATAGGGCTTCTTTGGAGCCCTGTTCCTAGTAAGGCCCAATGGGAGACCTTTATAAAACATAAGTTTAGTAAAGCTAGCTATTTATTTCTTTGTTAGACAATAAAACAAAGTATCTATTACTATAAATTTGTTTCCATCATTTATACGGTAGTAGTAGAGAGAGAGAGAGAGAGAGAGAGAGAGGCAGTCGTAAATTCTTTTTATTAAAATTTATCGGTTAGGTACCGATGGTGAAAAATTGATTACCCACACTTGAGAATGGGAGAAGTATACGTGTAGGAGAATTTGTCGAGAGGGTCATTCGTGCATTTAAAACTTTACATGCGCGATTTAATATACTACCAGCGTCATCTAACGTTTAACTGTGGAACAAATGTATGCCGGAAGCGTCTATTCTACGAAACCGTTTCTACACTAATAGGTTCTGTTCACTGTTCATTTAATGTTGCCTTTCATCGGTAGATGGCGCAGTCATGGAATAAGCATAGAAATGAAAGAGATGGATTAATTAATTTATAAATAATAATACTGTAATGTAAATCTCATTTTATTTTTAATCAGTTAAGACCTCTTAAGGCTATATTGCTATATGTACTTGCATCAGGAATTTCAAATACTAACCATTCAATTAAAAGTGGCTAGTGGTCGTATTACAGAACAGTACTCATGTATTGATACTAGTTTTGAAACTAGTATCAACGACTTTCTTTATTACAAAACGTTGCCTAATACTAGATTCAACGATCAGATATCACTTGAGTACTAAATTATTTGAACTGTGTTCACGCTTATTATAGAACTTTACTTATGCATATGCCAATGATTGAAACTAGTTTCACAACTGTATACTTGAGTGTGCTGTCTACCATACTTGAGCGTACTTCAAAATAAGTTTTTGATGTTGTGAACTGTGGCTTAGAGAAAAACTAGATAGGTTCAGTGATATTGACCATTACGATAGTATTTTTATAACAACTTTGAACTTTTTAAAACAAGTTTGAACTTGCTTTTCGTAAATAAAAACTATATTGGAATTTATAATTTTAAGTGACTTTACTTAGTAGTTGGCAACATTACATTTAGCTTTTACGTTTCGTATTATTTTTGAGTGATAAATATAAATATATATATTTTCATAGTAAAAAGAAGCGACAGTTATAATTTAACGGTACTGCTTCTATCGAAAAACAGATAAATAATTCAAAACATTGGCAATTTTGTCATACTTATATCATATAGAATTTAACGCAATTTATAAGACATTATAATCTAAACGTTGCGTGTAACGTAACAGACCATTAGTTTTTGTTTTTAAATGTAATGGGAAAGTTTTCAAAGAAAACCCAGTATAAACTGAGTCAGATATTTGAAACTAGTTTCAGGTAATCTGGTTTTGATAATTGTTTTGTAATAAGACTAAAGCTCAAGTCAAGAATCAGCTGGTGAACAACGCTTACGTGAAACGAGTATTAAGTCTCGTTCTGTAATACGAGCATAGGTTTGTTTTAGTGTGAAGTAATCCTATAAATTGTGTACTAAGATTTTACCTCACTGAAATGTAACGGTCTGTATTGTTGAAGGTTTTTAATTTTAACATAGTTTTATAGCATTGTCAGACAGATTTCAAAGTTAATTGATATAAATAAACAACAAAAACATTATAATTTCAATCATTAATAAATAATTTATGACGACTATTAATACTAGTACCTACAGAAAAACAAACTTATTAAAGACTTTTAATTACTTATTTCTTTCTTAACAGTTGTATAAAGATAGTTATTTTTTATTAATTCATTACTGAATATTTAAATGATAATGTATAGTGTGGAATTTCTGTACATGACTCAAGGCAGTCATTTAGCCAAAGATTTTAAAGGTTATGCAACCATAATGTAAATTTACAGTAGGCAGGCGCCAAGGGACGAGTCCAGTCAGGAATCGGGTATTTAAAAAAAATTACACAATCAGTGTGTTTTGTCATCCGTGCATTTTTTTACTCGACTACCGACTACGGCGAAGCAAAAAGGAGGGTCACGCTTTTGACCTGTAAGTAGGTATGTATGTATGTGGGTATAAATGTTCGTCTGTTCCCTCATAACTTCAAAACTAGTTATCATAATTGGACAAATGATGTCGTTTGAAGCGTCTTGATAGGATAAATGACGTCACGTTAAATTGACTGTTGCGTCCCCTATGGGGACATAAAGTAAAGAAGTAAAAATAAATCTTGACGGTCGTGTAGGTTATTAAATAAATGAAAGAGCTTTATTAACACAGTTGAAATATGTAAATATCTACTATTTACTCCAAAATGAGTGGAAAAAACTTTAAAAACTAAAACTTAAAACACGCTCTAAGAAGTACGGAACAAACAAATTGTCTTCTCTGAAACATTTATGTATTTTTATACGACTTACTGATAGAGATATGTGTAAAGGATGGCTGTGGTCGTATGCCACCTACTGTAGCAAATGAAATCTATAAGCAATTTTACCGATGTAATAAAACGCGATCAATTCGAGTTGAACTCAGATTACATGTTAAAACGCGTTCCGCCTTCAAGTTTCTTTTTCATCAACATTAAAAAATCTTAGATTAGCTTAAATCTGGATTAGTGCCTAAGAGTGAGTTTAGGAGCTTCCTACTGTCATGTGTCATATGAAACTATTATTTGTTTATAAAAAGCCATTTTTTTCGAAGTTATATTATATTAAATTTATGTTTCCCCGTATTTGTTTATGGGTTAAAAGGGAAGGGAGAATTGTTTATATTTTAGTTATTTATTTATAAAGCTAAAGTTTCTTAGAACTAAACTGAAGCTTAGTGATTACTATTATTGATATTACATATATTTCAGTTTTTTTAAATAAATATCGTTATAAGCGAAACAGTTATATTACAAAATATCATACAGTTAACAATTAAACAATATCATGATCTGAATTTCTTATTTCGTTATTTGAGAAGGAACCATTTTTTTTTATTGCAACACTATGAACGCATCGTTCTTTAGTTCATTCCTAGTCATAGGTGTTATAGATAAACTAAGTTTTATGAAACGAGAATACAACGAAGCCCGTGAAATCAGTGACACGTAAATCGCGATCAAAACTAGCTTCTGATCTTGTTCTGATCAGATCTGAGATTTCTCAATCTCGGATCGAAAGGAAATCGGTGAAATCCCCCCTTAATATATAAAGCTGAAGAGTTTGTTTTTTATTAATATACCTAATGAACTAGCCACCGCGCGCGGTTTTACCCGCGTAACTTTTGATCCCGTGGGAATTTCGGTATAAAATATAGCCTATAACCTTCCTCAAGAGTTGGGCTATCAAATGGAATAAAATTGGAATTTTTAAAATCCCACTTGTAGTTTCTGAGATTAGCGCATTCAAACAAACAATCAAAAAAACAAACTCTTCAGCTTTATATATTAGTATAGATTAAAATGCAAGTGGCATACGATCAAGGCTATCCTTTAAACAAATCTCTATCAATATGACGGATAAAAATACATAAAAATTTCAGCGAATACCATTTGCTTGTTTCGTAGTTTTTTAGAGCGTGATTTTAGTAGTCGGGTTTAGGTTTTTAAAACTCGGCCTGTGCAGTGGGCTGCAATGTATCGGCATTCCAGCCTGCAATGCAGCCTAATGCACTGGGGGGCATCTCCCATGCAACCGAGCGGGTGGGCAGGTTGTGGATAGCCCACCCCCCCGGGTGCGTGCGAGCGCTTCGGGTGCTTCTGCTTGAACGCTTTCGTGCACGCGGGGGGGAACGCTGCCTTAGGCAGCCCCGAACAGGGGAGTTGTCACCACTGCAGTCAAACAGTGGTGGTGCAACCCTTTCCCCCCTTCCTGTGTTCCTCTTCTCCCTTATCTATTCTTATAAAGTATATATTATATAATCCTATCCGTACCCCCTAGACTCCCCCCGACCTCTCCTGCCCAATCCCCAAAACCTACTCCCAGCACTTTTCGGTCCACAGCTTCGCTGCTTTTCTTTTAGTATAACACTTAGTTTAAGTATATAGGTTTGGATATGTATTATAATGGAACTATGTATAGTAAGTATTTTAGCATTTATATGTTGATAAGGTATATATTATATTTGAAATATATATAGAACCCCGAAACCCAAGGTGTGATGTGAACCGTGCCGAGGGGTTGCATGGCCAACGGGGTAATGTTGGTCTCTAGCGGTACCTCCACGATACCAGGCAGACTCGTGGTGTATTTTTGCCTTACCTTTCGCAAGCGGGGCTCTGCGGGGGTGGACCTTTATTTCCCTAGCTACTCGTGGGAACAGTATGGAGAGCTTAAATAATAATAATAACGAGGAGGAGGAGTTGTCGGATCTGGTGCAATTTGCGCAGTTGGATCTGACAAAAGAGGAGGAGGCTAACCTCCTGCAGTCAGAGGCGGACACGTCCATGGACGCGGATCTGCCTGTAGACTCAAGCGTGTCTCAGCCGCAGCCTGAGCCTTGCTCACGTGTGCCCTCTCAGGGGCCTACTGAGCCCAAGGCTAGGAACAGACTTTGTGGAGCGGCAAGGACACGTCTGAAAATGCTGTTGGCTAAAGGGATTCCGAGGACGGAGGCCCTACAGCTGGCTAGGTTGAAGATGAGGGACATGCCGTCGGAGGTTCGTACGGCTGCTACAAAGCGCCCCCGAACCGAAGAGGTGTCCCCCAAGGAGCACAAGCGTAAGGCTGCTAAGCAGACTAGCACGCCTGAAGCTACCAAAGCTCGGCCAGAGACATCAGTGCCGTGCTGTGAGCCGGCTGCCCCCAGCATTAGCACGGGTGGTGGCTCATACAGCGCGGCAGCCAAGGCGTGGAGGGTGGGTGTTAAAAACGCATCCCCCATGTCTAAAGAGCAGATGGCTCTGGTGAAGAAGGCGCTGCTCTACCAGGTGACGCAGGAGCGGACGTTGACGGGCCCCATTTTGTTCGACGGTGTGGTGAACAAGGCGGGGTGGCTACTGGTCAACTGTAGAGACAGTGGCACTAGGGAGTGGTTGAAGGCAGAAGTGGGTCGCATTAAACCCTGGAAGGGCGCACAGCTGTCCGTAATGGATGAGCTGCCCAAGCCCATTATTGCGTCCCTTCTCATACCGGCCGATGAGTTTTCGTCTGTGGAAACCACCTTTGCCTTATTAAAGGCCCAAAACTGTGGACTGGACACAGGAGTTTGGAAGCCTCTGCACTCCAAGGCGATTGAGCGAGGTCAACTGCTGACCTTCTCCATCGAAGAGGAAGGGCTTGAGGCTCTCAAACGAGTGGACTTCAGGCCAGAGTGTGGGTTTGGTAAGGTGAGGGTTTGGCTGAAGTCAGCTCCCGGCAAGGTCTCAGGGGCCAAGCCGGTAACAGCTAGGGCCGAGCAGGTCATGCCTCAGCCCGGTCCGGTGACTGCCAACTGTCCGCCTACGCCTAAGGCACAGGAGGGCAAAAGGCATGAACCGGCCGGGACGGTTGCAGGGCCAGTTCCACTGCCTGAACCTGTTGCTGGACCGTCGGGAGTGGCTGAAGGTTTATACCCCAAGCCCAGACAAGCCATGAGCTTTGGTCCGCGGCAGGCCAGCGGGGTGGGGGGTAGCAAAGGCCCTAAGCCGGCGGTACCTTCTTCGCCGGGGGCAAGCTGTGGACCGAGGACAACGCAAGCCGCCAAGACACCGACTGCGGAACGGGTGTCCATTCCCATACCCGCTGCCCTCCAGCCTCCACGTGGGGGGCCTACAACTCCCGATGTGAAGGTAGGAGGGATGTGGAGGGGTCTGACACCTGGAACGCCGTCCGGAGGCGGAGGAAGCCTTCCGACGACACCGAGGATGCCGCCCAGACCCCGACGAGGTAGACCATCAGGTAGACCTGGTAGGGGTAAGGGGGGTAGGTCCTACGGGACCGGAAGAAGGCCATAATCCCAATGGCGTACTCACGGAGTGGAGTGAAGGTCGTGCAAGCCAATCTCCAGCATGCCACGGCTGCCACGGCAGTGATGGAGAAGAGTTTGACATCCGATGGCTTAGACCTTGCGCTCATCCAGGAACCGTGGGTAAACGGCAGCAAAATCCTGGGCCTTAATACTACAGGTAATCTTTTGTATAATACCAACGGCGTTAGGCCCAGAGCCTGCATCTTATTTAGGAAAGGCTTTAATTTTCTGCCAGTTACAGAGCTCTGCAATGACGACATAGCAGTGGCAGTTCTAAACACAGGGGGACAAAGGACAATAGTGTGCTCAGCGTACCTCCCAGGTGACAGAACTAATCCCACAGAAGATTTGGAGCGAGTGGTGGAATACGCCAAGAAGACACGCGCCGAACTAATCGTGGGATGTGACGCAAACGCTCACCACACGTGTTGGGGGAGCACGGACACCAACAAAAGAGGTGAGTTACTGTTTGACTTTCTTATTTCTAATTGTTTATTTATTTCTAACACAGGTCACAAGCCCACCTTCGTAACCAGAAGCAGGAAGGAAGTACTAGACATCACCTTTGCGACGGAAGGCCTCAGCAGGAAAATACAAGCCTGGAGGGTCTGCGACACAATATCGATGTCTGATCACAAACACATCCAATTTACTATTGGGAGAAGCTCGGAGGTTTCCACAACAACCTACAGGAATCCAAGACGTACGAATTGGAATGCCTACAGGTCCTCACTTGGAGAGAAGCTGAAGAGTTTTCCAAAGGCAATAAAAACTGCGGAAACGTTGAACATGGCGGCGGAAATGTTGGAAGGCATTACCATGGAAGCTTACCTGGAAAACTGCCCCCAAAAAACTCAAGCGAACAGCAGTAATGTTCCATGGTGGAATAAGGAGCTTACGGCGATGAGACAGAAATCACGTAAACTCTTCAACAAGGCCAAGAACTCCCAGACCGGGCACAGCTGGGACCTATACCGAAAAGCACTAACAGAATACAACGCCGAGCTCAGAAAGGCCAAAAGGCAGTCGTGGCAGAAATTCTGTGGGGAGCTAGAATCAGCGCCCCAAGTAGCTAAAGTCCAGAGAATACTGGCAAAGGATCCCCCAAAGCAACTTGGCTTACTCAAAGACCAGAATGGTATATTTACAACCACTGAAGAGGAAACTCTAAAACTGCTGGCTCAAACTCACTTCCCCGGGTCGGTGCTAGTTAAAACGCATGCCAGTGGGTCTCAGACAGATGGTAGGAGACACCGACCACGGATAAAAGATTGGCGACAGGCTGCCATTTTGTTCACCGGTGGAAAGGTGAGATGGGCCATTAACAGCTTTGAACCATACAAGAGTGGAGGGGTTGACGGAATATTCCCAGCTCTACTGCAACAGGGACTACCAATTCTCCTTCCTCACTTGATAAAACTGTACAGGGCAAGCTATGCACTGGGCAGTATACCAGAATCATGGAAAGTGGTAAAGGTCATTTTCATTCCCAAACAGGGTAAGAAAGACCAAGCACTACCCAAATCCTTTAGACCGATCAGTCTGTCGTCATTTTTGCTGAAGGCCATGGAAAAGGTTGTGGACATGTGGATCAGGGAAGAGATCCTAAGCTCGTGCCCACTGCATCCAGCGCAACATGCCTACCGTAAAGGCAGGTCCACAGAATCTGCGCTACTTGAGCTGACAGATAAATTAGAAAAGGCCGCTGACGACAAACAAATTGCCCTCTGTGCTTTCATGGACATAGAAGGAGCGTTCGACAACACGCCCATAACCTCCATTCTAAAGGGACTGGCAGAAAAGGGGGTGGACCAGACCACGAACAGATGGATAGAGGCAATGCTCAGAACCAGAAAGGCAAAATTAGAACTCAATGGTTGTAATCATGAGATTCAAACCACACGTGGATGTCCACAAGGCGGTGTGTTATCACCACTGCTTTGGACTCTCACGGTAGACCCCCTCCTTAACAGGTTAAGCCAGAAAGGCTATGAGGTCATAGGATACGCAGACGACATCACTATCATAGTTAGAGGTCCATGTCAAGAAGTCCTATCTTACCTCATTCAAGGTGCCATTAACATAACCTTAAAATGGTGTAAAGACAATGAACTGTCAATCAACGCCAACAAAACAATAATAGTACCATTCTGTAACAAAAGGAAACTGGATAAACTTAGACCGCCTTCAGTCAACGGATTGCTACTTAACTTTTCCAAGGAGGTGAAGTACCTGGGCATCACCTTTGACCAAAAACTCACTTTCAACCAACACATTGAGAATGTGATTCATAAATCCAAAACCTCATTATACTTATGCAGTCGTATGGTGGGATCAAGATGGGGTCTTAAACCCAAGATGATCATGTGGCTTTATACTGCCATCGTAAGACCAATCATCACCTATGGGTGTGTGGTATGGCAGAAAAAGACCTACCAAAAGACGGTGATTATGGAGCTTAACAAACTTCAAAGATCGGTTAACATCATGACCACTGGAGCCATGTCTACCACGCCAGGACAGGCATTGGATGCACTGTTAGATCTCCCGCCCTTACACCTGACAATTCGCAAGGAGGCGGCTGTGGGAATGCTGAGGGTGACGACGCAGCTCAAAAAGACATGGCTGTCTGCAAATCTATCCCAACTCAGGGACAGGGTTTACAGAAATCCAATACTAAGCATGCCTTCGGACAGCACAATGCCGGAGATGCTATTCACCAAATTCTACCAAGTGGAATTCCCAAGCAGAGAAGATTGGAGCAAGAGCCGGGTAGTCTGCGAGGACTACAGCCACATATGGTACACGGATGGCTCAAAGATGGACACCAAGGTTGGCTATGGAATTCACGGGGTGAGACCCAAGTATGGAGCTAGCTGCAACATGGGTCATTACCCCTCGATTTTCCAGGCTGAAATCACCGCCATTCTATCATGTGCGGAAATCAGCCTAAACAGAGGCTACAAAGGGCAAACCATATACATCTTCTCTGACAGCAAAGCTGCACTAATGGCACTTGACTCTTCAAGGGTTGACTCCAAACTGGTGAAGCAATGCCATGAAACGCTAAACAGGCTGGCAAGCCATAATAGAGTTTTTATTAAATGGGTTCCGGGCCATTCCGGTATAGACGGCAATGAAGCCGCTGATGAACTCGCGAGAGCAGGAGCAATGGGTAGCCGATATGGTCCAGAACCATTCTGCGGCATCCCAAAAAGCCTGACGCGTTTAATACTCACCACCCAGTGCCTCTCAGAAAGCAAAAGCCTCTGGGAACTTTCATTAGGCATGAGACACTCAAGGGAACTGATAGAGGGATACTCCAAGTCATACACAGAATCGGTAGTATCTCTTAACAAACCCCAACTACGCGCAGTGGCAAGATCACTAACGGGACACTGCAAACTAAACAAGCATATGTCCAACCTGGGTCTCACTGAGACAGCGCTCTGCAGATACTGCGAAAGCGCAGAGGAAACCCCTCTACACCTACTGTGCCACTGCCCCGCAGTTATGCACAAGCGCTCCGCTCACCTGGATAAGCACGAGCTGGATCCAAAAGAGATTAGGAGCATCGCCGTAAGGAAAATCTTAAATTTCCTGGACTCCATCGGAGTGTGCGGCGAGTTATAAATTGGGACTCACACAATAGATCTTTTTTAGGTCGCAGTGTGACGAGCGGACAAGACTGCTCATATAGTCCCAAAACCCCTAATAATAATAATAATAGGTTTTTAAACTTTTTTCTGGGCTTGTATTCTGGACTGATGATTTTCTTGAATCTGTGACCTGACTAAGTTTCTCTTTTTACGATATTTGCTTGTAATTTGGGTCTCATTTGCTTTGACTGCCTATTTTAACGAAGAATATGCTGGTTTAATCATGTGTGAAATTCATTATATCAAAGGCTTAGCGAAAGATAATCTCGGGCAGCACGTCAAGAACTCGCGCGACGTTATCCAGGCTGTCGACTGTCCGATGCGTTGGTATCCCATTGTATCGACTGGTGGTTAATATAGAGTGGTTCTATCCACAGAGGAAAATCAGACGAAAGTAGGCCACGTGTGTACAAAGTGGGCCAAGAGGATGAAACCCAACTAATGTGACTTCTAACGCAGATACGAGATGCCTTGGAATGTCAGTATTGAGAGTTTTGCACAATACAAGTCTATTCTTCCATTATTATGTCATGCCATAGGAGAACGCGATCTTGACTCTAAACCTTATTTTCGTAAAAAACTCGTTATCTCCAAGACTGTCCCTATCATTTTTAAACCAACATTTTACCATACAATAGATAGTTCATATCGAATTATTATACTTTGTTAGATAGCTTAAACTATGTACTTTATTATGATGTAATCTGCACAGTAAGTTATTAGGACTTATTTTACGGGAGACGTATTTTAAGTGCGATGTTTTGATTTAACTTAAATAGAGAATGGTGCTTGAAAGGGCTTCACTACGCCTTCCCTAAATACTTGTAACTTGTAACGTTTATACTATGACGAATCATCGACAATGCAGTAAACCTTCAGTTTAAAAGTGTACGGAGCATGAATGGATGGTGATACCTCTATCTCATCTTAGAAAAGTCCCTTTTGGGTTATAAGCATCCTAAAATGGCATTCATTGACGATGCGCCAGCAAAAGGCAGGGCAGAGGGGGTATTGGAGACGCGATGCCTGCGCGGAAGTCCAACCTTAGTCCAGATAGTGGTATGCTATGAACTCATTGATCAAATCAGTGGGAAATTCTATGCAAAAACTTTGCTCAAAAGCAATAATTATGCTATCTGTTCAGATTTTAGAGATATGAGCAAAAACCTGAAAATAGACTTAAATCCTTGCATGTTACATTTAATTAGAATAAGAAAATAGTTTGTAATCTGTTGTTATGCCTAATAAATCAATAAATAAATAAATAATATATCTGGAAGCCACAACGTATGACTGTGCGCATTTTCAAAACTGTACGAATTATTTCCCCTAATATTTTTATTATACACACAGGAATAACTAAGAAAATATTACAGAAAAAAAGAGATTTCTTCTAGACAGGTTTTTTAAATCTCCAATATAAGGTACTAGCTGTGGCTTCCGACCTCGTTCGAGGTTAAAGTTTTAGTAAGTATTAGTGATAAACATACATCTAAAGAGTAATTGCTTGCAAAGTCTTCAAAAAAAAAGTTTACTGCTCGATTTAAAACCATAACTGCGCCACCTGGTGTCAAAGCATGAAATCAAGTAAGTACTTTCTTGAAACCCGTAAAAACTATTATTTTCGGGATAAAAGTAGCCTATAAGCTTTTCCAGACTATAAAATATTTCTATGCAATATTATGTCCAAACAGTCCCGATCCGATCAGCCGTGATTTAAAACAAACATAAACACATCCATACAAAATTTCGCATTTAAATATTAGCATTAGCATTAGCACTAAAAGTATCATTCCATGGATAATTAAGTAATTTATACCTACATACCATAGTAATAAAAATCCCAAACTCCGGGCACATATCGGACATATCTCCGTCTGTGAAGATGAAGCTTTTCTTCTTTTCTTTTTTCGCTGCCAACACTACCGCCACCTGTTGGGCGGCCACGGAAAGTACTGGAAGCTCTATTCGGTTGAACTCGTCGAAGCAGCCCCACGAACCAGACTGGGCGAGCCCTTTGTATATGCGGCCGAGGCCTCTAAAAGATGTCGTTGATGAAAAAAGATTAAGTACAATATAATTGACTGTGAGCCCGTACGCGGCAGACTTACGTTATTTTAGCTAGCTCCATGCACAGGTCATTTTTAATTGTAATCGAGAACCTAATACCTACCAAATTTCATACTGATAAGTCCAGAAATGAGAAAATTCCCATACAAAATTTACCCCGCCCCATTCTACCTCTTTACAGCCCGTTCACACATGAACCGTTTTACTGGAAACGTTTAACTGGATACCTTTTTTGTATCGTAAATACGTATACTGAATACTGTTCCATATGTGAAGTCGCCCATACAACCATGCGCCATCGATGAAAAAAACAACGTATCCGGTAAAACGTATCCAGTAAAACGGACATTGTGTGTATATACTAATTTTCATACTTCTAAGTCCAGATATGAGAAAGTTCTATACAAATTTCAGCCCCCTGTTTCACCCCTATAATCATCACAAAAGGTACAAGGGTACCAAATTTCAAGTTTGTAGATACCTACAGTAGTTTCAACTATGCGTTGATACCTAACTCAGTCAAGTTAGCCATCTGGATATATGGATACAAAAAAGATAGAAGGAACCGGAGTATCTAAGTGTATGCCATTAAATATTTCTACACAAAAAATATATATATTTTAAGATATCAAAATGGCAGACAAGCTGTGATCACGTTTTGAAAGTCAATATTTACGCCTTTCGTCTTCTAGCCACACGCAAAGGAGCCCTCGATGGGAATAGTGAATCCCCATTTCACCATCGGCAGGTGAAACAGTATAGGTACCAGGTATTAATATGGAGCTAGCTGCTGCGTACGGGCTTTTAGACTATAAGGAACACTTAAGCTAAAGGGTGCCTTAAATTTACCCGCGCTGCAGTATTATTCGATACAAATATAGGCGTACTAAGAGTTCGCCTGTTTGAACGCGCCCATCAAGGTAACTAAATATAGAATAATATAAAAAAATATCTTTGTCAGGGATCAGAAAAATATTTTTTAAATCCGACATTAGCGCGTTTAAACAAAGAGACAATTATTTTTTTCAGTTTTATTAGTTTTGTACAGACACAGAGTGTCACATACATTACTTATTACTAAATTTCTAAATTTCTAATAAAAATAAATGACCTGATACTTATTTTTTTGGCCTTTCACACAAAATTATGAAAATATAGGGCAGCTATTGTTTAGGCAAAATATTGGTTTGTATGAAAAAAGTAACGAAATGGATAATCTTAATTAAACGATAAAACTAGCTTTAGTCAAATCGAGATACTTCGAGCGATCTTGTTGACAAAGACTAGTGCAAACTGGTTCCCTCTTATATGTTGTAAATTTGTAATCTTATATGTTGTAATTTATTTATTTTACAAATAAATAAATTACCCAAATTGATACACAGACTATGTAGCCCCAAAGTAAGCGTTTACATAAAGGTACAAGGCGTTCCGCTTGATTTCCCATAAAATGGGACATGCAAAAGAATCAAATAACGTGTGAACAATTTTTCAATTTTATTTTTATTTTTCATGCAACATAATTCAATTAAGACAAAACATAATATGTAAAACACCTTTATGCGAAGTATGACAACGTGGCATTTTCTAAGCTTTTTTTATAGCTATGCCCAGGTACAGTTCGCAACGTTTTGCGTTGTACCTTGTATGCTATGTTCCTCAACGATTAAAATGTTTTTGTTGATTATTGAATTGAAATTGAAATTGCAGTGACACGCGTCTATTGAATGAACATTAGAGATTTTACAAGGGTGATAATTTATGAACTCATTATATTAAGATTTATATCTTGAAAAGTATGCACTTTTGAACCACATATTCTTTGGCAAAAACTATTACCTATTTTTTTTTAAGGAACAAAACCTCAAAGTTATTGGATATCAAAAAGAACACCTTGTAGACCTACTTATGTTACGAAGCCAACAAAGTGGAACTAGGTAAGTATCCTAATACAAAATACAACCCAGACCTGAGCAAGTTAGGAAAATTTAATTTCCTAAACTAGTTCGGCTTGGACTCAAACTCAGGACCTTCGCAGTCGAACAGCCGACCAAAACACCATGGAGGCCATCAGACCTGTAGTCAAAATACCAACCTGTAGTCCATTTGGTCGGAGCAGTTGAAGACGACAACGTACTTGGCGAGCGTCTTGCCCATGTCTTTGACGGTCTCGGTCTTGCCCGTACCGGCAGGGCCGCAGGGCGCGCCGCCCATGCTCATGGCCAGAGCTTGGGCCAAGGTAATGTAGCACCTAATTGAATAGTAATAGCAATCATTAATTCATCATCATCATCATCAACAACCAGTAGACCTCCACCGCTGGACATAGGCCTCCCCCAAGGTTAATAATAATAAAAAAACTCTTTATTCTACACCAACATGGTTATACAGTTAAAAAATAAAAATAATGATCACAATTAACATACAAAGGGCGGCCTTATCGCCGAAGCGCGATTTCTGCCAGGCAACCCAGTCTGCCAGGCAACCCAGGTTCTCCACGTCCTTTTGGTCCCGCGCCGTCCTCATCCAGCGTTTACCGGCGACTTTGACCAGATCGTCGGTCCATCTTGCCAGTATATATTATGATCAATTCGTTCGGTTCATATTATATTAAGTATGATCAAAAGGACCTTCGATATATGTTACAGTTTTTCCCAGATTGTTAAAAATTAGTGATTAAAACAAACTTGTCCATGTCCTCTGAAGATTCGTCATTTTTGTTTTGACTGATATAGGTTTATAACGTTTTTCTCAAAATAAGTAAAAATGAACATTGCCAACTTTGTGTGTGCCCCTCATATATTCACACAGCGCTATCTGGCTCGAAACTAAGCACATAGCTTGTGTTACATACATATTTTACATGATACACCCAGATCAGTGGAAGTAAACATGTTAAATGTTATATACGAATATTTGCATAGTGCGGTAATCGAACCCGCTACCACTGACGTCTGGCAGACAGTATACATGATGGGCTGATGCGATAGTACAAACTCTAATCTAAAGTCTCTCTAATGCCAAAAGAAAGAATGGCAAGATCCCATACATTGTCAGTACCGCTTTTATTTCACATAGCATTCACGTAGGTACCTCAAACTTAATATGTGCGTTTTATTGCTTAGATGACGAGTAATCAGAATATAATTATTAGATTTATACAGAAGTTGGGAATAAAAAGTCAAAACAATAATGTAACCTAAAAATTACAGGAATTTATAGTCCGTCTTTTCTAACATGGCGTCGTATTTTGAAACCATTACATTACATTAGCAGGTATTAACCAATCCAGAGGTTTGAAACGGGGTGGCGGCGCGGGCGGCTTAATTCAAGTTTGACAGTAGGACTTTACAACTATTATTTTTTATTGCCGGGAAATTAAAAAATGTGCTTTCGGCAAGTTTAATTTGATTTTATTGTATTTCTAAATATTCCCAACAACTATCACAACAATAGATGTTGGAAAAAACGTGTCTCATATTGACCTATTAACTACATATAGCCCGGTTTTGATACGCTTGAAAACTCTAAAATTAAGTGATACCGTGGCCGACAATCCCCTTTCAAAACCAGTTTTTGTTGGCAACCTTTGAATTTAAGTCATGTCGAATCGAGTCCACTGTCCTCAGTTTGAAACTGTTTATTTCAATCAAAAGGTTCGATTTACACCAAAAACATTACGGAAGACATGAAATTTCAATGGTCACTGCAATATACTCCAAAAAATCGCTATCAATAAATTATTCGATTTCCTTTTTGTACGAAGAAAAGCTGGAAAGTTACTGATAAGTAAGACAAATTAAATTGGATTTATACGGACTTAATTATGTTAACCGAATATTTGCAAGTCTATTTGTGTTGTGTATTGAAACGACCGTGATAGGTTAACAACTGATTTATTAATATAAGTGCTACCCTCAACACCTTCCCCTTTACAAAATAACTATAAACTAAACCAAAATTACAACAATATTTTCTTAAACACATTATTTATATATATTTACTTAAACACTGAAGGTTAATGATTATGTTTATATGCTATTTATTTGTTTAGGTTTATCTTTATATTTAAGTTCATCATAGCTTCATATCTTAGATTAGGTATATATTTAATTACCTAAAATATTATTGATTGGCCCGTCGCCCAGTCGTAGGAGGACTATAAGGTGACGGACCTTGGCTCAAGTCCCTACTCATCTCATACCTGACTCCCCTGACTCATCTCTACAATCTATAATACTACAATCAGTTTGTTTTTCTTCTGCCTGTTTGTTAGCCGGTATACTTTTAATTAAGTGTCAGCTATTACGGAGATATAAACCTCGTTTATTTTTTTAAATATACGATCGCGGCGTAGAAGCTTTTCCGATTACAGTGCCATAAAGACGTTCGTTTTTATTTCTAACATGATGACGTCATCGCCAACGCTTAACTCCGGTAATGATTTACTATGTTGATCGTAATAATTCTTGCTCTTTCTTTGGTTTTCTGCTAGTAATCTATGTTGATCAGAATATTTATTTTCGTTCATACCTTGCCGTAATAAGTCCGGATGTACAGGAAGCCAACAATTAAATCGACGACCCATCAAGAGCTGTGCAGGAGAATTCAAATTTTCCCGCGGCGTGTTTCGGTAGCTTAATAGGTTTAAATAAAAATCTGATTTACTATCTATAGACTTTTTTAGCATTTTTTTAACAATTTGGACAGCTCTTTCGCTTTTTCCATTTGATTGAGCGTAGTATGGAGATGAAGTAATGTGATTGAAACCCCATTCGCTAGCAAATGTTTTGAAATTACGACAAGAATATTGTGGGCCATTATCACTAATGACTGTTTCCGGAATACCATAACGACTAAAGTTTTCTTTCAAAATATTGATTACCGAACTAGAAGTAGTATCTCTTAAGTATGCTACCTCGATGAAACTCGAATAGTAATCTACTAGAAGCAAATAATCCGTGGCTTTTTTTATTCCCTGGTAAGTTCGGAATAGGTACTGAAATCAACGGGTCCTTGCTAGGTAAGTTTGAATTCTCCTGACATACTTTACATCTTTTTACATATAATTCAATATCTGACGACATACTTTTCCAAAATAAAACTTCACGTTCACGTCTTTTACATCGATCAATACCTAGGTGACCATCATGATGATTTTTAACATTTCATTTTGTAATGACTTTTGAATTAAAACTCGCTTATTTTTAAAGATTACTCCATCTACACTATACAATTCATCTCTCATAGACCAAAAATACTTTAAATCACATTCTACATTATATATATGATCAGGCCATCCGTTTTTAATGTAAGATAACAATCGTTTTAACGATTCCTTCGATCCTTGCAAGTCTCTCTTTTTACGGCAGTATCTTTATTTTGCGACATCGGTACATTATCAATAACCATTTTAAGTTAGTATAATATTGCATTGCTAACATTATCATCATACAAATCAGAAAGAGGTGCAGGTGACAACGTATCCGGTAATATTTAAACCAAACATCATAAATTTAACAATATCCAATTTAACTAAATGGCTAAACAACGTTTAGGCAACTGGTTAAACGTTGCGATCAACGACTTGACTAATTGTCCTTAAGCCGGTTGAAACGGCCTAGGCGTCCAATTGAGTGGCTAGTTCATCCAGATGACTGCGACATATACATAAACCTACCCGGCTTGTAAGTTATTGATAAATCATATCCTTGTAGCTTTAACATCATACGCTGCAAGCGTGCTGGCACTGCGTTTAGCGGTTTTTTTAAAATACTTTCCAGTGGCTTATGGTCAGTTTCAACAAGCATTCGTTTTTTATCATAAATATACTGATGAAATTTTTCACAAGCAAAGACAATAGCCAACATCTCCTTCTCAATTTGAGCGTATCTCTGCTGCGTGTCAGTGAGAGTGCGCGACGCGTACTCCACCGGGCGCCCGGCCTGCAGCAGCACCGCCCTCAGCACGATGCTGCTCGCGTCTACTGATAACAATACATCACTACTCACATCGTAAAGAGACAAAACCGGCGCCTCACATATAAGCTTTCTTAATTTATCAAAAGCATCCTGATGTCCCTGTTCCCAACACCAGGTTACATCCTTCTTTAATAGTCTCGTTAAAGGAAATATGTGGTCAGAATAATTAGGTATAAATTTTGATAGGTAATTTACTGCCCCTGAAAATCTTTCTAAGCTCTTACGATCGTTTGGTTCTGGCATTTTAATTACTGCCCGAACTTTTTCGGTATCTACTTTCATTCCATCCTTATTAAAAGTATGACCTAAATACGTCACCTCACTAACACAAATACGACACTTGTCTTCATTAAATCTTAAATTTATTTCTCGTGCGCTATCAAATAATTGTTTTAATCGCATATCATGTTGAGGCTTAGTAGATCCCCAGCAAATAATATCGTCAATAAATGATTCAACCCCGTCGAGACCTTCCAGTAGGTAATTGTTTTATTTTTGCGTGAAAAACTTCGGGGGCACAGTTCAAACCGAACGAGAATCTTAAATATTGATACCGACCAAACGGCGTATTAAACATGCACAGGTCGGAACTTTCGTTATCTAATTTTATCGACCAAAACCCAGATTTTGCATCTAGAACCGAAGCACCGTTCATTTTTGCCGATAACTCATTTACGGTTGGTAATTGAAAATGTGCACGTTGAATGGCTTTATTCAGAGGCCTCGGATCTAAGCATACACGTAAACTGCCATTTTTCTTTGCCACTACTACCAGTGAATTGACCCACGGTGTCGGATGAGTCACCTTTCTTATAACACCTAAACGCAACATTCTATTCAATTCATCCTGTAACTGATCGTGTAAACCTAACGGTACTTTTCGCGCGGCGCACACCACCGCACCGGCGGCACTTCTTATTCACTACTATATGATATTCGCGCGGTAAGCAGCCTAAGCCAGTAAATAAATCGTCGTGTTGTAACACATTTAAATTATGTATTCTACTTATTAAACCTAAACTTAAACACGCTTGCAGTCCCAGCACACTTTGACAATCTATATTAGCAATGGCGAATTTTAAATCATACTGAATATTTAAATGCCACCACTTCAAATTACAAACACCTTTTATTGGAATTATATCACCACTGTATGGCTTTAACTTAATCTTTGGGTTCGACAAGATAATCTCAGGCCTATATCCTAACTGTAAAAAACGCTTATATGATAAAACATTAATATCATCATAAACATAACAAATTCAATTGCGTCTTCCAACACTTCCATGCGTCAGCCCGGCTGACGGAGTTGCCTTCCAAACATAATTCTGACGGTGGACGGGTGTGTTCCATTATTACAGAATTAAGTATACCGTAACACAAATTTTAACACTTTTTAATGTCCGCAATAACTCTCAATAACATAAACAATAATTATTAATTTAACACCGCTGCCACCATGTTGTGTATTGAAACGACCGTGATAGGTTAACAACTGATTTATTTATATAAGTGCTACCCTTAACAATTTGTTCATAATATTTTATTTTATTTCAACAGTACTTTACTTTCTATGTGCTTGTTAGCACTCACACATCGAACTCAACCAATTAGGTTGAAGTTGGGCGTGGTCGGCGGCGCGCGTCGTTGCAGTTCAGACAGAAAACCTCTTCATACTTATGCTACCCGAATATTTGCGTGTGTATTAAATAATTTCAATATAACTTATTGATGGATTATCTATT
This sequence comes from Stenoptilia bipunctidactyla, assembly GCA_944452665.1. Lineage (NCBI taxonomy): Eukaryota > Metazoa > Arthropoda > Insecta > Lepidoptera > Pterophoridae > Stenoptilia > Stenoptilia bipunctidactyla. The sequence continues at coordinate 38,168,347 of OX101721.1, forward strand.
TATTTATTATTCAAATTAAATGTAAATAAAATAAATATACTCTTGCTACAGAATAGTAATTTGTAGAAGGAACTCGTACATTCTGATTTGTTATTTTGAATAATCCCGCGTTTTGTATCCGTCTAGTCGAATGATAAATTAAGAAGGGATCGAATATAGAAAAGGTTTTAAAGGTTTAAGCACCCTTAAAGAGCTGGTTATAAATCACAATATAGCTGCAAAAATTCCGGAACACATCATCACGAGGACTTTGTATGAATGGTAGCCTAGATAGGTCCTAAAATTAAGCAGGGGTCACTCGGAATAGATACATTTTAAAACACGCATGCTATTGCCGTAGTATTTCCATGCCGAACTTATATGGACAGTTACAGACATAATCACAAAATCCCCATAACATTATTGTTCTAAACTATTTGAAAAACGAACCAGGCACAAATTACATTTGAATAAAGGATTACTCCGTGCTTCGGAGGGCACGTTAAGCAGTCGGTCCCGGGTGCTGTATACTTGTATACAGTAGTCGTTAGGGGTTGTCAGAAGCCATCTAGGCGCCCTAAAAATTCTGGCATCCACCACCCAGCACTGGGCCAGCTTGGTGGATTGTGGCCTATACCTCCTCTTCACCCAGGGGAGAGACTCATGCCCTGCAGTGGGCTCATTACAAAAGAGTTGTGATGATGATGATGGAGGATTACAAACCTGTCCGTCAAGGGTGTGATAACCAATCGCTCTGTGCAACCCAAGTATTCATTTTGATACGTAAAAGTTACGTCAGTAACAGATATCCAAGTTTTATCTGCGTCTTCTTTGAAATAAAATCGACATTGTTTCAGCCATTCGAAATCATTTGCCGATCGCACATTCAGACGACACTGAAACCAAAATTCTATCAGGTAAAGGCAATTTACTCATTTTGCAGCTATATGGCTCTGTTATAATCTGATCTGTCTGATACGTATGTCTAGAATTATTATTTTAATATTACATATGAGAAAAAAAAAGTATGAGGATTATAATGTTATATTTATATGAAACATTGACTGCTTACCAATACATCGAATATATCTCTTTGGTGCACATGAATAGTAATAAGGGTTTCGAACTTTGTTCTTTCTATTTTCAGAAGATCCCTCGTGGTTTGATCGATCAATGTGTTCAGCAATTCTAAGAACTTATTGTTGGTTTCTAACATGATCTTCTTGTCTTGTCGCGCTTGCATTAACGCTAACTCAGCATCTCGAGTCCATATTATTTGTATGCCCAACAGACCAACCTAAGAAAAAAAGGTGGAGTAAAACTTATAAAATCAAGCGCGAAGTATCTAAAAAACTCTTTGGTAATATCCTTTTTGTACCTGAGCTGGCATTTTGTCCAAAAACATCAATAGGTTGAAAGACACGTCGTTAACAACACTGACAGCATTACGAATAATGGAGTGAAGACTACTCTGAGCTGACTGCAGGAGGGATGTCAACCAAGTTTCCACCGAACCTTCCGCTCGTACTGGCCGTTCCAGTTTTATTTCTTCTCCCTCCGATGATACTATAGCTATCATCTTATTATACTCTGCAATACAAAGAAGAGTTTTAAAAACTTTCAATTTATTCGTACCTACAACATTGAATTCATCATCATACCTATATCATGAAATTTAACATATCGTATATTATCAAAGATGGATAGCAAATGATTCTGGATAGTATGAGAATCAGAAGCTTGACCGAGGATCTCCAGTAACGCTGGATCGGAGACGAAGAAAAACCGTGGAAACATGGTTCTTTTCTTTTCTAGGTAGCCACTTAAGCTCTTTTGGCAAAGTTCCAGCTGTTCCTGCAAATGCGGGAGTAGTTGTCGCAGTAAGTCGTCGCCTACGCAACACGACACCACGCCGGGAGTCTCGTGCGCTCGCTGCATGATCTTCTGCCAGGACTTGTCAATCTTCGAGAACCTTTTAGCTTCTTTCGGAAGCTGCTTCGCAATGTCACCCCCCACGAACACGGCTTCTAAATAGACCCACATGTTCTGAACTAGTAACCAACGTTCGAGAATCTCGTTGGTGCTTTGTAGGTCATACAGCCATTGTTGAATTTGTTTTCTGAATGGGGCATTATAGCTGCAATTGAAAATGTTGTAGTTAATATTTGATGGATCAGGAGGGTTAAGTAACGAAAGTTTGAGTATGAAAATGTTAAATCTGATCTTGGACTGGGTAATATTTAAAATTAAATTACGAAATAGAAGCCGTTGTTCGAAGCCCTTTTTATACACCGTGGGTCGCGTGAAATCAAACTATATTACTTAAATCTAGTTTAAAACGCCTTTAACTGAACAATTATTTTTTATAAAAAAATAATCTTTTATTACATTTTACAATAGTTTTACGATTGATCGTGGGGCAAAGGTATGAATATTTATAATTCAAATCTTTAGCCACGTCATTGACACCGCATATTTGTTTGCAGAATACTGATAATTATATTTTTTCCTAAATATTTTTTTAACAAATTAGTAATCAACTATTGTGCCTCGATGGAAATGATCATCACATGGAAATGATCATCACCCTATCATGAAGAACTCGTAGGTATTCAAAAACTATACACAAACTACCACAATTTCACTAAAACAAAACACGAACTAAAACCTTATTACTAAAATTTTTATTAAAATAACACGGCTACGAATAAAATTTATTTGAATTTCGATTTGCGCGCCAATCCACAGATAACTAAATCTGAATTATCTGGTTATAAAATCTTATTGGTAATATAATAATTTTTACTACCGGTTAGACAGAAGAGATCCCAATATCATGAGGCTGTCTTCGAGTTGCCCGATGGTCTCCGCAGTGGTATCTCCTCGCAGCAGCAGCTCGCCTCGGTTGTTGAATGTCTGGAAGGTCAGCTCGTGCACCGACCACTCGTTTGTCACTTGCCTCAGTTTCGCTTCAATGTCCTTTTCCTTCATGGCTGATATGCAAATATCCTGTTGACATGTTTTTTTTTAGATCTGGCATATTAACGCATGAAAAATTTTATGGAATAATGCATAATCTTGAAGGTTCTTAGAACTTCATAGGTACGTAGAACTTCTTCAAATACGGTTTTAACTAAATCACTTCTGCTACTTGACAAACCCATCCAGGAGAAAGGCGCTAACGGCGTTAAACACCGAAATCGAATAAGTTTGTGAAAAAAAAATGTATTTTAACGTTTTTTTGATAGCTCAGACTATTGAATTTGCAGCCTCCAATTTTTACTTTACTAAGCATTTTTTTATTGTTAGCTTAGCCATACAATTGACGAATGCTGAGTCGGATCGGACTTATTTGGCATTTTTTTGTACAATTCAATGGGCCGTATTCGACATTCCAACATCTAACTTATTGTAAAACCTAGAAAATTCAAAATCAGTTTTTGTTAGCAACTTTTGAATCTGGAGTCTCCTAATTTGACATTAGAGATAAATTTGACATTTAAAACTAGCGAATCTGATGTAGAATCGACCCCATTATTTGTCTCCCCTTTCATATGCAGTTATCACTTAGATAAAGAAAGAAAAGCAAACTTTGATATAATGCACGTGAAAATTGGGTGGAGAACGCGCTTTTGTATATAAAATAGGCCACCTACAGTTTATTTTGTATTTTTACGGGTTATTTCTAAGTTAGTATTGGACGAAATTTATGCACGATGTTACCACGTGATAAATGCTACCGACAGATAAAATTTATTGATTCTATAGAATATTTAATTACCTCCTACGAGTAGTACCTACGAGCTTCCTTATACCCTGGTACTAAATATGCCTTTACAACCTGTTGCATTTGGTGATTCTGCGCGGTAGAGACCTTAACACGTGGGTTTACTTTGCAATCCCGTCATGTGATCGAAACTTATGATTCAATCAAACTTTCTATTGCTAGTATATCATGTGTGTACTGAGTAATGGTGACGTGGGTTATATTTATTCATTTTATTGCATCCTTAGAAAATATACTTAATATAACTAGATAAAAAAAAATATTCTCACATAAAAGTGGAACTACCGATCAACTACAGCATGAAAGAAAGTCTTCAGTGCTCTACGGGGTTTTCAATAAAATTTCATTTGTTTTCTGATAAATCTAGTTATGTAAGTTATGTTTTACTAAATAAACGCTAACTTAGTATTAACATGGATTGTCTAATACCAACTTGTTTAATTTGGGGCTAACAGTAATTCAAATACGTCTTTTAACCAATGGAGGAGCAGTTCGGGCAAATATAATAGTTATAAAAGCTTTAAATACTAGGTACCCAAAGTAACCTCTAATAATGAGTCGGCAAGATAAGTCAAAGTATAGCAAAAGCCAATGCAAGAGTCAAAAAGTGACAAAATTTTCCCCTTTCAGGGATCCCCTTTATTTTTGAGCAAAAAAAAGTTCTTTTGAGGTTAAAGTATGTTTCGACCAAAAATACCAGGGAACGATAAACTATTAGACAGTTCAGCCTAGAAAACCTATAACCCGTACGATAAAACTGTGCACTTCGCGGGTGGAACACAACAGATAACATAATATGTAATCAGTACTGACTACTGAACAAACGATGAGGAAAGGGGTGGTATTTCCAAAGACCTATTATTAGAGGAAGGTCTTTGGGTATTTCATCGAGGTGCACAGATACTCGTATCGTAAGTCGTCTGTGTTGTAATAATTATCGAGCTTTACATCCATCTTTCTTTGGCTCGCTTAGTCAAAGGGAGATAGAAAATGTATTGATTTAACTAAACTCCAACTCTATGTTATTCCTACGAGCTTAGTAGTTAGTTCAGCCTGTACCGATCCGATAAATTTGACATGCGCGTTAGGCATGGCCCACAGATCTGCCCCCACCCTTTTTAAAATTATACTCCTGCTGTTTGCTGGTGTCCTGGTACAATTTTCAGTGGGCGGCTGAATCATCTATTGGATATTGGAACTTATAAACATGATTTATAAAGGTTGTCTTTGTAGATTTAGGTAGTTTCGTGTTTTGGTAGAATAATTGATAATATTTTTAATGAAAAATTAGGCACGGAAACAATTCACTTTTGATTTATTTTGGATATGGATTATAAAGTATGCTATCATAACACACACTTACCTACTTTATGTAGACTTTAAAAAATATATTTTTGATTGTTTTTATTTATATAAGAAAGACAGAAAGTATTTATTTGCAGAATATGATTATTATAAAGGTCTTACCTAAACTATTCAGGTGCTACATTTCAACCGTACAGAGGTGTGCAAATACTATAAGTTATGTATGACTATTGAATAAGTCCTAATAACAATTATAAAATTAACATTCTAATAATTATTAAAGTTTATTTTTCCCTCTCTGAGTAGTATTTTGTAATCTTTTTATTTTATTTTATTTTGATGTGATTTTTATATGTAAGTAAGTGATGTTAAATTATTTGTTTAATTTCAATTAATCTTTTTTTTTGTGTGTTTGTGCGTCTCAATATTATTATGTAATGCTGTGTATATCTGTAATAGGTAGACATATAAGTACAAGGCAAAGTGTCAAAATTGTTAATTTAATGTTTATGTATGTACTACTGTTGATACCTATACCTAATAAATAAATGATAAATGATAATTGATAATTGTGTATTATTTTACTTTAACATCAAACAATTCATAAATACCTCTATATCTTCTTTATTCTGCAAAAGCGGCGCTTCCAATATGTTTTTGAGACAGAAATCTTCATTGTCAAGTTCGAAGATATACTTGGTGACCTCCATGATCCTCTGCCAGTGGCGTGGCTTCATGGCCTTGTTGGCCATCAGCTCCAGCAATGGGCACATATCGTTGAAGTCGTCTATGGTTTTCTTGAGAGCGAAGAATGCTGGCCATTCTTTTAATCTGTAATTAGGTCAAAGTGAAAATGTGTTCTTTTTCAGAATACACAGAAAGACAGTGGTCGGATGTTCGGCTGCGGCGTGAGGGTGACCACACCAACCTACCGACCGTCGATCGATAGTTTTTACTAGGCCAAAAAATCCGATCGACGTCTCGGTAGATGAATGAATTATTAGAATATTAAACGAACTTTTCTAAACTAACTCGGATCGTGCACTAGGAACTAGGATATCCCCTAGTTCAGCAGTTTGGTCTCATTATCTAGTACATTCATTCTAGATTTTTTAGCGGCAAAATTTTTACCTTTGTTTTGTTGCCTTACAATCCCCTAGATTGTATGTTTGGCGAGGGTGTAATAATTGGTGTGTCTGTTCGAGTAATTTATTTATTATTTTAGTTTATTATATGTTTATTTAGTTAGGAATATTACCCCTTCGGCAATTTTCGGCATCTATTTTGGAACTCCATCAATTCGTTATTAATTTCTTCTATATTAACCTCTCCCCACGGAATGTCGTAGTAGCTGCTCACTCTGTCTATGACGTCATTATACAGTTTGTACAACTTCTGAAGTAAATTCAATTCTTTTCTAATTTGCGCCAATTCGGGATATTCAGTATGCGGCAAACCAAAAAGTTCTTCCCCATTTTGGTAGGTTTGTAATTTGCGCCACATGCCATCAAAACGATTCTGAAACAATGTAAAACGTGCAGTGGAAGTATTTATATGTCTCTACTCTACTCGTTGATCTATAACATAATTTAAAAAATGTATTAATTTAAATGTATTAAAGCTGAACCATTTATTTGGGTTTGAAAAAATCTATTTGCTTTGAATAAACTATTGTATTGAATAATCCCGGTAGCTCATTTAAAAGAGAAAGCACTTATCCAGCAAGCGAGAGTCTGAGAAAGGTCCCAGGTTCGAGTCCTGGTCATGTGATTTTATTTAGCATATTTTTTCAGTTATTTAAGTCAGTTATTCAGTTATTTAATTTAAGAATAAGTTCTAAATATATGAATAAACCGCCAAAAGTTGTATGTAATATTACCTACAAGTTCAAGAGTTTGTTTTTTAAACATACAAATCTCCGAAACTAATTGTAGGATTTTAAAAATTATTTTTGCAACTGATAGCCTGCCTCTTGAAGAAGGTTATCCTGTATATTAATCAAGATTATTTTAAAGAATTAAGTAGACACGCAAGTAAAACGCGCTAAGCTGTTGGTGTGCAATGTGCAATAAAACTTTTCGTAAAGGTTGACAAAGGCTTTGTAACAAAATGAATACTCAATATAAAAGAGAAACAATAATTTCATAGTTTTAAGCATAAATTGAGTAAAATAAAAGTAAAATGCAATATTTTTTATAAAGAATATTGTCTTAAGTTTTCACGATTCATAATTTAAATAAAACTACTTTTTAACCGGATTAATCGCGTATAATTTATATTTTACATTTTAACTCGACGTTTCGGTGTCTTTGCAGACCCCGTGGTCACGAGCGACTGGTCGATCGTTAAAAAGAAGAAGAAGTTCAAAAGTAGTTTTATTTTTTATAAAGAAGTTCTTCCTGGACGAAGCTTGAGACGAGGAGATAAAGCTATAGAGTTTGTTTAACCTTACTAATCTCGGGAACTACCGGCCGGATTAAAAAAAATCTTTTTGCATTTATTAGCCTGCCTCTTGAGGAAGATTATTCCGTGTATTTCATCAAGATTTTTTGGCGGAATTAAGAAGAGACGCATAAGGCGCCTCGCTCGCTGCTTATGTGTAAGAAACAAAACGTGTTGTACGTGATGTTTTTATTCATAAATTCTTATGATGTTAAATAAAATATCTTTATAATAATAGGTGTATGTAGATAAAGCACAAACAAAGCATAAAAAATAAAGCTGTAAAGTGTGTTTTCAAAAACACCCATCCCAATACAAACAAATATGTTATAAGTACACGATAAATTGCATTGTTCGGAAATCGAACCCGCGATTACTGGCATCTGATGCAGACAAGGTTACCCCACCCCACCGCCAAAGTGTTGAACTGCCTGATTGTATTATGCACGAAGTGTAAGTTAGGTACCTACAGATATTAATTATAATATTTTAATCAGTAGTTCCATCAAACACCAATAACAAGTCTGATCTGAACCACAGTACAGATATGATATATACAGTACAATACATATACACAATACACTACTTATAGCTTGTTATTAAGTAAGTTTGTTCTATTAGACTAGAATTTTAGTATTTTTAAGAGAGCAGATATTCTTTATTTTTCTTTACTAAGTAGGTAAGTAATTGCAATTAGCGAGGTCAGAGCGTCCGCAACGCAGTCAGTGCACGACTGTCGTCTCCTCCTCGGTTCTGGCGATCGTCCGAACAAAAGCATTTGAATGCTGCAGCTAGACTGCAAAACTGTATGTTGCAGTCTAGCAGGTGTCTTTAAAATGCCCGGGTTTATGGTTAGTTATTTTAGTTTATTATTACCGTATTAGAGAAGGCAGTGTCACAATCTTACACAACATAACTTTCAATTAAATGTCCAGCCCCTTCTACAGCAGGCGATGGGTCCAAAATTACAAGTCTGGATTTGGACCACACCCATAGATTAGATAGAAAACTATTTGTTGCTTGATACCTTGTTTTTCTTCATCCTTAGGATATAAAAAAAGACGTGTGGCACTCGGAGACTGCCGCGGTAAAGCTATTGCATAGCATTTTTTATCAACTTATGCAATTATAATTATTTATTTATTTTATTAATGCAAATGTTTGATTTAATATGAAGTTCCACAAGTTCCTAGTAGATGGCGCTGATTGTTTATTAAAGCCCGCATGTAAAGTTATGAAATCAAATTATCACCGCTGTGCCGGTCGGAGTGGGCGGTGTTAGGTTTTTTTCGTTACGGAATTTCTGGATTCGGTCCCCACGCTCAAGGCCCGCGATAGAAGCTATGCAATAACTTAAATATCTAAAATTCATGTGATTGTATTATTATATATTAAAGTACAGCAAATGTTGCCTTATTCATATAATATATAAAACTGTTCCGTTACTGGTTGAGGTATTGAGTGCAGAGTGACTGACCATTGAGACCGACAACGTACCTACTGGGCATTTGGAACATACATTCCTTAGGGGTGTAGGGGTTCATCCACTAAGGTAGGAATTCCCGAAATTCCTACGGGAACGGGAAATATAGGACACAAATAAATAAAAAAAAATACAAAATTATAAAATTAAGCATTTTAAATGCAGAAATATAAAATAATAATATAGGACTGTTTAGTTTGAATTAACAATTATAATTGACTGACTTATTCCTTGACTGCACGGATGTGGTACTTGGTTTAGGTAAAAGTTCTTTAATAGGTGACTGCTTGTATATTGGTAGGAATCCTTCCACCATTCGAATAAAATCTGCGCTATTCCATTAATTCCGTAACATGATCTTGACGAATTACGCGGAATAACCTTAAGATAGTAATGCAATAATATGGTTTCGATCAAATCCGATCCACCGTTTTAGAGTTTTATAAGCTAACAAACAAAATCTTTAACTTTATTAAATCTGTTAAATATTTTATGAAGATCCAGTCCTTTCTGTATCATCTTCGTCCTCATCGTAACTTGAGATCGGATTAGGTTGAGGTTGAGGGCCATCGCGGATGTAGTCGCCGATAAAAAATAAAAACCGGTAAAATAGATACCGTTACCGGCTTAACATAAAAGTTTGAATAGCAATAAAAATAATGAACGTCGAAATTAAATACAGCGCCATCTAGTTGGTGCTATCGGAAACTCGTCCTCACGTACGTATTTATAGCGTACTATGGTAAAATAATGTGTACTTATATGGTACGTATAGTTTCAAAGGAACTGGATCAATAATCAAAAGTTAAAGGGTGGCTAGACTGTTGGAAACAACGTGTTTACAACAGTGAAGATGGCTGTTGACAACCAAATTACATGACCTTGGCGGGTTGTAAACGGCGGTGTTTAGAAACACAGATATACATCTACATAGACAACGCAAGTGCCACGATTTGTATTGGAACCAAGCGTGCCGACTTTTTAAGACCTATTGTGACGTCACAGCTGATATTTATTACTGGAAAATACAAATAGATTCAGAGACACCGATGCCGCCGATGAAATCGATTATTAAGAACGATATTGATATTGTGGACTCGATTTTCTAACAGATATACATACGCGCGGATTAAATCTAGAGGCGACCAACCTTGACGCTTGGTCGAGGTTCGGACACGCAAAGGACATGCATTTGCGTTATCTATGTAGACGTATGTCTGTGTTTAGGACAGTGTGTACGCTTGTTATTGTATATTTTACTATGTAACTATAACTATAAATGACTCGAGTTTTGTAGCTTTTTAGCCTGCGTTTCAACCTTTCCTTCTTTGTATCCTCAATTGCATACAAAAATGCCATCGCGAAGATGTTTCCAACGCGAGAGATCAGAGCGCACTGACGATTAAGGGGCGTGGCCTGGCGTGACCTTGGGTTGTGTTCTTGTTTGTCTCCTTGTTGGCAACCACCGTTTGTAACAGTGTGGATGACTCGGAATTGGTTGTCAACAACTTAACCTTCCTTAACCTTGGTTGGAAGCATTGGTTTTCAACAGTCTGGCGGTCTCTTTACGCCATAGATGAAAATAAGTACTAAAGTATAGATGGCCGTCTCGCCGATTTTGCACTAGGGCGCCAACTAGGCCACGGGACTGGAACTAAAAAGCGGGGAAAGGGTGCGGGCGGGAGATGCTTCATCTAAATATTGAAGAAAGTGGAAATAATCCTCAAACTTAAGAATAAATTTATCCTCGAACAACAAAAAATCTAAATTGGTAAAAAGTTGAAAACGCAAACGTATTTCACTTGAAAACCAACGGGTTCTTATTGATACAGCATTTTTGAATCGCATAGTACGTACAACACAAAATTTGTGTTGCCAGGATTTAAAAAAATATTACTCCCAGCTATGTATACTCATTCAGTTTAGTAGTTTTTTTTATTTGCTCACAAAAAGTTGTTACAGGAAACATATGAAAAAACACCAAAGTTTGAATTTCTAAGGGATAACTCAGACCATGTTGATCTGTAAAATTGTAGCCATAGATATGCTCATTCAAGATCTTAATAAAACAAATATTACCTACTCAATAAAATAGGTGAGTAATAATAAGTGTTTTGCATTAGGCAAGCTATAGGTTATATATAGGTTTATTTGAACAAAAGTGAATAGCTTAATAGTGTGTTATTAAATCTACTATTAATTGTTACTTTTTTTGAGTGGCAGGTATTTGTTAAGGAAACATTCAGTTTGTACAAACTATATAAAACAAATTATTAATGATAAAAGAAACGGATGTACTCGCAAAATTATTCATATTTTTGTCAACAATTTCCAAATTGTTTTAAGTACTGAATTTGATAAAAGACGTGTGTAAATTATGGTTTGGACGATTTTTTTCTATTCGTAATAGTTCCGAGCCCAAAGGTATGGTGGCGTTAGTTTATATCAGAATTTCCCAATTGTATGGAAGACAAAACTAGCATGAGTTACGCGGATCAAGCCACCCGAAGCTTTGAGTAATATTAGTAGAAAGGCTTGTTTTTGAACGAACTAAACTCTAAAAGTAATGGTCGGATTTGAAAAATCCTTTTTGCGTTTGGTAGCCTACCTCTTAAAGCAGGTTATCCCGTGTATTTATTTCATCAAGATCATTTTAAGGAATTAAGAAGAGACGCAAAAAACTTAGTGTGATCTAATAATAAAAGCTTTTAACAATAATGAATACTAATATTTTTAGTCCTCTTTTGCATTTTATAATGTTTAAATATAATTTTAAATATAAGAAGTCGTCGCGTCGTGGCGCTGTGTTTACTGTTTGTATCATACGGTATCACAGGTTAAGCAACGTTCGGCGGGGTCGGTACCTGGATGGGTGACCGCCGACCATTCATTTCTCACGACGACTTTCGTACATCGGAGGGCACGTTAAGCAGTCGGCCCCGGTTGTATACAGTAGTCGTTAGGGTTTGTCACAAGCCATCTTGGCGCCCTGAAAATTCTGGCATCCACTACCCAGCACTGGGCCAGCTTGGTGGATTATGGCCTATACCTCCTCTTCACCCAGGGGAGAGACACATGCTTCTGCAGTGGGCTCATTACAAAAAGTTGTGTGTGATGATGATTAAATATATTTTTTCTTACGTCCATAGCTACTAAGGCCGTATGCGATTGTGTTTTCTGCCAGTGCATTATGCAGTTGGAGTAAAATTGGGAACGGTGCTTATTATCTTAAAATTAGCCATAATAGCTCTTCGTTTATCACACGTGGCTTCTATTTGCGGCTTCCAACAAAAACGATGATCTATGATTAGACCTAGATATGCAAAGCGACTCACTTTCTCAATTGTTTTACAGCCGTTCTTGACACAATTTGATTTATGTAGACATTGATGGGTATGAGCTATTAATGCAAGTGATTGTGTAGATTTAATATGGCTGGAATGAATATGCAAGAATTTAGTTTTTTGTGGGTTTAGGACTAGGCCGACATCACGAGACCTAAAAAACATAATTATCAAAACATAGTACGTCAAACTTGCAATGTATGAATCGCGTCAATTACATTCTTATCACTGGAAATAAGGCACGTGTCGTCCGCAAATTGGAAGATTTTGCATTTTTTAATTAAGTTATTGCATTCATTTTCGTAAGAAATGTAATGTAAAGGCCCGAGCACTGACCCCTGCGCCGTACCATTGGCTACATTTACCTGATCACTATACTCTTCCGATATTTTTACAGAATATGTTCTGTCTTGTAAGTAATTGGAGCACCAATTTAGTAATGATCCACGTATCCTATTGTTATTTAACTTTTCAATTAATGTACTATGTCTAAGCGTATCAAAAGCACTGCTGTAGTCTATAAAAGCTACTAGTACATGCTCTTTGTTATTAAGACAATTGTTGATGTAACTGGTGAAATTAGATAACAAGCTTGTGGTACTTTTATTACGTTGAAATCCATATTGATTTGGAGATAAAATATTATTTTTGGTATAGAACTCGTGTATTTCATCCGCAATATACCTACCTTTCCACGGCTTTATCCAATATTTTACATTCTACAATTAAATTTTTTATTGTTTTCTCGAAAGTTTCAGCAAACTTATTAGCAATTTTTTTCCACGTTACACAACGAATTGTCCTTAAAAGCTTTAAGAATAGATTCATCTAACGACGTTTTAATCTTACCTGTTATTTTATTTAAAACTTGCCACATTTTTTTGGATCGTTACGATTTAAGTTTATTAAGTTTTTATAGTAATTATTTCGTGACCTCTCAATAAGTTTATTTGTTTTATTTCGAATTTTGTTATATTCTAATTTCATTTCAATAAATTTTTTATCTCGTTTTTTACACAAATTTATCATTTTATTATTTATCTAAGTCTCTCTGTTTCTTTTTGTGGTACTTACTAAGTTCTACTTCACGTTTTTGTAACAGTTTTGTATTGCATCCTTTATATAGTACTTAATAGATTTCGGTCGGGCAAGCTATCTATTCATCTATCGGTTTCCAATCAATTTCATTTAATTTTTTAACTAGGATATCATTATTGTATTTTATGATATATTTTGTGGCATCCTGAACATGGTTCATATAGTTGCATGTGACTACGGTAAGACGATGTTCCGCCAGTACGGTCCCGAGCGCTGCACAGTATACATCTTGCGAGTGGGATCTAACAAATATGTGATCAATGCAACTTCTAGTTAAGATTCCTTTACGTAATTCTATTCTAGTGTAATCAGAGATCCCACATACAAGACCATCCATGACTGGACAGCATGTTCATGTAGTTATTACGTATGTTACTAGGTAATTTCAAGTTAATGCTTATGTCATCCTAGCAGTAATCCTATGTAATCCTAGCAGTAAGAGTTCTCCGGCAGAGTGTGAATTTAGGATACGATTTAGTTCACGTAAAAAAGAATTCTTACATTTTTTCGGCCTATAAATGGCACAAAGAGTTACGGACGTGCTTTGTTGTGTAGTGATTTTACCCATAATACATTCCAAGAATAACGAAGTTGTGCTATATGTTTTAAAGTTGTGTTTGTTTAAAATGTAGATAATTATACCCCCGCCTTTTGCATTATTTCGTAACTCTTTATACATAGTATAGCCGGGAATATGATGAAGTGAACTTATACGGTCTGATATACCTGCTTCTGTTAAAATTATAACATCTATTTCACGCAAAGCACTATTTATAATGAGTTCTAATTTTGAGAACTTTTTTATTAGTGACTTATATTTAAGTGGATACAAGTAAACCTGTTTTGTACGTAAGGTATACTAAGGTTATAGTTAGATAAACTTTCACAGTCTTTAATTTCAAGTATGTTTTTTATCGACAATGACAGCCATTTTGATCAATAAAAAAATACGGGATCTTAGAAAATTATGACTTAAGTAGGGCTTCACGAATGTCTTGCTCATGACGGATTACTAATATTTTGTCTAATAATATTTTAATATTTACCATTTTTACACCATACATATTTATATTAAGTTTAGTTTATTAGTTTTCAACACACTTGCTCGTAAAGTGAGCGTTATTCTATTGAATTTAGAACTATAAACTGGGCTATAAGTCACGCGTGCAATAATATATTATACCCTAGTGCATAATATAATGAATCCTACAAAGTTGAATTGTACCTTTGTGCAAATTACATGCGAGTAAACAGAGCATATTTTATTGGTCCGGGTTATACATTAAATATTTTCAGAAACAACAAAGAGGTTTTATACCACTTCAAATCCATATACATTTTTAGATGTTTGCGCCTTATATTAGTAAAACAAATTTGTATATCAAACAAATTATTCACAATTTACAATAATTTGTTATAAAATATTAAAATATTTGCATTTACCACTCCAAATTAAACATTTTCACTTAAAATAGGCTGTATATGCTATACAGACATTGACACATTTGGCAGAAAAAAAAACCTACGCGCATGCGCGAGGTTCGGCGCCATTTTTCAATCACAATTCACAGCTTTGTTATCAAATGTATTTGTTATTTTATGACCTCGTATGTCTGTCTTTTACTCACAAGTGTGTTGAAAAACGTCGTATGTAACTCGTGAGCGTTGCTAATTACAGTCTCGGCTCATTATTAAGCCCTCGCCTGCGGCTCGGGCTCAAATCACAGCCTCGACTGTAATTAGCAACTTCGCTCACTTGTTACATAATATACTATTATTGTTTAGTTTTCCATAGAAGATTTTTGTTATATTGCGTGAGAGATTCCCTGATATATACTCTTTCTTGTGGGATATCGGATCCAGTATTAGGATTATTACTGTATTAGTATTAGGATCTGAAACAAGAATTTTCTTCTCCTTCGATGCTATTATTAAGTTAGTTTTCTGACTGTACGGGTTGTGAGACCTCGAAAATCATACGTAGCTTATCACTTTGATCATGTATTTTTCATTAGACATTTTTTTTTATATTTTAATTTTCATGTATCAGAATAGTATATTTCATTACGAGTGCGGAAAGCCTGTCATTGCAAAGAGTCCCGACAAATGTCTACACGAGCCGAGGCGCAGCCGAAGGCGAGGGTTGACAGTCGGAACGAGTTGCAATGACGGTTCCGCACGTGTACTGAACGACTATTTTTAATACAGTTGCGAAAAAATTAAGCAATTTTATAAAATATACAAAATGGCGCCAGCCGTGAAAGATTATAAACAGAGATTTTTTTGTTTTGTTTACCCATTCTGGGTAGGCAAAGGGAACTATGCCCATACAGCCAAGTCTTTACTAGATTTTTTGATACGACATGAAATGAAAATTAATTTAATGAGATAAAATGAAATGAAACCTAACCTAACTCATTGCATCAAATCATTTTACCTGATGTTGAAACAAATTAGTAGCTTCTTTTCAGAAATATTTGCATGAATCGTAAAAACGTCTATGAATTTTGTTTTAAGTAAAAACTTCGTGGTTGATTTTTTCTTTTTAATGGACATTATTTTGACATTTGGGAAAGAAAACGCACGAGTGTGGAAAAGGTAAAGAAAAAGCACGCGTGTGTAATAGCTAGAGGTGAGGCATATTTATTATATTAGGTTCTCGGAACAGGTACATTTTTAAACTAATCCGTTCCTACTCCAAAGGCCTGAGGAACAGGTACATCCTAATACCTATCCGTAAATATAATTTCAGCTCTATTTATTATAACCGAGGTCTCAAAATAATGTGAAGAAAACAATAAATATCAAGGCCTATAAGGATTCGTTTAAATAGATTACCTTAAAAACGAAAAAAATGCAAATATTTAAAAAACCTATTCAATTAACATGAACAGGATGAACAGGATTACCCTGTTCCGAATCCGCTCCGTGTCCAAAGCGTTGTGAATCCAATACCTACGATCCTAATAGCTTATGTTAAATAATGTATAAATAAGCTGTATTCTAAATTCGTATTCCACTAGAAACCCACACTGGCGCATTAGTCAGCATGCTTGACTTGCTGCCGTAATATTCAAGGTTCGATCCCTGGAACACTTTTTTTTTGTTTTGCGAACTGGCGCCTGTCATGATGCTTGACCTGCATACGCTGTAGGTTTTTTCCCGTCAACCAATTTAATTTAATTTTGTTTTTCTATTATTTTTAGAAATGCCTATTTCTATTTTTTCACAAAAAATATTGAATATCCTTTGTAACAATCAATTTGTTTATGAGATAGATCGATATTGGATATTTTTTTTTATATTTTATATAATATTATACCTTATTACGATATATTATTGGTAAAAAGATCACATAAGGTGCATATGCATTTATAACCTAGTTATTAACTAATTAATAACGTATATAAAACTATTAACAAACGTCTTAACTGAGACGCCGCGCCCGCCGCCGCCGGTCAGTATTTGTTCATCCCTGCTCCGAATCCTGTTCATTCCGAATCTAAACTTGATTTATATTAAACTTGCTTGATAGATTCGGAATGAACAGGATTCGGAACAGGGATGAACAGGGTAATATAATACTGACCGGCGGGCGTGGCGTCTCAGTTACTGACGTTTGACTAACAAACGGTAAGTCCGAGGTTCGAACCTGGCCCTGAATTTTTTTTAGTCTCATCTACCTAATTGTAATAGCAATAGTTTTAACATACTTTTATATTTTTTTGATTATCATTATTTTTAGCAATCTCTTTTTATATTTTAGAGTAATTTCGTTGAAGGAAATCGTTTGTATGTTCGAATTTTCGAAACCTACTGGACATGTTTTTTTCTGAAATTGGTGTAACTGAATGACTGTAATTGATTGATGTAAATGTAACTTGATTTAAAATTTTGAATGGTTTTTAACGACTTCAAAAAATAGAGGAGGTTATCTCTCTCTCAGTTCTCACACACAATTCAGGAAAATATAAAAAAAACATTTTTATTTTCCGTATATAATATACCTGTTAACCTAACCTGTGGCCACCCATTAACCCATATAAAATGTGTGCAATGTGCATTGATTGAACTTTGATTGAACTCAATTAGCAAATATTAGGTCGGAACAGGATGAACAGGTATTTGGAATAGGTACTTTTAAATATTAGTATTAGTCGGTACAGGTACAGAATTTACCTATTCCAACCCATGTCTAGTAATAGCCCACATCCCGAACGCTAAACGTCCCTGCAATACGCCACTTTTTGAGCAACTGTATTAAAAAAACTATTTATAATTATTAATTTGTACTTAATTTTTAAAATTTATTATTGTCTATGTAATTTTTTTTTAAATGTTTTACCAAAGCAAGTTGTCGTCTATTAAGTTAGTTTTCTTTCTGACTATACGGGTCGTGAGACCTCGAAAAAAATATACATGAACTGCGGTGAGATAGTTTCTTTAAATACACACCAAACTGAGAAAATAACTTATGTAGTCTGCATTTACACAACAACATGCGCGATTTATTAGACAGTCAACGCCATCTATTTGCTTTATAACAGATTGTAACAAAAGCTGTGATGTTCGATTTGTCAAATAATTTATATAGGAAGAAAAAAGTTTAGTTTGTTATAAGAGCGACCTTAAAAGTACCTAACTCTAACCAACCTGACTTATTATTTCAATGTATCTTGATCACAAGCGCTTGAAAGGGGCGAATTGCGTCGTGAAGGTGGTAGCTTATCATACGTTGCTTATCACTTTGATTGATCATGTATTTTTCATTAGACATTTTTTTTTTTATTTTAGTTTTCATGTATCAGAAAAACTATTTATAATTATTAATTTGTACTTAATTTTTATAATTTATTATTGTCTATGTAAATTTTTTTTTTAATGTTCTACCAAAGCAAGTTGTCGTCATCTCTAAATGTAATAGTGTTTAGTTATAGTAATAACCTATTTTTAAGAAGTGTTAATGTTAACATTATTGTGTTAGTGACCTTTAAATAAATAAATACGTGCACGCTTCACAAACTAGTTAGGTACCTATCTTCTTCTTAAAGTTCCTCTCCATTGTTAAAGGTTGGCACTCAAAGTTGAACCTCTTTCTGTCCCTGGCTGATATGAACAGTGGTGTAACGGTCTTATACCGGTCCACTTTCTGACGTTTCTAAACCATAACATCTTCCACGTACCAGCGTTTCTCTTAACCTCTATTTCACCCATCATGATGGTGTTCAGCAGTTGGTTCCTATCATACTGTAGTGCATCATGACCCAAGTATGCTGCCTTCCGCTGTTTGATGGTCTTAATTAGCTCCACATTTTTGTTCAGACTTTTCAGAACCTCCAGAAGGGTTTTTACATGAACTAAACTTTCCGCTGCCATAATTTCTTCTCACTGTAGGATTCTATATTAAAGGACATCAGCTTATATCCTGTGATTCTATCCAAATAATATTTATAATAACCTCTCTATTTTCTATGTAAATCTATTTCATCAAGATATTTTTTGACTGGTGATGGAAGTAACTCGGACATTTTCAGTCCTTTATAATAACCCAATAATTGCCAATGTGATGACGTATCTCACTTTTTCATCGCTTTCAGGAGAATTTATGTATCTAACTAAGGCGGAGACGTGCATATTAACAAAAAAAAATAATTAAATTTTTCCAAGTTTTACGCTGAACTAAAAGATTTCGCGGACTATTTAGCAAATACTTAAGTATAACTTTTGTGTATCGGGGCGATATTAATATATAAAAATGAGTTTCAGTGAACTTTCAGCGTTCAACACCAGCTTAGTTAATTTAGGCATATTAACACCAGATTTACACATTGCTTTATTGCACCTGTGTATTGTCTGTGCATAAGCGCGCGGCGTGACGTCGTACTGTATGCGCACCATAAAAAGTCTGCCCGTCTCTCTTGCGCGCGGTTCAGCTTATGAGTGTGAAAGGGGACAGATATTGTTTTACTTTATATGGTGTATATAAATACAGCGTAATCTTGTGATCGCGTGGGATTATTTATTTGCACTGAACGCAAAAATCTCCGTGCAAAAATCATAGACGTGTAACTGGCAGCTTTGTAGTTGGCAGCATATTTCATCGACCGTATTTGTCAATAATAAAAATATAAACAGTGAATAATTGCGCTATAAAAAAGTTTAAATCGCGCCTGCATAATATTATGCAAGATTAAAGCAAATAACCATAATAAACTATAGCAAGTAACACATATTATGTATAATTGTATACACAGGGCTGATTTGTAGTCACCGGCCAAATTTTCTTTATACAATAAGTACCTATCATTTATAGAAACAATTTTTGCGAAAAAGTTTTTATATTTTTTAACAAAAAAATAAATATATCCGCTAACATATTAAGCAAACCATGGCCACTCTAAATTACCATTACAATAAAGACAACTACGCGCTACTACAAAACATCTTATAGTACTACAGACCGTTCACTATAAGATATCCCCTGCCTGCTGATGTTGGCAGCATTGTGGCAGCAGTGTTACCAATAATATGTGTCCATTTTAACCCCGTAATCTAACTTTGTTTATACCTACCACGAATAAATATATGTTTAATTTTCTGATTTGTAAATAATAAACAACTATAAGACTAGGAAGGTTTTGAATAACGACACAATTTATTTTATACGAGGGCGAATCAAAAAATTCTTAGAATGAATACAAAAAAAAAGTTTAAACAAGAATATTTTATTTTTCTACGTAATCTCCTTCTAATCTTATACACTTAGAATACCGCATCTCCAACTTTCTTATTCCTTCCGCAAAAAAATCTTTTTTTTGACTATTAAAAAACTCCTCTGCCGCAGTCATAACCGCGTCATCATCGTCAAATTTAGTTCCACGAATATGCTCCTTTAATTTTGGAAATAAGTGAAAATCACTCGGGGCTAAGTCAGGAGAATATGGTGCGTGATCAAGGACTTCGAAGCCAGCACTGCGGATTGGGGTGAGCGCAACTTCCGAACGATGAGGTGGCGCGTTATCCTGGAGAAACAACACGCCCAATGACAATTTCCCACGACGTTTTTCTGTAATCGCTCCACGTAATTTCGGGATTAAGTTTGCATAATAGGATCCAGTTATCGTTTGCCCTTTTGGCAAGTAATCAATAAAAAGGATTAATTCACTATCCCAGATAACGAAAACAGCTTGACAAGCAATAGTGCCAACATAACGGCACTTACTTATCTTACGATGAACGGACAATACGTCGTAGTATTATCAAACAAATTCCGCGTCGTAGTAGCTTTGTTCATCAACAACGACTATTTGCATAAAAGTTTGTGGTTCCATATCTTTATTCTTTTATACTGAGCTATACTAAAATAAATATGCAGGTACGTTTATATCATATCAAAGAAATTAACATTTAAATTTGGCTGGTGACTACAAATTAACCCTGTATTTATCTACAACGCGCCCATCTTACTAAAACGTAACACTTAAGCTAGAGTCGCTTTTTGAATCAAAATCATTTATTTTTGAACATACAGCGGGGCGAGCACAGATCTTTGTTGACTCGTATGTTTACGAATGTTCGTATAGTATGGAGTCGGTTGCAAATTTAAATTTATCTATTTTATATTTAATTAATAATACAACATGTTCAATAACATTTTAAATTAGCAAGGCACATATTTATATAAACTTGTCCTGGGGCAGTGGCTAGTTTTCAATTGTTGCTTGCAAACCTACTCCATACTATACGAACTTTCGTGAAAACACGAATCGATAAAGTTCTGTGCTCGCACTGCTGTGTAGCGAAATTGCGTATGTGTGAGTACTGTGCACGCACCAGCTTTAAGCCCCAGCCAGACTGTTGAAAACACGTTGAAAACCAATGCTTCCAACCAAGGTTAAGGAAGGTTAAGTTGTTGACAACCAATTCCGAGTCATCCACGCTGTTACAAACGGTGGTTTCCAACAAGGAGACAAATAAGAACACAAGCCAAGTTCACGCTAAGCCACGCCCCAAATCGTTGTTTTATATCGTCAGTTCGCTTTGATCTCTCGCGTTGGCAA
Source organism: Stenoptilia bipunctidactyla (assembly GCA_944452665.1). Lineage (NCBI taxonomy): Eukaryota > Metazoa > Arthropoda > Insecta > Lepidoptera > Pterophoridae > Stenoptilia > Stenoptilia bipunctidactyla. The sequence goes on from OX101721.1 coordinate 38,189,845, forward strand.
CATCATCGCGATGGCAGTTTTTTATGCAATTGAGGATATAAAGAAGGAAAAGTTGAAACGCAGGCTTGAAACCCGACCAAGCATCATGGTTGGTCTCCTCTAGATTTCTTATCTGGAATCTGTTTGTATTTCCCAGTAATAAATATCAGCTGTGACGTCACTATAGGTCTTAAAAAGTCGGCACGCTTGGTTCCAATACAAATCGTGGCACTTGCGTTGTCTATGTAGATGTATGTCTGTGTTTCTAAAAACCCCCGTTTACAACCCGCCAAGGTCATGCGTAATTTGGCTGTCAACAGCCGTCTTCACTGTTGTAAACTAGTTGGAAACAACACATCAAACCAAGGTGACATTACCTTGGTTTGATGTGTTGTTTCCAACAGTCTAGCTGGGTCTTTCCAATATTCTAGTCTACAAAGCAATATTAAGTTTTGCCTGTCATTAAGAGGGGTGTGGTGTGCCTTGTATAGTATGTTGTCGATAAAATTTTACGTACTATAGGTAAGTGAAGTAACACACTGTATAAATATGGGGCTAACTATGTTGTTGGTGTGACAGTTTAGGGTATTTTATTTTAATAACTTACCTGAAAGAGAATCAGTCTATCCGAAGCTTCTCTGGGAGTAAGCCCCGCCTGCATCGGGCCAGCATATCGGTACTCATGGCAGTACTCCGCATTATCTTCTCTGAACCTGTCCAAGTTATTCTTGAGATCGTCCTCAAACTGCGGTTGCATCTTGAGTAGCTGCACGTGCGACGCTAAGGCAGTGGCTTGGAGTTGCTGCCACGTGTATCGGAGGTTGTCTACTTGTTCTAAGTCTTCTTTGCTTACAGGCAGGTCGTATCGCGTTATCACGTTGAATGCTTCCTGTAGAAATATTTTATATTTTAGTTTAATACGAATGTAGTTTTGGTTGAAACAGTAGAAATCGTATAAAAGTTACAAGGTATAACACAAATACGCTTACAGTAACACTTTCTTACCATAAAAATAAAGAATACCTACATGTTAAGCAGTTGGGAGACCTCATCACTCAAAAACGATTTCTTCCAAGCAACCTAGTAGGATTGGTAACGTAGTAGGAAAATCTTAATAATTGACAGATTTTTAAAATTTATGAGTATATGGAGTATGGTTGGTAAAAATAATTAATGTCAAATTACCAAAATATGTACTACAATACTAATAAACATATTTGGTACCTACTAGCTCTTTCCCGCGGTTTTGCCCGCGCAATGTCGAATCCCGCGGGAATATTGCGATAAAAATTGCCTATGTGCCATTCCAGACTGTACTTACTGTATTATAAACCATACATACATACATACATAACTTCACGCCTGTATCCCGTATGGGTAATAAAACCACCTGATGTCACTTTTGACAAATTTGGAGGCATTGTAATAGTGAAGAGAGACTATTGCAGTGACAGGGGGTCAGCCTATCGCCCACAAAAAAGCCTCCCATAACACCTCGGTCCCTTAACTGCCTTTTACAGTATGCCCGGGAAGAGAAGCAGCTGGCACATTCTATGTTTTTCTTTCGCTCCCAGTCCAGCATAGAAGCACTGTATAAATATAAATTATAAACCAAATTTCATCAAAATCCGTTGAGCCGTTTTGCCGTGATTGAGGAACAAACATTCATCCATGCATCCAAGCTTTCATATTTTTAATAATGATTGTATACGTTAATTTATGTATGGATTTGAAAAAAACTACTAAACACATACATAACTTCATGCCTGTATCCCTTAGGGGGTAGGCAGAACACCAGAGGCTATAAAACCATGTACCTAATGTCGCATTTGACCAATTTCGAGGTATGAAAATGATAGAGAGAGACTATTGCAGTGACAGGGGGTCAGCCTATCGCCCACAAAAAAACCTCCAATAAATCTTTCGCTCCCATGGAAGTCCAGCATGGAAGTAAAAAAAAACTACTAAATTACATTAATGTTCTCCTACAAAAAAAATGTTTTTATGTGGTAGGTATGTTATGTATTTGTAATTGTGTGGTCCTATAGCTTACTGCTGAAGATTAAAGATCTGTTACTTTTGTAAATTTTAATAATATTTGGAATTTAGTAATTTCATGAAAACTATAAAACGGTGCAAAATGTAAGAGATCACTACACTATGTAAAAAATATCATAAAAATGCGATTGATTTAAATGATAATTAAGTATGTCTTACTTCAACAGGATCGATTTTCAATTCCATGTCAACTTCTTGCTCTCTTATTTTCTTGAGGGTCTCCATGACCGTCCTTACATCATCAAGATCGCGTATTGGTCTTTCCAGCTTTCTTTCTAGATCATTCATTATAGCATAGACATAGTCCATTTCTCGCTTGTATTTCTTTCTCATCGCCTGGCCGATACGATGCGTCCCATCTACAAATATTTTTAAAATGATTAAGAAAACCAGTAATTTAAAATAAGTTTGCTCTAGCAAAGATTTAAACTCTTACTTTTAAGCTCTGTAATTAAACCTAGTTTCAATTTTTCGGTGGACACTGCTAAACAGGTTCCTATTATTAGGACATCCGGCTCTGTGGCAAGTTTTGCTTCAAGTTCACTATGACGTTTAAGGGAAAGTTCAAAATCATTCAAGTTCCAAGCAAGTAGCTGTCGGAGAGTCTTCTCACACTTCCATAAGTAGTGATACGGACGCCAACGTTTTACTAAATTATTCAGTTCCTAAAATAGAAGAAGAGTTAGAAAACTACCTCCGCTATTAAAACAATGACGAAATTACAGAGCATACTAACCAGTTTTATGTTTTGGGTACACGATGATAAAAGAGATAGAGTTTTTATGATTTCCTTATTTTCCATGATATGATTGTAAAAATTCTTTGGTTGAAAAGGAAACGTCGGTTTTTCTTCTGACTCCAGCCGGTAATGTTTTTTCTTCCTCGTTTTCGCCTTTTCCATGATTTTAAGAGATTTCTGGGCAGCTGCCATTGGCCCCATAGATACATTGACTGATTGGACCTGTTCGTCAAGCTTGGTCACTACGTCAACCAGTTGGTTTGATTGGTGACCAGCAAGCTTCTTCCAGCTAACCTGGTGTTGGGAGTAGCATACGGGGGCAGGATTTGCAACCAAAAATAAAGGGTAATGTTGTTGAACAAAGGATGAAAGCGACATCAAGTGCTCGCAACATATGTTGTTAAGCAGTGGAGGAACGGTAGGTGAACACAAGAAACACAGTCAGTCACAAGTAAAGTGCAACGTGACAAACACAAAACATTTAACGACACAAACATCGAAATAGGATGAGAACAGAAAACCATATTAGTAAGAACTATCAACAAGTATTTCAAGCTTTATCAATAGTCACTAATACTATTCTCATGCAGATTGTATACCCGAAAGGTTTTGCTTCCTGTCCACTGAGTGACGCCTTTGGAAAGTCCGGAGATATTTTTTCCAGCCAGCACTAAAATATCTTGTATTTCTTCCATAGTTGGATTTACAGACACATTTGGAATCATCAAAGTTGCGTGAAGTAAAAATATAGGTTTTTTTGATACTGAAAAATATACCACCATTAAAGTTTTAGAACCGTAACATAATAGTTAAGAATTAAAGTCTTGAGCATACTTGTATCATCTTCACTCTTAAAGTCATCTGAAGAAAATTGTTTAATAATTAGATCAAGTGACCTCCTTGTAACTTTGATAAGGACATCAACTACTTTTCGGCTATAATAACGTCGCATTTCACTGACAGCATTTTTGACCATTTCCTGAAATCATATCGTCAATTTATAAACCCATTGTGATAAATTTTACAGCGCGGCTGTATTTAATCCATACGAATACTGTCGCACAGTCGCGTTACAGCAGCTATAATTCGCTCGCGCGGCTAATTTGAAGTGTAAATAAATAAATGTTAATAAAATGTTAATGAATTATGTACAGATAAACATTAAACATGGAGTTGTGGCGCCGTGGTCACTGTGCATATCAAACGATATCACAGGTTAAGCGCGTTCATCGCGGCTGGTATTATGATAGGTGATCGCCGATCATATATTTCTTACGACGACTTCCGTGCTTTGGATGACGTTAAGCAGTCGGTCCCGGGTGCTTTATACTTGTATACAGTAGTTGTTAGGGTTTATCAGAAGCTATTTCGGCACAATGGAAATTATGACATACGTCAATCAGCACTGGGTCAGTTTGGTGATTTACGGCCTAAACCTCCTCATCACCCCGAAAAGAGACTCATAGCCGTGCAGGGGGCTCATTATACGGGGTTGTGATGATGAAACATTATACGGTGTATCGTTGTAGTATTTCCTCAGGCAAGCTGACCTGCATGCTCTTGGACAGTCCTCCCGCGGGAGTGGAGAGCAGGCGGTATGGGCTCTCGAAGCACTCCCACACCGCGGACCAGTCCTGCTGTCCGCTGCTGGTGGACTCGTTCAGAGTGGACGCTGCTCCACTGCCCGTCTGGTTGTCATCTGTTATAAGCAGTCATTGTAATAAGTTTGCAGAATGCAGTAGGATCGGTTTTTGTCTCCTTTGATCTGAGAGTTAGTGTGAGACCACTACTATGATTTCTATTTTAATCACCCTAAAATGCATAAGCCAGTGAAATTGCTGAAAAGGGTGTTACTACAGAAATCGATCGAGGTAACACCCTAAGAGAGAATATGTGAATCCTAATGTATTGAAGATTTGCGAAGCGTTGTAAGACTAAGCAAACAATAAGATTTTATATCGTCAATAATATTTTCGGACGACATAAAAATAAAGTAACGAGGAGAAAAACATTTTATTAGGTATCTTTTTCTTGTTTCCTATATTTTACCCATGGCTACTACCGCATATCGATATCTTTTGTATGCCTATTTAATTTATACATAGACTAGCTTTTGCCCGCAACTTCGTACGCGCAGAAACATTATTTATATTTAACACAGCTAGTCACTCATTGAAGAACTTTTATGCCAAGTATCACATCCGTGCACTCAAGGAATAAGACTTTTCATACAAATTAAAAAGTCCAATACTTCCCTTTCCTGTGAGAATTTCAGGAATTCCTTCCATAATACAAATGAATACCCATTGATGAATCTTTATACCAAATATCACATCCGTGCACTCAAGGAATAAGGTTTTTCATACAATGTATAAAATCATATACTTTCCGTTCCCGTGGGAATTTCTGGACTTCCTTTCATAGCACAACCAGTAATTTTTTGGAGAACCTTTATGCCAAGTATGAAATGGATTAATTTTATGAAATGAATTTTATGAAACAATATTATTAGGCACAGCATAACTTCATCTTTAACAGAATTGAATTACCGTCAGCTATCAGAAACTCGAAGTCTGGGTTTATTTCCGCCGGTTTGATTTGCTGAGCAGCTTTCTTTATCAAGTCCAGAACCTCCTCGACTGCCTCCTCCACCATCAGACTTTTGCGATTTAATTCAACACATGCGTTTCTGTAAATTAAATATTCAATAACTAACTTTGAATTAATGATACCTACCTATCTAGACAGTAGGTCCAAACAATGTTACGTGTTTAACATTCTCAAAATATGTACACAGAAAAGCAATGGACTGTAACTGTTCTTTACAGTACAAATTAGAATTTAAACATAATATTATGCCGTAGACGACATGTCTATGGCAGTTTGTTTCCTTTTTACAAAAAATACAATTGAAATCTTAACCTTCCTTACCGACATCCACTTTCAACTTTCTCTATGAATTCTTCGACTGACCATGGAGTTTCATCTGCAAATTAAGAAAAGTCGTTTAAGTTTATATTGTACTAGCCACCACGCGCGGTTTTACCCGCGTAACTTTTGATTCCGTGTGAATTTTGGGATAAAATATAGCCTATAACCTTCCTCAAGAGTTGGGCTATCAAATGCAAAAAGAATTTTTCAAATCCCACTTGTAGTTTCTGAGATTAGCGCGTTCAAACAAACAAAAAAACAAACTCTTCAGCTTTATATATTAGTATAGATTTTGCATGATAGGTTAATAAGTAAAACTCTTACTAAAGTATCTGGAAATATTTCACAATCATGTTATTTAAATTGATGAAATCTGCTGTGATATTTAATTGCGGATTATTTTCATATTTTATATCTTCGAGAAGTTCATATTTCATAGTTTAAGCGTGTCATAAAGGGCGCTAATCAGCACACCTTTAGGGATCGCCTTGCTAGCAACCACCTGACATAGAAAGTCTGCCGCCAAATTTAACCGTAATAAGAACCAGTTCCTTCATAAGCCCTTGGTGTGATGTCATCGTTACATATGAGTTTGAGGTCAAACTTGGATTTATTCCACGTTCAAAATATAAACGAGGTAATTAACGGTAAGATACCGGTTTGCTTCTGTTTACTGCATTCGACTCGAGTACTGAGGTAGTATTTAAGAAATTACCTATGCTGTCATGAGTCTAGCTCACTGGTCAAACTCAGCTTGCAATATCATCTGCCGTTCTGTGTGTACGGTGTAAGATTTTTTCTGGAAGAACCTTCAGGATTTAATTACTTAGCGACCAGCCTTTATAAATTAAATTCTGCCGTTGAATCTTGTTCATAATTTCTGGCTATGATTTATGTTTAAATAAAAGTAACCTGGGTTATAAATGTTTCAAAAAAGGAAAATTTACGACTCTGCATTTTCGCATTAAAACCTATTTAGTACGAAATAGGCAAAAAATACGGTCGACGGAAAATAAGTTTTTCATAACTTTCTTATAAAAACGTGAAAGTCACTGTAGATGTAAAGGGTTGGAAATGCCATGATGCAAATTACATTGAGAATTGGCGTACCTATGTACGTTTTGCTTACATATTTTTTCTTATAAAAGCCAGTAATAGCTTTGGAATTTTTATGACTGCATAAAATTGTGGTTGTTTTATTAAATCTCAAAACTATTTGAATGCGATGCGAAAATGCCATGATATGGAATAATAATGGTATTCTAGAATATGTCACCTAAGGTATTCAAAAGTATGTCCAGGATAGCTCTTATTCTGGCCATAATACTTTGCCAACTCTGCCGCTGCTACGGTAAGACGTACATTCCAACCTTTTTTATCTATTTCTTGATTGATAAAAATAGTTGATGGTACTGTACGCTTCACATATTTTGTTGTATCAATAAATATTACCTGGTAGAGAAAATAACGAAACTTCCTGCATTCCAGATAGAACATAAATAATTCTGTTTGAATAGATATCGTGAACCCTCGTGATCAGCACGTCGAAGCTCTTGATCGCGGCGTTGGCTTTGTCGATGAACTGCTGCCAGTCTTCGCAGGTCCAGGTGACTGTCTTCAGACCAGGAAGTAGAAGAGATGATAATCGAACCACTTGGGGAAGAAACAGTGGTCGGACTTCCAGTTTGACCCTCCGAACTGTCCTTAAGTAGTCTTCTAGTAGAAACTGAAAAGTGATAGATTGCTGCTTAGCCACAATCATAGTTAGGTACGTTACGTAACATAAGAAAATGGAAAGGAATAGCGAGTACTGTTTTGCCTCATAATATAACTCCAGAATCTACCACCAAACTAAGTAAACAAGCGTTATCACTTCTTCTTCTAATATATAAAATTCTCGTGTCACAGTTTTCGTTGCCATACTCCTCCGAAACGGCTTAACCGATTTTGATGAAATTTTTTGTGCTTATCCGGTATCTATGGGAATCGGCCAACATCTATTTTTTTTTATATGGCAAAACAACGTTTGCCGTGTCAGCTAGTAATTACATATAAGGGTCCTACCTAGGGAATTCTTGTCTACTTTTACTACACAAGTAGCAGCCCGTTCACACATGATACCTTTTTTGTATCGTAAATACGTATAAGTACTGAATACTGTGCCATATGTGAAGTCGGTCATACAACTCCATGCGCCATCTATGAAAAAAAAACGTATCCGGTAAAACGTATCCAGTAAAACGGACCATATGTGAACGGGCTGTTACGTGTATGTTTTAAGGATATAGACCTACCAACGAGTATAAATCATCAATTAATGGCATAAAATTCAGGTATTACCCATATAGCTTACCTGTAAAGAATCGTTAACATTAGTGAAATAATTCTTCTTAGCGTACAATGAGTGGCAGACAATGGGCAGTTCCAGCCCCATCTTGACCAAGCAGTCGGACTCTCTGATGAGCAGTTGTATGGTGTGGTCCAAGTTGATTACAATCTTACCGGAATCATTGATCTTTAGTAATGTATTGTTTAGACTGTCATCCACGTCCCAAAGCTGAAACGATTTGATTTTAGTCGAATAAATCTTAGGATATTATTTCACATATTGAGTCTAAATCCAGATAATTAAAAAATAAAGATGGCACAATACTAATATTATAAAGAGGAAACCTTTGTATTTTTGTATGTTTGTATTGAATAGGCTCAAAAACTACTGGACCGATTTCAAAATTTCTTTTACCATTACTAAGAGGGATTCTTCCGAATCCGTATAGGCTACTTTTTATCCCGAAAATCCCGCGGGAATCGAAATTGCGCGGGTCAAACCGCGCGCAACAGCTAGTTAGTTATATTCTCGACAATACTCAATAGACTTACTTTGCGTTCATTGTACACGAGCTTATACAGGGTGACTGGTGACTTGTGATCATAATTATGTAATAAAAGTAGGTTTTTAATTTGTCACTAGAATTACTTGTACATAAATAAAGTTTTCTTACTATCGAATTTACTTACGCCTGAGTCAATTTCAGAAGTGACTCACTGTATAAGAAAGTTTATTTTGAGGCCACATAGTTAGTCTGTCATTTCAGGTAATTTAAAAGAGATACAACTTATGATAGATAGTGACTGTCTTTTTGCCGTGTGTAATATTCTGTCAGAACAGAATTTACATCGTACTTTGGAGCTATAAACTTCGCGTGTCAGTTGGGTTTATTTCTTATGTTCAGATGTATCAGGATTAGCTTACGTTTTGGTTCATCCAAACAGCGCGCATGGTTTCCTCGTAGTTCTGTATCAGCGAGCGCGTGTTGGCGTACTTGCGCATCATGTCGGCGGACGCGGGCAGTGCGCGCAAGACCGCGTGCGCACGTACGCTCTCAACCGTCTCCGTCATGTTTTGCATGAGGCACCGGGACCATTTGATGCGCCCTGTCGGTAGGTAGAAAAAACTTATAATAACCCTCACAACTCTCTTTAATAAGCTCACTGAAGGGCCGTGCGTCTCTCCACACTGGTTGATGAGATGGCCTAGTACTATTTGGTGGACCGCAAGGGTGCCCAAATGGTTTCTGAAAAACCTTAACTACTACTGTATACAATATATACAGTATACGTCTGCTCAGAATGCCAGAGTGAAAGTACTTGCTTTTAAATGGCCATCAGAATCAATTATAACTATAATATTGCAATATTTAGCTGTTAGTTTTCCGAAAATTTGTAAATTATATACAATATATAAAAAGGTCAGCAGTGACCCATGTAACGAACGCGCCGAAACTCGTATTTCGTATGATAAACACTCTGATGTGCGTTTGCCAGCACAGATACAAACATTCATCAGTGGGCCTAGTGCGACTTTATTCGAATGACTTTACTGTCGCGGTAATCGAGCAAACCACCTAAAACAACCAATCACGTTCTTACAAATTAGGTTTTTCATTTTCATCACTAGTTGGCGCTGCTTCGATCCCATGCAAAACAAAGTTAACGTTATCACGATGGTAAAGTTAAAAAACACGCACTAGGCACTCTGTCTATCCTCACAAACTTATACGTTTACTGTATGTATGTATGTAATACGACTCGTAAATCTCAGTTGTTTCGTTTATGATTTTTTTAACGTTTTGTTTTATCGTCAACAAGTTTCACCTACCGGCAACAGGTGAATAATTCCTTGGCAGAGGAGGGTCATCTTTTTGTCTTTTAAACATTTTTGTTATTTTGTCAACTTCTTTTTCACAATACTTCAATACTCTATCGTATTTCTCGTTCAGTTTTGTAATCTGGATTTTCTGACTCACCTGAAATTTGAACAAAAGTTAGGTACTAACAAAATCGGTATAATCTATATTATATCTAGGAATATAAAATAAGTGTAAAATTTTTTGTAGATAAGATTTTATTATGGTTTTCATTTTGACGGGGAAATTGGGAATTGAAATTCCCTGTAGACCCATTAATGGGTCAACTCACTGGGTATATGGGGAACGACTCACTTTTTAATCTGTCAACTCACCTATAACTACTTATTTTTGGAAGTTTTATTACTGTTTTCTTTTTTAAAGACATTGGCTACCTTTAGTGAACGAAAAATTCACTGACTACCTTTCAATGATCTAAATAGATAATATAGATGTAACACAATCGAGTTATCACAATCTTTGTCAACGAAGTTGGCGTAAATATTGATTGTAAAAGCCTTTAACTAGGCTTTGGGCCGTATTATTAAAAAGCTCTAAACTTTGAGTACGATCTTAAGTGGGTTGATTTCACGCGTTAAATAGAAGAGGTTGACAAAGTTGACATCGATTTATTCATAAGGACCTCAAAGCGAGATTGCACCCCAGCGGAGCCGGGTATTACAGTTAGTAAGTATATCGATAAATCAGGTGAATCAGGTGATACCAATGAACACATACTATAGAGTATTTGAATATAATATATTTCTACCTTTTCAAACCTCGTTAAAAACTTAATTCCTTGCGGTGTTTCCCAGACGCTCGTGAAGTTACTTTCAATAGTGTTCCCGATGGCTTCCCGTAGGGCGTTGGTTTTTTCCTCAAAAGCCTGATAATCCTTGTCGAACTCGTTATTCCGGTAATCTAAATAGTCGTACTGACAGGTCGTTACGGCTTTTTTGGCCTCTTGAAAAGTATGTATTGCTTCTTCTAAATCTGAATGCAATAATGTAGTTTATTAAGACAATAGTTACTCAACCAACACCAACTTCCTTTCAGGCATATTTAAATTTTATACAATTCTATGAACCATACATTTTATAAAATTAAAATAAGACTTTTACTTTAAATAAGAATAAGAATTGTACTTTTATGACTTGATTACAATATCGGGCAAGGCGAGTTTGGTCACACTTTTCTGTACCTACTTGTAAACTGTGCGGTAAAAACTTGCAGCAGTAAGAGACTTGCTTGTTCGTTCTACATAGAGGGCAGATCTTTACTAAGCTGCGTGCTTTGAATGAAACCTAAGGGTCAATGGTACAATGGAATAGTCGACGTCTATCGATCGTTTTTACTAGGCCAAAAAAACCGATCGACGCAGTCGGAAAAACCGTTTCGAGAAATAAGGTTTCTGATTAATTTAGTCGATTTAAAACATTTAAAAACATTGGGGTTTTATATATTTTTAACAAAATATATTTGACCTTTGTTTAACCTTGATGGCATCAAATCGACGAAGCACCTTTAAAGCTGTTTAAAAAAACATCAAACTTAAAAGAAACTCTATGGTTGTTTTGTTTGTATTATAAAGTAACCTCATCGTTAATATTGAACGTCAGCAAAAGACCGTAAAAATCAGGGAGAGAATATAGATAATTAATACAAACTACAAATAAAATAAACAAAGGGGAAAAAAGCCGCTTAAGATATTAATCTGAATCAATTTTTGAAATGTTTTCGTTTACAATCCATTTGGTGACATTACATGAATTTAGCACACAGACACAGTTAATATTTTTTACTGACTGACGCATGTTTATAAAGTTAATGTCACTGATGAAGTCATTACGTACTAATTTAATTAAATCAATATAAAGGAGATCACGTTGGCTCCATACATTTTTGGGCCGTTTTCAAAAGTGCCGGCCAACAAAAAACTTACTTTGAGTAAGGGCCCAAAAAATGAGCTTCTTTATTTCACACTTAAAAATAAAACTGTTCAAATTGGTCTCTAAAAATAGATTAAAGATTATCTAAATCTAGTTAAATCGTCTTTCATTTACTGTAACATTAGTTATTATAGCTTAATGCTCGCAAATGAATTGCTCCATATTTGTTGACTCACCTTCACCAAGTAAAAGTCCTTCCATTCTTTTCTCGAACAAATGATTGTAATCGTCCATTAAGTCAAACATTGAGATAATTTTATTAAGTCGTTTGCAAAAGGTATCAAATTTCCCAAAAACATAGTTTTCTGAAAAGCTGAACTGTTCTGTATCGGGCAAAAACGCTTGGTTTTTTACAAAAAGGTACGTTTCTCTGTAAGTTTTGTTTAGATTTATGCAGTGAATTAATTTATCTCTAACAAGAGACCGTTCTTGTGTCCAAATAGTTTCTTTGAATCTGCACGTTATATACTGTTTGCAAGTTTCAATCATTTGGTTTGTAATCTGTAATTACAAGCAAAAAGATTAACATTTACTGAATATTTAATCTATAACAATGAATAAACTATTAACCCTTAATACTGATTTTGTAAGTGCACGGTGCAAAAATTTCCGATTTTCACTCCACTCCGTAACCTTCGTAACTTTTAGGTCAATATTTTCAGACTTTACATCTTCATGCATTTAGAGTTCAAATGAAATCAACAAAAAAAAATATGAAAATGACATTTTGATATCAAACAAATCTCGATCCACATTAAACTGGACCTTATGAATTTAGGTTATTAATGGTGTGTTATTTAATTTCAGTTGCTTCATTTACTAAGTCATCTATCCAGAGGCTGTCTCTAAATAGCTTACCTTAACCATTAATGAAGAAATTCTTTCAGACGTGTTATAAAACTGCGACACACTATGAATAAGTCGCACAGTCTGCAGGAGGCTTAAAATAGAATCCTTGATCTTCACAGGATCGTCCAAGTAGAGGGAGTGGCAGCACTTCTCCATCGCTTGAATAAACTTTGCATTGTCTTTGGCTTCGTTGTAGCAGAACGTTATTTTATGATCAGTGTCGCGCCATGTTTTTATCACTTTTGAATTCGCAAGTTGAAGACAGGTCAGGGTAAGTTGGACTTCACCGTCCTAAAAGTTGATTAATTCAATAAATCTCTAAAAAGTTTATTGAAAATTGAGACATTTTTTGGATGGTGTAGATAGCAGTCTACAGACACGGTCGTTGTTAGATTTAAACCACCAACGAAATGAATATAGAGCCACATGCGCTAAACTTGGCAAGCTGGTTGAAAGTAGCAGTATTTCGAAAAAACGATGCCTGCTTTGGTTTCGAACCCCTTTCATCTCTTATTAATTAATAATTAATAAAAGTCACTGAATAGCTAAAGGACATTAAAAGTAAAGCCGGTGGACTTTATTTATTGACTCGCTAGCAGATTTAAGTAGTTTTACGTTTGCAACCCCTATTATAGAAAATTCTTAAAAGAATATAGGTACTTAACCTAAAACAATCTTCAAAAATATCCCTCATCTCATTACTTACCTAATGAGTAATATTTTATTAAAACAAATCAAAATTTTAGCCTACTTACTTGTAAATAAGAAACAAGTTGCGAGAACTGGGCGCCTCGTTTCTTCCAATATTCCAGCTCGTCCTGCGGCCCACTGGAATCCACTTCTCTCCGCAACTGTTCACTCTCACTCAATATCTATATTGACAGAAAATTTTACAGACTTGGATGAAAATGTATACAGATATCCTGGAGCTAGGAGCTGAGCTTTTAGCTTATGTTTACATATCCAGCAAGGTTATCTGTAGGTATATCTCGGCGAAAAGGATTTTGATGTGATGAAACATAAGTTTCTGTAATAAAGTATGTATTATTCAAAGTAAGTATGTATTTATAAAGTCTTGTGATTGTTACAACTCTTTAAATATCTCCTTACCATCGAATGTTATGCAACATAAATAATAGGTACCGTAAGGTTTGTGTGCGCCTTGTACTTTGTAAATAAAGAGTTTATAAGCGCAAACCAACCTTACGGCAAATGTAAGAATTCCATTTGAAAGATAAAAAAATCAAATAATAGAAAATGACGCGGGTTGTCCATCAGAAAATATTTTCATTCTATACAATTGTTTTTCCTCTGAACGCAGAAGGATCCCGAGATCCTGCTACGCCCCTCCACCACCTTCTTACATATAAGCGATATTTGTGTTAGAAAAGTAAATTTAACAATCGAAACGAATTAATTTATATTTTATTTTATGATTAGACTACTTCATAGTATAGCCGCCTATCGTTACTCATCACGCTATGTAGAAATTTTAGTCGTGTAATTGTTCAGCTACAGTTAAAGTACACTTACATTTTACATGAAGCCAGAGCAGTTGACATTGCAATTTTAATAAACTTTAAAAACGGGACATTTACCCATTTTTAATGAAAATCAGTATGACGGACTATCTAGAGCTCAAAATAAATATAAAACACGGTAAATATAGCGTTCCTAGAGTTTATTTAGATGCATGATTTAATGTCGTACATGAAAGACTTCGACAGCGTGGTCGGCCCATAGGATCATTGACTAACCTCCATGACTTTTTTAATCCACTCATTGACGCGCTCTTCAAGCGTGGTGATTGTGCTTGCGTTTTTGGTAAGGTCCTTTAATTCGTTATGATCATGTATGTTGGCCATCAACGCTTTGCCATCCTCAAATAAATTCACTTGATTGCATACGTCTTCACAAACTATAGGAAAAACACACATTTATGTTCGGGGTAAAACATATTATTAAGTTAAATGATCTGCAGATATTTATTTGCATCTGGGCATTTTTCAATGTATAAAAATATGAACAATAATAATTTGATTTGAATTTGAATTTATATATTCATTATTCGGATTTGTCTACAGTTTTGATCGACTTTTTGATAAAAAAAAATTGAGCAAAGAGACACACATTTCTTGCTGCTTCATACTCTAATTCTAATGAAACTCTTTTGACTTTTTGCCAACCATACCTTTCAAAGCACTACAGAAGGATCTCAGGCCAGGCAGCAGCTGACTCTTGACGATCGGAAATTTGGTCTCATCCTCATCTCCGTCGGTACTGGGGTGAGCCAACGCGCCCATGTATACGTGCTCCATCACGCGTTCAATGGCCGTCACCAGCCCTACCTTATCGGCATTGATAATCCCACAAAACCTTTAATGTAAATATGGAAATAACCATTAATGTAAATAAAAAAATATCGGGCAAATTCTTTCCACGGTTGGTTGTACAAAAAGAAGAGGTTTCACTTTAAAAATATCCTCCATTGCGGATTCTAAACGACTTTTCTTATCCAACAAGCGTCAGTATCTGTTAAATCAGTACTGTTTCTATTGATCTTGAGAAAGGCCTTTGTATTTATTTAGACTCTTGTTGAATACCTATATCTTCAACAATTTAAATTTATTTATATAAAAAAATACCTGAGACTAGGCTCTAAGGACCATGTATATGTTTTTAATTGGCAACTTAACCCGCGTGTCAGCTCACTATCACTTGAAGGTATGAATGCAACGCATGGGTTTGGGAAGAAAATTGTTTTCGTCGATAGATAAGGGTGCAAGTTTTATGCTCATCAGCCAGGGCGGCTGTAAGTTCCATACCCTCTACCCTAAACAACAAGAATGTTGAAACTACCAAACTGTCCCAGTTCAGGCTGGTAGTTAAAAGGATATTCGAATCAAGTCCGTTGCAAGGTTGCATAAAAATTGTATGTAGTTCAAAGCTCTACAAACACCTGAATTGTCCTTACTTTTAAGAAGTACACAGTCATAACTTACAAGTCTTTATGGAACCCTTCCTCAGGCAACTGTTTGCTGACGTTGATCCGGAACATGTAGATGCAGACACCAGTAAAGCGCACGTCCCAGCCGTCTGAGAGGAACAGCTTCTTCTTGTGTGTGGTCTGCGGCGGAGGCAACTTGCCCTGCGCCGCCTGCCCCGCCTGTCTCCCCTTGCCATCCGCCGGCAGACGAGCCTCCGTCTCTTCTACATCTTGGTAGTACCACAAGAGCTTGTTCCTCATGTGAGGAAGGAACAGTTGGTTGATGTCATCTAACTAAAATTGGTTAGAAAATTGAGCGTTAATAGTTTTTGATTGATTTGTCATAAAATTTAAGTTTGACTTTGTATTTAGGTGATTTTAATTAGTTTAAGTACTGAGTGTTACATTAAGACATTCAATAAAACCTGTGGTAATCTGTTTAACCTTACAGTAAATAATTCGGTTTGAATTTTTTTCACAATGCACCGTCTAGAGTTTAAAATCTGATAAAAAACAACATTTTTAACTTAATGGCTTACATTTGGTCGTTGATTGAAACAACACTATGTAAACATATTCTTCTTACCATATTTCCTTCGAAGACGTGATCCATAATGGCGTGTCGAGGGAGCCCCGTGCCGTCGATGAGCAGCTGGAAGGTGAACTCCAGCCGTGGGTCCATCTCCCCGCGCCGCGCCTTGCGCTCGCATTCTTCTCGACGTTTCTACAAACATCCAACTCAATTAAGAAACCAATCTGACCATTGTGGAAAACTCAACGAGTTGCACTAAAAGTAACCTGTAAAATATCCATAATGTCTACTTCTTCTTCTTCGCTTGATCCCGGTTTTATGCCACAAACAAACATTTTCAATCTTTCAAAGCAAATAGAAATATCTCCTATCTGGTTATTAAAAATAGACTTTGCCTTCTAGCACAGAGGGATGTTTCGATTTCTGGTCCCCTGCTGTGACTAGAGCTCACATTTCAAAGTTGTTCCGAGAGTCGTAAACGGAAACTATTACCAGACATGTCATACGAAGGTTATTTGTATATTGGATTTAGACTGTAGACTTTGAAAATTTATCATATTTTATTTGAACGGTGATATTTCGTGGGAAAGAGCAGCAGGTTTCTTCGATGTCGTCAAAGTGAGACTGAGCGGGTAGAGATAGTCGTCAGTATGGTTGAAACATGCAAATTGAAATGGACAAGGAGATATTGTGATTAGCCCGGGTGGTGGTTACTGGTACGGAGTCGCACTTGCCCGATGTAGTGCTAAAGACACGCAACCAATGTCGACAATTAAAACGGCGTAATTTACGCAGCTATTTCTTTATTACCAAAAGGTAATAAAAACGAAGCGACAGGAATGGCTTTGTATAATTTAAAATGTTGTCGACAGCTAACTGAACATTAAACCACTATGATTGTTTAAGCCGAAAGTAAAAAGCTTGGAATAGTACTTCGAATTAGAAATCTCTTTGAGAAGTGGCTCACGACTTTTGTTTTCTTTTATCGGCTATTATTTTGTTTTCTTTGAACATCGTGAAGGTGTGAAAGCGACGCACGCTGGGCAATGCATAGTTTCAATCTGCTTTGTGGTTACAATACCATTCTTGGCACTTGAAATGACATTTAAGATATTTTTTTTCTTAAAGAGTTGTCATAGTGGACAAGATATGTAAAAGCCTAATATACTTACCTAATATTTTTTATTATTCATACTTATTAACATATTTTGCTTATGATGAAGAAAAACGTAAGTCTCATACGACTGTAGCTTGGTGTTATACATGGGTTTTCGTGTCTTTTCAATAGGCTATTTCAATTAATTGCTATGTTTGAATCTATTATTCGATGACACCACAAACGAATTTTAACTTATTAGCATATTACGTAATCCTAGCTCCAACCAATCAGGGGCTTATTGTGTCATGTTTCAAAAGAAATAGAAACACATTACAAGATAGTACAGTCCGACAAGGCTTATTTGGCGCTTGGATCATGATGTCAGGGGGCGTGAGGGTGAAATAAGGGTTATACAGTATAATTTCCCTCTTCTCAGAGAAAAATGTGAATGTATAACCTTTTAGGTTTTTCATGTATAAAAACAGAAATTATTTCATTTTATGTAGGTACTTCAAAAGGGCAAGTCGAAAAACTTTGAGAAAAACGTTAGTGGTACAAAATCACAGGGTTGAAGATATAAGTAGAAGATTAAGCAAGAAAATATAAGTATTAAAAATACAGTAACATAAAAATAATATCATGTTTTTATAATAAATTGTTTTCCTCGTCATCCTCGTCACCACTACTTTCTTTACTTTTCATTCAGTCGTTCTAACGAGACTATTTTACTGAAATCGAAATTTTATTGAGATTAAAAAAAAATATAGCAATACTAACCCCAATATTCTGTATATTTTTATTGAATAAGAATTTAGTGTATAAGTTTTTAAACTGATATACCATTACAACAAATTGATATTAACATTAAAATTTACTTTAGAAACGGGATATTTACCACGTTTGTTTTTTATTTTGAGTTCTCGATATGTATATGTTTTGAAGTGTATTTTTCAAAGTATGGCAATATGTAAACATTGCAGAGGCAACTTACTTCTTTACTCTTAAAAAGGGATTTATTGAGACGTCAAATTTTTTTTTTTTTCTTTGGAAACAACTTCTTCAATTTTATTACTACAATAAGTAAGCCTACATTTTGTAAAGGCGTATTTCATATCTTAATATTGAATTTGAAAATCCATTAACAAATATAAGCCTTAAAGGTCATTTATACCAAGAGGGTGGTTATTTTTGGTGTCCGTTACTGCAGCAGGAAAGTTGTTTCTAGAGAGCTGTAATTAGAAATTAAAAATTTAAATTAAAATTAAAAATTAGTGGGTATTGTGAATGTCGAATGATCGTCAAGAGAAACATTGTGCATGCGCAGGTACCTTATGGGTGTAGGAATTAGTGCGTGGATAAAATAATTACTGGGTCTTCAGGTTCCCGAGACATTCAGTTTCCTACTGCGGTGACATTTAGCAAAATCGTATATCTCGACAACCATTGAATGTGCGACTGTAAAAAACGAGTTACTATTGATTTGTGCTAATTGTGCGGGAAAAATAAGCGTTCAAAAAATATTCACGGTTTTCGAGTAATCGGGCTTTTTAGAAAAAAAGAAAATTAATCACAGGGCCTACACGAGCCAACATATAAATTTGCTGTATTCATCACATATTATCACAACTGTATGTGAGACGGTTTCTTGTAAATTGACGTCAAAGTTATGACGTAGTCGTTATGATATTTAGGAGAATTATTCAATAACGCATGGGTGTACACTTTTCTAACTTTTTATGGTTAATAGAAATATCAAGTCGAATTGAAACCAGTTTACAGCAAGCTTATATGTTGTCTCATGTAGGCCCCTTAATTAATTTTCTTTTTTCAGCACAAAGCGACCCATTTGTGCGCCCAATTACAGCCCTCTAGAAGCAACTTTTCAGCTGCAGTAACGGAAGCTTGTTTTTCTATTTTAAATTTGTTTTTATAAATTTCTAATTTCTATGTACAGAGAGGCATTTCTTATGTATTTTATTTCTAACATGTTACATTTTAACATCTGCCGAATATTAAATTAACACATTTATTTGCTTAATTTTGTGTGCGTAATTTAAGAAAGTGTTTCTAAGTTTGCTGTGCATTATTGCAGTAAGTTGTTTCCATTAAGGTTCATTAGTGCCGCGTAAATAGTGCAGTCTAGCAAAATATGTTCGACGTTTTATGCCTTGAACCCTAATCAAAATGCAGTTTTTTGCAACCAAGTCGCAAAAAATAACTTAACATGGCTTTCTTAGGCCAAGCTATGAGCAATACCTTAAAAATATGTGCTTTGGAATTATTGGTAGGGTTATTAGACAAAATTTTTTTGAGGTGACTAATCATTTGAGTCAAAATTATGTTCTTAATCCAAAAGCGTAACACCTAAAATATTTGAATTTTTCCGTTAAAAGAATGTAAAAACTCAAATATTTTAAAAATAGTTAACTTTTGGATCATATGATTTGGGTTTAAATGATAGGAAATAATCTATGCCACTTCACCTCAAAAGTTTCTGGTCCAATAACTAATACTCCTGTACAATAAATACAAAATATAAGTCGGAATAATATGTCTTACCACTACGGTTAGACATATGTCGACGGTATTACTCCATAATATTTTAATATAAAATTACCTCATATTTGAGATTCTATTTGATCCTCCTCAGTATTCATCGTTTTCTTAATCAATATCATCATGAATGAACATCAAATATCAATTGATGTTTGCAGTATATAATTTAAATAATTTCTTAAAATGATAAACTAAATAAATAATTAAAATATTGGACCTCATTAAACTATTGATATCAGATTGCAACCCGAGCATGAGCAAAGCGTTTTCACGTATTTCACGAAGCACATATTAATTTTCGTTGGCGCAAACATGGTACTTAGTAACGAAGTATGTCGCGATAAATCCAAAAGCTCCCTTATACCATAGGTACTATACGCTTAGGGAAATTTAGGGCAGTTTTTGAGCACTCTATAAAGATAACTGTGACACAGAACACCACGGCAGCCAAGAGCATTTGCATTACAGTAGGTAACTATTATCCATCACATTGGTGTTTTCGCAAAGAGCGAATTAAGTCTCTATTTTCCCCTTTCAAATTGTTTCAAAATATTTATTTACAAATGTTCAAAATCTGTAAGATCTATACATATTGTAAATGATTTTAACTACTTCTTATTAGAGCGTTAAGGGTGTTAACACATCAATTGATCGATCGTCTTTCAATGGTAGAATGGATTAGTCGATCGATGGTAATATCCGATCAGAAAAAACCGATCTCCGTCGCCGCTCGACGCCGACGCCGTCACTTGACCGTCGATCGATTGCTCTGGTAACACCCTAAGAGTAGAATATAATTTGTTCAAATGCAAAAAAAAAAAC
Source organism: Stenoptilia bipunctidactyla (assembly GCA_944452665.1). Classification (NCBI taxonomy): domain Eukaryota; kingdom Metazoa; phylum Arthropoda; class Insecta; order Lepidoptera; family Pterophoridae; genus Stenoptilia; species Stenoptilia bipunctidactyla. The sequence continues at coordinate 38,210,532 of OX101721.1, forward strand.
AGCAAAATTCGCTAGAAGCAAGAGTCGTGCCGAATCAGATAAAAGTAAAAGGCGATTTTTATGAAAAAATATATTTTTTCACAAGCGATTTTAGCAGGTTTTCTTAAAATCCTAAAGCTATCAAAAACGGTAACATTATCTTTGATACATCTTTAAAGATAAGTACTTAGATTTGTCATAAAAGAGAAAGTGAAAAAATGTTTGTCGTGCACATTTCATAAATGGGTCAAGTACCTCTAGGTTCTTTCAAAGTTTTAGATGCTAGTTTTTTAGACAAACCCTTTTTGCTGCATCGAAGGCTTTCGGTAGAACTTCATAAGTGTAGTTTCTTCATTTTATTTTTATAATTTGTCCTTATTTATCCTTTGGGTTCATATTTCAAAAACAATTACTTAACTAATTGGTTCAATCTGTGCTGATAATAGAAAATGAAAACTTTTTATTCACAGTAGGTATTCTTATATACTTTGTGAAGGTCAAATGCTGGATGAGAGCGGCGCGGGTCCGGGTGACATAAAGAATCATGGGGAGGCCTCCGCCCAGAAGTGTGCATCTCTCGGCTCATGAAGATAATGTCTTGGTTTTGTCTACTACTACTTCTTCGGCTTTAAAACAACGAAATGAAAGAAGAACCCTAGGTAGAACAAGAGGAAAAAGCCGGCGGAAAAAAAACTCTCGGCACTCTTTTGTAAAAAGTGCTCATTATAGGTACAATTAGGCAGAAATACAGCTCTGCTATGATATGACATGAATAAACAAAAAGAAGATAGCCCTTCGTGCATGCCAATATCGTGTCACAGCCAAGATAATTACATGGTGATTAATGTTTAATATTTGGAAATAACCTATGGAGACATCAATCCCACGCTCTTTTATCATCTGAATAATCTTTGAGTTTATAGTAGCCTTTTTTGCTTAATGTTTCTTTGAGAGTTGTTTTAAATTTATTAAACGTTAGGGATTGAATTGAATTTGGTGTTTTATTAGAAATACGTATTGACATTTCCATAAATGGTTTGTTGCTTTTAGCCAGCCTTAATTTGGGAAACGCGAACTTATGGTCGTTCCTTGTCCTTACAGAATAATTTTTATCACGATTATCTTTCATAGTTTTAAATTTATGACTAATTTATACTAAATTTATAACTATACATAATGTTTTCATAAATATACTGTGCTGCAAGGGTCAAGATACCAATCTCTTTAAACTTTTCTCTTAGAGATTCTCTATTTCCAAGTTTATACATTCCACGAATAGCCCTTTCCTGCAGTGTAAATATCGTGTCAATATCTGCGGTATTGTCCCAAAGTAGGATGCCGTAGAAAATTATACTATGAAAATGACTAAAATAAACCATCTCCGCCCTCTTAACATCAGTCAATGAGCGAATTTTCTTTACCGCGAACGCTGCAGAACTAAGTCTAGTCGCTAGTTGTGAGATATGAGCGCCCCATTGCAATTTAGAATCTAAAGTTATTGCAAGAAAACCAATGTTATCTACTAGATTCAACCTGTTCCCATTAAGTTGCAAGTCCTACTCGACTTGTTTTACATTTGGTGCAGAGAATTTTATACATTTAGTTTTTTTATCATTGAAAGCTAGATTATTTACATTAAAACACTACACAACATTTGAGAGAGCAATGTAACATCATAATTGTTTTTTTGCCTTATCATTTTGAAAATCAATGAAGTGTCGGCAGCAAACAGTACAATCTCGTGATACCATATAAGGTAGATCATTTATATGAACTAAAAATAAAAATTGGAAAAACTGGGAGCGAAAGAAAAACATACAATGTACTTGCTGCTTCTCTTCCCCGGCATATTGTAAAAGTCAGTTAAGGGACAGAGGTTTTATAGGCATTTTTGTGGGCGATAGGCTGACCCCCTGTCACTGCAATGGCCTCTCTTCATCATTATAATACGTCTTATAACCTCTGGTGTTCTGCCTACTCCATAAGGGATAAAGGCGTGAACTTATGTATGTATGTATGTAAAAATAAAAATGGGCCAAGAATTGATCCAGCCGACCTTTTCAGGTTAACCTCAACCTTCTAAATTCTATCACTAAATATAAATTCAAAAGTTTGTGGTCAGTGCCTTTGATGCCGTAGTGGTGAAGTTTCCTGATGAGAGTGTCATGCTGAACATTTGCAATTGATGGTGAGGGTGCTAGTAATTGGTGAAACGGTCATTTTTTACTCTTACCTATCTAAACAAAAATTGAATAAAGAAAAACTACCTATTTTTCTTTTTTTAATTATCAGTACCTAAGCTGATGAAATTTTGAAACTAGAAAACTAGTCAGAACAGATGAAAACAGTATTTATCAATGTGATAAACGGGCTTAGTACGGACTAACTCTGAATGTGCTGATAATCGGGTCTAACGTCCTATTCGTACCTAAATAATATGATCCACCATGAAGAATTTTTTTTCCGGGACAGTTCTATTTTATTTTATTTTATTTGGGAAACAAATTAGTTGTGGGACAACCCTTATTTCTATTTACATTTGACAATACGTAAACCAGTGAAGTTTCCACATTTTGATTATACATGTTGAGCGGTATACAGGGTGACTGGTACCAAACCCGCCATAGCAAATTAGCATATAGAGGAGGTCATTTGCTAATTATTGGACCTTACTTTCCCTAACTAAAGTTTTATACTTTAGGAGATATGTCAATTTTTATACATTATTGAGATTTTTCCAAAATTTGACCTTAAAGCATTCGTAACTTTATTTTTCGTCATTAGTTTAGAGTTTTTTTATTATTTCTTGGTAGTCATTAACATTTGTGAATAAAATACGTCGGAACTTCCCTCAAACTAGGGTTAAAAAATAAGACGCTTATGCTTTTAAAAAAAATCAATAAAGAAAAATTACTTTGCGATCAAATTCAACCGGAAATAATAAAAAAACTACGGCGTTTTAATAATTTATTCTACTCTAAATTAGTTCTCTAGTTCGTCACCTTACCAACGGTACTAAATTTGCAACGGAAAGTTTGATTCGCTAAACATCGGTAGGATTTTCAGGTCAACCAGTCATTTTGATCAAAAATAGTGAAGGTCCCAACGACAGGATAAAGCTAATTTAGCAAAGTAGTTTTTGCAAATTTATGAGTAGGTATTAGATAATAGAAATTGAGTGCTTAGTGTACTTAATTTTTTTTTTACTTTTACCATGTAAAGCAAGAAATCAGGAAAAGATATCGAGCATCAAAAGAAAAATTTAAATAGAGTTGAAACTAAAAATTCTGCTCGAATTGCTGCCCGCAATTTCTGATACATGCCCGATATATTTTCCTAATTTCTGTGGTGGTAAGACTGAGCCTAATTTCTTCTTTCATAACAGAAAACGCATTATTAATTTTTTGAATTAACTCATCTTTTGTAGTTACTTCTTCATTGTAGACCAACTCTTTTCATTTGCAATGACAGTTTCAATGACTTTTAGACGTCAAATGAAAAAGATGAGGTCGGACCATGGAATTAATAAGTACTACGTACAGTACCTATTAATTCCATGGGTCGGACCCATCTCTATGACATTTAAGTTGTTGTCATATATGCTTTTCCTTTCCGTTTCGTGTGCTTTCACAAATAGTTGAGTAGACACAGGTATAAATAAATAAGACATTTCGTTTTAAAATGCCGGGATACACAAGGGAAGAATACGCCGACATGCTGCTGGCGTATGGTGCTGCACACAGTAACGCCCGCAAAGCGCGGCGAATTTACCAGGAGCGATATCCAAATAGACGCTTACCTGACCGTGACACATTTCCTACCACATATCGTCGGTTTAGAGAAACGGGTAACTTGAACGTCAGGGTACCCCAAGCAGCTGTGCGACAATTACCTGTTGAAATTGATCAGCAGATTTTGGCAGCTTTTGAAGAAGATCCCACGACTAGCACCAGAGTGGTAGCTGCCGCTTTGGGCGTCAGCCAGTGGAAAGTCTGGTCAGTGATGCATGGGGACCATCAACACCCGTATCATTACACGCCAGTTCAAGGTAATTTTGAGTTTATTTATGTACCTACTTACACTAAAGCGACCAGTGTTATCTTTAGAATTAAAGAAATTATTAATATTACGACGAGCTTCGATGTAACATAATCCAAATCAAATTTTGTCTTTAGAATAACATTTACGTAAATAATTAACAAATGGAGTGTTGGCAGGGCTTGAAAATGGCGACTACGAAAGGAGGTTGAATTTCTGTCGCCTCGTTCTTCACACCGATGTCGACGACCCAACATTTCTGGAGCGTATCCTTTGGACCGACGAGTCACAGTTCACCCGAGAAGGCATCACCAATTTCCACAATCTGCACCACTGGTCCCATGATAACCCCCATAAAAAGAGGGTTACATCGGTCCAGCGGAAATTTTCTGTTAATGCGTGGGCCTGCGTTATTGGTCGTAATATCTTTGGACCCTATTTCCTACCAGACATTTTAAATGGGGGAAATTATTTAGAATTTTTAAGGGACGTCTTGCCTGATCTGCTGTTGGATGGAATAACCGACGACACGCCCATTGTGTTTCAACACGATGGGTGCCCGGCGCATTTCAGGCTGGACGTCCGAGAACTTTTAAATAGTTCATTCCCCGATTCATGGATCGGTAGAGGTGGGCCAATTGAATGGCCAGCTCGGTCGCCAGACTTGACACCTCTCGATTTCTACGTTTGGGGCCGGGCCAAAGAGTTGGTCTACAATGAAGAAGTAACCACAAAAGATGAGTTAATTCAAAAAATTAATAATGCATTTTCTGTTATGAAACAAGAAATTAGACTCAGTCTTACCACCACGGAAATTAGGAAAAGATATCGGGCATGTATCAGAAATCGCGGGCAGCAATTCGAGCAGAATTTTTAGTTTTAACTCTATTTAAATTTTTCTTTTGATGCTCGATATCTTTTCCTGATTTCTTGCTTTACATGGTAAAAGTAAAAAAAAAAATTAAGTACACTAAGCACTCAATTTCTATTATCTAATACCTACTCATAAATTTGCAAAAACTACTTTGCTAAATTAGCTTTATCCTGTCGTTGGGACCTTCACTATTTTTGATCAAAATGACTGGTTGACCTGAAAATCCTACCGATGTTTAGCGAATCAAACTTTCCGTTGCAAATTTAGTACCGTTGGTAAGGTGACAAACTAGAGAACTAATTTAGAGTAGAATAAATTATTAAAACGCCGTAGTTTTTTTATTATTTCCGGTTGAATTTGATCGCAAAGTAATTTTTCTTTATTGATTTTTTTTAAAAGCATAAGCGTCTTATTTTTTAACCCTAGTTTGAGGGAAGTTCCGACGTATTTTATTCACAAATGTTAATGACTACCAAGAAATAATAAAAAAACTCTAAACTAATGACGAAAAATAAAGTTACGAATGCTTTAAGGTCAAATTTTGGAAAAATCTCAATAATGTATAAAAATTGACATATCTCCTAAAGTATAAAACTTTAGTTAGGGAAAGTAAGGTCCAATAATTAGCAAATGACCTCCTCTATATGCTAATTTGCTATGGCGGGTTTGGTACCAGTCATAATTTAACATTAAAAAAAAACAAAGTCTGTAAATAATGTAAAGACAAAATATTCTAAATAAAAATCTAAATATTGGAAAAATAGAAATAGCGTTGTTACATGAACTTAATTCAAAACTAAAACTATGTTTATCTCGTCATAAACTTCACAGTCCATTTAAAAATATGCAAATGCGTTTTACCAATAGTAGCAGTAATGAATTTGTAAATATAATGATTTGTTTATCGTCCTTCACTTAGTTTTCCAGATACGAGACATAATGACTAGGTACGCAACTAGTTGTGGGACAATCCACCAAAATGAAAAACCGGACACAAAATATTATTTTAATGTAATAAAATAAGCTACAAATCAGAACTTATTCATTGCTTCAGATTTGCAATTGTTAACTTTAATTTTAAAATTTTTCTCAATTTAAATTGTACCCTCCGCACCTACATTTTCATCGCGGACACTTTTTTAGTGCATGGGAAATTCACCCAAACCTTATGTTAGAAGTCATTTGAGTGCTGCAGATTTGCCTCTTTGGACATGTAGTTTGCATGAAGTACATTCTATTACTTATTACCCGATAGCTGCACGCAATGGACGGTTATAGATGGTTAAGTTGGCTTAAGTTCAATTAAATAGTTCCAGCAAACTTTCGATACCTACTTTATTTTGCATCTCACTCACAACTATAGGATTTGGTAATAATGGAAAAATTTTAAAATTTGAACAAACATGCACTCTTATTCCCTGTTTTTAAATTAAAGCTTTTGTATTTCAGCGTACCTACGTATTTTTTATAAATTGATGTACTTTTTCAATATGTTTTTAGGCTATTATATTTTAACTGTTCTAAATAAATTGAAACCAATATTGAAAACTGAAACTCCAAATACTTAAATATTTTTTCTCGTAATATGCGTTGTGTTTCTGAAAATTATTTTTTCTCGTAAGCCCAAAACAACTAAATCTTATTCGATCCTTAGAATTGAAAATGTAAGGTAGGTAGTTTATCCGAAAAAAATAATATAATATGATATTGCTCACTTAATTAAATCTGCACCTAAATTTAACATTTAACATGATTGCTTGGTGGTAGGATCCCTTCTGGGTCCGACTGGCTAGCGACCACCCTTTATACAAAGTCTGCCGCCAAATATTACCGCTCCGGCGGTAATGTGTTCCGGCAATATTGTATAAAGAGCCAGTTCCTTCCTAAACCCGTGTGCTTTCATCTTCGACGTCATCGTCACTTACCATCAGGTGAGATTGAGGTCAAACGCGGGTTTAGTCACTTATAAAAAAAAAAAAAGATTAAATAAATATACGTTTTGAATATCAGTTATTAACACGTTTGACTAAACTTTTCTTTTTCCTCACAATTACTTTGTCTTCTAGATTTTATAATATTTAAATGAACTGTAAGTATAGAATAGATAAACCTAAATACTGCTGATGATACTCACAAAATTACTTATCACCCTGCCAACCATTGACAAATCCATTTTATAGTCTATTAGCACACACTTTTAATATTAAAAAAAAAATGATATAACAACGTTATCCTTGTAAATAAACCAAATATAAAAAAAATAGTTTCGTTTAATGCGTACAAAAGAACACCTTCGACTAACGCAAGATACATGGAGTATATTGGAGAAATAAATAATACTCCTCATATTCATATGTTGGAAGATTAGAATCTATCGTGTCCTGAGTGTAGTGTGCACTATCACGAAGGTTATAAGTCAAAAAGTTTTATGGTACTCTACTACCACATGAGTAGTTTATCTACTCATGTGCTACTACTAAAGAATTAAGGCCATGAAGGTCATGATAACTTTGACGACGCTTTGTGTTTCGCCATTTAGTCAAATATATCCTACCTGTATATTCAGGTGTTTCCTGAAGTAGTTGGAACTCGTTTGATATGCTTATTGCCAACACGCGATGCTAAACCTTTTCCGTTGTCATTCTATAAAGACAGTAGTAACCGTTCTCAGACTGATAATCAGCGCTTCTAGTGGTACTTTCTTTCTTCCGTTCTGAACGCGCAAGCAACACACAAACTCTAACTTATCAAACTCATCGTACAACGGCATTTAGAGGAAGTTTCCGTTATGCTGCAACAAAATGTTGGAACTACATCCCCCGCCATTAAAAGAATCACGAAGTAAAACTATTTTCAAAAGTAAGCTTAAAGTTTTCATCCTACAAGAAACGCTTCGAAAATATAACTTGCAGCGAGTTTTTTATATAATGATATTATATGGTACCTAAAGTTGTAATTGTACCCACCTGGTTGACTATTTTGCGCCCTAATTTGTTAATAGCAATATGTTATTTATTTATTTTTATTCTAAATAAATGTTATATTGATCTGAATATATGTATATTTATTTATTTAATAATACACTTGTACCTGCCATTAATTAATTTTCTTTACCATTAGTGCATGCGCAAGCGTAGGTCCTAGATTTCCAAATTAGTTTAAATTTAATGTTTTTGTTTCTTAACTTAACTTGCTTTTGTATAAATTCCCCTACTCTCCGGGACTAACAGATTACCAGCGCCTCGAGCCCTACCGGACTCCTGGCACATGCTGAGTTAGTCCTTTTCACATGATTATGTACCTACAAATTGTATAAAATTGCGTTATGAGTGATTATTGTTTTTCATGTGAATAAATGTTTTTCTATTTATATTTAAAAATATGGACAAGAGAGTAAGAGTGCAGTAACCAGTCCAAATTGTAAACTATAAGTGCAATGTAAACTATTTAAATAGCTTGAATGCACGGATATTGTACGTATTTATCAGCTCCGATCACTTTATTTTGGCTATTTTGTTCACACCATCACAATCTGTTTTTCTTTAATATTTTCCACCAAAGTTTTCGATTTTTCATACACGAAGGTATACGATTAGATTGATGTAATGACTACTAGTGACAGATTTGTCCACGGCATTACCAATTACTGCTAGAGTGAGCAAATAATGTGATTTGGATCTCGTTAAATTCCAATATCCAAGTGTGTTAAAAAAGTAAAACAAAAACATGCAATAGGTAAAGTACAATCAAGTCATCGTAGAAAATTGTTTTATTTTTGCATTCACTCTTTAGTTACATTTCAACACTGTAAAATTACAATTGTCATTTCCATTCTTTTAAATGAATTTAGATCCGTGCCTACCGTGTTATTTTAGAAAAGTATTCGTTATTGCTTAATGTCGTTGGACTTGACAGTTGCGATGTCATTTCTGGTGTGGCTTTTAACGAACGTACTAAAATACTTTTAGCAGAAAAATAGCTGCAGCAACCCATATCTTTGAAAAGTACCGTTTATTAACCGAATCAGCTGTAGCGTTGACAAGAACAAGAATATTTTTCCAAATACGATAGGACGTGTCAAGGATTCGCCAGTTGAAACAATCAATATCTCCAGCTTTACTATATTAGTACCTTTAGATTATTTCCGAAAACGGTTTATCGAATACTTTGTAATATACACATATAGTAAAAAAATATTTAGGACGCCACGATGCAAATAAACGTATTAGTTTTTTAATGTATTTAACATTTATAGCCCAAATCTCAGATAACGGAAAAAAGCAATAAACTAGGTACTGATGCTCTGAAAGATATGTCTGTCAAAATTTATTTCAGAAAAATTGAACAGGAATTCCTAACTTTCTTTAAGTGTGCAGGGTAAGGTGGGGAACAGTGTAACATGAGGTAACACTGTTCCCCACATACACATACATGTTACAGCGCACATATCTTCGTCTCTTTCTTTAAGTTTTATAATAATGTTATACAGTTTGGAGAATTGCATACGCGATCATACCGTAACAATGAACCCCGTCTTTGGTAGGTCTAAAAATGGTACCAAATCAAAATGACATGAAAGAAGCAATCCTGTTGCTAGAAGGTGGGTTAAGTCTTAGAAAAGTGGCACAGGAGATAAATGTGAATTTTATTTATTTACACTTCATTGTATGCCATTAATAAATACAAAAAATGAATTACATAATAACAATTTTGAAATACAATTGGCGGTCTTATCGCTAGAAAGCCAGACACCATGACAACCATGAATTATATGACATTACAAAGATATGTATAAGAGAAAAAAATAATGTCCAGAACAAGAAGCTGAAAAATTGCGACTCATATAGAAACATAGTTGTTTATCATTATTTTTGCTTATTTTACAGTTGTAACATTCTGCCCCTGTGAACAGGGAACCCCAGATACGGGGCTATTTTTGGCAATCAAAGGATTTAACTAAAGTGCCATTTTAAGTTAGTTGTTGCAAGAATTAGTTAAGTTTCAAAACACAAGAAGAGATTATCATAGTTAATTTTGACAGCGGTTGATTAAAAACATAGTTTTATCACTCCATTGCATTTTTTTGTAACACTGAGTACCACCCACCCCCCCCTTACCATAGACTACGCTTGACTACGGAGTCTACGGACTCCGACTTCTACGATCCAGCATGTTTCCAAAACACTGTATGACGAGCCTTGTTTTCAAGGATTTCTATGTGAAGATCCGCCGAAACAGCATTTATAATATTGGAATAAAATTCAATAGTCGGTCTTCATTGAAAACATAACAGGAAAATAGTGTATTTTCATTTATCATAATTAAAATAGAAAACACAGAGATCTTAATCACTAAACTGATATTTTGTTCGATTTGTGAGATCACACTGCTTTTTTACCTAAACGAGGTTAAAACTCCAGGTGAAAGTTTAGTGTGCGAGAGACACGCTTAGTAGGCACGCATTGCCAGGACAAACAATCTGGGTACTTCCATACTTGGAACTTTATTTTTACTATTTAAACTTACTTTATCTAGACTTTATTTTATTTAATATAGAGTTTGATACTCTATATTATAATGTAATAATTTTTTTTATATTGGTGAGAGTGAGATCTGACATAATTTAAGTTTACATAGAGGGTGCAAATTTATGAATAACGGGTGATTTTCAACCACTAAACAACCAAATAGTATGAAACTATATAATTTTGTTGAACTATACTTTTCATTTAATTTGTTTTCTAATAATAAATAAAGGACGTAAAAGAGCATATATTTTTGCGTTCATATACTTCTCAGGAACTTGAGTAAAATGAATATTTGTAGATTATTATATTTTTTGCAACTTCGCAATTATGTTCGGATTTTTTAACATTAGATTGCCCCAGGAAGGCGCAAATTAGCTGCTTCTTGATTCTTGATATACCTTGGACTCTTGAAGAGGAGGCGTAAAACGATCATCATTAGAAACTAAAGGATTTCAGCAGCTTCATTCACAAAATGCAGATCCTGCTGGAATATCTGGATAAAAGGCACCCTCTGCACTTGCCCTAACTTAATGCGATATACAGTGCAATCCGTTTAGCGTACAAGAGTAACACTCACAAACACAATATAATTAGTATGTGTAAGGTACCTACTTATCACAGTTTCGCAGTAAGGAAACCAAATCTGACATACCTGCACTACCACTTGGTCAACCATGTCGCTGAATCTTGGTAACCTCCAGGACTACATAAACAACATGTGGCTATGCGTGTAAAAGCATTTTGACTGACGAAAAGAATCTTGTAAAATGATGTCGTAACGTTTTGTTAGCATGCCGGGTAAGTACAGGCTATTTGCATCGCTTACCGTTGCGTGGATGGCAATATGCCCGTTTTTTACATCACGAAACTATTTGACATTTTGTGGTTACCCCGTAATACTAGTGGTATAAGACCTCGTTAACTCTTTAGCGGTATCGTTTCCCTGACAGAATAACAATAGAACGTCGCAATAGCTTCGAATCATCAATTCAGAGCCTGTGTTATTGTTAATGTAAATGATTTATTCGCCTATTCATAAATATTTAAAATATATTAGAACTCGCTCGATAGATATGGAACCAAATGAAAAATGGTCAAATAAACAGACAGCATTATATGGAAGACTCATCTCTTGAACTCCACCACAAAACTTTGCACTAATGTATCAGCAGCGTATTGTAAGGTTCTGAAATGAATTTGTACTCGACTATAGGTAACGTTTTGTGAAGATTGTTGTTTTATTAACCTAATTGTCAACTTCAGATTCACAAACTAAGAAAAAAATTATAATAAAAATGCGTGTTTACATATGTTTAGATTATTAAAATTGCGCATATATTTTTGAGGTCACATACCTGTCATGTATAATCTAAAGAGGAGCATCGAAAGCTCCTTGTCAGTCTCTCACTCAATATGGAAAGCGGTAAGTTGGTATTTACATTAAATTATTGATAAACAACAATTAGTGAATTATTTTGTCGACCTTGAAATAATTTCTCACAGCAGAAATTTGATTTTTTTAAACATTCGATAGAAACACTTGCGACGAATGATTCAGTATTCTACTTGACAGTATTATGTGCCTCATAGTTAATTATTACCTAAGCAAATAACTTGAGTTGTTAAGCTAGCACTTACTTCCGAATTCTCCTCGTTATCGTCAGCATGTTCGAACCTAGCAAACGCATATCTAAGTTGATTTTCAAAGTGTTCACGAGCTTCTTTTCCTTCCGTTTTAGATGCGTTTGCAACTTTTTTTGAAGTCATAACTTATTCACGATCCAAGAAGCTTAACTAACTTCTGTTTATTAACATTTATTATAACAGCACTGCTATAAGTCCGGGGCTAACTTTTTTACACATTTGAACGTCACTATAGCTCGCTCGATCACAAAGTTATTCCATACAAGTGTGAAAATATTGATAAAACAAGCCAAGGTGTTTACAATGGGGTGGCACAACCCTTCTAACATTAACAATCGTTTGGTTACGAATAACGACCTGAGATATTTTAGAGCCAACAGCTGAGATTTTTTTTTTTTAAATAGTCACTTTTAGTCTCAATTTTTAAGTACGCACTATTAATAACAAAATATTACAGTTCATTATTTATGTACCTATATGTTCAGTGCAATATTTTTTAAGTTTCATTTATAGTTTCATTTACTACATATTAAAAGCTTGTACAAATTAAAATAGTTCAATTATGCCACATCTGACAACATGGCTACTAACTTCCACCAAAACTGTACGCAAAAGAAAATTTAGGTATCTCTGGAATAAAAATCTTAGGCAACATTTTATATCAAGGCATAGCATGTCATGCATGCTCTGTACAGTCCAATAAAATATCATTTTATTGTCATGGCCGTATAGATTTGCCTATAGATTCCAACAGGTTCCAAAACACACGGCAAATTAGATTTGCTCCTAGCATGCGAGAACAGTCACTAGGGGTTGCACCTAGGTTCAATAAACTATCTTTTATATCCATGAATACAAGGTCCCCGGGGCGTAAGTGACCGATCGAAAAATACTTTACCTTCAAGTGAAATTATCGAGAACATTCTTGAAGGGACTCATTCCATCTTTTTTAATTTTAACTTATTTACACTTACCTAAAGCGCCTTAGTAGAGTCATTGAGCTATAGATAATATTAAATTGTATAGAATATGAAATCGAATCTAACCATCAGAGTTTAAAAAACGATATTTATTCAAGTTGCCATATTCTTCGGAGGATTTTATTTGCGCGGTGGTTTACGGATGATTTTTTTGAAAATGCATAATTTAGTAGTTTATGTATGTGTGAATATATATGGTGAATTCTTGGTAATTGAATGTCCCAAGCGGTTTACGGTCGTAGATGTGCTGAAAATAAAACTTCTGAAAAGAAGGTAGGTAGAGATATCCCCTACATATTTGTGTTAATTGGATATGTAAATTTTCGTTTTTACGCTAGGTTGATTCACTCTGGAATATTATTGTAGTTTATGAATACCTATGCTTTTTTCCGTCTACGTAGATCGCTGGAAATGAGTTTAAACGTATTAATATCAATAAAGAAAAGTAAACTTAAGCCGTCGTTCTAGGCCTAGGTTACGATTCAAAGTTGTTTCAAATATGCTACCGTCAGTCAACAATGCGGTACTTTATAGCGTATATTTGTTCTCTTGTGGAGTACTGATGATGTCACTTACTTCACAAACATCCTATGATAAATGTGCCATTACTGAATTGTATTGATCTCCTTGTTTTTGAGCGGCAACTTTGGATTCAAATTGAGGTCTTGCCAAAAGTGTGGTATGCCAACCTACGAAAAGTGGGATCTTCAGGTTCCATTGATATACCTATATATATAATTTTTTGGTATTTGGCAAAGTATATATAAAGTATATAGTATATATAAGGTTCTCAAGTTTGTCCGTAAATATGAAGGCAATGTGCATCCTCAGATGCTGATCGAATAGATTCGTTGTCAATTCTCTCAAGGTAAACCGTCTAGAAATATTTTTCAAGCAGATTACACGCCTTAGAAACCTTTCACGGTGAGAGCCTCAGTTGATGTTTCGGGATCGTTTCTAGTTCAGTAAAGCATTCAGTTTTAAATGTAAAAGAACTTAATCACTACAAGTTATAAAACAAGGTCTTTTACAGAACCTGCCTGTGTGTAGTAGTTCATTACGATTTTGTTTAAATTGGTCACCATAATATGACGACGAGTCTTGCAGATGTCGAAACATAACACCCTGACTAGAAGTTTTACTCTGTTATCTGTAGATACGTCGACTGTTTCATTAGTTCGTCGATCGGCGGTCGATCAGTTGGTCTGGTAACACCCTAAATGATATTAAATCTATCGCAACACTTACATTTTAGAGTTCCATAAGATTTTATTTGTAGACTTTTTGAATCTTGACTTGCACCAATCTGGTTGAGTTTGATTTAATTTACTACAGTTATTAATGATTTAATATACTATGAATGTGGTACAGGTGAAATACTAAGTCATAATTATACAAAGGATACCAGTTTTATTAAAAAAGAAAAAAACACGCAGTGAAGCTATTACGTGGCGTTGTGTGAAAGCGCCTCAGTGCTACAATAATGTAAATATCCTATATAGTACAGATTTAAAAGAACGTCCTCATACAAATACATGTTGAAGAGTTACGATAATGTATTATTTTTTTCAATTGTTCTTAGACTTCGAAGTTGTATTAACAGTGTTAAAATTTTAATTTTATTCTTCCTTAAATAAATACCTTAATTAAATAAATGAATGTTGATTATTTTTTTATACCTATAATAATTAGATATAAGTATATGGTAATTTACAAATTAAGAAATTTAATTTGCTTTCTCTTGAATTCAATTAGAACAAATAACTTTATATAGAATTATTAATAACAATTTTGACTGTCCTAAACTTACTAACAATATTAGTTTTCGTGTATCTGCTATAATCACAAGGAAAAAGTTTTTATTTGTATCTAACTTTTGTAGGACCAATACCGGCAAACGTTCACTAATAATAATGTATTTTAGTATTTTTAGTATGTAGTGTGTGTAGGTTATACAGGGTGACTGGTGACAAGTTTGCAATACTGAAGGAGAGCACTCTGTACTCAATTCTGATCATAATCTATACTAATATATAAAGCTGAAGAGTTTGTTTGTTTGAAAGCGCTAATCTCAGAAACTACAAGTGGGATTTAAAAAAATATTTTTGCATTTGATAGCCCAACTATTGAGGAAGGTTATAGGCTATATTTTATCCCGAAATTCCCACGGGATCAAAAGTTACGCGGGTAAAACCGCGCGCGGTGGCTAGTTATGTTATAAAAGTAGGTACTTAATGTTTATGAATAAATAAAGAGACCTTACTAAACTTTTCCCGGCGCGCTGCCTCAGTCAACACACACACAACAGTGTTCCCGCCACACGCACTCCACCACACGTTAGTATTTATTGTATTCACTAATGTAACCATGCGTTACGTAATGAATTCTTTCGGAGAAGTTTACTCAGTAAATAATTAATATTTATTTTTCTCTTCGTGTATGATCTTCTATGAACTATCACATCCTGTAATTTTGAAAGTGACCCACCAGTCATCATGTATATTAGATAAGTATATGTATAAATAGCTGTACCTACTAAGTTTACTAAAATTGTTCCAATTTAATAATTTAACTTTTTGTTTTAGGCTCCATGTGTTTTACATTAATAATTAAAAACATAAAAAAATTTGCTAATATAATAGCCTCTCTTTGATTGTTTAAATTACAAAACACTGTTAACACTGTATTTTCACACTGTTAACTTTTATCCTTTCTTATTTTTGCGAAACTCTTGTTTTATAAATTATTTTACATACATACATAACTTCACGCCTGTATCCCGCATGGGGTAGGCAGAACACCAGAGGTGATAAAACTATCTGATGTCACGTTTGACAAATTCGGAGGCATTATAATAGTGGAGAGAGACTATTGCAGTGACAGGGGGTCAGCCTATCGCCCACAAAAAAGCCTCCCATAACACCTCGGTCCCTTAACTGACTTTTACAGTATGCCCGGGAAGAGAAGCAGCTGGCGCATTCTATGTTTTTCTTTCGCTCCCAGTCCAGCATAGAAGCTGCATAGAGCGGAAATTATTTTAATTTTGTGAAAAACTTTTGATCGTGTGACTGTCGTACAACAGCCATAATGTTTAATTATATTATAATAATAATAATAAAAAAGCGGTGTTGCTCGAGACTGCCCGAATCGTTCGCCGGTTTCTGTCTCTCTTGCCCTGATCCCCGACCGACTGGTCCGATTGTCGGGTCTTTTCCGCCGAAAGGCGAGTAGTTATAAGTATACAAAATAATAATAATAAAACTCTTTATTGTACACCAACATGGTTACATAGTATAAATGAAACAACAATTACAATTAACATACAAAGGGCGGCCTTATCGCCGAAGCGCGATTTCTGCCAGGCAACCCAGGACATTGGGATGTATGTAAGTAATGATATCTAAATTAACTTGTTAAGAATTAATGTACATTACAGTTTGTGATCGCCATATGTTTAATAAAAAAAAGTAAAAATAAAATAAAAATACCTACAGCGCAAATGATTGTAATACTTAATCGGCTGATTTTATAATAGAAAAGTATTACTTGTCACATATTTTATTGCCCAACAAAAGTACTTCTATTATTAATTTTCTTGCCAGTAGGACGAAGAATGATTTTTCGCCGGTTGAAAGCGTAAAAATTAATTGCCGGTAGAAACTTTGACGGTAAAACGCGGAACAACCCGGAGCGAGAACTAGGCAGAAAAAAAAGGAGTACCTAGTCGTTAATTTCCCGCTTCCCGCTCCGCCTAGTTGACCTCGATGTCAGTGGAAGGCAAAATAAATTATTTTAAAAACTCTTTTTAGTGGAAGGCAAAAACTATTTATTATTTCAAACACAGTTCCGGTCAACTATTTCTCAAACTTTGTTGTGTCGTAGACCCCTTGAGTTGCCATGTTTTCCGGTTTTGCTATAGACCCCACATTTACCAGATTTTTTGTTTCACGGCCGTTTTCAATAGCTTGTCAAAAAGTTAAAGTAAAAGTAAAGAGAGAAATTCCTATACTAACTGTCTGTATAGTCAGTGACCATACACAATAGCTCGAAGTTCAGTGGACTGTAGAAGTTGTTGAGATGATGTTGAGATGAATACGCCTGAGATTATTTATAAGGTTTATTGGAAAGTTACAATGTAGTTTTAATGATTTTCAAGTTGTTAAACGTGTGGTTAGAACGGCGTATATTGCACGACAAAATATTTTAAATTATATTGAACACTGCGCTGCGTAATGTAGGTTACCGCGGTCAGCAAAATTAATAAGACCGAAAAGTCAATGTACGAGATCGTACATATTCCCGAGCCCAAAAAAAGGAATAAACGCAACAAAATGAAAATCATTATTCCAAAGTTAAAATAAAAGTAAGATTAGTTACAATAAAAAATATGTATCCATTGTGAAATTAATATTCTGTTTAAAGTAAAAGTTAAAACTATTCATTTAAAGTGAAACTTAAAAAAAGTGTACAAGTAATAAAAGTATTAAGAAATAGTAAATGTTTGTAAAATATTTATAAAAAAAATAATTGGTAAAAATGTAAATGAAAATTAATTATTTAATCGAAATTAAATCGAACTCCATTCGAAACTGCCGTGCGCGACGTTTCCACCGTCGCCGCTGCCGCCACCGCCGACGCTGCCGGCGCCGGTACCCAGGACCTTTCCTTGGCCCCACGTTTCACCGCCGAATAACTGCTAGTTCCAGGTTTTGATGTAAAGGTTTGAAGTTCTATGTCTTCATACTGTCTTGAAGGCTCAGATCGGTTTACTTGGATTGCCTTTCTGTTACATCCACGTTTTTTGATAATCCAGATAAGGATTGCAATAACAACTAAAGCCAAAAGTAGATAGCATATGGCAAACTGGTGAAGATCATTAGAAGTTATTGAAGTTGGAATTATTTCCATGTTTTTTAGGGTTTCCAGTTGTACCTTAACCCTTTCAATTTCGTCATCATTCTTTATATCTAATTGAAGAGGTTTGTGTGAGCTTATTATCGAATTTATTGACGATTCGAATGAAGGGACGCTGATATCAAAATCTATGCTTGCTCTGCTGTTATAGTTGTTGTGAGAATGTATTGTGTACGATTTTGTTTGAATTAAACATCCTTGTTGCAGTGACACAATAGATGACGTATCGATGACGTAAGTCGTGACGTCGTCGTCGCAGATAGTGCGTAATGAACATGAGTCACAGCACACGGCTATCCATGTATTCGTTTTGTGTAATTCTATCCAGCGTTCTTCACAGGTTGCTTTCTTCATATTACAGGGTAAGGTATTATGCTGACTTAATAATTTAGTTTCACAGGGTGCGTTTAGGTTCTCAATATGCTGTACCGGTAAGTTTAGGTAACAAATTATAAAAGTCGCCGTATGTTCAATGCATTGTTTTAACTCATCTTGAGATATAGCGACGTAAGTATTTTTTTTGAAGTTGAATGCCATGTAATCTGATAGGGTTTGAACAGCTGTGGTTTTGTTTTCATTTATTATCAATGGTAATGGTATTATTTTAAATAATGAATAATCTTCGTTACTTGTTAATGGAATGTGCACTTCAAGCAAAAAATATTCCTTTGTTATTCTGGCTTTTGCGTAAAGTAGTTTATAAATAGTTTTGATATTGAGGTGTAAATCTTGAACCGGAAGAGATAATGTCTTGGGTAATCTTCCAGAGATTAAAGTAAGTTGATTTATTAAATTCACCGGCGTGATGAGATGTACGTCTATGTGTCCTTGATATATATCAGTTAGAGCGTTAAATAAAGTTTCTTGAGTTGATTTTAAGTTGTTGAGTAGCAGGTATGCACTTAGAGAAGTTGAACTGAAATAACTTGCTGTTTGAACAGTTTCAATTGCTGACACAACATTTGACATTTCTGAGTTTATTTGATTGATAAAATGATTCATAAGGGTAAATTGACGTATGACGTTTCGCTCATTTTTCTCTAGGATTTGATTTTCCAATTGCACTATGGAAGTTTGATTTTTAATCAGTTCCAGGAGATAATTTTCGTTACTTTGTAGCGTATGTATATCTTCCTTATACTTGTTGGCAAACCGTTGATCTAGGACACCAAAAAGACTGTTTGCTACATATCCGACCCCGTCTATCAAGCCTCGTTTGTTCCTGCTAGATAAGTGCTTGTTTGGGGTGAGAAGTAAATCGTTGTTATGATTTAAGAGTTCTAGCTCGTGAAAAAGTTGTTGCATAGTGACGTCACAGTATCTTGGATCCAGTTTCTTGCATAATCTGTCTACATTTTTTAAATAAAGTTCAATTTTATTCATTCCGTCCCAGTAGGTCGATAAGTTTAAATACATTAGAAGTTTCCATTCGTCGTGTACTAGTTGTATCTGACCCATATTATCATAGTAAATAGGGCGAGATTTGCCAAGGTTAGTAATGGATGCTGATTTTGTTGTGCCTTGTGCACAGGTTTCTTGCACACCGCCAAAGAAAATCATTAGGGTCAGAAATGTTGCAGCTACGGTGAGTAAAGTTTTCTTTTCGATGTTTTTATTCAACGTCTTCGTTTTATGTCGTATTTGATTGTCGTCACCATCATTAATGGGTAATAGTGATAATTTTGTAATCGGACGCTTCATGATTCCAGATTGAGTTTTCAGCGTGGTTACCCTAACTTTACCGTCGCTCCCGGGATGTACGTCCAAAACTCGACCCATGGCCCACTTGCCTGGTGGTAGGTTATTGTCCTTTATTAAAACGACATCGTCCCTTTCTAGGTTAGGGGTTGGTTTTTGCCATTTGCTTCTTACTTGAGGCTGCTGGAGATATTCACTGGACCAGCTTTTCCAAAATTGTTGGTTCATGTGTTCTGTTAGTCGCCATCGGTCTCGTAAAGTTAGTTTTCGATCTTCTTGGCTGGACAGTGGTAAAGTTATTGTGGCAGTGCCTGTGATAAAGTGACTAGGAGTCAAATAGTTATAGAACTCATCTGGATCTTCAGTTAGCGAACAAAGTGGTCGTGAGTTCATGCAGGCTTCAATCTTACTTAGCAACGTAGAAAATTCTTCATAAGTAAGTTTTTGATCTCCGAGAACTCTGCGAAGATGGTGCTTCATAGATCGGACCGCAGCTTCCCATAGCCCTCCGGCAGTTGGCCAGGCAGGGGCGTTGAAGTGCCACTCTACTTGCAGTTTGTGAATTTCGTCGAAAAACTCTGTAGGTAGTTGTATTTTGAATAGTTCGTATTCTTTTTTCAGGATTTTAGAAGCTCCGATAAAATTGGTTCCGCAGTCAGAATAAACGTGTTTAGGTACTCCACGTCTTGCACACATCCTCTGGAAGGCAGCAAGGAAGGTCTCTGAACTTAAGTCCGATACAAGTTCAATGTGCACGGCTTTAGTGGTCATGCACACAAAAATGGAAATGTATCCTTTAGACGTCTTCACACCTCGGCCTTTATTTAATTTTACGTCAACGTGACCAGTGAAGTCCACTCCCGTGTGAGTAAAGGGGCGGCACGGAGTAACCCGTTGAGGTGGTAAGTCAGCCATTAATTGATAAGTTTCTCGAGTTTGATAACGATGGCAACGCACGCAGCGACGTAGTTGAGTTTTCACAGCTCGGTTACCACCCACAATCCAATACTGTTGTCGGATGTAGGCAAGTGTGAGACGGGCCCCACCGTGCATGGTTGTTTTGTGGGCTTGTTCAATCACCAACTTGGTAAATCTTCCTTTGCTTGACAGGATTATGGGATTTTTCATGTTTGATGGTAGGTTAGTTTGGTTGAGACGTCCGCCGACACGCATAATGCCTTCTTCGTCTAAGTACGGATGCAGTTTGTATAAAATACTCTTATTTGTTAAGTATTTATTTTGACATAGAAAAGATATTTCATTTTCAAAATCGCTACTCTGCGCAGATTTAATTATAACTTTAGTTGCAGACTTGAGTTCATACACCGTCAAATAATGCGGACGCGTGTTGTAATCATTCGACGTCGTGTTTGCATTATTTTTGTTTTGCACAATAGAAATAAAGCGCATTATCCAAGCTAAAATTCGAATAACTCGTGTCAACGAACTGTATTTATGTAGTAGGTCATGTAATAAGTTGTTTTCATTGTTTTTCGTAATTATAGGCATATCTTGTTTTTGATCAATTTTTGTTGTGAAAAAACAATTCTTAATAATCTGTTGATCTCGATTAAAGGTTTTTAAAATCGGGGGGCCCTCCCACCATAGTTTATGGTTAATAAGTTGGCTTGGGTAGAGGCCTCGGGTAGCGCAATCCGCAGGATTCAGCTTGGTTTCAATGTAGGCCCACTGCGAGGCTGGTATAGATGTTTTTATTTTTGTTACTCTGTTATCTACGTATCTTTCCCACTTAGTGCTCTCTCCTTGTAGCCATGCTAAGACGACCTTGGAGTCGGACCATGCCCATACTGTTATCCTGTGATCCTTTAAACTTTCTCTAACTTTGAGTATAAGTTGAGCGAGTAATAGAGCGCCGCATAGTTCTAGTCTTGGTAAAGTTATCTTTTGTGAAATTGGTGCCACTCTCGTTTTTGAAGTTAGTAGAGTTATAACTTGCTCTCCGGCTTCGTTTGTCGCGCGTAAGTATATAACGCAAGAGTAGGCTTTTTCGCTTGCGTCGCAAAATCCAAACAGTTCGAAGTTATTGTTTGTGCTTCCGATCCATCTGTTTATTTTTATATTTTTCAATGTAGGTAATTCTGTTTTTAATTTAATCCAGCTATTTTTAATTTCATCCGGTAAGCTTTCATCCCACAGTAGTTTTTCATTCCATATTTTTTGAAATAAAAGTTTAGACGTTATGGTTACTGGTGAGAACCATCCCAGGGGATCATAGAGTTGTGAGATTTCAGATAGTAAAGTTCTTTTAGTTGACGGTGTTTTTGTATTTTTCAGATTCCAGTTAAAAGTAAATGTATCGGAGTTTGGATTCCAACCAAGGCCGAGTGTTTTCATAGTCTCGTCACTTTTGAAGTCATGTATAGATTTAGAAATCTGATCTTTATTTAATTGTTGTAACAGCTCGGGACAGTTACTCGCCCATTTACGTAGGTTCATACCGCCACCCTTGAGTAATTTGATCAGGGAAGATTGTAATTGCTTTGCGCTTTCGATATTATTATGACCACTTATCAGGTCATCAACAAAAAATGAAGATTGTAGTATTTTTGCAGCTTCCGGATACTTATGCTCGTCTTCTATTGCTAGCTGTTTTAAAGTTCGCAGAGCTAGCCACGGGGCACATTTTGTACCATATGTTACAGTGCATAATTTATATTCTTGTAATGGCTCAAATTCGCTATTTCTCCAAATTATTTTTTGTAGATTTTGTTGTTTTTTATCAAGCCATAAATTACGGTACATTTTTTCGATATCTGCAGTAAATGCATATTTATATGTTCGCCACTTTAAGATAAGAGATAGTATATCTTTCTGTAAGTTAGGGCCTTTGTACATTAATGAGTTAAGGCTATATCCGGATGTAGTTTTTTGTGAGCCATTGAATACTACTCTTAGTTTGGTTGTAGAAGAGTCTTCCCGCAGGACTCCATGGTGAGGTAAGTAGCAAGAAGTTTCATGACTTAGTCCGGAGGATGAGTTCGTAGGCACCAGTTTCATATGTTGTAGTTCGCTGTACTCATTAATAAAATCTTTATACATAGTTGATAGCTTTTCATTTTTTTGTAAGCGTTTTTCTAGTTGTAGAAATTGTGAAATGGCAATGGTTCGTGATTTTCCAAGCTTTTTTTCGTAATTTTCGAACATAGGCATCGTGACAGTAAACCTTCCATCTAGGGCTCTTTTTGTAGTTTGTTGATAGAGAGCCTCACATCGATCATTGTGGCTGACGTCATCTGGACCCTGGGCTATGTCCTCGCTTTCCCAATATTTTGAAAATTCAGCTATGTCCACGAGTGTTATGTGACAGTTGAAAGTTTGTAGTTTTCCACACAGTATCCACCCTAACTTTGTCTGCTGGGCAATCGGGGTGTGGTTGGCGCCTTTGAGAACACCCTCTAGAATGATATTTGCGTATACATCGGCACCTAGCAATAGGTCAATCGGACTTGACACATTGTAATCAGGATCAGCTAGTATTAAATTCTCAATGTGACTCCAGTTTGCTTTTTTGAAAGTTTGGTTTGGTAAGTTGTTAGTTATTTGATTCATTATCAATGAGTCTATAGGGAATGTGTAGTCCGAGTAAATTGATTTGCAAGTTAGATTCATGTGACCTTTGCAATCTTTAGAGGCAGATCCAATTCCAGATATAGATGCATTTAGTTTAGTGCGAGGTTGACGCAATAGTTGTGCTGCGTCTTCAGTTATTAAATTAGCCTGCGAACCCTGGTCCAGGAGTGCTCGTAGCGTGATGAATGTTCCATCTGCGGCTTGGACTTCGACCTTCACAGTAGTCAATAGCACCTCTATATCGTTAGAGGAAAGATGATGTGAGTTCTGATGCATTGAAGTTGAAGGTTGAGGTTGTTTGACCGAGTTATTTTCATTTTTGATAATCATCTCGTTAAAATGAAGTAATGTATGATGTTTTAAATTGCATTGTTTGCAAGTCTTTTGTGAAGTGCAAACGGCGTTGCCGTGACTGTATAGGCAATTTTTGCATACTTTCAAATTTCGTACAATATTATTTCTTTGTGCTATATCTTTCGCAATAAATTTGTCACATTGCATTAACACATGATTTTTTTCACAAAATGGGCATTTATTCAATGTTGCGTGAAATATTTTCGAATAATCTCTATTCCGTTCAGATACAGTTGTTTTTTCCTTGTTGATGGCAAAATTATGTGATTTTGAAGGAAAGCTTTTGTTGAAAGCCTTTTGATGGTTCATGTTGAAGTTTGAGGTATATGATTTTGGAACCGATGCTGGAGCTTCAGGTTGACATTTTTTCATAGTTTCCATGGCGATGAATTTGTTTTCTAAGAAGGCTAGAAACTCGGTTATATTAGGTAGGTCTCTATTATTTTTCATTTCCTTTGTATACTCATTAAACGACAGGGAATCGAGTTTTTGCGACATGTAGTAAACGACGATGGGTCCCCAGCTTGAGGTATCGACGCCCATGTTTTTTAGACCATTAATACTTTCTGTTATCACATCGTGCATCTTTTTCAAGTTGTAGCTGTTAGGGTATCGAATTGATGGTAGTTGATGCATTGCATTCATAAAAGAAGTAAACTGTAGTTGACGGTTGTCATATCGATGAGTTAGTATCTCCCAGCATGAATCATAGTTCTCTGTACTAATACTGAGGTGTTGTACAAGACGTTCCGCTTCACCCTTTAACTTTGTTTTTAAATGCTGCATTTTTTGACATTTTGAGATGGTAGGGTTTCTGTGGATAGTTTCAATGAAAATATCTTTGAAAGACAACCATTGCATGTAGTTGCCAGAAAAGTCGGGTATTTCAATTTGTGGAGCTGACCGTTGATAGTGGATGTTAGACCATATGTGACTATTTAATTGTTTTCTGATTTCATCGTATTTCTGTTCTATGTGTTCAAAGTTTTGTATATATTCTTCTTTAAAGTTGGAGCCTTTGAGTGCAGTCTCCAGCTGCCAGTGCAGTTTATCAATATTTTCCCATTTTGATTTTATAATCATTAAGTTATCTTCATATTCCCATTTTTCAGTCAAAAATTCGATGTTAATTTTTGACATCGCTCTATCCAAAGCCTTAAAGTTGCTTTCTTGGCAGTTTAATAGTTCTTTTATTTTATCATCGGTTTCTTCTAGCAGCATTCCCGTTAAGTCAAACTGTAGTTTTTGTTGCCGTTGTTGACGGTAAGAGAGCAACAATTCCATCATATCCTTTTTGGTACTTTCATACATTTGCCTAGTTTTTCATACACGCCCTCCGTAAAGTAAGGGGTTGTAGATTTTTCAGAAATTGAAGCCAGTAGTAGTTCGTGACGTTCATGGAATTCCACCCATTCATTTTCTAGTTTAGTAAGACGCCTTTCCAGGTAGTCAGAGGTTTTCCTAGCTATGCTATCTTTCTTGTAGTTAGTACACAGAACTTTGATGTTTTCAAAATTTGAGACTTGTTTGTTGAGATGCTCCATGATTAATTTAGTTATTTAGATAAGTTCCGATGTTCACCTTTCACTTGTTTATGTAGTTTAAAAACGTTTTCAATCACACAGAAGTTGATATTGTTCAGTTGCAATAGTTGATCGCAGTTTTCTTAGTTTTTTGTTGAAGTTAGTTGTAGGCAGTTTGCCTTGGAATTGAAGTTAAGTTGAGTAGTATATACCACACGTCGCGTAGAAGCTTGATTTGTTCTTTTCGTCTTAGTTCAAGTTGTAGTTCTTGTAGTTTTGGTCGCTAGGTATTAAGTATATTAATGCACTACTTGTGATATGTGCGCCTTCTCAATTTGACTGGGGAGGTCCGCTTGTGGAAGGCCAGCCAAACCGAATCGCTACCACAAATATTGCTTTTAAATACACTAAATACCTGGTTATTTCTCTCGCTCGAAGGACCAAAATGTATAGTCAGTGACCATACACAATAGCTCGAAGTTCAGTGGACTGTAGAAGTTGTTGAGATGATGTTGAGATGAATACGCCTGAGATTATTTATAAGGTTTATTGGAAAGTTACAATGTAGTTTTAATGATTTTCAAGTTGTTAAACGTGTGGTTAGAACGGCGTATATTGCACGACAAAATATTTTAAATTATATTGAACACTGCGCTGCGTAATGTAGGTTACCGCGGTCAGCAAAATTAATAAGACCGAAAAGTCAATGTACGAGATCGTACACTGTCACTTGAGCTCAATATAGTATTCCTATATAGAAATTCCTACTTGATGACAGATTATAAAAACATTATTAAGTTCCTTTTTTAAATTCTTTGTACATAAAAGGTTTTGTTTTAAGATTAAATTCGCATTCATTGAATTTCTTCCAAAGAAGTAAATCTTCACGAACTTCTTTCTTCTATAAATCTTTGTCAAACGCATCTCTGGTGTTAATTTAATCATGCCAAGTAGGAATGCCACCAGGAACGAAATGTTTAAGAGCAGTGGGCATGATTCAAGCTGGCGCTACACAAATTGCGGTTTCTGTAGCCATGAGGATCAGTCAAAGCGTTATATCCAGGCTTCAGTCATCTTATCGTGTCACGGGGGAAGTGGTGAAACGGCACCGAGGACCTTAACGCATTACACAACATATACAGGACCGTTTCATAGTAAATGCTGCACGAAATCAACCAAATGTAACGGCTATGCAATTGGTTCAAAGGCTACAGAGAGAGTAAGGTTTGCCGGTAAGCGGTCAAACTTTGAGAAGACGCCTGCATGAAGTCAACCTACGTGCTCGTAGGACACTTAGGGTGCCAGCGCTAAGGACAGGCAATCGAGGAAGAAGATTACAATGGGCTATTGCACAAGAAAACTGGAACCATTCTCAATGTTCACTTGTGCTTTTCTCAGGTTTGGATTTCATCCTGCTTGGAGAAGAATAGGTACGCGTTTAGAGAGAACCTGGACGTTGGAATCGACTGCAGAATCGTGCCACCTTGATATGCACAAGTTCATGCATATCAAGGAGGCACGAATATAGAATGGACCTTATTTGGATACAAAGCAATATGACTGCTCTAAAATACCCAGGTGAGGTGCTAGAACCTGTAATCTTGCCCCGCAGACAGCAAATGGGACAAAAATTCCAGCTAATGCACGCTAATGCCCGTCCACATACGGCGCTTATCGTTACAAGTTGGTTACAACAGCATGATATCCAAGCTTTAGACTGGCCTGGACAATGCCCTGACTTTAATCCTATTGAGCATGCCTGGTATAAGCTTCAGAGAAGAGCTCTTAAGAATTTACCTGAAGATATTGTGCATGAAAACCAGCTTGTCTTGCATCTTAGCAGGACTTAGTATTCCACAACAGGATATTGACACCCTTGTTTTGAGTATGCAGAACCGCCGCATATGTGTCAGGAGAGTCTTAGGTGGATACACGAAATATTAATGTTATGTGTTAACGATTTTTTTTAAAATATAGTAGTTTTGTTTAGGTTCCGATGTTTCACAAATAAAGTTTAGAATTAAATTTTGGCCGAATTTTTCCTCTTCTTCTAATTTTTTTAAATTTAACTTTATCTAAAAGTTTATTAGCGGATTAGATAGGCTATTAAACAAGGTTTATTTTAATGTGTAGGTGTCTTAACAAAAATTTAATAGACTTATAGTATAGACTTAATAGTTTAATTGAAAAATCCCTAGACCATGTTGATGTGTGTATAATATTTTCTTTTACTTCATAGGTTTTATAAAGCATGGACCTATATTTTATTATAAGTTAATATGATGTAAGTAAATAGGTAGGTACTATCAGTGCATGTTGAGATCCGCTATACACCAGTTTCATTTCATGAAACCCCCCTAAATTTTTTCGCTGACAAAGACCCCTTGCACTTTAGTGAGTATTTATTAAAATGAGTATTTGTTAATTAATTACATTAGTGCATATTTATTAATAATATTTTCTTTTACTTCATAGGTTTTATAAAGAATGGACCTATATTTTATTATAAGTTAATATGATGTAAGTAAATAGGTAGGTACTATCAGTGCATGTTGAGATCCGCTATACACCAGTTTCATTTCATGAAACCCCCCTAAATTTTTTCGCTGACAAAGACCCCTTGCACTTTAGTGAGTATTTATTAAAATGAGTATTTATTAATTAATTACATTAGTGCATATTTATTAAAATAAGTATACTTTGAATAAGTGTCAAAGTAGTCAAAGCACAAAGATGGAAACTTGAAAAAAAAAAGACTTGTGGCACTCGGAGACTGCCGCGGTAAAGCTATTGCATAGCATTTTTTATCAACTTATGCAATTATAATTATTTATTTATTTTATTGATGCAGTAATGTTTGATCTAATATGAAGTTCCACAAGTCCCTAGTAGATGGCGCTGATTATTTATTAAAGCCCACATGTAAAATTATGAAATCAAAGTATCACCGCTGTGCCGGTCGGAGTTTTTGTCGGAGTTAGGTTTTTTTCGTTACGGAATTTCTGGATTCGGTCCCCACGCTCAAGGCCCGCGATAGAAGCTATGCAATAGCTTAAAAACAAATAAAAGTTAATTGTTGTAAACTACACTAAACCACTCTCAAAATTAATAAAGAAAAATAATATGATCAACATTACTTGAAAATCTTAGATTTCCTTATACTTAAACTTGGGATGAAATATTTTTTACACATTTGATTACCTAGGTACTGGTTATAAATACAGACCCTTGAAAGCGTTACATATTATTATGTTCTACTGACAATGAAATATGGCCTAACATTCGGTGCAGGCATATAGTCATAGTATAGTTATACTGTAAATCAAAATACTCATGGAAGAAGATATAAGTTCCCCTTAACTTGGTAAGTACCTAAATATCCTTCCTAAACCCGTGTGCTTTCATCTTCGACCTGATCGTCACTTACCATCAGGTGAGATTGAGGTCAAACGCGGGTTTAGTCACTTATAAAAAAAATATATATTATGTTTGTTCAATCAAACTACATATTCGAACTATACAGGGTGTTTGGTAACAGGATGCAAAGCTGAAAGGAGGTGGTAGTCTAGACCATTTAGAACATTTTGAGTCATACATGTCTTAGACGAAGTGTGATAGTTTTTTTTTAATAAAAGATTAAAGGTTTTTCCAAGAAAACCCCAAAATTTTACAATAAATCTCTAACAGTACTTCTGTTACTGTAGGTAGATATTTTTTATTTTCTGTTTTGGATTGTCTAATGTCTATTGTATACAGTCACTGTAATTTGAAACATCGGCGACTCAAGAAAAAAAAAACTGAAGGGATTTGAAAATATAAAATAACAGAAAAAATATATAAGTGTTTTTTTAGGATGGATTTAAAAAAAAAAAACTAAAATATTCTTGCTTATTAAAATCATTTTAAAAACATGCTTAGCGATTGCTCTTTCATTTACGACAGTAGCTATCGTATCTTTGGAAATAAGCTACCTAAAGCAACTAGAGAGCTAAAATTTTCCTGTATATTTGAACAAATTCGAATTTTTTGTAAATTTTTATAACTAGAAATTTTATACTTGCATAAGCAATCCAAAAATTCAGTTCAGCTTCATTAAATTAATGAAGCCAATTAAACTTTCTGGCGTACTTTCTCCAACCTTAAGATTACTATAAAAAAGCAATTATTCATAATTCTGTAAAAATATAACTAGTTGATGATGTTTTCATAGAACCCTATGCCTATACACATGTATCGTAGGTAACGCATGTTGCGGCCCCAACTCGCGTGTCACGGAATAATAGAAGTGTCTATCATAGCACTTGGAGCCGAAAGCTGGCGACGACGCGTCGCGACGCTACCCACATCGCTACCACACACCCTATTCCACTCACCCTACTGATCTCCTCCTCAGTCAGTTGATTAGCTCTGTGTTCCATTGTTAACTAATTACCGCACTTCCAAAACAGACAAAATAATTATCAAATCTTTTTAACATGCAATTAATATTTCAAAGATGTAATCAGAAAGTCAGCCGACATCAGACTGGGGTAAAAAAGAACTGGTACCTGCACTCAACGGGGACATTCGCAAAGGTTTATTAAAAGAAGGAAAAGTAAAGTAAATTAGAGCAATATAGTTTGTTAATGTTAAAAGTAATTTTGTTCGGAAGGGGCCGGGCCGGTGGCGTGCCGGCACGCTCCGTGCCGCCGCCGCGCCGACCGGAGCAGGCACAGCCTGGCACTCATCGATTCCTTGCGACAATGTTGACAATATTACATCTTACAACATACTACACTAAAATACCTATCATCTGCAAAGTTGTACCAAAACAGTAATCTATGATGATATGGAATTCAATAGTAGTTATTTTTAAACGCCTAAACAAGTCTTTTAGAATAGACGACGCAGTTTCTAGTCACCATGCTTTTCTAAAGCTAGCCAGAGTTCAACAAGGTTCTGACACTCTTTTCACTATTTAATAGTTACATTCCAAAAATGGATAAAGTGAATATTGTGTAATACTTATATGAAATAATCAATTCCCTTTAATAAAATCAAAATACCCAGGAGTCATATTCAACAGTGAGTTAGTAGGGATATTGGACCCATTGTTAAGGTCAGTTTGTATAAAATGTGACTAAGAAAAAGCTTAGAAAACTTGCATCCGTCCAAACTTTAATTATGATAGACCGCTTTTTGCCAACGCGTAAGATGTTCTTGTTTTAACAGCTTGCAAGTAAATCAAAATAAGTTCATCACTGCTCCTTCCTTCGTCAGAAACATACACCGAGGTATTGAACTACTTACCTTCAATCGGCGCGTGTGCAACCAGCAACGTTTCAGCAATCCTGATTATCTCATAACCTTAGACAACTAAGACAATGGCAAAAGAACTCTTCAGATGTATCAACAGATGTTTATCGTGCATTTGAGTAGGTTCCTAGCGGAGTTCTTGAAAAAACTCAACGCAGCATCACGCGTGTCCACGTTCCTCCATGTCCACGTGCGTGCCGTACCTCCGTGTCCAAGCATCGTTGCTACGCGCGTGGCAAGCGTAAAGCAATTTCACTAGTAAAATAGTGACTATAATCTTAATATCTTTGTTTTAACTTCGATAAACGATGTTCGCGAGCTAACCACGTCCAACGCGCGTGGACACGCGAGACGCAGCATTGATCCTTAGGCCTGAATTAATGAAACAATTGACGACCGGCTGGTGTAGCGGTAACGTACATTGTCTTGTATGCCAGAGGTCCTGGGTTCAAATCCCGGCGGCGGCGGATATTAGTGTGATGATATTAGTCGTCAAGTCATGGATGTTTATATGTTTATTTAAGTTAATTCTAATAAAAATATGTATTTATTCAATATGTATGTTTATATATTTCTTAAGTATGTCAGTTATCTAGTATCCATAACACAAGTTCTTTGAGAAACTTAATTTGGGCTATATAATGTTGTGTGACTGTCAGAAATATTTATTTATTTATTATTATTATTTATTAATTTCAGGGAAAGCTCGTAAAATCCACTAAATGTATGGAATCTACTCTCTTAGGCTCGGTTTTAGAATGGAGAGCGGTTTATGAATACGGCCCTTAGTTACCTACATAGCTGATAGTATCTTAAGCACACATTTTAATTTAACCGTAGTAAATGTCTTTTAGATTAGTCATATGTTCTTAATATTTGCAACGTTGTTCTTAATTGAAAATATCTTGCAACGCTTCCTGCTTCAGCTTCTCAGGAAACGCTCAGCTTCTGTTAGTAAGTAGATGGAGTTAAAGGTTTTCTGTCGATCTGGACGCCGCCAGCGGGCGCTCGAGCGATTTGTCGCGGTTTAATACAAACTCAATACTTTCTATCGTGTCGCTGCCTGCGCCGCTGTCGCTCTCACTTTCGCTGCCGTCCAGTTTGCAGCCTAAGAACGGCGAGTATAGTGACTCTTTCATGCAAAGGTAATCGCACACTATGCCAGGCCGAAAAATCCGCGTGCGAGCTTCTCATACGGGGCGCAGCTCTGCGATTCGTCACAGTTATCTATAGCAAGTGGACTAGTCAAGACAAGTCGATAGATTGTATTTCTTTAGCTCTGAAGGGCACCATACCTAGGCTACGCTTGTAGCCTGTTTCCCTCGAGGCATAATATATTAAATTAAGTACAATGTTTTCGTAGTGTCTCTTGAAATTGGCTCGTGGGACTTTTGTCGCGTTTTGGGGTTGTAACTTCAGTTTTGGAATTAGTTTTAACGGATAGTTTCTATCTCACGATAATTCTACAAGAGACTTTTGATTTAAAGATGATAGAGCTATAATGAAAACCGATATAAATGTCGAGTGCTGGCGGAATTTAATATTTCATCCAAGCCCGCTACCAAGTCAATAGCTAAAAGTTCTTTAGCACTATGGTAAGACCAAAGCTTGATAGATATTTTTATCAAATGGACCATTTGTCATTTAAAATATTGATTATGTGTAGTTCAACTTACCTTCTATGCCAGAAGATTCTGTTTTAATCCAATTGGTGGTGGATATTTAGAATGTTCCGCCTTGTACTACTCATTATTTTTTCTTAACTCATCCTGTTAATGTGCCTTATTCGCCCAACCGCAAAAATCTCAATTCAAAATTTAAGTACTTATCGGTATGCCTCAATCAACCTATTTTTAAGACATCTAAAAAGTGTAAGATTTGTGCATGGCCTGCACAAAAATACTATTTAATAAATATTTCTAAGCAAAGTAGTTTTTTATTTTATGGTTGTATTATTTATTTTTATTTTTAGGTTGTATTATTTATTTTTATTTTTAGGTTGTATTAAAACAGCAGAAAATTTGATAATATTATATTATACAGAATGACTGGTTAGTAAATTTCGAAATTTGAGGACGTGATTAAACAGGAATGTAGTTGATTGGACTGTTTTGTTGGGGATTGCTGATTGCTAATAAATAAAAGATGTGCGGAGGTAAAACTTCGTGTATTATTCGTTAGTGTGTCGGACGGAACAGGAGGTTATATTTGCATAAATTACATAGAACAAAAAATCATAGACTATAAAAAGTAACTAAAATGTTGGAGGTTCCAAAAGTGCTAAAAAATAAAATAAAAAATATATGTCAATTATTTACTGAATAAACTTAACCAAAAGTTAAAGGCCGCAATCATATTGGCAATCATGGATCGCCCCTGGCTACCCTGGGTCCTATTAAATAAATATTAATATATTTTATTACTGCAGTCAAATGATCGTTTAAGTTTCATTTGTGAAGTATATCTATCGTAAAAAAGTACACGATACTTACAATTTGTAGTTTTATAGAGATTTTAAATAATAACTCTTTTTATTTCAATTTATAGATTTATGATCTTATAAATTATAACTTGTCTTTACTACCCGTTTTTCAAATCACGAAATGAAAGACGGGTAGTAAAGACAAGTTAATAGAAATGATTCGAATTCAGACCCTTCGTTCAATACCCCTATATTTACTCTCTTGGCAAGTTTGGCAATATTCCCAGTATTTTTCCGGAAATATTGCTGGCAACATTGGAAATTTTCCCCAAAACAACACTTTATTGAAAACAATATAGCTTATTGCCTTTGAATACAATTTATAAGGTAATGTCAGAAGTTTCTGTACTTATTTTGACTTTTAATTAAGCAACATCAATATATATAAAACTGTTCCGTTACTGACTGAGTGACTGAGGTACTGAGTGACTGAGTGACTGACAGACAACGAACAGCCGCAACTACTGGGCGTAGAGAGCTGAAATTTGGAACAAACATTCTTTAGGGGATGTAGGGGTGCACTAAGGAAGGAATTCCCGAAATTCCCACGGGAACGGGAAATATAGGACTTTTTAGTTTGTATGAAAAATCTTATTCCTTGAGTGCACCGATGTGAAACTTGGTGTAAAGGTTTTTCAATGTGTGTCTGGTTGTGTTATGAAAGGAATTCCCGAAATTCCCACGGGAACGGGAAATATATGTTGTTTTAGTTTGTATGAAAAAATCCCATCCCTTGAGTGCACGGATGTGATACTTGATATAAAGGTTCCTCAATAAGTGTCTGTTTGTATTATGGAAGGAATTCCCGAAATTCTCACGCGAAGGGATTGGACTTTTTAGAATGTATGAAAAATCTAATTTCTTGAGTGTACGGATGTGATACTTGGCATGAAGGTTCTTCAAAGAGTGACTGGTTGTGCTACGAAAAAAAATCCCAAAATTCCAACGGGCACGGGAAATATATGATTTTTAGTTTGTATGAAAAAACTTATTCCCTGAGTGCATGCATGGGTGTGATACTTGGTATAAAGGTTCTTTCAGTGGGTGTCTGGTTGTATAGTTTCTGAAATTTCCACGAGAAGGGTAGTTAAGCGCATACGAAGTTGCGGGATAAAGCTAGTTCTCCAATATTTCCACTCCAGTCAATATTGCTGGCAAAGTTGCAACCAATATTCCTGGCAACTTTGCAAATTTGCACGCTGGGCAATATTGCCGGCAACGTCACATCTCTGGGCGGGAAAACTAGTTTTGCGTGTTGACTGAGGCGAATTCTGGTGAAATATAAGTACCTACTTGTATAACATAATTATGATCAGTATCGAGTATAGAATGCTTTCCTTCAATATCCTGTATAATAATAATAATAAAATTAATAGGTACATTATTTATCTTTTCTTCTTTATCTTGTATATCTTATCTTCTCAAAGTTTAAGTAAATATATATTCAGCCTATTCCGATCACTGAAAGGACTAAAAATGGCCGAGTTACTTCCACCAGTAAAAAAAATATTGATGCATACATCCATAACATAACTTCACGCCTGTATCCCGTATGGGGTAGGCAGAACACCAGAGGTAATAAAACCATCTGATGTCACGTTTGATAAATTTTGAGACATTATAAAAGGGGAGAGAGACTATTGCAGTGACAGGGGGTCAGCCTATCGCCCACAAAAAAGCCTCCCATAATACCTCGGTCCCTTAACTGACTTTTACAGTATGCCCGGGAAGAGAAGCAGCTGGCACATTCTATGTTTTTCTTTCGCTCCCAGTCCAGCATAGAAGCTATATTTATGAATTAGATAAAATCACATTCCACAGCTACTTTAGAAGATTCATTAGCGATAAAAGAAAAAGATGAAAAACAAATTATGGCAACGGAAACTTTAGTTAATTTGGTTCAAGTTACTGGGAGAAAAAAAATGAATGAATTCGCCATAGTACAAGTTATATTTATGCTGTATCGCTAGTAACGGCAATTTCGAAAATTTCGAATACAAGAGCAAGAGTAGTAGTTTCGGATTTGAGACACCAGTCAGCAGCACCATCGTTGTGCACGTACGCTATAAGCAGAACTAATCGAGTATAAATATAGTATTCTAATGAGAGAGATTACAAGAGAGAGATTAAGAAATAAAAACGCATAATGAATTGCCAGGACTTCATTTAATTCCAAAAAGTCTTAAAGTTAAACATGAATACATGATCCTTAGTCTACTTACTTATCTTAAAAAATTGGTAGATTTTAAACAAATTCATAACTTTGGATGACCGAGTCGATACAAAACTAACTTAAAAATCGAGGGTATTTTTTCGGGACTAGACTGATAAACGAGATGGCGGTAAATAGGAAGTAAAACTTTCATACCTATCTGATTACAACACCGAATAATTCTATGTGTCGCAACCTCGGTTAAGAGACGCAGTTTAAGACTTAGTTGGCCATCGGATGTATGGTTTGATGACGCCCACAGCTGGACACGAACTTTCCAGATCCGCCTCGCGCGGTCATGTGCTCACATCCAGGTGGCCAGGTGATGTAGTGCCTTTGTGTCGTGCAAGTTGGTTTACGACTATGAAACTACTATTTTCATTTTATGCAAATGCAATTTGCAAAGGACTTTCTGTCACATACCGATGGGATAGTTGTTACACGATGTTTGAAAACAAGCCTCGTGGTCACGAGATGTAAATTACATTTATATTCTCGATTGCATTGATAAAACCGCATTGCACGATTTTAATAGCTGTTAAAATCGGCTTATCACTAAGCGTCACTACTGGTATAGGCTACGGTGGCGAATGAAAGTTATCACTAATTCCTTATTACTAGGTTAATTATAGCATATATTATAGGTTACAATGATTAAATGTTCGTTAAAACTAAGCTTTATTATAATTTATTACGTGCAATGATGTCTTATTCCCGGCTTAAGCTGAAACATAGAAATTAGTGCACTGTAAGCGGGTTATGTAACAAAATGTATTATTTCACATCAGATATCAATACAATGGTATTTGCACAAATACATTTGTCTATTGTACTAGGTAGATGCTATGGGAAAGGGCTGCTTATGACTTGTCGACTTTTGGATGATACCCTTACATAAAAATCTACAACTAAACATTAAAGATTAATGAATGATCTTCGGCGTAAACTCAAATAAGCTAATCTTATATTAAATGTTATGAGAATGAGAACAAACAGCGGAACTACGCCCAGACAAATTGAAACTGGCCCGTCTGTGGAGTCGAATCAATGTTATACAAAATAATGAACGCTTAAAAACACAGGATTAGTCGTTTGGACCTCAAACAAGAGTAGCGTGGAATTATGACCGTAATTTTTATGAGTACTTAGTAAAACACAGTTGGAACAAAATATGCAAAAACCACTTTTTATGGGCAAACTAGTGTTGTCTGCCAATATGAACTGACTGGGGCTAAACATATAGAGCTGGGACCAATCGGATTCTTCAAATAACCAGAAAGAATGAGAATGTGGAGATTTAGGGTCATCATAGTCACGGGTCAGTTACAAGGGATTAAAAAACCCATTCAAAAGGTAAACCGATGAAAATGTTACCTTTTGTTGCGGCCACCTAATTAAAAGACTATCGAAATGAAAGAAAGAAAAATTTTGGATGAAACGATAACCAAAATGATATACCGTTTGTTTCGGTTTTTATTTTGGTTAATTCGAATCTAGGTAATTTTTCCTTATCTGCTTCACCTAGGCACTGTATGAAATGGATCGTAAGACTATTATAAAAAAGTGTTTTGTGGTGGCCAGCCTGGTGAGCAAGTTGCGAATTGTTTATGAACAATGGTATATTATATCTCGCTTTATACCGATATGTCGAAACTGTAGCCAAAACGTTTCGGCTACCACTATTCGTTAAGGTCAAAAACCCTTTTCATTTCGGTATATACCGATACCATCATTTTTCCGATTACAACAAGTGTTCACGATGACGGTCTGACGATAATGGCCAAAGTTCACGAGGAACTTCAAAGGTCACTTTTGAGTTAATGTCACTCATCGTCATGTCTTCTGCCCGCCTTCATACGTCCACTAAGTGACAAAGGCATTTTTTCAAATGGAGCAGTTGTACCATCAGCGCTACGCACATGTATGTTGGCCTTAGTTGACTGGTGGACATATACGCAGAGAGACTCTGCTGCCCATACCGTGGCCTCACGTCCCTTAGTCGACTCTTACGACACCCATGGGCAGAGATGGGGTGGTGCTATTCGATCGGCGACACCACACGCTTAGTAACTGACGTACGCGCTTCCCAATAAGCTAATCTTATATTAAATGTTATGAGAATGAGAACAAACAGCGGAACTACGCCCAGACAAATTGAAACTGGCCCGTCTGTGGAATCGAATCAATGTTATACAAAATAATGAACGCTTAAAAACACAGGATTAGTCGTTTGGACCTCAAACAAGAGTAGCGTGGAATTATGACCGTAATTTTTATGAGTACTTAGTAAAACACAGTTGGAACACAATATGCAAAAACCATTTTTTATGGGCAAACTAGTGTTGTCTGCCAATATGAACTGTCTGGGGCTAAACATATCATAGAGCTGGGACCAATCGGATTCTTCAAATAACCAGAAAGAATGAGAATGTGGAGATTTAGGGTCATCATAGTCACGGGTCAGTTACAAGGGATTAAAAAACCCATTCAAAAGGTAAACCGATGAAAATGTTACCTTTTGTTGCAGCCACCTAATTAAAAGACTATCGAAATGAAAGAAAGAAAAATTTTGGATGAAACGATAACCAAAATGATATACCGTTTGTTTCGGTTTTTATTTTGGTTAATTCGAATCTAGGTAATTTTTCCTTATCTGCTTCACCTAGGCACTGTATGAAATGGATCGTAAGACTATTATAAAAAAGTGTTTTGTGGTGGCCAGCCTGGTGAGCAAGTTGCGAATTGTTTATGAACAATGGTATATTATATCTCGCTTTATACCGATATGTCGAAACTGTAGCCAAAACGTTTCGGCTACCACTATTCGTTAAGGTCAAAAACCCTTTTCATTTCGGTATATACCGATACCATCATTTTTCCGATTACAACAAGTGTTCACGATGACGGTCTGACGATAATGGCCAAAGTTCACGAGGAACTCTAAAGGTCACTTTTGAGTTAATGTCACTCATCGTCATGTCTTCTGCCCGCCTTCATACGTCCACTAAGTGACAAAGGCATTTTTTCAAATGGAGCAGTTGTACCATCAGCGCTACGCACATGTATGTTGGCCTTAGTTGACTGGTGGACATATACGCAGAGAGACTCTGCTGCCCATACCGTGGCCTCACGTCCCTTAGTCGACTCTTACGACACCCATGGGCAGAGATGGGGTGGTGCTATTCGATCGGCGACACCACACGCTTAGTAACTGACGTACGCGCTTCCCAATCTTACTATTGTTCTTTCTGGCGTTTGACCGGCCGTTTTGCCCCGTGGTCACTTTCCTACACAAGTCATTGCACACTCATTTAAATGATTAAAATCGGCAATACATATACAAAATGATAAGAGATTAGAAGGATTAGTCCAAAAGACCTCAGATAAAAGCATCTCAGAATTTCGACAGTGCATTTTAAAGTTCTTAATAAAATACAGTTCGAACACGATAGGTCGAAAATGATAACGGACCATTTTAAAGTGCTTTTGAAAACATTGTGATGACAAATAATATAAAAAAATAATATGGGATTAAAAAAAAATTAAAGTCCAGACAATCCTAGATAAAAGCAGTTTGGAATTTTGACAAAGTTTTTGATGAAACACAGTTCGAATACAATAGGCCCAAAAAGATGATAACAGGCGACCATTTTAATTTTTTTAGCCAGTTCATCCATCTAAGTAAATCTGCTAGGGATAAACATACCATAGTGCGCTGGGTTCGTTCGGTTTTTTCAAATAACCAGAAAGTATGAGGATGTGTAAATTGAAAGTCTCATATTCACGGGCCAGTTTTAAGAGTTCAAGATGGTCTGATGATAATGACCAAAGCGTACGATGAACGTTTTACACATGAATCATTGCTACACATGGGTAAGTAGGCGATCGCTGTCTGGTGGACATCTACGCAGAGAGATTCTGCTGCTCACCCCCTGGCTTCTTTTCCCTTAGTCGACTCTTACGACACCCAAGGGAAGAGATGGGGTGGTGCTATTCGAAGGGCGACACCACACGCTTAATAACTAACATACGCGCTCGCCAATCTCCTTATTCATCTTCCTAGCGTTTGTCCGTGCCGTCATGTGACGGTGGTCCGCTTTCTTACACTTTCACTTAATACTCGGCCCATTTATATTAATATACTATTTAAAAAAAGTGGCAGGTGAATTCTAATAAGAAAACTAAAATAGTAAGGGAGTTAGATACTCAACGCATCCAAGAAGTCGACAAGCAAGGATTAGCACCTGAGCGGTGATTAGCGCTCACCATTAAAAATTAAGTACATTTTTAAAAACTACGAGCACTTGGAATGCCATGTCCTATAATATACGAAGGTTTATAGTGTACAATGATAATTACATTAACGTCGTACAACAATAATCAAAACATCCTAGTGTTAAATTCTCGAGAAACACGCATTCATACCAGACCAATCAGACATTTTAAAAAAGCAATATAAAGGTTATTTTGTTATTATTATTATTATATTCTTCATTAATTTAAATTTTGTGTCGCAATGTCTGAATTTGTTAGGAACTTTGTTGGAAGCTGATACACATGACTTATAAATTCTTATTAGTTGATTTAAGACAATTTTAAACGAAAACAAAAGCAAAAGTTCTAAGCAAGTGTAATTTTCTGTGGAATTTTCGCTACCGAAATAATGTGTTTTATGTTTTTTGAGTATATGTTAAATGTAGTAATGTTCAGACCGTAGCCACCACAGAGAAAGTATATAGAAGACTTGCCCAATCTCGTCATCTTTTTGGGGACCAGGTGACGCCGATTTGCGGGGTGCGGGAGACGTTATGTCAAATAAATAAAAAATAATAAATAAATGCATATGAAAAAAATATATTTTTATTAGCATCAAATGATATACCATTGTTATATCAGCCGAAAAAAATGCTATTCCATCATATAGGTACTTCAGCACAAAAGCTTCCTTGAATACGAACATTAACACTACGAATTGAAGTTACTGACAAACCCCTTCAAAACCCAAACTTTATAAGGCAGAACAGTTCTTTAAGAAAACAATACTTTATGTTAAAACAAGTAAATATTGCAAAAAAAAATTAATTTTTATATTAAAACGTGAATGTTTTTAGTTTTAAAAACGACCCCGATCTGTCACACACTTCATAAAAATTATCCTTGAACTGATGGCAGGCTAAGTGTGGCCCTAAGTGTGGAGTAGTTTGACCAATTAGATTGTCACGTCACGACTACTGTGAACCCGGACTACGGTGCTTACAGCATCTCTTCTTTTTATTTTCCCTGTGGTAACCAGAACGGACAAATATATCATATGGGTTGTTTAAAATCATCAAAATGCTTGAATTGACACACGTTATATATTTATCTGAATGTAGAGAAAGGAGTTAATTGTCAAGAAAATATTTAGGTCGATTTTAATTAAGATGATTAACACAGACGGGTTTTTCTTCAAATTTACTTTTTAGTTCCTTATGTTTTTTCAGCTTCCTACAACGAACTAAACGAGAATAACTTTTTATTTATTGATTTATTCATAAGTTTTTACAAAATTTATAGAAATGTCTTATTACTTATTGTTTGTAATTTTATTTTCTAATATAGATTCTTTTCAAATTATGCCCTTGGCAGTCAAACTTACTAATTTTTTTTTCAACCCAGAACTCTATTATTATTTTCATATAAAAGGTTTTTTTTAGTTTTTATCAAGTATTTTTTTTCAAATCAGGTTCCTATTGTTTTCCAATATTGGTAAGATATTGAGAAGCTAAGATCATTCATGGCGGTTACAATTAGGTACCAGCGCCATAGTTTATTGCGTGTTAATATCTAATATATAAAATTCTCGTGTCACAGTTTTCGTTGCCATACTCCTCCGAAACGGCTTGACCGATTTTGATGAAATTTTTGTGCTTATCCGGTATCTATGAGAATCGGCCAACATCTATTTTTTTTTTATTTATATGGCAAAACAACGTTTGCCGGGTCAGCTAGTTTTATTATAAAAAGGTCACGTTTCTTAAGTTACAAGTTTCGTGTATGGTTATTAAAAAAGCAATACGAGGTACAGTTTTCAGTGGACAATATACAGCAAGTTAAAATTAATATAATTAACTCAGCCGTGAAATGTATCAATAATTTTTAGAGGGAATCGGAAGAAAGTGATAGTTTCAAGGTGACCTTATTTTAAAGTATGTGTATCTTTTTGGCTGATTTGATTTTCAATATGCCACTTCGAAGAATCTGTTACCGTTGTTTGTTATATTGCCTTTACGACATATTTATTTTATTCGGGAGACTGATTATTATAGTAATATAATCAGTCTCTCGAACATTGGTAATATAATGAGACAATAGGGTCATTCATGGCGTGTTTATATTGAAATATAAAAAAGTCATCTTTGTTAAGTTACAAGTTTGGTGTATAGAATTAAAAAAAGCATCACGATGTACAGTTTTCAGTAGACAATATGAAGCAAGTTGAAATTAATATAATTAAGTCAGTCGTGAAACGTATCAATATTTAATTAGGAAATCGGAAGAAAGTCAAAGTTGAAAGGTGACCTTATTTTAAAAGTATGTGTCGTTTTTTGCTGAATTGAGTTTTGACACGCCATTTTGAAAAATACCGTAGTTTACCGTAGATACCGTAGTTTTTTAAATTGCTATGACACGTTGATTTTGCATCGATACAGGATAACGATTGCAGATGTTACTAAGAATCTGTGTGTGAATAATTATCTCAATCTCATTTGATGATGAGCAAAGATGAGATCGGAGATAGAACACCGGTAAAAAAAGGTATAGTTTTAAAGTAGTTATAGTTTTTGGCTCCGATAACGGCACGATTGAGTTAATAAACGTTATCCTGTACGAATTGGTGTTTGCGCGTTTGAGTCCTAATAACGATTTCTTTTCAGTAAGTTGTCAGTAAAAAGGTTTGGTACGGAGTAAAACTCATTTAATAAGAGAATTTGTGTTGATTTTGTTGGTAGAACGTTATTTCGTTGGAAATCTGTACAACATTAATTTAATACTATATTATAAGCTAGCGGAAATAAAAACCTACTATTTTGTAAATATGACACTGACTGGATCCGGATAAATCCGGTTGTTTAACTCGTTAACGTGAATTTTTAGGCCTAACTTTCATTTTTTCTTTAATTTCTTTGATAAAAACACACCAAATGTTCGTCAACATGACGACTTTTTAAAAAGTTGGAAAGCTCCGAATTGCCCTGAATTATAAATTTATAATCTCTGATTCTACAATAAATTACACTTATTTAATTTTACAATTAAATTGTTTTATATTAACACATTTCAAGGGTCTTTGTTTTTCGTGTACCAACCGTTCAGCAGCCATGTTCAAAATTAAAATAGAAAATCGGCAGGAACAATCTCACACGCAGGATGTGCTTCGAGCACTAGTATCGCAGCGGGCAACGTCCACTGAGCTTTCCTGACCGATATAGAAAAACTTACAAATAAGTCTTATTACTACCTACACATATAACAAGCACTTTAGAAAGAATAGTGTTAATAAACTGTTGAAACAGCAAAATAACCTAACTGACATCTTATACTAGCAATATATCTTTATTTATTTTTTATATCTATTTTTTTATATTTCTGCTGTTTATAACAAAATAATACGTTAGAAAAATGCATTTTTTTTATTCAACCCATGGAGTGAGATGCGGCAATAGTTACGCTGATTAAAAATTAATATTATCTTAAATTTTCACGAATCGTATATACTATTATTCCAAAAAATATTAATTTATAAGATTTTCCGACACGCCAGTTCTATTTTCTTGACATTTAAAGTGTTTTA
Organism: Stenoptilia bipunctidactyla; assembly: GCA_944452665.1. NCBI lineage: Eukaryota > Metazoa > Arthropoda > Insecta > Lepidoptera > Pterophoridae > Stenoptilia > Stenoptilia bipunctidactyla. Next base: position 38,253,478 of record OX101721.1, read on the forward strand.
CCCTCAACTTTACTAAATCAACCGGTGACCTTAATTGATGGACTTACGACAAACCTGCCTGCCTGATGTAGGTAATCTAATGTAAAACACATTTGACAATCATAATTTATTGGTATGATTCCAAATTACAATAATATGAAAATCAAAGATTGTTGGTAATATCATTTTAAACAGAATAAAAAAATAATAATAAGAAGTGTATTGAATAACTTCTCTATTATAATTAATATAGGTAAAACAGGAGCGGTCCTCTATCCAACCAATAAGCCATACAAAAATAGTTTATACGCAATTCTAATATAATTAGGCGTCGTAATATCAGAAACTTTTCTTCTGATGTATTTACAAAATTGTTAAATACCATAAGAAAATTCGATGGACCAGTAAGTAAAACGATATTTTTTATTCTAGCCTGACCAGGTAAAATCAATTTTGTTAACGAGACAAACGTCGGTTTACTGCCTGCATAGTACAGATATCTAAAGTAATTCAAGTCAGCCGCATCTTTGAAATAAATGCCTACAGCGCGCCGCGGTCCGTTCACATGTGATAGGGCTGCCCGCCTTCAGCGTTTAAATTAAATTTGCCTACTTTGTGTTTACTTCCATTTAGTTTCGTGACTGCAAATATATTTTTTTATATAAACAAATAAAATACTTTATAAATTGAATAGGAAGTGTTCAACAAAAATACGTTTTGTGTTAGAAAAACATGTTTACGTTCGAAAAACAAATCGGTCTTATAAATTTATGAATGCAGACACTCGCGACCGGCCGCATGCCGAGATCAAGCCTCGTAGGTATACCTCGCGTTCCATCCGTTTTTATGAAGTTGAATTACAGTAGATATCTGTTCTATGCTGCCTGTGTAATTTTGAGGATCCAGGCGACTGGGTCTACTCCACACTGGAACCAAGGGGTCAGTCGTCTGAATAGATTTTTGAATCGGTCGACTGGGACTACAAATCTGACTTACTTAAAAACAGTTAACAGAAAAATCAAGTCATATAACTCAGGATTTTATTTAATGTAGTATTATCTAATATATAGAATTCTCGTGTCACAGTTTTCGTTGCCATACTCCTCCGAAACGACTTGACCGATTTTGATGAAATTTTTTGTGATTATCCGGTATCTATGAGAATCGGCCAACATCTGTTTTTTTTTATTTATCTGGCAAAACAACGTTTGCCGTGTCAGCTAGTTGTTCAATAAAAGTGTCAATAAAAGTACATAAAACGTTATAGCGAGACGGATATATAGCGCGAAACGATGTGCAATATTACTCTGCAGCATTGGATAGACCATCCAGCGTCCAAATATCTAAAAGGAAGTCATCAAAAGGCATAAAAAAATTAATCTGCTATAAACGAACTTGTATATGGCCAAATAAGTATCGGCCACTGTTTGGAGAAACTAAGATTTTAATTCGGATTGCATATTAGAAGACGGGCTTTTTTAAATTGATATATTTTATGTGTTAGTTGATTTTTTAATGGTTGATTTTTAATTGTCAGTTTCTTTTACTCGTTTAAGGCTAAGAACACTCATCACTTAGATTTATTGTGATTTTCCTGTCATTGTTAAATGTTTTTTTATTTCTTGATAGAGATACTTAGTACTTTATTTATTGAGTATGATTATAATTCCAACGAAGAAACTCAAGAGATACCTAAATCGACTTAAAGGCTGATTTCAAAATTCCTATCACGATTAATTATTATATTATGGTTTTTGTGTTTTAATATTTGTTGATTTTCACACACCTATAACTTAGGTTTATTATAATACTGTGATTTCTAGATTTTTGTTTTTGTTTGTTAATAATGACGGTAATTAATTAATAGAGTTCAAACGTAGAAACTTAGAGGATTCCTAATCGATGTGAAGACTGATTTTAAATTCTTATAACGAGTAAAAATGATATTAGAAATCAATATTATTTATTATTTTTTTGCACACTAAGACAATTATATCTTTGGGTACTATTAATGCTGTGATTTTCTAGTGACTTTTTATAATTATTATTATTTAAAATTCTCGTATTATAATTATAAGTAGGCATGTTATTCTTTTTCATCAGTACAAGCACGTAAATTAAAAACTTTCAATAATGAATAACTTTGTTTTATTCGCGACACTTTTTCTGCTAATTGTACTAGATCCGGTTCTTTAACAATGGATTTGTGATTAAAATTACGAGTGGTCCCAGTCGCCTGAATCCTCTTAATTTTAGGCAAATGAAATGTGTTAAAATTTAAATATTTTTCTCATGCTATTGATTAATATCGTCACAACTCTAGCCTGTAGACTTTAATACTATATTAGCCCAACATCGATGTTATTTTCTCTGATATTGAGTCTCTGTAATGGCAAATGTAGCGTAAAAAGTTTGGTATCAAACACTGAGTTAAAAGACACTAAACTTTGTCATTAGAAAAACTCAGAAGCAGGCAATTTAATTTCGAATCGAGCTCTCTATTTGCCTAAATTGCTTCAGGCTATATATATTTGAGGTAGCATTTCGTCAAATAAATGGAAAACCACAAATAATAATTCATGCGGAAGGCTCCTCGACACGGCGTTTTCGTTGGTTGTATACAATACAGTATCTAATTAGTTACTTTTAGTAATGAGTTCAACATGATTCAAAACTTAGCATGACCAAATTATCAAAATGAATATACGTAAACCATATTTAAGTAAAAGTGTAATGGTTTTCAAGGCATCGGGTGCCTTGATAAGAAAAAATGATACAATCGGTTTTTGTAGATATTTTGAAATAGAAATGAGAAGTAACTATTTTGACTCTATTGTATGCGACAGGCGAGAAACGTGCGTAGAGCCTAAACAAGAGAGTGGTCGGAGACTTTCAACATTCCTCTCCAAGCATCTTCCTCTGGCAGTGTTAGCTGGTGCACCACACTCTTATCATACCCGCATAAACAAAAATAGACCAAAGCCGCAATGATATCCGCCATAGCAATGAGACAGGTTTCTGATTCTACGGCGCTTAGATACATTAGAACTAAATAACATCCATGTTTATCAATTTAACTAATAGAGAAGTTAGTCAAAAGGAAACAAATGTAATGAAACTCTTTAAAAGTCGGTAAAACATTCTTTGAGTTTTAATTTAAACCATGATTTTATTAATAAATAAAAGTGAATTGTTGGAACTTAATAAACAATTTAAAAAAAAAACAAAGTTAAAAGAGTCCATGAGCTTTCCAAACCATTGATTTCCGGAATCTTTCCTAAATATGAAGGTAGGTGATCACTTTGTGATATCTATTATTATTAATCCAGAAAATGGTTTTGTTAATAGAATAAGTGGCTTGGTAAACAGGGTTAATGAATTTTGAAACGGAAAAACCTAAAGATACCAATAACATTAGTTGTGATTTTAGTTTTCAAATAGGTCGAGCTTAATACGACTTTGGCCGCTAATATTCTTAACTAACTTAACGATATACACAGGCTAGTGGGGTATAAATAAAAATAACCGACCTCAAGATTATAAAATAGACATATTTTAAAAATAGTATTTTTTTAGAAAATTCAATATGGATAATAATGAATTAAGATATCACATACCTATAGCACGTTCATTAACCTCATACAATGTAAATAATATCATAAACATGTTATACGACTACTCATATTTACAAAAACATTTCCAAAGTCTTAATCGAATGGATCTTAATACGAAATCACCCAAACATAATTGAGGACGGCCTCATAACCACGCGAAAATAAGAAACACTTACTTATACTATGCACCCACTTAATGGATGAAGCGCATTCGGGCGCTGCCGTTTTTCTACTTTCTTAGAATACTTTACGCTATGGCCGACTCGAGTCGAGCATCCACAAGGATTGCTGACCGACCTTGACTAAACTACAACTGAAAGACATTTCGGGTATTCTAGTGTTAACCGAACACTTCCTTAACCAAAATTAAAATCTAGTCTATCCAACCTTAAAAGTTAGTCTGAAATTGACACACAGTGTTTGGGAGTAAGGTGATTTAAGAATCTAATCCTTACGGACCCCTGGCACAAGAGCCACGTCACTGTAAGTTCAATCTATGAAGGTCGAGTTTTCTAGGGTTTGTCCATACTATTGTACGTCCTAATACTGTCCCAATATTGATAACAATTGGTAACATGTCACTGAAGAATTGTAGTTGTGTGTGTAGCACACAAAGGTCAGTTTTCATTCGACGCTCAAGCACGGACTCATTGTCAATTTTGTGAGTAAAACTAACAGCGACCCATAATTAAGACGGTACTCAGCATTGAGAATTGAATCAGTATTTTATTGAAGTCTAGTAAACAAGTTACCAATAACCCAACTCGAAAAACAGTAAATAAATAAAACTTACATTAATTTTACAAAAATTTGAGTTAGATTTAAAATTATTAGGTTAAGTTTCTGAAATCATACAGCTATAGTTTTCGGAAGGACTTGATATCGGAATAATGGGACAATGTTGAGTAATCATGGGATTTTCTCACCCGAGATACCTAGAATTTTATAACTATTTTTTTTTAATGTAAAGTCTAAAGTTTAAATGCTGGTTTAAATGAATTCATTGAGTATTTGTTTAATGTATACTGTTCAACTATAAAACTGTTGTAACACGGTGCAGAAAAATATACATAAAATACGGGACAATATTCTAGAACTGACAATAGGTAGCTCAAGATAAACTCTGTTCTTTGTTTCAGATGAAAACTGAACGTTGCTTAAAACTAGACTAATATTACTTGTCGAGAAACTCGATACCTTCTCTAAACGTCTTAAACTAATTGCTTTTAAAAGGCAATTATATAGTACTTATCCTAAACGATGACTTCATATGATCTATTCATTTGTGTTCGATACATATAATTATTAAAACATAAAAGTACTTAAATAAGTAATTGCATATTCATCAAAAAAAAGAATACAAAAAAACCAGGTGGAAAATAAAATAAAATAAAACATAATATACTATTTATTTTAGAAACTTAAATAATAATTTATAAAACAGTTTATAAAGTAAATTTAACTAACTAAAATAAATTTTGATATAAGTAATTCCATGTCAATAAGTCCTCTAATGAATTAACTAAATATTACTAAATATACGTACCTACTTAAATGTTTTTTTTAACATTTAATATACCTATATAAAATAAGAAATGCGACCAAATTAGTAAGACATAATAAACGACACTGAAGATATTATTATACCTTATCACGTACTTAATTCGATAAATTTTAAACACGTATCCTGGCAATTTATACTAAGTATTAATTGTTGTAAATTAGTAGTAATCTCATGTAAATTCCGATTGTATGTACTTATATATCTTTCCGATTGTATTACTCGAAACCTCAGAGACTTCAAATTTAACCTCTTGTGTAATTTTAGTTTAATTTCTGTAAAACTTCCAAGTTCGTAACTATTCGATTTCTGCTGATTAACCAGTCTGATTCCTGACTTACTTACTAACTTACAAACGTTACACACTAAATGCCTTTACGGCGACGATACATTTACGTATATATAGACACCCATTGATTAAATATAAGATAAGTATACTGATTAAATATTAGCATAAAATATGCAATGAAATTAATTCATACATCGCGAAATCTTCGTTTCTTTCGTGCGTGTAGCTAGTTCATATTTGACTCAATCCATCGTATTATTTGGAAGTCAGTGAAGCCATGTATAATTTATACTTAAATAAATTATTAATAGCATTAAGTCCTCTCATGTCACCGAGAATATGTTTCGAGCAACTCTTAGAAATGAATCTTGTAAAAGTTGTATGATTTCCGAAAAGATACAAGTATGTAAATGTTAAGAATCTGAAAATTCATAAAAATATAAATTTAGTACAAAAAGTATTACAAACTATCGTTTTGAATATATCTTAATATAAAGGTAAATATATAATATATTTAATATAGACAGGATCAATAAAAATATGTTTTACACTTATATTATTAAATATATAACTAATTTCGTAATATAAATAGGATGTTACGAAAAATGGTCACAATCGTATTAAAATATAATTGACATGGTGTGGTGAAAGAAGAGGTGGTAGGATAAGCTCGGATTTGAAACGCACATATTACGTTTTGTAAACAAAATTATGCCATGATCAGATAGAATACATACATATTGTAAAAACCTTTTTGTTGAAAGAGTTACGAGATACAATACAACCGTTTGGGTGGCGACTTATAAATATCCCGATTTAAATTTTGAAGTTGTTGTTTCGAGGTTGCTGTAGGTTGACTTAAATAGGTTGGTTAGATCCCGGGTGTAGTGAGTTTGGGTTGCGATGAATAATACAATTACGTTTACGTGGTTCTATGTAATAACTAGCCTCGGGGTGGGTAGTATGTTAGAGTACTCTGCGAATGTCATGGCGGCAGTCCACTTGAGCTGGTCTTCTGTGACCGTGCCGGCGACCGTGCTGCCAAACCAAGGCCGGTCCTTGCTTCTGTAACATTAACATAGATAACTGCCTAACTTAACAAAAATAGTACTACTCTCTTAGCGCAAATTACTTAAAATGTTATAAACGATACACAATAAAGACATAAAAATCTTTACCTGCTGAAAACGACAGATAAATTAATAGTTAAACCTGAATGATATCTTTAAAACACACAAGGGGATAAAAAACAGTACAGTTTAATAATAAATCCGGTTGAAAAGTGTTTTATTTAACAGTACAGTTTATTTTTTTTATTTTCACTTATTTCCTTCTTAGAAAATAGGCAGTTTCTAATAAAAATAAATAAAGAAGTGAACATCGAGTTGAGATTTTCGGGAACAAAACTTACCTTTTCTTTTTGTTCTTTTTTGGAATGAATGTGATAGCCCAGCGGGACTGCGGGTTGCGCTTGGATTCGTGTCCGATATACCATATAATGTCTTTTATGTCCCATTCTTCAACTTTTTGCGAACCCTGCAATATGTATGAAAAAAATAATAAAAAAACAATGTCTTTACATTGGTTAAACATTAGTTTAATTCCGAATAATCGACTTGTAACTAAGAATAAACAAAAATTAAATTAATATTGACTTTGAATTGACATTGACTATGATTTGAATAAGACTTGACTAATACCGGACACACCAAAGAGAAAAACGTATCCTATAATATTACTATATCTATACTAATATATAAAGCTGAAGAGTTTGTTTGTTTGAACGCGCTCATCTCAGAAACTACAAGTAGGATTTGAAAAATTCTTTTTGCATTTGATAGCCCAACTCTTGAGGAAGGTTATAGGCTATATTTTATCCCGAAATTCCCACGGGATCAAAAGTTACGAGGGTAAAACCGCGCGCGGTGGCTAGTTTAATAATATTGACTTAACTATGCCTTGACTTTAATTGCAATGATTATGACTTGATTATGATCATGACTTGAATATGATTACGACTTGACTATGATTAACACCTATTACCGCATACACCAAAGAGGCAATAATAATTAATGGCAAAAAAATTAATAGAACTCCTTGTTCTATTATTAAAATTTCAAAACTTTAAACAGTATGAATGTATTAATTACATCCAATTTTATTGTTCTACGCCTATTGCTATCTCAAGTAGATATGATTATACGTTCCAATTTGTTAATGTGTATTTTGAAGTGATTGAATTAAATCATATTTTGAGTCAACTCAAATTTAATTTGACTTCGACTTAACGATGTCGAGACTTTGAAATTACTTGACTTTGAATTGACATGATTATGACTTGACTTTAAATTGACCTTTACTTTGTCTATGATTATAATTTGACTTGAAAATAATAATTTATGGGTAAAGTAAATTTAGGGGCTCTTTCAATTAATCAATCGTCTATGACGGACTCCATGAATTAGCAACTCTGGCATTACGCCTTGATTCACCGAATGAACGGGACACGAAGTGCGATCGCCCACCAAGAAAGCAATCGAGCACTGACCGCGGTGATAGATTTAGAATAGCTCTCAACACCGCATTTCCACTAAATTCCATTCGTTTCAATTTGTTAATGTGTCTTTTCAAGAGTTTGATTTAAATTAGAATGTCAGTTGACTCGACTTTGACTTAATTATTCCTTGAGTCAGGACATAGACTTAATTATGACTTGACTTTTAATTGACTTTGATTATGATTTGACTAACTCATTGTTCCGGACACATCAAAGAGGCAAAATAATAATTCATGACTAAAATAAATTACTGATTCTTTCAATTAAAATTTCAACAAATATTTTCCGCCTAACCTTAGTTAAAACGTTAAAAATGTATTCATATAGTGATAAAAATCAATATTGGGTAGTACGATCGATTATACCAAAACAATAATAGTTAACTCTATGCTAAAAATTTTAAAGTGAAAAATGTGAAAGCAGGCGCTATTTGAAATTCTAATAAAACAAATATGAAAAGGTTCATTACCTGTTTATCCTTAAAATAACACAGTTTTGAGTTTTTAAATTCGAACATATGAGTTTTGAACGCCTTGGAGGTTTCGTTGGCAAACTTGAGTTCCCCACATACGTGCGAATTGAGTGGCCTCAAGGCTTCCATTTCGTGGAGGGTTTTGTTGTGAGAGAGAAGGAGATAGTTGTGTTTTCTATCCTCTTCGTCCCAGTAGCCCCACCGGAGGACGACATCGAGAACGAGATCGGTAACATGGATAATTCGACGCATTGAGTCGTTGCAGATGACCTCCTCTAACATAAGAAGGTGGGAGTCCGTGTTGGCTTTTTCGCATAGTTCGATGCAGAGGTCAGCACAGGTCTTGTTCGGTGTGAGCTGTGAGTGGAGGAGAGAAGCGATTGAATTTATTTAGTTTTCTTCTAAGTAACATTAATATCTGTAGTATGAATCCGAAACAAAATCATTTAAAAAGTAATGCTTGCAAGTTATTAAAGACGCGTTTGTAAAAAGGATAGATATCAAAAGCTACATATGCCACAGGCGCGTGCAGTGAAACCTTCGGAATGTTCACAATAGTTTTTAAAATGTAAACTTCTTTTGTTTTCAATGTAATGTTCGAACAGAGGGGTATATGGGCTCGTGCAATGGTACTAAAGTCCCAACCAAGTTTCGTCACCACCCTTTGTTATGATCCCAATGCAGGGCTTTCTTCTGAATGACGAGGAGCTCTCAGGCCATAGTCCTCCTAGCTGGCCCAGTGCTGATTGGTGGATGTCAATATTTTCAAGGCACCGAAATGTCATCTTACACGACTACTGTACTGTGTATATTTGTATGCAGCACACGGGACCAACTGCTTAACGTTACCTCTGAAGTACGAAAGTCATGTAGGTAGTATGAACAATGTTAAGTTGAGGTTTTCCAATAATGAAAACATTCTTATGTTGACTTACTGCGACTTGATGGCAAGTGTTCCTGTCGTGAATATAAACCCAAGCGCGGAGATCTCCGGCGGCTTTTCGAGGAGCCGGCTGAGCGCTGCTGAGTACCTGGCGAGAGGACAAACATGCGTCTATTAGGATACTATTTATTTATTATATGTGCTCCTATATGATGTGCTTTTTTATCGGATCCCAAATGATGGTAATTGAAGACGAGGTCGAAGAAGAAACTGACTCTTCATAAAATATTAAATAAGAAACGTTTAAAAAATATTGACACTTTCATTACTAAGACTGAGATAAAATTGTGTAAATTGTGTTGCGTTCTTAGAAAAAAACCTATAACACTGCCCAGTTTGACCTTGGGATGAGGGGTCATGGGATTTAAAATTCAAATAAATTTTATATTCATAGCAAGTCGTCCCTCAAACTAAATCAAGTATTCATTTTATTTTTCTCAGCAGTAGAAATCATGCACAGATGGAACAAAATTCGTATTTGCTTTGATTATGAGTTCCATCAACAAGAACTTCATGCGATATCAATGACGAAAGAAAATAACACTAATTACGGTCATCCATGTACGTACAGATCGGGCCCAACGATACCTAACTTGCTATAGACTTGGACTCAACATCATCATCGCATTTTTTTTGTAATGAGTCCACTGCAGAGCTATGAGTCTCTCCCCTGAGTGAACAGGAAATTTAGGCCGTAACTCTCAAAGCTGGCCCAGTGCTGCTTGGTAAATTTAGGTATTTTCAGGGCCCGGAAATGGCTTCTGTGTGGTTCAAGAATACAGCGCCGCTGCTTAACCTGCCCCCCGAAGCACGGAAGTCATCGTGAGCAATTACCTGTCAGCCGTCATCCATCCTTATACAGACCCGGCCGAGCGTTGCTAAACCTGGCTTTATAGTATAATGATAAACACAGGAGCCATTGTGCCTCGACGACTTGCTGAAATTCTAAATTCAAATTGGGACAGTTCTAAGCTACACTTACCCTGGTGAGCACTATGCGAATCGCTGCTTCCCTGCGTTTCTCCGCGTCAGTGGGCTGCCATATTGATTCGAAATGTTGAATGAAGTCGCGGATGACCAACACCTCTTTAGATGACCAGGCTGTTTGGATGGCGTTGCTGGTCTGAACAAAAAAATAAAACAATAGTAGGTAACTGTTATATAAATAAAACAAGGGAATAAAAAAAAATTAAGATCAATATTTTATTTCGCGATGACTAATCATGCAGAGCGGTTAAATGCAAAATTCGCTGAGCGCTAGCAAATTATAGACTATTGTTAAATTATGTTATCAATGCATGTCTACAATTCATCTAGTAAAGAATCGCTCATTCATTAACACTGTAAAATATCAGCGCAAGTTCTGTTTTTGTCGGTGCGCTTAGTTTTCAATACACAATAATTTCGTGCTCATACGTTTCTAATACATTATATGGAATGGTATTAGACTCACCAAGGCTGCGGGCATGACTGTGGGAGCCCATACAGAAGCCAAGTTCTCCGCGCCCATCTTATTAGCATGCGCCATCGTGTGCACGAAGTGTAGATGTGCGAACAGTTTGCGCGCCGTCTGCCGCGCTACCGCCGGCAGGCTGGTCATCACGTGCCGGTATAATGCGTGCCGGGCAGTGGCATCGGGTAGCTCTGTCGGTGATAATAGTTGTTTTATGACCATTGTATTTACATACCTGGGCAGGTCCATAAGTCCGTGACTTTTTGAATTTCTGACCTCTTCACTGAAAAAGCAACACTACTCCTGTCAACAGGCATCTGTCAGTTGACTCCTGTCAAAATTTGAACTTGCTGCGTCAGTTAGTTTGTGTTTGACAGCTATCTTTATCAGACTACCCAGTAATTTGAGGAAAAAATGGAAAAAAGTGAATTTCGTGTGCTTATTAAGCATTATTTTTTGCGAAAAAGAAATCATTACCGAGACCAAGGCTAAGATTGATAAATACTATGGGGACTTTGCACCATCGATTTCAGTGGTAAAAAAGTGGTTTACTGAATTTCGTTGTGGCCGTACAAGCACTGAAGATGCCGAACGTTCTGGACGCCCAGTTGAGGTCTGACCCGAAACAATCGAAAAAAATCACGATATGGAGTTGGCCAACCGAAGATTGAGACTGCGAGAGATTGTGGAAGCCGAAGGGATCTCGCATGGCTCAGTGGCTTCAATTTTGAAGGATCACTTGGGCATGAAAAAGCTTTCCGCAAGATGGATTTCCGCGTTTGCTCACAGTCGACCACAAACGCAATCGTGTAACAACTTCAGTAAGGTTTGGCGTTGTTTAATCGCAATATGGAGAAGTTTTTGCGCCGGTTTGTAACCGTGGACGAAACGTGGATCCATCACAATCCACCAGAGATCAAACAACAGTCAAAACAGTGGGTTTCTAAGGGTGAATCGGCGCCAAAGAAGGTCAAGGTGGGTTTGTCAGACAATTATGTTATGGCGACTTTTTTTGGGGTGCACGCGGGATAATCCACATTGACTACCTTCAAAAGGGAAGAACAATCAATGGGGCATATTATGCCAAGTTATTGGACCGATTCAATGAGGATTTGAAAAAAAAAACGAACCTCATTTGGCCAATAAAAAAGTTCTTTTTTACCAAGACAATGCAAGGGTGCACACATGTGCAGTTGCCATGGCAAAAATCCATGAATTGGGCTATGAATTGCTCCCTCATCCACACTATTCTCCAGATTTGGCTCCGAGTGACTACTTCTTGTTCCCAAACCTGAAGAAATGGCTTGGTGGAAAAAGATTTGACTCCAATGATGAAGTCATCTCGCAAACAAAGGCCTATTTTGAGGACCTCGACAAATCATATTTTTTAGAAGGGATAAAAAAATTGGAGAAGCGTTGGAATAAAGTGTATAGAGCTCAAGGGAGACTACGTTGAAAAATGAAATGATTTATTTATCAAAAAATCTGTGTTTTATTCCAAAGTCACGGACTTATTGACCCGCCCTCGTATGTATAAATGGAACTTTACTTTTGACAGTCTATGGAGAATTAGCACGGAATTGATTCGTTAATCATGATGGGTGCTTAAAAAAGCTTTCATAATAACCAGGCGACGCACTCAAACCTGGCAAGGAGTTCCGACAAGGCCATAAAGTTTCCAAAACTGATACCAACAATAAATTATCAAGACATACCTAAGGCATCAATCAGTGTTGCATGGTGTTCTCTTGGCACGAGCGGTTCCGGCAGGTCTCTGAAGAATCTCTTGAGAACCCCCGCGACATCATGCTCCGAGTGCTGCCCTGGACAGAGCTGCACGGACCACGCGTCGCGGCGGAACTTGGCGAGGAGCTCGGACAAGGTCACATTGCTGCCCGCTCGGCGATAGATGCCTTCCGATAGACTGCCTGTGGTAACGAATGTATAGCTGTAGTATTTTGTTTGTGAAAGAGAGAGCAAATGGAAGGTGTATGCAATTATATAAAAGCAATATATTTCAATTTTCTTGAGTTACGCAAGCTTTTTATTTACACGAAGATGGTTCTATTGTTAATAATATTTGGCCGACATAGTCGTAAAATTTTGAATATATCATACTTTTTATGTTTGACTTAAGTACTTAAAATTCATTACGTACAATTCAGAGTTTTTAAATGTTTATGCTGATTGTTTTATAATTCTTCAGGTATCTAAACTTATTTATCGGATATTTGAAAACTATTTGTCTAAATCAAATAACTAAAATTTAACTCGAGATGCACCGAAACTGTTTTTAAACAGAAATTTGTCCTGAAAACGGACAACAACAGAGGTAAGTGCTGCGGACAGTTTTACAACACGATCCCTGTCAGTAGGTGGAAAGACCCGAGTTACAGCAAAAGATTGAACAATGAACAACCTTTATTAATGTCCCACAGCGGACATTGCGGATCGACCAGAAATTTGTTGAACTGGAGAAGGTGTTTAACAGATCGCGTGGAATATAATGACAGGACTCGATAATCCTATAATCTGGCAATCTCCTCTACTAGGAAACCAACTGTCTCAAGATAGTGTTGGGTTTCTAGTCTACACAACCCTAGTGATAAAATGTTACCTCAATCGAAACGCCAATAAGGGTATCGTGGGTACGTACTTGATACTCAGAATTACCGAAAGTTATTCGTCAAAGGTCATACAGGTCCATGCTCCGACTTCGATTAAATCTGGTGATGTAAGAGGTTATTTCTAAAGCCTTTAGTTCTTCGGACGGTGTTGTTTTTTAAGCATTCAACCAAAAAAATTACAAAACAAGCGGTAGTACACAGAGGGTGGTGCAATGTGGCGTTGGAGATCGTCACGGCAAAAAAAACTCTTTACAGTTAAAAATTTCGTTATGAAACCGAAAAACCGCAAATGAACACCGATGGTCGCAATACAAACGAGATTGAAATCGAAAACGAATTAAATATAGCTAGATATTTAATTATATTTTTGTAAAATATATTGTACTAGACACCGCGCGCGGTTTTACCCGCGTAACTTTTGATCCCGTGGGAATTTCGGGATAAAATATAGCCTTTAACCTTTCTCAAGAGTTGGGCTATCAAATGCAAAAAAAATGTTTCAAATCCCACTTGTAGTTTCTGAGATTAGCGCGTTCAAACAAACAAACAAAAAAACAAACTCTTCAGCTTTATATATTAGTGTAGATATTTTTTTTTTGTATAATGGTTACTATATAATGGTTATATAATGGTTACTATTGCACAGCGGCCATAGCTTAGCAATGTATGCCAGTATTTTAGAATCCTCATGATATCGCGGCATGCACAGTTCGGCCCTGCAGCGGCTGCAGCGCTAAATCTAGCGATGACGTCTAATCAAACTATTTAATAAAACAGCGCTAGATCGCTTTAAATGACAATTTTGTATCTGCCAAAACGTCAAAACTCGGGAATGTCATTTTATTGAAATTACGTATCATCATCATAGATAAATATTGCAGAAGTGAACAAACAGATTTTTTACCTATTTTATTTGAAAGCAAATAAAATGGAATGAATTCATTTAATATTCATGAAGTTTTGTACATATATTTGACAGAAGTAAGCAATATTCTTCTTGTCTTCTACCTAATAAATTTGACTTTGAATTATTTACTATGGACGTAAGATTTTTTAAATTATTAAGTTATTCGTTGCATTGCACTTAACTTTTAAGTAACGATAAGGATGCGATGTGTACTCCAAACGGTACTCAAGAGCTAAAAAATAATAAGCTGATTTTCGAAGCCCTGTGATAAACCGGAGGAATTTGATATTTTTTACCATCATTTTAATTCTCAAAACCTCACATATTTTATACAAAATGATGAAAATCAATTTTTTGGAAAAAGTGGTAATTTAGATGGTAAGATAGATATTTTGCTGGAAATCGTTCAAAACAATTTCGGAACCAAAATGTAAGGTGATTTTAAGCATTTTAACTTGTCTTAGGAAATCCTCAATAAAACTGTACCCAAAATCAAAATCCGTTCGCAGTGTGTGTCTCTTCTGCCCAAAATCATATTTTTTTTAACTCTATCCAATTCAAAAATACATAGTGACTTGGAGAAATACCTACAAATTGCTTGTTAAATAGATACTTCAGGTGTATTGACACGTGAAAGGTAACTTGTTAGGATTTATGTGTATTTCGGGTACTGTTCAAACTCCGTGGTTCAAACAGTGCCTAAGCACACATACGTAAGTCCATCAATGCCTAGTTGCGTACTTTTCTCAAATAATGCGCGGAAATTAAACTAAGTGGTAAAATTCAGAACATTTGTTTGAAAATACAATTATTTAATGTACAGTTCTTAAAATTTAATGTGGATTTTACGCGCCAAAGTATTTTTTTTCTATGTGCAAGCCAGTTCCAAATTTAAATAAACCTTTGATAAGTTACTTCTTTGGTCGCCATGTTACGGAGTAGATCGTTCTATTTTTTAATTACAATTTTCATAAAACTATTGCCGGCAGCTGCTCGACCAGTGCAGCAAGTTCGATTTATTTCGATTATTGTCAAAATAATGCTCAAATTTTCTAAAATGCTAAAAAGGTTCGTCAATGGGTGTCTGGTTAGGTAAATTAAAAATAAACAAATATTTCCAACATTCACACCACATCATCTAGGCCAAATAAAGTTTGCTTAAGAACAGACGCTTTGGATACTAGATAGACAATGTTTATTCGCGTATGGAGTAATGAGCAAAAGCTAATCGTTGTACTCATAAAAAAAAATCCGAAGACCGCGATGTTGGTGGCGCACAGAAATTATAAAAGGAGAGTAGGCTTACCGTTGAGAAAACAAAAACTTTAAATGTTCTGATTGTTTACATTTTCACGATACACATTCATTCTTAAATTATCTCCTAAACGAGTAAACTGATTTACATTATTCAAATGGATAAATTGGTTTTATACCCATAGCTTTCATTTGACTTAACAAACAAAAAATCACATTTTCAAGTTGCTCTTGTAATTATCCAATTTACAATCCGAGTCCCTTTGGTGCTATCTAAAAAACATTCACGGATTGCATCGAGCAGGCTACGAGCGTCACGACAAATGAGCAAGTCTCACTCACACAGGCACAATTCGTGCTCGCGAGCGGTGCCCGCGCAATTAGGACGGGCGCACGAACGCTCGTCCAAATTGAGCATCGAGCATTTTTTGATGTTATTCAAAAAACAGAAAATGTACGGATAGTTTAGAGCAGGCCAAGAGCGTGCTCTACTGCGGCTCAGTTCGCGCTCGAGCGGCGTCCAAATCATGGGAACTTTTTTTGCAGGTTACATTACTACTTGCATTACTAGCAATCTGTACGCACCATAAGATCTTCAACGGCAAGTAATGCCATAGATAATAAACTGAAGTCTGCAATCAGTGCGATAATCTGATGCTATTCACTGAGCTACAGGCTCAACTTCTGTATAATCTGTCCTATATGTCATATTTATTTACTTTGATCTCGTATATCTTCAAGAAAATTTCGTGGAGTCGAAGTCATTATTCGCGGTACCTACTTTCACAAACTTTTCACAATATGCAAAAATGAAATTTGTTTCAGGTCGGAACAGTTTTAACTGACTCGCTTCAGAAAAAAAGCGTTTTGTCAAGTAAGAACTAGTTTTACTTTATATTCTATTTTGACCATTAGTTTATTTTGGTTTAAACAAAGGTATTTAGAATATAGCTATTTTAACTATAGGGAAAACGGGTTTTAATATACACACTAGAATACTCTTGCCGTTTCCAATACATAGTATTTTATTTATTGTTAAAAAATATATCTTATGCAAGTTGTTATACAAAGCAGGGTTCGTAAAATTGTTATTTTGTAGAAATTTGATTAATTGTAACAAAAGGCAGAAGTTTGATTTGTTTGCTAAATTTTTGTACTAATTGATTACCTACTAACTTTTTTATTTTGCTTTGGAATAATCGTTGGAATAAACCTTAATGTTTAACAAAGTGGTTTTTTTTACGTCTACAAAAATTTTTGTAATTTTTTGGTAATTATTCCGCAAATCAAGCGAATACGAACATGCGAATCTTTTTCAAGGACTACCGGATTTCAGTATTTGAAAGTAATTTCAGTTCGATACATCTATGACTGTAAAATTTTAATAAAATATAAAATAAAAAAATACCAAATAGGCATCGAGACCATTTAAAAAAAGGGACAAATTAGCTCCGCTATTTAAACATTAATAAACATTTTAACAGTGAGGAACACAAAGCCAAGTTGCATAATTACACGCACACAGAGCCGCGCGCAAAGATGAGATGTATCATCTCCGCCAATCATTTATTTCAGACTGTACTACAAGAAAAAATTAACTTGTATTTGCCGTCTACGACCATGCAAGAGCAAACGAATATTGCCATGTTAACTTTTCTCTCAGATCAACCTTAAGGTAGGACTTGCATTTGAATCGAATGGCACGAAGTACAACTTTAGAGGCTCTATTGAAAATATTTTGAAAGTCTTCATAGCATGTATTGAAGAAGCATATTTTATTCAAATATGTTTACCGCAGTTTCCCGCAGAGTACACTTCCAAAACAACCTTACACAGAGATCAAATCCCGAAAGTGAATATCGACTTTTTAAAAGTAACTTGATAATTTTAGTATTGACCACAGACAAAGCCTAGCGATGTGGAAGCATCATGTAGAAAGGTCGGAATGCGGCGATTAAAGTAAATTTTAGAAACCATCCGTAGCGACGACCAAGATTTTTGCAGGTTTTTTCATTCAATTTTAGAATGCTCCGTTGAAACTTGTTCAATATTTACTTCGCAGGCAAATACGCTTTTAACTTTATTTCTCATTCAGATCGACAAAAACTAGTCTTCGCTTAATAATTAAAAACAATCAATAGGTATCTGAAGAAAATCTGACACTACCTCAAATTTTCAAAAAAATTGAACATAGCCAAAAATTGCAAATGAGTGTTTCAACAATGCGTACGATCAACCCATGATTTCACGGGTTTATATAATTTTATGGAAGAGTATCTGATTTGGACCAAACAAACTTCAAATCTAACTCAAATCAAATCTATCCGTCAAAAATAATTGCTACTTTATCTAGCTTCCTGCGCACGTCTCATTTTTGGTGAGACACACGCGCGATATATTCTTAGGGAAAGCGGGCATGCGAAAAAATTAAAAAGATTTTAGAATTTGTTTTCGTATGAATAAAACACATAGAACTCAGGCGCGGGATCATTACCGCCCCAAAATCATGAAAAGATGAATCTCTTACAAGAATAGAAGCTAAGAAAAAATACTTGTGTATAAAAATTTAGTTCTGACCCCCGAAATTACAGTCTGCCACCGCGCCCGATAAAAATATCCCAAGGTTCGAGTCTTTATTTAAACCTACCATAAAACTTGGCCTGTTAAGGACGCGCTCTCCAAAAATATTCCGCGCTTCCCTAGATCCAGCACGAATAGATCGTAGCGCGATTGTTAATCAGTTAATAAGCCAAAAGAACTGTCAAGATTGATTATTCAAAGTTTAATTGCAATCATCACCTTTTGTTGGCTTTTCGACCGCGCGGCGATATGAAATTTTATAACGATATCCTGAAAGAGCGTGAGATCCCAAAGAATTCAGTACTAGTTCATAAACGAGTCTCGTTCATCCTACTAATATTATAATTGTGAAAGAGAGGATGATTAATGTTTTTTTTTTCCGCCAAAGAAACGTTGGTTCACCTACTAGACTTTTTTATAACCGACTGTGGAAGTACTGCCCCAATGACGAAAGACTCAGAAAGTTGAAGACTCAATTTGATAAAGCAATGTTTTTCACATAGGCAACTATATGTGATATGGTCAAGCTTATCGAGCTCACAACTTTTGAAAATTTTAGCGAAATACAGGACAACGAGAAACTTTCTATATAATTATAAAGCTAAAGAGTTTGTTTAGTTGTTTGAACGCGCTTATCTTAGGAACGACTGGTAAGATTTGTTTTTCTATTGGAGTCCATTTATTGAGGAATAATATCATGCTGCAACCAAAATGACCGAAGTGACCAAAGGAAAATATTGCAAAAACGGGGAAAATTCTTCAATTTTGAGACCTTTCGTTGATGACCATGCGTCACAATCGTCAAAATCATAAAAAGTCCAATTATACCCGTTCCCGTAGGAATTTCGGGAATTCCTTCCTTAGTACTCCTCCACAACCTCTAAGGATTGTATGTTCCAAATTTTAGCTCTCTAAGGCCACTAGTTTTGTGTGTAAGTTGTCTGTCAGTCACTCAGTCAGTAACGGAAGAGTTTTATATATTACTAGCTTTATCCCGCAACTTGGTATACGCTTAACTACCCTTCTCGTGGAAATTTCAGAAACTATACAACCAGACACCCACTGAAAGAACCTTTATACCAAGTATCACACCCATGCACTCAAGGAATAAGCTTTTTTCATACAAACTAAAAATCATATATTTACCGTGCTCGTGGGAATTTTGGGAATTCTTTTCGTAGCACAACCAGTCACTCTTTGAAGAACCTTCATGCCAAGTATCACATCCGTACACTCAAGGAATAAGATTTTTCATACAAACTAAAAATTCCAACCACTTCCCGTGGGAATTTCGGGAATTCCTTCCATAATACAAACAGACACTTATCGAGGAACCTTTATATCAAGTATCACATCTGTGCACTCAAAGGACGGGATTTTTTCATACAAACTAAAACATCATATATTTCCCGTTCCCGTGGAAATTTCGGGAATTCCTTTCTTCACACAACCAGACACACATTGAAAAACCTTTAAACCAAGTTTCACATCGGTGCACTCAAGGAATAAGATTTTTTATACAAACTAAAAAGTCTTATATTTTCCGTTCCCGTGCGAATTTCGGGAATTCCTTCTTTAGTGCACCCCTACATCCCCTAAAGAATGTATGTTCCAAATTAGAGCTCTCTACGCCCAGTAGTTACGGCTGTACGTTGTCTGTCAGTCACTCAGTACCTCAGTCACTCAGTCAGTAACGGAACAGTTTTATATATATTGATATAGAAGATAGTTTTGACTGGTCCAGCACAGTCAACTGTCCTAGAACCTTGCATCCTAATAATTCCTAGAAATAAATAAAATTCTTTTGTAGGAATTCTTGTTCCCGTGCTTTATTTTCAGTTTTACTGTATAGGTATTTTTGGAGTTCTCTTTCACAAAAACGGTTCAACAAAAACGGCAAAACAATGTTATCTACGAGTATAATAGTTTTACAAGTAAAACTTTTTGACTGTCTACATAAATTAAGTATAGAGTTAGCTTTAACTTCAGGAAGGACATATAGATATTATTTATCCTATCGCAATTACAAATATTCACGCGGGCGAAGTCGCGGGCAACAGCTAGTTATATTATATTAACTTATTTTGAAAAGCACAAAGATCTCTCTTTGTAACAGGACATCTTGGTACACATAACCTAAAAATGCAATTAGAAGTTCGAAATAGCAACTATTCTGACCTTTGACTGCAGCAACCAGGAAAAAAACAAAATTTTGGAGACAAAAATAGTATTCATAATTCACTAATTAAATCTAAGTCTTATTTTTAAATACATCAAGCTTTAACATAAGATGTCATGCGAAAAGTAATATCGTGTGGGTTCTTGAATAAAAGGATAATAATTATTCATGATATCTTGTAAGGGTGCGATGAAGTTTCATTTGATTACCGCGAGGGGGCGGGATTGGAAAGACACCCACGTGTTACCTACGCCGCATTACGTACGTGTCAGCTCACATGCTACCTACATAAATAGATTTCAAGTATCAAATATACTCTATACATTGATTTTTGATGTAATAGCTGTTCCACACTCTCGCGAGAATCCGCGAGAACGCGAGAAACGGGAATGTGGAACCGATACTCGTATTCTTCTCAAGTTCTCGCGTGTTTATCTTATGCACGCTGACTCGCTCAGTCCGGTCGCGCTAGGCTTCCGCCTTAGTCACTGCAATGTGGACACTACAGTATGGTTTCATATGTTTGATATTTCGCGACCGCCTTCACCACCGCCTTAGGCTCGCAGTATGGACGCACACGCTTGACCTGCGGGCCTTCTGTACTTACTTTGTAATGTAAGTTCTGACCAATCAATTCTTATAGAGTCAATCCTGTTAATGTTAAATAGGTATGAGTCTAAAAAAAACTTCAACTGTCACTTAGAGAAGAGACTCAATCTTCAGTAATATAATAACTACTTTAAAAAAATACGTCAGAGCAATCCTATTAACCGAGAATGCATACCAAATTGGAACAATTTACTTTAGATTTCTTATTTAGCTTACGCAAAAATAAATGATTAGAATTATTGAATAGCCTACGTAAGCCCAACTTGTTGTCATCGGGCTTTACTAGGCCTTCGAACCTGCACTAGCGACCCACCCTCCGCGTGAAGAGGGCGGCGCTGTGGCTGCGCGGCGGCGGCTACTCCCGACGTTTTATCAACAGGTTGTTTACCACATGAAATTCATGTCTGTTAAATTTCTGTATGAATTCATGTATTAATTTTATACAACCTCATTTATTTAGCGCCTACTTCTGCAATGATCTGCAAATTGACTGCACTATTAAACTCTGTAAAAAAATGGCATTCAAATAATCATTTTAAAAGTACCGTCATACTAGATGATGATGTTGATAAGAGTTTTGTGTGACTCACAGTATGTACGATAGGCATAGAATAGTTGTATGTTTTACATGTATATCAATATCAACCCAGTTTCACCTGTATCTTCGTAGTGAGTTTTGATTGGAATATGGTTTTTAGTTATGATTTATGAGTCGATGGAAAAAGAATATGAGAAAGGATATTTTGCAAGTTAGTTTTTTCAGCTATAGGGAGTGGAATATTTATATCGCGTATGAATACCTTTTATGTTTAGGAAGTAAGCAGGCAGCTCTTCGTAAACTCAACAGTTCTAAGTAACTAACATACAAAAACGAATATTTTCACTTTATAGTTTTACTATACGTATGTTATATTTATTTTTAATAGCAAACCTAGGTACAGTGACACGTGGATGTTTTCCAATATACGAATAAATACCTAATATTTTATAGATACACAATTAAAATCTTCATTTATTTCTATAAACATACAATAGAAATTACTTTCTCGTAAGCCAAGTTGCCAAGCGTATTTTATCAATAAGAAACAAATAAAATTTTTGTATAGCTTCTTTAAATAAGTTTTTAATATTGTTCCGAAAATCATGGCGAAATCACGTTCAGCGGAACGTGACTCGATCGCCGGTTGGCTTGTAGTCAGATTATCCCTTTCCTGTTTCACATAAAATTCAATTCTAATACATATCTCAGATCAAATATTGTAAGCCCTTAAGGCTTTTGTTTGTTACGTTGAGATCGTAACGCGCTTTTGTGATTGATTACTTAACGATTTCGTACTAGTAGTATGACTTATGAGTACATCTTTTTATGTATGGGACAATGAAGTCGGTCTACTCTTACAGTTATTATATAGGTAGTTATTATGTCCATGTGTAGACTTTTAACCAGGTTTTATCAAGTAAATACTTAAGTGTTGTTAAACTTTACGTTTCAACTTGATGTTTTAGTTCCTTATAGTGATCGTGGTCAAAAGTGTTTAAATCACAATGGCGTCCAATTGTTCTTCAACTTTCGGTGTCTTTGCGTTGCACAGTGTATTTTTCGGACCTAAAAATGGACACCTCTCTTTTATTTAACTAATCGTTTGTGTTCGTCATTTAGAACATCAGAGTAAAACTCCCGCGAGTCAGTTCTTCTTAGTTTTGGAGAAAATAAATATTAAAGTTAGTTTTTTTTTTTATGTGATTTTTTATAAAACCGTTAATTTCTCAATAACAGTTAGACTATATCGATTGAAACTTTAGTATGTTATGTAGCAATAAACAACACACTTAATTACGAAGAAAATATATCCTAATTCAACAGGAACAACGTGAATTATTTTTTTTCTGTTTTTAGGTTTTTATTTTTTTTTGCGTGGATATATTGGTATTCGGATTTATTTTAAATAGGAAATAATTATTTATACTAATGTGCATCATACTGTTTTTTTTCACAACCGAATTCCAATATATCTAAGAGTTACTTGAGTTCAAATTTTTTTCAGATTTTTCTGTTAATTTTGGTGTCTAGGGTTGTCAACTTTTTACAACACAAAAATATAATTAAAATTCAAAATAATTTATTTTAAACCAAATAGATTTCATAGATATTCTTAATGAAAGTCAAAAAATTACACGATCACTAAAGCTTTATATATTTTTAACACGCTTTTATTAGCTTCACTTACATAACTACATATGTATGTATATAAGTAAATCTTGGAATCTTAATTTGACCTACTTCCCGGTTTTCGATTAGGATGAAATTTTACACATGCTCTGCGTTCTGATGGCATTACTTGACTAACTAAGAAACGTTATTACAAATCCAATATGGCGGCCTCCCCAAGAATGCGGACAGGCTATTTGAAATCCACCTCCATGATATGGGTATCAAATGAAAGGGTTTGCTGTCAGGAATACAAAAAAATAGTCACGTGACTTAAATCCAACATAGTGGTTTTTTTAAACAATATTTATAAAATCTAAACACTTTTGTTAACTGAAATATTAATGTACTGATTGATAGTTTTTCTTAAAGAGTGTCTTCAGTTGTTATTATAACGGTGTGATTTTCATTAAAATCTTCTAATTCCTCCTCTGTAATTGAAGCTTCTTCTGTTGCAACTGAATCATCGTCAGTCTCATTGGCCTCATATGATTTCAGTAGGCTTAAAGCTGCAGCAGGCAGAGGAAGTCGACTTGACTTACGTTGCCGTTGACGAAGGCGGATATTGGAAATATATGGATCTGAAGACTCTAGTGCACGACGAAATAAATCTAACATTGTTTTTTCGCGATCCATTTTTCTCGTGTGGTGCTGGC
Source organism: Stenoptilia bipunctidactyla (assembly GCA_944452665.1). Taxonomy (NCBI): domain Eukaryota; kingdom Metazoa; phylum Arthropoda; class Insecta; order Lepidoptera; family Pterophoridae; genus Stenoptilia; species Stenoptilia bipunctidactyla. The sequence goes on from OX101721.1 coordinate 38,277,367, forward strand.
GATCTGATCGCCAATATTTATTTCTAGCTTCACCAGCTTGTTCGGACAAAAGTCCTACTGGTAACGCCGATTTGGTTATGATTTCTTCACCGTGCACTAGAATCTTGTGAAGAGTGACGGTCATTGGGTGCCACTCGTAGGTTTCTACATACTTGGCGGCTACAGACTTGCAAAATGCACCAAATTTTACCCCATCTACTGGTAAACCACAAGATAGTACCACTAGTATCGTGTGCAAATCGTCAAGTAGCCACTGTTCTAGGCCTAATATCTCTGCAAAGACATGCCGATACTTTTCAGACAACGCAGTCCGGGCTGTATTTCCATCATTTGTTGTACCTGAGTGAGGTCGCACGACGTCTACTAATAAACCCATCCTTTGCCGTACCTCACTCTGGATTCGTTTCTTCCTTTCATCGACAATAGAAGCTTGTGGGGTATTTTTTGACACACGCCACATTTTCACGCGTGTATCGTTTTTATACCCCAAATGGAGAAGGAATTCTAAAACACGAATCCATGCGTGCAACGGGCTAATACCATGTTTTGCAACTGTTTCATTGGTTTCTTTTGCATACATCATATCCAGTTTATTGAACTGGGTTGCAGTAGCATTACAAAAGGGACATCTCATTTGTGATGTGGTCCCAGTAATCGTGTTTAAGACTTTGCCGTCTATAATTGTAAGATATAGATTGCAAGAGGCAGATATTGTATTGCCTTGAAGCGTTGTTATGCTTATTGCCTCTAAGGCTTCGATTTGATTCTCTACCCATGCTTTTTCTGATAAAATCAAGTCCTTCGTTTCTTTTAAATATTGTATTCTTATGGGTCGACAAAATCTATATGATTGTGGAGTGGAATTTGTCCACAATATTTGTCCACTTTCTGTTGAAATCTTGAGAGGAACAAGAGTTGTCGCAAAGAGACTGCTTTCATCATCTTCGGAATTTTCAGATGGTTCATGGAAGTTTTGCTTGTATAAGGATTGTCCACTACTTCCATCAAAACCCCAGGAACATTCGAATATACAAGCCAAACTATTACTCTGTAGTTGATCACAATATTGGTCAATCCTTTCTCCGCATAGTTTTATTATCCTTCCGAATGTATGCGAAAGTAGACCTTGTAATGGCACTGATGCACTACGATCAGTCACATCAATGAGTTCTTCCGGATAACATTTTCTTTTTTCGTCTTGTAGCTGAGAAATTGGCGGAAAAGCTGGAAAACCTCGCGACTTTAAATCCTGTTGAAGAAAACGATATGTCTCTGTAGTAAATTTTCTGTCTATAAAAATTGATAAAGCTTCTTCCGGAGTGTAGGCGCAAAGACTAGGTTTTCGTAAGTCTTCAGCTATTTTTTTAGGTCTGGTAGGACTTTCTAAACAAGAACTTACAACAAATTCGAAATCCTTGGCCACATTCTTTGCAAGTTTTTCTCCAGAAACAACTACAGTTTCAGCCAAAGTTTTTACAATTTTGGGGGGAGCTTCGTCTTCAAACACCGTCGCGAGTCGTTTGCGTACTCGTTTTTGCTGTCTTTTACTTAAATTTTCATACCTAGTATTTTGTATATTTTCATGACCAGTATCTTGTCTCAGTGATGAGGATTGAAAAAGTTCTTGAGGTAAATCTCGTGCAAACTCTTGACTTAGCCAGTTGGTATGTTTTTTTAAAAAATATGTCCACTTGTAATAGCAGGTTTTGTATTTTTGTTCACAGCTAGTAGTAAACCATGCTACGGCGTCCTTTAATTGCTTTTCTAAATTCGTTGATATTCCTTCCGAAAATCCTAAAGCTTTTAATAAAATATTGACCCTTTCATTCAGTTCGATGTCGATCGGTCGACACTTGACGCTATTTTGCTTCGCACTCTCTACTAGTAACTTATAAGCATCAAGGCGAGTAAAAGAATTAGTTTGCCTTGATTCTGTAATATGAGAAGTGGAGGGTATGCTATCCGAATCGTCTCCTTGTGTTCTTGCGGTTGCTCTCGGAGATTGAAGAGCACCGGCTGAGGCGTTTTCCTCAACATCGCATGCCTCTCGCTGATCAGTGTGAAGGTTGGCGCCCTCACACCCCTCTTGCAGTAAGTCCGCCGATCGAGGCTCGAACGGACATCCCCCAGCAGGACGGATCAGTTCCTGCTGAGGCAAATTGGCTTCATGGGTCTTTTGCGGCTCCATGAAGCCTCACCCCCGAATTCTCCAGATTTTCAGTATAGGCATAAGGTTTTAGTATATACCTGACGAGGGCGGACCCCTTCCTTATGCTACGAAAAATCCTTCACCGAATTATTTATATATAAACAATATTATATTTATATAATAAAAAATATTATATTTATATTATTAATAATACGCACGTACCATTTAGGGTAATAAGAGTCAGACAAGAAAAGGTAATTAATATGTTATTTATATTATGTTATATTTTAAAATTATAATTCTTCTGTGACAACCCTATCAAAATAATTTAAATTTCTTTTTTTCAGAGATATATCAAGATTCGGATTTGAAATTATTAGGGATAATGCCTAATAATAAAAGGCACATTTTTGTCCAAAAAACTAATCCGAATAATGGTACATTTCGGAGGAAAAAAATAAAGTATGAAATTAAAAATAAAAGCTGTAACTTTACTTTCGTACAACCTTTTAGGGTGAATCTTTTCTTACATTATACCTTATGTACATAGGAATAATATCCCCAAGAATCATTAAAATCACATACCTTTTTCATTGTAAAAGTAGGTTTCTATGGTTTTTTTGAAGTTTCAGAGTTCGATTTTTAAAAATTTATCTCTCTGAAACTAAGCAGAACTGACTCGCGGGAGTTTTACTCTGATGTTCTAAATGTCGAACACAAACGATTAGTTAAATAAAAGAGAGGTGTCCATTTTTAGGTCCGAAAATTACACTGTGCGTTGTTATAATGAATCATGAACATTACATTGAGCGTTTTTCTTACGTGACGTAGGTTTGCGGAAACTCCTGTGTTTTTCACATTGACGGCTGCATTTCCTATGCGAACTTATTTATTGATCTCAAGTTCAAATCGTTAAATGAAAGACTTTGTTGAAATTATACACTTCTGTAGTACGTACTTTCAATCTAACAGGTTTAAAATTTGCAATTTTAAAATTTACTCAACTAAATCGATGTATTTTAAACACATTTTCGTCTTGTACTATACAAAAAGTACCTACTTATCTTCAGCAAGTATTCTATCCGCGCTCAATTGATATTTAATTAGTGCCAACTAAGTTTCTACGCTTGTACTGAAATACTGAATAATTACCAATGTCAAGTGAGAATGTACCTTTACCTACCTACTCAAACAGCGTTATTGTAAGCCCTTAGATGTTAAATTACATTTCAAACTATATTTATATTTGAGAATACTATCGCAAGCTGATTTATTTACACATACAAGTATTAGAGGGAGCCTGTACATTCAGTAGCTATATAATTTAAGAAGGAAATTACTTTAAATAAAATTAAAACATCAACATTCACTTAGTTAAAAAAGCAACATTTGTATTGAAATTTTCCGTATTCTCTGAATTTCCTCGGATATTCGTATTTAAGGTAAAGACTGTTAGGCTTTCCTCCTCACGTGACAGACAACTAATAAAATAGTAAATGAACAATAAACAAGATCATCATTGAATGTAGGTATTTATAACAAAATGCTACAGTGTACACGTGTACTTATCAAGCATTAGTTGCTACGTATCTTGGTAGTGGTAAACGCCTTTTTTGATTGCTTGACAAAAGAAAAAAAAAGAAAAAATATTTATTACCAGAAACACAACACCAAAAAAGACTATAATATCTATTCGTTGCATCGCTAGACCATAGCCTATAGCTTGCATGCTTATATTTGTAAAAGAAATGCTAAATAAATGGCAGGGGGTGTTACTAGACCGACACCGAACCCAAAAATGTGATTGAAATGGCGCGGCAATGAAACTTTGTTTTTTAGTGATTTTGTCTGACTCAATAATATACTGGGTGTCCCAAAAATAACGCAAGACTTGAATTAAATAGAAAACACAGTTTTTAGTCTTGTGATTGTATTGTTTTAGTGAATAATAAAAAAATATCAGAACTAAATTATTTCCCAATAAAAAAAGACGTGTGGCACTCGGAGACTGCCGCGGTAAAGCTATTTTTATTTTATTTTATTTTTATTTATCAACTTATGCAATTATAATTATTTATTTATTTTATTAATGCAGTAATGTTTGATCTAATATGAAGTTCCACAAGTTCCTAGTAGATGGCGCTGATTGTTTATTAAAGCCCGCATGTAAAGTTATGAAATCATCACTGTGCCGGTCGGAGTAGGGGGTGTTAGGTTTTTTCGTTACGGAATTTCTAGATTCGGTCCCCACGCTCAAGCCCCGCGATAGAAGCTATGCAATAGCTTAATAATCTCAATTAATAAGATAAGTGAGGAGTCTCCATACAATAGTTGCGCAACGTTGGGGTTACTGATTCAATGCAAAAGAAGGTTTACTGGTAGTTTATTTTAAAGATAAATCTTTTCATGAACAGTAAAGTACACATATAAAGTATACATTTAAAATAAAATGTATACGACGTGGAGCGGCGGAGCAGAGCTTAGCGGTGCATGAATAGACTAATCACTACGCTCGAAATCTTCCCTACCCTTCGATGGCACACACAGCACGAGTGGAGTGGAGCAGAGCTGAACGGATATTCATAAAACTACAGCGAGGCAACGAGGAGCGGAGGACAGCGGAGCGGCGCAGAGGACAGCGGAGCGGCGCAGAGGACAGCGGAGCGGCGCGGTGGACAGCAGAGCGGTGCATAGCGGGGGGCAGGTAGGTTGTCTAGTGGTTGAATGGGTGTTAAAATACGTAGACAGTGTTTAAAATACGTAAACACAATTATAAAAAATCATAAATTATCACTGGGTAAATTAGTCTAATACTTTTTTCATATGATCTGTGTATTAATAGTTTTTTCAACACACTTGCTCGTAAAATGAGCCTAATTCTATTGAATTTAGAACTATAAACTGGGCTATAAGTCACGCGTGCATAATATATTATACCCTAGTGCATAATATAATGAATCCTACAAAGTTGAATTGTACCTTTGTGCAAATTAAATGCGAGTAAACAGAGCATATTTTATTGATCCGGGTTATACATTAATTTTTTTCAGAAACAACAAAGAGGTTTTATACCACTTAAAATCCATATACATTTTTAAAGGTTTACGCCTTATATTAGATAAACAAAATTGTATATTAAACAAATTATTCACAATTTACAATAATTTGTTACAAAATATTAAAATATTTGGATTTACCACTCCAAATTAAATATTTTCATGTAAAATAGGCTGTATATGCTATACAGCCATTGACAAATTTGGCGGAAAAAAACCTACGCGCATGCGCGAAGTTCGGCGTCATTTTTCAATCACAATTCACAGCTTTGTTATCAAGTGTGTTTGTTATTTTATGACCACGTATCTCTGTCTTTTACTCACAAGTGTGCTGAAAAACGTCGTATATACTATTACTTAATTAAGATTTAATAATAAGTTTAAAATCATAGGCAATATGTATCCAAGTCTAAGTTTTCATCTTGAATGTAATTGAAATTGCAAAAGTATGCTCCACTCGACTCCACTCCGCTCAGCTCCACTCGCTCTGCTCAACTTCAGTGGAAACACTCAACACTTGTCACCGCTCTTCTCCGCTCCTCTCCGCCTAGCTCCGCGTCAGTGGAAACGCATGTTAAGTAACCCGTAGTGGAGGGTTTATACCGGAAGAACGCGATCCCCGAGGAACCCTATAATCCTATTAATAAATACTATTAATCACATTTTAATTTTACTTTTTCCAATAGATTTCAACACCCAACGGTCTTTGTCAATTTTATTTCTTTGAAATAATGTAGTATATTAGAATCATACTTTCATTATGAATTTAATATCAGATTAAATAGTATTTCAAATAAATTATCAAAAGTTTTTAGAAGACCTAACAAAATAGTGATCATTACGAGAAAAAGTGAATAAAATTCTTCAGATTTTTATGAACGCATACAATTTAAAAAATAGGGATGACATTACAAAGACTGTTATGTTAATATAGGTACGTTATTTTATTGTTTATTTCATGGTTATGTTGTTATTTTAGTATTGAAAAGACTAGTTGACATAAAATTAAGTATTTATTTCGACAAAAGCCTATTATTTATAATAAGGAAATTAGTTTTTTTTTCATGTTTTCATAGTCATTCTACTCGACTCAACCAGTAACCCTGTATATTATTAAAGTGTTATTGAAACCATTGTTTATATTTTTGTTTAAAATAAAACTAATTGAAAATATACTTAAATTATTGTAAATATTTTGAAAGGTACTTTGATTATCTTTACTAAAAAGAATCTACTGTGAGAATAACTTAAACCTGCGATTATTCGAAAGGACTACACTGTAGATTTTCCTATGATTATAATAAATAAATCCTAACTAAACAAGACTATGTTTTTACTTACCTATTTAGTTATACATCAGCAATCAACAGCTGACTGCATTTTTAAGCTTAATTTGAATGTTGGATCAGTTTGCAAAATAAAACAAAAAATCGGGTTCCTCCGGAACGAGTAACTCAGGGATCGGGTTCCTGCGGTATGAAACCGTTATGGAGAAGAGTAAAATATTTTTATGGAGCGCATTTGTAACAATCGAATTGCTAACAATCGAACTGCTAATAAGATTAGTGTGACTGTTGGCTATTATACCTTCAAATTGTAAACCGGAAAAATATCGAAAGTCCAAAACAATCGAATTTATTTATAGTTCAAAACTATCGATATATTTTTTGTAATACCATCTATAAAGAGCAACACTATACCGAATGGTAGATCCTTGAAATTACTATTGATACTATCGAAACTATCGATAGTCCGAAACGATCGGTAGTCCGAAACGAGGATAGTTTGTATTAGTCGTATAATCCTGACTGAAAAAGAGTGCCAAGAGCTTTTTTCCGCCGGCTTTTTTTGTCTCTTGGTCTAGTGTAATATCTTATTCAATAACTATCAACACCTTGTTAAAGCCGAAGTACAAAATTGTGACGTCATTAAGCGGCCATTCGATGGTCTTATATAAAGAATAAAAAAATTAATTTAATTTCCATGTCATTATTGGTAGTCCAAAACTATCGATAAACCAATACAATCGACAGTAAAGTGTTGCTCTCTGTCTATGGTATTACCACAAAAAAGCTATCGATATCATCGATACTATTTTTAACCATCGATAGTCGACAATCGATCGGCAACACTACTTGTCAGACTACAATATTCTGGAGCTTTCGGGAAGGTGGAGGACGACCGCCTACGCCATTTTTGCATAAGTACGAAAAGCATTTTTTTGACTTCCCATATAGTGTTTTTCGCCGCAGATAACGGCGTTGTTAGCATGGGCAAATTAAAGGAAATTAACTTTTTCAATATAACAATTTTCAGCCAAGTCGGGTATTAGATATCTAACTACTAAGCTACCGACTACCGCTAATCGATCATTTAACGTCCCTTAATAGTTACAGCAGACACATAGCTTGATAGCTAACTAAGTTGCCTAATCATCTTAGCTTGAAAAATGTTAGAGATGTTAATCGATAAATCTCGAAACGCACCGCAAGTTTATGAAATCTTAAAATCTAGTAGTTGTTGACTCCTCGCACCTGACACCTAAGGGCAAAAACACATGAAGAAAATCAGAATTGAGGCTGCGACCTGCACCTAAAAAGATAATGAAATACACAAATTGTATACATACAAACCTCAGATGTACTCGGTGCTCTCGTTCATCACTCGCCAAAAAATCGCCAGCAAAAAAATAATTCCACACAATATTATACAGGTTCGTTGGCACCGGTAGGTATCCCCTGAACAATACTGTGATGGAAATAGCAAAAAAAAATTAAAACACATGCAATATCGCAGCTTTCTCGTTGCGTACCTATAAAAACTTCATACACGTGAAATATATTTATGTCAAGTGGAAAAACAGCCAAGTACCTATACTTCTTTAATCGCCGAAGCCAAAGTTGTGTGAAATATAATCTTTATTTTGATTAAATATATATTTATTCAATAAAAGAGAAAACGTTTTTTCTCCGAGTTTTCTGACAAAAACACTTAAATATACTTTTTTGAGATACTGATAACACAAATATCTTTTTTGATTAGGTACTCGAAAAAGTGAAAGATAAAAATATCTTAATAAAATTTACACTTGATTGACTCGTGATGTAGAAAACTTAATAATGTTTAAAGTTTGTACATCACACTTTTCTTTAATTTTTGGACACCCTATACAATAATGTATAGATTGCGTCTCCGTCTATCTGCGGGCGACTAGACACTCTACTTTTACTCGCCCCTAAGTATCTTGGAACTCTTTTGAAAGTTTTGTTCAAATAATGCCGAAGGTACAATGAACCAACTGCGCCAAAGGGCGCTTAGATTGCCGAGCTTATTACTTAGTATAAGGTATCATTGGACAAGTTTTTTTATTTCATTTCAGATCTTTATTAATTTACAAAGTTCTTTTATTTAATTTATAAAAAAATTTAACGTCGAAGAAAAGGGGTTTTTACATGAAAATATTTATATATTTTAAATTATATGTTCTTTTATTTCATTGTTCAATTTACTATTAAAATGTTTTTAAATTCCTTTTGTAGCGTTTTTTCTTTTTTCAGACGATTTTAGGCGATTTCATTCGAAATTTATATGTTTTTTACAGAATTGATTTGAGAACGTTTATATTTTTTTTAATTACTGTCAACCCATTGTTTGGAACAAATATAAACCCCGCGATTCGTAATTTTACAACATTGGCGACCTAATCATAAAAATGCTTAAACTGGATGTTGAATAATTCCTAAAAATAAATAAACAAAATATAAAAATGTGACTAGCTCATTTTAAATAATAAAGCCTACGCCCAGTAATGTCTCCAAAAATTCATTCACATTTTTAAATGTTTTAATTTACTGCTGCAATCTTTTTCTTAGCTGGAATTTTCGATTCTAATTTTAATTTTCGAATTCCAAGCTTTCCAGCAAAGTAAAATTATCACATAATCATATCTCATGTGTTCTGCAGACAAAAACAACCAGAATGCTGAATCAACCTGTAGCTTTACGTGAATGGGACGCGCATATGAAGGAAACCAGAAGACAAATAACAAAGCACATCGGGTACATGGAATGTTACTTTTTAGCCAATCAGTGCCTTCGAACAGTAGTGACTTGGCGTATTACTAAAATAAAATGGATTTTTCCTAATTTAAAATGGACTTTGAATTACATCATCCCCACAACAGCTCGTCGCAGTTATGAATTTAAGAATTAAAAATACAACTTATTTCGAAAGTAATAATTAAATTCGCCAAAAAAACGCTTTTAAATTAAAATCAGAGACTTTTTAAAATGTTGAAAAAAATTGTTCACAGTTTTCGCTTTGAGCAGTTAGAATGAAATCGCAAATTCATTTCGCATAAAAAATATTAAATATATAAAGAACGAAATAATAATTTATAGAACTTTGTATAAAATTAAAATACGAAGAAGGTCGAATAAATTATTCTTGTAAAAACCAAATATAACATGAAAATCCAAATGAAAAATAAAACATTCGTGTAAAAACCAAAAAACTCAAAGTGTATTTTATCGATCAGGTGAGTCCCTAGTAAACTTACCATGTGCATAAATGAAGCTGATGCTCTTGTCGACGAGGGTTGGCACTTCGTCTCTTGTAAGTTGCTGATGGTGTATATGCGCGCCGTTGTTATGTGCGGCCAACTTAATCATGTAGCGCCAGCCCTGTACAAAAACCGGTGTTATTGAACAAGAAGGGCTACATGGTGGCTGAGTATCCGGCAAGACGTCACACGTGCGTCCCGTTTGGTGTCTTGCCGCGTACTGGCGGGTCGAGAGCGCGCGCTCGAGGTAGTCGCGACGCCCGGGGCAGGACGCCTGCGCGTGCAGGGTGCATCCTGGCCTAGGAGGCTCAGATTCCCGAATGCGCTTAAGCGCCGTTTACATGTTGGCTATAGTTTTTGAATATTATTTTGTACTGTTTTTTTTTTACGAAAAATAAGATGTTAATATAGATCTTGAAGTGACAGTGTTTTTTAGTTTAACTGTAAATAATTTATGAATTATTATTTGTACCAATAATGGCTTAGATAGTTCGTGGTCATATAATTTTAAAACAATGTTCTAATATTGGCGATGCGAATAAAAAAATTAAACATTACATAAATGCAAATACTAAGTTTTCCTGAACGAAAAGGATACATAATTCTTGTTAACACGCGTTCTTCGGCGTCATCTTCGGCTTTGTCATTCACCACTAGTCGGCTATTGTCATTCACCACTAGGCGAGGTTCAACTTATTCGTATATACAAACAATTATGAGCATAGATATAGCACAACCTATTTTTCGCATAATAATTGCTATTTGTCGATAGTTAGATTAACAGCAACAATATTTGTAATTTGTTATAAAAGTACACTAATTATCAAACCAATATCATATAACTACGCATATAAATTAAAATTAAAAATTCGACCCTTAAAGTGTAAAATAATTAAAAATTTAAACAGTTTAATTTAGTTGCTATCTAATTATTACCACAAGTTAAATTTCTTTGTTCTTCACAAAATAACATTCCAACTATTCACTCACAATTATCCGAGAGTATTTGCTTAATTAATTAAACTTTCACTTTACTACCTCGAAAGATGTAGATAGATAACAATTTAATACACGAAGAATCGGGCCGCCTTTGATACCAAGCATCTTAATTTGTACATACACACCTTCACGCCATTCTCCCTTCGGGGTAGAATTGCTACGATTCAGACAAACTTCTTTCGCTTCCTCCACGTTCAATAATCTTTTCATACATTGTTCTTCGTAATTTTTCAAAAAGTCAACTAAACATACAGGGTTGATTTGTTGTCACCGGCCAAATTTTTTTACACAATAAATATCAATTATAGAAACGGTTTTGGCAAAAAAGTATTTTTTTTACAAAGAAATAAGTATATCCGCTAACATATTAAGCAAACCATGGACACTCTAAATTGCCATTAAAATAAAGGCAACTACGCGCTACTACAAAACATCTTGTAGTACTACGTCGTAGATTATCAATGAAATGCCGCTTCGTAATAGGTATGTTCATCAACAGCGACTATTTTTTTTAAAGTTTGTGGTTCCATATGTCTACTTTTTTGTCCATTTAGCGACGCTAAAATAAATATGCAGGAACGTTTATATCGTATCAAAGAAACTAACATTAAAATTTTCCTCGTGACTACAAATCAACCCTGTGTAATTAATGGCAGTATAACATCTCACTTCTTAACTGTAGTCCGTTTAGTAACAAATAATTAATAATTGGTTGTTTGACATTATCATCATCATCATCACAACTCCGTGTAATGAGCCCACTGCAGGGATATGAGTCTCTCCTCTGGGTGACGAGGAGGTTTAGACCGTAATCCACCAAGCTGGCCCGGTGCTGGTTCGTGGATTTCAGATATTTCAGGGTGCCGAAATGGCTTCTGACAAACCCTAACGACTACTGTATACAAGTATACAGCACCCGGGACCGACTGCTTAACGTGCCCTCCGAAGCACGGAAGTCGTCGTGAGAAATGAATGGTCGGCGGTCACCCATACTAATACCGGCCGCACCGAGCGCGCCTAACCTGCGATATCGTTTGATATGCACAGTAACCACGGCGCCTCGACAACTTCGACATATTAATTTTAATAACTCTTTGACATTATAATACCTCCGAATTTGTCAAAGGTGACATCAAATGGATTTATAGCCTCTGGTATTCTGCCTACCACATAAGGGATAAAGGCGTGAAGTTATGTATGTATGTTCGACACTGGTTAGTCAATGTTGTTAAAATGGTTTCATACACCTTTAAAAAAATAAACCCTAACATCGTGTGAACGCAGCTTTACAGGTATTTTTAATTAACCCCTGGAAACTATCGGATCATACGAGCTGGTTCGATGGAGCTCCCCGGACAACGCCTACATGGATTTCAGCTCGCACATAGCAAGTATATACGCAGACGCTACATAGGTAGCCTTTAGTTACTTGTTGCTTTGTTGAACTTTGATATCCCAATTAGTATAATTAAAGCCCACGCCCAAAGAGGTATTTTTCCCCTCAGCGACATTTTCCCTATTGTTACGTCTTTATATCAATAACAAAATGTCAGAAAAAAGCACCTTTAATGAGTTAAGGGCTATTAGTAAACGATATCTATTACCAATCACGAGCATTCAGCCGCTGTCTGTTGGAAAAATACTGAAGACATCGTCGTTGCTAAAGAGTTTTTATTAGGCGTTGTTTTGTTTAAGGCGAATCTTTTTTTGATTTATCGAAAGTATATTGATTAATTATTATTAAGATATTTTTAGGATCTCTCTCTAGGATAGAGAGAGACTATTGTAGTGACAGGGGGTCAGCCTATCGCCCACAAAAAGCCTTTAAAACCTCTGTCCCGTAACTGACTTTTACAGTATGCCCGGGAAGAGAAGCAGCTGGCACATTCTATGTTTTTCTTTCGCTCTCAGTTCAGCATGGAAGCTTTCTCTGTCTATCCTTATAATACCTCCAAATTTGTCAAACGTGACATCAGATGGTCTTGTAACCTCTGGTGTTCTGCCTACCCCATAAGGGATACAGGCGTGACGTTATGTATGTATGTATGTATATTTTTAGGATGTTGGTTTTTCACAAGAAAGGTTTGCTTGCACAAGTAATGATAGGTAGTCGGTAGCTATATGTAAGAAAATACATAAATTCTACGAAGGCTGAAAGTTTAAATTCGAGAGGTTTCTGTAACTCGACTATAAAGCTCTTTTTAGCGGAAAAGTCTTTTGTTCGATAAGATTTTGTTTTTAATTGTTCTATACCGTACTAAGGCTTCCCTTTCTTATAATGAAATTTTCTTCATTTGTTTTTTTAGAGAAAAAATGCCGTTACCTAAACTAAACTTATGCCGTTACCTAAACTTATTCTTGATCGATCTTAAACTTCAAACGGTAGATTCTCATTTTACCTATATACCCGACATACAATATCTAATTCTATTAGTATTTTAAGATCTACTGTTTAACAGTTTAAGGGGTAAAATCTCAAATTACGAGCTAATTAAAACGTGGATTTCAGGCCTTTTCACATGAAAAGCTCGAACCACCAATGTGACATTACACTGCGGAATTAATCACCTATGCGCTCTTAAAGGGGTGGTTAGCTGCCTTTGTGCTCTTTTGAACCAAACATCCCCCATCGCACTATTGTAACATGAGACAGGGACGAGATTAGTGCAAAACGATCACTGATTGCGTATATGCGATATTAATGAATGAAATATGTTTTTGCACCAAAAAGATGCCGACCGTATCTGTGGCAGTCCGCCAGCTAGCTAGCGACTGAAGCAAACTTAAACTTCAGAAGTACCTAAGTGATTTTCATTTTACATCTACTGAGAATAGTACAGTCACGTGCAATAAGATGTATACACTTAGCAACTTATTCCGTTGTAATAGGGCTCAAAGTTCAATGAAAATGTATACATATTATTACGCGTGACTGTACATAAGCGGAGGAGTACAACTTTATGAACTAAGCTGATAAAATAAAATCAGTTGGTTACAATAAAAATACTTCCAGCTTCTGCACTTTAACATGTATCCAATAGAATAATTGAATTTAAAGAAGTATGTAGAATTAGTATTCTAAATTGTCGCCATTGCGCTGAGCCACCAAGACAAGTGAAATTTAAAAGGCCTGATAAAAGCAGTACTTACTACATTGGTTGAAAAGTTCGCGGGCTGGCCATTAAAAAAAAACTTTTGTTATTTTTTCTGCCGTCATTTTGAACTGTCATTATTCAATTGTCAGCCCGCGAATTTTCAATTTGATATCTTGTTTAAATAAAATTTTACGAACAATATAAATACGTGTGTAGAACAAATTTTCACTAATGGAGAAATTTGAACAACGTGCTGTGATTAAATATTTGTTTAAATAAAGATTAACACCAAAGGAGATCCATGATGACATGCAAACAACATTAGGGGAATCTGCCCCGTCTTATACCACTTTGAAAAAATGGTTCGCAGAATTTAAAAGTGGACGAGAGAACATCGAAGATGACCCTCGCTCCGGCAGGCCAATGACGTCTACGACCGAAGAAAACATCAATAAAGTGTGTGATCTCATATTGAAAGACCGTAGATTGACTATCAGTGAAATTGCAGACACTATAGGCATCTCATATGAACGAACGCAAAACATAATTGTCCATGGACTCGGCTTTTCTAAGGTTTCGGCTAGGTGGGTCCCCAGATTGCTTTCAGTAGAGCAAAAGCGAATTCGACTCACGATTTCTCGCGACTGTTTGGAGATGTTCGAGGCTGATCCACAAGGTTTTCTTGACAGATTTGTGACAATGGATGAAACCTGGGTTCACCACTATACCCCAGAATCAAAACAACAATCCAAACAATGGAAAAAATCAGGTGAACCAACTCCGAAAAAAGCAAAGGCAATTCTGTCGGCTGGCAAGGTGATGGCATCGGTTTTTTGGGATGCTAAGGGTGTCATTATGGTGGACTACCTTCCAAAAGGCGAAACAATAAACTCTGCGTACTAAAGCACCCTTCTGCGCCGTTTACGTGAAGAAATTAAACAGAAACGCCCAGGATTACTGAGAAAGAAAGTGTTATTTCACCAGGACAACGCCCGAGATCACACGTCTGTCGAGTCTATGGCTCAAATTCGTGATTGTGGTTTCAAATTGTTGCCACATCCAGCTTATTCTCCTGATTTGGCACCTTCGGACTTTCATCTGTTTCCAAACCTGAAAAAACACCTCGGTGGGCAGAAATTTTTAACGAATGAAGAGGTCGAAGCCGCTGTTAACCTGTATTTTGAAGACCTTGAGGAATCTTTTTTTAAAACAGGTATGGAAGCTCTGGAAAGCAGATGGAAGAAGTGCATAGAGCTAAATGGAGATTACGTCGAAAAATAAAAATATTTTTGTATGTACTTTATTCTGTTTTCTTGACTAGGCCGCGAACTTTTCAATCCACCCTCGAACTTCAAAAGAAACGCTTTTTAATCCATTTCGACATTATAAGTAAGCAAGCTTGTGTTATGAGATACCAAGTAGGGGGAACCTAGAATAGAAAATACATGTATACATAAACGTCCAGACCCGGATTTTTTTTTTCTTGTTCCGTGCGGGAAACGAGCCCGCAACCTCTGGCGTCTGAGGCAGATAGATAAGTTTAGCCTATCGCCAAAGTGGTCGTTTTCTGTATAAAACTTCAAACTGACTATTACTTTAACTACTTCTCGAAAAGGCCCTGTACATTATTGTTCGTATTTACAAAAAATATCAAACACAAACAAAATTATCTACAATATCAATTGTGCGCTACATTAGCAAGTTTGAATTGTGCACGCGCAAAAATCTCGTAATAATAAAGGCCAATTAAATAATAATAGACATAGAGCATCTGGCGATCCTACTACCGTGCCGGGTGCAGTACATAAATCGTTATTTGAGCTCTTATTATAAGACCTGGATTAGGGCCCACCGGTTTTTACTGAATCGTTTTTGATGAAATAAGATACAATCAGACCGTGTGCAATCGCGGAGGGTCAGCCTTTTGTGTGCCCTAATCCAGAGTACAGTTCTCATGACAAAAGGTAGAAAAAATGTGTTTGACCGTTCAGCCAAAATACAAAAGCACGAATCTCTATAGCTATATGAATTGAACTTTGAAAACCAGCTACCATCACAGTTGGAACTAAAAATTAGGTGTGCAAAAATGTCTTTAAGGCTTCGGGAAAGATAGGCGATTTATTTAGGTTAGTGGCTCACACTTTGCCTAATGCTGCAAACTGGACGACAGCGACATCGAGAGCGAAAGCGGCGCGAGCAGCGACGCGGGCAGAGATTTTCGCGACACGATAGAAAGTATTGAGTTTGTATGAAACCGCGACAAATCGCTCGAGCGCCCGCCGGCGCGACTCCAGAAAGTCACTAACTCGTTCATGTACGCTTTAATAATATAATTCCAAAAATATTTAAGATTAAGCCTTTGATAGATTTAAGGATAAGTGATGTGTGAAAAGGTCTACTATAAGATATCCGGATGCAAGGAGATGGGATTCCCTGGCTGCAAATTGTTATTGTATATTTTTTAAAGTTTCTTTCCACTTCTTCTCAACAGCGGGGCTAGCGTGCGACCATTGACAACGATACACCGGCCTTTATATCGATATTTTCTTAAAATATGGCACTTAAGAGTATAATTCAAAGAGTATACTTAAGTATGTATTTTTTTAGAATATGGCAGCAGGTTCTGTGGGCTTAATCATGGAATCAAGACAAGTAAATCTATCTATTTTAGTGCACATGTTAGCTAACATGATAGGATAAAATAATAAAAAAAAGATATATCTTGATAACACTTTCCGAAGTAGTTGTAGATTCAGTTCAATTTGTAAAGAGTTTGACTTTTTGCAAGTGTATTTAAATACCTACGAAATAAATAAGTTTTTGACTTTGACTTTGAATCAAAGACATTTTAAAATAAAAAGGCAGGTAATATTTCATTTAATTGTGAACTTACATATTATGAACTTAAGAGTGAATGAACTAATTGCTCACAAAAAGTAAATAGTTCAAGGAAACTATCTCGACATTGTAAAGAGACATTTTTATAATAGCATTGCACAAATTCTATAGTGAACTGAGTGGCTCTCTCCAACGTATTAGAGGAGTACAAGATCGCGGACTGCACTTAGATTAAGACTTCAAGTATAGGACTAATAGATCTATGGATGAGGCTTTTAACCGTGTTTAATAATAGTATTTCGTAAAAAATATGTGCATAGTAAAAAAAGTAAGTTTTATTACAGATTCAGTTGGTTCATTAAATTTACTGAAGTAGCGCACTTGAGATAGTTTACAAACATGATACCCCGTAAATTTAGTCTTTCACTTTCTAATACGACATTATCTAGTCCAAATTAAGTTTCTTAAAGAACTTGTATTATGGATACTAGATAATGGATAATAAACTTAAGAAATATACATATTAAATATACAGGGTAGTTTTTTAGTCACCGAATTTTTTTCACTCAATAAGTGTCATTTATAGAAACGATGTTCGCAAAAAAAAAAAATTTTTTTACAAGGTATTTCATATTCGCTAACATATTAAGCAAAGCATGGTCACTCTCAATTATGAATGAATACCATTAAAATAAAGACGACTACGCGCTACTACAAAACATCTTGTAGTACTACGTGGTAGTATTCTCAATGAAATGCCGCGTCGTAGTAGCTATGTTAATCAAAAGCGACTATTTGTAAACAAGTTTGTGGTGCCATATTTATTTTTTTTGTACTGAGCGATACCAAAATAAATATGCAGATACGTTTATATCGTATCAAAGGAAATAACATTTAAATTTAGCAAGTGACTAGAAAACAACCCTGTATACATATTTTTTAGAAGAAAAATACACTTAAATAAATATATAAACATCCATGACTTGAGGGCTAATATCTATGTTCATCACACAAATATCCACCGCCGCACCGCCCGAACCCAGGACCTTTGGCATAGGAGGCAATGCATGTTATCACTACACCAGCCGGTCGTCGATAAATAAATAAGTACTATAATACCAACTGAACCATGCATGACTCATTTTGCTGATAATTCATTTGAAACTGGTAAACTTGTAAAGTCTATCGCGTATAATGCAGTCAGGACATTTTAGATAATTTACGAAAATTGTAAATGTCAGTGCCATGATGATAACAAGTTCGTCACTGGAATAACAGGAAACCTATCTTCAAGCGAATTTCGACCTAATAGCATTTACACGGGTTGCCAAAATGAGTGGGTCATGATTCAGTTGGTTCGATTGTAGGTACATACATACATACATAACGTCACACCGGTATCCCTTATGGGGTAGGCAGAACACCAAAGCTTATAAGACCACTGAAGTCATGTTTGACAAATTTGGAGGCATTATAAAGACGGAGAGAGGCTATTGTAGTGACAGGGAGTCAGCCTATCGCCCACAAAAACACCAATTAAACCTCTGTCCCTTTAATGACTTTTACAGTATGCCCGGGAAGAGAAGCAGCTGGCACATTCTACGTTTTTCTTTCGCTCCCAGTCCAGCATGGAAGTCCGTAAGTCCATCCTAATTTAAGCCTGTGCTGTGCCTGTGTGTATATTCATTTATTATACTGGCTGACTCACGTGCGGCTGGATCGCCGTAAGTGAAATAAAAACTAGGGATGCTTGGTAGACATCAGTGGTTTAAGAAATGATATGACTTCTGACAATTCCTAACGAACAGTGTGCAACCGTTCAGACGGCTCAGCGGGCTTACCAAAGCTCGGACCGAAGTCATGGTTATTTATTCTTGTTCGGTGATCACTGTTCCTCGTTATCGAACGTTCCGAGAGTTCTCACACTATAGATAGGCGTCGCAAAGTCAGACATTTTCTTAGAACTTAGGTAAATTTTAATTTCTTTGTACAATTCAAACTAATTAATAGGGGAGACCTGTACAAAACCGTATACCTGGGTTACGTATACAGATTTTGTAACGCGTAGCTATTTTTTCCAATAATTTAAATTTCATGCGCAGAAGCCACTTAGAGGTGCAAGCAGTAGGATTTGTAAACAAACACTTGTAGCTGTAGGCTAGCGCAATTTGGCTCTTTACTGAAAAAGCAACAATACTCCTGCCAACAGGCATCTGTAATTTGAGGAAAAAATGGAAAAAAGTGAATTGCGTGTGCCTATTAAGTATTATTTTTTGCGAAAAAAAACCATTACCGAGACCAAGGCTAAGCTTGATAAATACTATGGGGACTTTGCACCATCGATTTCAATGGTAAAAAAGTGATTTACTGAATTTTGTTATGGCCGTACAAGCACTGAAGATGCCGAACGCCCAGCTGAGGTCTCTACACCCGAAACAATCTAAAAAAATCACGATATGGTGTTGGCCGACCGAAGATTGAAAGTGCGAGAGATTGTGGAAGCCGTAGGGGTCTCGCACGGCTCAGAGGTTTCAATTTTGAAGGATCACTTGGGCATGAGAAAGCTTTCCGCAAGATGGGTGCCGCGTTTGCTCACAGTCGACCACAAACGCAATCGTGTAACAACTTCACAGGAAGGTTTGGCGTTGTTTAATCGCAATATGGAGGAGTTTTTGCGCCGTTTTGTAACCGTGGACGAAACATGGATCCATCACAACACACCAGAGACCAAACAACAGTCAAAACAGTGGGTTTCTAAGGGTGAATCGGCGCCAAAGAAGGCCGAGGTGGGTTTGTCAGACAATAAAGTTATGGCGACTGTTTTTTAGGATGCACGCGGGATAATCCACATTGACTACCTTCAAAAGGAAAGAACAATCAATGGGGAATATTATGCCAACTAATTGGACCGATTGAATGAAGATTTGAAAAAAACCGACCTCATTTAGCCAAGAAAAAAGTTCTTTTCCACTAAGACAATGCAAGGGTGCACACAAATGCAGTTGCCATGGCAAAAATCCATGAATTGGGCTATGAATTGCTCCCTCATCCACCCTATTCTCCAGATTTGGCTCCGAGTGACTACTTCTTGTTCCCAAACCTGAAGAAATGGCTTGGTGGAAAAAGATTTGACTCCAATGATGAAGTCATCTCGCAAACAAAGGCCTATTTTGAGGACCTCGACAAATCATATTTTTTGAAAGGCATAAAAAAATTGGAGAAGCTTTGGACAGAGTGTATAGAGCTCAAGGGAGACTACGTTAAAAAATAAAATGATTTATTTATCAAAAAATCTGTGTTTTATTCCAAAAGTCACGGACTTATTGACCCGTCCTCGTATACAAGCAGTGATTGTGAAGTGTACATACGCCATAGGCGAGTCACTAATCAACTACGTTGTGGGTGATGTATTTGTTCTTAAATGCAGTGTTTTCACCCGCAAGTTTTTATTGACTATGTGAGTGAATGGTGTTTTTGATCTAAGCCCGTGTTGGAGCACAACTGTATGGGGTAAAATCGGTAGAAGTATAAAAAGTAGTTATTTGCTTTTTCATTGTTGTCTAACTTTATTAATTTTTCTAAAATGTGTTAATTGTAATGGGTACCCAATGAGTCTGATTGAATATATAATATTATATGATGAATTAATACCTTTGCGTTTTGAAATTCATGAACTACATGTCCAGATCCATAGCTATACGGCTTCGACCCGGTCTCCCATATGTGAATACCATATCCAAAGAGAGATACATAATCTACGGTCAACCGAATCAGCCCTTTGATGCATTATATCCATGCAGACATATTATATGTTTGCCATATGTAAAAAGGGGATATTTATATTACAGATCGAGCACAGTTCGTTTACCTCTGAAGTTTATTATCTCTATGTTGGACCTACTGTCCAGTTTCCCTGAAAGTTTTCATAACAGATTATGTGAATTGCCCGCGTTTTTCTTTTATTTTTGTGTTAAATTTATTTTTTATCATGCCGAAAAGGTTTAAACACAGTAAAAGAAACATCGTTTTATCAGTGCGAACTGTTTGTGCCAAAGAAAAAGACAACAAAGGGCCTATAAATGCTAAAAAAATGTTCGTCTTTTTTGACACAGTCTAAATTCGTTTTCATTGAGATTTCAAAAGTGTGGATTACAGTTTGAAGAACACTGAAATTGTAGACACCTTACAATGAGAAATATCATCGAGTTGAAGGCACACCTGTTGTGTTCCCGGACAAGACCTTTCACGCATCCTATAGGCACAATCAATAAATGCTGGCAAATAGAAAAGTAAGGTGTCTTAAAAACGACTCTGTTGGTGCATGATGGATCATTATTAATGCTGGCAGTGAAATGAGGTTTACACCAAACGCTCAATTAATAATATCAAGACGAACAACGAATATGAAATAATATTGTGTACTAGACGTTCAAAAATATAGGTGCACGCATTATTAGTAATACAAACGGTATTTTGTGTTAATACGGCAACCCAAGACTCATGGCACCCAACCTAACAGCTGGAGGTAAACTTATGTGAACGCACTTTACGTATGTTATCGGGCTATTGAGGGCTGAAGGGGCAATTTGTCTACCTAAAGCACATAGAATCCGAATGCAAGGGAGCCTGTTAGCCCCACAGACAAAAGTAATACATCAAAATATAGTTACGTACTATTATTTGCATGATTGTATGTAATTGAGTTTGTACAGTGCTAGTCACAAATTTCTTGAAAGTTGAAATTGACACTGTGGCGTGGTATGAAACGGCTTCGATCAAAAAATTAATAGAAGTATAGGAGGGTGATAAATATGTTAAATATATTCCTCGACAATTTCAGTAAATAGAGGTTCGGTGCCGAGACGATCCACATAAGGTAACGCAACTGGGTAACCGAGTTTAGGTTTTTACCGGGACATTACCAATTAAAGCTCAGGATTTGTTTATTTTAAATATTCAACACGCATGTAAACAATTTCTTCAAATATTTTACCCCATGTCTAGTTTCCCCAACACAAGTCGTAAATTAAACTGAATAAAGACTAATTACTGCGGTGAAGGTGTCGACTCTCTGGCGGTTCTTGTAAGGTATCGACTCACAACTCACGAATCTTTAGTTACCGGTAACTTACCGTGCTGAAAGGGTAAGAACCGTTAAGTACCGATACTATACTTGTACCTCTTGCTTATTACAAGGGTTAATTGGGGTTTATAACAGCACCTTTTCATATAGAAATTGCCGTGATTATTTGATATTATTTTCTATGTGATGCATAGATAGGTACGAAATGAGATAAAATAAGTCGGAATATAATAGCCCTACCACACGAGTAATAAAAGGCGACTAACCGAGTGACTCGAGTTTGGTAAAAGGGTTTGCCTACCTGGGGACTATCATTTACATAAAACCTGTCGTCAAGAAACACTGCTCCTTCCAAGAGCCTGTTCTTTCCTAAGCCTGTGTGCCGTCTTCTTCGACCTCATCTACAATTACCATCAGATGATAATGATGCCAAACGCAGGTTCATCAGACGATACAAAAACGACCTGCTACTTAAGGTATTTTTACCTTGAGCTCCCGCTCGTGTGGGAAGCGTAGATAGAGCGTGGCGTGTGGACAGTCCAACAGCAGGTTGTCGCAGCCGTCGCTAGGGCATCGCTGCCGAGTCTCTTCGTCTGCTTCCTGGCTCACTGCAACCGAAATACAAACATCAAATAATTAATTGTGTAATTTTTTTTCTTTAATGAATGCCTATCAGCTCTAATACACCAAGACCTATGCAAACAAATATTTGGACCACTCTAGTTTTGAGGCAGCAGTTAGTTACCCCATCGTCACTGCGGTCTTCAAACATATCAGATGCCTATATAAATATCAGATACTAGTAGATTCACGAGGTTCCACCCGCACAGTATGTATTTGATCCCGTGGGAATATCTAGATAAAATATAACATATGTACATATTTTTAATCTGTTTCTGAGAAGTTCAAACTAAAAATCATATCTTTCATCTTTATAATATTAGTATAGGTACCTAGTCCAGCTAACAATTCTGAGTGTGTTTCAGGGAGTACACCCGTGGGCATTTCTTGATAGTGAAAAATCAACTGTATTGACTATACAGTTCATTTCCTAAAACGTTTCTCAAGTACCAATTACACTTTTTCCTCAATTCGACTGATACTTTCAGAGTAGAGGTAAAACAAACAAACTCTTCTGATTTATTATATCATAGGGACAGACCGACGGACAATATTTTAGTTGATTATATTTCGGGAATCCGTTTCGATTTACAACCCCTGTTAGTTGTTTATACCCCTGAAGCAAAAGAGGGTTGATTTATATCAAGTTCCACGAGGTTGTCTGTGTGTATCTCTATGACATTGACGATTTTAATCATATGTTTATTTGGCGAAATTAATCTCCAAAATATTTAGGCCTCAGTGGGCCGAGAGACAAGTAATGAATTGCTAATTATCACCTATATTGAAGCTTTAGAAGTCAAAAATTACCAATTCAAGCTATTTTATCTTTTTAACCATCTTCGGTATATATAAGTAGTGAAATGAAAGTAGTTAAAGAAGCTGGGGTCAAACATAGGCAGACACAACATAGGCTGGGGTCGAACATAAAAATAACCCCAAAATTTTGTATTCAAAATCTGAATCGCCTAACCGATTTTAATGATGTTAGACAAAAATACAGTTGATGACCTAGGGTTAAGGGATGCTAATAGGGGATGACGTTAACACGGTTTCACTCTTTGAAGGCAGTGAAAATATCGATTTGAAACGACAGCTGTCCCTACACTAGTGAAACTGCTACTCAATAAAACAAAAACCAGCTCGTTCCCAGTACCATTTGTATGTTCCGGACGTAAATTCTGACTTTTATTGTGTGTAGGTATGTCATCTACAGTGAATAAAAAAACGATATGTCTTTTGGTTCTGTCGTTTGTTCGTGCAGTGAGAGTTTTTTATGGACCTATTTCAATTCGAGGGCTTGGTGGCTCAGTGCGAGGGGCATTCAAATAAATGATTCTTTATAGTCATGTGTTACTTCTAGTCAACAAGATAAGAGCCATGAGAGGCCCTCAGCTAGACATCCTTTCTGAAGATTCTCCAAACCGCTCGTCCCTGCACTGCCCTCATCCAGAGTTTATCGCTGACTTTGATAAGATCGTTGGTCCATCTTAGAGGGGGGGGGGGAACGCAATGTAGACAACATTGCGTTTCCCAGTTTGTGGTCGCCACTCGAAAACTTACTCGTACATTAGGTTTAGTTCAATCAAAAATGATTTTTTTTTAATTGACGGAGCTAACGAGATGTTAGCGATATCAAGATGAGCGTATGACTTGACTGTAACGGAAGTTACAATGGAATTATTATACAAGGTGACAAATTTTAGATACTAAAGGAGAGCACTCTGTACTCGATTCTGGTTATAATTAGGTAACATAATAAAGTAGGTACTTACTTTTTCACTAGAATTCCCTATCAATAAATAAAGTTTTGTTACTATTTACTTTTTTTTTTTGAGATTTACTTTACTTTACTTGAGTCAATCGCGGCACGTGACGTGGCATTTGGATAACTGCCATCGCTAGTGTAACGATTCTTTGAGTAATTAATTCTTTAACTTTCCGTTAAGTTAACTCAGTAAATAATTTATTTTTATTTATTTTTTATTATATTTTTTCTCTTCATGTATGATCTCAAACCATCACGTCATTAAATTTAAAAAGTGACCCACCAGTCACCCTGCATAGGGTATTAAATGCAACTAATGACTTAATGTCATCCGAATGCAGCGCCGCGCCGCCATAATTACTTGGATTTGGATCCTGCAAGTTGTGACATTGATTCGGTTCTAGAACTGAGTTCGGTTTTTAGAACTGACAGTTTATATTAGGTTGGTACTAATTGATTTAGTATTGTAATTGTCACAGTAGTCACTGTCGGAACCCATTAGCGGATAAAGATTTTGTTATAATTAAATCCCACAGGCTCGGTACTAACTAAGTAAGCTTAGTTAATTATTGACGAATGAAAAAGGGACCTCGCAGAGCTGATAATACTGACGTTTGCAATAAGTCTTGCGCCGCCATTTACAAGTTTTATGCGGTCTTATCCGTGTTTTTTGAATTTCTCCATAAAATCCTGTAGCCTCTAACAACCATCCTTAAGACCTTTGTATATATTTTTTTTTGTATTCAAATCTAATAATCGATGAAAATTAATTTTGTATTTGAATTGAAAATATAGTTGTTTTTTTAAAACTAAATCAATAATTAGTATGAATGAATCCCACAAAATATACTTTAAGGGGTCTGAAAGGATAGCAAAGAAACCGTCGCGTCGGCCGTATCAACTTAACACATTATGAACAAAACACCCTGTATAAATAAAAATAACCTTATTTAATGGTTTGATAAACACCTGCTTGCTTTTAAATTTCTTTGTGTTTAGGAGGAGCGCCATTCCTTTAAAAAGGGAGTTCAACCTTAGTATAGTTAGCCCCGATTTCACTGATTTCCTTCTGATCTTAGATTAACAAAATCTTGGATTTGACTATAGAAAAATTGAAGGCGGAACTCGTTTTAACGCGTAAACAAAGTTCAACTCGAATTGATCGCGCTTTATTACACGGTGAAATTGGGGCTTAGTGGTAGGCTAAGAGCCCACGGTAATCTCGCACATCAGTTATTTAGGTATTAGTTGTAGAGCAAAAATTAATATGATCAAATCAGTCGCAAAAACGTCGGAAGCAATAATTATGCTGTGTTCAGACTTTTAAGATATGAGCAAAAACCTGAAATTAGGGACCTGCATCCAGCCCCCCCCCCACTACTTTTAGTATGTTCATCTGGACTGCACAAGGTAAACGTGTGACAATTTTCAAAACAACACGAATTATTACCCCTGTTTGCCTATTTTCGGCTTAATTTGACAGAGCTATAGAAAATTTTTCTTTATCATGTGAGTGCAAGGTAAAATCCGTTCTTGACGGCACCTTAGATTTTTCTATTGATTATTAAAGAAATGTGATTATAGAATATAGTTGAATTTTAATCTGTAATATTTGCCATTACCTACCTTTCTTAACTGTTTTTGTTTTAGTTATTTAGATGATTTTCATAGGCATTTCTATATTACGTTACATACAAATATTTCTTATTTTATTTACAAAAAAAAAAAAACGTTACTATTTGTAGTTATTAAGATATGGCGAATAACAAAACCACAGCTGCACCAAATGCCTAAGCTTCACCCCACGTCATTACACCGACAAAATCATTTAGTCTCATCCATTATTACGGGAGGTAATTACAAACATTAATTATAACAGACCTGGTCAAACGGATATTAATTTTCCAATACAATCACGGTGCGTCATATGACAACTCTAACTACACCCTATCTTTGTATTGTATGTACTTGCAATACTTATATAGTATTACCTGATAGCGTCGCACCGGCAGAAGGGCTCAACTGCCGTCCATGCCATTGTAGTAACTCAGGCCTTCAGATAATAACCAAATCACGTTGTAGGTATTCCTTTTCATCCCCAAATTTACAACGTTCTTTAAACATGTGACAGCTCTTTTGAGGTTCAGCAGTACTAAAACAAATGAACATCGCAAATACGAAATGTTTGTTTCCAATAGTAATTAATTCCAATATTTGTATGATAATATTTAATGACCAGCTACAGTGGACATGTTGCTTGCATACAAATAGTAAAGGCAAGGAGGAGGTGGCATTTATAACATTTTTTTTTTTATACTATTTTTGTAACCTGAAGAAAAACGGCTATATGTTTTTCTATATGTTCTATATGTAGCTCAGACAAGTAACACTTGAAGTATTGGTCGCATTACGTTGTATCGCGTCGCGTCGCTTACCTAGGAATATTATTTATGACTTCTGTATTAAAGAAATAGCCATAAAAATGGTCTCCACACAAGTGAAAAGGTCGGCTGACGCTGGAAAGTGGCCATTATAAAACAAACCATCTACTAAATTCTAGTCAATAGATCTCACAGAATTTCAGTTAAAGCCAGGATAACAAGTTCGTGTTTGCAATAAAAACAATACCTTTTAACCACAAATTAATACAAAAATGTAACAAATATTTTACAGTTTAAGTTTGCACCAGTACAAAGCACTCAAGACTGAGTACGTACATAGATTTAAGAAATAAAACTACTAGATTGTCTGACTGCATTAGAATCGCAAAATTCAGCAGACCGTTATAAGCAATAACAGTTTTCTGACACGAAACCATCATCTTTCTACCCTTAGAAGCACTATTAGGTGAGGGAATAACAAATTGTCTTAACGGTGGAATGGATTTGAGTATCTAATTGGTTTTGATTGTGGGAGTGCCGAAAGAAACATTTAATGGACATGGAGAAAACACCTCCGTCGCAACTGGACAGATTCGCAACTGGACAGATTCTCAACTGGACAGAGTGCAGTAGTAAAAAAAAACAATTTTATAAACTACAAAACATAGGGATTAAAGTTTAAGTGTTTATTCAAGGAAAGTCTTTAATAATATAAAACAAAGGCAGGACAATAGAATAAGAAGTATAATAATTATAATAATACTCTACGTCTATGACCTTGATTTCCCTGGACTTTACTGGTGGTGCCAACCAGTAGCGACTAAGAAACGCTTAAAATATGTAGAATTGAGAATTTGTTCTGAGGTAGCATGAACCAGCAGTCGGTCCCGGGTGCTGTATACTTGTATACAGTAGTCGTTAGGGTTTGTCAGAAGCTATTTCAGCTCTCTGAAAATTCTGACATCCACCAACCAGCACTGGGCCAGCTTGGTGGATTATGGCCTAAGACCTCCTCGTCACCCAGAGGAGAGACTTATAGCCCTGCAGCGGGCTCATTACACGGAGTTGTGATGAATACAAAATACATACAGATACAAAACTACATATCAGGAACTACACTGTCAAACCCGCGGGGCACAGCTAGTACATTAATAAGTAGAAGGCTTAGAATTTATTATATTAGTATTTGATGGTCTCCATCAATTTCTATAATACAGGGTTTCTATTATATTGAATATCGGATCAATAAAAATTTACTTTAATTATGTTATGGACTGTTCAAGTCTGCTGAGATCTGCTATAGAACTACGTACATTTCTGTGTGTCAAAGCAACTTTCTGTGTATACCTACTCATTTTTTCTAGAGCTATATACTAACAAGGTTCTGTAAAGCGGAAAGCTATTCCCAAACGGAAACGCAGTATCTACTTTTTCATTACAAAGTGTTTACAAAGCTTCGCAAGTCGGGAGGAAAAACGGTTATTTAGATAAGGTTTTGTAAACATCCTTTCGGGATAACAAATATTGTTTAGTAAATACAATCGCGAAATAGAAATCAATTTTATTTGATATATTAATTAACTGCTGTAACTTTGGTCGGCAAGAAAATAATGTGGCTCATAGCTAAAAACAAAGAAGTCTTTGTAGGTACGATCAGTTACTCCGTTTAAATATCTTATATGTGTGCCGCTTACATTTTCATGGTTTTGATATTAATGAAAATAATCCTTACTAAACAAAAACTAATTCGTACAGTGTTAAGTGCTTTTTTATTTTCTTATTTCTTTTGCATTCATCATGGAGTACACTAAAGTCAGAAAAATCATCAAAAAATCAGTATTTACGCGAGTGAAGCACTGGGAAATAAGTAGTATATTAAAATAGTATCTCTTCACAGTTTTCGCTGGCATATTTTTTAGTTCCATCAGTAAAAACTTATCTAACTCGCGCATGTGAATTAACCTGTCCGGTCTCTTTTAAGTTCTGCGGCAGTATGATGTCATAGGTATATGACGATGGCTGGTCATTCGCCCCGGCTGACTGGCCTACTGCGAATAAACAATCGCCACTTAAGTCTAATTGACAAACTCTTGCTACTTTTCCAATCAGCAAAATGTGCGGAACTACACGTTGATTGAAGTCCAATAGATTGTAAGAAAACTGTAAAATAAAGTTAAAGTACTGAACCCGTATGTGATTAGACAGGTTTTTTCTTTTTTAAGAATTACTATGTTTGTAGTTTTAAATAAGACTTTTCATTATATATTATGAAGATATAGGGAGAAGGAAGGTTTATATTTATATATTATAAACTAAAATGACTAAAATCAAATTAGAAAAAAATAAATTCTAAAAGACAACGACCCCGGACTCCGCCTCCCGTGTTTACTTTTAGCAACACAGGCAAGAATTTGTGAATCATACTACATTCTGCGAACTTAAACACAAATTTGTAATACATTTACAATATGAGCAAGCAAAACGAATAAGTTTGAAGCTACGCACGTCATGATTTTCCAATTTCCACATAAGCTCCAGTTTACCAGCACTACACAAACATAAATATGCTTTAAACAGATCGATATAAACAAATAATATATTTTGTCACATGATTATTTGAAATCATGAATCTCTAATAAGTAAATAAGAATAAGACGCTTTTATTTACAACAGAGGCTTATATTTAAGATATGCTGCTTACAAACAAAAAAGAAGATAAATAGAAAGTAGAACTGAATATTATTTATTCGCAGTTAATATTTCATGTTACGGTGAAGTGTTTCAACTGAAAGACTTCTCGCAATGGAAGCCGAAGTACAGCAATATCGTCTATACAAAATAGTACAATAATAAAATCCTCAGTAAACTGTAATATTACTAGTACTTAAGACGCAAAATGCAATATCCTTTTCAAATACTTCACTCACTTTGCCATTGCACTGTTTTCAAAGGATACTTTTGACACAGACTAATGAAGAAAATTCCGATTCGGTGACTTATGCAGTAAATTCGAAGAGTAAAATAATATCTGTTTTTTTATATGTGACTAACCTAGCGTTTGATTTCCAGCTCAAATGTTAGTAAAAGAAGATGAGGTGGAAAATGACAGCACTCGGGTTAAGAAGGGAACTGGCTCTCCATTGAAACATTGCTGGAACCCATAAGCTTGGTAACAAAAAAAAGCTTGGTAAAAAAAATTACATAGTAATACACAATAATGCATTGTTTTATAAATACATAAAATACTTCTAGCATATTGCTATACCTAAGCACTGGCAACTTTATGAAAGTAGCCGTGAAACTGTCGTTGCAAAAAATATAATAGTCAATGTCAGTTAACTACACCACAAATTTCGCAGCCCCACTATGCAAAAAAAAAAAACAAATACAGCAGTCATATCATATTTAAAAAAATGAGGCGAAACTATTTGAGACGCCGCGCCGCGCTGCCGATTACAGTGGTCTTATTAAAGTTTTTGTGGCATCTTTTGCATCTTTTGTTGTTGGTGTGATTGGGGATTTTTCTTGTAGTAGAACTTGCGAAGGCGTAGAATCTTTTGAAGTTCTTTTAAAAAAATAAGTTCCTTCTTTCCTACGGGATTTATCGTGAAGATTCACAACAATTTTTCCGTGTGGCCGAATCCCGGCCACCCACTGCGTCAAGGCTGGAATTAAAGGTATAAGTTTATCGATACATTTTGTCGATAATTTTTAAATTGTTAAGAAAGACGCACGAGTAAATGCGAATCAACCCTCCACCCACTGGTGGGTGAAGGCGGTGGGTGGACGGGTCATGGCCCAGAAATATTACCGGCGGCGGCGTGAAGAAATTTTATCAAAATAAAATAAATGAAACTGTTAATATTTTAGTAGCCAGTTTGACTTATTTTCATAACGATCTTCGAAATAATAATTCCGTTTCCTTTTGAGCAGGTTTTACTTTCCCAGACCTGTTGCTGTTGTTCCATATCATGAAATCTCTGAAGAATAGGTATTTTATATGTTATTCATGCAGTAAGTATCCAGATTGTCATTATAGATCTGAAGGACTTCAGAAATAAGAAGAACCTTATTTACGTCTTTATTTCTGAGAAACTTTGCCATGAAATTTTAGTCAGAGTATTCACGAGTGTACCTACTGGGATCAAGATGGCCAGAATAGGACACCGCCCTTGATTGTAATCTACTTTTACAATCCAACATACAGGCTTTAAGCATCTTACAAAGAACTTCTTTGTTTTCAAATTCAATTTTCAATATTATATAACAGTGTGTGAACCGGTATGGTAAGAGACTTTTGCAGAGAAACTGCACATTAAATTGTTATGCATCTTTGAAATATGCTTATTATTAAACTTTTTTCTACTTATATAAATTAGACGTATTACTATACGATAATATAGATACTATTATACTACTGTTTATATAATTTTATAACTAACGCCCTGTTAGATTAATTTTATTTTCATAAATGTTAACCAGTTGTCTTTTTAAGACGTACGCAAGAAATTCAAAATGAAACAAGGGGGACGACCGCCTGGTGTAGCGGCCTTCTATGCCAGAGGTCCTGGGTTCGAATCCCGGCGGCGGCGGATTTTTGTGTGATGAACACAGATATTAGTCGTCAAGTCATGGACGTTTATATGTTTATTTAAGTTTATTGTAATAAAAAATATGTATTTATTCAATATGTATGATTTTTATATCAGTTATCTAGTATCCATAACACAAGTTCTTTAAGAAACTTAATTTGGGCTAGATAATGTTGTGTGAGGTAAGAAAAAAAAAAAAGGGGGGAATCTATCAGACTTGCACCTTTAATACTTGAAATACTACTAATAGCATGTTCCCCTCAGACTGTCGCTTGAGACACCCTTTGATAAAAGCGAAGCTACCGAAGACATTATCAAAACATACAAAAAAGATGTACAAGCTGAACCACGTCACGGATTGCAACAGGTTGCCTGCTTTACATTTTAAATTTACGCATCAGGATTAAAACCGTATTCACGGCACCATCAACAATAACTGATACGAATAAACAGTATAGACTGAATATTTTACAATCCTTTATGTGCCAGTCAACAAGACCCTTTTATACACTTATTGGCAAGATTTTAATTTTTTTTAACGATCTAGATTTTGTAAAACAAGATGAATCTCCAAGCTTATGAAGCTTATGTTAAAATTTTCTTTGTTATTATTTTATAGTAATAATTCTAATTTTAACCATGTTAAAGAAATTGACGTTCAGCCTAGAGAGTTTTGAGAACATTGTTTTACCCTGATAGCACCCCAACTACAACCCCGACGATTTCTTATTATTTTCGAGGTTAGACCAGTATCTTATTGTCAAAGTCGCATATCATTCCATCTAGCAGATTAAGCAAAGTCCGGTCGGTTCAAGGACGGGTAACCGCCGACTATTCATTTATAAAAACTTCCCTGATTCAGAGAGTACGTTAAGCAGTCGGTCAGCCGTAAACAGCTGTCTCTAGGATTTTTCAGAAGCTATGTAGGAAACCTGAAGTTTCTGACATCCACCTACTCACACTGCGCCAACTTATTAAATGAAGGCCTTAGCCTCCTCATCGCGAAAGGGTGACATTCATCGCTCTGCATTGGGTTCATGAAAAAGGGTTGTGTGAAGAATAACGAATTTACATTAAAGATATAAGAGACAATGATACTGCACTGGGTCAGCTGAGTAGTTTAAGGCCTAAAGGGGATCATGTCAGTGGGCCCATTAAAGGGGTTAATATCCAAAACTCTGAAATAATATACAGAAGCCTTGTAACAGCCAAATAAAGCGTGCATAGTGGATGCAGTAATACACAATTCGACGGCTCACAAAGGCTTCAATAACGAGAAACTGCTTTGAAACCCGATTCCTATGTATCTCTTGGACCTGTGTACATACAGGTATGTGCTCTGTGATCAAAGCATCTTGGTATATCACTATACACTGGTTTACATGAAGCGATTCCATGTCGAACCCGGCAAACGGACGCGTTATTAAAGCACGCATGAACAATGCAAAGGGATGCCGGATATTGAAAAGTAACTTACGTCACTAGTTGTGCAGTACACTCTCAGTGCTTTCATTTACTCACTGATATATTTGTGTAGTTGTCACGGCGTCACGCTGGGGATATTCACTTTGAGCATTTACCTGTAATTGTTTGCATTCATCTGTACAATGGACAAAGTAAGACAAATAAATGTCTCTCTTTGTGACTTTGTTTCATTTAAAAACAAATTGTAAATGAACGCTGCAAACAATTTAACCGAATATGAAATACCTACGCTACCGTGTTATACTTATATTTTGACATGGCCGGCAGAGAGGAGTAGCTTCTATATTTAATTTTAAAATAAATTAGTTGCTAGGTCGTTTTTTACGCTGTCCTTGCGACAACGCTTAGGCAATTTCAATTACGTAAACTACACAGTAAACAACATGGAAAGAGCTATAAAACTTAACTCTGTTGAATTGTCGCGTTGCGCAAAGTATGATGGCCGGAAACGTGACTTTTTCATAAACTCAGTAAAAGAGTTCGTTTTTTAATTAAAATAACTTTCGCAACGCTCATTATTTTTTTGCTGTTTTATATCTTCACTTAGAAGAAAGTTATGATTATTTTCTAAATGCAGATATTTAAAGGATCGTTGCTTTCAAGTCAATCTGTGTAGACATGGCGTGGGTACCTGCTATCTATTTTGAATCATAATAAATTAAACTTTTCATTCTTAAAGCCGAGATGTAACTTTTTAAGATTTTAACAAGTGGTTGAGTTTTAACAAGAATCATTCGTTCTGATCTCTGTTTAATAAAATTTAGGTACAATTTAGTAAATAAGTGTCAAATTTCATAAATTTTATGACAAATGCTGTTCAATAATAACATCTACAAATTGTAATATCTATTAATTTAAGAGCCCGCCGCTCGCTAAGCTCAACTCGACATTGGGTTCGGCAATAACATCTTGCTATTTCACTCACCTTCACACGCAGGTTGACATGTTTAGTGAGACACATGATATATTCTTAGAGAAATCAAAACTCGAAATATTTTAAAATTCTTTTGGGACTTGTGTTCCTATATATAAATAAGCTAATTTTTATCCAAAAAATATTTGAAGTAATTGATAAACAAACTAGGTCTGTAGAAACACGTATTTTTAATATGTTATTTTATAAATACGAATTATTTATGCCAAAAGTTGCGTTAAACTTATGGTTTCAATTATTTTAATCTCAAAATGTTTAATATGCTGCCTGGCATCGAACTTGAATATCGGCAAGATGAAACGATATCATACTTTTTTTTGGAGTTAAGTTAAATTTGAAACAAATAATAAAGTTATGTATGACGCCCCTATGTTTGTATGGAAAAATGTAAGAAATAAGAACTCTTAATAAAAAATCACAATTCTAAAAATCACCTTTCATAATAATGACCTTAACAATCCGACAAGGCTTTTTTGGCGCTTGAATGATGACGTCATGGGGGCTTGATGGTGAAATAAGGGTTACCATCCAGTTAAATTTTCCTATTCTCAGGGAAAAATATGAATGCATAAACGTTTATTTTTTTTTCATGTTTGAAAACAGAAATTTAATTTAATTTTATGTGCTGCAAAACTGCAAGACGCGTTAACTTTGAGAAAAACGTTAGGGATACAAAAACACAGGGTTGAAGATATAAATAAAAGATAAAGCAATAAAATATATTAAAACATAAAAAAACCATGTCATTTAAATCATGTTCTATGATAAATTGTTTTCCTCGTAACCTCTACTTTCTTTATTAGGTACCTACTGGTATCTAGAAATGCTTGTATTTTGAAAAGTTTGTATAAAATCTGCTTATATTTCTTCACTTTTCATACAGTCATTCTGAAGAGACCATTATCCTGAAATCGTATTTTTTTATGAAATCTTAAAAATAAAATAAGTTATGTTCTAAAATATATTTTTCAAAGTATAGCAATATGTAAGCATTGCAGAGGCAACTTGCTTCTTTGCTCCTACAAATGGATTTATT
Organism: Stenoptilia bipunctidactyla; assembly: GCA_944452665.1. Classification (NCBI taxonomy): domain Eukaryota; kingdom Metazoa; phylum Arthropoda; class Insecta; order Lepidoptera; family Pterophoridae; genus Stenoptilia; species Stenoptilia bipunctidactyla. Next base: position 38,311,965 of record OX101721.1, read on the forward strand.
GGGACGTGAAAGTTGATTATGTTTCTGAAAACAACTTCTTCACTTTTATAGGTAACTACAATAAGTAAGCTCACGGAGCGGTAAAAGTCATGAAGTGACATTTCCCAAGACAGCGGTTAGTTCCAATTTTTGCCACGCGCCAAAAAATCCTTGTCGGACTATAATATAATATACGTAGTCTTCTGCTAAGGGTAAGAATGTATTTATTCTTCTATTTTGTTCAATATCCAGATTTTTTTATAATTGTCTCTACTTTCACTGCTTGTGTTAGTTCCATTTTAGTAAAAAAAAAATAGAGATACAAAACAATATTATGTTAAATGTTAAGTGTAAATTTATCATCATACAATTCGTCAACTATGTTAGTTAATTACTTTGTAGAATCGTAAGTTTGGTTGAATAGGGTCCCCGTGGCGAGACACTTGCGTCTTGATTACATTTGCTCCACCTTCCGGTACGCCGCCGCGCCGTGCAAAGACAAAGGCTGCTTGAGATGAACCGTTCCTAATACATTTAATTGTAAAACATAAAATTCAAATCTGAGCATCAGAATAAATAGCTTGTATTATTATTGTCGATAAATACTAATATGACGAGATTTTAACACGATAGGTCATTAGAATTGTGCAAAAATTAAAATGAATATTAATTTTTTACAGAAAAAATTAATTGACAACGTTGAAATTATTACTTGCGCTTATTGGCGCAACATTGCGAGTTTAAAGGGGTAGCTAGTATTTGCTTTGACTTGATACTGGTTATCGAACAATGACGGATAAATAAACAATTGAAATGTCGGCATCTCCCTTTTTTGCATACACTTTAGCTAGGTCCCGCTCTTAGTGCGCCTAAGTATGTTTTCCTGTTAAATGAATACATAAAATCGTATTAATATTATTACAAGCAACGGTTTGACATTTGTGGAAAGAGATTTTCGGTATCAGCAGTTTATATAGGCGTGCCCCAGGGCTCAATTCTTGGTATTTTCTTGTTTTCTTGATTATAGAAAAGTGTGAGGTCATATTGATAATTAACGAAACTTCTTTTTTATTTATAGAAACAATTAAAAATGAGCAACTGAATGATTATTCTGAATTAAAGCAATGCACGGCTGATGCAGAGAAATGATTTCGACAAAGACAGCCAATAATCTACTCTTTAATGGAATCAAAAAGAAAATGTGTAAAATTCTCAATTCCGAATGTCCAGCTTGTCAAGAGAGACAAAGTTCAAAGATCCTATTGTTGTCCTTTTAATTCGACTATATTTCTTGGCAGGATCCTAGACTCAACGCACTAATAGGGCCTCATATGGATAGATTAGCGAAAAACCTTAGTTCTGCACCACATGACGTTAAAAAATGTGAGATATTTTTAAAGCAGCTGTAGCGAGACTAGTTTATTTGATTAATTCTTTAGTTTAATGACGTATAATATTCTCTTATGGAGAAATTCAGATGATAGTCATCATTTTTTTGCTGCAGAAACAGGTAATTCGCGCCATCTCCTACCCCAGCTCCAGAGCGTCATTTAGCATCAGACGGTCAGTTAAAATAGTAAATATTCCGACTTTTGCGTAAAATATATTTTTAAACTCTATTAATATCTTATAAAAATAACTAAAATATGTTCCGTAAAAAATACGCATTACTTACATAATATGATTAATAGAAACAAGTAATAACAAGCCGACAATAACAGAAGCCTCTTTAAAGAAACTTATTCATGGGTCAACGATCACACTCAAATAAACGCTTATTTCTTTCAATTCATAATTTGTAGCAAGACTACTGGACAAAGGATATTAAGGACGGCTCTCCCCACATGCAGCATATAGTGCCGACCTTGACCAGATCGTCTGTCCATCTTTATGGGAGATTGCACACGGTCTGACTCACAGCACGTGATCATCAGTAACTGCCCCAAAAGCCATCTGTTCGCGTCAAAAGCGATGTGCCCTGTTGATAGCCACTTCAACTTTGCAACTTTGCTTTAGGCTAGATTTCATAGCTTGACAAAATCTGAATTACTAGCCAGCCGAAATATTAGGCTTCATTAAGTAACTATTTCATTTCCGGGTTTTTCATGGCATAGACATTTCATAAAAACCAGGAATTGATTTTCGTGTGGCTGGAAACTAACTTATGATGAATTTTATTTTCATCCATCATTCCGAACTTGCCTTTAAATATAGACTTTAATTTTTAGCAGGACCTATACAATCGATTAAAGGCACTTTGACACAACTTGTTTAAAAAAAAACGAAAGAGGGGGAAAATTTGTAATCATGTTGGGATGTTTATCCAACCATGGAACTACACGGACATGGATATCCGAGAGCCACGACCGCCATGTCATGGACCAGCCCCGAGGCAGCGCGGCGCGGGGCGTCTGTTTACTTTTCGGTTTAATAACGTTCGAACCTCCCCGTTACTGCTGCTGACGGCTGCGACTATGTATTTTAGGGTTGCTTCCAACATATCCGCAAGCGTAGCCGCGAGCTTAGCATGTTCTTCTGGGCTTTGTTCTGAGAAGCGTTCGACGTTTTACTAACATCCACGCGATCACCTCCTTATACAACACGCTGGTGTGAAATCACCTCGAATTTAACTCGCACATATGGTCGCCTTGCGAAGTAAAATATAAGTTCATGATAGAAAGAGTTCAAAATAAATACTTAAGGTTTTTATATAATAGACTTAACCTTACCCTTTTTACCCGACGCTCTTCCTTCATATTAGGAATGACCGGGTACACAGAACTTAGGATAAGGAGGGAATTATCTCTGAGAGCATACCTATTTAAAGTGTTAATTGGTTAAATTAAGCATCATGATATATAGAGTCGCTTGTGCTTGTGCGTGCCAGACCGGTACGTGCACCGGCGGCGGCGGCTGCGGCTGCGGCTGCTGGCGATGACGCGTGCGCAGACCAACTTGCTGCGCGATTCTCCGTAGGCTCGGGCGATCACTACGCTCAACGCGATTTCACATAGATCGATTTATTTTATAGCACTCTAGGTGAATTTACGAAAGTTGGTTTATATATTATATTATGTTATGGTTAATTATGTTATATTATGGTTAAATCGCTACACTGTCGCATTAGGACTAAAAATCTTGTAATGATAGTTGTAAGTAAGTGTGAATAAATAAATGTTCTAGTAATTTTAGTAATTGCCGAACTAGTGCTGTAAACATGTGTTAATTTATTTTATGTACTCTAAGTATATCGTGAGAGAAAATAAGATTTATTTTTTTAATCTAAGATTAAGGAGTTTTCGTATTACTATTTCAAAAAAAGAACTTACCAACACATCTAGTTTTTCGTAGGTCCACAGACCGAACTTCCTCCTCTTTCGTGGAGTACACCAGCACTCTTCGGATCAGCATCACCCAAGCGCCTCTCCATTCGCCACTCACGCCCTCCTGAGGAAGACGATTAAAATCATATAAATATTGAAATAAAATGTAGAATATAAAGAGCAGAATCATCGATTTAGAACACCCTGATACCCTATGAGCGTTAGAACTGCGCTAAAGCGCAGTTGAGCCCACAGTGACGTGCGAGACGTATACGTATAAATATTTTTTTTTATGTCATAGGTAATTGAACGCGATAATGTAAGGAAAATTGTATTTTTAGGATAGTCTCAAAAAATGGCCATTAATTTCTGAAAACGTAGATAATAATGATACACGACTTTATAAGGACTTTTATGGAAAGTACCTACCCAATACCCTTTGATAAATTTTCGGTTTTGATTAGTAATCTTAAGTATTTTTGGAAGCCCATTCGACCAATCATCCTCGAAGTTAGTGACTAAGGTTTGTATGAAATCTGACAATCATAACTTCGGCAATGAAGAGTTTCAGTAGTATAAAATGAAGAATCAATTAAAAAGATGTTTTTGTCAATGGAGGAGGACAAAAACATCTTTTTTTATATCATAATTTAGATCAATCAACATCTAAGTAACCAATATACAACAAAGGTGTATATAGGCACAGAATAAGTAATAGTACCGTTGGTACAGAAGAATTACTCCGCAAGAAGATCTAAATAAATTCGAGTCTTGCTACGACGCGATACGGTGCAATTCAGCTCGCACAGCATTACGTACCTGCAAATTTATATACCTAGAAGTTTTGTCTCTTTCTATCGCATGCCTCTTATCTTTTCTTACGCTGTTATGGTTGCTGCCTAGTGAAGAATAATTAATCTCCTTATTTGTAATTAAGTATCTACCGAAGTAGGTATTACTGTTATTATTCTACCTTTGTAAAAAAATATTATTTCAACTTACCTAAAGTACAAAATGAAAAAAAAGTTACGACGAATAATTAGTAATACTACATATAATTTGTTTACTAAATTGAACATAATCAAATCTAAACATAATCTAATTGAATATTTGTTTTCGTTTTATGTCCATTTTTAAATACTATTTGCGACCTCGATCATAGAATTACTGTGAGTGCTATTAGGTAGGTAGGTATCTACAACGTCCCGACGGGCGCGCGTGTGACACACGACCCATTCGAAATCCGCCGGCGGAGCGCTTCGCTGTAGGTAAATAACGGATGTACCGCGCGGAGTGAGCCAGGCCTGATATAGGCTAGGCAGGACTCTCATCATCTAATCCAGAATATTGATGATAATTTAAAGGTAACTTCTAAAACGTAATGATTTCAGAATCTTATATTTTGCTGCCTACAAAAATAGAACAGATATTGTATTGGCTTTAGTCAACCTCAACAGCTTAAAAATCTGAAATGAATAATAACTTTCTCAGAATTTAATACATTATTTGTTTATTTTGGAACAAATAATTAAATTTTCTACATGCAGTCAGCAAACGGTTGCTATATATTTCTGTCCATGGCGAATTTAGGTAACAAAGTCAAAAGTCACTTTCTGGTGTTAATTTGATTCTTTATCCAAGTCGTCTTATTTTAATCGTTAAGTTAACCAGCGTAAAAGTTAATCTGTGCTAAAGTAAGCGACAATGATGTTGAAGATGAAAAAACACGAGCTTCGAAAGGAACTTGCCTGAACACATATCACTGTGGAGGCGATGATTTTTGATTGACGGCAGACTAAATGTAGTGTCCGGCAGCTAGACCGAACCCGGACGCATCCCCCCATCAAGCGGGGGTCAATCACATTAATTGAGTTTTATGTATCCAGGACGGTATAAACCTATTATTTAAAAAGCCCCGGGCCGGACACAGTGGCCGCACTAGACACCATTAGCTTCAGAAGACCCCTTTAATTTTTCAATCATTGGTTATTACACACAATTTAAATTTAAAAAAAATTTAACACCTTTTTAAATTAAATCAAAGCTGTCACTGTTTTTTAATATCATTAAAGAGTCTTTAATGTGTCCTAACATATAAGTAACCTATGCTGTAGCAATTATTGCTAATTATTGGCGGGTTTCAATATCATGAAAACTGTTCGTTTTGCCTACGAACAATAGAAATCACTACCAAAATGCCTTTCTATATTCAAAACTTGACATCTAAACCACTACTTACGAACTGTTTGTCTGTAATGGATTGCTAGGTAACATATGACCAATTACAGAATAAGTAATTTTATCTAGCCAACGACGACGTAACAATTTATTAATTTAGCGAAATATCCTATCAAATATCTGTCAACATGTCAATAATCTAGTTTTCTCTTATTCTAACTTATCTATAACAGTTTTTTTTTAAAAAAAGGACAAGTATTGTTGAATGACATAATTTATCTTTTATATATTTACTTTGACGTCATAAAAATGTGATTTAAGCAATGGCAAAATAAGTCAAAGGATTGGCGTTTCGTTTTACGTAAGGAATTAAACGCGATTATTAACAAAAAGCTCTAAAAATATACTATAATATATATTTATCAAATACCAAAACATATCAAGAATAAATTGAATAAGTTTATATATTTATTAAGTTCAAACATCATAAAAATAATTTGCGTAAGCGTGATATTCTATAAATCACATATCGCATATTTTCTTGGAAGAACGTCATGTACAGAGGGCCCATGCCAAATTTGAGAACTTACAGTTCGTAGCTAATAGATATTGAAATGCAATTTTTTTTCTACCAGTTTTGTGCTTGTATCGGTTACTCATACCAGTCAGTTGAATATTGAAAGCCGCCATATGTAATACAATCAAAAGAGTTCCAGAGGAATTTTAAGTTAAATCGTTGTATTCTCTTCTTTGTACGGCTTGATAAACTTAATAGGCCTTCAGTGAAGAAACAAATCCGATCTATGCTAAATTCACAATATTATGCCCTAAAAGTCTCTTGATGAGAAATTGGTGACAGTTATCTGTTGTTCTTTTAATAAATATTGTTACGTACATATTAACAATGTTACGATAATACGTAAAGTACTAAACACGAATAATTATGCCTGTTTGGCTTCTACAATTCTAAAATTGTTTAGTTTCTATATTTTTAACCTTTTTTAAATTAAATCGAAGCTGTAACTATTTTTTAATATCTTAAAAGTGTCTTTAATGTGTCTTAACATATACTTTTAGAGGGACAATCGTAATTTTAGCCGTGCTTATCAGAATAAGTCTAATGGTATGTTGAATATCAATTAGATAACTGCCCCCAACCAGTTGTTTTAAATCCTAATTACAATTAAAACAATGACAACTCATTGTTTAAAATTATTTCATTTATAGGGATTCATTTAGGATTGGTTAAAATATTTTTTACCCGACTACGGCGAAGCAAAAAGGAGGGTTATGATTTTGACCTGTATGTATGCATGTATGTGAGTATGAATTTTCATCTGTTCCCTCACAACTTCTAAACTAGTTATCAATATCAGACAAATGAGGGGTCGTTGGAAGCCTCTTTATTGTTCGCTGGTTATAGGCTACATAAGGTTTCGTTAAATTGACTACAGCGCCCTCTAGGGGACTTAAAGTAAAGAACTTTAAAAAATATATTTTCTTTACGGTTTCGTGGGGTATCATATTATAATAAAATAAAATCAAAGGCTTACATTCACGGCTACCCTTTAAAATGGCTACCTTTTCTCTATCAGCATGACGTAAATACATAAATATTTCAGCGTAGCCGTAAACTATTTTCTTGTTTCGTACTTTTCACAGCGTGTTCTAAGTAGTCGAGTTTTAGTGCTTACACTTTATCATTTTAAAACGATATTGAAAACAAAGATCCCTGGCCAAATCAGACCTGACGATTAACTTAATAGGCGCTAAGACAAAACTATGCATAAAAAGTTGCGTAATTAATTCCAAAATACAATGCTCAAATCGTTCGATTAGATCATAAAAGGCTAAAAGATATTTCATTTTATTCAAAAAACCATCTTTGTATTTTGAACGCACACAGAAAATAATTTAAATTTAATTTAATTTTAATTCTTAAATTATTAAGAACGCAACGTTAATCCATTCTATCGCACCACCATCAATCAGCAAATATTACTGCCGTCATGTAAACAATGAAATGTAATTAAGTAAGTAAATAAACCACTAACTTAAACTCAATTACTAAATGCTAAAGTCACGGTAATATTGTCTACAATATTTCAATTTAGTCTTTGAAATAAATGCCTATAGCGCAGCGCGCCGCGTTTAGATCACATACGATAGGGCAGCCCACCTTCAGCATTTTATTTTATTTGCCTATTTTGTGTTTACTTCCATTTAGTTTTGTGTATGTAAATATACTTTTTTTAAACAAATAAAATACTTTGTGAATTGAATAGGAAGTGTTCAACAAAAATTATAAATTAGCGACCGAAAAATACTTGAACCTTGACTTAGACATACGAAATGATTTATTATTAAATTCTTAAGTATAAAAAATCCGCATTTTAATGTAAGGCTCAATCAAAATTTGTTTCGGCAACTCGCGACTGGCCGCATGCCGAGATCGATCCGCGTGGGTTTCTATGAAGTTCAAATACTGTATATAGTATTGCCGTGCTAAATTCGATGGCTTTGATATTTAGAATGATTAAATTGAGATGTGGTAATCGGAATAATTTCAAAGCTATTTATTCAACATGAAAGAAATGGCACGGTAATAAATATTTTGAAGCGACTAATACCTTTTACAATGCTACATATATTATTTTTAGAATAAATCATAAAAGATATTCAAAAGTAAGGTACCGTAAGGTTTGTGTGAGCCTTGTAGTTTGTAAATAAAGAGTTTATAAGCGCAAAGTAACCTGACGGCAAATGTAAGAATTCCATGTAAAAGATAAAAAAATAAAATAATAGAAAATGACGCGGGTTGTCCGTCAGAAAATATTTTCATTCTATACAATTGTTTTTCCTCTGAACGTAGAAGAATCCCGAGATCCTGCTACGCCCCTCCACCACCTTCTTACATATAAGCGATATTTGTGTTAGAAAAGTGAATTTAACAATCGAAACGAATAAAAGGCTACATACTAAATATAATTAATATTTTATTTTATGATTAGACTACTTCATAGTACCTATAGCCGCCTATCGGTCCCGCGCTACGCTATCTATTACTAATTCTGGCCGTTATTCTTAGGAAAAAGGGTGAATGGAAATACTACCTTATTTTTTGCAAAAAACTTCTTTTATATCTCCTAAAAATGTAGAATTAATACGTAGGAGTAATTCAGTTCTGCCACCAATTCACCAAGCCCGGAAGAAACTAAAAGCCTGACTAAATCATCATTTTCAGAAATAAAAGCGAGAAGAACAACTTCTGCTGGGACAGAAATATTGCTGTGTTGCCAAAAGCATCAAGAAGCACTCAAAGTGTTGATCTTAAATCCAATTCAAAATCAATGTGGAGACGGTTTCTAAAAGCAAGGCAGACATACGAAGAATAGCGATTCTTTTTGTTTCATCTGTTTGTTTAAAAGTTTCAATGTTTCCCGAGACCTTGGTATCCAACCGGATATTAAGCTTCTATCTCGCATACGACCGGATAGGAAAGGCATTCCGCCATATTTTATATATCTGCCGGCGACCAAGTGTATAGTTAACTACTCCACTAATAATAAAGTTATTGTAATAATGAAATAATGTTAATGTGAATAAGTATGTTACCAGCCTGTAACATACTTTTGTACAAAAATAAGTCGTTTTGCTATAATAAAATACCTAAAATTGTACTGAAAAATAACACATGCCTCATCCAAATAATACCTTAAAGAACATTTTTGAATCGGAGCTTTCTTAAAGTACTTTCTTAATACCCACGTAACACAAGGTAATTAATAGGTTTTTTATACTTAAGATCAGATTCAAGGGATAGTTCGCGCAAGGTGACACCCAATATATATTATTTAACAAAAAAGACACCTTATACACACACAGCTTACCTTAATAATATGACGTATGTATCTTTAGTAGTTATTCTTATCTATGGTATGTATCTGTGAATGTATAGATCGACAAGGGACTTTTGGCATGTGGCAAAAAATTGAACTAACTGCGATCCTATGAAGTGTCACTTCATGACTTTTACTCATATTTATTGCTGTACTTTAAATTTAAAAAAATGTGAAAATGACGCCAAAGTATATAAAATGTCGGCTTACTTATGGTGGTGGTAAAAGTAAAGAAGCTGTTTTAAGAAAGATAAACAATTTTAAGTTCCTATAAACCCATAAAAAGAGTAAACAAGAAAGTTACCACTGCAATGTTTACATATTGCCATACTTTGAAAGCAGTATTTTTGAAATGTAATTTTTTTTGTTATACTTCCATTGAATGAAACTAGGATTTCAGGAGATTAGCCACTGTTGTAATGACTTTATGAAAAGTGAATTAAACTCAGGAGATATTTTTATAAGTACCATAGGTGTGTTATTTTATTCCGAAGAATGAAATGGTAGCGATGATTAAGAATTATAGAACCTTTTTTTTGATACGGCACTTGATATAGATAGTAAATTATTGTAAAATATTCCGACGGTTTCCAATATACAATTTATTATGGAATTAAAAAAACACTAGGAAACACTATTTCTGTTGTTTCTTACGGGTTCCTTGTTTTGCATCTTAGTTTAATTCAGCTAACTTTACAGATATTGCGTTTACCGTCATACCTATCAGTGTAATCTTAACATGATCGAAATGATCAGGGTTTTCATGTAAAGAAAAGTAGCACAAGTCAAAGTTGGAAAGCAACCCTGTGAAATCCCAAAAATGTTTGAAAATGCATTAAATGGATTTTCTATAGTAGGAGCTATTGAAGGCGCAGTCATTCTTCACATGTAAAGAAATTACATGAAGGATTTCGCTAGAAAGACAAATATTTTAAAAAGCCTTGCATTGAACTATTTTCAAAGATCGAAGAAAGTAGTGATGACGAAGATGATGACATTAAAATTGGCATTTTTATGTCGTCATCTAATTAATGAATAATATAATAATCTGACATTTGCAGAACCCAATTACAGTAAAATATTTTGATCCTTTTATTTGATGCTTTTATTTTTTTTTTATCTTCAGTAATTTCTCAAATGGTATGTTGTTTAACTAACTCTTTTCTTTAAAATAAATTTAATAAATAAATTCCGTTTTTAAACATGTTCATGCATTTATATTTTCCCCAAGAATTGGGTGATTTTACGAAATGGTAACCCTTAGAGACAACGTCAAGCGCCAAAAAAGCCTTGTCGGACCATGACGAAACAATTAGAATAAATTCAGTTAAATATATTTTTAATCAATATTAAGATTTATACAAACTTATTTACTGAATGGTTCTGATAAAACGGATAGTAAATTTTAGTTCATGTTTTCGGGTCCTCCTATTCTAGACAAAAAACCATGTAATTCCATAGAATGGTAAGAATGTTAGCCGTCATTGGCGGGATGTTTAGTTGGAAACAGTTTCATACATACATGCATACATAACGTCACGCCTGTATCCCTTATGGGGTAGGCATACGTTACAAGACCATCTGATGTCACGTTTGACAAATTTTGAGGTATCATAAAGATGGAGACAGTTTCAATCAACAGTATAATCATGAATTTTAAATCGAATGGTAAGCATTTCCTACATTTTGATACTTGACAGTCTTTTTGATGTTAAAGGAAACTAACGAGACTAACAAAAAGAGAACAGAAACCCAGCAAAATAGCTTACTTAACTTTGTGCCAATAACTTTCTACTTATGGCATTCTAAATCTGCCAGGGTGGAGCTAGCTAAGTAATCGAATATTTTGAAGGAAACTCGCATGCATTCTGAATGTTATGAATTTCATACCGAAGGCATCCTAAATATTATAAGCTATATAAGGAGCTCCAGGTTCTGAATATTCGGCAAGTTCTTATCTAAACAATTTTACTAAGACTACACAAATGTCAAAGACGCAAAAGCAAGGCTGCTTAACACTATAGGTACAAAGTTTTTGATGTATGTTGCTATACGTAAAACCGTATCTTTTGAACGTATGTTGAAGTGAATAAATAAAGAAATAACTTTGCAGACTATAACTAGGTTTGTTTGCAGAATTACACTGGCCAACTTAATACACCTGCTGAAGACCTAATTAAAATCATTAATTAAGTTTGGACCTATATTGAAAACGTAGGTATAAAATAATTGAGTTAGAGGTATTCAATTTATTAATTTATTGATTGGTTTAAGTAAAGCAAGAGTATCTATAACATTATTATAGTAACAGAAAGCAAAAAAGATTTAAGTAGTTGAAAATAAATATTTTGCAAAATGGGTAGCATGGTTTTTAATCCTCATATAGACATAAGCAGAAACTTTTTTTTTATAAACGTATACCTATGTTATGGACTAAGTGATTAATGCGGGCATTACTAATTATTAATGTTAGGGCATTATGAATAATGTCTTGGTGTATCAGGCTCAGTGACTAATTACTATCTATATTAATATTGTACATAAAACCTTTTTTTAATATATTTCTTTTTTTGTTTCTTGTTTGTTGCACTATAGATTTTTTTTCTCTTTTCCGATTGTATCAAAAATAATTCTGTACCTAATTTTTTTGGGTGCGGTCTATTTGGTAGAAACTTGATACTCCGAAACCTATTTGGGATAACTGACTTCGCAGAAACTTCTTTAGTCGATCATTAATTAGGCATAAAAAATATTTGACATAAATATTTTTAGGCATAATGTGCTTATGACCGAATTTAGAATGGCATACATTTAAGATAGTAGAATTTTTATTGGCATATTTACCTTTGGCATAGTTAAAATTTTGTATAATATCATTTAGCATAACGTTCATTTAGAGTACAGATTATTTGGCATACTTTGACTAGGCATACTATGAAGATCATAGAATTTCAATTAGAATAATATAGATTGGGTTACTTTCTTCTTTAAAAATGCGTAGGTTAGGTTAGGTTAGTTTTGTGACCCTAGGTGAGTAGTGAGAACTAGGTGCAGCCGCACACCGGTGGCTAAACCTAGGTGTAGCCTAATCACAACCCCCTTAACCACGACCCCTTAACCTGGCTTTGCCATAGTTACCATCGACTCAAGAGTGTATATAAAAAGCCGAGCGTAGCGAGGCGACGATCATCCGAGCGCAGCGAGGTGATCGGCCACCACAACCCCGAAATGGATACACCTAGGTTTAACCACATGTGGCCGGCTGCACCTAGTTTTAGCCGGCTAAAAGTATAAAAGATGATTCTTGCTGTAAGCATTATGCGAAATGATGGTTCTACTTTTAAATTGTTATGGATAAGAAATATATGCCATAAGATGAATCTGGTTTTGAACTTTCTGCGATGTGATGATTATACATTGTGATTATTATGGATACCAAAATTATGCGTACAGATAATTCTGACTTACAGAATTATGGGTTTCAATGTATGCTAAATGAGTTAATGCCCAACGATATTCTGCGAAAAGAGGTTTATGCTATTAGTTGTTATGCAATAAAAAATTATTACTTAAAAAGTTCTACTATAATAGGTGTACCCAATTTTTTTTTGTTATAGCGTTGTTGCTTTTTACCTTACTTTTTTTTATTATTATATTTGTGTAATTCTATAATTAGCTCCATGTATCATATTTAATTTTAAGTAAACAATATGTTAAATTTGCGCTGTTGCAATATTACCAATAAATAAATAAACTTAATTCGTTATCACATTATCATCAATATAACATTTCTATATGATATTTGGGCGATTTGATAAAGCAAAATTTGTTAAATTATGATTCTTAGTGACAGACGAAAGTGCTTTAAACGCCATAGTACGGTATGTTGACGATCCCTCTGATCGCGACAGAACTTTGGCTTAACAAACGGTGGCACGACAGTGCCTATTTTTGATCGACAGAAGACATTCAAGACATACACCGTACCTTTATACTCTTGGGTTTACAGCATGTACGGCCCATATGAAACCTAACTGCTCTTCCTTGCTACGCTCGTCGTCGCACCCAAACAACCCACTCGCTTTCTTGTGTTTAAAGAGTTTGTATTTTAGTTGCTCTCTTAGCCCCGAGATTAACAAATCTCGGCTCTGACTGAAGAAAAATTGAAGGAGGAACTCGTTTTAACGCGTAAGCCGAGTTAAATTCGAATTGATCGCGTTTTATTACACGCAGCCGCACTATTAATCATTTATTTTTTGCTCCCTCGTTTTATTTTTTCCCTATTTTTAATATTACTTAAATAATATTAGAAAGTCTGAGTTATCCAAATAATAAGACTGAATTTTTATATTATTTAACATTTATTTTAGTTTAAGTGACAATAAAAATTGTAAAAATACTAAATAAATATGTTTGTATTACTCTGCCCAAAATGCGATGGGAAATATGTATAATGCCCGGTCAATTTGATTATATGAATAAATATTATCAAATTGCTCTCTCATATTTGGCGATTTTCATAGTGATCGGGTATTATGTATAAGCCTAATTTATAAGACAAATAACATGAATAAAATTCTTGTTTCTTTCATTATACTGTGATTTTTAAACTTTAGACTTCTTAGAACATTGTCTCTTCTTTTTCCATTTTTTTATGTTGATAGCTTTGACAATATTATCAATCAATAAAAACTTAATTTTAGTATACGAGAAACTTCAGCTGAAAAAATAATAGAATTGGTTCATTAATATACATATTATCAGGATTCAGATTTCATCGCTAGAATATTAGGTATTGCATTGCAAGCGCAAGCGCACTGCGGAATAATAATATGTTGCTGTCGAGTCTACGAGTGCTAACTGCTATGCACAGCAGAGGTGCCAATCTCGTTATGTCTAAGGAATCAAGTAAAACCGACGACGCGACGGGCCGAAAAAGATTTGACATAAGGCCTCCCGACGGGTATCGGGGTGGCCTTATGTCAAATCTTCTTCTCTCAATTAAGTGATTGAATTAGCTACCTTGTGCCGAGTAGTGGAATTCGGATTTTCCAACTGTCGTTACGAGATACTATCGAACCAATTGAATCAGGTTGTTCGAAATTCACTTGAAGATTGTTTTGGTGACGAACGGGTTATCATTTCCATTCGACACTGACATTTACTGAATACAGAATTCGTAGAATATTTAAAATATTCTAAGTGCATTATACGCAATAGACCTTAAAAGTTTGACAGTTTCAAACGAATTATCAGCGAAATGGGTTAATCATTCAAATGATTCGATAGTACATTCGAATAATTAGCAAAAAAGCTGTCCTGTACCATCATATAAGGCCTCCAGGGACGGACTCAGCATATAATGAAATATTTTCTCTGTCGTTATTAACATAATTTATGTAAAATGTTTAATTGTAATGTCAAACTTAGCTTCAAATCATATTTCTAAGCAACTGTTGAGTTAGAAGTCCTTTTGACATAAGAGAGGCCTAAATTTAGAAGATGTTATTTCGTATTCAGGTCATTGTGTAACTAAAAATCACCGTCTGGAAAAATTTGGAAAACCAATACATAAGTATAGATTAAGAATAAAAACATTTCTGTCTTCGTTGCATTGAAAAACAACTGAAAAATATATTTAGAAAATTACACGAGGGTAGGTCAAAAAAGTTCGCGAGCGAAGTTAGGGAGAGGAAGTGAAGACAATTTTTATCTGACACAACATACTTGAAGACTCAATACCAGAATAATAATTAATAATTTTAATATTTCGTTAATTTTTTTTTATTCATAATAAAATTATTTATTAATTTATTAAAATATAAATAATAGAATTTAGCCCGATCGGTTCATTTACCTCTGAGATTTCGCTGAAGAAACGAGTAAAGTAGGCAAGAGATATTTAAACAAATTGTTCATACCGAAACATAAAGTATTTTGAAATATCATTAATATAATTCCTTATTGCAAGAAATAACTTACTTCCTCTTTTAGAGGTTTTTATTCCATACGAAAAATTATATTCTGTATAGTTCTTTAACTTTACTTGATACATATTCTAAGGAATTTAACAATATGTTCAACAAACAGTTTTTTATATTTAAGTTTTAGTAAAACTTCCAGAATCTAAAATCAGCATTTGATTTTTAATCAGAAGGTAATAAAATTCTAAAAAATATAAGAAAACCAGCTAACATTTCATATTAAAATTACAGCTTTTTGGTAAAATAGATTATTAATAACCATAAAAGTGCAATGTAGACCGATGGTTCCTTTTTCCAACTGTCGAACGAGCTGAACTGCATTTGCTTTAGATTTGGTTTTTGCATTGGATTGAAAGAAAGTCCCATTTAACTAAGAAGCTTTGTAGCTAACCCTTAGACTTCAGGTAAGTGCCGATCACAGTAATTACCCTACCGAACTAGCCGGGACACGGCTAGGCCATATGGCAGCCTTAATTAACAGGACGTGGGGTGGTACCCACGCAGACGGCTACGCTTAACAAAGCGCTAGTACCCCTGCCCCAGCAGCCTGTTGTAAGAACACTTTTACAAAATTACCGTAATTATTTACCCTAACTATACTTTTAATTTGACTTTTAAATAAGCTTATAATTTTCACGTCAAGGAAAAATAATAATCGTTCGAAAATCAGTTCATAAATTCCAATGTTTCGTTATCGATCTTGACTCCACTAGGGATTTATTATAGAACTAGGTGTTTCGCGTGGTTTTACGAGAAAAAAAGTAGCCTGTGTGAAATTCTAGACTGTACTCAACTATGCCAAAGAGTAATGTTCACGGTTCATACAGCCTCTTACCTGTCAAACTACTTTATGTTAGGTATGTGATATCTGCCTGTTTATATCTGAACTATTAGTGCATTAATTTCTTAGAAACGATATCGGGATTTTCATTTCAAGTGGATGATCCTACTAGTAGTCTATTGAGTAACCATGAGAGGGTGAAATAGTTATTAAAAAACTTGCTGCGGTTTCTAATAATACAAGTAAATAATTTGGAATTAACAGAACATGAGCTATTTGTACTATAGGTTGTTTTAAAACATCATGAGTTGTCAAAAATCTGACAGGTCAGCTCTTTTATCCAAATGAGCTCCAAATGGCACGGATTTCTAAGGGTCGTATTATAGAACAAAACTTAAAAGCAGTTTAATATGTTATTAGATGATGTGAGTTTAAATAACGATTCCGGTTTTAAGTACGCGTCGCATTACTGAATGAATATTAAGTTCTGTTTACCTAAATCTTACTTATTTATCCGTACTTGGCTTATAACAGTTTTTACTATGGATAATATTTGTTCTCGTTTACAATTTAATAAAAATTATAATCGGATTCGTTTTACGCATACATTCTTTTTGTATGCTAGATTTGAAATCGTTTTTTCACGTAAGAAGAGTATTAACTGTAAAGTATTTTGTAAGAATTTCAAAGCAAATATATTAAAACTCTATCAAATGGCTTGAAGTTACCTTACTTACCTAAAATAAGAATTAATAAAAACTATTAGAGTCAATGCATGTTACCGCGAACGGAACGTTTAAATAGTTTGACGTTACGGACGGACGTGACGTGAACCTTCGTTCGTTGTCGTTTTTTATTAATTGTTTGATTGGGTTATATTCGAATTTTTTTTGTTCGGCCTTGCCTTTCGTATGTTAATACTTACTTACTTACTATAATACAATTAAATAATTAAGCTAAAGAAAGCAATATGCCTCGTAAAAATAATTTTACGATGCAAGAGCGCAATCTTCTGAAAGAAATATCAAAGAAGTTTAAACATGTGGTAGAAAATAAAAAAACAGATTCAAAGGGGGGTCCATTTCTTTTAACCTTTTTGCAACTTGTGTGTTTTTTATCTAGTCTAAATAGTGAGCGGAGCAATCGCTTAAATTCAATTCACAGAATAGAATATTATATTACAAGGAGCCAAAAAGTATGTAAATTTCGCTACTTAAGTGTGGGTATGACCAAACCTACCAAAACGCGTATAAAACTGTGTTCAAAATTATGATTAAGTATAGTTTGGCAGTTAATATTCTTTCAATAATAAGCAAACGCAAATAGAGTTTTAAGTTAAGTTTTAAAATAAAGCTAAACTGTGATTAAACTAATATTTGTTCTACTGATATTCGTTTGGTTTTCGCAGTTTTAAGTTACGTTTGATAATAAGCTCAACGATTTAAACTTTGTTTAAAACTAGTTTTAGTTTTAAGTATCGTTTTAAAATACGGCCCTAAGAAATTAATGAGCCGTTCTGCCGTGATTGAAAAACAAACATCCGTACATCCAAACAAACTTTCACATTTATAATATTAGTAAGATAACATTATGTCAGCTTTTTCTAGAACCGTTGCTGGTTTACTTATAAGCAAGACAATTGAAATGAAATTTCCCAACCGATTTCCCCATACCACTTGTTACTTGTATTGTATAGCTACCTCGTCGTAGGATTGCTTATTACAAATTCTCTTATATCTTGTTGTTTATAAAATTTAAATTTGCATGTTTTTTTTCGGTAAGAAGAAGATATTTGCAAAGTTTTAGTGTAAAGCTAAATCTCAGTATAATGAAAGCTTTAGTAGATAGGGTTATCTGAATAGTTTAAAAAAGTTCTAGCCTTCCCCCACTTCATTATTCACCTTTTAATAAATCTGTGGGGCTAGCATGCGATATTTACTTAGAATTTGGCACTTACAGTAAGTATGTATTTTTTTAAATAATATGGCATCTTTGGTTCTATGGGCTTAATCATGGTATCAAATCGAGTAATTCTATCTATTATGGTGCGCATGTAAGCTAACTAAATAGGATAAAATAACAAAATAATATTTATCTTGTCGATTCGACTATTTATCGATGGTCGCATGCCAGCCCTGCTGGAAACATCGTTTCTTCTGCTGCGTATTTTTCTATAAAAAAACGCTGGATAAAAAAAAACAGCAATGTTGTTATAAAATTAATTGATAGTTATATTTATTTTCGATACTCTAGGAAAAAAGGCTTTACGAAATTAAATGATAAAATCCGAACCAATACCATCCATGCTTCAATATGGCGTACGGGTGTTTTTGGACGGAAATGAGGGCCGGAGTGTGGTTACGAGCTACGTACCTCCCCAAAGACATCAACCCGGATGAGAGCGAGCAAAGAGTAAAAATAAACTAAATTATTATATCAAACATTAAAAACACAAAAAAGAACACGAATGTCTAAAGGTAATATAAAAAGCAGGTATTTTAAATGTCGGTTATTATTATGTTGTAAAAGCGATCAGACAGGGTAATCGAAATGCTCAACTAATCTAGTCTATTAAGAATTAAAGATATCGTCTTTACATTTAAGCTTTCGCGCTTGTTAAAAGTTTTTCCCTAATATATCTTCATAACACGCAGTATATCCAGGTTTGACACATGTCGGCTCACATTTCGTATGGGAACAGTTGATTCAAAATATGGTTTGACATTTTTATAACGCATCGTATGAACGTCACTTAGACCTTCTCAATACTGTATTTTTCACATCACATTACGAAAGAATCCGTGTTAATGAATCTTAAATTAAATCAAAGGTGTCCTACAGAACATTGACTTCTAAAACTAATAATAACTCAATGCTACAGAATTGCATTGCTGAGAATTGATGATTTATTTTGTAGACACTTAAGTTAGTTACTCAAAAGTACGTACGAAAACCATGTGATAGATACTATCAGGAAAAAATACTATAATACTATAAGTTTGCTTGGTGGTAGGATCCCTTCTGGGTCCGCCTGGCTAGCGACCACCCTTTATATAAAGTCTGCCGCCAAATGTTACCGCTCCGGCGGTAATGTGTTCCAGCAATATTGTATAAAGAGCCAGTTCCTTCCTAAACCCGTGTGCTTTCATCTTCGACCTCATCGTCACTTACCATCAGGTGAGATTGAGGTCAAACGCGGGTTTAGTCACTAATAAAAAAAAAAAAGTATAATATTTAACTAGTTGTCACCCGTAGTAAAAATTGATCATAATTTACACTTATATTATATCTTGCTATCTTATTATCTCCTTTTCTATATGAACTTTAATTATGCCAAATCTTAACCACTTTCGTGTGCGCAATATGCTTAAAACAAAACTGTTTTTCACTTCATCTCACTCGTTTTTCTTTAGAACATAACTTAAAGACTTTATTGAAATTTCTGATTTCGTTTAAATTATTATGAATGATATCTAACGATCAATTGTGACCAATCAAATAAGTAAATTGTCGATTGACACGATTAAGACGACTTATCTAATAGTGTCACATTCTCTATTTATGCATCGAGGTGTCATAAATCGATAATATGTACCTACTCTAAAACGAGGTTGCAGGATGTACCTACTTTGTTGATAAAAGGTTTTGTTGACGTTAGACAAAATGGCACAGATTTCTGTTGCAATTTCATTTTACCATCTGTCGGTAAAGAGGTAAACATATGACAAAACTCGGCACAATGGCACGACAAGGGGGTTTGGCTAAGTCTGTCTGTCCAGTTTAGGTCAATAACAGTAGATTTTTCACTTGTTATTTGACCTTCAACCCTTTTTCCAGCTGTCTATTGGTTGCTCTGAATATTAATTACTCTATGTAATAAATGAACTTGGGTCCGTCATGTTCGTCTGGTCCGTCAAATGCATCAGGAGCAGCGAAGGAAAAGGACGGAGAGAATGAAATCGACCGGTGGGCGTGACGAATTTGATCCGTGAAAACACACGAATTCAAAACAGTGAGAAAGGATAAAAAAAATATTGAAATAGTAAGCGCTAGGAAGATTTAAACAAGTCATTATGTTTAACTAAAAGGACAATGTTTGCTACTCAAGCTACTCTCTTATAAAATCTATTCGAAAGTTGTTTTTTTTTTTAATATTTCATGAGACTAATAGACAATTAGGTATCATCACTATATGTACAAATATTGGGGACTCATAAGTACTCTTAACAATTAAGTACGTTGAAACTTAATAGTTAATACAATTTCTATTTGATTTCAAAGGCTCATTCACAGAGCTACTTAGCTGTTCTGTTCAAGATATTCTGATCGTGAATTAAATTAACGAAGCTAAGCACTGTCTTTTAGCTCCACACTAGAAAGGTCTCGAGGGGTGCCTCTTAAGGTGAAGGCACCAGCTCCTGTGAAGTTTATTCAATTTCTGCTTATATTATAGACGAATATTTATCAACCCAATGTGAATGTATTTTTGATTTTTTTCATGATATACCTCAACGGGTCTCGAGACGAAGTATATACGACATGAGCCCTTAGTAAATACACGGGACATAAGTACTGTGGCAATCTTAGTATTTACTCAGGACCGGCCCGCGAGAAATCGACCTGTTTGCTTAACCGTTCCTACATACCTACACACTTTTAATTTACTTCCCAATATCATGTGTTCAATAAATAAAAACTCGGAAATTTAAAAACAAACTTGCTTCTTGGAAACTATTGAGCTTCGTATAAATTATTATTTTTATAATGTGTGAGAAGCAGTGCCCGCGGTTTCACCTGCATCAAATTTTGTTCTCTAGGTGTATCTGATAAAAGGAACACTTGTCTGTGTTCAGGGTGATGATACGACGCTAAAAGGGTTTGGTTCTGGTTCGCACCAGTCTAAGAGCATTCCTCGGGGCTCATAAAGCATCAAAAAATCTCGTGCTAAAAAAATTAAAGGACAGGAAAAATCTATTTCATTTAAAAATAAAAGGATTAAGCATGATTTATTAAATTAAAAAAAAAACGTCAATATTTGTTTTCATTAAAAACGTAAGCAAAAGGTAGTCATAGATTGGTCAAGCTTCAATAAAAAGAAACTATAAGAGACCTCATAAAATTTTAATCGATTTTTAAACTAAAAATAAATACATCGGAAAGACTAGTCATATAGATAATTAAAAATATTTCTAAATATGAAGGGCTTCAATAACAAGACACAACAAATTACACAAGCATAACTATATAAATGTGATGCATATTTTATAAAGCGCCCAATACCCGACGAAAACTAATTGATTCGCGTCTAGACGCACAAATAGCAATACGATCACCTATAGATGTGTGTGAGCGTTGCACAGCCGTGATTCCAGCCCGGCCCCGGCCGGTTGCTCGGCAACTCTTCGTGGTAATACCAGTTCCTACAATTTAGCTCTGCACGTGAAAATCAATAGCTAGTGTGCGAATATCAGGCTCCAGCGAGCCAGCCCCCGGCCGGTTGCTAGCTGAGGGATTCGCCCCTCCATAATTTTGCAAATGGTCGCCGGCGAGCGTGAAGCAATACTTTTTTACAAATCAATATAATCCCCGGCACGGCGACCTGTGGAGCAAACAGACGCGCTCTATCTAGCTGTCTTTGTTGACGAATGATATGATTGTTATCTCCTTCGTGTCTATTTATATTAGAATCGCCAGATAAAGTTCAAATTATGTCAGACAATATTTATAACGATAATCAGCGACATAACAGGCGAATATTGTTCGTCTTATCTTGCTGACACGACTGGCTCAAGGTCTTCTATGCAATTTAAGATGCTGCGTTCGCATTAGCTTAGACTTCTCGACGTTCATTTAGAAATTAATGCTGACAGCAAATTCAGGCAGTAATAAATATAGTAAAAAGAAATGTTAGAATGTAACTTTGCCGTATAAGAATGTCGTGTGGTATAAGTGCAACATGTAAGAAGCAACAAGTTGCCGGCAAGGTCCGTGTGCCCATTCATTAAACAAATGTTAGGCCGGCGGCACACGGCGCGCGATACAGCATTATGTTAACTAAGGTATTTACTTAGATGTTGCGAGGTCAACGTGTTCACTCTATGAATCATTGAATATTTAAATAATTGTAGTAGGATAAAACTTATTAACAATTAGAATGGAATTTCCCAGTTATAAAGCCTTTGTTTTTTACATTTAAGATCTTGTTTGATATGTTTAACCGGGGAATAAACCCAAAACGGTACGTTCATATAAATCATAACTCCGTCATTGTAAGTCTTAGAGATGAAGAAGTAAGTAAAGTTATCACATTTTCTTTTTACTTAGGCCATTTAAAAATTTATTCGCAAAACTTAATCCAAATATATATACAAAATTATTTACAAGTCCCTTCTTACTTAAGGTAATAAAATGAAATATGAGAGCTTTTGTGACTCATCGAGGTGAACCCCGACAAAAGCCCATCGAAGTAAACCCCGACAAAAGCCCGGCGATTTGCTTCACTCACATAGAGTGACGAAGGGCTGGCCGCGTCCAACCCTTGTGTCCGCTTGCGTGGATTCCCCATACCGTGGCAAGCAACGGTCAAATATCTCGGCGTCACTCTCGATAGGACGCTATCGCACGAACCCCATATCACCAGGGTAACCAAACTGGCCAAATTCTATCTCGGCCGACTCAATAGCATGATACGTCGCCTCAGCAAAATGTAACTGCGCAATAAATGTATCCTGTACAAGGTCTGTATCAGACCAGTCATGACATACGCCGGACCCGTATTCGCTCACGCCAAGCCTCGGTTGCTTCACAAACTTCTGGTAGTTCAGAGCATCTTCTGTCGGAGAGCAACAAACGCCCCGTACTATGTTAGGAATGCAGACCTCAAACTCCCTACTATCCAGCAATACCTTAAGACCCTATCCTTATCCCACTTCCACCTTTGCGAAAATCATCCGAATAGGTTAGTTCGAGCGACTGTCGGGTACACACCCAATGCCAAACAAATCCCAAAACAGACAAAAAAATCTGTTGCGACAAACAAACAAAATATATACTGCACTGACATCCTCAGGAACTCTCGGTGAGAATGTACGCATTAAATTATCTTTATTAGTCATTAGTAAATTACTCATTCTGGCTTCGAGCACTGTTTGTCAAAAGGAGAGAACAGCACAGTGACGAAGACGCGTAAAAAAGGCAATGCCATGCTTGATTAAATAGGACCAAACATGAAGTCGTTTTTGTTTAAACAAAATGTTAGAAAGACACGCAGAATAATTAGACACCGCAACGTCAATGCAATATCTTGAGAAGTTGAGACAACCATCAAGCGCAAGTCAATTTCGTTAAAGTGAAAACACTCAGACGACGAATTTTAACCGCGATCGTACGTCGGAAGGGTCAGTTCGACCGCAGTTTGGAGTACCTACAAGTTACAAATCGATAATTCTTAGATACACAGTTCGAATGCTGAGCAAACCAAGATAGACTTTGATGGCAATCAAGTCTGCGAGAAGTCGGGGCTTGCTACTCGTCGTTCGGCTTTGTTCGCTGACTCTTGAAAAGTAAACACAGTTGCATCGGAATTGAACTTTACAGAGACAACCTCAAAGTTGGAGTAATCAATTTGCGCCTTATCTCGAGATTTTAGCTCGAATGATTTTTTTTCGATACCACACATCTTAGTTTGAAAAAGGCCTTATCGACCTATTGTATTGCTGAGATTCAAAACTTTGTTTTTAAACAGTAGCTCAACTGCTAACACGATAGAAAACTAATTTCGTCAAACCTATGTAAATCTAGTTATTTATCTTAAAATACGCGACCGACAGTTAATATTGATAAAATGCAATTTCACGCAGGAACTAACGAAATATGACATCGACATGGTATGGAGTGTGTACTGCAGGGGTCGGCTCAATGTAGATCAATAATACAAGACCTAGCCTGGCGGGGAGCGGGTGATAACGCTTGAAACCTAGCGCGCGTGTCCGACAACGTATTTTGTAATCTCTGACTAAATATTTGAAACTGATAAATCATTTACAATATCGTACGTTCTGACGTTTAAACATTTAATGAGAGGTTCATAATTATACATATTTTAATTTGTACCATGTTTTATTGTAAGTTAGTTATAAAATAATGTCAAAGGGATTTTTTTGCTGTAATACTTAGGTTTAGGTTTACCGGTGGATGTCTAGTTCGGCAAAAAAATTTCAATTAGTATATATATATATTTTTTCATCAAATTTCTTTGTTTAAAAGTTACTTGTAAACTAACAAAAATTTTAATTTAAAAACTAATAGACGTGTACGTATGACCTCAAAAATACCTAATAAAAAAAATTGGTACAGCTATACGGTATTCCTTAATTTAATATCTAAAATTAAGATGCATAGCATTTAACATTATAATATTTTCATAAAAATGTTTGCGTGGTGAAGCAAATTACTTTTTTGTTTGTAGGCACTTCGATGTAGCTGACATAGTATTAAATTACAAGACTTCAACAATATCCTAGGGAATATCGTGTTGTAATAAAAATAATGAGACAGCGCCATAGGAAACCTCGAACACTTTTAAGGTTAAAGTATGAATATAATCTAGAAATGTTATTATAAAATCTAGTATTTTCGGTGAATGTAGGTATATGTATTTTTTAATTTCCCTTCCTAATTGAGATGATAAGTAGGATCTGATGTGCGTTTCTAAAAAGCTGACGTTTACAATGAAAACTGACATCTTCAATCATTATAGCAAGTCACATGGACTGAGTTGCAACTTTGCACATGTGCGTCAAGAAGAGACAGAGCATCTTTTCTTATTTTAGGAGGTTCAATGGGAATAAAAGAGAAAACTCAACTTCTGGAAAAGTCCCCATCTCTGTCTGAGTATTTAAAGCCGACAGTTGACAACCGAGTATGTTCAAACAATTTTATTTGTGATCATATATTTGTGAATTACCAAAAAAGGGATCAAAGTTTTCATTGGGCATATGTCATGCGCTTATAGTCTATAAAACCTGACCTATCAGTTTATACTTGACTTTTTCTTACCAGTTGTATCCTTATGCAATGATATTTATGCGTAAAGAAACAGTATTAAAATAAGACAACAGTATTAAAGTCATCTGATACTTTAAGACTTTATCGAAGTTCCCATGCTAGCCCTGCTGGGCTGCGAGTATGGTGTGGTCGAATAACTACACATCGCGCTACAAGAGGGCCTAAACTACTTAAAAAATGAAAGCACCGAAGAATAACAAACGATAAATTGGCTTCAAGCAAAGTACCGGAAGCCAGATTTACATATGAAACACCCGACTAATGTCGTTAAAACAAGCCCTAACTGGATCTATAATTGACAAATTGTCATATACAACTTTGACTTTGTTACGGGTTCCTTTGTGCCCTACATGGAATCAGGATACCCACACAAATTTGATCTTAAGGCTATTTAACCGACGAGAGGCGCGGGCGATATTTCCTACATATAGTTTCAGTGCTGTTGTGTGGCGGCGCGCGACCGCCGCTCCGGCGTGACAACGCGAATGTCACTCGCAGACACAACTTCCAGTAAAGAAGTTATTGTCGACTTGACAGCATGTCTAAAAAGCAAGTAACCTCGACACGCTGGGTAATACAAATGATTATAATTATCACGTGTATTGTCGCCACAAATTAAAGTCATACGCAATAAACCAGACTGTTATTCTATGTCGCTTTTCAAGGATGAAATTAAAGTTAGGAGTTCACGGAATCCCTGGCGATAAAGGGAAGGGAAAGCATATTTGTCAAACTATGGTTATGTTGTGATTACTTACAACCAGTTTTTTTTTAACGGTGACTTAAAGCGCGTATGATCTCATGTCCCCTGTTGGGTTTATACCACCAAGCGAGGGCACTCGGATTAGTATAGTCTTTTACGAAGCGCTTATCCAGGGATGGTAGGTATATTCTAAACCAACCCTGCGGGTACGTTCTGCTTAACTGAAAAGATACTTAATAATATTTTTTTTATTCCCTTTCCTATATCTGTGTAGGCAACAAAATGGTGCATAAGAGTATTATGTTTTTAATTTGTTAGTCTGTCAGTCACGAATGGTAATTCTGAAAACTCCACATAGACAGATAGACAGTTTAAAAATCGAACAAAATTGTGTCTGCACCTTAATGAAATTACTAGTACTATATAAAAAAAAACTATCATGGTATGACATTTATTTGTAAGACAATCTCTGAGTAAGCGATGGAGTTCATAGAATTATGCAGAGGCGGTTTTTCATCAAATTATCGGGATTTACGAGATATAAAATCGCAGCACATTAAAATATAGTTATTAATACCAATTTCGAAATGTTACAAAATGCACTATAGTTCAAAATGCAAGCCGACTCTTTCTCTAACTACGTAAGGTTGGAATTGGTTTGATAGCTGAGTGCAGGAGCATCGTTGTCCGGGGAACGCACCAGCCACCGAAACTCCCGGGCAATGCAACTTGGCGAAACTGCGAGTCCTACTTACGGCGGACGTGGTACGCCATGGGGTTTTAGCGGGAAAGAGTTCAACATAATATAGTTATAAATACTAATTTTGAAAGGTAACAAACTGAACTGTTGTTACACTCGACAAAGTGATGGTTGCCTCTACTTTTAACTAAATAAGGTTGATATTAGTTTGACAGTTCAATCTTTGTCTGGGAGGGCGCTCAGCTGAATCCAGGCACACCAACCGCCTGAGCTCCCGGGTAATTTCATTTGGTAATACAGCGAGCTCTACCTGTGGCGGACGAGATACATCATAGAATACTTAGTCGGCGGGAGTTTTTTTAAATTTCTTTTATTGGTGCCTAAAGCCCCGTTCATACTCAATCTCACATGATGGTAAGTGAAAATGAGGTTGAAGGTGACAGCACATGGTGTTAGGAAACACCTAGCTCTTCATAAAATATTGTCAGATCCACAAAGTAGATAGAGCTGAGTAGAGCTGCTGTAAGCAAAGATGCGCAGCTTCAATTTGGGTTGTCGTGACGTCACAGCCTCAATAGTTCAAGCTACTCCACACTAGAGGCACGCTTACTTCTGCGAAGTATGTACACGCGTAGAAATTTAAAAGAAATCCTACATTGTTTCTCGAACTTTTCTCTACTTTTATAAAGGAATTACATTGACAATCCAAATCAAATTAACTAACCACGAAGATAATTTCGTTCATAATTATTTTTTACTTATTGTTTGTATTTTAATTATTTATGTCCAAAATTTCATATTCATAAAATTTCGTTAAAAAACTAGGGCAGCCTAGTAAAGTATAGCTGAACTTTTTTGATTATCGTTTGAATATTTTAACCCTATGTTTCAACCGGTTTTTACTACTCGCTACTAGGTGACTAATGCCATCGCCTGTTTGGCTATGATTGGCCATAAACTACCGCTTACCCCTCCCGCACCCCGCCCGTAGGCTTCACTTGAGTCCCTAGAGAAAACTGGATAGGCAACTCCTCTATATATTTCCTCCGTGGCCGGAACACATCACTGAGGAGCGGTGATAGCTAGCCAGAGCGGACCCTGACGGGGTCCTGCCACCAGCCGAGGACGACTCGGATTAGTCATCTTTTACGGTATATAAGCCGACCAAACGCGGGAATACCGTAATATGAAAATAAAATAAAAAGTTTTAAATACTAACGTAATCGTTTATTAGTAGGAAGTAGAAGATGAATGAATGTATGTTTTTGTACATTGAAATTGCCTATATAGCCTGAATAACATAAGGGAAACGGCCTCTACAGGAAATAGTTAGTATATTTATATTATAAAACTGTAATGTCGTTGAATTGTATTTACCTACATTAAACCGATGATGACAAAAAAACATGATGACCTTTCATTTACAGCGGCTGGTCTTAATTAACAATTTAGATTTTCGTTAAACAAGTGCGCCCTGCAGTTTCTGCCAGTGATGTACAATAACTCAAACAGATTTTTTCTGAATAAATATTTTCACGAAACCTGTTCGAACAAAATATTCAAAGGCTAAATATAAAAATATGATGACCTATCATTTACATCGGTAGGTCAAAATTAACAATTTTAAATTTTCCTATAACAAATGCACGCTGCATCCAATTTCTACCTGTCACAGGCAGCCTCCGTCAGCAAAGTTACTTTTAAAAGAATATGTCGATACCAAAACATTCATCATTGATGGGTTTGTTATTTTGAGCGAAAAATATAAAAGCCCGTCGCAAAGTACGTACGGTAGACAAAAACAGTCCTACCGTCTCTAAATAAGTGTGCAGTACCTAAAGGGTGACCATAATGACCTTATTGCTTTAGGGATTACGTCTAAGTGGCAGTTCCTTCCAAGACAAAGCTAAGGGGTCCCTCAAAGTAGCCGCCGAGTGTCACACGCGGTTTTGTTAAGTATTATCATTATTATATCAGCCTGCGCTGACCAAATGCTCCCTTTAGTTCTGCCATCTGTTAATGCCATATATGTAAACATATTTGCCATGAGAATTAATAAACCATTTCGTTCCCAGCATAGCTTTGATTTTAAGTTTTACAACGCTGTAAGCTTTTGAGGAAGAAAGAATATCAGTTCCCTATCAGTTCCCTTGAGTGTCTCATGCCTAGTGAAAGTTCCCAGAGGCTTTTGCTTTCTAAGAGGCGCTGGGTGGTGAGTATTAAACGCGTCAGGCTCTTCGAGATGCCGCAGAATGGTTCTGGACCGTATCGACTACCCATTGCTCTTGCCCTCCTGAGTTCATCAGCGGCTTCATTGTCGTCTATACCGGAATGGCCCGGACGGAACCCATTTAATAAAACCTCTATTATAGCTTGCCAGCCTGTTTACCGTTTCATGGCTTAGGCTAAGTATTTTTTGAGATATAATAATAATATTAATAAGTTTTTATTTCGGACCCATGATCCATATTTATAGGATTTTTCCCTACTGCGTGCAGAAAATAGATAACTTTTTTTTATGCACTTTTTTTAACTATTTATTTTTGCAGATAGTTAAGAATAGATTAATCTATCTAATTAATTTGTAATTTATGAGGGATTATTGGTAATCTGTGAAAATAAAAGCTAAAACATGCAATTTTTTAAAACCCTAAAATTTATTAACTCATATGAAATGATGCTGGTATAAAAAAAAAGTATGGCAGCTTTGGTGACCTTTTTTTAAAAATAGCTACAATTTATACAGATTTGATAAAGGTAAAAAAGTATACAAAAACAACGAAACCTTTTTTACTATACCAAAACCCACTAAGTCTTAAATATCTTTATGGTTTTATTTCTTATTTTATTTCTCATAGATCTTAAGATCTATGAAAAGAATCTGGCAGGATAGAAAATGGAAAACTTTATTTTAAACCAGCCATTTAAAAAAATTACAGTTTGATGAATTCAAGTAAATAAAAAAAAACATATTTTTCTTAATTGTTCATATTGTTCAGGTATCACACATAAATAGTATTCGATTATTCTCAATTTCTGTAAATGCCCGCTGTTTTTACTGCTCGTGAATACGCAGAAATGTATTTTATTTACGGTTTGTGTGACGGAATGCTCGGGAGGCCCTAGCAGATATCGTGTGGGGTAACCAAATCGCGAACGCTATCCCGATCATCGAGTTTTTCTCCGCGTCAGTTACGCGTATTTGGAGGGTCGAATCCCTGGCGTTACCAGACGTGAAGGAAGACCTAGACAGGTGGATTAAGACCAGATAATGATGGAAATTAGACAAGATCCTTCTACTAGCATTCGCCGTGTTTCTAGACGTACGGGTATTGCTACAAGTACGGTATATAGAATATTGAAAAGAAACCGCGTGCACCCGTATCATGTCCAACGGGTGCAAGCATTGCTGCCAGCGGATTATTAACGTCGCTTAGATTTCTGTAGGGAGATGTTGTGCCGGTGCAGACAAGATCCACGGTTTTTATATTCAATTTTGTGGAGTGATAAATCTTGTTTTAAGAGAATGGGCGTCTTTAACATGCAAAACCTCCATGGATGGGCCGTTGAAAACCCCCGTGCAGTAAGGGAAGACCGGTTTCAGCACCAGTTTGGAGTTAATTTATGAGCTAGTATACTAAACAGACAAATCATTGGTCCATTTGAACTTCCACCACGACTGAATGGAGCTCATTATTATTTTTTTTAAGGCAAGAACTTGGTACCTTATTAAACGATGTACCAGAAGACGTTCGCAATAGGATGTGGCTACAGCATGATGGTGCACCCGCTCACTATTCACGGCAAGTAAGAAATCACTTAAACGAGTCGTACCCGAACCGATGGATAGGACATGGTGGAACAATTGCATGGCCACCACGCTCGCCGGATTTAAATTCACTTGATCATTTCTGTGAAGCTATTTTAAAGAAGCTGTGTATGAAACAATAAACGATAATGAGAAAAAGTTACGTGAAAAATTGAACTATGTAGCTGAGTTGGTAAAAAATAACGGAGTGGCTCTTAGAAGACTGAAAAGAAATTTCTTAAGGTGATGCTGGCTATGTGTACGAGCAAGAGGTAGACACTCAGAGTATTTAATGTAATAAAATAAGGCTTAGTAAATGTTAAAAGCTTGATTACTTTACTACTTTTATTTTATTTTAACTCGACAATTAGGTCTCTGATCCATGTCTGAGTAATGATAAAAAAACATTTTAAATATTTTTTGTAAATTGTTATTTGGTTGTCATACATTTTTTTTACAGCAGCTTAGTTTAAAGATCAAGATTGAAATTCTTGAATAAAAAAAATGTACTCGATTTCACTGTAATTTTTTGTTTCATATAAATATTCTTTATTAATATTGAATAAAAAGAATGATCTTACCTATCTTACGAAATAAAAAGTTGGAAAAAATGCATGAAAAAAAATTATGACACATTTTGTATACGCAGGAGGTGAAAATTTACAAAATATTTAAAATCGGTATATCTCAAAAACTACTTAGCATAGGAAAAAAAATTTGGTGTTTCGGATTCCAGACAACCTCTTGTATCTCCAGTTTTCCGTTGTTCCAATATTTACGGGACACCCTGTATTATTATTATTTTTGAGTTTTTCTACATGAGTATGGAAAAAATAATGGATTGCGCACCCTTTACACCCTTACCCCTACCCCTATACGCCCACGATGTTGTTTTGCACTCTTTAAGAAGTTACGTAGGTAGTTACCTACGTCACTAATCTAATTTCTCGCAAACAATGGAATATTTTTGGTTTTCTTCCCAAATCAGCCGTCTGTCTCTGGATAAACATTAAGGATTAGGTACTTGTTTTTATCAAGGTATATAAGGTTTATTTCCACTCTTGTAATTAAGCTAATAAAACAGAATTTTCCGTCGTGAAATTTAATTGAAGAAAATGTAGTACAGTATTTCCAGTGTAAGCGCGCACGGGAGGAAATTTCGTTTTCAAGTGCTCCCAAAAAGTGGAGTTATTCATATAATGTTAGAGAATGTGGTATTAAGGTACGCGCACACTATGCCGGGTCACATCGCATCGCGCTAATCTCAGAAACTACAATAGGGATTTGAAAAATTCTTTTTGCATTTGATAGCCCAACTCTTGAGGAAGGTTAAAGGCTATATTTAATCCCGAAATTCCCACGGGATCAAAAGTGACGCGGGTAAAACCGCGCGCAGTGGCTAGTTTCATATAAAATGTATAAGAATTACGCAGGCAGATTATTGCGCTGCTATGCGTCCCAGCATAGTGTGCGCGTACCTTAAGAATTGTATTCTGGCTTTTTATAAAAAAATGTAATAAATGATTATCATATAAATAATTAGTAAGTAGTTGTGTATAGTGAATTACAATATGATATAACAAATTCTTAACAACATCCGGGCGATACCGCGCAGTTAACAAAAGGGCAGGAGTTATGTAGTAACTTTTGTAACATACCAAAGTATTAACATGTCATAACAAAATGTCACACAGTGTTATAAAATGTTATCTGGTTAAGTTACACAATGTTTATAGGTTAATAATTACTGTCATAACAAATAAAAATATATATAGTTGCTCCTGCGCCCCTGACTGTCGCTGCCATTTTTTGTTCTTTTTCTCTTTCTATCCCCCTATGGCCGACGTCAGCGACAACGCAATAACTTAACATGCTATGATTTTGCATTTTCCTTTGAACAACTCAATCAATTCGCATGCATCTCCATGAAATTTTCATTTTGATTAATCAATTAGTTTTCGTAAGAATTTGTAAAGTATAGATAGATGAAAACTACTTCCCAACTGTAATTATTTTCATATTGTTTACAATAGAAACCATATTTTGGTTGATATATTATTAAATATAGAAACGGTTGTGGCGAAAATGTCACTATTTATATTATATACTCTACGTAAATATTTGTTATAGTTTACTCTCGAATAGAAGAGATGTGATGTTTCTCTGTACAGTTTCGGTTAATGTCAGTTTGCTTTGTTATTCGATAATTTCAATGAATTAATACAACATATTTTCTTTTAAACCAGGAACGTCGTTTGATTATAAAGCAAGAACACGCAATAACCGTTGTTCCCGCACGGTGTTTGTAAATATAAATAAATATTTTTGCCATAGACTTAATTCTTTATTTCAAACCATTTAGACAGCCTACAAATGTTGCTTTAATCACATCTATAGTTGTGAATTAAAAACAGCAAAAATATATTTGCAGAATAAAGAGTAGTCAAGGTATAAAGCATTAAACGATGATATACCTAATCAAAATTAAAATAATTTTCAAAATCTTAACGGCTGACCTGATTATCCCGATCATCACAAACTTAATCCCTTTATAAAAATGGATAAGAGATTATTATCTATATCGTTTAGGTTTAATCCAATTAGTCATCCGTTTATATTTTTATATAAATCGAAGTAATAACCTAACTACTATTATTTATTTTTCTATATCTTTAGTATTGTATGTGTATCCATAAATGAGCGAGTAATTTATCAGAGTACCCTGCACCACCTAGTTACCCTATAGTTATTCTTGTCCAATATTGCACTCTTCTTGTTCTTTTATTATTCATGTTTTATTTCTCTAGGCGGTTTGCAATGAAGAGGTTTTATAATAAAGAGGTTTGCGATAAAGAGGTTCGTTATAAAGACATTTTCATTGTTTTGTACTAACCTTTAGATAGCACCAGCCGCATCTCGTGTACTCAGAGGTATACTTTGTAGGGAAGGCTGCGGTCAGGTGTTCAGCTATCTTCTGCGCCCAGTTCCTGCGCTCCGGAGCGCTAGTACAGCTGAAGAGGACCTTCCGAGGAGTACTCTTGATGCCCGTTGATAAGGTCAGCTCGAAGCAGTATGAGTTGCTCGTTGTACTGCACAAAGAAACGCATAAAATTACCATTTTTAATAAATCGATGATAAAAATATACAGGATTGATTTGTAGTCACCAGCCAAATTTAAATATTAGTTTCTTTGATACGATATAAACGTACCTGCCTTTTTATTTTAGCGCCATTCAGTACAAAAAAGTAGAAATATGGAACCACAAACTTTAAAAAAAATAGTCGCAGTTGATGAACATACCTACTACGAAGCGGCATTTCATTGTTGTCGTAGTACTACAAGATGTGTTGTAGTAGCGCGTAGTTGCCTTTATTTTAATGGTAATTTAGAGTGACCATGGTTAGCTTATATATGTTAGCGGATATATTTATTTGTTTGTAAAAAAACATATTACGTTTTTTTGCAAAAATCGTTTCTATAAATGATACTTATTGTGTAATAAAAATTTGGCCGGTGACTACAAATCAACCCTGTATATTTCGAATAGTCACACCACATTGTCCAGCACGAATTACGTTTCTTTAAGAACCTGTGCTACCAATGGTTATTAGAAAATGGATAAATTTAAAGAATCATATAAACATGCATGACTTGTCTAATATCTGTATTCATCGCACATGATCATTTTGGCATAGATGGTAATGAAATTTACCACTACACCAGCCGACTGTCCATTAAGTAACCCTTGTAAATAAAAAGTCTATAGTACTCCCTATCTACCTATGGTAAAAGGTTATCTGTACTCCCCATGTATATTTCTATGCCTATATAATAAAGTTGAAGAGAAAAAGTAGTTGTATTTAAAGTTGAGGTGTTAGTTTGCTTGTTTCTTGGAAAAACCTAATCTCAAAAACTCTCTTTTGAAAAAGTCTTATGTAATTTTAAAGACAAGCTCTTGGGGAATTGTATTCAAATTGGAATTGCAAAAATTGGAATTGCATCAAAAGTGAAGACGCGCTAATAATGTGGGATTAATAAAAATAGAGGTATTTCCATTGCATTTCAAGTTGTACGTTTTACAAAAAAATAGTTTGTTCAAAAATTACCCAGCTTAAACCGGGCGTACTTGTTAGATTCATACCTACACAATATTTGCAACATAAACATCAAACATATCTAGCTCTGTGGCTATGGTCATCGGCTGATTGGACGTAAGCCTAGGGGCGATGCGAAAAGCTAAATCACAGCATGCAAAGTGCTTCGATAATGGACGTCGAGCTTAAGGCTGTTTAAATCCACGGAACTGACAGGAGCCAGAAGCTTCTCGGACCTAAGTACAGTAGGTATGGCAAATGTATTTACTGGGAAGTTCAATTATTGTAACAACCAATCAGGGGGCCTAGACAAATTCCCTTTTCCGCAGGCGTTAAGGAATGAGGAAACACAAAAATATATGAAAGTGACGTATGGTGAAGCTAAGCCAAGTGACAGCTGCTATAAAAGCCACTTGTCATTTTGTGCGGAATACCTACAACTTTATCGTTAGCGTTTCGTTAGCGTGACGGCAAAACACAATTCCATACATATGGCAGACAATTGCCACTTTTGACAACGGTTAACGCTTTTTTATCCTTTCTGTTAAACGCTATAATAGCGTGACCTCAGACCCTGCTGCTTGAGCTGAGATTCTTTAGTCATTGGCTAAA
This sequence comes from Stenoptilia bipunctidactyla, assembly GCA_944452665.1. NCBI lineage: Eukaryota > Metazoa > Arthropoda > Insecta > Lepidoptera > Pterophoridae > Stenoptilia > Stenoptilia bipunctidactyla. The sequence continues at coordinate 38,347,093 of OX101721.1, forward strand.
ACAGGTTTCTTAGTTATTTTTAAGACTAAAAATAAGTTATTAAAATGCATACGTTGAGATTTATGTGGGCTGCTAATAATGAAGAAGCGTTGCAAAGACGTAGAGCCAGGATCAATCGTCGAAATATGGAACAAATCGCGTCAATGCCGCAATTGGAATTTATTCACCGATTTAAGCTTGACTATCAAAGTTTTAGGCGTCTTTGTGATGAACTTCGCCGACAAACTTCATTAAAAGGCACCAATGAAATAAGTTTGGGAATAAAGGTAATATTACTGCTATTGCTTTGATTCTTTGGCTGTCTTACTGTAAAATATTAACCTCTACCTAAACACAATAAAAAAATACCTAGGTACCTGTTTCAGGTTCTGTGCACTCTCAGCTTTTTAGCTACTGGTTCGTATCAACGCATTGTTGGGCTCAGTCAACAATTAGTTCAAAGGACTACAAGTAGGTGCATACATCAAGTGGTAGAGGCACTTAATCGCCCGAATATTGTCAAAAAATGGATTAGGTTCCCATCATCCCCACAGGACAGGAACGAGCAAGAATCCGACTTGAGTAGGTTTACTTATGCATTGTCAAGAATAATTTGCAGTTTAAGTCATGACTGCAATATTACTTAGGGTACTAACTTAATCAATTAAAATATAAATCTTAATAATTGCAGATTTCACAGAAGATTTCGACTCCCTGGCACAATTGGATTACAAACTTGCGCGCGATACAACTGTTGAAACTTGCTTGACACATAATTTGACAATTGCCTCACAGTCAATCACCCTTCAACCGCAGAGTTTTCCGCAAGATGTGCGGAAAGCGCGTTTTCCGTATCGTATGGCACTTGTCTGCCATTTCTGCTAACACTAAAGCGTGACGTGAGCGTGACGTTAAACGGAAAACGACACGCTTGGATTTTGTCTAGGCCTCCTGGACGCTTTAAGCCTTACGAATATCAGGGTTGAACCGACTGCAACTAGGGATGTTAAAAAGGGTTACTAAATTTTTATGTGTTTAATTAAATGAATTTGAGTTAAGCTGATGAGATCAAGACTTTACTTGAAATAAAACCGATCGATGTGAAGAGTTACTCAGAACGGCTGACATAGAAGCTATCTAGAGATTTTTTAAAAGAAGTAGGCAAGTAATGATATGATTTTAGGAAAAAAAGGATTTTTTTTCTACGTATCAAAAAAGAATATAATGTAAAATAGAAAATTGTATTTCTTAATTTTTTCCTACCTTGCGTACCGGTTGTAATCGTAAAATGTGTACAAGCGATTATTCCATCACCGAAAAAGAATGTAGGACAAATATTTAAAAAATACCTATCAAAAATTCTTGAACTAATGACGACATTTTTTTTTAATAAAACGATAATCATCCTATATGTTATCACGAATTTTTCCCGCAACTTTGAACGTGCATAAACATAACAGTCTTATTTTTCCCGACCCCGTGGGAATTCCTTTCATAACACAATCAGACCTTGAAGAACCTTTATTCCAAGTATCACATCCGTGCAATTAAGGAAAAAGATTTTTTCATACAAACCAAAAATCTTATATTTCCCGTTCCCGTGGCAATATTGGGAATTTCTTAAACAAAAAAACCAGTCACTCTTTACAGAAACCTTTATGCTAAGTATCATATCCGTGCACTCAAGAAATAAGATTTTTCATACAAACTAAAAAGTCCAATAATTCCCGTTCCCGTGGAAATTTCTTGAATTCCTTCCTTAGTGCTCCACCACAACCTCTAAGGATTGTATGTTCTGAATTTCAGCTCTTTACAACCAGTAGTTATGGCTGTGCTTTGTCTGTCACGATTACGATTACACCCTGTATATCAAGAAACCTAGTATAAAGAGGTACAGTATGTAGTTTTACTAATATAACTATGATAAAATGCATAAAGTTATAACCTTTTCCAAAATGTATAGCGCGTTCGAAAAAAAAAACACACCAATTCTTAGGTTTATTAAATCAGTATATATTCAACAACTTTTAAATCATTTTAGTGGCTCAAGCATCCAATAAATTATAAACGTACAATAAGAAAAGATTAATACAGATGATTTCACTTCGGAAAAACATACCTACTTGGAAGCAAGTGCTCAGATCAATATATTTATTTTCATAAATAGAAATAGCTATTTTCGAGTGGGCATTTGTGAGTAAATATTTAATAAATATGTAATTCTTTGCCGTTTCATAAATAGAATTACCTACCTAATTTCTAGTAGGCGTTTTACAAATATTTGATGTAAATACCTTTAACTTTAAGTCAAGTAATAGTAGTTAGTGTAATTAGAAAGTTATATTTTGCAATCATGACAGCTTTTGGTATATTTTTCATGGAATTTTTAAGTCACAAGAAAATATAACGGAATCCCCTAAAGTAAGCCACGTCTAAGGTTTATAGTGTATGGGTAAAGAGAGCGACTCAAATATACAAATTGCACGATCAGAGCAGTTCGATAGAGAACTCTAATTTACGGGATTCACAAAGTTTTTGAAAGCGAAAATTTAGCGTCTTAATGACAGACAGGAACACTGTGTTAATTCCTTTGGAGGATAAAAAATTCGGTATTGATTTTTTTTTTGCAACTTTGCTATAAAATGTTAATTATTTTATCTGATTGGATAGCCAGAGAGTATTCGATAGCGCCTTTATGAAAAAAAAAAAGTTTTTTTGTAAAACTGCCTTTTATATTTTATTAAATGTCCTGTAGCTTATGTTTGGAATAGTGATGTGCCTGGTAGAAATATTTCCACTGCCAGCAATATTTCCACTGCCGGCATAATTCCAATTTTGCCGGCATCAATATTGCCCTGGTTCCTATTAAATAAATATCAATATATTTTATTATTACGAAGTCAAATAATCGTTTAAGTTTCATTTCTGAAGTATATCTATCGTAAAAAGTATACAATTTGTAGTTTTTATAAAGATTTGTAAAGAATAACCCCTTTTATTTCAATTTTATAGATTTAAAATCGATGTTTTCAGGTACAAAATTATTAGAAATGTTTCGAATTAATACCGTTTAATACCCTTATACTCATTAATGTGGGGAGCATTGCCGTATGCTTAGCAAGTTTGGCAATGTTCCCAGTATTTTTCCGGCAATATTGCTGGCAACATTGGAAATTCCTTCGGAAAAAATAATACTTTATAGTAAACAATTATTGCTTTTTTAGCCTTAAAATACGATTTTTAAGTAATGTCACCAGTTTCTGTACTTATTTTGACTATTATTAAGCAACATTCCCCAATATTTCCACTTCAGGCAATATTGCCGGCAACGGCACATCTCTAGTTTGGGATGACATTGATTTTTTTATTATTGTCTATTTATAATAAATTAAACATTTGTCCAAAACTGGAAAGAGAATTGAATTCGGGTCAATAGATTTTTTGCAATCGATGTTTGAAGGATTAAAACTGGATTTTCAGAAATAAAATAAAAATACAAATATTTTAAAATTGCTACCCTTTTGGGTTACATGATTTGGGCTCAAATTATCAGAAATGACCTTCCTTATGTCACCTTAAAAGATTTCAGTATAATTACGAATAACCTTGTATACTAAACTGTTTTCTTACCCTTAAACTTGCCTTAAACAATATAAACTAATGTGTTTACATTGCAATCGAGTCATATTTGGCAAAGACCACATGAAATTTCCAACAAACTACTCGTTAATCTTGAATAGATTTATCAGCGTTTAAGAACTCTGTTTCAAATCTAAAATGAAACAGAAACTGGTTGGCAAGATAATTAGAGCTAATGAGAACCATGCGGAATGTCCACTATAATTGCCTTAAAATACCCGCGTATTACATGAAATTTCAGAGTCAGTCACCAATTCTAATCATCTAGAATTGGTACTAGTGGAGCAGGTAGCTGTCGCTAGCATTTGTTATATTAGTATAGATTTACTGTCGAATTCATAGAGAATTTGTCCACGTTAAAACAGCGTTACAGAGGGTTTACAAAGCACAACCAAAAAAAGGTGATTCATAGACGATAAATGACATTGTAAACATACTATAACGGCTTTCTAAACATGTCAAATTTACAATCAGGATGAGGCTTCTTTAAGCCCATTTTACCGGCCGAGTCTACCCGAAGGTTAACGAATATTAACGAGTTATTGAAATTGATAATTTGAGTTTCACAGTTTTACTCTTCGTCTTCCTTCCTAGTTCCCTGTGATTATTTTTTTCGTCGCGTCAATTTGTGGTCAGTGATGGATGGAAGTCGTCGTGGCGCCGTGGTTACTGTGTGTATCATACGATATCACAGGTTAAGCAACATTCGGCGCGGTCGGTACTTTGATGGGTGACAGCCGACCATTCATATTACTCACGACGACTTCCGTGCTTCGGAGGGCACGTTAAACAGTCGGTACCGGGTGCTGTATACTTGTATACAGTAGTCGTTAGGGTTTGTCAGAAGCCATCTAGGCGCCCTAAAAAATTCTGGCATCCACCACCCAGCACTGGGCCAGCTTGGTGGATCATGGCCTATACCTTCTCTGCACCCAGGGGAGAGACTCATGCCCTGCAGTGGGCTCATTACAAAGAGTTGTGATGATGATGATGATGATGGATGTGATGAACAATTTGATTAACATACAGCTGATAGCTCGTATTGATGCAAATAGAGTGCGACGTAGGAGAAAGGAGTACCGACGAAGAAAAGACCCTTTTACTCTAGACGATATTGAATTTAAAAAGAGATATCGCTTTAATAAAGATACTGTACGGCGTATTACCGATTTGGTTCGTAATGAAATTACGCGATGTCCAAGAGGGTTTGCAGTATCCCCTGAGCTACAGGTGCTGACAGCGTTGCGGTGCTGGGCGAGAAATGAGGTTAGTACAGGGAGTGTGTTTCCATCTGAGTGCGGTGAGAGGATGTGAAGATGAGTCTGATGTAATTATATTGACCATTTCTGGCTCTTTATTTTCCTTGCCTCACAAAAGAAAATCTCACTATAAGGCGATAGGTATTACAAAGACGATATCTCTTGTGAAGCAAAGCCATGTACACCCTGTACAGAGTTCATATTTTATTGTAATACTTGTACGTATTTCACCCACAATAACAATATTTTATTTCAATAATTTCAGGTTCAGGATGACAATGGTGAGCTTCATGGCATAAGCCAAGCTACTGTATGCCGCATTTGCGCTAGAGTAGCAAGAGCTCTTGCCCGATTAAGTAAAGAGTTCATTTTCATGCCCAACACTGTGCAGGAGCAAGAACAGGTGATGAGGGAGTTCCGAGCAATCAGGAACTTCCCAAATGTAATCGGGGCAATAGATTGCACACACATCCGCATTAAAAAAACTGGTGGTATTTTTCCAAGAATAGTCGGGAGTCGGGGCACAGAAAATTTAAATAAACGAAGGCACTGAACACGGCGATAAATCTATTATAATTTGTGACGAAACTGACGAAAACAAAAATAAGTAATGAAATGAAATGTCTGTATCGACCTGTCAAATGCCAATTATAACTGCAAGTAAATGAAATATCCATAGCCCTAGGGCAAAAAAAACACAATTTTATCTCTGGTGCAATGAAATGCGACGTATCCGCTCATGCGTAATGTAATCCGTATAATAACAGTGTATTAGTTGAAATAGGATTTTCAGATGTCTATGAATCACCTTCACTTACAACACACTATAAACCTTAAAGAGTGTTGTAGCTAAAATGCACTTTAAATGCTTTTTAACTATTTTCTATGAATTTGACTGTTATCGTGTTACGCAACTTTTTGAAGTGGATCAAGCATCGGATTGTAAATATACATGAGTCTTACCGGTGAGTTCACCACATAAAAGCACACCACTTCAGGCAAGTCTTCAAATCGATAACTTTTCTGTTTTTTTATGAATATGTATATATATTCGTTTACCAGTGGGGTTTTCTATTCTGAGAAATAACTGTAATTGACTTGTATAATATTAATTGAGTAGTAGCTAATTAAACAGAGGACATATCGAGACATATTGCGTATATTTCCTATGAATTTTCCAAAATACTAATCATAGAAAGATTAATAAGCGTTTAACCTAAAATGAAACCAAAGTAAGCTTTATAATTAGCACTACTTAATAAGAACCGTGTTGTCAATAAATTGTGGAAGAGCCCCTGTAATCTCCTTAGGAAAAAGTAGGTACATAAATGATGACGTATGACACGAAATGCCAATTAATCGAAATTATGGATTACTGGACATTATTAGCTATTCGGCACTGTTCCGCTTGGGTTTTTAACCGACTTCGCTACCAAAAACCCTGATAACTAAAATAAGAATGAACGTAAGAAAATATGTATTTCTAAATAATAATTTAGGTATTTGTTACATTATTGGAGTTTAAGAAAGTTTGCTTATATTTTTTTTTATATTATATAGCCTATGTTCACCGGGGATAGTATAGCTTCCCAACAGTGAAGTACATTTTCTCATCGAGTCTTTTTTTTTCTTTTTAATAAAGAATATATAGACTTTATAAAACGGAATAATTTTTCGTCAGCAAAAACTTTTATTGCTTTTGCACAAATAAAATGATCACGACGACAACGGCGGCGTATCTAGCATAAAATGCAAAAGGATGTAGGTTTTAGGAGAATATTTTTTAGGTAGTTTTACGGTGAAGCATTTTGTCCTGTATGTCTGTATGTGGGTATGGATGTCCATCTGTTCCCTCATAACTTCTAAACTAGTAATCATAATTGGACAAATGAAGTGTGAAGGCTCTAGATTGTTCGCTGGTTATGGCTACATGACGTCACGTTAAACTGACTACAGCGCCCTCTAGGGGACTTAAATAATGTACTGTGTGTACATGAATAATTAAATAAATAAAGAAATCGTTTATTACAACTGAAATATTAATGTATTTTTATACGTCGTACTGATAGAAATATGTTTAAAGAATAGCCATGATCGTATAATATTTCAGCGGAGACTATTAAAGCGTGTTTTTAATAGCCGGGTTTTAGTTTTGAACTTTATTTTTATATCATAATATTTATTATTGTATAACTATATGTGGAGCTGTTATAGTTTACATTTGAACTTATGAATTCTCTCACAACATTCAATATCTTGTGGGATTGTATTCAATACAGGGCACAATGCGACATGAGAATCTTTAAAAAAATATTGAATACTTGAAACATGGGCACTGTCTGAAATTCATCCTTTTTTAATCAACGAAAAAAGGTGAATTCCTTTTCAATTTCTCATTGCTTTTTTGAATTTTTATTACGCAATTACTTCGTCAATTGAAATCGATTTTGATAATTTATTTGGTAGAAGATACTTATGAAGTGGTTTCATCAAAATCGATAAAGGGATTCTGGAAAAATACTTGTTTTTAAAATTAAAAATATCAATTTTTACTATACTATGTTTTTGTTTGTGGCTCCCTTTAGCCAATCTGACTGAAACAAACTGTAATGGCTTGAAAATTTTGGTTTGACTTGAAGAGTTTTTTATAAATACTTTGCAAAAATGTATTGTGATTCAATCTCACGTTTGTAATGATTCCGGTACAGTTAAGAAGCGTCAGGCTGCAAACTGGACGGCAGCGACAGCTCTGGGCCGTTCTCTCTGATACTTTCTATCGTGTCACGGAAATCGCTGCCCGCGCCGCTGTCGCTCTTACTGTCGCTGTCGCTGCCGTCCAGTTTGCAGCATACGATGCCTTTATTTTATAGATACTTAGCATACATACTTAACATTTTTAAACTGACCAAATCTTCTAATTGATTCTATAAAGAATTTGCTTTTAAGGATAGGTGACTTGTGCCCACGACGTCTGCAAAGACACCGACCGAAACGTAGATTTGAAATACAAAATTTAAGTAAGAGAGTTTAAAAATTAAATGCTCTATTATTTTCAGATTAATTAATTTTACTTACCTGTGTATTTGAGCTAAATCGAAATACGAGTCCCCAATAAATTTCATATGAACAAAATCTGAAATCATCAATTAATATGTTCTGATGATAGTGTGTAATGTAAAAGGATATTTTGTAATAATGACGAGGGGAGCAAATAGGGGAATGAATAGAGAATGAATGTGTTTAATTTTGGACGAAATAAATACGTTCTTTCAAAAGGTGATTCAAAATGAAATTTGAATTCAACTTTTCGATTTTAAAGTTCATTTTTTTCGCAAATTATAACCCTGGTATTTAATGAGTATGTATGGAAAATTGGATTTTTTGGATAAAACAAGTATCTGCTTCAAAGAGTTTTCTTTCAAACTAACCAGTGTACATTTCCTTTAGGTTGCCGCTTCTATTTAACGCTGTTTCCTATAGCTCCATCTGTATAAATTATTATATCTACCAGTATGCAGTCATATATTATCATTTAAGCTATGCTTACCTTTGTGCTAAATTTAATCTCAATCTGTAAGGCCGTTTTAGATTAATAAACATCTATTCATCATTCCTATCAAACATTCAAACATTCAACAAAATTCATTTATAATACGATCCTGTGGCTTAATAAATGAGGCGGTTCTAAGGCTCGTATTAATAAATCAAACTCAAATCTGGGAGCGGTCTTAAGTCAATACTTGTGTTACGCGCCATATTTATAAACCAATGTTAAGTACGGCCTTCGGAACGGCGTATCATCTGAGTACCGCCTGTATTAATAAACAATACTCAGCACTTAGGAACACTGCTCAGATGTATACCAAGTACGGATTTTCTGAGTGAGGTCTGTAGGTGACTTAAGATCATTTCTGACTTTGAATTCTGTGCCATCTGTCATATCGACGAGTGTGTTTGAAAATGCAATCTGCAAATATTACAGACGAAGGAAATAATTACGACATAATTGATCAATACGACGATATTTTATGCAGAAAATCTTTTCGAAGTGCCTGCCGATTCTTTTCAAAAAAGATACCGCTTCTACCAAGACTCTGTAGTTTACATAATATCACTTGTTAAAAAGTGACTTTTGTTTTGTTTTGAAGATTTTAAACTTTGACATTTGTGACGTTCCGTTACATCTAGTCGGTAGAAAAAAAACTCTTTTCACTGCTTTTTTTGATATAATTGCCGAGATTTATGCTTGATATAAATAAACTATGAAGTAAGTAGTTATTGTTGTAGTAACTATTTGTTTCTATAGCAATACTTTTGCATTTTATCATGCAGTCATATAAAGATTGTATTGTACGATATTTCTTTTACAGCGTTAAACGGAACGTAAAATTCAATCGGTCGATCATTCAACCCAAGTTGGCATTTATAGGAGGGCCAGAATCAAAGAGCGATATCAGTTGATACACCCTCAATATACATCTATTAATACAGAGCGATTTTGAGATGCTTACCATAGCTTAAGTGTGGATCAAGTGATACCGCCCTTAAGCTATGTATTGAGTTTGATCTATTAATCCGGGCCTAAGAGTCGACAACCTAGATGTTTTTTGTGACAGTATCCCGAGTGTAAGAGCGGCACTTTCTAAAGATTTCTTTTTGTCTAAATAGCTAATTTTCTTTTTTGTTTTTCTTTTCTCTTTCTTATTTTATATTAAAATTTGTAACGATGTATATTTATCTTATTTAATTTTAATTTTTAAGCTTGATTTAATTTTAATTTTGAGTTGTCTTTCATTGTGTTTGTTTTCCTGTTAATTTAATCTTGTAAAAATATTGTAAACATAGATATAATTTTTATTTTGTATATAAACTTTAATCTTAATTTTTGTCTTAGTATGTATATATTTTATCTAAGTAATTTTGAAGTTCTAATTTTGTATTGTTTTTCATTGGTTATATTGTAAAATTATATTCGTGAAAACTCTTAAATGGCCATCGTTCATTGTAATTATAGTTAATTTTGTACTTAGCTGTAAGTTTTCCTGCAATAAATAAATAAATAAACTTCTACATTTCGAGTATTAAAATAAAGTAGATTATATAGGGTGACTGGTACCAAACCCGCCATAGCAAATTAGCATATAGAGGAGGTCATTTGCTAATTATTGGACCTTACTTTCCCTAACTAAAGTTTTATACTTTAGGAGATATGTCAATTTTTATACATTATTGAGATTTTTCCAAAATTTGACCTTAAAGCATTCGTAACTTTATTTTTCGTCATTAGTTTAGAGTTTTTTTATTATTTCTTGGTAGTCATTAACATTTGTGAATAAAATACGTCGGAACTTCCCTCAAACTAGGGTTAAAAAATAAGACGCTTATGCTTTTAAAAAAAATCAATAAAGAAAAATTACTTTGCGATCAAATTCAACCGGAAATAATAAAAAAACTACGGCGTTTTAATAATTTATGCTACTCTAAATTAGTTCTCTAGTTTGTCACCTTACCAACGGTACTAAATTTGCAACGGAAAGTTTGATTCGCTAAACATCGGTAGGATTTTCAGGTCAACCAGTCATTTTGATCAAAAATAGTGAAGGTCCCAACGACAGGATAAAGCTAATTTAGCAAAGTAGTTTTTGCAAATTTATGAGTAGGTATTAGATAATAGAAATTGAGTGCTTAGTGTACTTAATTTTTTTTTTTACTTTTACCATGTAAAGCAAGAAATCAGGAAAAGATATCGAGCATCAAAAGAAAAATTTAAATAGAGTTGAAACTAAAAATTCTGCTCGAATTGCTGCCCGCAATTTCTGATACATGCCCGATATCTTTTCCTAATTTCTGTGGTGGTAAGACTGAGCCTAATTTCTTCTTTCATAACAGAAAACGCATTATTAATTTTTTGAATTAACTCATCTTTTGTAGTTACTTCTTCATTGTAGACCAACTCTTTTCATTTGCAATGACAGTTTCAATGACTTTTAGACGTCAAATGAAAAAGATGAGGTCGGACCCATCTCTATGACATTTAAGTTGTTGTCATATATGCTTTTCCTTTCCGTTTCGTGTGCTTTCACAAATAGTTGAGTAGACACAGGTATAAATAAATAAGACATTTCGTTTTAAAATGCCGGGATACACAAGGGAAGAATACGCCGACATGCTGCTGGCGTATGGTGCTGCACACAGTAACGCCCGCAAAGCGCGGCGAATTTACCAGGAGCGATATCCAAATAGACGCTTACCTGACCGTGACACATTTCCTACCACATATCGTCGGTTTAGAGAAACGGGTAACTTGAACGTCAGGGTACCCCAAGCAGCTGTGCGACAATTACCTGTTGAAATTGATCAGCAGATTTTGGCAGCTTTTGAAGAAGATCCCACGACTAGCACCAGAGTGGTAGCTGCCGCTTTGGGCGTCAGCCAGTGGAAAGTCTGGTCAGTGATGCATGGGGACCATCAACACCCGTATCATTACACGCCAGTTCAAGGTAATTTTGAGTTTATTTATGTACCTACTTACACTAAAGCGACCAGTGTTATCTTTAGAATTAAAGAAATTATTAATATTACGACGAGCTTCGATGTAACATAATCCAAATCAAATTTTGTCTTTAGAATAACATTTACGTAAATAATTAACAAATGGAGTGTTGGCAGGGCTTGAAAATGGCGACTACGAAAGGAGGTTGAATTTCTGTCGCCTCGTTCTTCACACCGATGTCGACGACCCAACATTTCTGGAGCGTATCCTTTGGACCGACGAGTCACAGTTCACCCGAGAAGGCATCACCAATTTCCACAATCTGCACCACTGGTCCCATGATAACCCCCATAAAAAGAGGGTTACATCGGTCCAGCGGAAATTTTCTGTTAATGTGTGGGCCTGCGTTATTGGTCGTAATATCTTTGGACCCTATTTCCTACCAGACATTTTAAATGGGGGAATTAAGGGACGTCTTGCCTGATCTGCTGTTGGATGGAATAACCGACGACACGCCCATTGTGTTTCAACACGATGGGTGCCCGGCGCATTTCAGGCTGGACGTCCGAGAACTTTTAAATAGTTCATTCCCCGATTCATGGATCGGTAGAGGTGGGCCAATTGAATGGCCAGCTCGGTCGCCAGACTTGACACCTCTCGATTTCTACGTTTGGGGCCGGGCCAAAGAGTTGGTCTACAATGAAGAAGTAACCACAAAAGATGAGTTAATTCAAAAAATTAATAATGCATTTTCTGTTATGAAACAAGAAATTAGACTCAGTCTTACCACCACGGAAATTAGGAAAAGATATCGGGCATATATCAGAAATCGCGGGCAGCAATTCGAGCAGAATTTTTAGTTTTAACTCTATTTAAATTTTTCTTTTGATGCTCGATATCTTTTCCTGATTTCTCGCTTTACATGGTAAAAGTTAAAAAAAAAATTAAGTACACTAAGCACTCAATTTCTATTATCTAATACCTACTCATAAATTTGCAAAAACTACTTTGCTAAATTAGCTTTATCCTGTCGTTGGGACCTTCACTATTTTTGATCAAAATGACTGGTTGACCTGAAAATCCTACCGATGTTTAGCGAATCAAACTTTCCGTTGCAAATTTAGTACCGTTGGTAAGGTGACAAACTAGAGAACTAATTTAGAGTAGCATAAATTATTAAAACGCCGTAGTTTTTTTATTATTTCCGGTTGAATTTGATCGCAAAGTAATTTTTCTTTATTGATTTTTTTTAAAAGCATAAGCGTCTTATTTTTTAACCCTAGTTTGAGGGAAGTTCCGACGTATTTTATTCACAAATGTTAATGACTACCAAGAAATAATAAAAAAACTCTAAACTAATGACGAAAAATAAAGTTACGAATGCTTTAAGGTCAAATTTTGGAAAAATCTCAATAATGTATAAAAATTGACATATCTCCTAAAGTATAAAACTTTAGTTAGGGAAAGTAAGGTCCAATAATTAGCAAATGACCTCCTCTATATGCTAATTTGCTATGGCGGGTTTGGTACCAGTCACCCTGTATATTGAATACCTTGAGCCTGAATTATATTTAGTGAAACTGACACACCCGATCTTTAATAATGATTTCAAAAGTAATCCATCTAATAATCTGACTACTTACATAATATTATTATCTTTGTCATGTCAAAATGACCACCAAATTAATAAAACTTCACTTAAAATGAAAATAACTAGGTTTAGAAAGTGAAATAACATCCGAAGAGAATTTAAGGATATTCTTCCTTAAAATGCAACCAAAAATTAATAGAAACCTCAGCAGAATTTCAGCTAGCTACGCTGTTTTTATTTGAAAGATTAACGAATTAAGTAAACTTGGCCAAGTGAAGAATCAAATTGTCATATTGTATAAAAGAAATCTTTAAAACAAGTGTTCTAAATAAAATAAAATAAGACACAGAGAACTGACATTGCAAACTTAGTAAAGTCATTAAAGCCCCTGCCGGACTGTTGAAAACACGTTGAAAACCAATGCTTCCAACCAAGGTGCGCTTTGATCTCTCGCTTTGGCAACATCTTCGCGTAGCCAGTTTTGTATGCAATTGAGGATATAAAGAAGGAAAGGTTGAAACGCAGGCTAAAAAGCTACAAAACTTGAGTCATTTATAGTTATAGTTACATAGCAAAATATACAATGACAAGCGTACACACTGTTCTAAACACAGACCTACATCTACATGGATATCGCAAATGCATGTTCTTTGCGTGTTCGAACCCCGACCAAGCCTCAAGATTGGTCGCCACTAGATTTAATTCGCGCGTATTCAAGATTGGTCGCCACTAGATTTAATTCGCGCGTATGTATGTCTGTTAGAAAATCGATTCCACAATATCAATATCGTTCTTAATAATCGATTTCATCGGCGGAATCGGTTTCTGTGAATCTGTTTGTATTTTCCAGTAATAAATATCAGTTGTGACGTGACAATAGGTCTTAGAAAGTCGACACGCTTGGTTTCAATACAAATCGTGACACTTGCGTTGTCTATGTAGATGTATGTCTGTGTTTCTAAACATCGCCGCTTACAACCCGCCAAGGTCATGCGTAATTTGGTTGTCAACAGCCGTCTTCACTGTTAAACTAGCAAGGTCACCTTGGTTTGATGTTTTGTTTCCAATAGTCTAGCTGGGGCTTAAGACAGATACTATAAAGTTCGGTGATGTAGTTTACAAGTAACAGTAATATAAATTTGTTATCCTTACGGTTCGGCCGAAAAACAAGTTCAAAGTTTAGATCAAAATATCTAAGTGTCAACCCCAAAAACAGCTGTTAGCTTTTGATGAAATCTATTCGATAACAGATGGCGTAAAAATAAAGTGATGGGTAACTAAGGCCCGTATTAATAAATCAAACTCAAATCTGGGAGCGGTTTTAAGTCAATACTTGAGTTACGCGCCATATTTATAAACCAATGTTAAGTACGGCCTTCGGAACGGCGTATCATCTGAGTACCGCCTGTATTAATAAACAATACTCAGCACTTAGGAACGCTGCTAAGATGTATACCAAGTACGGATTTTCTGAGTGAGGTCTGTAGGTGACTTAAGATCATTTTCTGACTTTGAATTTTGTGCCATCTGTCATATCGACGAGTGTATTTGAAAATGCAATCTGCAAATATTACAGACGAAGGAAATAATTACGACATCATTGATCAATACGACGATATTTTATGGTTCAATAGCTATAGATTACCGAAAAGATATATTCGTGATGCAGAAAATCTTTTCGAAGTGCCTGCCGATTCTTTTCAAAAAAGATACCGCTTCTACCAAGACTCTGTATTTTGCATAATATCACTTGTTAAAAGTGACTTTTGTTTTGTTTTGAAGTTTTTAAACTTTGACATTTGTGACGTTCCGTTACATCAAGTCAATAGAAAAAAACTCTTTTCACTGCTTTTTTGATATAATTGCCGAGATTTATGCTTGATATAAATATACTATGAAGTAAGTAGTTATTGTTGAAGTAACTATTTGTTTGTATAGCAATACTTTTGCATTTTATCATGCAGTCATATAAAGATTGTATTGTACGATATTTCTTTTACAGCGTTAAACGGAACGTAAAATTCAATCGGTCGATCATTCAACCCAAGTTGGCATTTATAGGAGGGCCAGAATCAAAGAGCGATATCAGTTGATACACCCTCAATATACATCTATTAATACAGAGCGATTTTGAGATGCTTACCATAGCTTAAGTGTGGATCAAGTGATACCGCCCTTAAGCTATGTATTGAGTTTGATCTATTAATACGGGCCTAAGATACTACAAAGTTCAGCCGGTACGGGAAAGGTCATAAGATCACTGACTCCGGCACAAGTCTTGTTTTAGCTTATTAGGTTGACTAGGGTTGTCAAAATTTGTAAAATAATTAAATAATTTTGTATGAAAGTCCAGAAAAATACCAGCACTGATCATGCTTATTCTGTTACTCTATATTTTACGTATGGTATAGAAGCGAACCCTTAAATTTTATCTCTCCATTTTGTTACACGTTGTAGAAAGGTTAATTGAACAGATTTTTATTGAATAATCGATACAGATTATTGATCAATGCTGCTTGCTCCTGTCACGCCATCTTAAAAAGTACCATAAAAAATATTACTGTATTTGATTGATTTGCATTGATATTATTTTTCAATCGTTTTATTTTTTCTTATTTTAAGTACGAAATCAGGTAGGTAATCTGAACTCTTAATTTAGGGAAGAACATTTTCTCTCTTTAGTCTTATGGTACCTATTTTGACCAATAATGGACCTCCAAGCGGATTTTAATGGTTTTAAAGCTGGGTTAGGCAACAAAGTTATTTACGGAATCAACTTGTAATTTCATTAAAATTTGGACTACCTCATTTCAAAAGAAAATAGTTAGAAATCTGAAGGTAGAATTCGGAAAATGCGTTATAATTCCTATTTACAGATTTTGCTCATAGTCAATGTAAATTAATTAAACCGGTGCTAATAAATCGTATGGTTTTGAAAATTGGCACACGTATACTATGTGCAGTCCTCATTGACATATTAAAAGTTGTCAGGGGTAGGGGGTGTGCTGAGGTTGTAGGGGGATGAAGTTTCTTATCCAGGTTGTCACTCATACCTCAAAAATCTATACAAATAGCTTAATTATTACTTCTGACCAAAGTTTAACCACACAATTTCCTATTGATTTGGTCATATTGGGTTTCACTCTACGACCCATACTTTAGGAGCTTAAGTTTATTAAGAGATAAAAAAATAAGGGTTTAGAGAAATAAAACCACATTCGGAAGACTAGCCTGTGACTTCGTACGCGTGAATATAGGTTATCGGAGTTGGGCAAATAATATTATAATATCCTCCTTGAAGTTCAAACTTACACTATTCTAATTTTTTTCAAAATCGATTCAGTAGTTTATCTGTGTTGCTGATAGATAGACAGAGTTCCTTCAAAAACTGTTACAACAAAGCTGTAATCCACAGTTTCACATAGGTATAGGTATTATGAAAAAACCTACAAAAAGTACTGAAATATCAAACACTATTCAGCTTTATAATATTAGTATAGATGTATAAAAAAACAAATATTATCATCTGTATCAATCATATCACCTCATCGTCTTCGGTCTTCAAATCGTAGTCAGGTGCAAGGTCAGGAGCATTTTCAAACTTGATCAGCCTGTAGCTCCTAAAGTATTCATCGTAGAGGTGAAATGAATATGACTAAATTAGTGGTAAATTATATGATACATTTTTATCACAAGCAAAAATTATACTTATTGAATAGATTTTCGAGATTCGAGCAAAGATCTGAAGAAAATAAATAAGAAATTCCTTCATTGCTGATTCGACGCTTGTAGCTCCTAAAGTATGGCTCGTAGAGTGAAAACCAATATGACAAAATCGAAAGGAAATGTTGTGCTTAAGCTTTGGTCAGAAGTAATAAATACGCTATTTGTACAGATTTTTGAGATTTATTTTATTTTATTTTATAATTTTTGGTTAACTTACAGATATTTACATTTATTAGGTAATAAGTACTGAATTATATGACGGCCATTTACAGAGTTTTCAATGATAGCAAAAGAATACTTAAGAAAAAGTCGCATCTATGATAATAAAATAAACGAATATATACGCTTTATCAAAACAAAATATTTGAACTGGGTTATTAATTCAGATTAGATAGTAGATAGGTATAAGAAATATAACTAATTCACAATTATTATGTTTCACACCGCTCACAAATTGTACACAATTCTTAGGTATTGAAACATTGTGCAAGTTACAAAAAACAAAGAAAAACAAATACATATATTTATAAGTTAAGTAATAAGGCATATAAAGAAGCATGTTTCATGGTAAAAAGACACATTTCGCCATAGCTGCTTTGACACTTGGAATGCTGCTACAGAATAGATTAAGATTATCTATCTCATTATTTATCTGCGGTGCGAGCAGGGATCTCTTAACGATCGTCAATTTGACATAAACGACGGTTATTTATCGTCATTTTTTAAATTAACTGTAAACGGTAGCACAAAACACTCGAGACTTCTCAGGGACTTACTCGACATTTACACGATTATCGTCGCGTAAACAAGAATGTGCTAGCATGGAACTTTTTAAGGTCTGACTAGTGTCTACCTGTCATCGCATAAAGGCGACTTTTTCTCTACATGAAACATTTGCTCGCGTAAAGATCGGACTACATTATAATGGCGCTCATACAGTGTTAATTAAAATAATGGATTTTGGATTGTCATTAATTGTCGAGGAAGAGAGGCGGAGATATATTTCGGATCAAATGATATCCAGAAGTTAATTACAGGTTGCTAACAATCCATTTGAACTTGCCGATCACATATTTATCAACCTATTTCGCAAAGACATTGCCAATGTCCTTGTTTTTTTTGCAACAAGACAATTTGCAAAAAATGTTTTATGTAGGCTTTATGTTATATTTCACGGATCACTTTAATAAATAATTTCCTTCTTCTTCTTCTTTTGGTTCAATGGCAACCAACCAGCCGTAGTTTATATAATTCCCAAAAAATATATTCCGTAACAAACAACAACAATGGACGCAACATGACATTTAACTTTTTAATTTAGTCTTTTAATAGTCTTTAATTTTTTTGTTGCTAGGATACTCGTGAATTAGGTGGAAAAACCATGATTGATAATTGAAAAACCGTATGGCAACATTGAAAGTATGTTTCCATGAAACCGGCGCTTAACTCACCTTAACTACTCGAACCGAAGGAGATCCATGCTACCAATCATAGACAACGATCATCAAATAACCTCACTAAGCGATCGCATAAGCACGAATGTTTAAAAGGTCGGTGCTCGCACTGCTGATTTGATATGAGTAAAATCCTGATTAAGAAACACATTGTAACTCGTGAAGTGTTGGTCGTAGAGTAAAAATCTAATATGACCAAATTAATAGGAATTTTAATGAATTTTGGTCAGAAGCAACTATTACGCTATTTGTACAGATTTTCGAGATATGAGCAAAAACCTGAAAATAGGGACCTTCATCCCCCCCCCCCTACACTGACAGCACACCCACAATCCTTGAGGACTTTTAATATTTTAATCCGGAGTGCACAAGGTATACGTGTGCCAATTTTCAAAACTACACGAATAATTTCCCGTTTGCCTACTTTCGGCTAAATTTGACTAGGCTAATTAATTATTTTTTTTATAAATTTTGCATTATAGCTGCGACATATTTTTTAAACCAAACGTCATTTTACAAACGAGCTGTGCCTATTACTATACAAATAGGAATTTCATTCGATAGCACATCTAAGAGTACTTATCTTAAAATCAGATATAAAAAAATGCCGAAGGGCGGAAAATGTTTTAAATTTCGAAAATGTCAAATATCTCGGAAACGAACCCTGTATATTATAATTGTATAATGCACCGTATATTTAAAGTCGGTTCAATGTCACTGTGAGACTATTTTAATAATGATGTACACTCAGGCCAAATAAAAAAGTTAGACGGAGCGTTACGAACAATAAAGTGAATCCGGTCAAAACTACGCCTTACTGTGTACACTTACACGCACGTTTAGAAAATAATTGTTAGCGTAGATTTCGGAGATCCACTTTTATTTTTATAGATTAGTAGCGTCATTTTTGTAAATTAAATAATCTTCTAGGTTTATTTTGGAGTAATTTGAATAACACGGCAACAATTACCCACGCACCACATGCATAAAAATCTGGCTTCACTTAGGTTGTTTGCAGCGCTCCGTCAAAACTTTTTATTTGGTCTGAGGATGTATCTATTACTTATTATATTTTTTTTGAGTGCTAGATGGCACCTCTAGCCGCAAAACTTGTCTTTTAGGACTGACATTGTTATAATATTGTTCCTATCCATATTTTGCGCACGTGATGGGAGGGTTGCCTTTGCAAGGAATACTTCATGCAAAAATGAACTTTAGTTGTATATTACTTGGTTTGATGATTGATCGATCCAGTTGGTGAGTGACGGTGAATCATTAAGGAATTTTCCATTTCTTGGCATTGCATTCCTAACAATGTCCCTTAGTTTATATCCAAACCATTATTTGTCACTTCTAGCAACATTTTACAATAGCATCTCAAAGGGAGGGAAACTGGAACATCTAAAAATTAATATCGTTATGTCCCAGTTGCTCGCTCTATCAAAGACAGGTGTGATTTATATTATGATCATGTCCCAGTTGCCCCCACTGGTGGAATTCCTAGAGGGGCTACTGGGATATGTCGATTGTTTCTAACAATCGAATATTTTTTTAAAACAGTAGTAGAAGGAATATTTTTTGAGTGCTAATTGAAAGCTATCACTAGCTCTTCGGAGTTGGTAAAAGTTAAACCGGTGCTAGAACAGAAATCACAGGGTGCTAGATCAGGGCTATGTGTAGGATGATACTTGTACTACACACGTGTTAATGTAGTAACTTGCTTTTATTAATCACATTGTTGACTTGTCATTCCCATTTTAAACGTTTTACGTTTTTACACATCATATTCAGCTGTGTTTTAGTAACTAAAATTGAAAGTATCTAATTATATTTTGAACTTGTTCAAAATAATCGATCTAAATAAATCAATATGTATTTATTAGCTTTATAGTATTTGTGTATATGTATTTATTGGTTCGGTATTTTAAAAACTCAATAAATTACGTTAAAATCCTTAAAAGTGCTTAATTTAAATCATTTTATTTATAAATACTCTTGTATGGCTTAAAACTTACGGTGGTTTCCAACAAGGAGACAAACAAGAACACAAGCCAAGATCACGCCAGGCCACGCCCCTAAATCGTCAGTGTGCTCTGATCTCTCGCGTTGGCAACATCTTTGCGATGGCAGTTTTGTATGCAATTGAGGATACAACGAAGGAAAGGTTGAAACGCAGGATAAAAAGCTACAAAACTCGAGTCATTTCTAGTTATAGTTACATAGTAAAATATACAATAACAAGCGTACACACTGTCCTAAAAACAGACATACATCTACATAGATAACGCAAATGCATATCCTTTGCGTGTCCGAACCCCGACCAAGCGTCAAGGTTGGTCGCCTCTAGATTTAAGATGTATTGTAATATGCGTGTATGTATGTCTGTTAGAAAATCGAGTCCACAATATCAAAATCGTTCTTAATAATCGATTTCATCGGCGGTATCGGTGTCTCTGAATCTTTTTGTATTTTCCAGTAATAAATATCAGCTGTGACTTCACAATAGGTCCTAAAAAATCGGCGCGCTTGGTTCGAATACACATCGTGGCACTTGCGTTGTCTATGTAGATGTATGTCTGTGATTCTAAACACCGCCGCGCCGTTTCCAACCCGCCAAGGTCATGTAATTTGGTTGTAAACAGCCGTCTTCACTGTTGGAAACACGTTGTAAACTAGCAAGGTCACCTTGGTTTGATGTTTTGTTTCCAACAGTGTAGTTGGGCTTTTAACATATTTTGGCGCAATTTCAAGATGTAAGTACGAAGCGCGCGCGGAGGACTCGATCCGCCATGCGCCAGCATTCTAGACCCGCGCCGCGCGTCTGTGTTTGCGATACCAAGGCGGGGAGGGCGGTAGCGTTTGAATACCTACACACCGTGCTACAAGAGGCCCTTAACTAATTATTCAATAGCGTACGCCTTGAACGATAAACTTCCTCTGAAAGAACAAGTGTAGAATAAATAATTTGGGAATAGCTAATATGTCGCTTGTGAAAAGTGGTTTAATATCGTGCAGAAAATTTCATTCAAGTCTTACACTAACAAACCCTGACACTGATTGTGTCAACCTATGCCGACGTTTTTCGAAACCTTATAGTCAAAAAGAAGCGCATTTTATTTTATTTTTGAAGGCCCTTCCTAAATCCCGACAACTATGTTGTTTTAAAAAAGAGTCGAAAGATCGAGTTGCTTGCTGCAGGCCGGGACCTTAAATATGAAACACTTGCTATCGCCAAATTCAAATATTTATAAAAGAAATTGTAAAACGATTGTAGCATAATAAGAAATGTAAAGTTGAAAATAAGAAAATTCACTTCCACTTTTAAATTTGTAACTATAATGGTGATATCAGTCGCCCGCGCAACTTTTGATCCTGTATGAATTTTCTGATAGAATATCTAGTCTACAACCTTCCCCAAGACCTTCGCTACCAATTGCCAAAAATCTTCAAATCTGACTGGCGGTTTTAGAGATTAACGTGTATAAAACAAACAAATAAATTTAAATAAATGCTTAATACAATGACGAAATGCAAAACGCGATTATTTGAGTGTTTTTATTATTTTACCCGTTTCATTATATTAGATTACTAATAACACTAAGCTACCAATAAATTTATTATTAGGTAGCTTGGATATAAAATAAAGATGTCGCATATTTTTTTCATAGCTCTAAAATTCAAAAAACTTTTATTCATTACTTTAATCTTATAATATAACCAATATTTGAAAATGATACCTAGTCAAGTCGATCTTGCTTCTGCTATCTCGATCTTTGCTGACGAGTGCCTAGCTTACTCCGAATTTCGCAAAGTAAACAGTTGTACGCTTAATATTGGACTTAGTTTTTAGATTATTTCATTACATACGTGATTGTTTCCAATATCGTAACCTGATTTTGTTGCCAAGTGCTGTTTCATGAATACTACAGCATAAAATACTTTCGACATAATTTTTATACAAAAGGCAAAATCTGAGACTGTACTTGATAGGAAGCCTCGTAAAGTTGAATTATGATTTTCCATCACAGTTTTATCCTGTTAATATAAAAACGTGACAACATTATGTAACAGAGATAAATTTGATACTAAATTATATTATACAGGTGTATGTTTTGCCTGCAACGAGCTTTAGGTATATATCTTACTAGCCACCGCGCGCGGTTTTACCCGCGTAACTTTTGATCCCATGAGAATTTCGGGATAAAATATAGCCTATAACCTTCCTCAAGAATTGGGCTATCAAATGCAAAAAGAATTTTTCAAATCCCACTTGTAGTTTCTGAGATTAGCGCGTTCAAACAAACAAACAAACTCTTCAGCTTTATATATTAGTATAGATTAAGAACCTGTGCTAGTATACGTTACCTCAGATGAATTTATCGATCACTCGAGAACAGAGACACCTTATAGATATATTGTAGACTTCGGCCACGCCCAAGTAAGAGGGGATTTATAGACAATTTGCCTATCACTCCTGTCCCGGGCCGTTGACATTGAATTTGAGTTGAGTTGATTTGATTTGTAGCATACGATGTTTATAGTTATGGTAGCGGTATAATTTGTTTATTGACATGTTATTGAAATCATTTGCTCAAAGCATTAATATTTGAAAATATGTATT
Organism: Stenoptilia bipunctidactyla; assembly: GCA_944452665.1. Lineage (NCBI taxonomy): Eukaryota > Metazoa > Arthropoda > Insecta > Lepidoptera > Pterophoridae > Stenoptilia > Stenoptilia bipunctidactyla. The sequence goes on from OX101721.1 coordinate 38,369,855, forward strand.
TAAAAGTCAGTAAACCGCAATACTTCCGAAATACTTAAAATAAGGCTTCCAAATTACATTCTACTTACGTGGGTCAGAATAATTCTAAATTTTAATTGATGCATATTGTCTATTTTTTCACCTAAATATTAATGTCGTTACCAATTAATGAATAGTAAATTCTTAATACCAGATATAAGTAATCACCACCACATTGATGATTTGATTAGGTACAGCCCCTGACGTTAGGAGACAGATAGAAATACGGCAGGGATTTAATCGCATTTAATGTCATCACATATTAAATGGTTTATTCAATTAATATAAAGTATCAAATTATTGGATTTATAATATGGTAATAGCATAGTTGGCAGTAGGCTCACATCCTTCACTACCAACATAATCAATTGTCTACTCATTTTATACTTAGTAGATAGAATGGCGAGAAGATTTTTATCAGACAAGCACAATAGACCCATTGAACCTGAAATGATGTTTATGATACGAGTTTCAAAGCCAAAAATTAAAGAAATAATTTTCACTGAAGGTTCTTACTGGTTCTTTTTGTAAATTACCCAGTTAGTGCGCTGCTAAAATAACATTTAAGTGCATTTTATAAGCCTCCGTTCGTTTTTCTTAAAATCTCATTAACGAGGTAATAAGACTAGTGAAGTTGATGACCTATTTACTTCAGAAACGTTAAGATGATGTAAGTAGTTGCGAGATTCATTATATTTAATATAAAATGTGAAGGGAAGTGGAAAATACTGGAGTAGAACTTTATAGTTAAAAAATCATGAAAATATTAAATTTACATAATTACTTAAAACATCAATCAGAGATATTATATCTGATGCCTACCCAAAACACTGCAGCGTCCTGTGACTGGCACTAGTCAAGTTGTAACTATAAACTATGCTTACAGTTTCTCGCGGTAATCACCCAAGTCTTTCAACACCTCGTGACACTTAACTCAGCGTGACTAAGCGCAGGCCACACAGCTCAAAGAACGCACGGCCCCGTTAGGGCAGTTGAAGTGTTAAGAAGAAACCACGTACTTGTAAACGAAGCCTGGGCATTCCTCACAACGTAGACCAATGATCAAAATATTTGATTTGGAGTACAGCACATGGCAAACTTATTAGAATAATATAACTTCATACCTTCTCCATAAGATACCGCAAATCTTTTGAGGTTAAGCGCAACTAAAGTTTTATTAGATTTAATATAAGTAAATGAATTTTCAAAATAAATAACCATTTCTATATAAACGCCCTTTTTTCTCTATACAGTATTTGATGTGAAAAATAATGTAATGTAAGTGAGGGATGATTTAAGACAAGCTCTAATGTAAAAGGCATTTTAAAGGTTCAAAATCCGCAAAAAGGCTGCAAAAATCCGCGTGCGAGCCTCTCGTACATTTTATATAGACTTTCGCATAATATTCCGGGCTGGCCGCATTTCATATAAAAATCGCAGGCGGATTTGACAGTTACAGTACTTTTTATAACAGTTGACGTTTATAAAAAGTAGGTATTAATACTTATTAATATTTTTATTGCGACAAACTTTTTATGAAAAGTAGTTTGAAAATCAATGTCCGGCAAATTGTCTTTATGACAAAAATAATTCTTGACTGTCAGAAATTATTGATACAAGGGACATTTTATAAAAAATATAAGATATAATTTCTTTATTATATGTACATTGTGAATCATACAAAAGTCGTAAACAGAAATAAGTGTTTCTAACTGTTTACTTTAGTTTAAACATGCGGACTTGACAACAGGCAAAAATATGCTAAGTCTGTTTGATAATAAGTAAATAAAAAGAAATGTTTTAAGTTGATTGAGTATCATGGTCACCCTAATTGCTTATTTGAACTGTCAAATCATGTTGTTAAGATTATAGTGTAACCATAATTTTGACCTTTTTACTATGCTAGTAAAATTATGTATCAACAATTTGTTTCTTTTTTGCTTCTACAATTACTGCAACAAATTAGCCTTAAAATACTGCTCAAGAAGCAACATTCTGTTAACGGCTTATTTTTCACCCGGTATAAAAACCAACTTTCGATATAAATTTAGAGAACTTGGGATATTAAAGGCTAAAATTAATTAAACATGCCCTTCGAGGGAACAGAAAATTCTGCATCTTATGATGTACTCTCATCCTCGCGCCGTGCCATTTTGCGTAATTTTTGTTCCCGTACAAGAGTTAGGATTCCAAGGAGTATTAAAAGCAAACAAACGATCCAGCTTTTTCATATCAAGTAGTAAAGACTTTACTCGTTTTTCAAAATGTCGCTTATGTTAATGAAAGAAAGAAAGAAAACTCATTTACTCATTTAATTGTTGCTGCCTTTGTATGAAAAGCCTTTGAAATGCAAAAGTTGTCGTGCCTTGTAGAGAAAACAACGGCCATTCTTTTAAAAAGACCGACCTTGACTATATAGGCTTTTGACACGTGTAATTTATGCGTAATAGTAGCTGCAGACATGAACGTCCACGTTTGCAACTTGCTACACCGTTAAACATTCACGCCTAACTCAATGTTCTGCTGTTTCAAACACCTACGATGATTATTTTTCACACACACACACACAAGTCACACAACTTCACGCCTGTCTCCCTTTGGAGTAGGCAGAGACTAGGGACGCCAATTACTGGGATCCAAACAAACCTTTACATAATCGGATATAGTTGACCATTAATTTCTCACCAAACTCTCGTAAGTTTTTTTTTACGGTAAGCTCTAAGCTCGAGCGAGCAGTTCGCTCGAGCGATTTTTTAACGCGCGTTGAGAAAGCGTTTGAATAGAACAAATGTACTTCTAAGTATCTGTTCACCCAGCAGCGTCTTTAAAGCGCGGCGTTTTTTTATCGTCCACTGCTCCATTTTCAACGTTGGGCGTTGCGTTGGCGGTAAAATGAAATAGATCGTATGAAACTCGGTACTCTTGTTCACACGAGCGTTAAAAAAATTGCCGACGCAACGTTCAGTATTTCACGCACTTTCGCAGCGTCAAGACTTGTCTGTCACATGTTGCAATTTGCGATTACGAAGTTTATTGAAGAATGAAACGATGTCGTGGGTCATTGATACGGAATGTTAATTTGATTATATAAGTACGCCAGAAGATCTAGACTTGTCTTCAAATTATTGTTTTTATTTAATTATTGTATTTTACCTGAGTGTAACAGTCAGTGACTAAGCCCAGGTTTTAGGTACCTCAATCTCACCTGATGGTAAGTGAAGATGAGGTCGAAGATGACAGCACACAAGTTTAGGCAGAAAGAGAAGAAAGAGAAGAAAGAAAGAAAGAAAAATATTTATTGCCACAAATGGAGTTCATAGTAGAATGATACAATAGAGTCTACTGCATAAAATATTGCCGGAACAATCGTGATTTGTGTCAGATTTTATATAAAGGGTGGTGGTCGCTAGCCAGGCCGGTCCTACCTTCAAGCGAAGGTGGTATAGGCGAACGCATGTTAGTATTTTGAAGTGTAAGAGCGGTTACAAACTACATCCGATTCTTATCCGATACGAATCCGGTCGTGAAACGGTCGAGAAACGGCGGTCGTAGAACTATTTCTATGTTAGCTTCCGCACTAGGTCCATAATTTCATACAATCGGATATAGTGCGTAATCGTTCTTTTATGAGAGCTCACTATAATTAATAACTCATCCAACATAGTTAAAGACATACAAAATAATTTTAAAAATAATATGGAAGATGCCGCTATAATTTAAGTATCCTTCAGAAGATGCACCCAGAATGCGCTTAGTTTTTTTTTTCGTTTTTAGCACTACTAAGCCCCATAGCAAGTAATTCATTAAGAACCATGTTTACGTCTTGCGCAAGCGAGAGACGAAATAAAAGTGATTTAAAAACATCCGTACGAACGAACAAACCAAATCGCGGGCGTTAAAAAATCGCTAACGCCGGGAAAGAACGCCGCGTTAAAAAAGCGCTCGTGTGGACTAGGACTAATTATATACTATTTTTCGTGTAACAAATACCGTTCACGGCGACGTCTAATTCGTATTATCACTTCAAAAATATCGATATCGGTCGCGCACATTGCTTATACAGTAGTCTCAAGTGATTCATCTCTGTGAGACGACGACGTGAGAGATCGCTTGTAAAATACCTACAACTTTATAACTTTTGATAAGTTGATTAAATTAAAACAGATAAGAAGAAAGAAAAGAAATTTAGATAAATTCAGTTCTGCCAGTAAACCGGGAAACACCGGACGCTTGTTGATTTACTACTATTTATTCATTTACCAGCCACCGCGCGCGGTTTTACCCGCGTAACTTTTGATCCCGTGGGAATTTTGGGATAAAATATAGCCTATAACCTTCCTCAAGAGTTGGGCTATCAAATTCAAAAAGAATTTTTCAAATCCCACTTGTAGTTTCTGAGATTAGCGCGTTCAAACAAACAAACTCTTCAGCTTTATATATTAGTATAGAGTATAGATTTTACTCTTTATGTAATGGTAAAAAGCAAATAAAAACTTAAAAGAATAAAATGTATACCACGCTTACATAGTCAAGAGTCACAGGATAATCTGTAATGACTAAAATATTTTAGTTCACCAGTTATCTATATTTATTGTACAATGTAGGTAATTAAAAGGAAGTTTAAGCTCAGTATTTTGACACATTTTGCAGCAGTGAAAACATAGATAACATGTACTATGTACACATTGTTTCGTTCCTAGATTTGAGTCGGAGTTTGAAATGACTTGATAACTGCATACCTACAGTTCTTAATAAGTTACAATCGAAGTTTATTGAGGAGTCACATGATATCTTTCGGTATTTGTTATGATATGATTGATTTGTAGCTATTAAATGTAAGACCTAAATATTTTTCATGTACTTAGGCACTTCTTTCACATGTATTTCAAATATTTTAACATAGAGTTTATGCTTATGAGCTATTAGTTCAGACTAGTTTAAGAATACTTTTTTAAAATATGACAGATTTTATTAAAAGTTCATCAAAATTAATGAATGAATTTGCGCATTGCTCATCATTAATACAAACATGGTGGTGTGGCCGAGCTAATTGGCAGGATAAAATAAAAAACACATTTTATAAATATACCTACTAAATAAACATTGTTCAAAAACTTACCTGGAGGATAGAGGTAGAACAACTTGCAGAGAGTAGATACTGTCCAATGTATAAGCCTCTTTCAGAATGGCATTTGTCGGATCTGTATAGCATAATATTTTTTGATCTGAAAGTACACAGTATCTTGACTGTGAGTTCTTAAACAAGTCTTCAACCACTCCTGATACAATTCGAGTTAAGGTGCCACTAAAGAATGAAACCGGCAATGAGTTCAGCATAGGCTTTTCTACTACATCCGGTTTTGGAACATTCTGCTTATTGGACTTGTGTAGTACATTGTCAAACTTCAACATGTTTGAAAACTTTTGCATAACACTTGTATTCAGCTGTTTGTGATCTTGTGGTAATTCTGTTGCATTGGTGTCAGTAACAAACCAATTAGTGCTCCTATTATGATCTGATAGTGGGTCCGAATGAACAGGCTCATGTGTTTTGTTTCCATTGTCATCCATGGGAAAAAGACTGTCTTGTCTTTCTGGTGGAGTCGGTGGATTGAAGTAATCACTCTCCGCAAAATCAAATGTTTCCTCATTGCTATCATTTGAGACAATTGTACCATAGGTATCTCCTATTAAAAAAGATTCCAGTAATAGTAACTCATTGCTTACACCATCATATTTAGGAATTGGTTTGCTGGTGTTCAAGGGATCAAATTCATAGATTGTACTTTTGCTTGGTCGAGGACTATCTTCACTTGTGACTGATCCATCAGGCTCCGACCTCACTTTAACATTTGTGGAGGGATGTGGAAGTGTCCAATTCTCATAAAGAGAGTTTTGTTTCATGTAACTTACATTACTTTGTCTTTTCTTTCTTCTCTCTGGAACTTCTGGTGTAACAGAATTACCAACAATACTGTTGGTTCTGGAAGATCTTGGTGTGTCATAAGTAAGCTGTTCTTGTTCTAAATGCAAGCTTATGTTTTGATGCTCAGATTCTCTACTATCATATGAGAAGTTGCTGACTGTATCAGCATTAGAGTCACTGTTGTGTGAAAATAAAGAAAGTTCATCAAATTGAGTTGAGTTTGGTTGAAGTTCAGTATTTGCTTGTACTACATCAGTGTCATTAAGCATTTTCTTCTGCTCTAAGAGAGGAGAATGAAATTGGATATTATCAAATAAGCTAACATCAACAGCTGGCATGGAAACACACCTTGGATTATCTACCCACTCTGAGTTCTCCCTCTTAGTTATCCTTAGCTTCAATCCTGCAGTTTTAGTCCCTTCTATGACTGACCTTGTAACAGAATCTCTTACAGCTCTGGATTTCACTAGTGTTTTTTCTAAAGTATCTTTGGCAAACTTAGAACCATCTAATAAAGATTTTTCTATGGTTTCATTTGCAGTTTTGGCAGATGTGGTAACTTTTAAAGCAACATCTTCACTAAGTTGTTTTGATGCTGTGCTAATAGAACGCAAAATATCAGAAACTTTATCATTATTTTGAGGTACCTTTGTACGAGGCAACGGAATTGGTCGTTGACCAAGATCACAAGGACCTATAGAACCAGTTCTGGGTTTCGGCACGGGTGGATTATCCGTCATGGTTTTGCTTTTTTCTCGGTATCAAATCTTTGGCACTTTGTCACAAAATGTTAGATAACATTGTTTCAGTTGTTTGTGTGAGCAGAAACAAGAATTAAGTGTGAGTCACTCGTTTAATAAGTTCTCATAAATTATAACTCAGTTCACCACAAAATACATTTATTATCAAAACTTATATAAAAGTAAAATAACACGAGTTAAAAAATATAAAATCAAACAAAACTACAAAGAAAGTATAACTAAAAATCAAAACAAACAAAAATAATAACAGATGTATTGTATTGTATCTACATGGTTCGCATCTTTTAACCACAGATTACTAAATAGTCTTTTAACTATACTCTATGGCCCACCCGCAACAATATCTATGGCCGCATCTTAAGCGCGTTCTTCACTATAGCCGTAAACGCCCAAGAACAGAAATGAACGTGAATGTGGCCGCACGCGTTCGCGGCTATTCCCTGATATCTGTATCCATTATATGGCTGCGAACAAGTTTTAGCGGCAGCTTCGCGCACATCAACTCATGATATCAATGATAATACTAGGCTTGAGTCGTGGACGAGTCTTCTTAAAGTATTATGGATCTTCGGGAGCACATAAGTAATTTAAAGGCTTCTTATTCCCATATTCGTTTATTCCTTATAGACTGTTTTTCTACAAACTAAATATATTATTAGAAGAACACATTTCAGATGAGAAGCTAGGATAGAAGTTATAGAATAACAATAACAAACCATTTGTTATGGCATTTTTAAATAACATTCCAAGATTCTGCTTAACATGTATATGATGTGTCAAGTATTGCCTGCTTATACTAAAAACGATACGACTACAGATACAGCCACATTCAAACTCCAACAATAATAATTGATGATATTGTCATAGTTTAGCGGCATTTGTGTATATCATTCGTCATACTGTCAACTATATGTCAAACTGCTGGTCGCGGATTCTATTTACTTATATTATAGTACTAATTAAAGTTTCAATCAAATAAGCCGTTGAAAAAACACTATGAATGCGGCGCAATCTTTTGTGAGTGTGGAGGTTGTAGTTCACGGCGAGAATTATCGGCAGGTTCACGGCGCGATTCACACCGTGAATTAACGGGCAAGTGAAGAACGGGCTTTACATTTTTAGTTTTTTTTTTTTATAGTTTCTGACTTAGTTACGTGATAATTTAGCTAATCTTTGAAAACTTTTGCGGGTTCAGTAGATTGACAAATTATTAAAGTAGGAATTTCAGAGCACTAATTTTTTGTCTAAGACATACCTAGGTATCGTGTCTGCCTGCCGCGTTCTTATTACGCGAACTAGGTGCAGTATGCTCGCGTAGATGAAGCATTACGATCAAGAATATTGATACAATACTATGTTATGTAATATAGGTAGGTATGTTCTCTTTCGAGGAAACTCTGACTTCCTAAAACTGTGCTAGTTGCTTCTTAATACCTACGTACTTGCTTAGTTAGCACCTACAAAAGGCGATGTCATCGCCGCACATTTAATATCAGACATAACAAGCAGAATGCTATGATAAAATATGTTGTAGTAATATTAGATCACTGTTTCCGCAAGATTTTTCCGTATTTATTGAGAATGAAAGACTAAGACAAATCATCAACATGTGTATTTTTTTAAACTCATCTTTAACAAGCATAATTATAACTAATAATAACATATTATTAACAACAATGAATAAATAGGTTCTAGAGCACCTAAAATAAGTAAAGTTAAACCATTCTAGTCACATGAAATAGTATTTGAGAGGTCGATGTAAGTAATAGCTATTTATCGCAATTCGCAATATTAAAACAAGTAAGTATGTGATGTAATTTAACTCATTATATGTAACCATATGTGTTTTAAGTTTTCGATAAGTAGGTAAGTATCTATATCTATCCGATAAAGTAGTATCTATCCGTTATGCTTTCGGAATTATAGCCTTTGAACACTTGATGAGTCATGGACTTGTCATGGAGGTCTGGAACAAATCGCTCGACAGCAATAAGACATAGACGATGTACACATTTTATTCTTTTAAGTTTTCATTTGTATCTTTTTACCATTATATGAAGTGTATAATAAATAAAGTTACGAGTATGACACCCAGTACATAGCATAGTCAGGCCTGGCTCACTCCGCACGGTACATCCGTTATTTACCTACAGCGAAGCGTTCCGCCGCCGGCGGATTTCGAATGGGTCGTGTGTCACGCGCGCGCCCGTCTGGACGTTGTAGATACCTACCTAATAGCACTCACAGTAATTCTATGATCGAAGTCGGAAATAGTATTTATAAATGGACTTAAAAAGAAACAAATATTCAATTAGATTTGATTATGTTCAATTTAGCAAACAAAACATACCTAGGTAGTATTACTAATTATTCGTTGTAACTTTTTTTTCATTTTGTACTTTAGGTAAGTTGAAACAATATATTTTACAAAGGTAGAATAGCAGAAATACCTACATCGGTAGATACTTAATTACAAACAAGGAGATTAATTATTCTTCACTATAGTTCGGCCGCTCAGAGAATGCGTTCCTGACACCTGTCAGTTAGTCACGACTAGTGATGGGCACAACATAACACTGAGTTCGTTACCGTTCCTCCAAAATGAAACGCCGCGTTATCTTTAAGATTATTTTCGGTTTTAAATTGGCGGAATTATTTAAAATTTGTATTTTAGTAATTTAAGTGGAAACCAAGAAAAGGTAATATTAATTTAATAAAATTGTTTTATTTATTTTTTGTTACAAAGTTACAATCTGTATTTCTATGCAATAAAGTATATTGAATTGAATGTGCGTACAGAATATTACTCAGACTCCGATTCGCTTGAGGAGGTAGTTTCTTCATCATCATCTTCGCCTACATGTATAATTATTTTATTATCAATAACAGTTTCAATCCTAATATCTCGGTCAAAATGTTCCATTATCAGGTTTTTAGTCTTTTAACAACCTTTGTTATCTTATAGTCCATTATTTTCAAATTCTTAAAAAGAAAAACGAAACGTATTATTTCATAAAGTATACCTGTTTAAGAACAGATTACGATACTGTTTTTATTAGCACAGCACTACAAATATAAAGCTTTGACATAACCTTGTAATAGCGCAGTATAGATTTTGAAAAATATTGTTTACCAAGTTATTTGACACTCAGTTTAGCACAAAATTATAAAATTCACTGATTATTGATATAATAATGTTGTTTTAATGCTCATCAATTGTTAAAACGGTAAACAACCAGCAAAAATATTTTTTATCGTAACTGCAACGCCATTACAAAGTTACGTCGTCAGTTCAATCGCGATGTGTCAGGAACGCATTCTCTGAACGGCCGAACTATAGGCAGCAACCCTAGCAGCGTAAGAAAAGATAAGAGGCATGCGATAGAAAGAGACAAAACTTCTAGGTATATAAATTTGCAGGTACGTAATGCTGTGCGAGCTGAATTCCACCGTATCGCGTCGTAGCAAGACTCGAATTTATTTAGATCTTCTTGCGGAGTAATTCTTCTGTACCAACGGTACTATTGCTTATTCTGTGGCATAGTGTTGTCCAGTGCTTGTCATGAAAATGCAAGGCTGCAAGGTTCTGTTGAATCTTGTAAATCGGATTTTTTTTTTAATACATAACACAACTACCTGGGTACGCATTCTATATATAACTTACCTTTACAAAATAACTAAAAAGTCGGTAGTGAGAATGAAAACGATGCAGTCAATAAATATTATTTAATTATTGACGTTGTCACCCTTTAGTTAGGGCATCCCCTTGGCATATCTTTTTTCTGGACATAAAATCTCTTCATCTTGACTCCGAAAATCCATGTAGGTACTGCGGCGATCACAGTTTCATCATCGTTTTTATTGTTTTTTAAAGCTAAGTGTACGATCGCACTTTAAGCAGAACCATTTGTGTCGGGTCATACTGCGTGAGAAACCTTTAAAAACTTGTGTGATCAGTTATTAGAGGCCGTTACCGATAAAATATTCATCATCGAATGACTGTAGATCCTGAAACGCTAATCCTATAACCCCTTAATATTATTCCCAGTTAAACACAAAACCTGTCTAAGGCTGTAATTACAGTAAAAGCTGAAGTCAAAAAGCCTGGAATTTTAAAATTATATTTTACAAGCACTTTTAATACATATATCATATTATTAAAAAAAATGCAATGTCTACAGCTTAAAATTCATATTTATACTTAATAGTACTTATTTTTTCTAATTTAAGTATTTGTATTGAAAAAAATATGGGACAAACTCAAAAAATTTACACCCTCTGCCGAATAATTCATGCATCCCCAGATTTACCCACGTAGGTAGGTACACACATACCTTTAATCCCGTTCTTGATATAAGAATGTATAAGTAATACTAGCCGGTCCCCAAAGTTCTACCTGTATTCTACCGATGAACTATACAATACTTACAAAAAAAATATTTTTAAATCAGACCATTGCCTAGTTCCTGAGATTAGCGCGTTCAACCAAACAAACAAACTCTTGAGCCTGAGCTTTATACAGCGTGTCCCGCTTACCTGAAAAAAAATATTTTTTATAAAGAAATTAAAAAATTATAAAGAAATTTTTGTATGTCAGCAATAAATTTCGACATTTTCTTTCATACAAAAATTGAAAAATAAATTTTGAATTTTTCTTTTTTTATATTTTTTCTGTTATCCTTATGGGTAGGTACTAGAATACCTCCGAGAACGTATTATATAGGGTAAGCGGGACACCCTGTATATTAGTATAGAAGTATACAGGGTTAATTTTAATTAGCGCATCACCTCTTGCAGGCAGCCTCTCCACATCAATACCAACAACATTTTGTTCTACGACTAGTTAAAAGTAATCTTTTAACTGTCTCTAAACTGACGTAAGGGTGCTTAGATTAAGCACCCTCACTCTATTCACACTGATGCCATGCCACGCACCTTGCGTCACGCCAAGTGTCACGGGGAGCAGGGTTGCGGGGTGACGCTCAAAATCGCTTCGTTCGCTTTACTTTTTTTGTGTTATTTTCAAAGATTTGTAAAAAGTCGTAAAACAAATGTTGTTGGGATTGATGTGAAGAGACTGCCTGCAAGAGGCGATGCGCTAATTAAAATTAACCCTGTATATGAACCATAGAGTAACTTATATACTGGTATACAGTCGTCACTAACAAATTTGGTACTAACGCGATCTAGCGGAAAACAACCGTACCTTGACAACCAAAACCCAGCTGCGCCGCTCTAGCTTGTATTCTCAAGAAGGGTAATTTGAAACAATAACTTAGACTTTGGAATAGCTAGATTCATAAAATTACGGGTTAATCAGGTTTGGGTATGATGAATCCAGCAGTTCAATCAAAGTCTATGTATTGAAGTAAATAAAAACCAATTTTGCAGTTGCGTGATTTATTAGGTTTTCTTTTTTTTATATATTCAAACGCACACATTTTCATCTTGTCCGTTTGGCCAAAATCTAATCTAGTTGAATCTAATTTAAATCTAATTCTGATTTAGGCACACAACAACCTCTTTCACTAGTATACATAATTGAAATAATCGGTTTCTTTGTATTATATAGTAGTATTACTAAAAACTTCAAGACTTTCCTAACTTTAAATCATTGCATAAAATCTATTTCATGTCACTATCCACTGTGGATTAAATAATGTATTGGGTATATTTTGCAGTCATAAAAAGACATTTTCATGTGTTTGCAACGCACCCAATTAGTTACTCTAACTGCGTAGAACGCACCCAATTAGAAAAATATATCATCTTATATAGCGGATAAATTAATATTAATTTTGTATCAACTGTGCTTAATTGTGCTTTAAGACAATATATTTTTTCAGGATCCGTTGAGCAAAAGTGACATCTATTGGTTTAAAATGGAACATAATCTTTACCGTGTTGAGAATAATGCCATCTATCGGAAAGCATCAATACTTTTACCACAAGAGCGAATTCAAAGGAAAGGGAAATAATACTAAATGAAAAAACACTGGCTTCAAGCTGTCCGTCACTATGTTCCACGAGTGTAAAAATGTTGTTTTGTGTGTTCAAAGTGTGCAGAAATTACAAAATACGAAATAAAACAACGCATAAAGTCACTTATCACCTCTAAGTAACAATATTTATAGTAATTTCTTGCAAAATAACCATTTTATAACATAAATTAAATGGAAATTCGCCATTACTTTTGGGTTCCCGATTTATAAAAGTTATCAGAATGAGGAGTTTTCTAATTGATTTTAAAAAGAAAAAATCATATCTTTTTCTCTCAAAAGATGGCGTTGGTAATAAGCTAGCTGTCAAAATTCTATACGAAAAGACATTTGACATTGCACTTTTGTAAGAAAAGCATGTGGCGCCATCTAAAATGAAATATAGTAACTATTTTTTTTATAGCTTTAAATGTCAGTTTGAAAACCTCTCATTACCAGAAATTTTTTGAAGGTTTTCGGGAAACTCTCAAAGAAGGATCCATAGTATTTTTTTGAGAAATAAAAATTGTATTTGCACAAAAAAGCATTTAAGGTATAATTAAGACTGTGTGTAAAATCTTGTAACGCCGGGTCAAAAGAATTAGTACTGCAATTGATAGAATATTGGCAGAAAATCATATTCATACCATTTGCATTAAAATATATAAAATATAAAATTTCTGTAGGTATACCAGTTTTAATAAAATTTAAAAAATATTAAAGCGTTTTATTCATGTAGAAAATACATCTTGCTATTAAAATATTTTTTCAGAAATTTGGGGTAGGTACTTAGTATTATAACTCAGTAACACTGCCGGATTTTTACACGTCTGTGTGCGCGATGTGACGCAAATGTAATACATTGTAAACTAAGATTGTTTGTGTGCGTCAGACGCACACATGCATTTCAAACTTGGCCCATTTTTTTAAATGTCATAATACCGTGACGCTCTATCTAGACAATATAGATAATCAAAGCCAAATACATAGGAAAGCTAGGGCGAAAGGAAGCTCATATTATTATTGAAAGTATCGTTAACATGATATATAATGGGATTGATATCAATCTACAATGGGTGTCTTCTGTGGGGGTCTTTGGCAATGAGGTCGCCGATGAGTGCGCTAGAGTAGCTCAATCCGATGGGATTTCTCTTCATGTGACCCTTCCTTCAGTCTTCAGATTATATCCCAATCGTGAAGAAGCGATGCCACGACAAGTGGAAAGAGTATTTTAATGACATCTCCACAGAAAAAGGTATTTGGTACAAAACCCTTTCTGCTGAGCCTCCACAAGTTCCTTGGTTCGGAAATAGTAAAATGACACGAAAAGAACTAGTTCATTCTTATAGACTACATTCGGGTCATGCATGTTCCATTGAACAATTTTGGTTACCTAATGCGCAAAACTGAAAGTCCCAATTGTGTTTTTTGTCATACGAAATGGAATCATTTCCACGTTTTAATAGAATGTAAAAATAATGAGTCATTACGAAATAAATTGTTAGTAGATACACAATGTCATAAACAAGATGTTATTTTTATGTTTCACTGTATATTTAGTTCCAAATTCACGACTGAGAATAGCCAACGCGTTATTTATTTTTATATACAATCTCTAGAGTTAAGGAAACAAATGATGTCTACCTAGGTTTTTTCTATTGTCAAATTACTTTAAAAAAAGCTGTCTTAACCTTATAGGTGTATAGCTTTTTAAATAAAGATTTAAAAAAATAGTAAGCAGTCTCTTAATTTCATCAACAATAAATACTAGCAACATTTAAAGGGATGGATAAAATAAATATACAACATAAATTATACCTAACCTATTTTATAAAAGTCTACCTAAATAAAAAAAAAGTTTTTTGCTTCTAAAATTAGGTAGAATCCACGTGCATCCATATGCATTTATTCCACAAGGGACCCAGCGTTCGGCAACTCCAAAATCATCACCCATTAGGAAACATCCCCGAAAAAGCCTTTCTTTTTCAAAAAAACTATGTGATGAATATTTTGTAAGCGAACAGGTTTGATACAGAACGGAAGTAGGTACCTACATTATGATTGTGACGGTACAGTAGACGTATGTCGAGCGTACCGCGAACCTGGCGAGTCCCTCAGAAATGTAGTTTCAGGATGTTCGGTTCTTACAGACATAAACAAGCAGCCAAGATCCTCCATCAAGATGTCGCTCTGAAATACGGTGTCATCTATGTGCATCTATCAGAAACACGCTGGAGCCCGGTCTCGAAAACGACAGCGTTAAGCTCTTCTGGGATCGGCCCATTATCTGGGGCCAGGGACAGGACTATTCTAGCGAATAAACCTGATATTGCGTTAATGGACATCGCCATCTAAAATGTTTTTGGTAGACATAACTATCTACTCGTGAAGGGCGAGACCAAAATGTGGGAAAGTATGTCCACCGAATTCACACCGGTTGTAATATCCGCAAACAGTTTGACCCCAGCCACACTGGCTGGACACCCTGAAAGGCTGGAATACGTCAGTAGTTCGCTTCCAGCACAGATGCAAAAAGTTTAAAACATACCAAATTATAAAAATATTTTGTCTCTAGACTCTACAAATCTCGCCTTATTTTTAGAATCAGTTGATATAGGTACTTACCTACTGAGATGAATGTTCAATATTTCTTAACATGAGCCATTCAATTATTTGCACTTTTTAGTACTAGAATTTGATGCATGATTTTGAATTGACTTCTGATAGGGTATCAACAACATTGTTTGAGATTGATTATTATTTACGATTGGATGCACTTCAAATAATAATCATACTTCATAATATTATAGTTATCCACTTCTTTGAAACATAAGCGCGACGTAAAATCTAACTTGTCCGAGTGGCGAGTACCAGGTGGAAGTAGCTCTTCAGGGTCTGCCTGGCTACCTACAACCCTTCTAATAAAATCTGCCGTCAATGACGCCAAATGACAGATATCAATGGTATTCTGGTTTATAGCAACAAGGCGGGAGACAGTTGCATAGAATGGGTTGTTATCTGACAATTTAGTATAAAGTCGGTATCGCGTATGTATTCTGTAGTATCGCTACCAAGCCCTCTGAGGATGAATTCTATAAGTACCCAAATGTATGCCGTATTATACACATGTAATCATAAAGAAAACACAAATTAAAACACAAAATCAAACTAGAATGCATGTTTATTAAATTACGTCTCAGAAAAGGATCACAAAATGTAAAAGCTGTTACAAAGTACAATTACCAACAGACAATTTGCATCAAAAGATTATTCCAAATACTAGGTTAAATTATTTATACATTGTGCGTACATTATCAATTTCCCAACATTAACCTTGAAATTTGCATGTGCGTAAGGTACGTTTTATGTCATTGTATTAATTTAGTTAACTTCAGCGTTTCGTGTGCCCTCTGCCGAGATATTGTCGGACTGCGGCAATGTCGTACCACATTATGCATTACAGTTACAATAATTATTACATAATGAACGATTACAAATAAAACTTGTTTGTTCACTAAATTGAGTTATTTATAACTACTTGTTTACTTACTCAGTAAGTTGACTACACATTTCAAATAACTAAATTACGATTATAAATGTCCATTACAAATGAAACTAAAAGAACAATACACAATACAAGGCTCTTTTAATTCCACTTTTGTTTATAGAAATATTAATAAACATGAAAGTTATTGTACCCATTAAAATTAAATGTAAAATTAAATAACAACAAATATATTTACAATTCAGCAATAAATAATTACAAAATAAAATGATAGTAAATAATAATTCAAAATCTTGTAATATAAAAGTAAATAGATCCAATTTTTTTGATAATATTTGTATAAAATGTTGGTATAAACATAAATACTGGAATGGAACAGCAACCAGCGTGTGTTTTTTTTACATTCAAGTTAATCTTACAGACTAAACGCTAAACTATTCATATTACACTGATGGATACCGTATTAAATAAACTTGTTCTTAAGATTGTAATCAAATTTCCACAAAGTAATGCCATTTATGGAATTAAAAATAAATATCGCCATTAAAATATTTATTTACATCGAGATTACTGAGAAATGTAATTTTAACGCATAAAATATTGTACACTTTAAATATGTACATAATAATAGTAATTTTAATAAGTGTTTTACTTAATAATTTTAAGGGTTTTAAACCGATGTACAGTAATTTTTTGTTCGCTTTTTATTTTACGTTACAAATAGTGCCTTGCTTTTAGGTTTTGTTTAATAATAATTACATCAGACGTCCTAAACATGGTTTGAGCATTTTGTCAAAATCTGGTGCGGGCCAGCTGCCTGGGGCCTTACTCCCAACGCGATCGAGAATCAAATCAACTCGATCTCAAGGATTTTCGCACACCCGAAACCGATACTAGCGCCGAATCGAGCGGTGGCTCAAATTGTACCATAGGTTTGGTCATTTGTTACAAGCTATAAACAGTTATATTCGATCCTGATTAGTTACAATTTGAGCCACCGCTCGATTCGGCGCTAGTATCGGTTTCGAAATGCTTGAGATCGAGTTGATTTGATTCTCGATCGCGTCGGGAGTAAGGCCCCAGTTTATTGTCAACAATAAAATTAAAATAAAGCTCAAACTAAACATTAAATGCATATTTGTTCACTAACCGCTAACTTGAAATAAACGTTACAAGCACATACAATCTATCATTACACCATACACACATTGTCATCACGTAGAAATTACAATGAAACATTGTGCACTTTCAAACTGTCATATTGCAACGTAAGGTCATATAAAAACTAAACAGCCCTTTTATCGTTTATGCCAAAAACTTCGACACTAAACTTAATCAGCCGATACTAGTTTTTTGAAGAAAGAAGGCTGCTAAAAATTAATGCAAACTAATTTTGTAATTGGGATTGCAAAATACGTAACGACTTATTAACTACATCAGTATATAGATTTTTTTTATAAGAATTCTAGCTTAACATTTTATCGTAACAATTATCGTATTATATTTAGAACGTATCGAATTATCCCCCGATTCATCAGCCCATGACCCGTCCACCCACCGCCTTCACCCACCAGTGGGTGGTGGGGTAATTCGCATTTACCCGTGCCCCAATGCGTCAAGATACATTTTATCGATAATTTTTAAATTGTTTCGAAAGTAACGTTGATAATACCAGGAACAAATAACATCACAGGAGATTGTAGTTTTTCAGATTTGCTTAACCATGCCCAATATATATCAATAAACTTATAACTTTTATTCCAGCCTTGACGCAGTGGGTGCACAGGTAAATGCGATTTACCCCTCCACCCACTGGTGGGTGGAGGGTCATGGCCCGATTCATCAATCTGAATTAATTAACGGAAATCCATTTTACTATGCAATAACAGTTGTATGCAGTACAACACATTTCACTATATCGCAACTTTAACTACTTTGGAGTTAGGAATTGATTTTGAAATGTATTTATATTTGTGTATTATGACGTGCAAAACTGTGTCAAGTGGGACCTTAATATTATTTTAATAGTCATTTAAGTGTTTAGAATACTGACATAATATACTGGTTTACTTATAACCATTTTTTTTTTAAAAACCCTATGCATTTAGTTGTGACGACGTATTTTCGATATTGAAAGAATACACATCATTGTCTCAATATGTCGCCACTACTGCTAAATGTCATTACTTCGATACTTAGAAATCATGTTTTAATTTTAACTCAGGCTGGATTTGATTTAAGTCACTCGAAATTATAACAAGTTCCTACAAAGACTCGGTCACGAATCTCGGTTAATGTGATGTCCTACTAGAATCGCACAAAGTTGAAAAACTAAATCAATTGCTTATTTATCGACGATGATCGGAACAGTGGTTAAACGTCGCCGACATATAAAAGTTAAATCGTTGGTAGAGAAATGAGTTGCAATATTTAGATACCATATTACGAATTTTAATATTAAGCGCAAATTTAAATTATTCTAACGTAATTTCAAATCGGCAGTAGATTTCAGACTTTCGTCAGTCTTGTATCAAACCCATATTACATTCTTAAATCTCAAAAAAAGCTACGCTTAATAATTAAGATATTAGCCTTGCAGTCTTATAAATCAACCAATTCGTTATTTATTTATTACTGAAACACTCGATATTTTTGGCGTCTTCTTCATGTTATTTTACAACTGGGATATCACGATAACATACAGTAGTATCATTATAATAAATCACTAATAAAAATCGTGTCTAAAAATTGAGGTTTGTTATACAAGATTACAAAATAAATGCTAGCACGATTACGTATAAATCTAAGTTCTATTGACGCCAGTTGGATACCGGTTGAATCGCATTTCTGTACACCGAAATCTAAAACAAGAACAAAATGAACATAAATCCGAAAGAACAATTAATTACACAAAATATTCGTTCGAAATGACGTCAATAGATTGTCGTATTGGACACATACATAGTAAAATATGGCGAGTTACATGTTATACGCGATGTAGATGGCGTCAATTTGGTCGGAGAGGAATCCGTCTCGTAGGTGCATGCGTTGTTTCTCTCCCCTTGAGTTGATTGGTACGACGCCGGGGTCGACGACCACCACGACTCCCACTATAAGGTGGTGTTCCTCAAGGACGGTGTTGGTCACGAGAGGTACCAGGTTGAGGGCTTCGCTGTCGTTGCCGTCCAACTCCACAACCACCACGAGAAGGTTGGTCCATGTGAACACGGCGCTGTGGAAAGATTATATGGTCAAATTTGGAGATGTAGTTTCTTGCTTGTGTATATTTTGGACATTTGAGATCCGTGAAATAAATTATAGTAAAGTAAAATCAGTACATAATATATTGCAAAAAGATTATTACGAGTTTTTTCCCGCAACTTCGTACGCGTTGAACTACCCTTCCTTTGAGAATTTTTGAAACTATTTCCATAATACAACCAGACATCCATCGAAAGAACCTTTGTTCCAAGTTTCACATCCGTGCACTCAAGGATTAATATTTAGCAAACAAACTAAAAAGTCCTTTATTTACTGTTCCCGTGGGAATTTAGAAAATTCCTTCCTTAGTGTTTCCTGCGGTAACTAAGAAATGTATGTTCCAAATTTCAGCTTTTTACACTCAGTAAATATGGCTGTACGTTGTCTGTCAGTCACTCAGTCAGTAACGGAACAGTTTTATATATTAAGAAATGATATTTAAAAAAAATGGTTTATTTGGTATGCAAAAAGCCTAACCGTAACTAAGACATTATTATAAAGTTAACGCTTATGTATGGTAGTGAATCTTGGGTGTGGCAGAAGAGACATGAAAGCAAGATTAATGCTGTGGAGATGAGAGCGTTGAGAAGCATGTGTGGAGTGAAATTGAGTGATAGGGTGCGCAATAGTGAAATAAGAAAGAGATGCGGATTGAAAGAAGATGTAGTGACTAAGATTGAAAAGGGTATGCTACGGTGGTTTGGACATTTGGGAAGGATGAGTGAAAGTAGATTTACGAAAGAGGTTTACAGAGCAAGAATGGATGGTGCTGTCGGAAGGGGCCGCCCTAGGCGAACGTACGCCGATCAAATTGGTGACGTTCTTAAAAAGGGCCTAGTTAAAAGTACCCGTAACCGGCGATCATGTATGAAAAGATTAATGAACGGGGAGGAAGCGAAAGAGGTATGTCTGGATCGAAGCAATTGGTGTTCCCTTGTCTCTGCCTACCCCAAAGGGAGACAGGCGTGAGGTTATGTATGTATATATATGTATAAAGTTACAATTTAGTGAAAGAAAATATTTGTTTTGTGTAACACACATTAATCAACGTAATACTTGAATTATGGTTAACACGCAATAATTTACACAGTATTACATAAAAACCAAAATAAAAAATGTAAGCTTACCATTCAGCGATCTTCTTGTGGCACCTCATGACCGAGTTCTCTATATCGATGGGATGGTAGCGCATGCCGCGCAGCATTATGGTTTCATCCAAAGCCCCGACCACGAACACTGCATCGTGGGTATCATGAGGCTCATTAGCAACCCCGACTGAGGCCAACGAGTCTGTATCCGAGTCCCGAGTCACTATAGATGTACTATCATCCCCCGCAGTACTAGTACTGCTGATCTCAACCCGCCGCAGGAAACCTAAATACCCTGTTCGCGCGTAAACCTCCCCAGTGTTCCCAGTCACAAGCTGAGCACTAAAATGATCCGCGTAATCACTCTCGTCACCATAAATAGTGAAGTATCCGCTCGCATTGTGCGGTGACTGCACCCAAATCTCCCCTAAGTGCGAGTCCCCGCACTGCCCCTTTGTTTCCGGATTCGCAGTTATAACCTTCACTCCTGGCAACAGTTTCCCGGACTCCATCAAACACAGTGAATGCGGACTTCCTCGTTCCACCAGAGACACGCGATCGTTCCTCAAGGCGCGCAAATCGACGTACACCGTCGAAGGCTCCGGACTAGAAGCGCCTTGTAAACATATCGCGATGTTTACTCTGCAACCGAATGAGGTCGACACGGCTCTCGGGCTTAAACCGAGCGCGGAAAATAGCTTCGAGAATGAATTGGTGAGAGTGATCCGCGGGCGTTCCTCTGCCACCACTACGCAAGTTCTCACGCATGCGAGATTGATGCCTTTCGATTTTAGTTGGTTCACGGAGCTTCCTAGGCCCTTCGTGCACAGTTCCATCACGCCATACGAGCAGAAGGTGTCTCGGACTTTGTATTGTGATACAGCGCTGAGCCAAAGTCCAGGGTTGATTTCCACTTCAGAAGGTGGGATTAGGATGGAGTGATGACCCGAGTAAATGCTGCTTAGACACCATAGAGCGAAGCCGAGGCCGCAGTAAGGGTCGAGGCAGAGGGCGATGTGTCGCGAGGGATACAGTTCACAGGCGATTTTCATAGATCGGCAGAGAGAAGTGACGGCGGCGTGGGACATTTTGATGCCGGCGAGCATGCCTGTCGTAGACACGCTGAAGTCTAAATACGCGAGCATTTCGGCAGTCGGGGCTCGGTACAAAATGGGTAGTTTCTTCTTAGGCATGTCGTCCGTGTCGAGCGTCATCGGCCAAGCTTTACTGTCGAGTACATTGCTTGCTTCCTTCGAGCGGAGTAGTTTTATCACAGATTGATTGGAGAGCACTAGGGTGGCCTTGCTGACGTCGACTATCATGCGCACAGTGGGGAGGGTCGTGTGAAGATTTTGCGGGTGCGGCGGACGAATCGTAACAGGCACTGCGCCTACGTATAAACAGCCGTAGAACGCGCAGATGAGATCAAGCCCCGGCGGGAATATCAGAGCCACGTGGTCACCAGTATTAACTCGTCCCTTTTCTAACAGCAGATTGCCTATTCGCTCCGCTTTCTTGTGTAGTTCTGCGCAGGTCAGCACTTTCGCGACCGCGCCTTTGGAGTTGAGCAATGTGAAAATGACGTGGTCCGAGGTACTTTGAGCACGCCATCGTAGTATTTGCGATATGAATTGATACTGGAACAAATAAAAGTAAATATGTAAAGCAAGGAGTATGTTAAGTAAAATTATAATTAATTGGAGTATTCAATTGAATACTTTTTGATGGATCATCATTATGATTAATAAATCAGCTTATTGCATATTTAAATAGAACACAGTCTCTTATTGGCCTAGTCATAAAGATAAGATAAATTTGGGCTCAAAACTACTATCTAACGCCTTTGTTAATAATTCACATTACAGTTCATACATTCCGACAGTATCTAACAAAATGATTTAAAGCTGTAAGTATACATATGTATAAATTACCTTCCGTGCGGCATCGGAGTCGTCAGTATAGCCCATATCGCGTCCTTGCGCGGACGCAAGTCTGTTTCCCTGCACTAAGTTACCCACGATGACCGAAGCGGGCCCCACATCTGTACACAAAGATATCTATCAAACACTGAGATATGAAAAAATATGAAATACAGTGGGAATATTTTTGTTGTTAGTAAGAAAATTGGTAGGCGACAGCCAGATAGCCCCGGCCACTGTCCATTCTGGGCAACCACGCACACATAAATAAATAGTGCACATGACATAATATTCGCAGGGTTGCGTAGTTGAATATTCGCGCAGCAATTATCGAGTGGATAGCAAGTGACAGTTAATTATATCTATCACCGAGATTTTTTGGCGCGCCATTTACTTTTCAAATACATCTTATGGAACATTTAATGTAAGTACTTTATCATCATTAATAAATTATTCTACGCTCTAATTGTTATACTTAGTTAGAAGTTTAGGTAATTTTAAGTTCTTGGGTTTTATTGATTTTTTTTATATATAAAAAGATGGTTGAAACGAGACGGTCGGGTAAACCGGACTAAGTTTTGTCGGGTATCCTCGAACGCTTTTTGAATGGAGAGAAAATCGTTATTAAAATATTTCTCTCGCGTTTTTAGTATTACATAGGTTTTTTAAAGATATGAACATTAATATAGCCTTTTTGTTTTTACAGACACCCTGAAAAAATACAAAGTTTAAGGAAAAAGTGACTAAACGGAGGAATTTGGATGCAGATAGAATAAAACAGACTATACAAAGTGTTATACATACAAGGTGTCTCAAAAGAAAGTTCACATTTGCTTTGGTTATTGCGTGAACGAAACTGTTTCGAGGGGCGCGGGGGGCAAGTCAATCGGTAGCCTGGCTCTTGGGAATTTCGTCGCTATGGAGCGTTTCTCGGGAGCGGACCGTGCGTTGTGCGTAGGAGAGTTTTATAAAAACACTAGTTCAACTGCTCAGTTCAACCAGTTGAACCAGTTCAACTTTGTGCAATCCTCTCGAAAGTTGAACTACTGGGACATCAAAGTTGTATTGGCATCTAGTTCCCACTAGTTCAACTGGTCAGTTCAATCGTTAACGAGAAAAATATTGAATTTTTTGAGTCTTTAATAGAAAATGAATACATATTTTTCAAGAGTTGATCAAATATCTAAGTATATTTCTATATTGAATTGCAATACAAAATTTCTGTTTGTACACACATAAATTTATGAGTGTTGCCATGAGGTTACACAGATAAGTAGGAATGATGACAATCAAATATATTTTTAAAATGGGCGGCCTTATCACTGGAACTATTTCTGCCAGGCAACCCACAGTACTCACCGGAATGTATCTCCCTCGGTTTCGGCAGGTTAGTAACACAAGTATGGGGGCACATTAACACATTGGCCGGGTGCAGGGTTCCTTCCAGAAACCTCCGCTTGCACTCGCTGAGGTGAATGCCCCCGAGGGGCGTTTTCGGAAGGTAGTTCGGTTGTACTAGTGCGAGGCAATAGATGCCTACTTGGTGGATCGAGTCGACCGCTTGTAGGACCCGGGACATCCATTGGAATGACTGGAATTGAATTAAATACATATTAAGTTTTTATGTAGGTATGTATATGAAATTTCATGTAAAAGTGTGACAATTGAATGCTCGTAAATTTTATTTTGATATGAAGTTTTTTTTTGTGAAATGCTTGGACTATTTTTTTAAACATTTTTAGGGTACTTAAAATTTAACTTAACCTATCAATAAACGACCAACAATTTTCTATTAAGTACCATTTCCTGTTTCAATTAATCTAACAATCAGATATTACTATACTATACTCAATCTATTCATTGGCTTCACCACCAACACTGCCACTGCAATACATGTTAGGCATCGTTTAAGCTTTCGGCCTGTCGCCTACGGACGGAGCTACTCAAAAGATACAGAACAAATAAGTGTGCCTCGCACACGACGCTACTTAAATTTGCAAAATTTCAGTCACATAGGTCATTTTTTTTTTAAAAAAAGCACACGTTTAGCAAGAGGAAATTCGACCTATTACAATAGATGATGAAGGAATCTTCGAAGGTTTTCAATTGTAATCTAATAGCTTACAATTATACAGGGTGAGTGGTGGGTCACTTTCGAAATTCGAGGACGTGATAGTTTGAGATCATACATGAAGAGAAAAAATATGATAAAAAGTAAATATTAATTATTTACTTATGGCGGGTTTCAATATTCAACTGACCGGTATGAGTAACCGACACAGGTTCAAAACTGGTAGAAAAAAATAGCGTTTTACAATATCTATTAGCTACGAGCTGTAAGTTCTCAAATTTGGCATCTTTACATGACGTTCTTCCAAGAAAATAGGCGATATGTGATGTATAGAATATCACGCATTCGCAAATTATTTGTATGATATTTGAACTAAATAAGTGTATAAACTTATTCACTTTATTCTTACTATGTTCTGATGTTCGATAAATATATTATAGTATGTTTTTAGAGTTTTTTGTTAATGATTGCTGACGTAAAACGAAACGCCAATTATGTCATTCAATAATACTCGTCCTGTTTTTCAAAAACTGTTATAAGTTAGGAAGAGAAAACTGGATTTTTATATGTTGACAGATATTTGATAGGATATTTCGTTAAATGAATAAATTGTTACGTCGTTGGCTAGATAAAATGACTTATTCTGTAATTGGTCATATGTAATAAAAACTTCATTCGCTATTGGCCGCAGCAGGCCGCCATGCCATGCCACCTTTACCTCATTGGTTTAAATTAATAACTGGTAACGTCGTCATTGGCTAGATAAAATTATTTGTTTTGCAAATGGTCAAATGGAACGACGTTGCCTAGCAACCCATTACAGTCGAACAGTTCGTAAGCAGTGGTTTAGATGTCAAGATTTTGAATATACAAAGGCATTTTGGTGGTGAATTCTATTGTTCGTAGGCAAAACGAACAGTTTTCATGATATTGAAACCCGCCATTAGTAAACTTAATCGAAAGTTAAAGAGTTGATTACGCAACGCATGGTTACGCTAGCGTTGGTAGCGATCCGCGTGCGAGGTCACGTGCCGCGATCGAAAATTTAAGTAGCTACGTTTATAACATAATTATGATCAGAATCGAGTACAGACTACAAAGTGCTTCTTCTTCAGTATCTAAAATTTGTCACCAGTCACCCTGTATAAGCGTGAATATTTTTACACTTCCAGTACAAATTTTACATATAAAGTTTGATTGTTCATTTTCTTTTGCAATAAAACACAGAAACTCGAGTTACTGGTAGCGTGGCGACTGACACTCCGCGTCGTGCGCGATCAGTTGCTGATTTACAAACTGGTTAGTGAACCCTAAATGAGAATGTATGAGCGGTGGTGCCCAAAGAACTCGTTAGTAATTTAAGTGTGTAATTAATTACTTTGAGTAGCTCTGTGGGCGGAAGGCCTTTCTCTAAGCCAGCGGAAGGTTTCATATAGTAAAGCCGGCGAGGTAGTAAAAACGCAAGACTTAGAGTGAATCAATGAAACCCACCTCTTCCTCGCCGCAGTCCGGTCGTTGCTCGGCCACGATACAGATCCTCTCATCTCGAAGCACCTTCACAGAGAACACAGCGATGCGACCGCGATATATGAACTTCATCGGTTCCACAGCTAGTACTGTCGCTATTATATCGTCCATGTTGTGCTTGCGACCGGTTACGGTCATAAGGCCGTCACGCGACCCGCACACGAAAACTAAACCTGCGGAAAAATGTATAAAATTAGTTCGAAACTAATTTATTTGCGTTACTATGAAAGTATAGAGAACATCACAAGTCGAGTCCTCGTTAATGCATAGCATTACCAAAATAAGACTGAGTAACTGTGTTTGTCGTAAACAAAGATCAAAAATAGTTACGATATTTTTGAGGTCCATTTCGCAACCAATTGTTAGTTATCCGTACAAATGTAATAAAGCTGAATTATTGTTAACCCGCCAAACCCCATGAATTTAAAATTACGTATACGTAGTGAAATTCAAAATAAAGGTATTAGTAATTAATGTTATCTGGAATGTAAGTAAGTAATATAAGTAAAAAAATATAATAACTTGAGTTGAATAAAAGTCCGATGAATCTCAGATTCAGTAATAAAAATATTATACCGGTCCATTCGGATACACCCTTACATTCTATCATTTGATCAGTCTAAAAATTTGACCAGGTAAAATAAATATAATAGAAGTAATCCCAACTTCTTACCTCCAGGTCCTAAGAATCCCAGCAAGCCGCTCCTAACGTAATGCTCCTCGCCTATTGGGTCCCCATCGGCGTCCAGAGGTCGAACCCGGAACACCGTATTGGTCAGACCACCAAGACCCCAGTACCCGGATCCCGTGGCCCCAGATAATACACAAATTTCACCCACTTCGTCCGTCTTGCAAAGGAACGCGGGGCCCTCCATTTTCACTACCACTATTACGCCTGTTGGTAGAAAAGTATACGGTTAAGAAGACTTTTTTATTGAAATAGAAAATAAAAAATGTTTATATGTTGTAAAACAATTGACAACATATAAAATGTAAAATCTCAATTATTTGTATTCCCAATCAAACAAAGTGAGATTTGGCATTGACACAATTATGCACTAAAGAAAACATACAAATTAAACTTATCCATTATTGGGCACAAAACTACTATTTAAAAAGGTAAAGGAACTAACTAACTCTATCGTTTTATTTTATTTGTCGTTCATTTGATCACACAGTTTACCCATATTCAGCGCGCGATTTATGCGCTATATAAAAATCTACTAAGTAAGATTCGCACTTTAACATCACTTTACATTATTTAGCATCTCTTAAATAATATAAACTTATAAATACTCACATGAAGGCATCACTTGGCCGCAGTCTTGTAGCGTCAGCGAAGTTAAAGAGTTCTCAGCATCAACCCGTACAACACCATGGGACAATCTATGTGAATATAAGATTACGACTAAATAACGCATCTTTTTACTTAAAAAAGGTTGAGTAATTTTTCGATGTCATGCGGAAAGTGTTCTTGAAGGTTATGGTGTTCAAAGTCCATCAAAGATAATCCTATTGTCACCGTACATTCGGAAGACACAGGACAGGAAAAACAGATGCAGGCAATTCCAAAAAAATAAACTATCAAAGCGTTTTTTTTCTATTTTTCGCAATATGTAGGTAGGGTTGTAAGAATTTTCTGCGTCTTTTAAACCGATGGTAAACGTTTGTGCAATTTGCGCACTATCCAAAATGTAGTCTTTAATAATATGTAGCCAAAAAAAAAAAAAAATGCTAAGACATTGAGATTATGTCTCTTATTATACTCGTAGAAACCAATGTCCGTAAAATAATAAAGTATTTTGCAATGGTAAGTAATTGCATACTAGTCTAAAGTTGTAAGACTTTTACATTAACCAAACTTACAGCACTGAATAGAGTTTTGAGTATGTAGGGTTAGAGTGCTACCAGACCAATAGAAAGATCATCGATCGAAGTCAAACGACTGGTCTAGTAGTTTTAATTGATCGACGGATACCGTTCGACTAATCCATCGATCATTTGATCGAGTAACCTCGACTGTGTTCCATCAGCTCCATCGGCGTTGACGCCTTTTAGAATAAGAATTTAGAATCTCAGTTTGTAGTGTTAGTAGTGTAGTGTATAGACTGACCCCGCCATAGACAGCACGCCGCGACCGGCGGCGGCGCCCCCTCGTCCCGCGCGACGCACGCAAACCGTCAGCGACTCGCTGCTGCACGCGCAAGGACATATCGCGTCGCCGCGCACACCTTATACGAACACAAAACTAAATGTTAAAAACACTGTCAAAGCTGCGAAGTGAACGGAAAAAACAGGAAGCCATGTAGGCTTAGAATAGCCACAACGCCTCTGGATAATTGTTAAAGGCAACTGATTCGGGTGGCCCTCACTTGGTAGTGGGATCCCGTCAGGGTCCGCCTGGCTAGTGACAATCCTACATATAAAATCTACCGCGAAATATCACCGCTGCGGCGTGATGTGGTCTGACAATATCTTATGAACGGCCAGTTCCTTCTTATGCAAATTAAAAAAATATTTATTTTTTTAGAGTGGCCAAAGACATTTGTTTCCTTTTAAAAGATAGTTTTTAAGCAAATGAACGTCATGATTGGCTCAACACTTTGCTTAAGTCATGATCAAAGTAAGAAAGGTTTCATAGAGCCCTAATAGATTGCAATATGAAATTATCGATGTAAAAATATATATTATTTACGTGTATCGTATCATTAGAAAACTGTATTCTATTTTTCAGAGAAATAAAGCTCTTCAAATCTAATCGAGAAACTCAGAACTCTGATTTTACAATTTAAAAAAGATCTTACTTTAACAACATATCATACCTTTGCTCTGGAACACGGAAAGGAACTGATCACACGACGACAAAGACCAGGGGTTGGCTCCGTCGGCGACGAGCAGCATCCGCAAGCAGCTGAGCGATATCTCCTTGTGGTCGCGAGTCGCTAGCAAGCCCCAGTGCAAGTCTCGCGACTTTACTATAGCCACTGACGCTCTGGAATAATGAACAAAATCGTCAGATGGTAAGTCTAGAATTACATGTGCACGATATATTCACGTATGGACATAATAACTTCAGGTGGTAGTAGGTTAATCTACAAAATTGACGAAAAGCATAAATAAGCAAGTCTAATTTAAATATTACCATTGGCTCCAGAAAGTACCCTGACAAAACATTCTTGAATTAAAACTTGATTTGATAACAGTTCACCAGATCCCCCTTATTTTTCGTTATAATCTGTTAAAAGCATGACGTTACAGATTTGCAGAAACTGTCCCTTATGGTAGTTATTACGAGCATATTAAGTTGTTTTGCAAATCCAATCATACATGGAATTTTTGATGAAATAACTTCAGATATACCAAAGGCGTGAGTTATGAAAAGAAAATTTGACTTACCTGTATTTAGTGATCATGTGCATCCAGGAAGCCGGGCTGACTTTCATGAGGGCATATGGTATGAAGATGACATGCATGCCATTGAGCACGCTCGTTAGTACTGCGTGCCACAGCCCAGTCTCCCGCTTGAAGTCCAAAACGCAGACCATGTGCTCGCCTTCTGTGTAGTTGCAAGCAACGGAAAGCATGCGGCAGTGTGCCAACATGGCCGCCCTAAGGAAGAGGTACATGTATTAGTATGCTAGATCATTTAAATCAACCATAAAGACAACCATAGTAAAATCTGTTCAGTACTTCTGAAGATTAGCCCAAAAATACAAGAAGACATTCCCTTTTACAAGATGTAGAGATAACCATCAAAATAAAATATATAAAAACAATTTTTAAACTGTAGCAAAATAATATTTTGAAAATATCAACCATCAATATTTCACAATATCCTGAGCGACCTCCAATAGCCCTTTACGAAGATTCTAACGTGAACACAATTAAAACAGTCACTTCTAAAATTGCCGCCGATAGTATTTCCTACGACACCCGATAGATGGCAGCACGAACATCAAACTGTTTTACAAATTTTACACGCTGAGCAAGTTTGAACTAACTTTGTTCGCAGGACGGGAAACATCGGAACACGCTATTTTATCAGATTACCTCGGTGCAGTTATTTAATGCAACGTGTAACGAAACTTTAAAAGGCCGAGGAAGCTTTCAGTTTTATGTAAATACTGCAGAGACTGTTTGTGCGAAGGAAATTTAAAGACCTATTACGAGCATATCCAGAGTTTTATTTTAGTTTGAATATTAAATCTGTTTAGTTTATAAACTACTATTCCCTGCCTTTTTACTTTTGGGAGAGCACAGGGTAGTCTGCCAAGTGGCTTTCAAAATGGAATATAATAACATACTGGATGACTTATATACCTATGTATAAATAAACAAAAATTATAGTGCCACTGTGTGACCACTTTAGTATCTGGCTTATTATGTAGGATAAGTCTATATAGCTTAAGAAGTAGGTAAAATCTGAATGTTTCGAGGACGCGGAAGCTGAAAGTTTGAGTTCAGTTAGCTTTAGAGACATGAAAACACAAAACACATCTTCATTAAGATTTTCCATTTGTTATTTCAAAACCCTTTAAGAACCTGCCATTATAATTAAATAACTAGCATTTTTGCGCGGGTTTATCTGTCAATCCTAGCCTGTCAAGAGTAATTGCATGAATATAAAGATGCTAAATTTAACGCCACATTTATAATTAATCAAAATTAGTAAATTGCGAGAAAACACTCCATCATCATATAAATAGTAAATAAATCAATTAACGCAAAACCTAGAAACGTAAATTTTCGAGCGCAAAACGGAATAAACAGTTTACAGAGTTTTCAAATTCTGGCAACACAATCCGATCGTTATGTGGAATTTAATTATCAACATTTTCGTTACAATTGAGTTTGAAATTCATTTGATATCTGCGAACCGTGGCTACGTGTTCAAAATGAAGGTATTCATTTTGCTTTCAGTAAAATATTGTTTATTAGGAAAGTCCTTCATGTTATTAAAGCTCGTGAACTGTGTTGATATGTATTCATTTTGCTTTCAGTAAAATATTGTTTATTAGGAAAGTCCTTCACGTTATTAAAGCTCGAGAACTGTGTTGATATGATTTAAAAACAAAAAGTATCTACATAGTTGATTAATCATGTATAAATACTCTTTGTTATTCTAGGCTATACCCAAGCTAAGTGGGAAATTTTAGTTCAAATCGTCGAGTCGAAAATGTAGAAAAAAAATTATTTTAAAATAAATTTAGATTGGCCTCTGACCTTGATTTTATGTGATAGCAGTGTGACACCAGGTGTTTGAAATTGAGTTGAGCATTATGCAATTGCAGTAGATTAATCTTATTGTTGGACATCATCCAGTATTAAATGTAACCACAATTTGTAAGAACAAAGCTTTCATTTTGTAAGAAAGCGGCCGCGTTTGTTTTTTTGAACGACTTAATCCCAGTCTTCCTTTTTGCCCCAGCTTGGGGCAGGGAATGGGCTATATTTTATCGATAAACTTATAGAACAACTACTCGTAAGGTGGCGCTCGTTAAATTGGCACGCGACTTCTAATCTACTTTTGTTGTTTTTCCCTGTTACCTAGTTGGCCTTTCAACTTATTTAATATTAAAAATTCGTAAGTATAAGTGCAATATTTCGCTAGACTAGAACCAATAAGAAAAGCAAGAACTTTTGTTGGACGTAGATAACCAAGTGATCTTAATGACTAGTACTAGGTCTAGAGAAGGAGATAGCAACTATTCGTAACACAAATATAAATTTTAGAGCAACATATAATCATGATGAGCTACTTAAGTCACCTTTCAAATGTTCGCAGTTCAATTTCTATCGGATGATGCAAAAAATAAAGCATTTCGTCAAGTAACCAGGGTAACCAGGGCTTTAAAAAGGGCTCCTACATTTTGCCGGCCGCTCTGCCTTATAATATAATAACTAACAATATAAGAGAAAAGTTACTGAATTTACACTCGCTACTCGACAAATTGTATACATGTTTGGTACGTAAATATTCAACACAAATCTTTAGAATATTTCTCCCAACATCCAGCGAAACCAATTGGACAAACAATGTAACATGCGGAAACATCTCTCTATTCATAAACATGTATACAACTGAATAACCACGCTCATTGGTCGTAAAAGCAGTTTAATCATCGCATGACACACACATGATGTAGTATGAGGCGTGATAAACAAATGTTTGACTAGCTCCCTGGCTTGTTAACTAATTAGACAGAAGAGTGGGTTGGGTGGACACTCGACAACTCTCTAAGCTACTTACCAAGCGATCGCTAGTAGGCATCGAGATATCAAAAACAATTACGATTCTCTTAGAGGTAAATTTCGATCGTAAGTTTTATAGGACAAATTTGAAGATTTTTTCTTTTAAATATTAATGACAACAAATACAACAATGCTCTTTAAACAATAAAGCGCACAGATAAAAGTGAGTAACACAATTATTTTGTAGTTACATTGTAAAAAAATATTAATCGATATACATATAAAAAAATAAATATAATAAAATCCCCAGACAATCGTACCAACTACATGGCCTCAAAGTAAGCAAAGCTTGTGTTATGAGATACCATGTAGCGAACTAGGGAACCTAGAATATAAAATACAAATATAGATAAACGCCTTGTCTGGTTGTACTATGGAAGGAGTTTCTGGAATTCCCACAGGAAGGGTAGTTTCCCGCGAAAAAGCTCGTAAATAAATAAAATTAAAATAAAATACATACATGAAATATATTTTTCTCTGTGTCAGCAAACTCGCTTTGAATACCTATTTACGTGAAAAGATTTTATGGTCAATCCTGCCTGTTTTTTCCCCTGTAACCTATTTCAAGGCCAAATTGTTTTAGTACCAAGGGCTTGAATAAGTTGCCCTCTTGGACACACTTACCTAAGGGCGATAGGGTTATTCTAACCCGCCCCATACTTTTATGGCGATGTCGTGATCAATAAAATTCTAAATGTTTTTCATATTTGCCGGGAGCAACATAACCAGCCTTTAAACTTTAACCGATTATTGTTACGGTTCAAGTGATAAAGCTTAAAGACGAAGGTATATCTTCGATTACATTCTCATTGACACCCCTTCTCAACCCTTTAAAGAACGGAACATTACAGTTTTGTACCTACTAGCGTGTCTGTACATTCCCTATAGGCACAGTAAAAGTAAAACATTAGTAATACCGATAATAATAAAGTGGTAAAAGCGATAGCAAAACGTTGCGTGCTTCAATAATATTCAATTATTTGTCACGAGTCCAGGTATAGTTTTCACTTTTATTATTTAATTAACAATGTTTTACAGTCCTATCTATTAACTTGC
Source organism: Stenoptilia bipunctidactyla (assembly GCA_944452665.1). Taxonomy (NCBI): domain Eukaryota; kingdom Metazoa; phylum Arthropoda; class Insecta; order Lepidoptera; family Pterophoridae; genus Stenoptilia; species Stenoptilia bipunctidactyla. Next base: position 38,403,217 of record OX101721.1, read on the forward strand.
AAACAGTTCTTAAACTGTGCTTAGTTTACGCCTAGATGAAACGCTATGTGAAATATCCTACATTATACATACATCTTATAAAAAGCAACCTTTGTCGGTCTGTATGTTTGGGGTATTCTTCGGAACTACTGAACAGATTTTGATCTAGTTTGCGCCAGTCTAAGTGTTGTTATCGGAGCTATATTACGACATTACGTGCCGAGTAATCACGTTTTCCCACAAAATCAGTTAAAATATGGGCACTCGAGCGGGGCCAGCACGTTTATTTATAAGGACCAAAGATTTTTGATCAAGATTCTAAAGCACCCAGTTCTAGCGTATTACACACAGTAAGTATATATTTTAATCCATTCAGGTTATTATTGTTAGCCACGCTTACAAAGGGTAATACTAAGCAAATGACCGCGGGTTACTGAAGGTCCCACGTGAAATAAAGGGCGCACAGAAGAAGGGTGAACCTGTTCTTTTTTTGTTTTTTGTATTATAATTTGGAGTCTGGATTAGGAACAAGGTTATCCTTTTATAGTAGCAACTGTTGTAAAACTGCCATGGCGACTTCGACAAATGTCAAAGCTTTTTAAATCGGTGACTAAACGTGAGTAAAGATGTGAGTGAGGACGAAAATGCGTTTAGAAAGGAAGGAAGGAAGGGAAGTGTCATAATATTAGAAATTCATTGTTTTTAAATTTTATAGACAGTCTCATATTATTTTCAGCTTATAACTAGGTAATTTATACCCGCACGTTACGTGACATAATTATAATTAGATAAGTAGGCAAATGTTATCTTATCGATCGAGTCATACAAAATATCGATGATCGCATGACAACCCTCCTGTATTGCATCACTCATTCATTACCTATACTAAACACGTTTATACTTTACGATTTTCTAGAAATTAAGATTCCAAAACATGCTATCCTCTCATCTATTGTGAAAAGTCCTAATAAAATCAACTGCGCAGTTAAACATAACTAATAGCACAAATAAACTAAGATAATTAGCGTCTTAGTTTGATACTACTTATATTTAGAAAAATGGCTCATCGTCCGACAAGCGAAGCAAAAAATACTTCTCGCTGCTCGTCATACCTAAACGAGTACTTAGTTGACTTTCATTGCCTCAGTTTGCGTACAGATATTCTGAAGTATCGCAAAATGCGGACTACAACCACGCTAATTACATTTGATACAATCTGCTAGTTTTTATGCAATTCGAATTAAAATCTAGAGTTTCTAACGAAAAATACTTAACGAATGACTTTGCTCATTTGCAAGAGATTAACAATTTTAGTTGAAATTTATATTCTTTGTTGTTTTCATAGTTTCTGTCAAAGTATAACCTTATCGGTTCAATTATTTATGGCATAAAGCTTAAAGGTATTATAAATAGACTCTAATATTAGTACTTAACATACTGACAAGTGATGCCTTATTGAAACTAGATAGTATCGATCGTAATCGTTATGATAAAGAAGATAACTAGCCGCATGATAACGAAACCTTTCTATATTGTGAATTCCCAATAAAGAATGTAATATTGAGTATATTATACAAATACTTGTAAATGCTCTGTTGCCGATAACTACATATTGGGTGTAGAAGCATATGGATTACTTGATGTTAAATATTCAACACTGTCCAAAGACACCTGCAATTCCATGTGATGCCGAAGATGGGACGTTAGATTAAGTGTACTCATTCCGCTAAGTCAAAGTCGTCGTTGGGCTAAGCCAAAAAGCTGAACTCATAATGGGCCCGATTCGATTATGAATGCACTATGAAATTATTAATGCATTATGAAAGTGATTCTGAATGCCGTGACAGAAAGTGAAAAAAATTGTTTTTGTATGAGGCTGTCAAGTTTCACGTCGTAAAATTTGACACTAGACTTAAAAATAAGAAAATGCAATGTCGAATACGGCCCAATATTTCCCATCCAGGTTAACATGTTTGGTGACAGGCACGGCAACTTCTTACAGAAATCGGTATGTAAAAGCATTTAGGACACGATAAATTACTGACAAACAAAAATAACACAATAAATTAACTGACAAATAAACTTCTCTTATTGCTATTTAACTTTACTTTTTTTTAATTTCTTGTTTTGATTAATTATTAACGCGGAAAGTAGCGTCAAAACAGTTGATGTAATATGGACTTTTCAAGAATCATAATTTCATCATCTATGTCCCCAATTGGCGTCATGCTGACAACCAATAAGCTTAATTATTGACGTGACAAAACGATATCATAGGTACCTACTGATTTTCGGTATTTGTCTTTGGTGTCAAATACTGTGAAATATGTGGCTATTATGTTCGATTTTCTGATGCTATAAATGCCATAAGCTCCGCTACCACAATTTTTTTTTTACCTTTGAAAATTGATGGCAAAATAAACAGATGATTATTTATCTTCTAAGACTCACCTAGTGACAACGACGCCCATAGCCGCCCCATCAGCGGCGGCGGTATGTTCAATATGCGCGGGGCAGTCTTCAGCGGATCTCGGCGGCGGGGCCCAATCCCGGGGCGGCCTCGGGAGCTTCTCTGTTGAGGCCCACTGCAGGGACGGCCAGCCGCGAAATGAGACCACATCCCCGGATGATGTCTTGGGTAGACCTAGCCGGATAGGTTTGTTGTTTAAATTATGAAATTGTAAACAATTAAAGCAGCGTATTTTTAAAGTCTTTAAAGATTCAACTACGTGAATCGAAGTGCCACAAGAAAAAAATTGTTGAATGTTGCTCAGGCCATAAGTAACTTCATTAGATTGTTGCTGAAACTCAATGGGCAATAAGCGTTTCCCTGAGGTACGAATAGTCCTATGTTCGGTATTCAAATGCATGCATATCTGTACTAAAATACGGCCTAGCTAAACCGTTACACTAATTTACGACCACGTAAAGATTTCAAGTAATTTTTGGGAAAGAAATGTACCTTTAAAAATTGGGATATTTAGAATGGTATCAGTTCCTGGTCTTAATATTTTAATAACTTAAATCAGTTAAATCAGTGAGGAGAGAGTAGCATTAAAACATGAAACTCACCCTTCAAACAAGCATCAGAAGTCAAAGCGTACTGTATCCCACACGAGCCCAGCAGAAAGCCGACTTGTTGCAAGCCCGCGTCCCTTCTCGTCAAAGGCACTTCTATTGGGACCGGTACAACTCCCGCTTGTAAACACCCGTAGTAAGCACACATGAAGTTGATCGGGTCGTTGTTAGGGTAAACCAGGGCCACGCGGTCCCCGGGCTTGATAGAAGTATCGCCGGTCAGGGGACCGCCGCTTGAAGACTTTGAGGTAAAGGTCTTGTTGAGCAATGCGTGCGCGATCTTTAGAGAACGGCTTAGAAGTTTACCTGTAGGGAAAAAATATGGCATATAACTAAAAGAAAGTAAAGAACTGGTGAAAGTTTGACAATGCATTTAAAAAATATCTCCCGCTTATCAAGAATTCATTATTGAATATAAAAATTCATAGTCTCAAGCAGTATACATGTTGTACAGTGCGCGAATTCTCTTTTTGAACAAATTGAACCCACACCCTATTGCCATCGTAGTTCTAGACGCAGACTTAACTTCCATCCCTAGAGGATATTAGCCTCGGTGTGGAACGAACTGGCTTTGTTTTTCCTTACCACTATACTCCTGGTATTCAAGCGTACAGTTAATAGGTTTAAATTCACTCGACATCAAGTTGGATGGAGGTGAAATATCTTAGTCTTCACTCTCCACCATATGACATTAAAGATAAACATCAAATTATATCTATACATTTAAATATGTATATTCTCTACAGCTTACCATAAGTAAGAGAACTGCTAAGTTTCCCATTAGGATCCAGTACCGTAGCGACATTCGCTTTAAAAGAGGCCGTGCCGTATCTCTGCAAAGCCGCCTCCAGGTTCCTCGGCAGTCCAGCTGGAACCACCAGCTGTTCTCCCACAGCCGGGGTCATTGTGCCGCCTTCCGGCTTCGGGGCGTTAGGGTCCTTGGGGTTCGCAGCTATCTCTAACTCAATATCATCGTCTTCATAGAACTCTGGTAGAGGCCGCCGTTTCGGCCGTTTCAATGTGTTGAGGAGCTGCTGAATTTTGGCTGATACCTGTTTATAAAACATTGTCTTAAGTTTTGACAAATCATTATCACTATTCACATTATAAATGCGGAGGTAACTCTCTCTGTCTGTGTGTTACACGCTGGAAGATTTGGTATGTACAGAGCTTGCGAAAGGACAAAGGTTATCTGTTTTGTTTTGTTGAAGAATACAGGTATAACTTGAAAAAACACCTAAAATCTTTTTATCCCGATATTCTCACGGAATCTGGATTTGAGATCTGTAGACTCCAAAATAATTTGCGCGATAACATCCGGTTCAAAGTCTTTTACTAAGAAAAAAGTAGTTGAGAAACAAATTTCTTTTGGCTTTTATCTTTAAAGGGTGCGATCTGGTTTCGTCTGTTATATATAAAAAACATCCAAAAAGGATTTAATGAAAACCACGTGAGAACGAATCAGTACAGCAATTTACAAAGCGTCAATTGTGTCAAGAATTCTAGCAAAAGTCGTTCATATATTTATCAGCGCATAGGTATAGTATCTTAGAAATTATGTTTTGCCATAAATCATTCAGTAAGAATGAGGAAATAAATTATCAATTGTTATGTGATACACAATAAATAACATTCGTAAATAAACAACAACTATAACATCTGATAAGTTCATCATAAGTCAGACATATTCAAACTCAGAACCGGAAAAATCACAATATAAAATCAAATCATATAATTCAAGATCAATAGAAAGCAATATTTAGCACTTGTAAAAAGAATGGCCTCTCAAAGGCATATCGAAACGTTTTGTATTCCTTTCAACTCCCGCCAATAAAGAGATTCTTCAGGAAGCAAAGAAAACAGAAACAAGCAGAATACTCCGCTATACTTTTGCACAATCTGTTTATTCATCAGACATGACTTAACAGGTAAACTTGGCTGGAAACGCAAATGTACAGCTCACGTCGGAAATTCAAATCGAATTAGCATACTAGTGCTTTTGGATGTAATTGGGTTTCATGGAACAGCGTCGACGGGGGAGAAGATACGAATGTTGATCACACGTTTGCATCAAACGTTTGTTGAAACTGCATCAACATCTGCTGTGCTGATTAACGGTCACTTTCAATCATCTGAGTGATTAGACTCCATAGACGTTAGTGGCAATTTAGCATATAAAAAAATATCGAAAGCTAGTACCGACTGTCTTCTTCAAAACTGGAATGGAGCACTCATGCATTTAGGAAAAGGAAGGGGGAAGATCTCTTTTATTTCAAGACACGTGTGCTAAGCTGCGCTAAGCTCTTGACTGGGTTACGTTACTGGATATAAAGGTAACATCCAAGAAAAATACTCCCGATGAGTTTTAGTAATACACAATTATTTTAGCCTATGTAATTAAATAAGAACGTAAAGACGCCTTCAAATTGGCCGCGCGTAATTCCATAAAAAGCCTGTCGTGAACCAGTCGCGCGATAGCATTTGTATAGATTAACACGGCAGAGCGGTGGTCGCAATTTTTTGTCAATTTACGAATATGAGCTCTATTTCTCCATAAAAATATTTTTATCTTTAAATATGTTTATAAACTTGTTTGTCTACATATACAGCAACAGGCTACCTAATCTAATGATTTGAATCGGAAACTCTAGCTTTACAACATTTAGATTGACGTGATATTATGACGTCACCAAACGGTCATGTTTTGAATTTGCAATGTCAAGTGTATTCAATAATCAACGCTTTAAAAAGGGAACTTTTGTCACTTGAACACAAAAAACAGGTTTTTTTTTCTTGCTTAGCCTTTAAACTAGCCTCGCGACGGAATTTGTATGCAGGGTGGAATTTTTGAATGCCCCCTGGAGGGAAAGGATTCTAAATTATTGAGATAGCAAATTTTAATCCAAAGAAAAATTCCATTTTTTTTGGAAAATAAATAAAACTGCATTCAAAGATTTTCGAAAATTCGCTCACTTCACCCGGGAATCGAACCGACCAAAATCTGTAAAAATGACACCCTGTAATTTTATTGCATCGATCGTTAGGGTCAATCACAAGTATGAAATCTCTCTTGCATTTTATGGAAGAAATACCATGAAATCTTAATTTTTATATTTTAGTCGGTTCGATTTCTGGGTGAAGCAAGCAAATTTTCGAAAAAATCTTTGAATGCAGTTTTATTTCTTTTCAAAAATAAAGTAATTTTTCTTTGGAGTAAAATTTGCTATCTCTATTATTTAGAGTACTTTCCCTCCAGGGGGTATTCTAAATTCCACCCTGTATATTCACAATGCGCGGCATTTACGCTGCAGTCGCGTTGCAGCCGCACAGCTAATATGAAGGTGCTCTTAGGTGCAGTCCGCAAATAAAGCAGAGCAATATCGTCCTTAAAAATTAAAAACAGCTTTTTCTTCGGTAGTTAAAGGCGCTTTCAAATTATCCGCGCGACAGGATTTTTATGGATTAACACTCCGTGGCTTTCGCACTGCAATCGCGTTGCAGCCGTTGTAATGAAGGCTTTGTCGGTACACCCCGTAAGGGAGTGTTACAAATTTATTTATTTATGGAATCATTGCACATAACACATAGATATAAAATAACAGGGTTACTTAAATACTAGTGCAATAGTGGACGACTCGCGAGCACGAATCGCACCTTTTTTTTTGAGAATTGACTGCATTAAATATGACACCAATCTGTATCGTAGCGGTTGGTGTCCCCTTGTCTCTCCCTTCTCCAAAGGGAGACAGACGTGAGGTTATGTATGTATGTATGTATCCAGACGTTCTTACCTTCCAGCGAGCGGTGCCGGTGCCCGAGTCGTCCGGCTGGCTGTAGCACTGCACGCGGTCCGCGATCAGCGCGCCGCCGCGACGCATGCCCGAAGTCGTGTGCGTCACGTCCGGCTGGATGTCTGCCCGGGTGGACAATCGCGTTATTCAATAACTTAAAGTAAAGTTGACGACCTCTGCGATGCATCGGTCTAAATCGAGAGATCGCGGGTTGATCCCCGCATAAGAACAAAAATGTTACGGGTCTGGGTGTTTATCTATATCTAGCTATATGTATTTATATTCGATATTCCCCTTAGTTCTCTACATGGTATCTCATTTCACAAAGAGTAATGTTCACGTTCCATACAGTCTCTGACCTGTCAAACTACTTTTTGTTAGGTATGTACAGACATCGTCGTATAAAGATGATATTGTCATTGAAATGCTGCTTGTTTATATCTAAACTATTAGTGCAGACTTGATTTAATTTCTTAGAAACGATATCGGGATTTACAATTCAAGTGGAATTAACCGAACATGAGCTATTATTTGTACTACATGATGTTTTAATACATTTCATGAGTTGTCAAAAATCTGACAGGTCAGCTATGAACTTTGCTTAGTTTGGGGTCGTGCAGTTCGTGCGATTGTCTGGGATTCGTAGGGGTTATGTTAGTATAAGCCCAAACCCGAGTCAGATAAATGTTCGTTTCCCAAACTGGCCCTGGGACTGCTTGACTGTCCAGAGAGGCTGGACCTTGAACCTAGGACCACTCAACTAATGCACTACAGACATCGTCACTATTCATTTCAAATAGTAAATTTAAGTTTATGAAAAGCTTGTAGCTCTAGCAACATCTAGCAATTAATATGCCTCGTATCAGTTTTGATATGTGTGAAAAAAATATCTGCGGAAGACTTGATTAAAACTCAAGGTACTAAGGAATACATTACATGTTTGAAACCTCATTCTTCGAAAGAATGAGTTAATAACGCGATTTAAGTACTAGTTGCTCTTTCATCATACGTAATAAATGAAATAATGTAATCTATTCCTTAGTACCTCGCACAAAATTAGGTGAAAACGCCGAATTTCATTTATTCCAATACACCGTTTAATGCTGGCTAAGTCTAAGGTTTAATTTTGTTTTTATTGTGGACCGCGCACGTTGCAAGTTAGACCTTTATTGTTTCAAACAACTAATGTCCTAAGATTTCTGGGTTGCATTGGAGCAAAGGGTGGTACGAAACGAAAAGAAAATACGTTTTTTTAATACATTTTAATATGTAGGCATTGTTATCTGTGTTACCCGAAAGAAAATGCGATAGAGTAAAATTAACTTCTATCTAAAATCTAATTTTGAACTTTTAAATTTATCGATTGATAATTTATCGATAACACAGACGTATCTTTGTAAAAGTTTAAAAAAAGTCCTCCTGCAAATGTAGATGGTACTTATACTTGAGAGAAAACTTTTGTTGACCTTTTAATATCCCTTCGCACTCAAATTCTCTTATAACATAATATATATATAACGATCAAAATTCTAGACCAAGACTTATTCCCATAGCGACCCCTTGCACCGTCCAACGGGTATACCGGTAAAGACTCGTAAGTGTCGATCTGTCAAGACGTATCACGCGATTGTAGAAAGGAAGTTAACGAAAGTGATTTACAATTAATTATGAAGACAGGTTTAGCAAATAGTGGTCCGTATACAGTTGACCCAACGGACGTGTTTTTGTTCAATTCAATAGCCATAAAAAAGACTACAGACTAAGTCGCACAAAAGTGTTTGGGCGGCCTAACCTTCCAGTTTACAAATTTAATAAAAGCTAACACAAACTAGAAGGGATCGTTCTTCTGAGCTATCTTACTTAATGTTTGATCTAATATGAAGTTCCACAAGTTCCTATTAGATGGCGCCGATTGTTTATTAAAGCCCGCATGTAAAGTTATGAAATCAAAGTATCACCGCTGAGCCGCCGGTCGGAGTGGGGGGTGTTAGGTTTTTTAGGTCCCCACGCTCAAGGCGCGCGATAGAAGCTATGCAATAGCTGAAAACCTTAAAAAAAAAGTCCTAATAACTTGACCGGACGATGATTTCCTCTATTCGGAAATCTATTGTACAATATGTAAGTAAAGTTAAAAATTATGTTCTTAAGTCAACCCTTGCAAGGCGAGATGTTAAACTTGTGGCTATTTCCTTAACTTTTAAATTTTAGTTCGGGGGTTAAATATAATATTACGCGATTAGTTAGTTTGCGCTTTTTTATTTAAAGTAAAGCAGGTTTTTATTGTGGATCTTAAGAACTTTTTCTTCGTCGCTTAATAACAACCAATAAATGACGCACGCGTTTACTTACTCTTGTTATTTATGACATAAAACAAATTCGATGCAGTTCAATTCAATGCATTTCAACAATAGGCACATCACAATGACGACATCGCCTTATTCTGTGGCCTATATCATAGACATGTCTGTGTATGAGGTCAACAATAGATCAATGGTCAATGTCAAAGAAATCAAACGCCTTAATTTTATCTTTTACACACAAATAAAATAAAATTGTATTTTTAAATATGTATTTTTAATAATTATATTTGTCGGCTGGTCTGTGTATATTCCAGATAATCCCTAAAACGACTAGACCGATTTTGACCGGACTTCCACTCGCAGATAGCTAATGTTATAAGAAGCGACTTAGGCTACTCATATTTCGGGGTGATGAAGCCGCGGGATTTAGGTAGTTATTAAAATATAAATAATTGGAAAAATACAACATAACTTGAAAAATTATCTTGCGACAAAAACAACATAGTAATTATCACTGATGCTTATTAGCACTCGGCACTAGAATGCGTGATTGTATCTAGGTTCTACGGCGCACGGCCAATCAGTTGCTCATAATTGATTCTAATTATGCCTGTAATTTGTGAATCGATATCTAATTTGAGCAAGGACTTCAGATTTCGAATTAGAAAATAAAGGTCGTTTTTTTGTTTGTGTATTTTATATCGGTAGTCATTATTGTAAAATGATAAAAACAGGTAGATGTTTGAGTTTCAAAAGGGATAACAGTTTATTTTTCTGATATTACCTAAGTCATAGCGCTAACAGCATTAATCTAGCGCTGGTCTCTGAAACGAAAAGCCTGTCAATTGTTCGTCAAAAAATAGTTCTGACAGCTTAACTGCCAGTTTTTGGTAACGAATTTTTCTCTGTTGCAGGTATAACTTATGTAGGGCAAAAATATTTCAAGTTTGCTTAATCTCAGTAGCCACCGCAGTGCAGTACAGTTGTGAGTCAGAGCCGCTAAATTATAAACCGTGTTTTTAATCTGTACCTCGGTGTTATTTCGCGGAATAGCGGCCAGTGTCCGCCTCGCCGAACCTGCAATATACGCGTATACCACAGTATAAGTAAGTACCTAGCCAATATAAAACAGCTGTATAAAAACAATTTACGCTTAGATTTTCCCGAGATCACCTAAGGGAGCTGGAATAAGGAAATTTAGGTTAATTCGACTGTATGAGGTGAAGTTTCAGGCAGTATTTCTGCAGGCGTATAGAATTTAGGCCGACAACGCCACGATAACGTTAATCGCCGATGAGTGGGTTTGACGTCTGATTGACTTTAGACTTAACCTGCGATTTACTACTAAACAGATATACATGTAATGACGTGGTATCACATATTCAGCTTGCTAATTAATCAAATTCTGAGAGAGCAGGTGCGCGTATTTAAAGGTAATTGTGTCATCGTCGTCAAAAAATCTGGACGGTTAACCGCAATGTAATCGGACACTCTTAATTTGTCATTTCGACTCGTTATTTCTTACGGCAATCTGGTACTAGTCATCATCAAAACTCCGTGTCATGACCCCAATGACGAGTGAGGTTTAAGCTGTAATCCAACAAGCTGGCCCAGTGCTGGTTGGTGAATGTTAGAATTTTCAAGGTGCCGAAATGGCTCCTGAGAAACCCTAACAGCTACTGTATACAAGTAAACAGCACCCGGGACCAAGGTCTTAACGTGACGGAAGTTGACGTGAGAAATATATGATTGGCGGTCACCCATGCTAGTACCGGCCGCGCCGAACGTCGCTTAACCTGCGATATCGTATGATATTTACAGTAACTACGGCGCCACAGCGACTTCTTATACCAGTATCTTTAGTAAACTCAAGAGATAACAAACTCTTTCGATACACATAGTACAGTTTATGGCCCTTAAAATAAAAATGAACATTTATTCTCATCCCACGAAATTTATGGATATTTTCCTCGACGATTTTTTAACCGTGCTCCACGCGTAAAATATGTTATTTAAGGGATTCGAACCCATCTAGCGGTTTGTGTTCAATATAGCATTGGACCTATAATCACAGGTCAACTATCATAATTTCCTACAATTGACCCTTAATTATAGGTGTCGCCAATGTCGCATCAATACACTACATCAAGTGACTCACAAGCTGGCAGGTGCGTGACGTCGAGGTCAATCTCGGTGCGATCCCTGGGGTGCTTCTTATCTCGGTGGTGCTGCTGAATGAGGAGCTGGCGGGGGTGCGGCGCGGCGGGGCGGCGGGCGGGCGGCGACCCAAGCTCCGGCGGCGGCGGCAGGTCCAGGTCGCCGGCGCACGAGTCCTCCTCTGAACTCGACGCTGGTGGAAGTTGGAGTTAAAATCTAAATATACTTTATTTCGTAGGTATTTAAACAGATCTACACTTGAAAAAGTCACATTGTCACATCAAAATGAACCAAGCTGATTCAGAAGGAAGGCGAGAAACTCAACAGCAATCTAGCGATTTTCCGAACATACCAAAGCGATTCAGGAGCATTCTGAGACCACTAGAGTTTTTTTTTAAAGTTAGATAATATTGCCACATCTTGGTGATATAAAGGCAGAGTACGATCAAAATTTTTGTTAAGCTTAAATTATTTGATAAACCAATAAATAATTAATAGCAGTGCTGCACATCGTCAAAATCATATTTTACGTACTTCCTACCGATGTTTTCTATGTACGTACGTAGAGTTAATTCAAGTAAATTACGGGAAGCCTTTAGTCTTAACGATTAGGAATGCATGAGGTTGACATCCGAGCGTTTATCACCGTAACGCTTGTCATGACAATAACAATATACGGAGCTTGTCAAGAATGTATTGCACCTTTCCAAGTCTCAGGATATGTCAATCAAAATAAAATGATGTAGCAGCGCTGCTTTACGTATAATAATTTCCTTTGGTTAATGAGCACATTTTTTTATCCTCGTATACTCTATTTCTTAAGACTAATCAATTCACACCCTTCTAATAGATCGAATCAATTTAATATATAGCCAACATCAATCAACAATTCGGCATGTCTTGGAAAGGCAACACGAAACTCAATTAAACTTTGGATTCGCGCACGTCATCTCCGAGTCTCTGAATCCAGGTCAGAGCTGCAACTCTGTTGCAAACGGATACAATTCATTTTGCTGCTATATATGCAGAGGGCAGACTAGGTGACAATCCACGCAATCGAGTTAAGACAAACCAACACCTTCCCGCTTGTTAACCGGGTAAATTTACTTATTTTAAGCTTAAACGTTGAAATGTTTCTAGTGAAACTTGGCTTTTACTACTTTGTATTTTGATTATTTTGTCACACTTATACTAAAAATAAGCACATAGAGCACCTTAATTGCCTGTACAAAATTCACACAAAATAAAAAACCAAGGAAACAGAAATAAAAACAGTTAAATAAAATAACATGTTCTTCCAAAGTTGTCCTGTACTGAAGTCGGAATGTAAAATGGGTCAAATCCTTGTATACCGACACGCCTGCTCTTGTGCACAGAATATTACACTGCCCGGAATTAACATACTTAATAATGTATGACAAAATGTAATTTTCAATATTAATTGTCACTGCGAGGTTTTCAAACAAAGTTTCCACGGCCATTTTACAAGCTGTTTCCGGTAAAGAGAATAAAAATCAACATTAAGTATAACCCATATCACTTTAATCAAATAAAAAAAACTCGTCGTTCTGCAACATTTTAAAAGTAAGTCCAAACTGCAGATGCTTTTTGAATATTTTTTTACATTTAATTAACCCTCGTTTTACCTCAACCTCACCTGAGGGGTAAGTGAAGATGAGGTCGGAGATGCCAGCAAAGGGCTAAGTAAGGAACTGAAACTACATTAGGCAAACATTGCCAGTGTCCATCTCCGCTGGAATAGTGATATTTCGTGGCCTACTTTACAATAATAAACAAAGCTGCGCCTACTTGGCTTTTGTCCGTAAGTTTGTGCAGTTAAATTCTTATTCTTTTTATTATACATGGTTACACAAATTCAAATAGAAATGATGACACTAAAATAGATTCACAAAAGGCGGGCTTTTAGCTTCAGAGTGATTTCTGCCTTTTATATGAAGCAACCAGCTAGCCAGGCAAATCCTGAAATTATATGAAACTTCACACAACTTGAAAAAAAATAAAAATAACTCACATAGATCGTGGCGTTCTCGGTCCGGGCTCTTGGCCATCATGGAGGTGCGTTTCGACGGCATTGGCATCGATGGCTTCGGCCGGTTTTGCATCTCTGCCAACGCCTGCTGCACCGCCTCCTGCCTTACCTCTGTAACACGACATCAATGTTAGATACACTTCCATCAAAGCCTTAGGACCAATGCTGCGTTACACGGACGCAGGGCGCAGTTTCATAAAAAAGTGTCCTCGCGCGGGCTCTTTTGTATGGAACCACTCTCGTGCCCGTATAAAGCGGAGTTGACCCTTAAGAAATTCCATCTACTGCTAAAATGACTAAAAGCACCAACGTAATGTTCGCGTAATGCCATGCGAACAGCAGCTATGTTTCTTTGATACGTTTCAATAAATCATCTGAATGGTGTACAAAATAAATATACACCATTATTCATTGGCAAATATGCAAAGTCTTCGCATTGAGCCTATAAAGCTAAAATACAGTAAATTAAACTGGTGAAATCTAGGAAAAATAAGAATTAAAAAAATATTTTTCAACCACCACAATGCTGATGTTATAAAATGCAAAGCTGAAATAAAACTTTTCAAAAAGCCTGTGCAAAAAATGAACATAATATACAGGAGAAAATTAACAAGATAATTTAATTCAAACAACGCACACAACTTACTTAGTCTAAAGTAACTAAAATTAGTTCAAGAAACACATGCAAACCTCAGCAACCAAATTAAAAAGCAATAATGAATGAGAAATTAGTTAACAAACTCGATATGTACAAATTATGAAGCCCTTGAACTGACCCATAACAGCGAAACGAAGAAATGCCTAACACAACACCCACAACTCTACACTACAGCCAACACCTGGAAGATATTTAGAAAATAAGCTCGTAATTTACTGCGTACTTACAAACAAACGCCTACAAACAAATTGAATTCTACTACTTATAGCATATATTTATCAGTCATGAAAGGTGACGTCTTAATCCTATTAATAAAAAAAAGGATGTTTTGTTCCTACTTTACGCAAAAACAACTTATCTAATCTGAATAAAATTTAGTAGCTTATAGTCTGGAATAAAACGTAGAATACTTTTAATTCCAATATCCCAGCGGTATTGGAAATAAAACCACGTGAATGAAGCAACTATAACTATATTTAACTATTTAAGTCATCTAGGTAATACCTATAATCTTTTTTTCTAACTATTCACAAAAACTATTTTTAGTTCTACTCTACAGTTCGATAGCATGCTCAATTCAGCGACAACTGAAGCGGTTCGCTAGTTTAATACAGATACCGAAGTAAATAACATACTTTATTGTACACAGCACAGCAGGGGCAGCGCATAGCAACCGCATTGCGTTTTGAGCAAAGCGCCTGCATTGCCTTGCCTCGCCATGTGTCCAACATTTGTTGGTGCATATTTAAGGTATTGATTCCAAAACATAATTATTGTACTTCGAATTTGATAGTCATAAAATGAGTTCATTTAAATGGAAGAATAGCTGTACATTACCTATATTTATTTCAGCGCTTTTATTTCCTACTAGCTGTTGCGCGCGGTTTTCCCCGCGCAATTTCGATTCCCGCGGGATTTTCGGGATAAAAAGTAGCCTATACGGATTCGGAAGAATCCCTCTAAGTAATGGTAAAAGAAATTTTGAAATCGGTCCAGTAGTTTTTGAGCCTATTCAATACAAACATACAAAAATACAAAGGTTTCCTCTTTATAATATTAGTATAGATTGCGATATAATAACGGCTAATACTAAAACGTTATATTACTTAGCTTACGACTGTAAACACGTTTTCATCGTTGTTGTATTATATGTTGCATATTACCGAGGATAGCGAAACAAACGTTAAATGCTGTGTTGCAGACTAATCCAGCAATATGTCTGTAAGTGTTTCAGTGTTTGTAAAATTTACTATTTGTATAGCTTCAAATAAATTAACAGTCAAACAGGATCTTGTCCTGTAACGTTTTTAAAACTATCAATAATCAAAACTTTCGATCTACAATTTGATAACAAATGAAGAAGTTTTACTGTACATTGCAAATTGTTTACCTTGAGGAATCGTATTAAAAAATCCCACCCGTGGACAAAAAAGTCTAATAAAATGAACGCTATAAACAGTAGGTACGCAAATAAACACAAAGTAATAATATTAAGAAGTGTCTATTGAATATTTCACCAACGCATAACTAACAGAATAAACACTAAATCCATAATCTTTGCTTTTTTACCACACACCGAGCAATTATTACACGCTGTCAATATGTGAAACACGGATCGGTTTACATAGCACTAGGATTATTATTATAAAAGGTAGGTATACATATCAGTTTTTTAATACACATGAGTTCAAAGGCTTTGCGTTTCTTTTATATTATAACGTTCAATAGTATTTAGCATTAAAATTACTTTCTGCAGGTGAAACGCTATCAGGCTCTCGGTGTGCAAGGGAAATTAAAATTCCCGGAACGTGCCTGTGATGCAACTATTTAAATGTAAATCAAAAAGAAATAGTAAATAAAATCTTCATAAGATTCCTGTGACATTAAATAGGTTTCATTTAATGTAAACTACATTCATTTGCTTAATTTTAAGTTTTTTTTTATTTGTTCATGTATAGTGTTGGTATTACCTGTTCGCAATTTATAAATAAATAACAAAATTAATTAACCATAAAATCTTGAGATGGAAGGAATACTGAAAAACCAATAAAGTTATGATAAAAGTAATCAAACTGTCCCTATAGAAATATGCTGATAGTTAAGCATACTCGTATTTTACGTTTATTAAACCGTCGCTAATGAATTGGAAATTTACCAAGTCATCTGTAAGATTTAGAAAAGGTGCCTGTACCAAACATATCTACGGAACGATAATCTCCGTAAATCAGTCGAGCGTAGTTGATAGCCATCCAACGTAAGATTAAATTAAAATAGGAACCACCCATTTTCCACCCATTTTCCACCCATGTTCCGCCCAATATCGCCAGGTGAATCTAATCTGGTCTAGTTTCATATTGATTTATCTAAACAGTTTCACATTTGATCTGCATGCTCATCATTTTGCGAGCACGGATGTTCGGAGACATAGTGCATTTAACGGACCCCTCGAAACAATTGTTCTAGATAATCGCCTAGGCTAGGGCGCGTCAATCAAACCCAGACGCTTTTCGTACCAACCCGTCACCTGATATAAAACTGCGGGAATTATTATCAAATGTACCTATTTGGTTGATAATAACGGAAAACGCCTTCACATATCGCACACGAACTAACAATGCCTTCTATAAAAAGGTAAAAAACTTGAAGGTAAAACACATCTCATTGCTATCATTGGTTTCACTGTTCACCGTGCTTTCACATCTTTAGGTACAAGAGCTTGATAAAAATGATTTTGTAATTTCAATGGTCGATGGTAGATTGTTAACATTATTATAAAACCAATTAGAACGATTTCGCATCGTGATAAGCGTTTACAAGTTGTTATCTGTCGCAGTGGTAGTATCGCACGAGTATCGTAAGACTGCAATTTGTACTATTCTTCAATGAGTTAATACTCAACTCCTTGTGTGTCAAATAACTCTAAAAGGGCGTTGAGCAAATAAAAATCTATGGCTTCTATTATAGTTCATGACATTTCAACACTTAATTTTAAATAGGTACCTGTTTTCGTTCGACATTCGCAAACTAAGGACAAATAACATAGATTCGCAAGATTTTAGGACGCTGCTCTATAAATAAAATCATTGTTTGTTATCACTTACTAAAAATAAACGATTGAAACGCAATGTTTCATATTAATACGGCGATAATAGGTTAGAGTTCAGCATATGCTGATGAGATAATCTATACATATAATAAAATGGTAGGAAAGTCAAAACTGTACATTGAATATTTTTTTAAAAGACTACTTGGGGTATGATCTACAATCGAAACAGAAACAAAAAATATAGTTTTTAGAATTTTTGTCTGTTTGTCTGTTTGTCTTTCCGGGATAAACTCAAAAAGTACTGCATGGATTTACTTCAAATTTGGCATGAAGATAGTTAAGAAGTCGGGTCAACATATAGGCTACATATTATCACGCTAGCAGTGTTATAATCGTAGGTGCGTTTGGTGCTGCATAGCGTTCACGCAGACGACGTCGCGGGCAGCAGCTAGTAAATCCTATAGCTCTCGCTTCCATACCTATCTTATTTTTTCCTTTATATGATTACATATCTCTATAGTGATGAGTTTTTTATAATTGAAATCCTATTTTGATCGGGGAAGCCAACAAATACAAAAAAAAGGTTTGAGGCAGCATCTTTTTCCTCATAATATCGGAATTTTCTAGAAACGAGATGTCAAACCACCACCGAAGCATAGGTAAGTGCTCTTAAGAAAACAGGTTAAGCAGAAGTCGGAAAGGTCATATTTTTTATGAATAAATGAAGTTAATTAGGTCACACAATCTTGAGTATCAAAATAAGACACAAGTAGATGTGAAATATAAAGTAATTAATTAAATGTATGTAATTCGATTGGAAAAATACGGAAAATAATCGCATAAAAAAAACGTATTTTATATAAAATTTTTCGTATCATTAACCAAAATTTAATATGAAATTTATCGACAGCAAAATCTTCCATCCCAGTCACACCTAGTCTTGAATAGCATTGATAAAATATTATGAGTAGAAAGTGAATCATACCAGTTTCGCTGGTTTGCGGATGACACGGAATCAACGTCTAAGTCCGACTACAAACCTTTAATTCTAGTTTAAATTTACCTTAAATTCAAGTTTACATGCCGCGGAGATTTTAAGTAGGTATTAAATTTTATTTAAAACCATTTTCGAATTATATTTGGAATAGTTACTATTTATTTATTTATTATTTAAAATTCAATGTATATTCATAATACTATATGTATTATGAACGTAATGACAATATACCCTATGCTTCTTCTCGAATCGCGCTGTAAAAACAGAATTAATTTTGCAATTTTTATCAATAATCAGTGTCATAAGAATTCGATTCCACAACTAAGAGATAGATGTCGCTTTATAAATGTTATGGTTTCAACTCGACGTGATTTAAAAGAAAAAGTGTAAAAATACTACAATTTTATTCAAATATTTTACAAAATCATATGAAAGTTGTTTAAATTGTAATAAAATATCATAATAAGGACTTAGCTCCTTTTATTAAAAATAATATTTCAATAAGTTATTATTAGGAAAGCCTATTATTAGGTTTTAAATCCCTACATGTAATGGGGTCAATAGATTATTTGTTCAAAATTTAAATCACAGATAAATTCTCTAATAGTCTTGTATGGAAGATCTAAGTAAGTACTTGTAGGTAGTTAAAGATGGCAAGTATGATAAAGAAGTAGCCGATAATTGCCTGTTGTGGATAAATCTCACGTTTGTGACAACGGGCTTCATCATTGTCGCTTGAAAGGCTATACTTACATAAGTATATTGTGTATAAAAAAAAAACTTGAAATCATAGTAGGTAACTAATCACTTTCAATCGTCGTATCACCATTTACGGACGATTTGCTCTATTTTTTTTTAGCTCGAGTTGAAATAATTAAATAATTTAAGTGTGCATTTAAATGCGACTTTAGGTAAAGTGACGTCTCCATTTGGACGTTACTTAGTTGACCAATCATACACCAAATGTTTATGTAAATACACAAAATTCCGCATAAATAGAGCTCTAATCATTTTGCCATAAACAAATACAAACAAAGAATGATAGTCATACGATCGCTTAATTCATTTGCTCTGTTTCAACTTCAGAAATTTAATCCTACCCTGTTATTCATCAAATATGTATGTCAAATATGGTTAAATCGAAACAATAACAGACAACTGTTTTATATTTATATTGATAACAATATAAAACATCCACACAAAGGCAGGGTCATACAAACTATTGTATATGAGAATACCGCAGCCACCAATTAAACACTAACAATACAACTATGACATCATTCTAGCTGCGCACCGGCCGGGTTTTGAGCACTACAATCGTGTCATCCTTTTGATAGTGATAATATTTTCTATATAATAGTTGTGTCAGATTAGTCCGAATTATCGCGATTGCTATTACAAAATCTAAGTGGCATGCAGCTGTTCATCGACGACGCACTACGGGAAAACGGATAGGTTTCATCTTTAGAATAAGTCGATAAAGAATAGAAGAAATACCAGAACTCGCACCCGTTATATAAAGAGACAGTTGGAAGGTTTCTGGCAGCGGTCTGTGTGGGACTCACCGGAGTGGTAACGGCTCTCGTTCCTGGTGAGGCGGCGGTTGGTGCGGCCGTGCGGCTGCCGCGGCGGCGCGCTCGCGCGGGCTGCGGCGCGACAAGCACAATCAACTCACGTGAACACGACTCGCCTCCTCAACATCACCAAACGTAAGCACACCACACTAAATACACAACAATCACCCGACCTGATTGTACAGGGAAAACAAATGGTGATTTACGCTTGGTTTATTCTTATTTCCATATTTTATTTGTTTTGTTTTGTACGAGTAGTTGTATCGAAATAACGATACAATGTAACCAAATTACGCGTGAACCACACTTTATCAACAGACATTATCGAAACTCGTTAGTTTGTTTTCGTTAATTAAGGTGACATTTGGATTAACAATGAATCTCAAATGAAGTAATAATGGAATAATTAGGTTAAAAGGATTTATGGAGAAATCGGGGCTACTAATAAATAAAGTCATAAACAAACAACCAGATGTCTATGTTGAAGAAGAGTTAGATATTATGAGTTTGATTTATGTTCGAAAAAAAACAAGAAAAACATAGTCGGGCAGAAGCTTAAAGCACGCTCAACAAGCTATCGCTGCAAGGAATGTGTGAGTCACGATGAGTAATTGTTTTTTAAGAAACACACAGGATATTATATGTACTCAACATTTCATGTCGTAATCTACATCTAAAAAGCAACCACTGATTTTCTAACTATCGAATTTGAAAATCAGTGAAAACATAAGTAATTCCAGTCTATGAACACTGCTATTGAGTTTGCTGAGCAGTAAATAAATGCGATAAGAATGTAAATTAGTTTTGTTTTTATATAGACGTACCCAATTACTTGGAACGTATGAAAGGACCGTTCATCGATTCATTCCAATAAGAGTAATGTGCAATTTCCATTCAATAATATATTTTTTAATGAAACTTTTTTTTAAGCAACCAAATTCGAAATGTGGCAGCCGAAGGCGAGGGTTTACAATCGAGGTTCCGCATGTATACTGAACAACTATTTTTAATACAGTTGCGAAAAAATGAAGCAATTTAATAAAATAATAAAAGCACAACAAACTCAACAATAAACAAAATGGCGCCAACCGTAAAAGAATATAAGCAGAGATTTTTTGTTTTCTTCACCCATTCTGTCTGGGAAGGCAAGGGAACTATGCCCATACAGTCTTTAGTAGATTTTTTTTCATTAATATGAAATGAAAATAAATATAATGAGATGAAACCTAACCTAACACATTGAATCAAATCATTAAATCTGATATTTAAAAAAAATAGTAGCTTCTTTTTAGAAATATTTGCATGAATTATAAAAACTGATATGAAATTTTATAATAACAACTTCTTGGTTGGTTTTTTCTTTTTATAGACATTATTTTGACAGTTGGGAAAGAGAACGCACGAGTTCGGAAAAGGTGAAGAAAAAGCACGAGTGTGTAATAAGCCCACTTCCCGAACGCTATACGACCCTGCAATACGTCACTTTTTGAGCAACTGATTTAAAAAATAATTTTCATATTGACTTTTTTTTATTTGTCTTAAGGTAGCCTAAAATATAAACAAAACTGAATAAATCCTCTTTCGATGTCCTCAAAAAAAAAAATGAAAAAAAAAACAATTCTTTTTTTTTCGTTTGACAGTCGCTTTAAAGCAAGCTTTGAAATTTCGTAAGAAAAAAAATATTGATATAAATTAATATTTATAAACAATGAGTGAATATGAAACTACTGTTGAGGTAGAAGTCGAGCGTTTGGAGCCACAAATAATTATGGATCTGACAAGCCCGCCTGGTCGAAGTTCGCCCGAGCCGGAAGAGACTGGGCACAGATGCCAGTACTGCGGCAAACTCTACAAGTCCGCGTCCACTCTGCAATCCCATTTTGCCCTCAAGCATCCCAAGGATCAGGTGCGAGTAACTTGCTCTATCTGCGACAAATCCTACCCGTCCCTGTTGAGTTTTCAGAAGCACATGCGCTACAAACACCTTTACAATAATACTTGCAAAGTTTGCTACCGGAGTTTCGCGACGCAGGAAGTCTTGGATTGCCATGAGCGTTGGTGTCGTAAGGAGGACACGCCATGTTCGATTTGTGAGAAGGTGTTTACTTCGGATGTGTCTGTTCGGAATCACATGAAGTACAAGCATCCTGAGGAGTACTACTCGCACCGGTGCGGTGTGTGTCGGCGGAGTTTTAGTAGTAGCCGCGGGTTGAGCAACCACTTGAGCTGCCTGCACCCGCCGAGCGTGCGGTGTCCGCGGTGCGGGCGCGCCTGCTCGTCCACGGCCACGCTGCACACCCACATCCTCAACCGGCACACGGAGAGCGGCTTCCGCTGCAGCCGTTGCCCCGTCGGCTTCAAATACATCAGCGAGCTGAAGCGACACGTGCATCATGATTGCGTCGGGGAGCAGCCGTCGTACGTGTGCAGCATTTGTAAGCAGATGTTTGACAGCTCGCAAAGTATTATCGACCACGTTATGGAAATGCACGATAGTTGTAAAAATGGTATAAAAAAGGATAGTGCAAATAAACTTGAATAATAATAAAATGTTGTTTATTTTTTATTTGCATTAGGGTTAGCACCTAGTTCCACTGTGTGGTCTCCATATACCTTGTTAAAGGATTGCTTATTTTGCATTAGTTAATATACATTTACAATGTTAAGACAAACTTTCTTTAATTCGTTCATACTTACTACTGGCTAAGTTAAACATTAATTCTCTTAATAAATACGAGTAATTACTCTCAAATATTTGTTTGAACTGAGAGTTAATCAAAGGCTCATATTAAGTAAATTTGCTCTAACTTGAACTCCACTTGTTTCCATTTTGAAATAAAATATAATGTCTATGATGTAAGTACCTACTTATATGGGTCTCGTGGCCGTTCGTGCGTCGCCGGTTTTTAGTAAACAAGCGAGTTGGTCCCGTTTGGTGCTTTTTCCAAACTACATATTATAAAAAATGCCATCACCGAATGGAGGCCGTTCTTGCGCCTATTTAAGTATGCTTTATCTGATGTTTGCATTTCGAGCCTTTTAATATATAGTGCCATGGAGTTAGGAATATTTGAAAACGGCCGTCGTGTTTAATGTTTTGTAGGTACCGTTTGAGAGTAAATTGTTGATGAACTAATTATTTAAGTAAAATGTGTAGTACAGACGAACGATTGTTTATAGTTATTATTATTTTAGATATACTTGCCAAGTCTGAACACAAGACGGTAGCAGAGAGAGCCACTTACTTAGAATTACCATTTCTCATTGTTTTATCTCTTACCTGACCTGGACTATATAGTTCTTAATAACAATGGTCAACGTGCGCCATCAAGGATGTGTCACCATCATTGTCTCTCGCTAACTGCTTAAAATTGAAACTTAAAATTGAGTTCTATCCCTTTCTTTGACATCTCTTTAACATTAATTCAATAGACGCGTGTAAATGAAGCCATACAATAAACAACAAAAACATTTTAAACGTTGAGGAACGTTGCATACAATGTAAAACGCAAAGCGTTGTGAACTGTACCTGTAATAATCAACGAATGCAGAGCATTAAAAAAACCGACTTCACGTCAAAACTTTGGCTAAGTTGAGAATGTCATCAACGTTAACATTCTCCGAAATCATACATATTTTTTCAAAAGTTTGAAATTTTCAATAAAGTACCTACTCAGCCGATTTCGATTAAATTTAAATCGGACCAACTGTGAATTATCCTCTGTCATATGAAACAATTTTCAAAATCAATTCATAATTGCCCGAAATATAGTGTAACAAAGACACAAAAAAACATAGACGAATTGGGAACCTTCTCCTTTTTTGGAAGTCGGTTGAAAAAAGGGGTAGAAAATGCCACGTTGTCATACTTCACATTAAAGGTGTTTCACATAAGATGTTTTGACTTATTTTAATTATTTTGTATGAAAAATAAAAACAAAAAAAAATTAAAATAGTAAAGTGATTCACATGTTATTTGATTCTATTACATGGTCCCATTAATACCCTAGCTAGAGTTATGGGAAATCACAAGAACACCTTGTATAGACAAACGCCCAGACACGGAACTTTTTTTTTTTATTGTTCCGGGCGGGAGTCGAACCTGCAACCACTAGCGTCTGAGGCAGATAGGTTTACCCCCGGTCGTCAAATTTTAAAAGTGTTCTATATACTACTTTAAAGTGCATTTAAAGTAGTATTTTAATTGGGCCTTATTCGACATTGCATTTTCTTATTTTAAAGTCTCTCCAGTGTCAAATTTTACGACGTGAAATGTGACAGCTTCATACAAAAACATTTTTTATCATTCTGTCACGGCATTAAGAAACACTTAAAATAAGAGAATTCAACGTCGAATCGGGCCCATTGCCACTTCAAATAAGACTGAATTTTTGTTAAGTAATTTAAGTTAATTATGTAAATAACTTATACAGATTTATATACCTATTGATCTTTTTATATATTATCGAAAAAAAGAGATTGCTTTTTTATAGTTTTGTTTTGTTACATGGTACAACTGTAAATTAAACTGATTCTGTTTTTTTTTAAGTTATACATTACTTTACATATATGTGAATCGCGTACTTTGAATTTGATTCAGACAATTGATGTTGATTTTATAAACCATTCTAATAAATGACAAATACCTATCAGAATAATTGTGTTTCTTTGTTGATTTATGAAATTTTGAAATAAAGCACCTTACTGTTTACGGACAAAAGTCAGTAAGCGATGATAACAAAAAACAAAATCCTTAAATTTTATAAAATATATATATATTTTAGAAACTAGGTTTGGAGAATCTGCAGTTTTATAATATCATGTTAATATAATTAGATAGATATCAATTTTAAGCATCAATGTCTTACTAAGTACCGTGTCATGTCTAAGCTTTTAGTTAATCTATGGGTTTACTGTAAAATTCCCAACGGTTGCAGGAGTCGCGAACATCTTAATAAAATAATATTATTGGGCGCACGAACGGCCACCATTCGGCGATGGCATTTTTTATAATAGTCTGGAAATAGCACCAAACGGGACCAACTCGCTTGTTTACTAATAATCGGCGACGCACGAAAAGCCACGAGGCCCTTAAATGATGATCCATGCTTTAATGATAACTGAGATATATTAAAGTAGGTACGAAAAGTATAGTTCTAGTTTCTCCATGTGTGGCTCGTGACAATGAGTTAGAATTATACCCCAACTATAAACAGAATCGACTTAATTTCGAAGTATTGGAGATTTGTAAGTAACGTAAGGATTTGTATGGGAAAGTTAGCTCATCTATACATATAATAAAATGGTAGGAAAGTCAAAACTGTACATTGAATAATTTTTTAAAAGAATACTTGGGGTATGATCTACAATCGAAACAGAAACAAAAAATATAGTTTTTAGAATTTTTGTCTGTTTGTCTGTTTGTCTTTCCGGGATAAACTCAAAATGTACTGCATGGATTTACTTCAAATTTGGCATGAAGATAGTTAAGAAGTCGGGTCAACATATAGGCTACATATTATCGCGCTAGCAGTGTTATAATCGTAGGTGCGTTTGGTGCTGCATAGCGTTCACGCAGACGACGTCGCGGGCAGCAGCTAGTAATCAATAAGGAGGCCATTAATAATCAAGAATCATAGTAGTTTGCTGGTGCTGAAGCGCATCTGGCTGTAACGGGACATTAATTGTGGTAAACATTAACATACATAGGTACCTATACCCTGGCAAATAATTCAATGCAGTAAAATGACAGTCCCAGAGTACTCACTGGTACGGAAGAAAAAAAATTGTGTTGCGGTTAAATGAATGAATGATTTTTTTTTAATTGAATATTTTAACGATATTGGCAAACAAATATTTTGACTCACAAAAAATTTTATACTTTCGTTTTCTCATTTCTAAAGTGAAGATACTTTACGTCACTTACTTTTTCGTTGTCTTTAAAAAATCTCGTATACATATACTTTACTACTATCAGTCATAAGGTTACATAATGAAAATTTTCTTATTTTTAACCGGGTCCAAAAAAAGGAGGTTCTTAGTTTGACCTGTAAGTATGTATGTATGTTTGTTCGCGATTTTCTCACGTTTGGCTGAACCGATTTGGATGCGGTTTTCAGAAAAAGATTAATGTTTAGGAGATGGTTTTAGTATATAAACCGACTTTAAAAAAAAGGTTCTGAACTTATCTGCTTATTTTGTATCAGAGATGAGACGAATGTTCGACCGAACATTCGTATTTCGTGACTTCAAAAAAAGGAAGGTATCAGTTTGATCCGTATGCATTTACAATGTTTTTTTGCATATATCGCACATTTGGGTGAATCGATTTTGCATTTTTAATTTAAGTAAATTGTAATTTTGCACTATACTAAGTTAGTTTCCATATTTGCAGTAATTGTGATAGATTTTTTAGTGATAATCTATTCTCGTTTGTCAGTGTCTCTTCGTTTGGCAGTTTTTGCAGCACGAGCAGCATGCTGGCGATACCTACACAAGACCATCTCTAGATGCATCAAGTAGTCGTTTTTGTTAGTTGGAAGTTTTATTCCTCTAGTATAGTAAGTAGGTAAAAGTCACGGTGTTACCAAAACATTACAGTACCAGAAGTAGTAGGTAGTTACTGATACCAGTACTAGCCCAAAACTTATCATTAAAAAACTATCTCTGATAACCATAAATGCAGAACCTAAAAAACTATGAAAAAACTGATATCTAGCCCAAAACAAATGCCTAACACTTAAAAGTATGAAAATAAAAATGAAATGAAATCAAAATCATTATTTCGTTTTCAGAAAAAGTGATTGGCCTTCAAAAACCGACCCACTAAAAATTTTTAAATATTTTTTATAAACGCCATCCTATTCCTATTTCTATTCCCTCCATATTACTACCCCGTATAGTAAAGTTCTGCCCAAAATTAATTAATACTAAATAATGTAATAAGAACATTAATAATTAATTTATCTGGGTAGGTATTTACATAGTTTTTGAAGTCCAAGAGTGTCCTCTTGGAATAAATTGCAACTAATGTTGAAAAAAACATAATTTTGATTTGAAGATTTTTTATATTGAGTTGAGTTTGTCTTTATTTTTTTGCGCAATAGGAAATTTAGAAAACACAATTTAAAATAAAATAAAAAGTCATTCCAAACATTATGCAGACTCATCTTGACATTTTGTTGACGTCAGTGCTTTTTTTTAATATTTCCAGATCGACTGAATATATGAAAATGTGTGTGCTTGAGTCCGTGTAAAATCGTGGACGGACTTTTGGTCGCCTTGCGCCAGACTTGATTACACAGATAGTGTGTCTCCTTCACTGCACTTTTAACATACAGATTTCTATTACTTGCTGCACTAATAAATCGCACTTTGGCCTCATATGAACTCATAAAAACTAAATAAAGCATAAAAAAACATGAAGATAGAAGAGGTAGGAATAACGGTGCATTATAGCTGGCTTGTTTTTTGATCATCTCTTAAATAACTAGTCTTTAGCCCGTAGATATTCTAAAACCTTATTTAATTTTAGATTTTCGAATTACTTGTAAATTGGATCGACACTGTCTCTTTTTGTATGGTGAGTAACCGTTTTTTGTTACGAAGTAAGGAACTTTATACCGTCTCGCAAGTTTCCACTAACTTCAAAACACACTCTTACGCCACGCCATATACTTAGTTAGGGCTAAAGATATACACGTATTGTGGTGCATAGAGTTGACGCCGAGCACAATAGGTAAAACATATTCAACCATAATGGAAACCACTTTACCCCAGAACAGTAAATAACATTCGATACCTGAAAATACGTCACCGCGCCGCGCCGTTCCTGTTTTGGATACAATTTTCAATGAAACTGTCTCGTTTTATGCCAAAATATTTTGAGTTTTAATTAGGTTTTGTGCTTCCGCATTTTAATAGATAATATAATATGATCAAATTATTATGCATCATTAACAATATTATTTAACGTGATACTGAAATATTTTAGCATAAATTACGGTTGACACTTTCGGAGTTAACGAGTGGTATTAACATTTTTATGTTACTTTATTTTTATATGGGTAGTTCAATAATAGTTTTTCCTTACTCTACTTATTTATGTATCTATACTTTCGAGAAAAGGTTAATAATTTCACAATTATAATGAATCTGAATAAATGGAAGACTGCCGATAGACGTAAACACGTAACTTCTAAAGCTATCTTCTGCCTACAGCACCAACATGTCCGTTGCATGTCCAACAGCAATCTCCCTATCCGGGAAAATCTGACTTTAAAACATTTTGATAACAAAAACAAATCCGACTAGGCTGGCGAATATATTGATTTCATCCCAAACATCCTTTAAAACTGACCATAATTTAACGATATCTCGTATGCTAAGTGCAAAAAAAAACTGCCTCTATAATCTGTTTGTACAAACGCTTTCATCTTCTAGTTGGAATTGAAAAAGCCATAATACTTGATTAAAGACTATATTTTATTTAAAAGTAATTCACAGCTCTCAATATTTAATATACCTACCGTAAAAAAATAGGCGGCGCCTTGCAGTGGCGAAAACGTACAATCCATGATTGGTTATACCGAAACCAATAAAGTCTCGTATATGAAGCTTGTTGGAAAACTCGTATTTTTAAAAGAGTCACATAAAAGTGCCATCGCGGCTCTTTCACCTTTTTTATTGTTGGAACGAGGGCGCTAACTCACCACCTTCTTTTTCTATGCTCATGCTCTATAGCATCCTCCTCTGCTTTCACATAATTTTGAACGACCCGAGAAATACTTCGCGATTAACTTTACACGATTTCAGCTCACCATTTAGGATTTTCCAAATGCAAAACACTTTTTAAAACGACAACATAGTATCATTTCCAATTGTACGTTTCGTGTTTGAAACTTTTAACTAACGTTGCGCTTGCAAATTATGTCAAAGTTTGTTGAAAATTTTCTATGCGTTTTTCAACTGAGCCATAAATATTGAAATAACTTATATTTTTCATGAATATGTGCTGGATGGAGATCGTTTAAAAATATCCTTACAGTTTGTTTCTCGAAAAATCGATTAAGGATTATAAAGTCAAGGAATTTAACTTGTTGATAAAACACCTTTTAATGATCCGACTGTAACCATGCTATTTATATTCTGCTGTCAAGTAACGTCGACAGAAAAATATAAATATGAAAGCTCTTTGGCGTTGATAAAATATAACTAAAGTGTAACAGCTATCATTTATATGAATAATACAGTATAGTATAGTTACATACAATGAATAATAATACAATTTGTGAAAGAAACGGATGTTTTAATTTTAACGTAGCTTATAAGTTATCAGTTACTCTAGGACTTTTCAATGTGTCTAGAGAATATAAGATCCTAACTTAATAATAAATTAAAACCTTATCATACTTACAGGTTATATTACATTCAACGAGATTTTTTTTCGTAAACTAATTTTACTTTCCTTTTATTTTAAGCTTCAACGGCGGCGGTTGCTCCGTGTATTTCATTGTACGTAAATTAAACTCGTTGACCCACGTCGCGCGAAATTGACCGAAAATAGAACTTTCGACTGCCAGGGTAATTCCATCGCGTCTACCTACCGCTGAATTTAAAGAGAATATTAAACGAAGCTCGCCATTTCATATTCGAATGTTTGCCCAGCTTGCCTGCAATCAAGTAGTACAAATTAAACCTCGCCGATACATAAATAACGAGAATCTGACCTAACAAAACAACTTTGTGTAATTACTTAGCTTGTCATTAATGAATAATTGTACCAATAAATTACCGAATGAAATGTAAAAACTTGGAAATTTTTCACAAACCCACTTTAAAATATTTTCAGGAAGATCTGATCCAGACATGAATATATACTAGAGTTATTCAGAAAATAATCGTCTTAAAAACGTCTTTAATAATTTGTAGTCGTAATATGTCGTTATTGTATTATTTCGGAAAATAATACAATAACGAGTACACAAATCATTTTGAATTGAAAAGTAATATCGAGTATTCAAATTCGTTTAAGGACAGAGCGAAGAAAACAAGTAATCGAATGTCGAAATAATAATGTCTCAAGTACTACTAATAACATTGTCTCAAGTGGAAATATTTTTTATTTAGAAAATATCAAATATCAATTAATTATTTTGTATAAATGATCTTGAGGATTTCGTATAAGTTTTCATAAGAATTTCTAGTGGAGAATTCAAATCAAGCCTTAATTTCACCTGTCCATGGGCGAACATGAGATTTAAGTGGAAAAGAATCGGTAGCTATTTATAAAACGCTTCCGTGTTGAAATATAAGTAGGTTTTTCCTTAACGCAAATTTCTTCCAAAACTTCACAAGCCAGATATTACAATGATACATTTACAATTCAAAATTAAATTCCGCGAATGTTCGCGAAGAGCTCGTTAACTTCTTCCCGTTGAAATGAACGTTAATTTGTATCCTATAATAATAATAAATTTCTTTATTGTGGCAACTTGGCCCAAAATTAATACTGTAGAAAATTCATGTTCTTTTGTTTTATTTCTAGCCAGTATGGCAAAAACTTAAAGCACTTAGTATATCAATTCGAATAATTAATTTCAATTTGAGTGTATCTTCAGAATCCAGATATAGCTCATTTAACTGCGACAGTGGCGACATTTTAGAAGTGGTGAACTGTCTCTGCTCGTATCTCTAGGAATTCAAATGAAGCCGACTTGCGGGGTGCAGTTGGCTTTATGTCAAATCTTCCCCAATCAGGTGATAGGATTAGCCAACTAGTATAAGCTTACTAGTAGTAATGGAACGCAGATGTGAACTTTGCTAAACATTTAGATACTCATCTACTACACACAATGTGCTGTCAGTGTCTCTTGAGATGGACTAATATGAAAATATTATCAATTATTTCATAGAAAAAAGCTCTTCCTTGTTTTTTTCTCCGGGAAAACTATTTGAGTTACTGACTAATAAAGATTTATTTGTACAATTCTGTACAAAACCACAATATAGTGTGAATCAGTGATATCCAATGCCTGCGGGTGTTAAATCAAGCATGGCAGAAGAGCGTTTTAATCGTACTTAATACCGAGTCTCGGATATCACCGGCACAATCGTCGGTAATGCGGCTTGAAGGCAATTGCAATTTATTGTACAGGAGCGAACTGCAGCGGCATTGAGTGGTTCATATTCAGATCTTGTAATCTATCGTATTTTGTAAATAGTTTCTGAATGTCAATTTCATTTTATAAAGTTTTTCAAAATTTAATTCTGATAAAAACTGGCCAAGTCAAATCTACCCTACTTTAAGATATCACATTTTCAAATAAGATGCAATTGGTGTTAGGTATTCAATATAGCAAAGAAATAGAGTTTAATACTTGTTCATAGTGTTTATTTTGTTCCTATAAATACATATTTGATTTTGCATAGAACTTGGCACTCATTTACCTCTCCATTCTTTTTGCGACGAAGCCCACAGCCATGCATGATTTTTGTATTGAACTTGGCTCTCTTTTTTTACATTTATATTTTTGGTGAATGTGATTTATTTATTGGCATATTTTAGCTTAGCAACTAGTTATTACTATTCCTATTATAGCTAATGCATACTAATAAAAAATACGTTTGTATTTTGAGAACAGACAATCTATACACAGAACAATTATAAAACATACGTTTTCAAGAAAAAGCTGTTATAATTGATCATTTAGCACCCTATAAAATGTACTTTTTTACATTATATTTTGCCTAAATCGTTGATCAGTTATATCGCTATCACTAGATGCCACTAAAATACCAGCTATGTAAAGAGAATTCAACGAAGAGCACACCTTTTAATTGTTCAAACCCAATTTCTCTATAAAAGATTATGCCAATTGAACTGTAGAAAACAGCATAACCCTCAAGCAAATTCAAAAACTCTCATGCAAAACTCGATCGTCATACAAATTAAAAGATGATTAACACGTCTGCGAGAGGGAGTCACCATCAACGCCTCCCCAACTACCTGTCGCGAGTAGTTAAAACCGTGCAGCTCAAAAACAGTAACACAATTTGATACAAATGGATAAAACTTCCGAATGTGCATACAACAAGCGATAATAATATATACACATAGAATTGTTAGCATAATAGAGGCGCGATTGCCTCGCAGTCAAAGCGGAGGTATTTATTTAAAATGTTTCGTCGGGATGTTCTACTGCTCTTGCTTCGTCCTGTCGCAGCGGATGCCCGTTATCGAATTACACCGAGCCTCCGCGCCTACAGTCCCTACCTCGGTCAGGTAGATGACAAAAAATGTAACCCTTCGGAACGATCCTGATTACATGTAAAAATTGAATTGATAGCTTTATTTAGCTTCTTTCAAGCTTTACATGGACAGTATCCATTTTTTCAAAGTATTAGAATAATAGTTTTATAATGTTGCTGTCAATGCATTTTAATTAATACGTATTAATAAATAAATTTAGGCTACGCTTTTATGATGATTGAGAATTGAGTTTTACAATTACATTACAATTAGAAAGCTTATTTATGAAATAAATGAAAAATGTGATAAATAAAAATTACCCGACCAGGATTTTTAATTTTAATTTTTATTTATCACATTTTTCATTTATTTAAGAATAATTGAGCATTTTAAATGCAAAAACTTAAAAACATTATTAAGCTTATTATTTTACTTATTTAAGTAAATAAATGTATAAAAATATATGAAAAGTCAAACATTGTTATAAGTTTTGATTTCGTTTCGTTTCTGAATAAAAATAATATTAGTTTTAATATTTTGAATGAGTTGCATTCCAAAAGCCGTATTAAATTAAGAGACTAATGGTCGTATTACAGAACAGTACTCATGTATTGATACTAGTTTTGAAACTAGTATCAACGACTTTCTTTATTACAAAACGTTGCCTAATACTAGATTCAATGATCAGATATCACTTGAGTACTAAATGATTTGAACTGTGTTCACGCTTATTATAGAACTTTACTTATGCATATGCCAATGATTGAAACTAGTTTCACAACTGTATTCACTTGAGTGTGCTGTCTACCATACTTGAGCGTACTTCAAAATAAGTTTTTGATGTTGTGAACTGTGGCTTAGAGAAAAACTAGATAGGTACGCGATTCGTGCCTTCTTTAATAGTGATCTGTATTAACTACAATAGATCCTTTCAGTGATATTGACCATTACGATAATATTTTTATAACAACTTTGAACTTTTTAAAACAAGTTTGAACTTGCTTTTCGTAAATAAAAACTATATTGGAATTTATAATTTTAAGTGAATTTACTTAGTAGTTGGCAACATTACATTTAGCTTTTACGTTTCGTATTATTTTTGAGTGATAAATATAAATATATTTTCATAGTAAAAAGAAGCGACAGTTATAATTTAACGGTACTGCTTCTATCGAAAAACAGATAAATAATTCAAAACATTGGCAATTTTGTCATATATCACATAGAATTTAACGCAATTTATAAGACATTATAATCTAAACGTTGCGTATAACGTAACAGACCATTAGTTTTTGTTTTTAAATGTAATGGGAAACAAATTTTTTTCAAAGAAAACCCAGTATCAACTGAGTCAGATATTTGAAACTAGTTTCAGGTAATCTGGTTTTGATAATTGTTTTGTAATAAGACTAAAGCTCAAGTCAAGAATCAGCTGGTGAACAACGCTTACGTGAAACGAGTATTAAGTCTCGTTCTGTAATACGAGCATAAACGTGCTATATCTTCTCTATCCACAAACTGAAATAAATTTCCTCACACAAAAAAAACGATGTTAAATCATAACAAAAAAATCATAGAACAGCCGCAAAGGGATTCCAAAAACAAGATTTTCATCACTGAATCAATACTGTCGGATCCTCCAACATATAAACGGTTCTTCGGAGATGTGTTTTTTTTTTGTTTTTAAACAGAATCACCATATGATAATGATGAAAAAGGTAGGAACTAGGAACACTTATTAATCAAATAGTTGCATAATACCACTAGGAGACCAAAGAACAGTGGCAGCGGGCCATACATGATTTTAGTTAATGTTATTTTGTTAATTCATTCCTGAGTAACTCAGTGCAAAAAATACTCGTAGACGAACGTTACACAAAAAGATATTGCATTTTTAATAATATTGAATGTTTTGTATGTCTTTGGCACTTACAATTCAATTTCTGGACGAATTTTATTTATTTAAAAAACGCTACACACTTTAAACCAATGTGTTGAAAATTCGTAGAAGAATAAGTTATTAAGATAAGTGATGATTAGATTTCTAAACGCTCATTATTTCACGTATATAAAATAAAACTGCGAGTATTTAAAATTCAAATACAACTGTTTGTAAAAACAAAACAAATAAACTGATGATTATGACAACCTTCAACAAAACAAACAGTGCATATGAACACATCAAAGCTGCAAATAGGATTACGTTTTAGTCTTAGAATTGTTTGAGCCATTGAGCCGACGACTGTTGTTTTTCTTTTCCCAGACAATGCGAATGACTGCAGAGAATGACCGAATATGCCGTTTAAAAATAAATATAAATAGTTCACATATTTGTTCACAAAGAAAACGAACTGTTATAAACCATATTGCAGAACTTACCAATTTCTTTATTTTTTACTTGAAAGACAGCAGAAATTCAGGACGCCGCGAAAAGTACAAAATTTTAAAACTAATGCTCCATCTATTGGATTTTTTTAAATTATGATTTGTTATAAAGCAGAGTTTAGATGAATATCGAGTGCAAAGTTCGTTTTTAAAGGAATCTTAATAAAACGTTATTTATGTTTTCATTAGGTACGCAAATACAAACAACGTTTGTGTTGTTTCTATAAATATCACATTTTGCATTGGCGCATTAGAACACGTAAAAAATGTGTGTTTATGAATTCCGTCACGTAAATATGGCTAAAATGATTATGCAACCGGAAAGTACGTGAAATCACAGGAATAGCTACTATTGCTTTGATTTGATGTATCCTTTATGTGTTCGATTAATGGCCGGGAAAAGGATATTAAAAAGGCTGGATAATGAAATGTTATAATTCTCTGAATCTCTTAATTCTTTGCCAATCATTGGCAACTTTGCTCCCGCTTTCCTTCATCTGATACACAATGGCCTTTTTCAAGATCACTAATTCGTACAAAGCCAGGGTGACCCTTAGTACAGTAGAAGTATCCTGCATTAGGTCTATACTAAATAGCACCTTGCGACAATGGCTCTGTGAAGGTTGGAAGTATTAGACTAGAAGACCAACCAAGGGGCATGCAAATTTGAGTCCTATAAATCATACAGGACAACACCATTTATTTATCAACGCTGTTAATCAACCTGTTCAGTCAACGCAGAAACTCAACTCTGAAATGCTTCTATCAAAACGACAGACGCATTTCAGATTTTCTTCATTTCCTTGGGTCCAGTATTTAATGAATTTCGGAAGCAACCATGGTTAATGTTATACGCAATTAATGATTAAAAGCGATAATCCTTGCACAGTTTTTAATGCCATATACGATGTTGTTAAAATATAAATATTTATTTATTTAAATAGATTTGTGTGTCATAAAATATATAAATGTTTTTTCATTATATATGCGGTGCAATCCCAGCGATTCCTTATAATGTTAATGGCTGGAAATTACAAAACTAGAGAGGAATAAGGTGTTCTGTACGTCTCTTCATCATTACTATTATTAGGTATATTGTATTTTATGCAGAGTATATTTTGTAAGTTTCATTATTTTAAAATATTGTAACCAGGGATTACAATAAAAAAGTCAACATTTAAAAATCTATTTGTATCCGATTTCGTCACTTTATTTTCGTGGTCATAGTTATGGATCATCTTTAAGAATAAAGGAATCACTTGTTTTCCCAAAATACAAAAGAAAGATTATCTAAGATTTCTTTCGTGTTATTCACTTCGATCTATCTAACTTTAATCATAAAACATTTACTTCTGTTTCTGTGCGCGGAGTGATATGTAGGGTCATATGAAGTAGCTTTCGATTGGTTTAGGTAGTAAATGCAAATGTTATGCTAACCACTAGTAAGTAGTTGAATAGAAGCCTCTTATTTAAGCTATTAGTTGTAGTTTCGAAGTGACTTGTGTTATCTTATCAAATAAGCTGCATAAATAAGGCCGCAACTTCCTCTGGCTGGAAGCTAGACAGACACCCCGCCCCAGCCCATTTCTTGCTCGTCACAGTTTACAAAGACTTTACTGCGCTGCTAAACTTTATATAACTCGCCCTTTAAGTTTCTCATAGCGACAGTCCAGCTTTAAACAACTTTACGTTTATATGGCTTCTTTCAAAACAAAATGAAAAGAAAAACTTATTACATTTTCAAAACTTTATAAAACGTGGACTTTTCAGTTTTTCACTGCTCCAGTCCGGCTTCATATAACTTTTCATTTATATAAAAATAATAAGTAAAATCCCCAGACAATCACACCAAAGTAAGCATAGCTTGTGTTATGGGATACCATGTAGCGAACTAGGGGGGAACCTAGAATATAAATACATAAACACCCAGACACGGAAAATTTCATTTTCTTGTTCCGTGCGGGAATCGAACCCGCAACCACTGGCGTCTGAGGCAGACAGGTTTACCCCATCGCCAAAGTGGTTGTCAAAATAGTTTTAATATGAGTCTTATTGCATGAAAATAACTTATTTTGACTTTATATAACTAAGAAACAAGTAAACTTCAGGATTCTTGCACAGCGGACACAAAAGAATCAGTATTTCTAGATGTTCCTTGAAAGTACTTAGAAAGGCTAAATATACAGACAATGAAGTCCTCTAATAGCTATATTGCCTGTACTATTGAGAGTACCCCGTACAATAGACGATGTGATTTATAGTAATCTTTTTGAAATTAAATAGTAGGTAACTAGTCGTTGAGGAACCCAGAATAAGTTGTTTTTTTTTTATTCTGCTACATAGTTGCTTCAAATATATTCTTTATTTCGGAACTTTATATCGGAATACTATAGCAAAATGCCGGTATCTACGATTAATCGACGGTTTTAATAGCGCACCTTTCTCTATGACAAGATTAGAGTTAAATACTAACATGTCAAAAAAAGACAAAAAAACAATAAAGATAAACTAGCAGTTTGGGTATTCTCGCTCATTCTTTGCAGAACCAATTTCAGTTATAGAACATTGTGACATTGTTCGTGTATATTTTAAATTAGCAGCTTTGAGTGGTATTGCCCAAGCAACTTTTACTTTTACCTGGAGGAATTTCTTGGTAAAATATATAGCCAATATAATATTAAAAAAGAGAACCTATTAAACCCTTTTATTAGGTATGTAGGTAATAAGGATGGGATATTACCTAGTCGTCTTCGTCAACTGGTTGAAAATGAACATGAAGATTAAGGTGGTACAAATCCACGAGAACCTATTATACCCTCGACGATTTAAAGTCAGGAAAAACAGGTAGCTCGCTCCACACGTTCGCGATCCGTTCAAAAAAAGAACAGTCAAAGAGTTGTTTGAATTTGTTTCTCTGCGATCTGAACGAACTGAACTTGATTACGTGAAACTTTAAAACGTTCACTAACTTGCACACATTTAAGACAATCTTTCACAATGTCGCGTAATACGAACTTTACTTCCACATGCTTGTAACAATGCTTTATTAAAAAGTAGTCGGGCCTGGTTTAATATGGGTTACGTCCTATTTTAAGTTGTTTCAGTGATTTCGCTGAGTGCAAGTCGTTGGCGCACATATTAATCTATCTATACTAATATATAAAGCTGAAGAATTTGTTTTTTTGTTTGTTTGTTTGAATGCGCTAATCTCAGAAACTACAAGTGTGATTTGAAAAATTATTTTTGCATTTGTTAGCCCAACTCTTGAGGAAGGTTTATTTAATAAGCTATATTTTATCCCGAAATTCCCACGGGATCAAAAGTTACGTGGGTAAAACCGCGCGCGGTGGATAGTCTCTTATAACGATGATTTAACTAGACACTTCGAGACAATTTATGAAAAAAAAGAGTCATCTTAAAAGTACGGAGATCAATATAAAGTTTATACAATTCAATTATAGCGCCTTTATAGCTGACTCACGTGTTTTTACCCGCACAATGCGTTATCTAATTTGGATTTAAATATCCTATTATATTATTCCAGACAATAACCTATATCTGTACCAAATTCTATCCAGATGCGTCGACCAGTTTTTGCATGAAAGAGTAACATAGTACATACAAAATTTCGTTTCCATATTAAACTGTACCGAACAATTGTGTTAACAAACTTCAAAAAAACAAACAAAACTTCAGCAGTACAAACAAACGCACATCAACAAAGAAACGTAAACAGCAACATTAAGAGCTTACGAAATGGCAGCCCATCTCGCAGAATATAACACGTCGCATTTACGAGGTGTCCCATTTCTAGTGCAACGTTGGGCAAGAGGCACCTCCCTCGCATAGTGACTCAACTCAGGGCGAATGACTGAAGCCCCGCAGTTGTGCAAGACGAATAACAGCTAAGACGATGTTCGCAAGGGTTACGCACACACAACCAATAAAACATGCACTTACACTCGAAATGGTGGTAATTTGCTACTATTCATTATGTCAACAACGCCTTTGATGGAATGAAATCTTAACTGTAGAAGACAATGTTTTCTTATAGGATAATTATTGGAAATGTCATTATTGATTTCGGTTGTATTCTTTCTGCACGAAATTACTGCCTAAGCCGCAGTTTGTCTTTTAATTATCAAAGTATTCAACAAGAAAGGTAAGTAAGAGATGTTGCCAGGGTTGCCTGTAAGAGATCATCTTTCGATGATAAGGCCGCCTATTGTGCTCTGTATCTTAAAAATTGTTCTGTATAAATATTCCTTATTTTTGTGTACAATGAAGAATAAATAAATAAATAAATAAGTATCACAAAACAATAACGGATCCGTCCGAAAATATTCTTCAATGAAAAAAAAAAAAAGGAAAAAGGCTATTATAATGATAATTAACTCTTTATTGTACAATTATAAATAACAAGACAATCTAAAGAAAAAAAAATGGGTGGGAGCACTTATCGCTGAAAAAGGGAACTCTTCGCTTTATTAAAATGAAATTATGAAAAAGTAGAAATTATGAATTTTGAGTAAATGTATTGAGAACTTAAATAGTTTAACACAATACTCAATATTTTAAGTCATTTTAGTGCCCTTAGTATTGCTCTATATCTACTAATTTAAGTGTTTTAAAAGATCCTAAATCAAAGCACATATTGTCTAAGGAAATAGTGTAGGGAAATTGTTGAAGACTTAAAATGGAAAGTTTGTAAAGAGATTTTAATAATATAGTTACGTTAGCGAGATACAATCATAGCTAGTTATCTTAGGAACAGCAAGCGCAACAAATCCGGAAACAGCATTCCTTTAATACCATCAGTTCGAACGCAATCAGCAGTAACTTCGCCACAAATGCTAAATCGATATTCCTATAGTTCAAAGCCCTGCCGAACAATTTCGTTACCTACTTAGTTCGTAAAAATCTGGCTGTTACATTAATTATTTTTAGCCAGTTTTCAGCAGATAAACGCTATATATGGACAGACTTTTGTCATTTGATATCCATTCGGTCTCTCGTATACGTAGACGCTGGTAAAAGGCTTCCATTTTTGCCCCAGGTAGACACGCTGCTGCGAGTTCAACGAGGGTATCTATATAAAGAGCACTTAAACCCACTTTGTCTGTAGCATTTTGAAGTCATGGAAAGGTTGTTTTTGTTTTACTGTCCTTTGATATCGCTAGGTAGTTAAGTATCTACTCCTAGTACCCACATGAAAACTAAAGCTAGAAATTACAATAAATGTTTAGTTTTATTATTTATTTGAGCAAAACAATCTGTAGGTATTGTAAATATAAAGCAAAAGAAATATTTGTTGTTGTTAAAAATGAAAAACTGCTGCCAAAAAACGACTGAATAGTAAAAACTTAATGACAAATCTAACTGCAAGCAAAACTATAACAATGCTATTTATCAGCCATGGATACCTACCTACATTATATCAGGGCACAAAAAAACGCTAGGCAAGAAAAAACTTCAATGAATTCGACGGTCATAGCAAAGTGAAACGTCAGCAAAAAAGTAGAGAAACGTGCACCAAGTAATCATTACTACAAGACAACGTGCTGTTAAGGTGAGGCTGAGAGCTACACTGCATTATGACGCAGGTACCTAGTTTTCCATCCGCGGTAAAATGCGAAAAAATAGTGCTCTTTCTATGAGCTGGTGTTATAAATCAGGAATGACATAATACGCTTTAGTCTAATTTAAGCTAAGACATGTATCACAAAACATAACTCTCTTTAATCATCGCATGAGTATTTCGAAAACCATAGAGGTTATTACAAAACATATTAACGGCAACATATTAAAACACCATAACTATAGTTTAGAAATCCCATATTTTTAAAAGGAAAAGAAGGACCGAGGTTGGTTAGTGAAGTTATTTTAGACTTTTTGGAGCACAAACAAGAATTAATAAGTTAAGATATGGTCACCAATACGCCTCAAATTCTGCTGCCAAGCAGATTGTAGGTTAACGTTTAAAAGTGTATGAGGGTACAAAAAACAGAATTGCGGTGAGTGGTGACGACTACTAGGTGCAGGTTCCAAAATAGCACAAACTAATATCATATATTGTATAATTTATTTAAGAGATTAAATGCCTAAGTTATAACAATTACTTTTTCATAAAATTAACAAGTATTAATTGACCTTGCTGATGGTAAAAATGACGAATTTACCACACGTGTTAGAAATAGTCGACCTTCAACAGAATAGACTGAATATTGGTAGTCCTGAAAAATTCGGTGAACTCAAACCTTCGTACCTGCCTAGGTATCTTAGACTTGACCAGCGTATACAGGAAGCTAGTTTAAAAGTAATTTATCTTCTTACTTCTCACAATTATACGATCTACGAGAATTAAGAATCACGTGCCGGTCATAAAAGTTTAGAACCTTATGAATTTTAATCGTATAGTGCCAATAACGTGAACGGGCTACTGGATTTAGCACTATTTGTTTTCATTTTAAGGTAACCTGTAAAAACGACAGGTAAAAAGAATATTTTTTCAAATGCTGATAATGAAACGCAATACGTAAGTTCGAAGAAATAATTTCCCAAATATGGGTTTACCTACATATTGAGAATTTCGTTTTCTAACCATAACATTGATTGTTGGATATGGTTCGATTAACAACTATGTCATACAATAGTATGATGGGCCCTTG
Organism: Stenoptilia bipunctidactyla; assembly: GCA_944452665.1. Lineage (NCBI taxonomy): Eukaryota > Metazoa > Arthropoda > Insecta > Lepidoptera > Pterophoridae > Stenoptilia > Stenoptilia bipunctidactyla. The sequence goes on from OX101721.1 coordinate 38,444,150, forward strand.
TATTATATCAGATAATAATATATTCTTTTAAACTTTCAAATTGTCAAATATTAATTTTTGAAGTTTCTAATATTGGGAAAACCAAGGTTCTTTTGTGCAGGTTACCCTGAATTTTATGCACGCAGACGGCTTTTCTTTTTTTTTTTCAACAGCTGCTGACGTTCGTCACGCACATCTTCGTCGGCCATTTTAAATTATGCACTTGCGCCGTCAAGTAATCATCTGTTGTATTTGCATACAGCTCGTAATGAGCGAGCGAGCCGGTGCGGAGCGGTGCGGTGGTGAGGAGGGAGCCGAGCGACGTGACGCGTCTGTTCACCGGTAGCAACGATAAATAATAGAATTTTTGGACAATTGCAGGCACATCAATTCCATTCTTAACCAGGAAACGGCAAATTTAATAGTAATTAAAACGCTGTTTTAGTTTTAAAATAAAATGTAGGGGTTTCAGTCCTTAAAAAACTAAATTCAACCACTATTATTAAGTTTACCACGGCGATCTAGATCAATAGGACATCAGTATCGCTATCACCCTTTTTGGCTCTATTCCAATAAAAAACCTTCCGAAATAGTGGAAATTAAAGATGAAAGTTCTATCAACGCCCGTGACACTTTCAACGATGTGTATTTAGGAGCTAGCTGTCTTTGTTTCGGTTTGGCACGCTCAGCACCAAGCCTAGATTTTTAATTAAAAAACCCTATCGTTGTAAAAAAAAAATAAGGTACACATTTCTAAAAACGATTCATCAAATATAACTTCAAATTAAACCAAACTTAATTACGTTATCCGTTAATTAACAAAATGCAGTACATACATGAAACCTTTCTTATTTATTGCAGGTTTAAAAGCAAACCTATGTTACGAAGTTTATGTACCCGCATGTCGGGTGTCGGCGAAATGAAAACAGTTGCCCCGTTGCAAAACCGGAACTACGCCTATGACTGCTTTAAAAAAAGGTAGTTTCTGCCGTGAATGCCTTCTGCAGTTATACATTGAGGTGTTAGAACATCTATGCATTCAAAATAAAGTGTGAAGTTATTGTTTGCAATGTTGTTTTTATTTAAAAAAGGCACTAGAGAAAATAATAGATTTATCCCATCTTAAGTTAGACCATTAAATTTTCGTTTAATACTGTCGTTTCATTAAAGCTATAGATTTCATTGATGACTTCATCAGAATTTCTATAAACAGTCGTATTGTTATTACAAAACTAGGAACAACCACTTTGATGGGTCTCATAAAATTATCTCTCATAATGAAATAAGCAATATCGATTCCTTTAAGATCACTAACCTTCCTAGCGTTAATGTTTCATTGGGAAGGCACTTGTAAAGTTAATATTTTTCTTATATTAATTTTATACAAGTAAGTATAGTATATTTCCGAAAAAGTTGAACAAACAATTAGACGAGCAAATTTTAGTAGCACATGATGAAATGTTTTTTTTTTTTTTATAAGTGACTAAACCCGCGTTTGACCTCAATCTCACCTGATGGTAAGTGACGATGAGGTCGAAGATGGAAGCACACGGGTTTAGGAAGGAATGTTACGCTTTTGTTACTTAAGTAATTTTATAAAAACAAGTAAAACAGTTTTTAAATTTAGAATCTCGTTAGGAATAAAGTTGACGGGTTTGGTGTGAAAGCGTATCTCAGAAACTATGATGATCTGGATGGTATTTCTGTTAAAATCATCCAATCTATCATTGACGGTATTGCACCTTATTTAGCCCGTATATTTAATAATTATGTTGATAATGGTGTGTTTCCGGACTTAATGAAACTTAGTAAAATTATTCCCGTATTTAAAGCAGGAAGCATAACCGACCCCAGTAACTTTAGACCAATCTCTATATTACCAACACTTAGTAAAATTTTTGAAAAGCTTATTTTAAACCAACTAGTGGTACACTTCTTTAGCAATAATTTAATGAATTCAAATCAATTTGGTTTCACACGGGGTCGCTCAACAACTGATGCCAGTGTTGAGCTTATCAAACATATATTTGATGCCTGGGAGGAGTCACGTGATGCCTTCGGTGTCTTTTGTGATCTGTCCAAGGCTTTTGACTGTGTTCACTACGATACACTCCTCATGAAGCTACACCACTATGGAATCAATGATAGGGCACTTGATTTTATGAAATCCTATTTATGCAATAGAATTCAAAGAGTTGATATTAATGGAAAGAGATCATCGGGATCAGCAGTTTATATGGGAGTGCCCCAGGGCTCGATTCTTGGGCCTTTCTTATTCTTAGTTTATATAAATGATTTGCCATTTTTAGTGAAAGACAAGTGTGAGGTCATATTATTTGCTGATGATACCTCTTTTCTATTTAAAGTGAGTAGGCAATTGAAGCATTGCTTTGAAATAAACTGTTGTATTGAAACTGTGGAGAAATGGTTTTCAGCCAATAACCTACTACTCAATGAAAATAAAACTAAATTTTTAAAATTCTCTTTGCCTAATGTCCGGCATGTAAATACTAACTTAATTGTAAAAGGACAAGAATTGAGCCCTGTAAATTCAACAGTGTTCCTTGGCATAACCCTAGATGCACAACTACAATGGGGACCACATATAGAAAGGTTGGCGAAGAGACTTAGTTCTGCAGCATATGCCGTCAAAAAGATGCGAAATATCTCTAATGAAGCTACTGCGCGGTTGGTTTATTTTGGTTATTTTCATAGCTTAATGACATACGGCATTCTCCTGTGGGGAAATGCTGCCGATATTAAAACCATCTTTGTGCTGCAGAAACGGGCTATTCGCTCAATCTACAAACTTAATTCCAGGGCGACACTTAGAAATAAGTTTAAAGAAATTAATATTCTTACCTTTGCCTCACAATATATCTTTGAAAATCTTATGTTCGTAAAAAAGAACTTAAACATGTTCCATAGAAAATGTGACTTGCATAATGTTAATACAAGAAATAAGTACAAGCTAGCCGGCTATGATAGTAGACTTCATAAAGTCACTAACTCATTTATGGGTCAATGCATACGTTTTTATAATAAGGTTCCCACAAATATTCAAGACTTACCACTTGATAAATTTAAAGAAACTATTAAACAAAAATTGTGTAGTAAAGGCTTTTATACAATTTCTGAATATATGGACGATAAAAGTCCTTGGTTGTAAATTGTTTTTCAAATATTCTCAATCTCCAACTCCATCTCCAACACCATCTCCATTTCCTTCTCATCCAACGCCATCTCCATCTCCTTCTTATCCATACAACAGCAAGAACGTCATGCTCCCTCAGGCGGCATGGCTAGCGGTAGCGTCGGGTGTCGGGTCACCCTCTTCCCTAAAATATGGTTGAGGAGAGTGATGGCTGGTGCTTGCGTTATACTCGTGAACGGGTGCTGCTAGCGGTGCCAGGTCGTTTTGCTGAAGACTTTATGACTATGTTACTTTTTTGAATTTGACTCTGACTTCCCCATCTCCATCCCATTCCCCCATGTTCACGTCCGTGTTAGTGTCCAGTCTCTGTCCACGACTATCCTCATCTCCATCCACATTATCTGTAATATCTCTCACCTCTATCGCTACATCTATCTACTTCTATCTTTACCTCTATATCTATGTCTACGTTTCTATCTAGTACTTGATTGCCTAATGTATAAATATAATAGTAGACTCCAGAAGATCACCAACTCGTTCATGGGTCAATGTGTACGCTTATAATAAAACTCCAAAATATTTAAGATTAACCCTTCGATAGATTTAAGGATAAGCATAAAGTTTTATTATAAGATATCCGGATGCAAGAAGATTGTAAATTGTTGTTGTTGTTATTGTTATTGTGTATTTTTAAAAGATGATTGCTGTTGAGTTTCTTGCCACTTCTTCTCAAAAGATCGACTTTCCGAAGTGGTGGTAGATTCAGTTCAATTTGTAAATTGTGACTTATTTCAAATGTATTTAAATACTTACGAAATAAAGATTCTTTTGACTTTGACTTTGACTACTACTAGACTTTAAAAAAAAAAATTTTTTTTTTTTTCATTTACCTTGGGTAAGCCCAGCCCGTACGAATCTTCTAGTATGAATAGTAATGACAAAAATACATACACTAATTATTTCCACCCTGTACATAAATTTCCTCTTAAGTAAAGAATTGATTTTGATTTTAACACCCTTTGTTTTTCTCTGCCGTCAGATATAAATGTATAAATAGCTTGAACAAATATTTCAGTCACCTACAATAAGACCACGAGACATTGACTAGACACGACGAATACAAAAGAAGAAAAGTTTATTATTATGTTTTGTAATATGACCCTTAACACTTCAGCAATAAACAAGCTGTAAATCAGCAATATTATTACAACGAGTGTATTATATCATGTTTTCTTGTTTATCTTTCCATTACGATTAGAATAACAAGAAGTACAAGCCAGAAAAAAATAACCATGCTGCGTTTTATAATTTATTTTGCGCGATAGTAACGACAATTTGCCCAACTGTGAATATTATAATGTCTTTGAATCCAATGACACACGAGTTAGTAACATAAACAAACACAATAATGTCTCAATACCTATGAGATGTTATACTTTATTTTCTCTTGAAAACTCGACATTTCTTTCGTATCTCTACAGACACCGAAACGTCGAGTTAAAATGCGAGTTAAAATTAAAAGTGATATAATCCTGTTAAAAACATTTTTTTTATTTATCGAAAAAAATAACCACCTAACGTACTATTACGTCTAATAATAGTATATTATGTAACAAGTGAGCGAAGTTGCTAAAATAACAAACTGTAATTAGCAACGCTCACGAGTTACATACGACGTTTTTCAACACCCTTGTGAGTAAAAGACAGACATACGTGGTCATAAAATAACAAACACACTTCATAACAAAGCTGTGAATTGTGATTGAAAAATGGCGCCGAACCTCGCGCATGCGCGTAGGTTTTTTTTTCTGCCAAATGTGTCAATGTCTGTATAGCATATACAGCCTATTTTACGTGAAAATGTTTAATTTGGAGTGGTAAATGCAAATATTTTAATATTTTATAACAAATTATTGTAAATTGTGAACAATTTGTTTGATATACATATTTGTTTTACTAATATAAGGCGCAAACATTTAAAAATGTATATGGATTTGAAGTGGTATAAAACCTCTTTGTTGTTTCTGAAAATATTTAAGGTATAACCCGGATCAATAAAATATGCTCTGTTTACTCGCATGTAATTTGCACAAAGGTACAATTCAACTTTGTAGGATTCATTATATTATGCACTGTAATATATTATGCACGCGTAACTTATAGCCCAGTTTATAGTTCTAAATTCAATAGAATAAGGCTCACTTTACGAGCAAGTGTGTTGAAAAATATATACCTACACATCGTAACTTATTTGGTTGTGATAAGTACAATAGAAAATGGATGCACAGATGAGCTGGTGCTTTAAAAAGTATAGCTTTATTGTATCCAAAACGAAATTTTATCCATACGAGTATAAATAAAGAGTTTGTTTTGATTTAATATTTTTGCAGGAAGAATAGTTCTCACGGAATCCAAAATCCGGCGGGTAGAACCGTACGCAGCTATTACCTTTTTAATTTATTTTTCACATGCTAAGGATGGGACCTTTCTCCTCTATGCCACCTGGGAAGAGTGAATAGGTACAAGGACTAATATAGTACACGTCTATTCACTCGACGTTAATAAGTATCAGCAAATATCGAAACGATCTTACATTCTTTTATGAATTTCGCGACAGATCAGGATATTAAATAATATTAAAGTAATCTTTTTGTACAAGATTTTCCTTATATGTACATTTTTTTACTGTGGAAAAATGTATATGTTTGTCCAAGCCTTGTAAGCTATGAAATCAATACTGCAGAAAATTTAATAAGTTATAGGCAATTATAACCTTTTAACAAGAGTGCTAGATAGCCAAGCGGACAACGAACACAAATTATCACTATGAGTTCACACTGAGAGCAGATTTACTATCTAAGTTCTAAAACAAAATTAGAGATATATGCTTTAACGATTTCTATAGTGAAACTCTTTATATTAAGACGGCTGGCGCACATCATGACCATTACATTACGTATTCTATAAATCTTTACAAAATGAAAAAATCTATGTAATGAGCTTGTTCTATCCAAAACTTGCATCCTCCATCTGCAACTTTATATTAGCTTAGCTTTCCAGCTAGAAAGAAATTCTAGGCGGCTCAGGCTAACATTCAATCAAACTGTTAAATTTAACAAATAATACAATATTTAATCACGGTAACATCACTTGCACATCTTCGAATAAAAATCGCAATCACATCCAGAAACATGATCACGCTAACTCACAATATTTGGCCTTAGAACACAACGTATCGATTTCTCATGCTCACAATATTTCCTCTACAGACCATTAAATAAGTAACAACCGATAATTCGATGGTGAAATATAATATTACCAGTGGTGGGCATATAAAGTGCCAGCTACTATGTGAAATATCTCATTATACACTTTCTAATCATACACAATAGTACTAGTATAAAGAACTATTAGGTATGGACAGTCGGATTCGATCCAAAGCTTTACGATTTATAACCGAATTTAAAATATAATACCTAATATATATGTATATCGAATAATTCGCGATTTCAGTAATTTGTGCCAAAGGACGGATACATAATACGAATGTTAATTAAGATACAAGAAGCATTATAAAGTTTTTTTTTAAAAGGCCACATTCAAATATTTTTTCTTGAAATGTTAGCACAACACGGTGACGTATTGCGTAGAAATCGCGACCGTCGATACCGCTAAAATATTGAAATCGTTTCAAAAATCGATAAAAATAATGGTTAATGCTATGTTAAATTTGATCAACCAAATTTCAGTCAATAATGTGAAGAATTTATTTAAGTTATTTATAGGCATATAGATTTCATAACTACGTACGTGGTAATTTAAGAAAAAGCATTATTTTAGACGTGTTTTCGAAAAATAAACTATTGAGTCAAAGTCATTAAATCATACTTTTGAACAATAAAATTAGATAAAGATATGAATTACACATATCAAAATTTCAGATCCGCTCGTCTTGTCATTTTCTCATAGTATGCGATGAAAGTCTATGCATTTTCTTATGTCGCCTTAAGTTGCTACAACCTTTTCAATACACACTTGACAGCTCAATAGTATCGCGGGTACAAATACTGACCGGAGCATGAATAAAACATGTGATCTTATTGGAAACGATAGTGATATGGTTTGATTAGATTAGATAAGACTTCAGTATATAAATAATGTTATACATGAAATTTAAGTTCTGTATATAATACTGTTTATTCACCATAATTAGTTGATAGATTTAAAAACCGGTATGTTTTGTTAAAATTTTAGAAATACTTAAGACAAACTATTCAAGTATTTTTACGAATCAAATATTTTCTACTATGACGGCCATTCTAGTAAATTTTACATGCTTACCACAAGTTCTTCTGTTTAAAATAATACATAACATACCTTTCCTCCCCTTAGTAGAGTGGAACGTACCTTTTGATGAAGATTATGACATAACACGTCTATCTACGAGTATAGGGTGTTTATTCACACTGCTCTTGATAGAACCAACATTATAGTGGTGGCCAGAAAGAACAGACGCTATGTATTCCATGACAACAATATTAAACTGAAGAACATCATTTCATTTACAAACCAGACTACCAGTATGCCACAAATATAAATAAATATGTGATATCAGCTATGCAAGTAAAATAAATTCATTTACAAACAATAGCGATCAATTAACGGAGTTGATAATAAAACAATAATTCAAATTCTTAAAGCACTAGCGTTAAAGTGGCGATACAATAGCGAGTCATGCACTCGGAACCTATATCTGCGTACAGTATGCATTGTTCAAGTACGAGTAGATATTGATAGATATACAGCAGTCCCGCGGAGCACTGGACTCACAGATAAGGAAACATTGCGACTACTTCAGAAAGCAGCTTTAACGGTTTGAATTCTATACCAACCATTCCGTTCGGAAACTGCAAGAACAAACGCTATAAACGTGCCAATTTAAAGTACATTCCGCGCATACATTACACCTATCAAGAGGAATTTCAACAAATAAAATTTCAGTATACAAGTAATTAAACCCCACCGGAGCGAATCCAAATCTTACAATTAGTAACGATAACAAACAAAAAAATCCCTCTACCAATTACGATTCTCTGTGCGCGCACGCACTGGCTCCGTTCCCGTTACGAAATGATATTTGTATACATTACAGCAGACGCTATATCATGATAGACTTTTTTATACCGGCTCTTGCCCTAAATCCGTCCAAACGACTCTACGCTATATACAATAATAGAACTACTTACTTGGCCGTTATTTGAGATGTATTTTATATATATAAGAAATATTTTTAAGAACTTTGTCATTTAAGATTTTACTTCCGGATATAAATAATGAATACCTTTCATCAGCGCGGATATTTGTTATTTATTATTCATCAATGATATGAAACATCTTTAAAATAACAACTGTCAAAAATAACATTTGATGCAACTCCAAAAGGTCAAAGACGAACGAGTAATAAATCAAATAAGCTCTTAGTGATTAACTAAAATGCACCTGCACTAAGATTGCCATTAGAAATACATATTTCTCGATCTCGATGCATTTTACAAATATTTTACAACAATATTTTATTAAAAAGTAAAACTGTGTTCTATTTATTATGCTGGTACCTGTGTCAACTGGGTAAGTTAATTTAAAGTTATTCCCATAAACCTTGGTTTTTCAAGCACCGTGAGGTGATACATGCACATATCGCCACTATTTTTCTACGTCTATGCTACATCTACAAAACAAATCAAACGCGGACTAGTCTACTCACTCATTCAAATCACACTTGACAACTAATACAAGCTAGAAACAATTCAATGCGAAGCAGTTACTAGTTTCTTCCAGGTGTGAGATTTCTATAGGACTTGTCAATTTCAACTTACTGTCAATTCAACTTAAATCGTTGGAGCACAACAGTGTTCCTTAAGGGTTAATCAATTAAGTAGAATGTAATAATGATAGAAACTTTAAATCTCATAGTAACAAATATGTATTGTTGTGTCTATGAGATGTAAAGACATGTTTTACAGTAAGCACTAGTTAACAATTGTTATTAAGCTGGTACTTCAGTACTGTTGACAATGACTTCCAAAGCTGAGCGTCCGTAGGAGGAAAGTAGAAGGCGTGAAAGATACCTGAATGGTATCGCTTCTCGTTGTGAGTGACGCGGCGGTGGGTGCGCCGGTTCCTGGTGTGCTGGCGCGAGGAGGCGTCCCCGCGCGGCCCACGGCCCGCGCCGCTGCTCGCTGCACCCAACACTCTACGTCAGCACCACATCGCACACAAGGCAGAGCAAACAACCAAGCCACGACACAGCTTACACTAGGCTTTTATCATAGTTCTTTGCTCTGTCCCAATCTTAAACCAGTAGACAGTGCGTGATGACTGTTCGTAAACAACTACAATACACTTCAATGAATGTATAAATATTTACTGTTTTAATCCCATCACGCACTTTCCACTCGCTAAATATAGACGAACTAGTGTTCGCTGAAATGCTTTACGACTATAGGTTAAATACACACTTTGATAAATATAGGTTTATTTTATGTCGAAAACTTAAATAAACCACGCTAGGTTTGCTTGCAACAGTACACTTATTTCGCTTCTTACACGCGGAAGCTGAAACGGCCGTGTGTCATCATGCTGCCGCTTCAAATAAAAATTGGGTCAAATGCCATCAAAATAAAAAGAAATGTAGGAAGACTTAAACAAACACGGTCAGAGTGTATAGTGAGTGTAATGTAATGTGTACACAACATAAACGTCCTCAGCTTGGTGTAGGTATGTCAATAGAGACACATCAACTAAATAGGGCGTAGTAATTGTAACCGATAGCGCTCTTTATCGTTCAAACAATTTTGTCATTTCGGGTGGACCGTGTGCGTTCACACCTCGAGCCGAAAGTGAGGGTTATCACCTGAGGTCGTTGTCTGATAGCGGCTGTCACGTGGCGCATTGCAGGCCCCAACCGCGACGTGTGCCACAGCCGTCCCGAAATCAATACGCCCTTTCTAAGTGCTGAAAATACACTCGCTTTAGATATTTAACGGTTTCTATAAACAGAACACTGGCCGACAAAACGTGAATAAATAATGACTCCATTCAGTTAGAAACCGAGATATGAAAATGTATACTCCTCTTCTCGATTTTACAATTCCAGTATAAAATTCAAAGAATGCAAACTGTGCATTTTCCCAATAACTATGCGGAAAATGCAAAATTCAACGGCGCAAAGAGCTTGGTATTTATCATGGTTAGGGTGAAAACTCAATTCAAGCTTACATTTTACGTTTGTAAGGAAGCAAATGTACAATACAGGTAACTGTCGAAACTGTTAACGAGCAAATCCATCAGTTGCTTTATAATTCGTTCGAAATAACACAAAATCAGTGTCGCTCATTAGTGAAAGTGTTGAAACATTTCGTTTCTAATACAAAATATTGAACGTTCCGTCGTACTTAAGAAAACGCCACAATCAACGCAGATATAGAATCTCTGATTCACAACTATACGAAGCATTAAATTTATTTTATTATCTCGAAGAACTTTGCGATTCGAAAGTTAATTATTTTCTTACGACTCTGGCGTAATATAAAAGTTTTATCACCGAAACAAATGTTTGAAAAAAGTAATTATAAAAAAAAAAATTTGCTTGCCATTCTAGTGAAAATAACCGTTTATTGATCACCGTATTATAAATCATCCTACACCTGACAAACGACCGTACTGAGAGTGTTTTAAGATTAAAAATCACATTACAAGACTGTGCATACGGATGTACTTGTAGACAGATAGATACCGGGTACATCGCCGCGTTGGAATTGAATCTGTCTGCAATATTCCTTACTCGCATTTATAGGATTTCACTGAATCAAATATGGAACACAACTTGTGTATCAAATCAAGCGCAAGCTATTCTTACATTGAACTCTGAAATGGGATTTTCATATGCACGATAACAATTTACCAACGCAGCAAATTGTACAGTCATGAGCAATAATATATACACGTTGTCACTTTTTCGAAAATATGTAAACTTGTACAAATCCAGAAAGAAGTGAACGACAATTTGTTCTTAATTATCTAACCACTAAACTGTGTCAAAATTAGGTAAACATTTATTCTATATTAATGTAATTGAAAAAAAAAAACAGAAATAACTTCACACTTCCAATATCATATTTTAACTATACATGTATACAATTTCATGGAAAGCTTGTGGTACATATTTTGGTCAGCGACCGGCAATGCATTGTGAAATGACTTACTAGTCATTTGTTTTGCAGGTTATTAAATATTTTTTTTGCTTTTATAAGGCGGCTTTATTACTCCCATCGTAAAAAGTAGTTAACGTTCAAAATGCTTTGAAAGAAGCCAAGTTAACCACAACGGTTTCTTGGAACTAGCATTTTAATGAATTTATAATATAATTGTTTACATATTTTTGAAATTTACATAAATAGTTGAAAATGATATTGAAGTTATAGAACTTTCAAAAGAAATCTTTCGACTGAATGAAATCGGCACGGAGCGGGGCGCGGGCGCCGAAATCTAGTACGATAATATCCGAAGTTCCGAACGACAAAATAAATAGGTTGCCTGGCCTGAGCGGCAACGTCGCATCCTCAGCAAACGCCGAGCTCGCAACGTAGCTTCAATGAACGAACACACACTAAAGCAGTCAGTTAACGTACTACACTGTCACCGTCCACTCATGCATTGACACATTTGAACAAAATTTTATACTTCAGTTAAGCTATTTCTTATCGGTTTTTTTTTTTTTATTTTATAAGTAATTTTGCTATATATAAATAAATAAATAATTGCTAATGCAAGCATTCCAGAGTAAAGTAACGCTCTGTTCGCACATATTTTATAAAAGAAATTAGTATGGGCGAGAACGCCCCTTTAAAGAAGCAATTCATAGTGAACCTCAATTATTTCTTGGAACTAACATTTTAATGAATTTATAACATAATTGTTTACATATTATTGAAAATTTCATGGATAGTTTAAACTGATATTGGAAGTGTGGAATTATTTCTGATTTTGTTTCGATTACATTAATATGGAATAAATGTTTACATAATTTTGACACAAATGCATGGTTAGATAGTTTTGAACAAATTGTCGTACAGTTTTTTCTGGATTTGTATGAGTTTAGATATTTTCGAAAATATGACAACGTGTATATATTATTGCTCATGACTGTACAGACAGATTGTCCGAACGGTCGATCTGTTGCAAGGTTCCTTAAATTAATTGCTCTGAAATTTTGAAAAACGCTAGTTGAATGCTGGGAGTTCCGTTTAAAAGGTAGCTAACATTCGTCTGGCCAATGACGGTAAATTGAATTTATCTGCAGCAGACGAGTCATTCAATTATTCGACACCCTCGCACCGAGTAGTTCATTGTGCGACAATTGCCACTGAAACCATCAGCTTTACTACTGACCAGTCGTTGCTGGCTCGATATCGTTAAACATAGGTCAATTTGCAGTCAATTGTCAAAATACTATCAAATGGTTACTCGACGTAGGTTAAAGGAAGTAGTTTATTACGTTGAACAAGCTCGATACCTAACGCAGGCTTATTCATGACTACTGCCTATACTGAATAAATTGGTGGTATAAGATAAAATTTCTAAGAATAAAGACTGTAAACTTATGCATATTTAGTTACAAGCAATTAGTCAGCGTGGTATTTTCTAGACTATACAAGATTCGTCAGACGGCTCGCTCATCTGTGACAAAGAACAACATTATAAAAGAACGACCAAAGTATCTTCCAAAAGTGCTTTTTGTTTAAGTACCATATTTGATTTGCCTTTTCATGTATCCGATCGCTTGTGTACGAAGCATGAGCTTTACGGTTCAGTGTATGGGTACATTCTTCTATGGCTTATCATCTTTCGCGTCACAGAGCAACGTTTGTTATATATTTTTGTATAATATTCCGACTACTTTTCATGCTATTAACCGTACCCAGATAGTAAGGTATTGTTCGGGGTGACATTTTATTTAAGACTAAAAGTAATCGCAAAATATTTGCATGTTTAGTTAACCGTGCCTATTAAAAGTAGGTCAAACTATTAAGCCGTTACGAGTATCGACAAAAAGCCGTCAGTCGCGGCTGCGATGCGCGCAGGCGCGAGTGGCCGGTGTATCGGAGGCGGCGCGCCGCGTGCGCCGGTGACCACGATTTCACAGCGCTATTAGACACCGTGATTAGTCGCCGTAGCCCACTTACATGCTCATTAACTGACCGCCGATAGATACAAACACTAATATTATTTTATATTACATTTTATTGTTCTGGAGATTTTGAGACAATTACAAATTAGTTTTTAATATTGGGAAGCATTTAGTGCGAATTGGTGAATATTGCCAATATTTTTTGAATCCCCAAATTCACCCAAATACAATTTCGATTCTGATAATCTTGCCAACACCTTCAAGATGCCCACATATGTATAAATTTAATGCTAGACAAAATACACATTGGTTACTACTAACAAGTTTAATTGTTGAAATAAGTACTAATCATATTTTAATGTTGTTCTGTTTCAATAAAATTAGCGAAATGTAGGAATGTATTAAGCAAGAGTTATGTGTATTCCGTCTATTACATATAATTGCTATATGTTAGTACAAAGCAATGATTCTGTTTGAATGTTGATATGTTACCGCTATTTCAAGGAAAACACGCCACTGTGATTTCCAACAATACAAGGAATACCTTAAATGCACCAATAATACACCGTCTTATCGGAATTTAGCAGTAATCCAGGGTAAGCAGAAGCTACATTCGTAATCAACTGTGCCTTGGGAATCTACCGTTATACGTGACGCCAGGGTTTAGTAAATTTGTGTGATAAAGTGTGGTTGACGTGTCTGTGTCCGGAATACCAACTAAACAAATAAAATTATGATAAGAGGACAAAAAAAGGTGAGGTAATAAACAAATATAGGACCAATAAACCCTGCCGATGGCTGCTGGTACCTACTCGTTAGCGATGCTTCGGCGTGCCGTTAATAGGATCATCCAGTAATTTTCACAGATTACGTACGAAGAGAACTGGAGCGTTGTCGAATTTGAGATACTGTCGCAAAACATGATGCAACGGTGGTACGAAGTTCATCGCACCCGTGTTCTAAATTTACACATTAGGTCCATCCAGATTGGAGGTGACCTTTTCGTTTGACACTCGTTGGGGAATTGAGCGCGATGGATTCGCAGCAGCCCAGCAGCCAGCGGCGGAGTCCAATTGACATTTGACCCCAGGATGGTGGAGCGGCGACCTTGGACTCGTAAGTACTGGTGTGAGTGGGTGTGACGTCATCAGTAATGGAAAGCGAAGCCAGTACTCGCGGTCTCGGGCGTTAGGGGTTAGCAGCGGAGTAGATTCATACGCAAGCAGGGCTTACCGGGGGGCTGCTGTTGTGGGATGTACGGCGTGAGCAAGCGCAGTCGTTTCTTCTCATAGCCCTGGTGTGTGATGTCACCTGCAAGGCAAAATTGCGTTAGTAGGCCTATGGAGTCTTACTTATAATTTGATTCGAAAATTTAAAGATCACGATGTACGCTTCCGCTCTTGATGATTGAACATCAGTCAAAAAGTAGAAAATGAAGTTGTTTATAATGATATAATTGCATTTCAAAAGATGACAAGACTATTTATTTTTACTGACGACAAAATGTTATTGTATGCTATTGTGTTCATTAATAAACAAAAACAATATTATGTAACCAAAACAGACGTTATGAATTATTTTAAATATCGAATAACTAAATCATATGCTAAGAATATTTTAAAGAAGTTACTCAACAAACAGGTTTTTTACGATACTACGTAACCACGAGGAAGTCAATCGTAGTCAGGCACCTAACCGGAGACCTTCACAAAGTCTATCAACTAAGTACCTACAGGTTAAAAAAAGATCCATTGTAATACTTAAATCCAAAACTTTTTTATCAATAAACTTTGTGTCGTTATGATGTATCTTACAGTCACCTATAGTATTTCCTACAACTTGTGGCGTGTTTATAAAACATATAACAGGTTGGGGAAAAACAAATCCATTATTATTATCTGAAATTCAGGACTTTATTTAATATGCTTCGGACTAAAGTCTGAAGAAGATTGTGAAAGTCGAATACTATACCCTGGCAAATAATTCAGTGCAGTAAACTGACATAAGTTCGAAATGTCAAAACGAAAAATAATGATACCAGTTAAAAACTTCGTAGTGAGAGAACTGAATGAGAATGATTGAAAATGAATGAAATCTTTGTTCGATTCGAATAATTAATAATTTTATCGATTTAAATAAAATTGAAGTGCGTACTTTGTCTTTAAAGTAACTTTAATGAATATAATGAATTATCAAACACACCTAGTGCTTTAAATCTGTCATAGTAGAAGTAAAATAGAGTTGATAACGTCTTTATTTTTTTACTTGTTAGAAATTAAATTTCAAGAAGAGTTACCCTTTGCTAACAGAACTATTAAAAGAGATATTTAGTGAGTTGAAACATATTTTTATCCAAAAATTACGGTATTATATTAATAATAAATTCATTCATTCGCTTAAACCACATCACTATTTTTTTTCTTCCCTAAAGTGGGCACACTGGAACTGTCATTTTACTGCATTGAATTATTTGCCAGGGTATAGTTTTTTTCAAATAGAGACCAGGACTACTACGAGAGATGCATGATGAGTTTACCTTTAAAATGGCAACAAATCGTACAACAAACTATTACATATTTGTTCCAAATCGGACAATCCAATGCATGTTAAATACAGTCCTGAATTTCATATAAAAATAATGGATTTCTTTTTCCCCAACCTCATATTTTTTTACAAACCGCTACTTAGGGGCAGTTGTGTAGTGTTTCAGAGTTAACGGAGAGTTTTCTGTTCGACTGCTAGCAGAACTAGCCCAGTCATTTTTCTTGCTATGTTTTTTTATGTAAAAGTTTTCTTTTTTATACTTTCCGTTGATATCTCAGGTATATTATAGCCGGCGCGGCGAACCTTGATCCCTATGACACTGACAGTAATTTCCCAACATAACGTTATAGTGCCGTCACCGTTACATTAGAATCGTATTGGAGGCTTCTAAAAATGGCATTTATTTTCTGCAAAGGTAACTTCGTAGGGTAAGATTTAAAAATACCCTACGAAGTAACTTTTGCAGAACGTAAACGTAAAGTGTAATTGAGATAATTTCTTGTAAATGTTATAAATTGTTATAATTCCAACGGAATATCATTGTATTGGAATATAGCTACGTAAAATAAATAAATTCTATTTTTAGACCAATTTTTAGACCTCCAATACGATTCTAATGTAACGGTAACGGCGCTACAAGGTTTTGTTTTGGAAATTACTGTCAGTGTCATAGGGATCAAGGTTCGCCGCGCCGGCTATAGGTTAAACGTACAACCAATGATTTCAAAATATGTCATATCATACTAGTTTTTCAGAAAAGGAAACACATTTTAATAAAACAATGACATCGACTGATTTGCGAACACTTTAAGCATAAATAACTGCATGCAGATGAAATTATTTTATTAAAGCATCATCTGTTCTTTATTTAATAAATGAGAATTTCGTAGAAAAAAGATGACGAATATTGTTTCGAAAAGTGGTGTAATGTTCTCAGCAAGATCGCGAAGAACATTATACACATTATATAATAAGAAGAAACAACAAAGGCTGCCATGAATTCAGTACAAAATAATAAACGAATGAAAAGCAATTCAATATTTCTTGTTGCAATATAAAACATCTATTTTCCTATTCTTATCATATTGAAAAAATGGTCCAATCGGTGAATATCCACTCTTGACGTTCTTTCTTATACCCTTTACGTGGAAAGCAAGAATTGCAATTGCTTAACAATGGTCGGAGAGCTCGAGATACGAAACGAGCAAACATATACCTTTAGAATTGATATGCATGCAGCATGCTCCTTATTGAAGCCAGTAAAATATGAAGAAGCTTACGCGGCTATATTGACAGTGGCCGCAAGTATAATATAGATATACTGGAAGGACAAAAAACTTTCGATATTGTTGAAACGCTGTAGTAGTCTGTCTACAAATATTTAACATGCGTCTGTGTGTTTTTTTGTCTTTGTTACTTAAATGCCATATTACAAAATATCTTGAATTTAGAATGATAATGTGCTGAAAATTTATAATATTTAGCGAGACACTTGGAAATGGAGAGATACCAACTTAGCATTGTTGTCCCAAGTTGAGCTGTTACCGCATCACGTCCAATAAACTTTATGAATTTTATGTATTTTTCGTTGTTCGCTAGTTATTAACATTCTCCCTTCATGGAAGGAATACATATATCCAGACACATTATGTGACAAAGTGAAAATGTCAATGGAATATCTGACACGAGCATTCAATTAGCACATATCTGCTTTCCAAACATACACATCGCAAACAATACGCCGCTTTCACGGAAAATGCTGGAGGTGAAAATATTATACTTATACCAATCAACAGCATCAAATATTTTGTAATATTTTAACACTGTTGATTGTTCAAACTAGTTTTTTATTAATGTGTAAAAAAGTCCTCCAATATTGTAATTTCTTTTTTTTGCCTTTCTGTTCGGAGCAGAAACGGAACTTCAGAAGACGCGACGCCTTCATGTACTTTGCCTAATCCCCGAGGGAATACAAGTTACGAATAAGACCCTTATATCCTCAACTTTATAGTAACCCTATATTCCCGACCGCACTAACTAATTTATACTAAGACGTAGACTATATCTCTGAAACTAATTAGTTGATTAAAGTGCCTTTCCACTATTCTTTCACCCAGACGAACATCGTAGCCAAAAGTCAATTCACCCTACGATATAATAATTGCCGTATACCAGAGCTGTTTTTAGGTAGGGCGATATCTAGTTACTAAAGACTTAGTGATGAACAAAGGTTTGTACATTTGACTTTTTAAATCGGCCTTTGAAAGTCGATCTCAAAAAATGGAATACGTTATTCGATAAATTCGAACTATTGATTGAAACACGTAACATTTGTCATGCAATTGTTTCGTCAATATAAGATTTTTTTGGATTCTTGAATCATTTGGCATAAAAAATTATTTTGTGGTAAAAAAATCATAAATTTCGAAACACTTCTAGAAAAATTTGCGCTTTTGAATAAAAAATAAATGAAAATAATATACACATCGATAGCGTTTTGGTTTCTATAAGTTTTATTAATGCTTTACATTAATTGATTATATAGTATTTTTCGCGATCATATAATTTTTTTTTGTGAAGACTAAAAGAGGATTAAAGAATTCCTATAGTTTTAAGTTTCCGCACTCACAGACATAATAAACCGTCCTCCTATGTCACACTATTTGTTAGAATGATGTAGAGCTTATCACAGTTTTTGTTTTTTGTCAAGTATAGTGATTCATTAAATTAAACACAACCCTCGCAAAGATAAGTGCTCAAAAAAACGCAGCTTCCGGGAAAAAGAGATGTATCTTAAAAGATCAATAATAATAAGAAATAAAATAATAATCGGTTATGATCGTGATCCTTACTTGCAAACACGCAAAAATAAGGGTGTTATAAGTTTGACGTGTCTGTGTGTGTGTGCGTTACGCTGTCTGTGGCACCATAGCTACCAAACGGGTGAACCGATTTGGAGATCAAAGAACATTGGGCGTTTTGTGCCCGCTTTTTTGAAAATCGCGAACATAAACCAAAAAAAAATTAAATCGTAATGACAACGGGAAAATGGAAATAAGAAGTAAAATTAAAATCATATTTTAAGTCGTAAAGCCAACCTGACTAAATCCGACAAGTTGATGTGCATGTTTCGTTCTCGCTCTCGCCCACTGTCGTAAAACTTGGTTATGTTACACTCGCACTGGTAGCTAGCTGCGCAGCTACATCGCAGTCCAGCAGTGCTAGCACGGATCTTTTCACGATCGTGTATTTGACATAAACGACGGTTATTTATCGTGATAGCTGTTAACTGTAGCATAGACAACACGATTCCTCACGATTGGTAATGTATCTCGAATCTATCACGAAATTACCGAGTAAACCGAATTCAGTAGCATGGAACTCATAGAAGACGACCGGTGGCGACTGTCAAAAAGTTTGTAGAGTAAAAATCGTGAAGCCGCCATTTGACTCGCGCTCATATTTTAGTGAAATAATGGATTTTGGATTCGTATTAATTGCCGAGGAAGAGAGGAGGAGATACATTAATTCACAAATGATGTCCAGAAGATTAATACGGGACGCTAACAATCCCTTTGAGCTTGCCGACCATGTCTTTTGTAAGGACTTTGGATTCGCATTAATTGCCGAGGAAGAGAGGCGGAGATATATTACTATGCAAATGATATCCAGAAGATTGATACGGGACGCCAATAATCCAAATAATAAGCTATTTCGCATTAATGAAGACATCGCCACTGTCCTTGTTTTAAATTTACAACAAGATTTGCAGCGGAGACGATCTAATGGATTGCCTGTTCATATAATGGTAAGTTCCTACGTGTATTTTAACTAATATCATTTGAAGAGTTTTGCAGCACCAATACTAAGGTGTGGTTTATTAATTTGGGGAAAAACGACGGACATTGAAAATTTTTTTGTTGCTTAAAAATCGTGTGTGAGAACTATTTTAGGCAAGGCTACCTTACGAACCCTGCAAACCACTATTTATCTCTGAGTTTATTGACACTGCCTTCAAATTACATATTGGAAGCTAAAGCTAGGAATGAACAAGAGTTACTGGACATGCAGAAAGATTGATTTATAAAGATTTCCCATATCTGTAGCTATATTGCAGGCTATGTTAAACAATCTCTGTTAAACTCCACAATGCTATTCCTAAATCATATAAAATTTTATCATCTATAGGTTACCTACTATAAAAAAATTAAGGTTTAGTAAAAAGTTAACAATTGACCAATACACTTTAATAAGTATATGACACATAATACAAATCCTAATCATTTTGTTATGTTTTGTTTCAGATATAAGGAGAAACTTTAAAACTTAAGAGAAATGCCTATTACAAATATAAATAAGAAAATAAAGAAACTAGCATAATGGAATAAACATAATATCTTACAAGGATAAGAATGAAGTTTAAAATGTGAGAGAAATAAGTGTGAACAGTGATTTTAGTGTACACAATAATTCTTTTAAAGCTAATACAAAGTGAATTAGGACTTGTGATGTTGCGATTTTGAAAAAAATAATAAATACTTTGATCATTGCATGTTTTCATTATGCCGCAATAAGCAAACTTTTAAATTTAAGTGAACCAAAGAGTTTGCTGGGTTTGGAAACATCATATAACATATATGCAAGCTTTAATTTGCAATCTCCATACCAATCACATATTGAGTTGAGAGGGTTTGTTTCATATTGTGTGCCAGGACCGTACTTTGTCATAACTTGTTTACTAAAAGTTTGTGCCCAACTGTATATCACTCAGTCCAGTCTTACTTTTATTGTTCCAATTTGCATAGCTAGAGTATTTTACAAATATTAAGGTTTCAAAAACCATTCAATGCTCCGTAAACTAGACTACTGCCATACAGAATCTATCATGTACTCCGGACAGTATGAAACTAAATAAATTAATGTATAAATAATAATACCGTTATATAAAGCAATAAGTTAAGACCTCTTAAGGCTATGTTTTGTCTTATGTATACTTGTGTATTTTATCATGTATTGTTTACTAAACTTATTGTATTACTATTAGGTAGCATATTTCAAATTACCTTAATAATTGAACAACTATGCAATGCTCTCGTATTAATAAAGATTATAGATTATAATCGAAAATGTTTTTTATTTGTACAATACACTCATGGAGACCCAGGTCTAAACTTATAGTAAACATGTTTTATGTTCAACCATACAACCAAACCTGCCTTATAAATGTTATTATTTGTTTATTAAGATTTTACCTCACTGAAATGTAACGGTCTGTATTGTCGAAGGTTTTGATTTTAGCATAGAGTTTTATAGCATTGTCAGACAGATTTAAAAGTAAATTAATATGTTAAGTAAGTTGAAATGTGAATGACAATGCCTTTTTATATGATTTCAAGTTGTTTTTCGCAGTTAAGTCATTGAGAAGCTTTTTTATAAGTGTATTTTATATTTCAGATATCTTGTAGAATATTAAAATAAAAAACTGTTAAAATTGAAAACCTTGTACCCATTTAATTTATCACAATAAATTCCCCTCAAAGTGGCCAGACCTTACTTACAGAAAAGTAATACTGTACATGTATATCACTTAGTTCAGTATTACTTTTATCGTTCCATTCAGAAAAACACAACATACCTAGTGTATTTCAGATACATTTAATTTTCATAAATATTCACTGCTCCTTATAAGGCTTTAACACTATAAGGTTATTAAACTTAACCATGCTTGTTTTGTTTATAATACTGTATGTATATCTGCGAAAACCTTGAAGTGGCTTTTGTCCCATACAATACATCATTTTTTAGTTAAGTTTTTCAAAAACAAATAAATAGGATTTGCAGTAATGACAAAACTTCATAAAAGTGGGTATCAGATTTTATTAATATAAACAAAATACAGTTTAAATAAAATGTTCAAACTATAGACATAAAGCTGCTTTATTTATATTATTCATTGGTCTTTTTCAATCGGCTCGATCCAGTAATTATGCCCCGAAAGTATAGTATCTAGTTTAAAACATAAGCATCTAGTCTTATTGATACCGAGTAGGATTTTTATTGAATGGTGTCTTCTTCAAAAACGAAACTTTCTATTACATTCGTATCGCAGAAGAAGTACTATAAATCACATATTTCTTGTGTTGGAAGAACCGTGTTAATGTTTTCTCTTGAACAAGTGGATCGAAGTCAATATTCTTTTCCTCATTTGGAAGAAAAGCAAGTTGCAGTATATTTATCGCTTCCTGTATAAATTGGATCTTCACATATATTACGCATATTATTTATTTGATATTATTCATTTTTAATAAATAATTCCCTTCTTCTTCTTCTTTTGGTTAATTGGCAACCAACCAGCCGTTTACATATTTCCCAAATTAACAAACAACAACAATGGAGGCAACATGACATTCAAGTTTTTAATTTAGTCCCTAATTCAGTTTTTTGTTGCTAGGATACTCGTGAATTAGATTGAAAACCATGATAGATAATTGAAAAACCGTATGGCAACATTGAAATTATGTTTTTATGAAACGGACCTTTGTTTACTTAAATACACGACATCACGATCGTGATGGAGAACCGTGCTACCGATCATAGACAATAATCGCTTAAATTCGGAAGCGTAAACACGATCGTGATAGAAGAACCGTGCTCGCACTGCAGGCTTGTGACAGTTTTAGTTTTGTAGTTTGCACACGGCGCTGCTGTCGTTTGTTAGCTTTTGTTGTCACTGTCAATAATGTCAATCAGTTGACATCCAACAAATCAGGCAATCTGGTCAGCAACGGTCAGTCGCTCGTATTTTGTTTCTCGTGTTTAGTTGTAGTGCGCCGGATTATTTTGTTTACGCCTCGGTTTTTTACTGTGGTTTGTCGATAAAATTTTTCACATTGCTTCGCCTTAACGGGTTCGACACCGATGACCAGACACACTGTATATCCTTCATAGGACTATGTATTGTATTCTAATGTAATCTACCTATAGAAATGATGCTCAACTGATTATATTATTCATAGTGTAGTTCAGATGGCGCTGATGGCAATACTATACAACTCTAAACCCTAAACAACTCTATGCCATAGAAAGTAGGTATCAATAGTAACTTTTACGTGACACTACAATTTTACTGCCTATTTTTGATGTAAAAATCTCGTTATAACAGAAATTGTACATAGTATTTTATGATAAACGTTTAAAAAATGAAATACCCATTTTTCCATTTTCTTTTTTGGATTGGGAATCTTATTTACGAAAGGAAAACAATCAAATAAACTATTATTTTTTAGTTGACGCCTGATTAATAAAACTAGCAATTTTTTACGTTGTTTGCAAATAAGGATCACTAAGGATTTTTGAGACACATCTCTTTTTCCCGGGAGCTGGGTTTTTTTGCTATGGAAAATGAGCATTCTTCTTTGCACTAATTTGTGTCAGCAAAGCATTTTTGGGATTCAGGCGTGTCGTCATTCGTAGTAATTTGACATAGTTGCTCTGATTACATTTCCTGTTATCTTTTACCATAGTGCTAATTTGGAGTTCCTAGTGTTCCTTTACTGTAACCATAACAAAACGCTACTAGAAGATACTGGTTTACAAGACTAACTTTGCTAAAACTAGCCAATGTTAGGTACAGTCATCGTGGCATCGCTCAAACGTTCGGTGTAGCTCGAAAAATCGTACGGGATGCCATCAGAAGGTTTCAGGAGATTGACAATTCTGCGGTGCGAGCACAGAACTTTATGTTAACAAATGTTTGTATAGTATGGAGTCGGTTGCAAGTTTTTAGTTACACTGTAATTTTTTATTTCACAGTTATTTAAGCCACATTTTATAACCCGCTCGTTGCTGCGCAGTCTGAAGATGTATTCGGTACCAAACATTATTATCTTCTATTATAGTCGTGCTCCATGATGGTACGCGTGCGATACGTAGAACATCGGACGGTTAACTGCGCGGGGGGTGGAGCAGTGCGACAGTGGCGAGCGTCGATGTTTTGTGTGGCTCGTAGTGACCACTTGTGGCGAGTCGCTGACACTACCGTAGCGAGTGGCCGCCACCGGCCACAAGTGTGTGGCGTGTCTATATAAAATACATGAAAAAGTGTGATAAGTGGCGGTGGCTGGCCACCGGTGGCTGTGGTCGGTGGCCCAATTTGCGCCGAGCCTAAGAGTACAACATGTTGACAAACATTCAAAATGAACAAGGCACACATTTATTTGAGCTGGCCGTGATGCAATGGTTAGATTGCAATTATTGCTAACAAACCTAGTCGATATGTGCTCGCACTACTATGTCGTGTTGGTCTCAAGGTCGAAACGAAACCGCTGAACTTCCTTCCGAGATAACCGCGTTGCTGTCAGAAACGTGTTAGGGAATCGCTTTTGCACTGCTTATAAAGCTCGTCCTCATCTTTACTATACAGCGTTATTGGTTGTTCCAAAAAAACATTTTTTAATTTATAAAACGTTATGTAGCTTATATTTGGAATCACGCTGAAACGATTTCATTGTTGTTTATTATTTAATAACTAAACACCTAAGTATCTTAAAATAAAAAGAACATTAAAATCGAACCATTTTTTTTACAATCGATATTTGTAGAAGTAAAACTGGATTTTCAGAAAAAAAAAGGAATAACCCCAAAATTTAAAAATACGGTACACTTTGGATATACATGATTTGGGCTTAATTGATTGGAAATGACCTCTCTTACGTCACCTAAAAAGATTTTGGTGTAATTACCAACAACCCTGTATATCTTATCTTTAATGGGCGAATCATCAAAAGAGGATTGGCAGAAAGGAACCTTAAGGGGTTTCGTCCACATTGCGCCCCTAGAGCTAGACTAAACAGCTCGAAAATATGGTGATTGTATGGAGCATTGCAAGAAAAAACTCTGCGAAGCTGAGAAAAGCTTGACGATGTCCAGACGGAAAATTATACATGCATGCTCATTTGAATTCACGTTACCATGTCACTAGATCCATCACCGAGTATCTGAACGAGTAAAGAGTAATCTAAATAATTCATAGTTAGAAATAATCTAAATCTCATAATTGGAACGGTACATTAAATAAAAAATATCAACCAAACAATTCTTCTTACGTAATTCTACTAACCAAGTAACAGAAAAGGACATCCCTTGTAATAAGAAATGGTTGGAAAAATACTCCCAATTTTTTTTTAGTTTGTTTATAATTGCGATGGTGGTAAGACGAAACAGAACGAAAGAATTCACCTACAGAAGGTTAATTTCAAGCAAAAGGCAACATCTTCGCGATGGCAGTTTTGTATGCAATTGAGGATTTAAAGAAGGAAAGGTTGAAACGCAGGCTAAAAAGCTACAAAACGCAAGTCATTTATAGTTATAGTTACATAATAAAATATACAATAACAAGCGTAAACATTGTCCTAAACACAGACATGGATAATGCAAATGCATGTACTTTGCGTGTCCGAACCCCGACCAAGCGTCAAGATTGGTCGCCTCTAGATTTAATCCGCGCGTATGTATGTCGGTTCGAAAATCGATTCCACAATATCAATATCGTTCTTAATAATCGATTCATCGGCGGCATCGGTGTCTCTAAATCTGTTTGCATTTCCCTGTAATAAATATCAGCTGTGACGTCACAATAGGACTTAAAAAGTCGACACGCTTGGCTTCAGTACACATCGTGACACTTGCGTTGTCTATGTAGATGTATGTCTGTGTTTCTAAGCACCGCCGTATACAACCCGCCAAGGTCATGCGTAATTTGGTTGTCAACAGCCGTCTTCACTGTTGTAAACCAGCAAAGTCACCTTAGTTTGATGTTTTATTTCCAACAGTCTAGCTGGGGCTTTAGAAACGATATCGGAATTTTCATTTCAAGTAGATGATGTAAGTAGTCTATTGAGTTACATGAGAGGGTAAAAATATTAAAATCCTAGCTGCGGTTTCTAATATAAAGTAAATGATTTGGAATTAACCGAACATGAGCTATTATTTGCACTATATGTTGTTTTAATACATTTCATGATTTGACAAAAATCTGACAGGTGAGCTATGAACATTACTATTTCTAATCATATTGGGTTGGGGAAAAAGTTTCTTCGCATTTTTAAGAGAATTCAAAACATTTTTTAATATAGTTTTTTGACATTTAACTAAAGTATGTATGTACCATTATGTTCGATAATCTTTTGCCATCTTGTAGGTAAGGACATGATCCCATTGCTATAAAAATTTTGGGACCTCTCATCAAAATACCACGACAAGTGGATTTGGCAGTCCTCTCGTGATGTTAACCTAACACTGCCTAAAGAATTCTGAAGAGACCTAAACAGGTAGAAATCTTAAGGTGCAAGGTCAGGACTATACGGCGGATGCATTAACACCTCCCAGCCAAACTCTCTTAATTTTTGCTGGGTGGCTATAGATGTGTGAGGTCTAGCTGAGGTGATGAAACACCACACCCCTTCTGTTGATCAATTCCGGCCGCTTTCTCTCGACTTCTTGTTTTAATCTCATAAGTTGTTCGCAATAGAGTATAGAATCGATAGTTCGGCCTGGTGGTAACAGCTCATAATGAATAATGCCCTTCCAATCCCACCACACACACAACATCACCTTATTGCGAGTTAACCCGGGTTTTGCCACAGTCTGTGAAGCCTGACCGGCCTTTGACCACGACCTTTTTCGCACGTTTCTTTAAAAAATGATTCGGTTTCATTACGTCGTAATAAAGAATCACACATGAGTACACGGTTCATTAGGTTTCTTTCAATGAGCTCGTGAGGTACCCAAATATCGAGCTTTTTTGTGTACCCAGCTTTTTTCAAATGCGCCAAAACTGTTTTGTGGTCAATTCCCAGTTCTTCAGCTACGTCGTAACTACAGATATGTCGATCTTGCTCCACTTTTTCAAAAATGGCATCCATTTTATCTGTAATAGGGCGACCAGAGCGAGGTGCATCTTTGACATCAAAATTTCCGGATTGAAAACGCTTAAACCAAATTTGTGCTACTCTCACAGACACTGCACTAGGTCCATAAACATCGCAAATTTTTTTCGTGGCTTGCGTCTCACTTTTACCTTTTTTGTAGTAAAATTTTAAATTGTATCGAATTTCTTCATTAGATTCACTCATCTTGACAGTACGAAAAACAAATTAAAATCACACATTTTCCTAATTTGAATTTGGAATATATGTTCTTTAAAATTTTAACTTTCAATGATACCAAAACCAGCCAGATACAAATACTAATAGCGAAAGAGATTTTACTACAAGTTCATACATACTATAATGCGAAAAGACTTTTTCCCCTAACCTATTAGTTAAGCGTATGACACGCAGCTCCCGAATTCGAATGTACAATGAAATCTACTGTGAAAACTAAGGCTCCAATTCCACTAACACGAAGCTGGGCGAAGAAATATTTAGTAAAGCTATGAAACAATTCAAATTATTTTCATTAAAACCCTGTAATTTCCGCTAAATGAAATATTCTGCTTCTGACAAGGTTTACAAAATAAAAGGTATTCAAAAAGGGAAACATTAAAAACTTTGTTAATTTTGAATCATGGAAAGTTTGTTTAAGTGTCTTTAATTTCATTATATTGTTGAATTTTTTTTTTGTAAGGGAATGTCTTAATCGCCAGTATCACAAACAGCGGCAACTGATTGCTTTAATGCAGATATATTGGAAAACTATTCGGATAACCTAATCGGAAAAAAAAAGGACGTTGGTCGATATTCAAAAAAAAAATAGTTTACAGTAGGCAATTAAAAAAATAAAAGTAGTAGTTGATACTATCTATCTGAAAGCCTGATAGCCGGTTTTTAGGAACTATCACTAAAATTTTAATATCTAATTAGCCGGCGTCACTAAAGAAAAGTTAATTTTTTAGCCCCTCTAATATACCGAATTAAAATATTTATACAAGCAATAAACATTGAAATCGATAAAAGCAGCATGGCAAGGTATCCTGTGAGTAAACGGGTAGCACCCTTAGCTCTGTGGGCATTTGCGACTAGATGAAATGGAATAACGACTTTATTTTTTTTAATGTTTGAAATCTATAAAAACAGCCATAGACTCGACAGACGTGTGGACTCGGGCGTTGTCCTGGTGAAACAACACTTTCTTTCTCAGTAATCCTGGGCGTTTCTGTTTAATTTCTTCACGTAAACGGCGCAGAAGGGTGCTATAGTACGCAGAGTTTATTGTTTCGCCTTTTGAAAGGTAGTCCACCATAATAACACCCTTAGCATCCCAAAAAACCGATGCCATCACCTTGCCAGCCGACAGAATTGCCTTTGCTTTTTTCGGAGTTGGTTCACCTTATTTTTTCCATTGTTTGGATTGTTGTTTTGATTCTGGGGTATAGTGGTGAACCCAGGTTTCATCCATTGTCACAAATCTGACAAGAAAACCTTGTGGATCAGCCTCGAACATCTCCAAACAGTCGCGAGAAATCGTGAGTCGAATTCGCTTTTGCTCTACTAAAAGCAATCTGGGGACCCACCTAGCCGAAACCTTAGAAAAGCCGAGTTCATGGACAATGATGTTTTGCGTTCGTTCATATGAGATGCCTATAGTGTCTGCAATTTCTCTGATAGTCAATCTACGGTCTTTCAATATGAGATCACACACTTTATTGATGTTTTAAATAAAACTGTTCCGTTACTGACTGAGTGACAGACAGAAAACGTACAGCCGTAACTACTGGGCGTAGAGAGCTGAAATTTGGAACATACATTCTTTAGGAGATGTAGGGGTGCACTAAGGAAGGAATTCCCGAAATTCCCACGGGAACGGTAAATATAGGACTTTTTATTTTGTATGAAAAATCTTATTCCTTGAGTGCACCGATGTGAAACTTGGTGTGAAGGTTTTTCAATGTGTGTCTGGTTGTGTTATGAAAGGAATTCCCGAAATTCCTACGGGAACGGGAAATATATGATGTTTTAGTTTGTATGAAAAAAACTTATTCCTTGAGTGCATGGGTGTTATACTTGGTATAAAGGTTCTTTTAGTGGGTGTCTGGTTGTATATTTTCTGAAATTTCCACGAGAAGAGTAGTTAATCGCATACGAAGTTGCGGGATAAAGCTAGTGTCAAATATAACTTAAACGCTTCTTTCTCTTTATAACCGCTCATTCCAGTTTAGTTTCCGTAATCAGTTTAGGAATTCATTTGTAGCTTTCCCTTTGCCTTTACAATATATATAACATAGCACTAAAAACCGGAAGTATTGAGTAGGTCTTCACTGATTTGTAATAAGCGTTTTCTTATTTTAGAATTACTGGCAATAGTAGCATTGGCTTAATCTCCTGAAAGCAATAACATACACGAAATAAAAATTAGTTCAAATTAATCAGTTGATTAATTTTAGTGACACTGAAAATGACATCGCGTATCAGAAAAAAGTTAACTCAAAATCGATGTTTGAACTATACGTTTGCGTAGAATGAGTTTATGCGAAATTCATTTTTATACAAGACAGAAGAACCATATCTCCAATTGCTTATCACGGGAACTTCAAGCAAATCTCTGTAGGCAAAAAACTTTCTTTGAGTCTTTTGTGATCTTCTAGATGTCATCCGCAGCTTTAAAACAATTAAGACTTCTGATCGGTGTGTTTTATCCGTAAACCAGTTTATAAGGTCAATCAATAGCAACGCGATTTGAAAAAGGAACACGTAGATCGGTTGATGAATAATATTCGTGGAACAATAAACACTATCTACCGGTAGATAGGCGTTATCTCGGTAATGCTGATAGCAACCATTGTCCAGCGGGGCCAGCATGATACTATCGACAACGATAAATCAGGCCTTTTATCGATATTTTCATAGAATATGGCACTTACATTTTTATTATTTTAAGAATATGGCATCTTTGGTTCTGTGGGCTTAATCATGGTATCAAATCAAGTAATTCTATGTATTAAGGTGCATATATTAGCTAACGTCATAGGATAAAATCATACGGTAATATTTATATTGTAGATTCGAGTATTTATCGATGGTCGCATGCTAGCCAGGCAGGGAACCGTTCTGTTTATTATTGACAGCCGAAAGTTGAGCTATGGTTTAAAAATTCTAAATCTGTTAAACAAAGTTTAGTACCTAAACTATCTAAGATCTTGTCGGTTGAGTTATGCCAGCATAATGACTTAAGATAACGTTTTTTAAATCAATTTAGGAATTAAATTAATATCAGGGTTATAACTTGGCTTTTTAAAACATTTCATCAGTTGGCAACTCAATAAATAAAATAAAATTTATATTTCTAACTCCAACTGGTAGTTACCGAGATTAGCGTGTTAAAAAAACATGAACGAATACTTATCTATTTTAGCATAGATTGCATTGGTTATTTTGAAACTATTTTTACAATTTTATTAATAAATAACACGAATTATCTTCAAGTAGAGTCTATAGCAAATCAGGGCTTATATTTAAATAAATCTTTAAAAAAACATGATTGAAGTTACTAAATGATTACAAACAGGGATCTCTATGTGACGCTGCGCTTGCGCAAACACCCGTGTTGCTATCGTGTCTTCGTAGTAATTTAAAAATCTGACGAAGATTATCGCCGAAATACGACGCTTGGCCCAAATAAAATCAAGTGGTTCGTGGACATACGTAAGTACACGAGCAGCATGCGACGGGCGTTGTATGAATGATCGCTCTGAAAAAATATTCGTAGGAAGTCAGTTACTTATATGTAGATGATAAACTCTTAATAGATTTTGTACTTATTGAAAAAAGAATTAAATCGAAATATCTACAAAACTTTTACACTTATAGAGTTAAAATTTCAGGCCCTGAAAATAAGAAGAAGCATTTAATTGCAGCACAAGAATGTAAGTACAACAATAAAAACAGTTATTCTAAATATTATTTTTGTTTAAATATCATACGTGAAAGTATGAGTAAAAAGAATCTATAGTATCTATGAAGAAAATTTACCTTAAAATATGTGTATATAATTGATTGTTGTTTCAGATATCTAACTACTTAGCATTATTATTGAAAACTGCGTGTTTCATCAATGCTAGGCTATTTAATTGTGTAATTAAATTGTAAACAATAACAGAGTTAAAAAACGTGCTATTGTTATAAATAGTAAAGAGATTAATCAATAACTAAGGGAATTTGAAATGAATATTTTGTGTTAGAAATCAGTATTTAACTTATCTCTCAAATGATTGTGATTATTAAAAACAGCTCATCACAGAAAATTTGTAGTTCAAAGGATTTTCATAAATGTACAATACATATAGTAAGCTGAAGAGTTCGTTTTACGTTTTTTTTTTTGTAATTCTTGTAGGATTTGCTTAACATTATTGAATTTGAGAGCCTAATTTTTGAGAAAGGTTTAGGTTTAAAATATACCAAGGCCATACTGTGCCATGCCATCAAAAGTAACGCGAGTGATATTTTATCATTATGTCATAGAATAAATAGAAACGACAAGATAGCCTAATTACACCAAAACATTGTTTTTCATACTTAAAACTAACACACGTTTTGAGAAGATAACATGTGTAATTTTTTGTGTAACTTGCTACTATAAAATCTATCATTCGCAAATATAGTCGCAATATCAAAGTTCCCTGTAATATCACTAATCCAAAAGTGAATTTTAGTTAGGGATGTACTTTTCTTTCTTAAATTTTTAAAATAAAGTACATACATTCATAGCATGACTGTATGTACTTTATGTATGGTATGGTATGTACCTGCATCCCTTATGGGGTAGTCAAAACAGCAGAGGTTATAAAACCATCCGATGTCACGTTTGACTTTGTAGGTATTTTAATGATGGATAGAGACTTTTGCTTGACAAACTGGGACCAGAGTATTTAAACAAGAATGGAATAAAATAGTCATAGTATTATCAGCAAAACGACCTCCCGCCGCTAGCAGCACCCGTTCACGAGTATAAAGCAAGCACCAGCCATCGCCCTCCTCAACCATATTTTAGGGAAGAGGGTGACTCGACACCCGACGCTAACACTAGCCATGCCGCCTGAGGGAGCATGACGTTTTTGCTGTTGTCTTGACAAGAAAATAAGTGAGTGGAACAGTCACTAGTATGCCATATATCATACTGCACAGCCAAGCCGTAAACAAATTTAATAAGTAATTAGAAACTTTTGGAACTCTAAATAATCTTTAGTTTTATAATAAGCTTTTCAAGATAGAGTGTATTTAATGATTGATTTAAATTTATTGAGTGGCAGGGATTGATTTGACTTCGGAATTTTGTTATATGCATATACGTATTGACATTAGCCAGCCTTAATTTGGGAAACGCTAACTTATGGTCGTTCCTAGTCCTTACAGAGTAATTTTTATCATAATTATCTTTCCTAGTTTTAAACTTATTACTATTCCTATAAATATACATAATGTTTTCATAAATATATTGTGATGCAAGGGTCAATATACCAATCTGTTTAAACTTTTCTCGAAGAGATTCTCTATTTCCAACTTTATACATTCCACGAATAGCCCTTTTCTGCAGTGTCAATATCTGCGGCATATCCCCAAAGTAGGATGCCGTAGGACATTATACTATGAAAATCAAAGATTAAATCTATGATGAAAATAACTAAAATAAACCAGCTTCGCCATATTAACATCAGTGAATGAGCGAATTTTCTTTACCGCGAACGCTGCAGAACTAAGTCTACTCGCTAGCTGTGAGATATGGGCGCCCCATTGCAATTTAGAATCTAAGGTTATTCCAAGAAAAACAGTGATATCTACTAGATTCAACCTGTTCCCGTTAAGACGCAGATCAGACTCAACTTATTTTACATTTGGTGCAGAGAATTTTATACATTTAGTTTTTTTATCATTGAAAGCTAGATTATTTATATTGAACCATATAGCCATATAGACTAAAAACAAAAATGAGCCCAGAATTGATCTTTGGACACTACCATTCTCACAACCAACCCAGCCGACCTTTTCCTGTTTACCTCAACCTTCCGAACTCTATCACTTAGATATGAATTCAAAAGTTTGAGGTCAGTGATGCCTTAGTGGTGGAGTTTCCTGATGAGAGCGTCATGCTAAACACAGTCAAAGTACACAAGTCACAGTAAAAAGTGCTTTATCGATTTTGATGAAATGTTATGGCACCTATAAGATACCTGTTACCTGTTCAAAATGGATGCATATTTAACGAAATAATCTCGTAACATACAAGAAGCTTTGTCTGGTCCCAAGCAGGGTTGTCTGGAAGAGATTGTCTGTAGATGATAAGGCCGCCTATTGTGCACTGTACCTATTATATTTTTAATAAAGTTATGTCTTACTCCATGTGTACAATGAAGAATAAATAAATAAATAAATAAGCTTTTTCATTTTGGAAGTGGGTTCAAAAATGCATTCGTATTATAGTTTTATTATAAAAAGCAATTTAGTATCCGCCTAATTTGAGATAAATACACCGCGAGCTTTCGATATTGTAGAGTTTATAAGTTTCTTCAATAGGTTTGTGAAGCAGCATTTACGTGTGTTAAATGTTAAATGAACTCCGCGTTAAGTTATAATATAACAGAACAAGTTTTAACAACTTTTAACTTCAAACAATCTTTAATAGTTACGTGATGGATTCAAAAGTTACGATTGTGCGCGATTATTTCTTTTGAATTTGGTAGGTACTTACATGATAAGTTTTAATTCATTCATTAATTTCATTCATATTTTTTGTTATTAAACTCACCAAATTAATATGTAATCTAATTATATTACATTGATTTTAACCTGCTAATAATTACGAGCTATAGTAATTTGACTTTGCCTTCGCTTCACAGTTCTCAACAAAACCAAAACTTTGACCAATATTCGTGATTGAATTATTTAAAAACCATCTTATTTTATAAAATACATTTAAGTCGTCAACCGAGCAGCGTTTACCTGCCGAACGATCACGTAAAGAATATTATTACAAGTTATATAACAATTAGATGTTTTGAGGTGTATCGAGTCAGAGCGGGCGTTAGTCAGCGGGTCCTGGCCACCGCAAACAGGTTTGCTGGGCCGATGCGTCATGCTTTCACGGCAAAAAGGCTTATGTGTACGCCAAACGGCTAGCTTAAGCCGTTCGCCGGATCCCAGATAATAACACTGCCATCGCAGCTTAGTCAAATTGGTAAAGAATATTTTCGCAATCGCAAAACCATGCTCACTTGTCGAAACTCGTTATGTATGACGACAACACATAGAGTTATTCATAGTACAGTTTTATCAGATTCGCAAAGCTTTCGAGAAGTAATAACACAATTTAAGTTAATCGCATTGATAAAAACAATTCGCAAGTGTGCAATAAGGAAGGAAACTGATCAAATTGGCCCTGCATTTTTTAACATTTGGATATAGCAGAGAAACAGGCTTGACTTTCAATAACATTTTTTTAAATGTTTTTAAGATTTAAGAAGTACCTCCATGTTTAATAATTTGTTATGATTTTTAAAGTAGTCGATGCTACATTTAGTGATTGTTTTAAGAAATTGATTTTACTACTCTGGCCAGGAACTTTTTGGAATAGCTTTTGATCATAACATCATGTCTTTAATTAA
Source organism: Stenoptilia bipunctidactyla (assembly GCA_944452665.1). NCBI lineage: Eukaryota > Metazoa > Arthropoda > Insecta > Lepidoptera > Pterophoridae > Stenoptilia > Stenoptilia bipunctidactyla. The sequence goes on from OX101721.1 coordinate 38,478,608, forward strand.
CACTGAGATGCATGTTGTTCTTGGATATTATGTTTTTCTGCAGTTTTAAATACAAAATAATTATATTCCATGATAAACTGTGTAATAGTAAGTAATTGAAAACAGTGGACAAAGATACAAACTTAATCATTATCAACTCAATTCTATAATTAGAATAGGTACAAGGCAGTCTTTTCTTGATTGTTTCAGAGAAATAAGTAACTATGGAGTAATTTCCAATGCTAGTAAGAAATTTTACAATATCACGTGATGCTAGCTAGGAAAAGTGTAAATCAAAATATAAAAGTTGTATTCTTCACATCATTCAGTCAATAAAACTTGTGTTTATAAAAAAATTGTTCTGCAGATGGTTTGCAAAAATTTACAGCAATCATACTACTTAATGTTTAATATTGAATTATTTTGAGCAATGTGCTTCGATAAAAAGATTAAATGAATCACAAAAATTAAGTTTCTTTTGGATATTCTTAAACATTTTCAAAGTGTAATAATTGTTACTTGAGCTTTGTTACTTGCCGATTGTTAATATAAATTAAAATTAATTGTTATAAGCTCATACTCATGATCAATAAAAAAATACTTCTTAAAATTATATATTTCATACTTTGCAATGTTATAAGTAATCAATTATTATTAAAAGTAGACTGTAATGAGAGTAAATAAAGTACTATCCATAATAGATCATACCTATTATAAGGCAAAAATACAAATTAGACACAGTAAAAAATACCATCAAATAAGAAGAATTACACTTGATCTGATTGCAACATAGCATTATTACAGTCTTACAAAGGATGTGGCCAATTTAGTTTAACCACACAACAAACAAGTTGGGAACTAGAGTTCTGCACATTCAATCCCAGAGAAAAGCTTATTGGATCATAAGCAGTACATTTTTATATCCTTAACTCCTCATGATAATATGATGGTAAACTCGTTTATATTATTTACCTATTAAGTTAAAATAGTTTATGTCAGGCATTTCACAGATGATAGCTACGATTTGAATTAAATGCAATGAAAACCATCGAAGTCTACAGTATCGTATATACAAACAATCATGTATATCGATATCGCGATGAATTGTTTCTAATATAAATTAAAAATAATTAAAATGTAAATAAATATTAAGTATTATATAGGTACAGCAAAGTTATTTTAAACAATCAAAGGACCAAAAACAAACCTAGGTTGTTAAAAATAAAAATAGATTTCATGGTTACGTACAGGATAAGAATAAATGGTGCAAAACATAAAAAAAAATAACAAATTATCGATCTTGAGACTCTTCAAAGTAACACTTACCTTCAGACAATTCCAAGTCTAATTCAGCTAATTTATCACGAATTTCATCCGGCAACTTGGATATGTCAACACTTAGGTCAGCCATTGTATATATTCACTTTTTTCACACAACACAATAAAAGTTAGCGATAATACTTTAGGAAACCATCGTGACACATGGCCATCTTGAAAAATGAATATTCTCTGGACCTGTCTTCCCCTCAACGAACGGATGACTAACTGTTTCAATAAATAGCCACTAGAGTACGCTGCTGCATGAAGCTGAAGCCATAGATTATAGAAACATATCTCGTAGCCTGTTTTCAATTACAGGTTATTTTGTTGTCTATATTTTTTTAATACGTGCAGAAACTCATACGCCTAGAGACAGGCTTGGTTGGCTTATTCGTAGCAATTATTATTAGGCTCAGCGAAGTAGAATAAATATACTAATAAAATAAGAAAATTTGCAAAGGTAACATTAATTTGTTTAAATGATCCGCATATTACTTTTGATCTTGGAGGTGACAGGTGATTTTTCTCTAAAGCTATTCTAAAAAGAACAGTCCCGAACTATACAGGAAAGTTCCCGATTTTGATTCAGTAATAAGGTAAATGACATATTTTTGAATCTAGCTCGACTATAGACCTTTTACTAATAACAAGATGGCGCACTACGCTCGAAAAAACGGTCCGTGCGAGAAATGACTCTGACTTACTATAACTATTTCTAATGAAGTTACTTTAAAAAAAAACAAACCTTCTTGCTCCTATTGTGCATAAATCTGTAAAAATTGTACGTAAACAAAAAAAACTGAATATTTTACTTTATCTTCAATTTATCAAAAAGAATGTAGAATCTAGAATCGACAAATCCCGCAGAAATCGTGTTTTCGTTGAATGTAACTGAAATGGTAAAATTAACTATAGTAAAAAATAATAAATAAACAACTACCTATATAGTTGTTTAATGTAATATTGTTATATAAACGTATAGTATAATTATTAAACAAAATTGCTTACAGAGCCCATACAAAGTAAATAAGTGAGACTAAAGTAGTTGTAGCTGCAGTACAAACATCCATTCAGATCGCATCAAATTAACGCAAAACTTGCGCCGCGCGGGCACAACTCGTGACTGCACCAGAGCAGCGCGGCCGTCGTTTATTTTATAGTGTGCGAGTGAGAGAGCACGACGATTGTGGGAAGAGTTTGACGGTAAAGTGAAAGAGTAGTAGTTTAGTGAAAGAGATAGGTATAGTGCAAAATTATATATAAAGAGCCAATATTTTTTGAATAAATTAATTCCTTCTGATCACTCAATTGGTGTTTATCTTCCAACTCAACCTTCCCTAAAGTGGTAACCCCGACGAAGAAACAAGAAATCATATCAAGATGGCAGAAGAAACAAACTCCTCAACCTCAAGCCCTGCCGAAGTTTCCAGCATCGCACTTTCAATGCGCGTACCTCCCTTCTGGCGCGACAAACCAAGACTCTGGTTCATCACATTTGAAGCAGCCACGCACGACCTGAAGAAAGGACAAAACCAGCTTGCACAGCTAGTCATCGCACAATTAGAAAAGCAAGATATAGAGCAAGTCAGCGATCTTCTATACAACCCACCTACCGAGAAGTACTACGACACACTAAAGAACAGGCTGATCTCCGTGTATGAAGAATCTGAGGGAAGGCAGTTTCAAAAACTACTTTCTGAAATGGAACTCGGCGACCAAAAACCATCCCAACTACTACGACGTATGCGAGACCTTGCTCGCGAAAAAGTTCCCGAATCCACACTCCGTCTCATGTGGATGAACCACCTACCAGCCCACGTGAGATCTGTACTCGTCGTCAGCGACAATCTCAGCAAGACCGCCGCTTTGGATGAGCTAGCACTCCTTGCCGACAAAATGCTTGAACAAACACAAGAAATCAGCGCGATGTCATCACAATCTTACCACGCATCGCCTACATCAAGCCAAGCTAAAGCCACTCAAAAAAATTTTTTTTTTTTTTTTTTTTTTTTTTTTTTCCGCCACAGAAAGCTTTACTACCGACTTGACGCCCCTAAGGGAGCCACAGAAGGAGAGGAGGTGAATGCTTGATGCACGAAGAGGGGACCTTTGGGGGACTACCCCGCCAGCCAATCCCTAACAGTGCGGGACTCACCGAACCCAGCGTTACCCGCTAAACACCCCCTTTGCTGAGTTGTCCCGAGTTGGGTTAATCTCATCATCTGAACGACAGCCAATTGGAGTCAGAGGCTGCGTACCGGGCGTCCCAAGAGACAACCCGTCACGAAAGCTTATCGCAGGACCGAATCTGTAACAATTAAAAATTGGAATCGACGTCGTAAGAGTTATAAACACATGTTGTGTGAATTAATTGTTAAGAACAACCTAGAACCGGTTGGCTTGTTGAAGCTTCCTCACGAGGGAGGCGTGCTTGGATAGGATGGGGAGAGCATCGGCGAGAGAGTCCTGGCCGGCGTTGAGTGCAGCGCCGAGCTCAAGAATCTCGTCGATAGGAGCGACGGTGACCCAGAACGCCAAGCGATCAAAACTGACCTTCGCGTTCTGTACCGCGGGTTGGGCGGGCGGCCGCGACGGAGTCGCGGCCGCGCGCCCAGCCCAAGCGGTAGGAGTGACGTTCGAAACGGGTTTCGATGCGCATTCCACGGCCTGAGGGGCCTTAGCTTGAGGGGAGCCCTTAGGGGGCTGGGGGCGGTGTCTCCAATTAAGGGGATCGGCCGCCGCTTTGGAACGGACCGAGCGCGGCGCCTTAGGGCACCCGCGATAGTTCGCCGTGTGGCCGGACTGGCCGCACAGGACGCAAGACGGATCTGTCGGGGACTCAAGGGTGCGGGAGCACTCCTTGGTGGAATGATCTTCTAGGCACTTAACGCACCTAGGTTTGGCGAAGCAGTTATGTGCCGCATGACCATAGAGTTGGCAGCGGTGACATTGACCGGGGTGACCTCTGTTGTGAGGTTTTTCAACACGGATTTGCGAGAGGCCGCATACAGTGCGGGCCCCATTGCGAATTAGGGAGTTCCCAGCTGTGTTATTCGTGAGAATAACAAGCGCAAGGGGAAACTGTTTGCCTCGTTTGCTGTGCAACTTGTGCACGGACTCAACGGGGAAGCCTTGAGATTTAAGATCCTCGGCGATAAGGTCGTTCGATAGCTCGAACGGCACGCCCCTAAGGATAACGCGGGCTTTACGCTCTTCCGGGAGAGCGTAAGTATGATAGGCGAATTGCCTTTGAGTTAGCAGGGAAGTCAGATTTCTGAAATCGATCAGAGTACATGGCTCGATCTTAATGAAGGCACCGGTGTTGGTTGCCTTCTTGTAGTTGATCTTGGGGGCAGTCAGGCCCCCCGAACAGAGGGTCGAGACCTGTCCCCAAAGATGTTTATCCCGAAGGAAGACAGGGGGAGGGGGCTTAGAGCTCGGGGGAGGACCCTCGGGCTTGGAACGCGGGGCAACCTTGGGGCGCATTGCCGCCTTAGGGGCTACTGCCGCCTTAGGGGCTTCAGCCACCTTAGGGGCCGCTACCGCCTCGGGAGCCGCCGCTGGAGAGGGCGTGGGAGGAGCGGAAGAAGCGGTATTCTTCTTTTTCCTATTAGAGGACTTTTTACCTCGGACTGGGGTGAATTGAGTATCATCCGTGACAGTGTCATCCGAGTGGGACGCACTGCCGGGCGAAGCCTTGCGTTTAGACGCAGCGGATTGGGCGGAGGACTCGGCAGACTCGGAAACGGAAGATTCCGATTCGGAGATGCCGTCCATGTACTCTGAGGGGCCAGGAGACACCGTAGAGTGTTGGGACTGGGCATCGAAACCCGGGGGGACCTGAGGGGTCAGAGCTCGGACAGCCAAAGAGGTAGCCTCAGTGGCCGCCATTTGAGCCTTGGCGGCTTGCAGATGAGCGTCTTTCAGCAAGCTTTGAAGCTGCGTTATTTGATCAATGAGGCGTGCTTCATGCACGTGATAAGTGGCAAAGAGACGGGCCTCAGTGGCCTGGATAGCTTCGGCCACGCGGGCCTCAACTGCTGCATCAAACCTAGCTTGTTTAGAGGGCTCCATGATGGAGTACCCCCTGAAAGAAGTTGACCGTGCCGATGAACGGCGAGCGAACTAACTAGCGAAAAACCGATGCCGATGAACGGCGCGGAAACTGAAAAGAAGAGGTGCGTGCTCCTAACTCGAGCAGGCACCTAACCGTCCCCCGGGGAAAGGCCCAGTGCAATGGGTTCGGGTCTGCCGGATTTGTTAGCCCTGGAGAGCTAATAGCGTTCCGGGGCCACGCTAACGAGCTTCGTTGTCACCGTAAGGTATCAACTCGTTCAAACGCGGAACTTGGAAGTTTGTTTAAAGTTCGTCCTTTTCAGCACGAAAATCACTCAAACTTCCAAGTAGTAGGATAGCGAAGTTCGCGAATGCGTCGTTAGCACGCAAGTGGCGCCACTGTCGCAAAACGGCACTAATACGCGGCAATACCGACCGGAGAGCCTCGGAGTCGATAAGCGGTAAAACGGAACGATAACGATAAGGGTCCTGCCGAGTCGACAAGTCCCTTATCGAACGAAACGGAGAGCACTGAGAGCACGATAAACACGACCACTGCGCGCGAACGATGAAACGGAACGGTGTGGCGTCAAAAAAAAAATTTTTTTTTTTTTTTTCCAGCCACAGAAGACTACTCCTCAGAACACCCGTAGGCCTATTGACCGTACAGGTGCTCAAAGAGGAGAGGAGGAGAATACTCAGAAGTACGAAGGGGCACTTGCCAGGGGGATTAGACCCCGGCCAGATGACACCCAAGAGTGTGAGACTTTTACTCACTAAACTCCCCCTGTATGGTCTTTTGTCTTTCTACCGACAATCGACCGAAGAACTGAGCGACAGCCAGTTGGGAAAAAGGCTGCGCGTGTAGATATAGGAAGCACTTCGTGCTGAATCGACTACAGTAACCAGCTAGGGGCTGGCAGATAGGAGGTTATCCAGATCTCGAGAGAGCTGGTTAGGAGGATCAGAAAGAACATCCTTAGGTCTGCGGATAGAGCGCTTAAATGACTTGGGATTGATTTTGTAGGAGACAGTGTTTCGCACCAGCCCGTTCGGGTGGGTTTCGCAGCGTTTGTGGTGAGATAGGGACAGGGCCTTAAGGGTCTGTTGGATGGTGGGAAGTTTGAGATCCCTGTGTAGATCCGCGTTGCGAACGTAGTACGGCGCGTTAGTGGCTCTACGACAGAAGTTGTTTTGAATTATTTGGAGTTTATCGATTAATCGAGGTTTGGCGTGGGCGAATACGGGCGCGGCGTAGGTCATGACTGGCCTAATGCAGACCTTATATAACGTGCATTTGTTCCGTAGTGACATTTTGCTTAGACGACCTATCATGCTGTTGAGTCGGCCGAGATAGAATTTGGCTAGTTTGGTTACCCTGTTGATGTGGGGTTCGAAAGAGAGCGTTTTGTCAAGAGTGACACCGAGATATTTGACCGTGTTTTGCCACGGTATAGGGACTCCACGCATGCGGACGCACGGGGCGTGGTCGTCTAAGCGTTTGCGTTTGCGTATGAAGCAGATCGCCGAGCTTTTGTCGGGATTTACTTCAATGCGCCACTTAGAGAACCAGGCGCTGAGGTTGTTGACAGCCGACTGTAACTTTGCTGTTATTGACGAGTATTTCCGGCCGCTGCAGTAGAGTGCAGTGTCGTCGGCGAAAAGTGCTAATTGAACCCCCTTGGGTGGTTTGGGGATGTCGTTGGTGTATACCGAGTATAGTAGCGGGGCGAGGACGGAGCCTTGCGGGACTCCGGCTTTTATCGGACGAGGGGAGGATAGCGTTCCTTCGAACCTAAATCGGAAGGTACGATTCTTTAAAAATGACGCGATTATACGGACTATCCTATCTGGGAGACCTAAAACGTATAATTTATGAACGAGTCCAACGTGCCAGACCTTGTCGAAGGCTTTGGCGACATCGAAGAAAACGGCGGCTGTTTTGAGTCGCTGAGGGTAGAACCCGGAGAGTATGTGTTCAACGATACGGTGAACCTGCTGAGGGCAGGAGTGCTGGGCGCGGAAGCCGAATTGCTCGGGGATGATGAGGGGATCACCGTCTATGGGAAACAAGTGATCTTTCATTCGAGAGAGAATGATACGTTCGAAGTTTTTGCCCAGGGCCTTGAGGAGGCTGATGGGTCTGTGGTTCGCAGGGATATGATGGGGCTTGCCGGGCTTGGGGATACCTATAACGATTGCTTCTTTCCAGGCTTTTGGAAAGTGACTAAGATCAAGGCAAGCGTTATAGATGATTGCCAAGATGACTAGGATTTGATTGGGCAGGTGCTTAAGCGCCTGATTGGAGATACCATCCGCCCCCGGAGCTTTTTTAGCTTGGAGACGTTTGATATGAGAGCGAATCTCGTCTACGGAGACCTTGACGGGTTCGCTGGTTGGGGGTAGGGAGTCCTTGAGGAGGACGTCTTCCTCGACCGCCTTGAGGTGGACGGGGTCGACTGGCTGGGTACTAGGAGAACATTGTGAGGCAATGCTGTCGGCGAAAGTTTCGGCTTTTTCGTCATCCTCGAAGGCTAAGGTGCCATCAGGACGGGCCAGAGGAGGGACGTGAGAGATTGTGTCTACGCGGAGACTACGTGCTATTTTGTAGTAGGCCGTGTGAGAGGGAGCAATATTCTCCATAAGCTCGTTAGCTTGGAGTTCTCTGAATTCCGCGAGGGATTTTTTAACTTTACGTTGAAGTTGGTTTGCCGTTAACCTATACTCGGGAGTTGGGTAGCGCCTGGCTCGACGAAGTGCCACATTTTTTTGTTTAATGAGGGAGAGGATATGAGATGGGAGTTTGGGTTTTGGGACCGGGACTGTTTTGACGTTCTCACTGATGGCATTGGTGATGGCATCAGTGACAGCGTCAACAGCGCTGTCGATTCTTTCCGGGCTATTGAGGTAGTCCGTCGGAAAGGCCAGCGGAGAGACAGGATCGATTGAAAGGAGGGCAAGGGAATTTTTAAAACCTTTCCAGTTGGTAAAGGTTTTAGTTGAGGGAACAGGATCGGGTTGACTACCAAGGATAAGTCTAACGGGACGGTGATCGGAGCCTAGGTCGTCGAGCGAATCTATAGAACGTAAGTCTAAAGAGACGTCCTTGACCAAGGCGAAGTCTAAGATGTCAGGGGAAAGGTTGACGTTAGCTGGATAGTGAGTGGGAGAGTTTGGACATAAGATATTTATATCTATGTTCATTGACTCAAGAATTTCATTGAGTTTGACTCCGTTACTGTTGGTTGTGTAGCACGACCAGTCAGTATTTTTGCAGTTAAAATCTCCAAACATAATGACTGATTGGCCCAACCCCAGTATGGCTTCAAAGTCGCTGAGAATGGGAGGTTTACCGCTGGGAAGGTAGATGGAGGCGACAATGATGGTTGGGTGGCCTGTCATGGCCACCTTGCATACCGTCGCTTCCAGATTGATAAGGGGAGGTGTAGGAATTGGGATACAGTGAAGACTTCTCTTGTAATAGATGGCAGTGCCGCCACCTACGGCGGATGGCCTGTCATCTCTTACCAGAGAGTATTTGGGGATGGAAAAGCCTCTGCGATTCTTGGGGCTGAGCCAGGTTTCTTGGAGGAGGAAGAGGTCAAAGTCGTTATTTTGGAGGAAGTGTTTTACTTCTAGGTGGTTGGGACGGAGCGAACGCGCGTTAAATGAGCCGAGGGTTAAGCCCTTTGGTTTGGTTTTTGAGCGACCAGACGTGACTGTGGGAGCACGAGGGATACTATTATTTACCGCCATTGATGAGGTGTTGAACTCGTTTGAGGATGGGCGCGTATTTCGCGATGATTGCAGCCGCCCCGAGAGCGTTACCGGAGGACGCAAGTTCTAAATTGATATTATGGATGATTATGTAGTCATCGATGCTGCCGATTCCTAGTAGGTTTTCGAGATTAAGTTGACTCGATTGATTTGTTCGATTTGTTTGCGCGGTGGGATGTGTTGGGGCCTGTTGTGACATCGAGATAGGCTTAGTCCAAGCCGATTGGGCCGGCAGTGGGGCGGGGGTGACCTGAGGGGTCGATTGAGACGACGGAGTGTCGTTCGAAGTTTGTTTGGGAGGAGAGGTCGGTTTTTTGGGCACAGCCGCTGACGGAGTCCTTGGCTTGGGAGCCTTGGGGCAGCCACGGTAGTTGGCTGGATGGCCGGATTGGCCGCATAGAACGCAGGCTGGTTCGCCTGGGGATTCTCTTGTTCGCGGGCATTCCCGAGTGAGGTGGTGTTCCAGGCACTTGACGCACCTGGGGTTCACACCACAGTTGGCTGACGCGTGGCCATATGACTGGCAGCGGTGGCATTGGGCGGGGTAGGCGGATTTACGCGGGCCTTCAACAATGATACCGGAGATGTCGCAGACCTTTTGGAGATCCTTAAAGATGCTCTTGCCTTTGGGGTCGTTTTCTAATATTATTAGTTTGAGGGGGCATGGTTTACCGTTCCGCGTTTGGATTGGGTGGACGTTTAGCACGGGGTAGCCTTTATTTAGGAGATCAGTTCGGACTTCTTCCTCAGATATTTCTGTAGGGATTCCTCGAATTATCGCGCGGACCTTTCGGTCCTCCGGGAGGGCGTAGGTGTGGTATTGAATTCCGTTTTCGAAGAGATATCGAGTTAGACGGCGGTAATCTTCTGCCGTGTTTAATTCTATTTTTAAGAAGTCGCGCATGTTGGTCGCTCTTGAATAACGAATGTCCCGATTATTGCAGATGGTAGAGATTTGGGTCCACCTATTCTTGTCTTTGAGGAAGACAGGAGGTGGTTTTCTGGACGATGGAGTAGGAGCCGCGTTGTTTGAAGCCGGAGTTTTGCGCTTGGGTGAATAGGGGGTCTGAGTGACCGTTTGAGACTGAGGAGAGGACGCGGTGTTTGGACGCGGTTTTTTGTTTGTGGCTGTTTCCCAGCCGTTTTCGTTTTCTGAGTCGTGATGAGGGGACGCGGTCGACATACGGTCGACTTCGGGATCAGAGGCGTCCTGAGCGGAAGGAGCCTCGGGGGCGTGGGTGTTGGGGGACGCGGGGGAGGAGTCGAATACCAAGGGGTATTGCGACGAAGGCAAGGACTGGGAGGCTTGGGTGAGGGCCGGGGGGGTCTGACCGGTGGTGCGGGATGAACAACGCGATTGGCGGGCTTTGCGCGATTTTGACGACGTCGTCGAGTAGGGATCGGCTGAAGGCCGGGCTGAGCGTGAGTTGGAACGCGAGGCTTTACGAGCCGAGGTGGACGATGGGCGAGAGGCCTGAGAGGCCGGGAGGGACGCGGGAGGGACCTCAGTGGTCTGGAGTGGTGTGGCCTGAGGGGCCGGGGAGAACGATGCCTGAGGGGCCGACGCGGTGGAGGCCTGAGTGGCCGGGAGGGTCGCGGGTTGTGCCTGAGGGGCTGATGCGAAATTATTGGATGCCAAGAATGCCGTAAACATTTGTCTGAGTGCATGGATTTCTTGTTGAAGATTGAGAGTCTGACTTACCTGCTCCTGAAGCTTGAAAAAAGCTTCAGGGCTAAACACCCTGGATTCGATGGGGGCCTCCATCGAACCCGGGGAACCTAACCTACTCTGAAAAAGAAAGCCCTAATCCTAGCTGGGGGGGGGCCTACGTGCCGGTGAACGGCGAAGTGGCTGCACAAACTGCGCTGAAAAAAAGATCAACCTAACACGGACCTATGACCGATGAACGGCGGACGATCAGGCTTAGTTGTCACGGTTACGTATCCACCTGATCAGCGATGCTTCGGTTGGCAGTGGATGACTACCTTGAAAGGGCAGAAAGTCCACTCAACTTCCGCAGAGAACTTTCCGAAAAGAGCTTGACTTGAGACCTTACTCGCACGAGTGCGGGAGAGGGAACAAGGAAAGCGCAGTACGAACACTCGGGAGCGGCCGCAGACACGACCGTTCGGGAGCGAACGCAAAGGGAAGTGTTTTTGCAAAAAAAAAAAAAAAATTGGCTCTTTATATATAATTTTGCACTATACCTATCTCTTTCACTAAACTACTACTCTCTCACTTTACCGTCAAACTCTTCCCACAATCGTCGTGCTCTCTCACTCGCACACTATAAAATAAACGACGGCCGCGCTGCTCTGGTGCAGTCACGAGTTGTGCCCGCGCGGCGCAAGTTTTGCGTTAATTTGATGCGATCTGAATGGATGTTTGTACTGCAGCTACAGGACTCCCCCTCAAGCGAAGCGTATAGGTAGATTCACTCTTCTGCCGAATCGAGTTCTTCGTTCTGTATCCAGTTTCTCAGCTGGTGTACTCGGTGAGGTGGGCGCGAGTGAAACCGGGGCGGTTGCGCTGTCTTGGGGTGCAGTGTTCATGACGTACGCCGGCTTTAATCTGTCGATTGATACTGTAGTTATTCTTCCTGGCAGTTGTATCTCGAAAAACTTGTTATTTCGCTTCAGTACTGGGTATGGGCCTTCGTAAGGTGGTTGCAGGGGCTTACGCACAGCATCAACTCGTAGAAATACGGAATCGCACGTAAATAAGAATAAATTAATTGAATAAATTAATTCCTTCTGATCACTCAATTGGTGTTTATCTTCCAACTCAACCTTCCCTAAATAGTCAATAAAAAATTATAAACTAACAAGATTTACACTATTTAATATTTAATCTTCATGTCAAGTTTAAAAACTTTCACAGACTCGCACAGGTTTGTCCGTACCGGTAAATCTGTTTCTTTATGAAAGCACTCTTATGTTAGCACCCATACGGTCCAAAATTGATTAGCATATAATTTCTCTGTACCGGATACCTGTTTCCTAATGTGAGGACCCTATGGCGTGCGTACAAAGCCACGAGAAGGATATATTTTCTCAGTTTAAAGTTCAGCTTAGACTTAAACTGTTAAACAGATTTATTTAGTTGAATAAAAGCTACTATAAACCGCTGAGTGTACCTCGGTACCTCAAATGGACCATTAATACTGGGATCCTTTCAAGTTTTGCACACAATTTCACGCGTGTTAATAATACTTTCACCTTAAGTTCACTCACCAAAAAGCAACTACTCCCTCTGTTGGAAACTGAAGTATCTGTTAGGCTAATTCACCTTAGAAAGGTTGTTAGAATTATGACTCTTAAACAGTAAGGTGACCTTAGTGTTCACCTTACTGTTTAAGAGTCATAATTCTAACAACACAGATATAGGCCCTGACTTGGCGAGTAGAAGTATAAACTTGGCAACGTCATAATTTTATCTTTATAGGATAAAAGGTCTTTAATACATTACCGGTTAATCGGTTTAGGATCTAATGTAATGAGGAGTTTTCTGACAGCTCATAAAAATTAGTTCAAAAAACCTCTATAGATGGCACTTTTAAAAAGCCGAAGGCGTTAAGTCTGTATACTATAATGTAGGTAAGTGGTATCTACCATTTATGATTATTTATACGTTCAATTTCTGACACCGACGTCAATCAATTTATTTTACTTTTAAAAACGCAGTGCGGAATAAATTCTTCGCCTTCGCCTTTTGTAAAGCGTCATCTATCGAAGCCTTTTGTACCAATTTTGTACAGTTTTGTTTTTTTAATGAGCTGTCAGAATACCTCTCATTGTCATTCCGTGATTGGTAATATTTATTTATTGTTTCGAAATTTTAATATACCCTGGCTATCACTGCTTCCATTCCATCTGTGTAGAGTACTTACAATGAGAGGTTTTCTGACAGCGAAATTCCCACGGGAACGGGAATAATTGGACTTTTTAGTTTGTATGAAAAATCTTATTCCTTGAGTGTACGGATAAGATACTTGGAATAAAGATTCTTCAAAAAATGACTGGTTGTGTTATGAAAGCAATTTCCAAAATTCCCACGGGAACAAGGAATATATGATGTTTTAGTTTGTATGAAAAAATCTTATTCCTTGCTTATTGTTTGTATGAAAAATCATATTCCTTGAGTGTACGGATAAGATACTTGGAATAAAGGTTCTTCAAACAATGAATGGTTGTGCTATGAAAGCAATTTCCGAAATTCCCACGGGAACAAGAAATATATGATGTTTTATTTTGTATGAAAAAATCTTATTCCTGGAGTGCGCGGATGTGATACTTGGTATAAAGGTTCCTCAATAAGTGTCTGTTTGTATTATGTAAGGAATTCTCGAAATTCCCACGGGAAGGGGTCGGACTTTTTAGTTTGTATGAAAAACCTTATTCCTTGAGTGCATGGTTGTGATACTTGGCATGAAGGTTCTGCAAAGAGTGATTGGTTCTGCTATGAAAGGAATTCCCGAAATTCCCACGGGAACGGGAAATATTGGACTTTTTGGTTTGTATGAAAAATTATTTCTTCAGTGCATGGATGTAATACTTGGCATAAAGGTTCTTCAATGACTGGTTGTGTTAAATATAAACAATGTTTATGCGTGTACGAATTTGCGGGCAAAAGCTAGTCTTCTTATATATATGTATATCGCCTCAATCTCACAAATGAGAGAGAGAGTCATCTTTTCTCATCAACCATATTCTCATTAACCATTGTGAAAACTGATAAAGTGTAGAGAATCTTACTGCTTTCAATAGATGTGATGGCTGAGATATTTAACATTAAATACTGAATTTGGCTTGTTTGCTATACCTTCTCTTCTTTAGGGTAAAGATAACGTTGGTCCGTTAATTTGGTGAAGCGTGCATACGTTGGCTATTATACTTGTTCCTTCTCGTCAGAGCCAATATGAAGATGTCCGATACTGAAATCGAAATTGCTCTAAGTGCTTTTACAGTACTGTGTGTTCGAAGTTGAAAAAAAAATGAAAAATACCACCTTCAAGAAGATGGTGGATGACTACGCATCATATAACACGGTACCAGTAAGTATAGACTATTCACTCCATTCTAGCAGTTCTTTACAAGGCATTTTAATACTAAATTGTTTAATTATCTATTATCTAATTATTTGTAAAAAATAATCTATAAATTTTCTTTTTCAGGTACGATGGAACCAGATTGATAAATTATTTGAATCAAGAGCCCTCAGGACAGTTTGATAACTTTTCTCGTATGTCTTCTATAGACTTCGAATACCTTCTAAAGTTGATTGGACCATGCGTGTTGCAACAGGACATCAACCGGGCTGACTGAGCGAATCACCAACATGTGGACGGGTCGCGAACGTTGGCACAGCTTCCTTTGATAAAACCAAGACTCGCCGGTCTCTGCAACGTTGGGGCCAATGTTATTTTCTAGATACACACGATGGACAAGTGGCATGAGGCCAACGTGTGGAGCCGGCGTAAAATTTTTTTTGTGAATTGTTTTCAATTGCATTGTACTTAAATGAAAGACTGATATTTATTGAAAATGGCAACTATTTATAAAGTTTTATTCTGTTTTGATAGGTGGCGTTGGCGGCGCAAATGCTTTGCTTTCCTCTTTCGCCGTCATTCATTCCCACAAAAAACCTTTTTACTTCGGTGAGGAAGCAGCAGTTTGGTGGATCGGTGATATATTTAGTAATGGCTGCCACGCTTATGGAGTAATTTATTGGTTATGACGAATATACACAATTGAGTTTAAACGTATGTGTAATTTACATTGTTCAACAAGTGTTACGGGCGAAGTGTTACGGACGAATGTTCGAAGAAGTATAATCCCTCTGGAACGTTTCCTCTTTCATGTTTCCTTTTTTGGCAATTAATTTATGGTGTCGGCTTTTGTGTATAATTTGTGATAACGGAGTATCTATGGACAGTGAAAAGGGTGTTTGTTGTTGAGTAGTACGTGTAAAGAGACAATGACTGACACGCGGTCATCTTCGGCGATGTTCAAGCGTGCGGAGCAGCTGAAGCGCTGGGAGGAGTCGGACACTAACAAGCAGTCGTCGTCTCCGAAACGGCCCGCCAAAATCCAATTCTCCACCGGTATAGTGTTCCTGGCTGCTTGTGCTTCTGGTGATAAGGAGGAAGTTCAGCGTCTGCTAAAGATGGGAGCGGATATCAACACTTGCAATGTCGATGGGCTTACTGCATTACACCAGGTAAAGAAATACAGCAACTCATTTACATTTTCCCCAGTTTACCATCCAGTCTTTTTTCAAACAACTTGTATTTATATATTCTAACTCCATGTTTCAAAATAACAGAATAACACAGCTACAAACAAATAATTTATTTATTTATCTAGTTAAAAAAGGGATTTGATGATAATGATATGACATCAAAATATTTATTGTTTTTATTAGGTATTGTAATTCTTTGAATGCAATTTATTTCCTTAACTTCATGTTGAAGTAGTGAAAATATAATACAATAGCAGCTCATTATATTTCTTAGTGTAAGAATGCCCTGCATGAAAAGGGTAAAATAATGAAAACTTGTGAGTTTTCGGATTATCATTTTGCTTGTTCTGAAAGGATTTGTTTTCTTCAATATGGTCTTTGCCTGGCGACTATTTCTAAGCAACTTATTATTAAAAGTAACACAGTTATTATTTTACCATTGCTTTATATTGTTATTGCATTATTTTATGTTTCATCACAATCCTTTCAGTATTGTTTTGTATGATGAAGTGAAATACATACAATTGTAAAAATGAAACGCAGTCATCTTTGAGCGATTTTTGGCACAATTGCTACATTATTGTTTGACAACAGAGTTTGAATCTGGTTATAAATCAAATCCTTTTACATTTATTTAGTTCTAAGTATTATTTATAATTCCTATGAAATACTATAATAGCTTCTTGGTCAATTGGCCATTTCTAATAAAATGGTTTTACAAATTTATGTATAACAGTTGAGGTTCTTTCAAATAAATACATAACTTATGTCCTCACCTTCATAATAAATAATAAATGTAGAGTCACTACAATAATAATGATTTAAATAACTTACCCAAAGGTTTTTAACAAGCTGTGCATGTTGATGTTCTCGAAATTTCGTATAATTTAAGTATGTAGTTTTACTTTTACTTTGTAATCTGCAACATTGATAAGTTTGATTTAAAATTTAGTATTTTTTTGTTATATTGAATCATGCAAATGTTTTCACAAAGAACAATGTTCAATCTCCATACATGAATAAAAGTCACTACTTGGTAAAATTGTGGTAAATATTGAGCTTCATATAAATATACTATTAACTCTATTCATCTAACCCTATAAATAAAAATATAGAAATAAAGTAATCAGTTATGGTTATGTCAAAGTCAAATACATTGTATGACCTGTTACCCATTTTTTAAATTAGATAGAGTAATAGATATTAATGAGAGAAAAAGTGGCAAGCTTTATATATACAGGGATAATTTGTAGTCACCGGCCAAAATTTTTTTACAATAAGTGTCATTATGACTACATGAAACTATTTTTTTTCATTTTTCACCAAATTTATTTGTTTTTGAGCTGTAGATCTCAAAAATGGATATGGATATGTTGCATCCATATTGAGGTACGGTATAATGTTTTGGAGCAACACAACCGAAAAAGAGAGCGTCCTTAAAGCTCAAAAGCGCTGCCTTAGGTCTATGTTTGGACTAAAGCAAGGTGACTCTTGTAAACCATACTTTAAAAAGTACAAAATTTTAATGTTACCTTCGCTTTATCTTAGTGAAATTGCAAATTTTCTTAGGAGACACTCTCAGTACTTTGAGGCAAACCCAGTAGGTAGTCGTCGTGAGGGTACTCTCAAAGTCATTCACACACCGAAAACTCTATTACAAAGAGTCAGCATTAGCAGCATGGCTCCAAAGGTCTACAATAAAATTCCAAAGTCCATAAAATCAATAACAGATGACAACTATCTGATTTTGATTTCTTTTCAGGACTGGACATGTGAATAATTATATGTATTATTTTATTTTTTTGGACCACTTTGTTTCTATTCTTCTTTATTTTACCTATTTGACATTTGATGTAATTGCTGTATTTTTTATTACTAATGACTTTAGATCTGATTTCAAATTGATGTTTATTTCTTGTGTTTTTGTTTTTTTGTTATTTTGACATTGAATTATTGTGTAAATTTTAATCCTTTTTAATTTAATTAGTTTAAGCTTTAATTATAATTTCAAATGTAATTTCATATGCTACTTTGGCGAATCATACCTGTACATAACACTAGTCTTAAACACCTTTATAATACCTATGATTATGAATAAATGATTGGTTGATTGAAATCAGTTATAACTCATTGAGTGAAGATATTCAGCGATAAAAGAACATAATTCTTTAAATAACAAAATGATTGCTTTTTGTAGCTTACTTGATTTGTGTTCGAAACACAATCTTTACAAACATTCATAGTTTTAAATTCAAAATGACATGGACAGATCTGCTTAATACCAGTACAGTAACATCAGGTTTCATTTCTGTTATGAGGTTGCCAGTAATGACGGCTGGTTGCCATTATAACCAAAGAATTGAATTGAGGTTGCTAGTGCAAAGTATAATTTCATTGGTGTGTCAGAATACAATAGTACTTAGCCAATTCAAACAGGCAATTTGGTGACGAGTTGATATGGAATCTATTACTTCCTTTTTTTTTCAGTAATCAGCTAACAATAGTTCAACATTCTTATTTCTTCCTTAACAGTAAGACTGCATTAGTTCCTTTTGAAATAAAATCAATATTATAAAGGATATGTTTCCGTTTCTTTGTATCTGGGGCTAGAATGCGAGCACAAGGATATATTGAACAGAATAAGTATACAAACAAATAGTAATCTCTCAATTTCAGATAGGCAAAGTATTAAAAAAGCACAAGATTTATTAAAAATCACTTGTCCGTACATTCCATGCCTCCTTACTTCAAGTGACAGATTTTTACCAAATGACAAGAGAGATGTCATGACAATGACAGTTTTGACAATAAAGAGTATCAAATACGGTAAAATGTAAAGACAACCAGATATGTACCTAGCATGAAGATTGCCATTAACATTAAACTTTAGCATTTTTGCGCGCCACTAATTAAGCTTATTGTATTTTTCCTATATTTTTATCGATACCAGCATAATTTTAGCTACATTGTGGTCTAGTGTTTATTAAATATTCCAATTTGGAAACATTAACTTTACAGATTCGTACTGTAAATTATTATTAGCTTGAGTATGGTGTTATATGTATAGCCTTATAAATTTATTCAATAAATAAGCTTGTAACGTAAATATAAAGCCTTATTCTATTGTTAGCTTCCTCAATTGTTGTTTGCTCCATAAACTGCATCTTAAAACAAGTTTTGTCCATGTTGGTGGGTATTATGTCAGTATAGGTAGATTATAAGCTTCATACTTTATTAACGGAGACATCCAATGAGACATCCAGATGAGCATAAATTATCATAGTGTGTTTCACAGAAGTATAGCACATTGGCAAATTGGAAAACAATGTTCAATTTGGTGTCTACCATCACCTTATAATTTCTTTTCTGTATATAATAGATGTTTCCATGGTAGCATTTTAACAAAAGTTTTATAGTCCAATGCCTAAATAGTGCAAGGACACCCACTTCTTTCCATGGCACTTCATGTGCATGGACACCTGTTTCTTGCCTCCTTGATAATTAAATTACTCTAACAATATCCCTGAAAAAGAAAAGGCCGAAAAGGCAATAAAACATGCTACAAAACTTACCCAGATTAAAAAAACATATTTGGTTCCTCAAGAGATAATCTTCGGTATGATCATGCTCAGTGGTCTTCTGACCTTTAAGAATTTGTATTAAAGATCCACAACATTATTCTAATGTGTATCCTTTGTTCTTGAACAAATAAGTTGCAACTTTAATTGAAATTATGCCTGGCATGTCCATCATACATTCAGTCTGCCACACACAATGTTGGTATTGAGGGTTCAAAGTTGATTGCTATTCTGATAATCAGTTTGTTATTGTACTTAATCGGGCATTGCATTATTCTACTTTTACTATTGAGTCATCAATTATGAATGTTGTATAATTTTAATAACCAAGTAAGTCGATGTGACGTTTTATGCTGCTAGATCGGTTGTCGTTCGTAAACACTAGCCGCAGAGTGTGACGGCGAAGGTTGAGTGGTGACACTGCGCAAGTCACACTACCACGTAATATAGCTAAGGTCAGCTGCTAGTATTTCGATACGCTTAGACAGTTTATTGCAAATCAATGTAAGGATAAATGACAACTATTTGGTTTTAAAAGCTCTTTGATTTGATTGATTGATTTATACACCGTTAGTGATTAGGTCTAAAACTACGCAAGGTCAGACGCCTTTAGGTTTTTGCGTCCGAGCATACCTATAAGTTCGTAAGGGATCGTCAATAGTTATAATATTAGATACCATCTCTTTTCAATCCATTGATGACTTGCTAACCGCAAGCTTTCATTAAGGATAACGCCCTTGGAAGGGCCTGCAGGGATTTTATCAATTTAAATCAATTCGTTAAAGGAGTCTGAACGGTATAATATGCGTCTCCGACTGGGGATGAATTTGACCTGTTTAAATTAGGTACAGACGTTTCTTTTCTCGCTTAAATAGTGATGATTCAAAATAATGGAGGTTCTATGGGTTTATATTCATAACGTTTGATTCCGGGTAGAACATTGAGTGACTCACAAAGAAGGATTAATAAAGAATTGATTACCTGCATGCAATGTCTTGTAAAAAGTTAGGAATCATCTGAAAGGGCTGTACTTTAGCTCGAAACTTCTGCGTATCTTGTACACAGTCCAGGTTCCATCGCGAATGGATTACTGTTACCTCAATAATAGATCTGCTCACTACTAATTTAAAGTGTAAGACTTAGTTGACTGAAGAGCTCATAAACGATGATTGACTCGCATACAAAAAGTTGCAGAGTCTTGTATCATCGCAAAGGAATATTATAGGAGACATTTTACCCTGTTTTTTAATTTTATTTTTGCCGACGGTCCATTTCTGTGACTACTAGCAGACTTGGTTATTTCAAGAGCAGCACATCGTCAAATGGATCCCCCATTAAAGTCACATTTAATTAATTCCATTTTTTGAAACTTTTTAAAAAAAAGGTGAGGTGCGTCCATAACTCATCGGTTGATGGATAGCTCAGATGAGCGGGGGGGGGGGGCGGGAATGCGGCACCGCCGGACGGTCACGTGCTGGGTTGGCACTAGGAATAACTCCCGATTGTTTCGGCCTACCGGCATGAGAACGTCACGAGACAGAATTAGAAACGGCCAACGTCTGATGATGTGACCTACGTCTTGCTGTTAAATCTATAGTTCACATGAGATAGAACATAAGGAAACCATAGATTTTTTGTAAAAGCTCGTACCCTATCTAAAAATCATAAATAGAAAAATGATGAAAAATGTTTTCATACTTATTATTTTTATTAAAGTTCCTGCTCTTTCAATTTATTTGCAACACTATAATAATTTACTGTTTGTAACAGGTGTTAATACTTCTTCGAAAACATTGCGACGACACTTGGTTATCTAATGAACAATTGGCAGTCATCTAGAAAGGCGTTAGGTACACTGTTAACACGAACATGTCTCATGGTTTAGAGTCGGCTGCAAATTTTCTTTCTATATTTTCGGAACAATTGATATAAAAATCATAGTTTTACTTGAAATTAGATGAATCCCGCGGCTTTGACCCCGTTTTTAGGGAATTTGAACCTACGATTTGATCCCTTTAGTACTTGAATTTACAAATTAAAAGTTAAACTATAACTTTACTCTGCGAGTGAAAATTTCGTCAAAATCAGTTCCTTCATAATTTAAAACCTAATTATTTGATGTAAGTATCGTATAGGTATACTTTCTTATACATTGAATAAATAGTTATGAATTGACTGACACTTGTATTTTATTTAATTATATAGATTAGAAGCGTTATCTTGTAATAAAACTGGACCCTTTTCTTAGAGCCATCATGGCCAATGTGAGTTTTGGCTTCTCTTATTGCAATGGGTAGCCAGCTTCCATTCACGAGGGCTTCCATTTGAAAAGAAAGATTACATCATAGATTCGCGAATGACGCACGAATAACTTTTAAACAGTTGAATTGGCAATTGTTTGTACATAACTTTACAATTAAATTAATGATGGATGGAGCTTTCTTCGCGCCGATTTTCTGCTTGCAGATTTTATCGTATTTCATTATATTACAGTAATTTTATGTTTAAGACATTATGTATTTTCTACGAATTTTCTATAAATATGAAAATTATTGTTATTAATGTTTTATTGAACCTTTAGTTTTTAGTGGATAGAAAAAATTAAAAAACTTCGTTATAGTGACGTCATAGACGAAGCTTAGCCGACGCAGCTCGCCTCTAAGATTTTACTACTGTCTCATTATTCAAAAAAAAAAATAGTTTGGACACAACAAGGTCATAATACTTCAAAAATAAACTATTAGAAGCGGGTGAGATTCAAACTTCGTCTCCGGCACACTATACTGCGAAACACCACTAGGCCATCTGATTCCGAAAATATTAAAACTAATTCTTATGTCAGTTGCGTGTTTGAAGCGCCCCAATTAAATTTAGTAGAACACAGGCACAGTCATTGGACCAACCTCCGCGTCGTAGATAATATGAAAGTACGGAGCCGTTTTGCGATTAATATATTTATGAGCACAAGTAATAATGCGTATTTGGAGCGACTACTAAAAATGTGTAAGCAAGGTACGCGTACATTAGATCACCTCGTGAGCTGTGCTATCTTTGTAATGGTTTTGTAAGTCCCATGAGGCCTGTAGCACGCATGTATCTTTGTCCGAAATTGATTTCTTGGGATTATTCTATTTGCATCTATCTTGCTGTAAACGTATTTAGAACTGGAAAACTGTGGCGCTGATGCAACAAGTTTAGTTTTTAAAGCTCGTTTACACATTGATTGGTTACGTATTTTTGGATACAATCGAGAGTATCGGTTTCTTGGTATAAAAATCGAATTTTATTGACTTGGCAACTATCTGTATCGATGGGCACATATCCAGATACAATTAACGTAGGTTTAAGTATTTCTTCAAAATGGAAAATTGAGTAGGACCCATATCCATTTCGGCAACGTCAAGTGGCGCTTATCTTCTCTTGTATATTTTATGAGGGACAAACAGTAATTATTTCGTATTTTTACGAACTCTTTCGAATATTTTTTTGTGATGTTATAGCTATATTGACCGCTATCATTCCAATTTCATTTGAAAAAATGCTTTGGACAAATGTTCGTTAACTTACTTTTCATTTAACTTTTAATTTAATTTTACCAGAGGGTCGATTGGAGCTTCACATAACTCAGTCCTATTTCTTCGACGTCAATAAATATAAAATAGAACATTCTGACGCAGTACATACTGTCTAAACATAGTTTCGGTGTTTAGTGCAGTTCGCTGAAGTAATACATGTTATGATAATCTGCGGTATAGTTTTCAGCAATATTTTAATGTATTTATGAGTTTTTAAGCTCAAGAGAACGTTGATTACGTCAAATGTTGAATGACACATCCTCCGTCTCGCCCGTATGTCCTCGACTTTTTTCATCCCGGTTTAAATATATCAAGAGGCCAATTCTCTTGTAAAGCGATTTCGACTCGAATTCGACTTATTTCGATGTACGTCGAGCAAAATGACAATAGCCCTTTGTTAGTAAAACAGATGACATGCAAACTTAGTTACTTTTCGGATGAATGCTTTACGAGTTAAAATAGAACTTGATAACCCTTATAAAATTTAACTGATAGTAATATTACTAAATTAAATTACCCAAGCTATGTAGCCCCAAAGTGAGCTTTGGAAGTGTTATGGAATCTAAAATATGTTAATCCTGCTACGAACTAAATATCACATACCAAAAACGTGCTATATATTATAATTGTTTGACATATCTCTACTCCGATATTGTGTCTATTTTTTGAGAATTAGGCCTCGAGTGTTTTTTTTGCAGTTCTGCATAAAAATATATAGGACGGTCAATGACAGCCATAAAGAAACTAATCTAGATTTTTTTTCACGAAAGCATCGCAAAAATAATTAGGTCGCCATTATCAGCTGAAGCGAACGTGGAGAGGCCGAGTTATCTGAAATGTCGAAACTTTGTGGTTTCCATTATACGAGGGTGAAAGCCGTTGCGACGGCGGATTTCGAGCGAAGTAATTGAAGACACGCCTGTAAACGGAGTTCCCATTTTGGATATCATTTTTTTTGTTGTATTTTGAATGTAAACTGGCTACTGTTTTGACATAAATTAACTTTAAAACCACAGCCGCGATTGTTCAGTCCCACTTAGTAGTTTCGAGTGAGCTCGTATCGCAGGCAACAAGTCATCGGCCTAATTCCTTGCTGTCTATCTACGATGGCTATCGTGCTCTATAAATATACACTTATAAAACGACCTATACGCGTCAACCAAACCAGAAACGATGCAAGTTCCTGCCAAAATAATAAATTCTTCAGAACTGACCATTGTGCACCAGGACGGCACCTCATTATTAAAATAAATAACCTTTTGTCCACACATTCGCTCGTAAAACATTATTATGCGCTTTAATACGTTAATTTTATGTTTTGATACGCTTATAAATAAACACATTTTTTTCGGAACCGGGCCATCGACCTATTCGCGAGTCGTGTTGCATTTATCTTTGCGATGCATTAAAAGATCCAAGTAAGAAATAGGTCACGAACATCTGGATAGATTTGCATAATCGAATGCTGCTCTGTATCTGCTCTGCGCTGTAGTGATGGTATTTATCGGTTCCAAAGTATCGTTTACACGAATAATATCTTTTAAACGTTTGTATTATAGCCAATGATAATAAATACCTCTCAAGGTTCACACGAGCATTATCGTATGTGTCTTTAATTAGAGCTCAAAAACGAAATTTAAAACACAATGAGATAATTTTCATTTTTACCCATCCGTTCTGCGTTATCCCTACAGACCCATTCAGTGAGTATCACTAACATCATTAAGTTTCAGAGGTTTTTGCACAAATAAAAGTTGCTGAACAGTATAACTTCTATTTTGACATTTTCTAATCAGAAATTAGATTTTCTTTTCTGATGCGGAATATTCAACTATTATGAAACCTAGCAAATCGCTTCGCTTCGCAAGGCGAAGTGGCATTCAAAGTGAACACGCTCTGTTTAAATGTCAGCCAATGCGACAGACCAAGTCCAGACGCAAGTAGGTAGGTACCATCCCTGACGTATGATATGACCAATTTAATTAAATTATCTATATAATAATCGCACTAGCTATTCAGTCTGTTTTAGTGACAATATGAGCGTTTTCGCACGGT
Source organism: Stenoptilia bipunctidactyla (assembly GCA_944452665.1). Taxonomy (NCBI): domain Eukaryota; kingdom Metazoa; phylum Arthropoda; class Insecta; order Lepidoptera; family Pterophoridae; genus Stenoptilia; species Stenoptilia bipunctidactyla. The sequence continues at coordinate 38,503,189 of OX101721.1, forward strand.
AATAAGTGCCCCAAAAACGTCTATCTGTATAAATTTCATTCGAGATTTGAATTCCATAAGATTTACGACTGCACCGTAAAATCCTACCGTCAATTATTATATGTTTAAGCTTCGATTTTAGAATTCAGCGCAGTTTAGAATTCAGACGTGTATTTAGATTGCAGTTTTTTATAAGCACAGGTTTTTCCGATTATTTAGTGACAAATGTCTAAAGAATTTAGGTGAATCTTATCTTTACTGTCACTTTAGTGAAGCGACGACGTCATTAATTTGTACGCGTACTCTACTATATACGCGAAAGAATTGGAATCTATTAATTTTATATGAATAAAATAGTACCGCAACACATAGTTGTTCCGAAATTATATTATTTTCTTGCCACCAAGTAGGTTCTATCCTATTTATCTTCATCAAACGCGTAACCAGGGCCGTTGGATATATTCATAGTCGCCCCTACACGGACAATATTTATATACCATTCCACCGTTCCTATTTCCTGCACTAAGATTTATTGTTTGGTTATTGTTATATTTAAACACAAGTAGCTATTTATTGTGGCTACATTGTGTGGCATGTTATTACTATATTCTCCGAGATATTTTTATCTCAGTCTGGAAATATAAATATAGGTACCACCATTACTTTACATAGTAAGATAATGTACCTTGTTCGATGTAAGGACGCTGGCTAATTTATAGTAGATGTACGGAGTTCTTCAAATCTAAAGAATAAATACAATAAATTTGACTAACTACTGCTTTAAGAATATTGCAGAGGAGAGCTTAAAAATTGTCCCCAGAAGGGCAATAAGCAAACGGATTGACTCATCGAACTCTGTAAACGGGATCAATTACTTAAATTTTTAAGAAGTACCCGTTAACACTGGTGCAGCGGGCAACCAAAATTGTTGTCTGCTTTTCATTACCATCAGCCCACTTTGAGAGTGGCGAATCAGTGAATTCATATAATATCTAGATGTGTCTAATATCAGTAGCGCCACGAATGGCGCGTGTTTTCATTTAAATTAACAATTATGAATCAACAATCTACAGAGGGTGATGTCAGTACAGTTATATCCAATGCCTTGTTTTCTTTTACAAGTTTACAATACGAGATATATGGCGTAATTACCCATTTAGAGAAATACGTTCATAATAGTTATTTATCTGATTCATAAAAGAAAACTTTCAGACTGATGTCATTTTATTTAGTAAATATCTTATAAATCAAGGTATTCATTTTAAATTTATGAATAAGCAATTGAAATTGACCGTAACCAGGGTAAAAGCATTTTGCGAATTGAAAAGGCGCATAGAAATCCCTTTTTTCTTGCTATTTATAAAAACAGTTAAAGGTATATTATTACAGCTTAATCTAAAATATATTTTGTCTTAAGAGCATTTTCTTGAATTTACCAAGAAAATACAAATCTCTTGCCGTTTCACCAGGCAAAAAATCTCTCAAGAGACAATCCAGTTTATACTTGTATTATGATATAATTATGATATCATAGCTTTTTATTAAGCTGAACGCATAAACATCATGTGCTTTGGACAAAATTGATGCGTCAAGTATGCGTTCACGACTATCAATAAATGAAACGGAATTAAATTGTTGTAGCTGCGTGTTGAAGTTATCGGGCCCTCCGAAGTAACAGTTGAAAGGTCCTTTAGTAATACTATTAAGGACTTTTCTTGGCGACGTTATTACGACAATATTCACCATATCAGATCCATATAGACCGTGCCAAGTTCTCGTCGGCCATTACGTAATTTATAATAAACTGAAAAGTGTTATATGTACAATAGCTCAAGACGACTGTACCGTTTCCATTAATGTGTTTCCCGAAATACGATTCTAAATAGTAGCAAGAGTTTATATAGTTTTGGAGTAATTTATTTCTCCGTAATGTAAAGTTATCACGGGGTTGAACTTTTGATGTACACCCATTATCATACGTAAGGTAACATAGGGTTAATAGTTTCAGAATAATAATCTAAATAATACAATGTGCGTAAAATTTACCAAAACAGCAGGCAAAACCATGCCCAGAATTCTTTAAATTTCACTTCCATTCGTTCCTTCCTTCAAAACCTTGTCATAAATAAATATTTAAAGATAGAATACAGATATGCGGATAGAATTCGTGAATACTCATTTATTTTCTGTAAATATACAGCTTACAAAGGAAGATATAAAGATTGTTTGATATACAAATATTCGCCGTGCAGTAGAGAATCGAGTCTGCACTATCATGTGCACTTTTATTAGAAACATCGTAATAAATGTCCCAACAGCTTGGTAACAGATACTTATGGTCAACAGACAATTGGTAAAATCACAGTAGGGACACACACAGAGCCAGCTCATTTGCCAAGTCAAAAATTACACTACAATTTTAACTACCTATATTTTATGTGTGAAATAAGTAATGGTAGCAACAGGTTCCTGTGACAGAATGGATTTGCACGGGTGCACATTTGCTATCGTTCGTTTTCACTAACTCTAGGGGTTTATTAGGTTATGCTTAATTTCAGTTCGTTATACGAAATTCATAAAGAATAAGCCTAAATTGGTATTATTCGGGCTATAGATTCATTTCAGAGTTATGGAAACTTGCGCCTGTCCATCCCTTCGTCTTTTTAAAGGAAACACGTAAAAAGATAAAAAACATATTAGATCGTCAAAATATTTTCTGACATTTTCAACAATCTTTTTTTTTAATATTTACACTTTCTTTACTCATTAATTCTCCATCCATTAGTAAAAACAACAAAAACCATTAAGTAGTTTTTGACTTTATTACGTACGAACAGGTAAATAAAACCAGCATTGCTATTTATAGACTGTTGCATCAAAGTCTAATATAAGTATTGCTTGCTTAGCTTACCGTCTGTCATTAAAAATAGTTTTTGAGAATGCCTTGTCTTACGATATCGTATTTCACTAGATTGTAAATGATTCGTTATCACGCATTGACTTGTAAGCTGGATCAATAGAAAGAGACGTTACTCCAAAACATGTAGAATACCAGTTTTAGTTACTGGCCGCTTGTTTGTGTAAAAGTTGCTTACCGTTTGTGGATTCGTACCGCTAATCCTAGTAGCTCAGGACCACCGTATCCTTAACTACGGCATCTGACTAATGGAAGATGTTTGTGCTGTTTTTTTTTTACGTTTTACATTAGAGTCCTACTTATATCTTTATTATGTCCAAAATAAAATGCTCTTCTTAAGTTTTCATATCAAATAAAAGACGTTCTTAACCGAATTTCGCGTTTATCTACGACAGTGATCCTAAACGCTACTCTCTAATAGGTATTGAGAAAATGGAGGTGATCGATCGTCCGGCAAACGAGAGGTCCCAGGATCGAGTCCTGGTCGGGTGATTTTATTTAACTCATTTTTTCTGTTATTTAATAGTAATTAAATTAAGCATTTAAATGCAAAAACTTTAAAATATTACTAAACTTTGTTCTTGTGAACCTGACGCCTGTCATGTCAGTCACACGTGCTATTTTCATATGGAGATATTGTTTTTTATGTCAGTACTCAGTACTATTACAAAAAGAACTAAGGGCTCATAAGTCTTGTTCCAGTCGTTTGACTGGCTTCTCCATCTCTTAAAACACAGAATAGTGCAATAAACTTGTGCTGATGAGGTCTGCGTCTACATGCGTCTACTGCGTCACATGGTGTATTGTAATGTAATATGCAATGCAACCAATGCTCAACAAAAAAGCGCAGTTCTTGCGCGCGAGACTTTAAATCAGCAGATTTTGGTTCCATGGCTGTTAGTTACATTACACCAATGTGTAGCCGCCTTTTGACTTAGCCTTTCGATCGAGCGCTGCATCCGCCGTGAGGTGATAATAAAATGTGTGGCTGATAGCGAGTTGCTGATTGTCACTGCCAAGCGTAAACTACTTACTTGCGTATTTTATTCGATAATTTTTCTGACAATGCGAATTTTAATGCAAAGTAATTACTTTTGCTGCATACATAGAATGTAGTCACTTCTAGATTAGAACAATGTTTCTATTAATATATGTATTTACTACCTGTAGAAATCTCATATCACACACGACCCCCAAAGTTTGGTGGAATCAGTACTGGTCATTCGTAGCCGGGTTTGATTCCCGGTTGAAATACGTGTGTTTGTAAAACTATACATCATGTTTGCCCACAAAGCATATTTTCATCCATGTGTTTGCCTGTATTATTACCATTTCCATAATGTTAGTGCCAAAGTAAATAACTTTCTTAAATTTAAGCACCTAATTATTTATGATACCTTTATTTATTGATTTATTCTTAGATATATCTTTAGTGAGATATACCGTAAACTGTACTGCTAGGCGAAGTAAAATATCAAAACCACAAAAAAACTTCTAGTTAGCTTTTAAGTGTTTATTTTCCTTCTCTTTTCCTCTTATAAGTTCTGTTATGTGTTTATAAAAATCATTATGTGTAGTGGTGGCCATGCGCCGTCGCACATGGCAATGACCTTAGTTTCAATCCACAACTATTAATTCTTATTACATACAGCTTACCACTATGTATTTGTAATGTTATGTATATATTCAAGTTCAGTGTGTTGATTTTCTAATGTGATCTTAAAACAGTTTAATGACAAAAAATACATGGCTATTTAATTCCGCTTTTTGCAAATTAAAGCTGGCCAAAGACCAATGCTTTAACTTGATGGTAATCGTATGTGCATTAGCCTACTACATTTAATATAGAAAATGCACCATCTATATAGTTTGTTTGTTATATTTTGAATTAAATATTTTGCATGGATATTAAGAGTCAAAAAGTAATGTTACAATATTACTTGTTGGTTGTTCCGGGATGTATCCAAAGCCACGAGGAAAAGCTAGTGAATTCATGGCTACGTGTATTAAATGGGCGTGTTTGCAATGACCATGACAATTTGATTAATCACTAGCTCAACGTGTATCCAAAAGATACTTATTAATAGTAAAAAATATCTTCGTTGCTTACAAAATTAGTTTTGATGACACCGCTTAGTAGTACTGGAGGCTGTAATTTTTTTGATGTTATAATTGAGGCAAAAAAGTGTTGTACCTCAAGTTAAGTCATAATTAACACCTCTCATTGGCACCTGCAAAAAGTTTTCTCGAAAGAAGATCAGAGCCTGTATCGCTTTAGTATGCTGTTGATCCCTTGTTAAAGGTCAAAGTGCTAAGCGAATATTATGCAGAGCTGGGTTTTTAGCGCTTGGCGAATATGTGATTGAATATTATTGTGCTTCAAATTTTCTCATAATAGTTATGTACCTGTGTCACATTTTCATACTCATGTATTTAATTTGCAACTACTGAAAAGGAATACTAAAACCTCTTTACGAAAATTCAAAGGTTACTTATGGCAACTTTATTCTTTTGCTTAGAAGACCATCATACTGCGTTCACCAATACTATTATGAAGGTTTAATTCTTGAAGTATTCGATATTTCGTAGATCATTGAATTAATTGACATTCTTTGGTCCGTTGCCATAAAGACCAACTAAAAGAAATTTTTCAATTATGTAATATCATAAGTTTATACACTTTTCATTCAGTAACCAGAGATCTTCCCTGGGTTTCAGGCGTGCATCGACGACAACCTGGACATGGTGGAGTTCCTGGTGACCAACGGTGCCGATGTGAACCGCGGGGACAACGAGGGCTGGACCCCGCTGCACGCGACAGCATCCTGCGGTTTCCTCAGCATCGCCAGGTGAGAAGAAATCTAGCTAACTCTATATGTGTACCTAACTAAATAATTATTTTTACAGGAACAGAATACCTTTGGTCTAGTATTTTTCCTTCAATATCGTTAACCTTAAGAAATTTATGCGGATCTGGTCAAAGTCGCCAGTAAACGCTCGATGCTGGCAGCGCAGAACCGATCGATGTGGAGAACCTTTGTCCATCAGTGGGCGTCTCCTGGCTGAATGATGATGACAAATAGTAGATATCTGTAATCTTCAGCATCACAACCCTTTCTAATGAGTCCACTGCCGGCCAATGAGTCTCTCTCATGTATTTCGGAAAGGTAGACCTATGGCTATTAACCACCAAAATATCTTCTGACAAACTAACGAATAATGTAAGCAACATAACTGACCGACTGCTAAGTGTGCCCTCGGAATCGAAGGTTTTTTTAAAAAAAGGTATAGGTATGATTAATTTGGCTTGAACCCTTGCGATAGCTCCGCAATTGAAATAGCATTTGTTTGCTTTAATCTGAAAAAGTCCTGATAGATATTTTTCACTTTACAGAAGTTGAAGTATAGATATGCAAAATCAAATGTGTCGCCACGGGAGAAATCGTGGCATACAACTTATTTCGATTACAGGCATTAACATGACACGGTCTGTCTGTTACAATTATAAATCTGGTCTAGTAAGGTCAAGCCAATTTAAAGTTTAGCCTTGTTGATAGGCTTTGTTAAATCCATTTGACGCTATGAAAGATATGATGTGCACCATTGTCATCGCCCAAGCGTCTCTCCCTCAGTGCATTTTTATTTATTTAGAGGTTTTACTCTAGTAAGGCACGTTAAGCAGCTCCCTGGATATATTTGTAGTTAGGCTTTGTCGGAATCCATTTTGTCTAAAATTATTTACTCCACCAAGCTTGATTTACTCCACCAAAATTATTCTCAAGACGAGAGACGCAAGGACCTGCGTCGGGCTTATTAAAAAGAGTTGTGATAATGAGGTGCTAGATCCCATGTTTAGGAATATTCTAACCATGTTGTCGAGTTATTGATTTTGATATTTTCCTCGTTTTTAATTTAGTGTGAAATGAAAATTAGCATGTTATTAATATAAAGTTCAGAATATACATATATAAAGTTAAGAATATATAAATATAAAGTTATATTCCGAACACCAGACGCTGTGTTTTTACTATGGGGACTTAAAGGGCGACGCACAACTTTGTATGAGAGCTGGTACCCGCTTCAATAGACATGTGTGATATATCGTTGAAAAGAGTTAATAGTAACTTTGATTCAGTTTACTAAGACCTATCCAACGGCGTATGCTACATGGCTATTAGAGGTGGATATCAAAATTATAGTCCGACATTTATGACTTTATAGCTCTGAACGGACTAACGATCGGATGTTGGCGCCACAGTAACTTTGATTCAGGTTACTAAGACCTATCCAACATGGCTATTGGAGGTGGATACCAAAATTAAAGTCTGACATTTAGGACCTTATAACTCTGAACGGACTAAAGATCGGAACTTGACGCTATAGTAACTTTGATTCAGGTTACTAAGACCTATCCAACGGCGCATCTTACATGGTTTTTGGAGGGGGTACCGAAGTTATGCGTCGTCCTTTAATAGGTAGTTTTTTTAACCAAATATTGTCTTTGACGATTAAAATTAAATGGTCATATTTATAATTACATATCAATTTATTTATAAAAATACAAACATAACCAAACCAGCCTTTTTACTAACTATGCAGGAGCTTCTAAATCTTCATTTAATTACATGTTAACTGCTGCTAACAAAAATCTATTCAAATAGACGTCATTAATCTACATCAAGTCTAGATTAGATAATAATAAAATAAATGGACATATTATACATGCGCGTGTAGTTGCGAACCGTATATGGTTTGATACTGTTGGCTTACTGTGTGCTATTAGACTTCGAAATATATAGAAATTCAATTCCAGATTTAGATTTATTGACATTTGAACCGTTCATTACGTAAATTGGACTAATATACAGTATATGAAGAGCAGCAGTGCGAGCACAGAACTTTATCGACTTGTGTGTTTACGAATGTTCGTATAGTATAGAGACGGTTTGTAAGAAATAATTGAAATCTATACATTGCCGCACGGTCAGCTTAAATAAATGTGTGCCTTGTTAAGTTGTTAATTTTGAATGTTTGTAAACATGTAGTACTCGTAAATAACTGTAAAATTAAAAATTACAGTGTTACTAAAACTTGCAACCGACTACATACTCTACGAACATTCGTAAACATACGAGTCGATAAAGTTCTGTGCTCGCACTGCAGTATCGACAAAATATACAATAAATGAAATAAGATGTGAACGAATTGTAACTCTCGGAAGTTAGTAATTATAAACTATTTTGAAAAGATATTGACACTGACGGCTATTTGAAATGAATCTGTGTTTTATTGATAGTGAGCAAGGTACAATGGACTTTTCGTGTAATTCCATTGGAACATTATGGAGGTTAATCTAAAAAGTTTAGTATTTGTAGCTAGCTTCCCTGTTGCTTATTCTGGGTTTTGGGCCCTAGCAGTCAAGGAACATAATATTTCTAAACTGCCTCCTGTCTGAGTGGATACTCCTTTGTTTTCAATGTAGTCTTCATAACACAAACCTATTGAAACCTACTTTGGGGCTACATACATACTAGTTGGTGTGATAAATCATTTGTTATTAAATAGATAAATAAAGGATTAAGTTATCTGTTGATGAACATTCTCAAACATGTTACTTACATCTCACAGGCCTTTGGCTTTCAAATATGTGATTTTGTATTTTGAAATTTGTTTTATTAAGTAATGCACTGTAAATATTACTTGAGTAAATAGAAATGGGTATTATGCATAGCTACATAGACAATTAAGATACTACAATAAAACCATCTTTGTGCTGCAGAAACGGGCTATTCGCGTAATCTACAAACTTAATTCCAGAGCCTCACTTAAAAATAAGTTTAAAGAAATAAATATTCTTACCTTTGCCTAACAATATATCTTTGAAAATCTTATGTTCGTAAAAAAGATTTTAAACATGTTCCATAGAAAATGTGACTTGCATAATGTTAATACTAGAAATAAGTACAAGCTAGCCGGCTATGATAGTAGACTTCATAAAGTCACTAACTCATTTATGGGTTATTGCATAAGTTTTTATAATAAGGTTCCCACAAATATTCAAGACTTACCACTTGATAAATTTAAAGAAACAATTAAACAAAAATTGTGTAGTAAAGGCTTTTATACAATATCTGAATATATGGACGATAAAAGTCCTTGATTGTAAATTGTTTTTCCAAAGTTCTCAATCTCCAACTCCATCTCGAACACCATCTCCATCTTCTTCTTATCCAACGCCATCTCCATCTCCTTCTTATCCATACAACAGCTAGAACGTCATGCTCCCCCAGGCGGCATGGCTAGCGGTAGCGTAGGGTGTGGGGTCACCCTCCTCCCTAAAATATGGTTTAGGAGGGTGATGGCCGGTGCTTGCGTTATACTCGTGAATGGGTGCTTGTTTTGCTGAAAACTTTATGACTATGTTACTTTTTTTAAATTTGACTCTGACCTCCACATCTGCATGTCCACGTCCGTGTTTGTGTCCCGTCTCTGTCCACGACTATCCTCATCTCCATCCACATTATCTGTAATCTCTCTCACCTCTATCGGTACATCTATCTACTTCTATCTTTACCTCTATATCTATGTCTACGTTTCTGTCTAGTACTTGTTTGCCTAATGTATAAATATAATAGTAGACTCCAGAAGATCACCAACTCGTTCATGGGTCAATGTGTACGCTTAAATATAATAAAATTCCAAAATATTTATGAGTAACCCTTCGATACATTTAAGGATAAGAGTTTTTATATAAGATATCTAGATGCAAGAAGATGGGATTGTTAATTGTTATTGTGTAATTTTTAAAAGATGATTGCTGTTGACTTTCTTGCCACTTCTTCTCAACAGATCGACTTTCCGAAGTGGTGGTAGATTCAGTTCAATTTGTAAATTGTTTGACTTATTTCAAATGTATTTAAATACTTACGAAATAAAAATTCTTTTGACTTTGACATTTTCACAACAGCACAATATCAATAAAAGGCTTTATAATTTAGTTTTCTTATATTTGCTTGTTGAATTATTGTATTAAATGTTTACTTTACGCCAGCAAGTTAGTTGTCACCTACATTATTATGTGTGTCGATTTGATAATGTTGTCGATGCCCTAGTTCTGTTGATGCATTGTATATTCCCTTTGTATGTGTCAAATATGAATCACAAGCCTGATATTAGAATAAACATGCTCTTTCCTATAATATTAATTTATTTGGAATCTTGTCATAAAATTTAACGCTTCAAATGATGATGTTGCTTTTTTTATTAAACGTCGATCATATGTTAAACCATAAATTTGATATTCGTAATCAGATTGTAGTTTAAAAATACAATCAGTTATTTTATTACAATGTTCTTTTAAAACCTCTAAAATCTTCTCAATGTAAAAAAAACTCTTGTGTCACAAAACACAAAGCTTTTTACGAAATTTTTAAGGTCTTTTGATATGGATGCATACCACCTCCGTCTTCATGTTCAATTCCCACCATGTGGCATTTTAAATAGATTTAAAAACATCCAGTGTGTATTAATATCATAGATTAGTAGCTTGTATATATACCTTTAAATGCTAAAACCAAATTAAGATTTCTGAATTAATCACACAAATTGTTTATAATCGCTAAATCTATGTTTAATTTGAGGACTAGTTTGCTACAGATATAACTAATTAATTTAGTTGAAACACAGGAGACTTATTTGTTTTTTGAATATTGCCACTAGTGGCTAAGTGTTCCCAGGATTAGTAGCTGCCTGTTCAGTAGTGAACCTTTCTTAACTGACTCGGGTCTGGGTGTATACTTGGATAAAAATAATAATAATTTCTATACACACAACAGTTTTGTGTGGCCTCCAAAATACAAACTTATATAAAGGGTCTTTTAATAAGGACGGGTCGATTTCAAAATGGGATAAAACTAAATTATTTTTTATTTGAAAGATTCAATTATACCATTTTGTTTGAATATGCCATCATTATACTGTCCGCCGCGTCTTCCAATGGTAGCACGAAGCTAGGAGTTCAAACTTTCAACAGACAGACAAAACAATGAACCGGCAGATTCATTTTAATCGAACGACATGGTCGTGGATTACTTTTCTTGTGGGGTTTTTGAAGGATATAATAATAAGCAAAAATCGACTGATATTCAGGGTATCGCGTCGACATAACGTGGCCATCACTCAGATTCAGTAGGATTAATGCAGCAGTGTCATTGAAAGTTGGACTTCTCGGATCCGTGCCACCATGCGAAGCTACTGCAGAAATTTGAATGATGTTATATTCAAAACAAAATGGCATGAACGGGTCGTTCAAATAAAATAATAATTTCGTTAATATCTCACACACAGCCTGTTTTATTGCATTTTGAAATCGACCCGTCCATATTGACATACCCTTTAAAAACTTACTTTGGGGCCAAATATGGGTTAGTCAGTAGAATATTTTATTTGGTTACTTGTATAATACTGTGTTTGTTTAACCAGATACCTGCTTGAGAGCGGTGCTGACGTTGCCGCTGTAAACTGCGATGGTGAGCTGGCGGTGGACATCGCAGAGAGCGATGCTATGGAGGAAATGCTGCAGAAGGTTATCGACGAAAAAGGTACGATAGGACAAGTCATATATTTCATAATAATACGGTGCAAAACAATACTCTTTAGTCATACTAAGAAAAATATATGAAATTTCATATAAGCTCAAAAAGATTTTCAACTGGAATATAATCCATAAGCTTAATAGAAATTTATAAATTTAATAAATAAGAACTGCAAATTAAAACCTTATTTGTAACAGCAATTTAATAGCGTGAATGACTTAAATATGTAATGGATTTTTTTGTATCATATTTTTACTTGCTAATGGGGGCCTATAGCAGGACCATTTCCCCTTCAATGTTAATTTCAACCTGTCATCTACGATAGTGATTTCAAATTCATGATTGAAATAAGGATTTGGGAGTAGTCATTTAATTCCTTAATGTGCACTAGCCAATATTCTTTTCTATCTTGCTACTTTGAACAATCCTATTTTAAACAATACTTTACAGGCATAGATTGTGAAAAGTCGCGTAACGCCGAAGTGAACAGTCTCTTGAGTGATGCTAAACATTGGGCTGCGAATGGCTACGTCGATGTTCGGGATCCCAAAACTGGAGGAACTCCGCTACACGTAGCTGCTGCTAAAGGATACGTTAACGTGAGTTCTCACATTATATAACAAAACCGAAAATGGGATGTCGTTACATTTAGTTTACATTTTAATTTCCCATTTTCAGTAACTTTAAAAGGGGGTAATATTTATCACCATAATCGGGCCTTCTTCAGATTTTAGTTTATGAAACATAATGGTGATTAAAATTAACATTTTACAATAATATATACAGGTGCTGAAATGTCTTCTGGATGAATGTGGACTAGAGCCGGATTGTGTCGACTATGAAGGCTGGACCCCGCTACACGCCGCCGCTTTGTGGGGACAGAAAGAAGCTGCTTCCACACTCATGAAGAACGGTGCAGACCCCAGACTCGGCAATTATGCTGTGAGTATCTTTACTGTTCATTACACCCTTATTACACGTTCATTACATAATTAAACCATTCATTAAAATTTGTATAAAAAAAAATCCTGTGGTAATAATTAAAAAAAAAACAAATTCTATGTATAGCCTGTTATAATTGGATTCGCAATGCCGTATCTAACTTGTATCAAATTCTGCCTAGCTATCTTTTACTTAGTATAGTAGTTTAAATTAAATTCATCAATAGCTACTACAAGTGCTGAATATTGCTAGTCCAGTAATGTTCTTTTATATTATGTAATTTCGGGACATTTCAATGCTATTCTTGCCTCATTATATCTTGATATTAAAATCGTTTTTTGCACAAAATCAGGGATAACAAGCAAATTTTTATAGGTAATCAGAAACATAAGTTATATCAATCATTGCAGTCCTTAAGATATGGGTGCTCAATTGAAGTATTGATTTCTCCAATGACCCAGAACACAGCTGTTCTTAAAATTGTATTATGAAGTTTTATTACAAATCTTAATATTCATGATTTCTGCTTCAGGGTCAAACCTGCATGGATCTCGTAGACCCTGTGATCTCCAGCTGGCTCTCCGAAGCTATTCGGCAAGTGAACAACAATAACAACAACAACAAAAAACGCAAACGACGCAGTCCACCGCGAACCGACCTCAAGAGAGTTGAACTGCAGATCACTGGACAGAACGACAATGTGGTCAATGGTGAGTGTACTTCGAAATAACCATAGCTTTTTGTATACGTCCGATTACTCGTTGCAGTAATAAATGTTAAAAAAGATAGCTTCTGTGTTATGTAAAAGTATATGTGTATGAAATTAATGTTGCATTTTATAATACTTGCCTGCATAAATAAGTATGCATGACCACGATGATAGATAAAGTATTACCTCATGTAAATACGGTAGTGATAGTCAATGATAAATAACATCATATTAAAGTAAATGACGTAAAATTTTCTTGTCAGAGAATTTTATTTTCTACATTTTATTTTGATATCACATAAATGTTTTACTGACGTACTTAGATAATAGCATTCAGTCTTAGGAAGAAGATTATCCATTTCTCATATTGAATTCACCCAATAGACTTGAGATACGTTATTGTTAACAGTTACTTATTTAGTAAGAACTATCTACATCTCCTGTGTTTCTGTGTGTGATAGTTTAATAAATCCTGTGGCGCAGGCCTTCAATAATATATATAAATATTTATAATATATAAATATTTCTTCCTTTGTCCAAATAACGATAAAGTATGATTACTCTTGACTTATGTGCTATTGATTAGAACTACAACCTTGCAGTATGAATGAATTATCGCCTCTTGAAATATGTTTTCTTATAATTTGAAGGTAGATAACAGAGATTGTGCATGAAAATTTCGTCACACATAGTAATTTTTCATTTGTTCTGTGTATTTGTTAAATAAAAGCGGATGTAGGTATGTAAACAAGTTTTAAAGTTATGTCCTTTTAAAAAACAAAATAATAAAGCCTAGTTTACTTTGATTTGAGAAAGGAAATCGATGTTTAATTTAATTTTTATTACTTTAGTTTATATTCACTAAAAAAAAACATTATTTCAAACATCTGGTACTTGTTACACACAAATTAAGGTATCATCCAATATCCGCTTTTACAACTAAACCTCTCATCTCATGACCATCCCCATTATCATAACAGACAAGCCGCCAGCGCCGGAGATAATTCCAAAGCCAGTGGAGAGCAAGCCTGAAGCACCCGAGCGTGCCGAAGTCACACCAGAAACTGAGGAACCACCGTCGTGGCGCCGCTCAGCCTCCTTCAGAAACCGACAGACCGAGCCGTCACGTAAGATCACCGAAATAGATTATTTACGGCCAGTCTCAATAAGTTATCAAAAAGTAAGAGTAAATATAGAAATTCCTTATTCTCAAAAGCTCAAGATAGTAACTCTAACTTTTTTTAAGTTACTGAGACCGATGGTTTTTCTAAAATGTATTTATTTATATGCGTTCAGTAGAATATCCATATTTAATGTTGTATGATCTCTTTTTGATTTCTTTAGACTGTGGTTATTTTATTTTACCAGGTTAGATTATATAGTGATAGCGGTAAGAAAGCGTTTTGTTAGACCCTATATTTATTTTAAAATGTACAGGGTTCATTTTAATTAGCGCATCACCTCTTGCAGGCTGTCTCTCCACATCAATCCCAACAATATTTGTACAAAGTTGTAGAAACTTTTTACAAATCTTGATATTTAAAACAAAATAAGAAAAACATACCTCTATTATTTATTACTCTATATATTGCTGCGTCACCCCGCACTCTGTTGCACCTGGCGTGACCCAAGGAGCGTGGTATCAGTGCAAATAGACCCAGTTTAGAGATAATATATAGTTTTTGTATGGGAAAACGTAAATTTTTAAAATAATTAATTTAAAGAAGTCACAGAACAAATGTGGTTGGGATTGATGTGGAGAGGCTGCCTGCAAGAGGTGATGCGTATGTAATTGAAATTAACCATGTATATGTGTTCACTAGAGTATCCAGTAGTGCCGTATGATCTCGTTTTGCTTTTAGATCCATGAAGTAACTCTATGCGTTTGGTTATTCCATTTATTTATCACCACAAATGCTTAAAACAGCTTATAGTTCCGTCACCAAAACTTAACTAAGTAGTCCTTTATTAATAAGTAAAATAATATAAAAAGACTTCACCTCGTCTCCAAAATGAAACCCTTAGTAATTTCGTGTAAGTATACAAAGTAAAACTAATAATAAAAGACTGATTCATAAGTAAAATTAGTTGTTATCCGCAGTCTCACCTAATTGTGGCATTGGGGATAACATATTGAATTGAACACATAATGGGCCCGATTCGACATTGAATTCTCTAATCGACAGTGTTTCTTAATGCCGTGACAGAAAGAGAAAAAAATAATTTTTGTATGAGGCTGTCACGTTTCACGTCGTAAAATTTGACACTGGCAATGAGGGCAAACTGCGGCGCGGGCAGCTATTTCCGCGGCACGATAGAAAGTATTGAGTTTGTATGAAAACTGCAAGAAATGGCTTCACTGCCCGGTGGCGTCGAGAACGGCGCGTCGCTGCCCGCGCCGCTGCCGCTGCCGTCCAGTTTGCAGCCTTAAAAATAAGAAAATGCAATGTCGAATACGGCAATTGAATACCTTTAGATTGTACACTGACAAGTTATCTTACATTATTTAGTAGCCACAGTTTTCAGTCCTTATGATAAGTAAACATAAGACAACTGTTAATATATTTCATGATTTTATTATTTAAAATCAGTTAGCTTTAGATTCTGACCTTCTTTTCGGTTCCTGACCATTTTTTTTATTTTGTTATTCCAGGGGACAACAAATCTGCTAACAACAATACCACCGATAACGACACCATACTCAGACGAACCCATAGCTTCGAAAATGACAAGACGTGAGTTGTGGACCGATTTTACAATGTTTCCGGTGCATTTTGTTTGTTTTTTTTTGTCAAATTTTTGTCATTTTTATATGTTTTTTAATTCATTTTCTAAATACACAGTTATTCTCTATAATTAACCATCTTTAAACCTAATCAATAATATGACTAAAAGAAATCATTCTACTCTCTCATGAAGCTTGACTATGGTGATTATACTTTTTCTTGTTAACATTTGTGAGATAATTTTCATTCTACATCATCGTAACTCTGTTTGTGTAAACTTTTATTTCAGAGCTAACTTGAAAACACTTGTATTGAAAACTTTGGAAAGAATTGAAAAACTCAAAGATTGCCACAATAGGCGATGCGACGAGTTAGTCTATTTCAATTATGAGATTCATTTTATTTTTTGTAGGTAGTTATTTGTAGTGATGTAATTATAGTATCTTCTGTTAATAATATAGTTACATGTTTTATGTTAAGTATCATTCATTGACCAAGGCTATAATCATGCTTAATATATTTTATTTATACCTTAAAATCCTCATTCTAGAGATTGAGGCTATTGTATTTGAGCAATATTCACTCACACGCAAATTTAGCTGATTAAAATAAAAAATAAAATGACAATTTTCATAACATTCAACCATTCTACATAACACCTTTTAAATTGAAATTAACTTGTATTTTTGGAATAATAATTTTGGGTAAAAATTTAAATTCTTTTTTTTTGTTTGCGCAAATTCATAGTTCATCCACATTTCACATGCACTTAAATTCTCAATTGTACTTTTCAATTTATGTAGCCTCAATTGTATTCTAATGAATTCATTTCGTGATAACGCTGGTCGTAAATGTGATTTTCACAATATTTTGCTTGAATTTCAAACAAACTTCTTAATTGTGTAATATAGCTCTCCGCAGTAAAACACGATCTATCAAGTCTTTAGTAGCCCTCAAACATAATATTTGATTGTCCTAAGCTTGACACTTCAATTTCAAAATTTGGCTGCTCTTATTAGTCTCCTTTGTACATACATATTAATGCTGTTTCCGTCTAATTACAAAAGTATTTTTCATTTATCACCATAACCCATTGGCAAAAAATTATCTCCAAGCAAAATTTTGTGGTTTTATAGGTTGATGTTCCTTCAGTTTTGTAGCCGTTATGCACAATCGTAACAAAACTTGCTTCTCTGTGTCTCCTTCATGGTATCTCTGGCTTGTATAGTTTCATATTTAGTTTCATATAATTCCATCCCAACACAAGTTCAATTTTACACAAAACAAATTTTATGTTTCGCTAAATATGCGTGTCTAGTGTGAACAAATTCAAAAACAACAATTACTTCAAAAGCAGCATGATTACAGTCTTAGAAACAATCTGTACATAGTGTATTTGCATGCGAATGTTCCGTTGCGCAGTTTCTACCAACGTTATCGGGACGTGACGGCTCGCATCAAGGCCACGTCTTGCCCGTCGATACCGCCGCCGGCCATCGAGTTGCGGACTAAGGACACTAACAAACAAATATCAGAAACTAACGAGGACCTCAACAACAGGTGCTGTTTTATTTGGCGACTTGATCGGTGTAATTTTTCTAGTTAAAGGAATATCTAGTGTTTAATGTAAAATCATCTACGCATATTTATTGTGATTTGAAATTGTGGAATGTTGTTTGTTAGAAATTTCAACCGCATTAGGTGAACTGTGACTTTATTTTAAAGAGTCCATTTACCACTAAACTTGCTGCCTTGTAAATTCTATAATTAAGAAATTTTTTATATGGATAAAAATATACTATGTGTACATTTTCATATATCTCTTTCTTAATTGTGTAGTGAGTTCTAGCAAGAAGCAAAAAATGCTCAAATGCTAGTAGGCTTTCAACCAAGAATTTGATAACAATGAAGGTAATTTAGAATTTAAATGCCATTATTTGTAGCCATGGCAAATAAGTTATTGTAATCCAAGTAGGATTCATATATTTTTACCGATCAGCTATTAGAATCGTTAGTTCTATTAGATTTACTCAACACATTTAACAAAAAGGTATTAATCAAAATAACTTCACAATATAACTCTACTTTTCTCGTATTTTCATACTTCCATTAATCAAGTCTTTGATAAGAATATTTTCTGATACAGTTTTGACGATGTTACATATGAAAGATCAGTGAAGTTTTAATAAAACTAATAATAATCATCAGGTCGAGTCCTACAACACCGGAGAAAAAAGAAAAAGATGGCAATGCATGGTCGTCTCCGACCACCACCAGTCAATCCAGCAGTGCTACAAACTCCAACAGTACACCAGTCAGAAGGTTAGCATGGTTAGACAAGACGAGTAAAGTATTCATCATCAGAACCCTTTTGTAATATGCCCACTGTAAGTCCATGACTCTCTCCCCTGGGTGTCGAGGAGGAGTATAGTGTTAAATAGAATTAACCCTTGGTGAGATGCCCTTACAAGATGCTAACCAAAACAATTGAACATCTTGGAATATGATTGTAAATTACTAAATGAGAATATAAAATTTTATAAAGCAAACATTTTCTTTTAAATTTTCATATTATAACCTTAAAAAAAGGTTTCGTAAGGGTAAGGGTTCAGAAAATAACTGTTATTTTTAATAATATGTAACTGTTTTTAGTAGAGGGTGGATGATAATAGTAATTCATAATTTAGGAGCGTGTGTGGTAAATTGTAGCTAGTATATGCAAAGACTTTATACGTATGTATAGACCTCGGCGATGTATGTAGGTTGTAATATTTTTGGTTTTATTACTAAACTAACTGAGAACTGAATCATAAATTGAAAATATGATTGATACATATGATTTTGTTTTACTGAATGTGCTTTGACTATTCATTCAGGAAATAGGATTTTAGGACATAGTGATTGACTTAGTATTAGATGGTTTACACTTTACAATACATAATATCACATAAAGTTCACTTTAAACAAATATATTACTGCCTATTGCCACTTCTTTCAAAAACCTTTAATATATTGTAATAATTTTCTAGGAATATTTAATTTTCACCGCTTTTCTTGAATCCTATGACGTTTTAGTTGTATTATAATTTTAAGAATACCAGGCTTTTTGGATAATTAAATATCTGGTTAAAAAAGGTTTCTGTAAATTCCGGTTGTCTGAGCATCGATTGACTTTACGACGGTTACACCAGATTCTTCGTATACTCTTAACGACTTTATTCCCCAATAAAAAATACTATGATATCGACATAATGTTAAAAACGACGATCAAATTACTTAATAACAGTACTAAAATTTGTGTATTATGATGTTGAATGAACTCAAAAACAAGGTTACATAGTGTAATTGTGGCTTTGTCAGTTTGGAGACGATGGAGTCGAACAGTGTCAGTAGCAACTCGACGTCAACAACCACCACGCCTACGAAACTATCGCCGGGCAACATATTCAAGAATTTCTTCAAGTATTTTTGATTGACGTTTGTTCGTTGGACGAAAATTGCTTGCGAGAATTTGCTTTCTAAGAAATCATATATTGAATTACATTTATCAATTTAATAAAATTACTTAAAAATCTCGGTTAAAGAAATATACCTAATAAAGTAAATTTATTCAAGCCTTTGTGATAATTAATTTAATATCTGTCTAATTCTCGCAATCAAATTTAGTCCTGTGTGTTATTTTTTTGTTTAGCTCTAGGCTGAGCGAGCTTGTTTTTTAGCTGTTTCCTACTTTTTCAGTTACGCTATTGTATGCAGCATGTTAGCCTATTAGTGCTAATAAATGAAAATCGATTTATTATTCAGAATATGAAACATAACTAAGTTATGCTTTATGGCTACTTCCGTAATATACATTTTAGAATTTTGGTAAAAATCAAGAAGCATAAAGATTTAACTTAGCCACTGTTTTATCAACTAAGCAATGAATACCTACTTAGATGCACGTTTTGTTTTATGTGAATAAACAATACAGAAATGAGAACCAAATTAACATACTAGCGCAATAAGCATTTTTATAGGCTTTCTGTGTTATTTTTAATTTGTGTTAAAGCTCTTCACTTACTATATATGGTAATCAGATTTTTTTATATAGGTCTTTCGTGCCACCTGTTCGGGATGAAGAGAGTGAAACGCAGAGGAAAGCACACGCTAAACGCGTTCGTGAAACGCGAAGGTCCACGCAAGGAGTCACCTTGGATGAGATCAAGTCCGCCGAGCAGTTGGTAAAGAAAAAATCTGGTAATGGAACTACGGAGAACTCATCACCAACTAGTCTTAAGAAACAGGACGAGCCAAAAACAACAACAACTACTGAAAACAGTCAGGTATGCAATTTGTAATACTAGAGAAGACTTCCAATCAATCTTCATAGAATTATTCTTTAAATAAGATAATAGTCTTTTTAGTATTACATAAACATTTTTCTTAATATGCTTACAGTAAATAACAATTGATATTCATTTTAAAAGCGGGGCATGGTTGAGTAAAATTCTATAAAGCTTTGATAAAAAATAATTTAGTAACTCAATTAATGGGTAAATGGTTAGTAGTGTTAAACATAACAAATGCCTAATTGCCATTTACATCTGTCGAAACTACTGCAAAACAGTGTTTATGTACCAATTGTGTGGATTACATACCATTCTGTATATACGTTGAGCTATGATATTGAGGTTTTGAGTTTTAATACATCAGAATGATATTAAGAATTAATTTTTTTTAGCGAGTACATTGTCCTTATAGAGTGGTCTTTGCATTGTGTGAATTGAACAATAAAGTGATTTATTTCTTAAGCATAATAATGGCTAAACAGACATAGTTAAAATATTCAGCATTTTATTAGAAAATGTTGTAGTGTTATTAGGTCTGGAGAAAAAAGCCTGCCTCATATTAATAGGCCAATGGTAACAAAGCCGACGATTAGCAGATGAGATAAGCAATATTGGTTTTTAAATATTACACGATAAGTGTATGCAGATGATTGGAATTTTGCTGAAGTGTCTGGACTCACTTTCACGAAACGATTAATGTACATCTTCATCCTATTCTATGCCATGCACGATGTACTTCCTTATGACGGACGACATTTTGTATCTTTTAGCGGTAGTGATTAGTTGAATCCAATATCTACTCAATACAAATTTAATGAATTTGACCACTCTATATGGTATTTCCTCGCTTTTTATGATACCTACTTATATGATTACGTCACACTGATGTATACTTTATATTTGTTGATTTTTTTACCATGTATGTGAAAATAATGCAACCATACATCGTAGTTTCCATTCGAAAATAGTTCTGTGTTCATAACTATTCATGAAAAATACTACATACTTACATTTTTTTTAATCCAAGGTTATCGTAATATATATCATATAATGTAATACTATTGTGGCGACACTATATAAATAGAATAACGAACTAAAATCGATACAATAAAAACAAATATCGAAATCTAAAGCAAGAATGTTTACAACATACGCTGATTGGTAATATTTTTTTTATAATTCTTGTAACTCAAAATTCCTATTCACTTTGATTGCTTCATGGCGTCAAATCATTGCCCATAGAAGCGCGTGGGTAACCCAGATGTGGCGGTAAACGTGGCCTTAGCATCGGTGGCCACAACGGCGACAGCTACTATCGCCCCCAACACTGAGCGGCGGCCATCTTGGCGACTGAGGCTCGACCCTACTAATAAGGTTCGGTTCTGTACCTCAGAGATCTATGGGATGGGTGTAGCCAGGAGATAAAGAGATAGATCATAAGATATCACGAGTTGTTAGGGTTGTTAGATAACTCTAGTAGATACAGGCGATTAAATTACATACAACAAAATAATCTCTCCAAAGTTTTAAACTCAGCTACAAACTAAGAGTAAATAAATCGACATTGATTGACATAACGTTAATTGCTCATAATGTATTTTAATCAGTATTCAAGTTGATAATTCTTTCCTAATTCATAATATTGAAATTGTGCTAAAATACCTCAAGTTTGTTTTACAAGTACCTACAAGATTACGTAGAAGATTGTATAAGGATTTTTAGTATTTTGTATAAATACAATTTATTCTATTTGAACGTGATGGGTCTTTAAATTCAAATGAATTTATTAAAGTCGTGAAATATTAGGTAAAGATTAAAAAAGGATAAAAAACTAAGAGTTTTGTCACTGGCTACACCCATGTATGTGAAAAGTCGTTGTTTTACGTGCACCTGTCTTTGTCTTATCTGCACACAGCACCGTGGGATTAGAATTAAATAAGTTGCTTTGAAGTGATAAGTCTATCTCTTTCTTGGCTTAAATTGAACGAGCACTTTCCAAATTTTTTTAGGTATTCGGCACAAAATAAATTTATAGTGAAACTAAAACATACCGATGTATACGTTTCATGTAGTTGTCATGTGAGTCTTCGTGTGCATTTGTTTTGTTGTTTGTGTTTTTGCGCTATCTTTCCACTGTAACTTAGAACCTTTGTTTTACTGTTATTTTACTTACGCATTTTCCGGAATTAAATAATTTAAAATATTAGTAAAGTAAGACTCAAGTTCGAGTCTCGACTGTGTTGGTATTTTCACAAGTTTTCAGAAGTAGCTGTAACTTCTAAGAGATTATTTATTTTTGATAGTTTTCCCTTGATATCTTTATTAAATTTTTAATTTATATATATTTATACAGGGTTACTGGTTAAGTCGACATAGATCCGTTAAGGGCGTGTAGTACCCGTCTTTTCTAATGTATTTCACTATGAAACTGTTAGGTTTGGGGTAGGGTGTTTCATCATAAAATAATTTAGAAAAGCCGGATACTACACGCCCTTAACGGATCTAGGTCGACTTACCCAGTAACCCTGTATATAAGTGTAAAGGTGATTTTGAAACTTACAGTAATGTGATGTATTTTTGCTTTGGCTCAGATATAACTAACACAGCATGCTGTATGCATGTGCCATTCCGTAGTCGCTAGATTACAAAGTGATTTAACCGTACATTATTATTTGTTTTTTAATTACGTACTTGAAAAGGAGAGATGTGAATACATACTTTTGTTTAATAAATTGGGTACTACCATGGAAATGGTTAATCCTAAGTCTAATAACATGTTATTTTAGCGATTAGATTGTTTTCATCTCTTCTTTAATACCATACTTTCCGACATACGTTTAAACGTGTACAATGTGTGCAGTTCGAATTGGAAGACGCGGGTCGGGCGTCCCCGGCGCCGACGGTTCCCGCGCCGGCCGTCCCGGTTTCCGGGTCGGCTGAGGCGACGGTCACAATACCATTACGACGTCCCCCGGCAGCGCCGGCGCCGGTGCCTACAGCATATAAAGAAAGGCAAGGTAAGCACGTGAAAGTGTTTCTGATTTAGATAATATGTTTCGTTACGTTGAGCTTTACCAAAAGCAACCGAATATTTAATATTGAATTTCCCTTCAAAAACAAAGTGAAAAGGTCATAACTGTTAGGAGATTACGGCCCTAATCCTGATAAATATGATGAGTAATCGCTCTTTTCACCTTAATCGCACCTGATTGTGAATCACCAGGTGGTCGAAGATGAGCTTAGGAATTAATTAAAAAACATTGTTGGAACATATCACCGACGGAGCTGCCATATTTGGCGGCGGGCTTAATATGAAGGTTGGTCGCTAGCTAGGCGGACTCGGAACATGTTCTATCATCAAGAGTTGTTTTGACACGCTTATTCAAGGGTATTAGGGCTATTCTAACCCTCCACTCTAACATCGATTTTAAATGAGCAAAACCTAAGATATTTTGTTATTGAGATCGCTCTCAAGCCCGTATTACGAAATCTTTCTTAAATTCAGTAAATTAAATTTTATCTGTCTAAACTCTACTTAAGTAGAGTGCAAGTCTGAGTAATCTTTCATAATCAAACCTTAGAGTGAAAAGCGTATTATTAAGACGTGATTAAACCTGTTACTTTATATCCAACAGTCGAAGAGGAAAAAGATCGCGAAGGCAGTACAGAGAGCAAATCGTCGAGCTCGCCCGCCAGCACGCAAGCAGCTTTGAACGTGATTCAACGACGCCGGAGACCGAAGCGAAGGTCTACGGGTGTCGGTCACGTCGATATGGATGTGAGTTCTTAATTCATCATCATTACTCTTTGTAACGGGCCCATTGTAGGGCCCTTTGGTGACCAGGAGGTTTTGGGCCATAAACCAAAAAGAACTTGAACGTTTCTAAGGAGGCACAAAATTAATCACTTAATTATATAAAAAATAAAGTCGGATCAAATTGAAGTTTTAGTTGATATGAACAAAAATAACGAAAGTAAAAAAACATAGCTGACATTTTTCTTTTTAAAATCTTATGCATGCGCTAAAAGCTGTTATAAAAACATGAATGTTTATTTCTGCTAAGTGAACATAATTACGTCCATTTTTGACAACAGTGATATCATTCTACAGTCCTCGATCATTTTGGAATCATTTACGACATTCCTTTGTGACTCTTTATAGTTGGGAAAACCTCGTGAATCACTTTGTCTTTTAGTTGCGGAGACCTACTCAAAATGTTTTATGGCTACCGAATAAGTCATTTTAATGTATAAAATAGCCGGACTTATGTAAATAATGAGCTGTTTTGTTTTAGGATATCGTGAACGATCGCGGCGGGGGCGGCGAAGGCGATGTTGAAATTGAGAACAATCAGGTAATTTTAGATCTTAATAGCATAACTGCAGTGCGATCACAGAACTTTATCGAATCGTTCGTTTGCTAACGAATGTTCGTATAGTATGGAGACGGTTTTTAAGAAAAAATTGAAATCTATCCATTGCCGCACGGCCAGCTTAGATAAATGTATGCCTTGTTAATTTTGAATGTACTCATAAATATTTGTAAAATAAAAGATTACAATGTTACTCAAAACTTGCAACCGACTCCATACTATACGAGCATTCGTAAACATTCGTTAATATACGATTCGATAAAGTTCTGTGATCGCACTGCTGTAGAGTGTCTTTAAAGCGCTTCGAATGGATGGGAAATATCTACTTCGCGTTGTAAATATAGTAAATATTGATTCTGTACTAATTCGTTTTTAAAATATAGCATACCTATAATCTTCCACTATCCTACTGGATCTTTCAGACTTCGTATGTCGTTATGTCCTAGCAAACAATTACTGCAGCTTTTTTATACTAGTATAGAGTTAAAAGTTTTAAAAAGTTAAAGTTACAAGTTTAAAGTAAAAGCCTAAGTTCAGTTTGTCGCTATTGATCCTGGGGCGTGATTTACGTTTACAAAGCTGAATCTTTCGACCAAATTACATTTCGTTTTAGTGGCGCGATCTTAACTCTTAAATATCAGTCTGAATTAGATCTTATTTACTTTTACATATAGAACAGTCTAGAATCCAGTACTTTGCTAAAATACAGTCAGGTCTTTCGAAATATTCAAAAAGAGGACGTATCTGTCTTTCCTAGTAAAACGTGATATTAAACGCTCATGTATATCGTTATGCGAACTGTCATAACCGCCTCTCACTTGTCATACGGTGTAACAATATTTTCAACGTTATGTGTCCCGCGCCTTTGTTATGTAGCTAATTAAATATAGTACCGAGATGTGTTCCAAACTTGAAACCTGAATCACTAATGAGGGAATGACTAATGCTCACAGAGTGACTGTTCGACATATGCGCATCCCGGTAATATGTTAAATTTTTCTCACCGCAGCAGTCTTGTATTACAGAAACTTTTGTTTGTTTTTTTTTTTTTGGTTTCCTTTAGCTTTTTCTTTAGCAGAGTACCGCGCTCAGACAGATGAACGCGGCCACGAACTTTGTTATATAATTCTTAGCTTTTTTAGTTTTATGATGACCATGACCTTTAGGCAGAGCCCAGCAAGCTTGGTGTCTTGATAGAATTACTCAAAATTCACGGTAAAATTAAAAAAGATTTTTCTTCTAACTCAGCTTTAATTTCATCACAATCACACTAAAAACTCAGTACATAGCGAGTCTTTAATGCTCTAGAGCAATAAAAATGTATGAAATTTCATTATTGCACAGTTCTTTTTAATCACACAAAAAAGTGCCAATCTCAATGGATTAGCTCTATTCAGCCAGCCGATATCAATTTTTTTTTTACGCACCTATTATTTGTTTCTATCCTACTTGTTCCAAATTTAAAAAATGATTGCTGCTAACTCTGATTTCAAAATGAAAGAAATTTAAAAAAGTGTTTTGCGGAAACTTTGTTAATTAAACTTCTATTTTAACTATTTGATATGATTTTCTTTTATCTACTATTCCTAAAGGGGTAATAGTTGAAAGAAAAGAAGATCATGGACCTCGCCTAAATCAGGCACTCGGTGCAATCATAAATTACTTTGTGCTCGATGCAATAATCTACTATTAAGGTCATAAATACATACAATACAAATGAAAAAATTGTGGCATTGATCCTTTGTTTATTAGCCGTAGGTAGATTAGTAGTAGGCAGAGTAGATAGTACGTAGATCTATTGAACAGTTTCCATAATTTACTTTTGCAGAAATAGTTCCAACAATGACGGAAAGATTTAAAAAAGTCCGCGTTGAAAGAAAACATCAGTACAGTTTTATAGTTCAAATTGTTGATTTAATGTTTAATTCAAGATTTTATGCACGCAATAAAAGAAGAGCAGCTGCTAAAATATTCGTTTATGGACTTGTACTGCGAATTTATTTAAATTCGGATTCAGAATAGAATATAAAAATTGGAACTCAAAATTAATTCTCAACACTCGATGTTCCCAAATGTAAATAAAAAAAATAAGAACTTAAAAAATAGCTGGATTTTGTTTGTCTTAGCGCAGGTCGTTCGGTATAAAAAATACGTTCTGTCCTGTTTGACTATCAAGTTTCACAGACGGGTCATAACTTGACTAACTCTTTAAAGTAATTGAGTAACAAGCAGCAATAGAAGGAAAGCATTCTAGCAAACCCAACATCGATCATTATTCCGGCTTCCACAACGCTGAGAGTTCCTGAGAGATGATTTCCTACGAGAGGACAATTTCTAGACGACCTTTTAAAGAATTAATATGACCAGTCCGGCTTAGGTATTTACTAGGCTATACTTTATATAGTGAGATATAAAAGAAGTCATGTTTGTCTAGATAGTTGAATGATATTAACCAAGTAGCTTTTTTAAACAATGACGTAATTTCGAAAGTCTTCGTAACATTGAAAAATGTGGGGAAGGTACCTATAATATTTATTTCACACCGTAGCTTTAGCATTCGATGAACTTAAAATTATTATTTTGGCTGGAAGTGCATTCGTCCAATGGTAAACCTCAACTGTATGATTAATTGGCAGATAACACACACCCATAAAACTATTACCTCGGAAATACACCCATAAAACTATAACCTCTGCGAAGAAAACTGCAATACAGTGCCAAACCCGTTGAGACATTGGACAGGTGTATCTGGACGATTACGCACGAACTGTTAATTATCTGTTTTATTAAGATGTTTAATTAATTGCAGCTATTGGCTTTGTACAGTCAAGTGCATCTTGGAGTTTGTTGTCCTATATACTAGCTGCGTTTAGTACAGAAGGTCGATCGTTGTTTTAATTATCATCCAGCTCTCTTTTATGCAGGATATTGTGACTGTCAGACTGTGTGACAAAACTGGAATATAACATATACTACATAAATTATGAACCACTATATAAATAAATAGATCGTAAAATCTGTTAAAATGTTGTGAGTTAATGATTAAAAACACATTTTTAACAGTATCATCGCCAACCTTTTCACTTCTCCATTGAGTGACGAGGAGATTTTACCCATAAACCCATCAAGCTCCTGGTTGGTGGTGATTTAAAGTTTTAATCCTTGACTGCCATTAAAAGTATAAAATTATAAGCTGTTATTCGCAAGGGTAGAACAGACTTCCTAAGCCAGGGTAGAATAAACAAAACTTATACAAAACGACCGCATTCAGCAATTTGGCAACTCTATTAGCTCCATGTACCCACGACGGCCGTCATATGCTCTAATTGCCCAACATTAATAGTCATGTATTCCTTTGAATAACGGTTTGTCTTTAGTTTTATTTGATATGCTTGCGTCCGAGGAATATTAATTATAATATTAATATTTTGATGCTAATAAAACATGCAGTGAATACACGAGTGCGAATTTATTTATGCATAGTTTGTATTTAGTCGAGCAAGTGGTTTTAATGGTCAATTTTATAGTTGTGGTGTTCTCACGACCTGTTTAAGAAGAAAAATGAAGAGCTTCATATAAACACAATATAGTACTCGAACAATTTCCCTGTAACATGTGTTTTCCTTGTGTAAAGAAAGGTCCTACATTCGTGAATAAAAAGAAATGAACCTAATACAAAAGCCGAGTGATAAGCAAGTAGGTAACTGACCATAGCCTTGGAGGAAAACCGTGCCCGAAAAATTAAGCACCCAATAACTTGTGCTTAATTTGCTTTTAAATAATTTAAATAAATAGCATTGTATAATTTTAAATAAGAACTAGTCAACGCGCGATTGTACGAGTCCATAAATTTCTTAAATTAGCATAGCATTGACAAAGATTTTCAACGTTATGTTTCTTTTCACAAGAAGTATTGTATTTCGTGGGTGAAGTAATAATTCAAATTAACTTCCTTACTAAAACGAGGTGTATCAAGGATCCCCCCTTTTCACTACGGCTTTTTCTCGTAATTGGAGTGTTTAGAACATATAAAGAATTATTAAATTAATCAGTCGGTATTTACGTTTAAGTAGACCGATTAACCATTTAAATATTACGTTAGTGTGTTAGAAAACCATTGAAGCTGAAAATAGTTCCACCTTTATAAAATATCACCTTTCATAGTTGAAACATTAATTTGATCTGCGCATGGGCACGACGAAGTGTCAGATGTCGTATCTT
The DNA here is from genome assembly GCA_944452665.1 of Stenoptilia bipunctidactyla. Classification (NCBI taxonomy): domain Eukaryota; kingdom Metazoa; phylum Arthropoda; class Insecta; order Lepidoptera; family Pterophoridae; genus Stenoptilia; species Stenoptilia bipunctidactyla. The sequence goes on from OX101721.1 coordinate 38,531,981, forward strand.
GTGGCAATGTTGCTCAAAGCTATAATTAACCGGTTTATTACTATGCCAATATGTACTTGTTGAAAACAATACCACAAAAATTGCGCATTTCTCGCTTTAAGCGGTAATTTTCAAGCTATTTTGCGACAGATTGTATCTTCATCACTATCATCATGAGCAGCAGCCTGTAGACGTCCACTGCTGGAAATAGGCCTCCCCCAACATATCTTAAAAAAATTAAAATACTAATTAATATTTACGGATGTAGACGTTATTGCGATAAATATTCTATTTTCTCCTGTTTACAGCCTTTTAAAGAGTAAGTAGCGTTTTAATTGCACCTAAAAGTAAAATCTGATAATGTGCTTTTATCGAGATTCTGAATCATTCCATTTCTTGAAATGAAGATAATACTGTCAATAAAATCCACGGAGGATTGCGTATTCGTTTTATGAGTTTGACTTGACTATAAAATTTCATCGTTCAATAAATTACAAACCGTAATTTTAATCAATTAAAAATTGTACTAAAGATAGCTAAGTTACGAAAAAAATACGAAACACCCAGTGTATTTATAAAACTGGTTTCATTTTAACACCTCGTAGACACTCACTCATATTGAAATTTTATTAGTGCGGCTAATATTATATGGAGTATTATTTTGCCGCTTTGCCTGACTCAAATTTAGATTATGTGTCGTAAATTGACGTACAAAATTATTTTGCTGTTATGTCTTAATTTAGAATGTTTGGTTATCCGTTGTTGTTTTACGTAATTTTTACGTAGGTACTCGGTTTAACTATGGATGTGCTGCGACTGCGCGAGAAACTGAATAAGGAAATTAAAATAGAAACTCAATTCCTTGATCTACTTCAGACCCTACAGTAATACTACTAATAGCATATCATAGCAGTAACCTTGCTTGCAATTTAGATTAAGTTCGATTCGATCGTCCTACAAAGAAAAGCAGCCCTCTCGATCTAGCTACCGTTCAAGAAAAGTGAAACCAATTGAAATTTACATAGTCCGATTATGAGATCCTAAGTGTACCCTTATTACTTGATAGTAGAACCCACCCTTAATTAAAAGACGCATTATATCACCGCAGCAGTGGTAAGAATTTTGGCTATTCTTATACAAGAGGCTGCTTTTGTCTCAAATATTGTGATTCTTCAATTATGACAATTATCTCGTCATCACTGACTTATTATGTGTGATTGAAGTCAAAGGCTTAGTCATTAATAAGTATAAATATTGAAGAGTAGCTATGAGGACGAAAAAGGATAGTCTCCGCTTATGACAAGCATAATTATTGGCAATTTATAATTATGGTTATTTTGATTTCAAGAGTTCAGTTACCTTAAGTATCTAGGTTTTCTTAAATTTTTACGAAACGACTGCGATACTCAGTCCGCGTCACGCGCTCCGGTGAATGACACACATAAGACTTATTTTTACGTCAAAGCAAGGCCGCAATGTATTCGAAGACAACACAAAGGGATTAATAACTGTCTGGCTTCAGAGTTTATTCATTGGCTTAATTTTCAATAAATATTTTAATTAACGTAAGTGGGACCGCGGGGAAATTTTCAACCGACTTCAAAAAAAGGAGGAGGTTCTCAATTCGTCTGTATGTTTTTTTATGTTTGTTACCTCATAACTTTTGATTGGGTGAACAGATTTTGATGATTCTTCATTTTCATATAATAGAGAATACTTCACAGTTGGTGGTCCCATATAAATTTCATCGAAATCTATTGAGCACATCATGATTTTTTGTAATTTGTATGAATTCGGAGATGGTTTACCTTGACGACCTTATACTTCAGCCAAAGTTTTAAACTGAAGTCGGTTTTTTAATGCTCTGCATTCGTTGATTATAGATAAACGTCGATATCGAGTCAGTTATTCGATGATGGAGTCTATGGAGAAAGAGAAATCTGTCTTTTTTTTACATTAACTAGCTAAAGACAACAGCTCTGTTCTCAGAGCTGTTAACGAACCTCACTCGCTGTCATGGTACTGAAATGTGACATTGGAATTTATTTCAAATAGATTATTGAGGGCTTCGAGCAGTTTTGACAACCATTCCATGGAAGCGGTCCAACGTTCGTAGATTAGTTTTCGAAATATTATTACATGTTGGAAATTACATGTTGCCGTTCTCCATGACTCGCAACGACCTCCGAGATCTATATTTATCAATGAATCAATGGGAGCGTTTTAGTATAAACTGATGTTGAAATGCGTTCAAAATTTTAATACCGCAGTCAGCACCTTCGATTTAATAATATAATATACAACTTCCTTTGACTTTTTAATAGTTTATATTTCGTTACAACTTACTATCTTGGCGACTAATTGGCTTGAATCCAGACATTATACGTCTTTATAAAGTCTGCATAAATTAAATCGAACTGCATTGTACTCGTAAATGTTCGAGTCATTGTGAAATGCAAAAGTTATTGTATATTTAGTTCATATTATGTTTCTTTTGTGGTTTCTTAACATAAGTTATTCTTAGCAATACGCAAATATTTTATACGGGTTCATTGCTATTAAAAAATTTATAAACAGTCTAAAAAATTGTTGTGTTCCATTTTATGTAACGAAAGCGTGCGAAGAACTGTTATTAGTTAAGGAAAGGCTTATTTAGTACACTATGTAAGTTAATGAGAACCCGAATATGAAGGCTATTGGTTCAGAAACTTAAGTGTATTTCTTTACAAATTCTCACGCATAAAATGCGGGTAAAACGTCTTTTATTGGACATTTTAATTTTATCTGATGATTTCTAGCTGGCTCCCTAGTGTCTCGGATACTCCGTTTCCAGCAAGGTATTCGGCTTGTGTGGGATATTATCATGACTCTACAAGTGAACCTCGCGTCCTCGCGGTATTATTTATTAGCAAAGGGTTTAGGATTTGGAATTTTCCCGGGTTCTCTGTTAAGTTCATTTTGCCATTGTATTACTTACATAATATGCGAACAACTCGGTATTTCAATACGTTTATTTTTGGAGTGACTATTTTTCGTAGAATATGAACCATAGCTACAAAATTGTGTTAGCGTTGGAAAGCATATATATTTACAGCTTTTCGACGATAGTCGCTCGTACATTTTGCTGCACACATGGCCGCATGGCGTCATAGCATCCGTCAGTATAACATGATTTCAGAATTGCGTATTGAATATTTTAACGGCCTCAATTTTAATATTACACACGCCATTTTAACGATGAATTGTCAAAAAATCGTAGCAATACGGATTTAAAAGAAAAATATACGTTCTGTTGGTGCAATAAATTTTTCAAGTAGTCGAGTAAATTATTTCCTAGATATGTTGAAACAGTTGGCACAAAACAACATTTTCCTTTGTAACTTCCAATTTACTCTAGATATTCCTCGTGAGTTGGAGAATTTTTAATGCATCGTCATCTGTTTCGAGTTTCCAGTCACAATTCCATTAGAGTAGTATAAACGAGCCAGAGTATTTGGGTCAGCGGCTACTGAACCGCAGCCGAGTAAACTTGAAAATAGAATTTATTTTTAGGATTTTCGAGACAAAAAGCGTGGCTCGATGTAATTTAGTGTGCACGATACTATAACGGGCGACATTTTCTTTCGACACCTGCGCTGCCGAATTTGGTCAATGTCGAGTTTAGCAGATTCGCTTCTTACATATAGATGTGTATACGAAGTGTGAACTTGCTCTACTAGGTCGGCGGTGATTTGTACAGTTGACGCTTTATTTATTCATGTACCATTACTGCGCGTCAGTGGCAAACGTGTGTACTTAAAAACTGATTGGTTTCACATACTCAACGGCTTCCGGACCACTTGCCAAATCTGCGAAACATTTTAAGCTTAGAAAAGGATTTTGTTTTTGTCAAGTTTTGGAACGGTCCTTGATTACGCCAGTGGTTGGGATATATTTACAGGTGATGTTGTGGTCACGTGGGGCTCGGCTTCGCGTCCGAGTGGTTTTGCGTCACAAGCGGAGTCTCGTTCGCCTTAATCTACGAGCCGGTGTTCTGTGTGGGTGTCGACAATATTTTCACGCGGTGGCGACTGCGACCGAACTCGGGAAGCAGTCAGTGTGTTTTCATATAGCGCGGTGAATGCGCGTCTTTCTTCCCGCGTACAGTGTAAAGTGAACGGAAATGAGTCGGAAGCAAGACAGGTACCCGTCGTCGCGCCCGCGCAGCCTTACTTCTTATGGCTCGTCGCCGAGCGTTCTTGGTTCGATGCTCGGCCAGTACAACCCTTACTCGAATAACTACTCCAACTCGAACAACTACTCCAACTCGAACAACTACTCTAACTATAGTCCGAGCTCCTACAGGAATTACAATCCGTACACGGCGGGCCTAGGGCGTCCGTCAAATCTCGGGATTTATGGGGGTACGACTTCAGGATATGGAGGGGTGTACTTGAGTAGCGCAACTTTGGGTTCATTGAATTTGATGACGCCCGTGTTGAAGAAGTTGGATAAGAAATTGCTAGCGAGTCAGAAGAACTTTAAGCCGAAGCCGGTTCCGCCGGCGAAGGTGCCGGAGAGTGAGGCGGCGGCGGCGGCGATAGCGGCGGCCGCGTCTGCGGCGGCGCTGGCGGAGACGCCGCCGGTCCGGCCGGAGCGCCGCCCGCGCGCCAACAAACAAAACAACCTCAACAAGGAGCGCTCGCGCTCGCTCACCTCGCTGCCCTCGGACGACGCGCTCACCAACCGCTCCCTCAGCCTCAACTCACTAGCTTCCGATGGATACTGTGTACGTTCTTAAACCAAAACATTTTGAAGCATTTATCATGCGTGCTCACTTTCTCGTTTTGCGAATCAGTTTTTATATTCCAGGAAGCTTATGAAATCTATTAATATTTTTAGATGCAAAGAAAATTTCTTTACAAGTTTATTTCATATTATAAACTCCTCGGACATTCGGTCTTCAGAGAAGTTTTTAAATTTTATATTTAAATAGGTTGAAGTTTAAGGAAATGATAACATCTTATGTGTACCATGTTGATATTTAATCTTTAAGTGATAAAATCACCCGAGCCTGACAAGCGACTATCTTCAAAATGCCAAAATAATACATACATATTTTATATCCAAATATTTTTGTTATACAGGGTGGTGTTTGGTACACAGTTAGAAAAATTTAAATGGGGGTAGGTGGGACCATTCTGAACATACTTGCTTCAGTACTACTAGCCTATTTCGTATAGTTTAGTAAATTGATAGTTTTTCATAATATAAGAACCCCAAATTTTCACCTAAATTACTTATTTTCTTGTATGAGTATCTTCTCAAAACAAATTTTATTCGTATTTTAGATACAGCCTTATTATAACTAAATGAGTATTTGATGCAAAAATGCGAGAAAAAAAAGTAATGAGGCAACAAAGTCTCGAGGGTGAGGCAAAATTGTATCAGATACTTTTTTACATTACAATGAAAAAAATAAAAAAAAACGATGAGAATTTTAAAATACTTTTAAAAACTTCTTCGGTTGATCCCCTTTCTAATGATATGCTACACATTATTACAAATCATCTAAAATTACGACTTTTTTTAAAGTACGAATCATCGAGATAAAATGTACTCCATTGATGTTTTTTTATTCTAGATGAAATCAACTACAATGATACAATATGGTTATGTTCCTTGCCTACTCCTATATGAGCTAATTAAATTTAAAAAAAAACTTAAATATCTGTATAAAAATATGAGTTTTTTTTTAATATTACGATTACTACAAATTCTTAATAACGCATCATCGAGATAAAATGGGGACATGGAACACACTTTTCAGATGCCATAGAGCTATGGAACCCCACTCCGGCCCCGCCACGGGTGGGTGACACCCGATAAAAAACACAAAGAAAATAAAAATTAATATTGACTGTACGTCCAAAGCCCAGTTTAATAGTATAGTTATCTCTGTCATTGTGTTATAATTTAACTGCATATAAGAATATCTTTTATAGTTCATTGTTGATTTTTAATTAATTTATATTTGATTATTTTCATGTCACACTTTATTAACTTCACTTAAGCAGAATAAGCGTGAAAACGTACTTGATAATTTTTTTTTTCTTCTCATAAATTAATATTCAAAATAACAATTATGCTGTACACTCGTACACATTGATTATGTCAGACAAAGCAAATAAAAAAAAGTTAACGGTTTAGGGCGACAATATTGATATTTGTAATGTAATGTTTCGGTTGTGTATTTTAATAACTTTTATTTAAACTTTTAATAACTTAAAGAATTCATTATGATAAATTTAATCGGATTTTACGCGTTCGATAATACTTTACGTTTTAATATTTGACAGTCACTCCACAAATTAAAATATAAATTATAAATAAACGCAATAGATTTTGTCGTAATCTGCGTTCATATTTTCCCAGCACTGTTTTAATAATTACTGCTAAACATTTAGAAGGACATGTGCCTACTTGGCAAAGGAGGGAGGGATATTAGTCGTCAAGTCAGGGATATTATATGTTTATTTAAGTTTATTCTGATAAAAAATATGTATTTATTCAATATTTGTATGTTTATATGTTTCTTAAGTATATCAGTTATCTACTATCCATAACACTAGTTCTTTAAGAAACTTAATTTGGGCTAGATAATGTTGTGTGAGGGTCAGAAATATTTATTATTTATTTGTTCAATCAAACTAGATTTACCTATAGCCGTGAGATTTGTCGCTGCATTGTCATTGAATTTTACACACACTGATGGTGCAGTAAAAGTTACTATTAATCATCATTATCAGACGTCCACTGCTAGACAAAGGCCTCCCCCGAGATTCCACTCCAGTCGCTCAGTTCTGCGTTGCCCGCATCCAGCTTTTATTGGCGACCAGACCGACGTCGGTCCATATTTAAGCCATGTATGGTTGGCTTAAAATAGCCCTCCCGCCCCTGAATAAGCGTGTCTTAAAAGGCGACTAAGGATCCCGTCAGGGTCCGACTGGCTAGCGACCACCCTTCATATAAACCTGCCGCCAAATATCGCTGCTCCGGCGGTGATGTGTTCCGGCAGTATTTTATGAGGAGCCAGATCTTTCCTAAGCCCGTGTGATTTCATCTTCGACCTCATCTTCGCTTACCATCAGGTGAGATTGAGGTCAAACGCGGGCTTAGTCTATTATTAAAAAAAATCCTTTACATTAATATCTCTATTCAAATTCTAGTCTAAACACATTTTTTTACTTTCCAGTCCGGCAGCGAGCGTGTAGAAGACGACAAAGCAGATGAACCGGACTACAAGGCTCTTTACGAGGCGTCCCAGATCGAAGTCAAACGGCTAAGAGCCCTCCTCACGACATCGGAACAACAGTTGCGAGATGCGAGGGCGACAATCACAAGACTCACGCAAGTGGTAATGGGGCAAATTTAGAATGGGACAGTAAATAGCTGATCTCTCGCTTGCACACAGAGGCGAAATGCGCTCTAATAGTTTAAAACACTTATATTAAAGTTTGTTTGGAGATATTGTCGCGGTTAAAGTTGAAAGGACTGTACTACTTGGTTTGCATAAAGGGCTTTTATTTAATTATTCTACAGATACAATGATCATTTAAACAGCAATGATATCTTCAAGTAAAGCATTGTTTTGTATAAGAAAAGTCATTGTGTTAACTGAAGAGGCATTCCTACTAAAGCCTGAAGCTGGTAACGCGTTATCAATCATGTGATATTTAATTCGATGGCAAACTAAGTCCAAATATGGGTAGTTTAATAACCACATAACATACCTATAGAGGTAGCGTTGCGTAGTTTAAGAGAAACTTTTACTAGAAAAATACACACGAATCGTTTTTATGTAGGATAGTGTATCTCACTACTGCCGCAACCTTTTTCATTTCGATTTTAATTATTAACCAGGATTAACATATTATTTATCTAGCTACAAGTAAAAGGTAGCAGAATCCACTGGCATTGCGAAATTTACTATCACCCGCTTTTGTTGTATTGAAGACGTTTTCTGGTTTGAGTTGGAATGACCTTATGTGTTAACAGTTTTATTTGTTGCTTCTGGTCTTTATTTTAGAACACAACAAACCTTATTTTTCGGCAAGTTTTATTTTCATTATCATAGTAATATTTATTACCTTATAACAAAAGTTTTTTTTTGTTAGAATTCGATAATATTTCATTTTGGCATGCCTTGCGATATGTTAATTTTCTTTTATTTCTTTAGAATTATTTTGTGCTTTATGAATACTTGTTTTTGTATATTAAGAACTGAGCCTGAGTTTGCTCAACATGTGTTCGAGAGTCGCAAGAAGCATTTATGTTCGTATCTTTCCAGAATCAAAACTCATTATCAGAAATTGAGAAACGAGAAAAACGGGCGATGGAGAGGAAACTTTCCGAAATGGAAGAAGAGTTGAAGGTAACGTCTTACAATGCTACTATAGAATAAATACCACTTTAAACATACCAATTTTCCTAGTTTATATATCACACTTACACACACGATATCACTTTCAATTCTAATTATCTCCATGTCACTTTATCCGAAACGTGAACCCAAGATGGCCGCCGTGACAAACGTCGAAAGTAACACTGATATTCGTTTTATAGCAATTTCAAAAGCTTAAAGCCGAGAATGAGAGGTTGCGGGCAGAAAATCGCGCTCTGACGCGAGTCGTCAGCAAATTGACCAACTCGGCAACTAAATAGGTAACATGTGTATGGAATTGTGAATAGCGACCTCTGGTGGTGTAATTAAGACCATGTTTGTATTTTTTGGCATAATAATCGCAAATGTTTTGGCATGTAATATGAAACCTTCAGTGATAGTGCTAGATTTGAGTTCACTATCTGTTGACAATAGCTTAATAAATATGATAGTCCTAATTCTCAAATCTCAATACTTGCATGCTTCTCGACCAATAAGTCTATTTTATATTATACAGCGTTACAGGTTAATTCGTTCTAGATCTGTTAAAGGCGTGTAGTACCCTTTTTTTCTGTTTCTATAAACTATGGAAGACCCAGCATTCGTGATAAATATATTGTGGATAGATGAATCCAAATTCGATAAAGATGGGATTGCAAATTACCACCGTGCTCATTACTAAGCCCCAAAAAAAGCTCAAAACCCAGAATAAGAAGAGAGTAAAGGGGTCCCAACGAAGATTTAGTGTGAACGTGTGGATGGGCATCGTTTCCTACCCTACTTTCTACCCAATAATTTGAATAGGGAGCTTCCTGGCACCTCGACGATTGAATGGAAAATTGCCATATTTTCCATTGACCCTTATTATGGACACGTGGATCCAGCATAATGGCTACCCTGCACATTTTCGAAGGATAGGACTAAAAGGACCTTTACCCTGGCCAGCCATTAGAACCTAGTCCCCATGGATTTTTGGTTTTACATGAAGAGACTTATATACAGCGAGCCCAATCCAATTGCGTCTGTTGATGGATTGAAAGTCAGTATAATCAACGCGGCAAATGATATAAGAAGTAATTTGACTACTGGTTTAGTAAAAACTGGGCTGCACATAAGAATGCCAATATGTATTTCGAACTGTAATGTGCAAAGATACAAAATTTAGTTTTGTACAAACTTACATTTTGTTTTATTGTACCTTCCAGGGCCAAAAAAAGAATTAGGCTCAATAAGCGTAATTATGTTTATGTCCGCTGTGCCTATGACACTAAGATTTTTCCTACGAATTAAATATGAGCCTAGATTGTTATACCTTGTTGGGTAGCAGACAAAAATTATAACTTTTTTAGATATTCTTAAAAGAAAAGTAAACTGTAAGAAAGATAACTCATTTTTTTAACTTCCAATCTCTCAGAACTATGTATTTAGTTAACTTGCGTAGGATTTTGTTTACTAAGTTCATAGAGCATCTTAATCTGTATATAAAAAATAGCAATAAAAAGGCGCCGCAAGTTCAAAGTATCTCATTTATTCAAAATATCAATTACGAAAATCCGGTTAGGTATAGGGTGGGGTAATTTAAAGTGAAAACATTTTGATAAGACGGGTACTACAAGCCCTTTGCGGATTTAGGTCGACTTAACCTGTAACCCTGTATATTCGTAGTTAATATGAATTTGTTTTTCATGTAAATGAATATATCTACAGTAATATTATTTAAGCCAACAAATAAGAATATGGTCTCTTTTGCGTCAAAGGTACTCATTGTGGATCATAAAATAATAAGTTAAAAATAAATCAACCTTTGTTAGAATACCTAAACTGCATCATCACAATAAGTGCTTCAGAGTCGTTATTTTCTGATCGCAGTGTTCCCAACCCAACAGTAAATAACAGTTTGTGTATGAAAGCATGTACTTAAGCTGTGTGTGTCAGAAACGACGTCAACCTCACGAATACCGCTTCACGCAGTAACTTAATACTACGCCAAAGCCACTTACATACAATACACTTTTGTTCATTCAGAACTTTTACACTTTCGGTGCATATTGCATACTTTTAGAAAGAGGTAGCTGTATATGTGATCTTTTCACTAACTCTTGTTTCTTGTTTGTAATACATAAAATTGTAGGAGCATCTACGCTGACGCAAAATTTATTATTTCAAAATCAGTAATCAAAAACTACGATTGTAGCTTCAAGTTCGAATTATTATGGACAGTATACAGGGTTAATTTTAATTAGCGCATCAAAGTAATAGGTAGGTAATAATAAGTAGTAATAATAATAATTTTTGTATTATATTTATCATACTCGAACATAGGTAATTGTTGTCTTGAGCCGAAGGTTCAAAATATATTAATATATTTTAAAATGTAAATTTTCCTTTTCTGTTGCTACGTGTCAGGCCTGCAGGCCTAGTGTAGCAGCCAATGTGTTCATTATTGTTTGAAATTTCTTTTTTAAAATAAACTATTACTAAACTACTATTATTACCTCTTGCAGGCAGCCTTGCCATATCAATCCCAACAACATTTGTTCTACAACTTTTTAAAATTAATAGTTTTTAAAATTTTAGTTTTCCCACACAAAAAATATTTATAGCCTCTTCAGAGGCGTAACTCAATCTACTTTAAGCGTGGGTATGCCACGCACCTTGAGCAGTAAAATATCGCTTCAAAATAATAATAGGTACTTCTTACAAAATAGGGAGCAAAAATATTTTTGTTTATATTATTTGTGTTATTTATCAAGATTTGCAAAAAGTCGTAGAATAAATGTTGTTGGGATTGATGTGGAGACGCTGCCCGTAAGAGGTGATGCGTCAATTAAAATTAACCCTGTATATATTTTCACTTAGAAAAAGAGTCGTTACAATGCAATGTATAATAGTATATTATGTAACAAGTGAGCGAAGTTGCTAATTACTGTAATTAGCAACGCTCACGAGTTACATACGACGTTTTTCAACACACTTGTGAGTAAAAGACAGACATACGTGGTTATAAAATAACAAACACATTTGATAACAAAGCTGTGAATTGTGATTGAAAAATGGCGCCGAACCTCGCGCATGCGCGTAGGTTTTTTTTTCCGCCAAATGTGTCAATGTCTGTATAGCATATACAGCCTATTTTAAGTGAAAATGTTTAATTTGGAGTGGTAAATGCAAATATTTTAATGTTTTATAACAAATTATTGTAAATTGTGAATAATTTGTTTGATATACAAATTTGTTTTACTAATATAAGGCGCAAACATTTAAAAATGTATATGGATTTGAAGTGGTATAAAACCTCTTTGTTGTTTCTGAAAATATTTAATGTATAACCCGGACCAATAAAATATGCTCTGTTTACTCGCATGTAATTTGCACAAAGGTACAATTCAACTTTGTAGGATTCATTATATTATGCATTAGGGTATAATATATTATGCACGCGTGACTTATAGCCCAGTTTATAGTTCTAAATTCAATAGAATAACGCTCACTTTACGAGCAAGTGTGTTGAAAATATAGTTAATACATCAAAAGTGTTTGATTTCTCGTTGAATGAAGATACGCCAGCCAGTCAAAGGGAGAAACTGGTTCATAATGAAATACGGCTCCAAAATAGTGATATTTTACGGCCGTCTTTATAGGAAGTGTGGTCGCCAACGAGGCGGAAGCTTAAAGGATTTCACCAAAATGAGGGTGCTTATCAAGGCACTTTAGGTGGAATGGGATTTTTGATTTTAGAAGATGTGGTCAGTAGTGTCCACTAACCAAACTATGTCAAAAATGATTCGCGGAAGTTTCCACTAACCAAACTATGTCAAAAAATGATTCACGGATTGACCATGCAGAAATAAGTCTATAATCGCTCTTGTTTGTCAACCGCTCTTTGTATGTAAAAGTTGCCACAAAGAAGTCATTCTTCATATTATCATTTGTCATAATACATTGACGTTATCATCGATTATTTATCACCTGGAAGTCGCCCATCGCTAGACAATGGCGATGGAAAACTATTTTCATATATTAACAAAACTATAGTAATCTGTACTTGGGGTTTACAGCACTTAAGACTGATCTTGGCACGTGTAAAACTTAGAAACGAGATACATTCCATGCTCTTATACAAGGTGTTCTTTTTGATATACCATAACTGAAGTTTTTATTCGTTACTAAAAAAATATACTTTTTGCCAAATAATATGTGGTTCAAAAGTGCATGCTTTCCAAGATATCATCAATCTTAATTTAATGAGTTCATTAATTATCACCCTTGTAAAAGCTCTTTAACATTCATTCAATAGACGCGTGTCACTGAAGCCGTACAATAAATAACAAAAACATTTTAAACGTTGAGGAATGTTGCATACAATGTACAACGCAAAACGTTGCTAACTGTACCTGTGCATAGCGATAAAAAAGGGGTAGAAAATGCCACGTTGTTATACTTCGCATAAAGGTATTTTACATAAGATGTTTTGACTTAATTGAATTATTTTATATGAAAAATAAAAACAAAATTAAATTGAAAAATTATTCACATGTTATTTGATTCTATTGCATGGTCCGATTAACACCCTAGAGTTATGGGAAATCAAGCGGAACACTTTGTATAGACCCAAGCGCCATGATCACAACACTACAGAATTTAAAGAAAGTTTTACGTGTGTGTAAATTCGGATAAGCCTCTTCAGTTATTATAAAAAACTTTAACAGTCAATGAACATTGTCCAATCGCCTTATGAATCGTGATCATAATTTGATCGTAGAGCTAGTGGCAGTCTTAAATAGTCGAGAACTGAAAGAACAAAATAACGGTAAATACAAAATAAAATCATCATCATCACAACTCTTTGTAATGAGCCCACTGCAGGGTATGAGTCACCCCTGGGTGATGAGGAGGTATAGGCCATAATCCACCAAGCTGGCCCAGTGCAGGGTGGTGAATGTCAGAATTTTCAGGGTGCCGATACGGCTTCTGACAAACCCTAACGACTACTGTATACAAGTATACAGCACCCGGGACCGACTGCTTAACGTGCCCTCCGAAGCACGGAAGTCGCCGTGAGAAATGAATGGTCGGCGGTCACCTATCCAAGTACCTACCCCGCCGTATGATACTCACAGTAACCACGGCGCCACGTTGACTTCTAAAATAAGCTATTTTTTTTTTAAATAAAATACTAAAGTTATATTTATGATAACATTATAATCATTAAAACAAACTATGCGGAGCGTCCAGTTCTCTCTTTATTTCTATGATTACTGAAATAACAGTCTTTTGACATGTGAAATTGTTTTCAGGGAAACTGTGTATATTAAAATGTTCACCATGTATTCGTTATATTAAATTTTAAAGACGTCTATAAAAAAAATTGAATAGAAGATAAATGATTGCTGTGCCGTTACCGTTGTTATTGTAATTCATCGTAGGTCCATATTGACAAACTCGCCACTGTTTGAGCTTTACAGAATAAATAACATGACGTATGTTGTCCTGACTAAAATTCCAACAGTTTCATATATCTCCTAATTGCACCGCACCGCTCATCTTGTACATAAGCTGCATTTTGTTTTTAAAGTGACATTCTCAACTTTTTCTTAATGTACCCCCTATTAATTATTTACCCATAAAAACGCCAAGTTAAAAACGTGCCTTGTGTAAAGAAACTTGTGAAAATTCCTGACTATTTTTGTAATCTGTTTATGTTTCTTTCAGTACCAGCAAGCGCTGCAAGTTGAAAACCAGCGGTTGAAAGATGAGAATGGAGCGCTTATCCGAGTGATCAGTAAACTATCGAAATGAACGTCCTGTCTAGACTGTTATCCCGAGGTTAAACCAACAAGACCGCCTAGCCGAGTCGACGGCGAGAAAGAAGGCGGTTACATATGTTACTTAAATTTATAAAAACCCTTTTTTCCTATGTTTACACACACACACATTGCATGTACAGTCGCGTAATATTATAATATTATATAATATTGCTAACGAAATGTACATTTTTATAACAACTGGATCTGTTTAAATTTGGTCATTGCCCAATATTGACATACGTATTTGTTAAGTAATTGTGCCTCAGGTATATTAGTTCGGCTTTTTTTTCTATTTGTATCCATTATGTGTAATGTAGATAAATGTTTGTGTTAGTATTTGATGTGAATTATCGTTATGTTTGTAAATTATCACAAGACGGCCTAATATCGAAACTAGATTGTCACCAGTGTATTGATGCCGCGGGTACTTCCGCGGCAATGTTTTTCTTATATATATATTGTTACATGTTAAGTAGTTATTTTTTTATTGAATTTATATAATGGTTTACATGCATTTCTCTTGCTATAGAACCTAATCTTCCATGAGCGGTTCGTGGATCAATAGATATCCGTTGACAATAAAATTTATACCACATAATATTTGATGTGTTCCATAACTACGGATTTTTGAGACGTTTGGATTATTAATTTATTGAATTTATGAGACATATTATTACTTTATTATTATTATTTATTGTAGTTTGTTTAGATGTAAAGCAAGTTAAAACTGTGCCTTTGTCGAAATTAATACTTTTAAATGAAGCACTTACGCAGCTTTGTATTCTCAAAGTAGGTGAGTAAGTATTTTTTTATAAGTAAACAGTTGATGTAATTTTTCTTCTTTCCTTTATTTTATTGTTTGTAGTTATATCTCGAAATACTAATATATGTTATAAATTAGTTACGTAAATGAAAAAAATATGAATTGGGAAAATGTGATATCAGTTTTTCGTGTCGGGAATGAATTTGATTGTGTTTATTGTACTTTTTAGTTAAGTGATTACGTATTTGGCGTAGGTTAAACATAAATCAGTTTGTTGCTGTTATTGTTAAGTTAAACAAATATGGTATGATGCCGGTAGCTTTGTTTTTTACTTACGGACATAACAGAGAAGCAGATAGTGCAGTTCTCGGCTGTTTAGTCCTCTAATGACTTTTTTACAAATACGATGTAAACGATAAATAGTAAAAAAGAAAAAAAAAAGGGAAAAAGAAAAGGATAACGTATAAATGAAACACTTATAGAAGAGTGTCATCTATCAACATAAAGTAATGCACAAATAGCTTAATGCGTACCTACACTAAATGTACGTTAATGAGTTGACAGTTCGCAGCTTCACTCGCAAACATAACATTGAATAAAAATGGATATAAAATATGTTGAAACTCAGACTCCGATTACTTAACGTATTCTTTCGTATTACACGTATTCAAAGTTAGATTAAACTAAAACTAGGTATCTAAATTTAATTTATATGCAAGCAAACACCAATATTGATCGAAATGAAAAATTTCACTGATATCTGATATAAATTTATCGGGTGCGTGCATTTACTGTTACTTAAATTATTAATTGTTACTGAATACCTTTTAAAAGGTTTTATATCTCAAGTATTATTATATCTGTATTATGTACTTTCCTCACAATGTGCTATTAGTTATCGAGACATCTTCAGATATAAGCAACATAACATCCCAGAACTGCACTTTGAGTGAGAATGAGTTTAAACTTTATTGTAAAGCCCGATAGTATGGTAAGAAAAACATATTTGCCAGTGAAAATATTATTTTGATGAGTTGAATTTTCTCATAAGACACTAGCACATGCGGTTTTTGATTTCTCTACATATGCTTACGATAGTCATATGAAGTACACAGTTAATCCTCTTACTTTGTGGTTTTATGTTTTACACGTGTGGCGCTGTTTTCGAAAAATTAAACTTTTGTTGATTCCTAAAAAAATCGCTATGATTAATTTTTCCAGGATAATGTCACATTTTGAACCCTATTAATATATACTACAGTTTAAAGTTATTATACAATTAGATGTATATCGCGCCGGCGAATTGATCAAATTTATGTTTCCTATCTTATTCTCTTATGTCAGTTAAACATAAAACTCGATGTGAAAATATCATTATAGAGCTGGGGTTATGTTTACACTCGTAGGTAGTTGTATCAAATTGTCAAAAATATCGTAAAGGAGGCATATTTCTAGTCTTGAATCACAAAAGTATATATTATTAGTATCTGTGTTGAATGGTAATTAAATATTTTTAAATTATTTACATACAAACAAGTCATTTGCCTCCAATACGATTTTTATCTAATAAAAGAGACAGTATCCTACTAATGGTATTATTATAATTATTAACATAACTATATACATAAAGTCCTCCATGTAATATGAATTAAAGTAGAATGTTTTGGAAGTTTATATTTTAATTTTTATTAAATACTTCTATGTGCTGTAAGAATATTTGATGTGAAATTATTACCATAATTGAATGCCATTAAACTCAGTGTTTTTAATTTGATTCTCACTCTCTACTCATTTAAGTAGTACTTTATACCATGCCCTCCCGTCACGTTACATCTTCGGACATCGATGAACGTTAAATATAAAGTACCTACCTACTATGTTTTAAATCATCGATGACGATTGCTGTTTTCAACTGTACCAGGACTTTCCATTAGTTACGTATCTAGTGACAATTTTCACCCGAATTTGGTAGTTCTACATAGTCCGACAAAATTAGGTAAATCAGTAGAAAAAAATCGTTTAGTTTTGAACTCTGGCACATTTATAAATTGTGGAATCCAGATTAATATACTTAACGGAAAGGTGTGCTGAAGTTGTAGGTGTGTGCTGGATTTAAAGGTGCTTTTTTCAAGTTTTTGCTCATATCTTGAAACCCTCAAGGACTTTATGTTGATTCGGACTTCACTAACTACGATTGTGCCCATTTTCAAAACTACACCAATCACGGCTGCACCTCGTAGCCAGTGCCGTCTTAGGGGATTCGGCGCCGGGGTACGGGGCTCAGCCTGCGCCCTCGTTTCTAACTGCTTTTTTGACGTTATCATGTGAATAAATAAATAAAATTCCCAGACAATCACACCAAATACATTGCCCCAGGTTAAGCAGTGCTTCTGATATGGATGGATAGCGACCAAGACGGGAACCTAGAATGAATACATAAACGTCCAAACACGGAACACTTTTTTTTCTTGTTCCGTGCGATAATCGAACCCGCGACCACTGGCGTCTGAGGCAGACAGGTTTCGCCAAAGTTGTCAAATAATTAATGATTTCATGATATGAAGCAAAAAAAGCCCTAAAATAATGTCAAAGAAGCGATTGTGATGGTCTTTCAAGCACTATTCTCTTCTTAAGTTAAAGCAAAACATTTTTATTTTTTTATTTTGCAACAACTTAGTATACCTAGGTAGTAATACCTAGGTAGACTTTTTAAAATTCCTAATAAAAATAAAGGTATGTAATGCAACCATTATGTAAAAAAATCTTCGTTAAAATATCTTTGGTTGCCTATTTTAACGAAGAATATTCTGGTTACGGTAGGCGCTTAGCGAAAGAGCCAAGAACTCGCGCGACGTTATCCAGGCCGTCGTCGTTGGTATCCCATTGTACCGATTGGTGGCTAAGATAGAGTGGTTCTATCCAGAGCGGAAAATCAGACAAAAGTAGGCCACGTGTGTACAAAGTGGGCCAAGAGGATGAAACCCACTTCTGTGACTTCTAACGCAGAAACGAGATGCCTTGGAATATCAGTATTAAAAGTTTTGCATACCATGCACAGTACAATACAAGTCTATTCTCCCATTATTACACGCCATTTCATGCCATAGGAGAATGCGATCCTGCCTCTAAACCTTATTTTAATAACAAACTCGTTATGTATCTCCAAGACCGTCCAAGATCATTTTTGTGTCTTTACACGATATTTCGGACAATAATGGATCGATTTTGATTCTTCTTGTTTCATATGAATGAAAAAAATAAATTTGTACCTTCAGCAACTACACAAAATCGGGTACCTATTTTTTTTCTTTACATTATTTATTAGGTAAGTACTTTAGAGGTGTAGATGCGAAGAAGGTTATTAACGAATTTAACCACGCGGTTAAATATGGATTTTTCGTTATTAACGGTTAATTAACCGCATTTTAAGCTTGTTACGGTTAAATACCACCGTGAGATGCTATCCGTCGCTAACGGATTGAAATGTGAATCGCAAGTTGCGCTATGAAGCCAGTTTCGACTGGCAAAAAAGTCGATTGAAATTCCCTATCTCAAAAACTATTGAACAGATTTTGATAAAACTTATATAATACCCTAAGTTGAATGATAGTTAGATCAGCGCCATCTAATGTTGACAAGTGAACTACTTTTTTTTTTAATCGTAGACTGAAAACTCCTCATTGCGTGACGTTTCAGAGCCTCTATAGGATTATGTTGGAACTAAATTTCCCATACAAAACAATTCGTCAATTCTATGAAGCTGATCAGCAGTGCTAGCACGGATCTTTTGTCGATCGTAAGTTTACGAATGCTCGTATAGTATGGAGACGGTTTTGCAAGCAATAATTGAAATCTATCCATTGCCGCACGAACAGCTTAAATAAATGTGTTCCTTGTTATTTTGAATGTTTGTTAACAGGTTCTACTCTTAAATAACTGTAAAATAAAAAATTACATTGTTACTAAAAACTTGCAACCGACTCCATACTATACGAGCATTCGTAAACTTACGATCGACAAAAGATCCGTGCTAGCACTGCAGACCCTGGCGAGCACGGAGGAAATATATAGAGGAGCTGCCCTAGCCAGTTTTCTCAAGGGACTCAAGTGAACGACCTACGGCCGGGGTGCGGGAGGGGTACGAGGTTGGGTATGGCCAATCATAGCCAAACAGGCGATGGCATTAGTCATCTAGTAGCGAGTAGTGAAAACCAGTTGAAACTTGAGGTTAAAATATTCAAATGATCATCAAAAAAGTTCAGCTATACTTTACTAGGTGGCTCTAGTTTTTTAACGAAATTCCATATGTTCCAAATCTCTCAGAAAAAAAAACCTTAAAATAAAAGTAGGTATTTCTACTTGACGCTAGATAGCGAAACATATAATATTTCACCTAGGCAACAAATAACAATCTGGAATTTTGGACATAAATAAGTGGAACACAAACAATTTGTAAAAAATAATTATGAATGAAATTATCTTCGTGGTTAGTTAATTTGATTTGGATTTTCAATGTAATTCCTTAATAAAAGTAGAGAAAACTAAATCTTACATCGAGAAACAATGTAGGATTTTTTGTTTTTAAATATCTACGCGTATACATACTTCACAGAAGTCAGCGTCAAACTGACGCTAGTGCCTCAAGTGCGGAGTATTATAATACTTGAACTATTCAGGCTGTGACGTCACGACAACCCAAATGGAAGCTGTGCATCTTTGCTTACAGCAGCTCTACTTATAATATTTACTTACTAGCTTTTGCCCGCAACTTCGTACGCGCATAAACATTGTTTATATTTAACACAACCAGTCATTGAAGAACCTTTATATCAAGTATTACATTCATGCACTGAAGAAATAATTGTTCATACAAACTAAAAAGTCCAATATTTCGTGTTCCCTTGGGAATGGCGGGAACTTCTTTCACAACACTAACAGTTACTCACTGGGGAACCTTTATACTAAGTATCACATCTGTGCACTCATGGATTTTTTTTTTCATACAAACTATAAATCGTATATTTCCCGTTCCCGTAATAATTTCGGGAATTCCTTTCTTAGCACAACCAGTCACTCTTTGAAGAACCTTCATGCCAATTATCACAACCATGCACTCAAGGAATAAGATTTTTCATACAAACTAAAAAGTCCAACCCCTTCCCGTGGGAATTTCGGGAATTCCTTACATATTACAAACATACACCTAGTGAATAACCTTTATACTAAGTATCACATCCCTGCACTCGAGGAATAAGATTTTTCATACAAACTAAAACATCGTATACTTCCCGTTCCCGTGGGAATTTCGGGAATTCCTTTCATAACACAACCAGACACACATTGAAAAACCTTTACACCAAGTTTCACATCGGTGCACTCAAGGAATAAGATTTTTCATACAAACTAAAAAGTCCAATTATTCCCGTTCCCGTGGGAATTTCGGGGGATGCGGGGAATTCGCACCCCTGCATCCCCTAAATAATGTATGTTCCAAATTTCAGCTCTCTACGCCCAGTAGTTACGGCTGTACGTTGTCTGTCAGTCAGTCAGTCAGTCAGTAACGGAACAGTTTTATAAATATTGATAATATAGATATTATCTGCTTTGTGGGCGTGAGGGTGAAATAAGGGTTACCATTCAGAAAATTTCCCTATTCTCAGGAATAAAATATGAATGCATACGTTTAGCTTTTTTCGTGTTAGAAAACAGAAATTATTTCGTCTTAGGTATGTACTACAAAAGTCAAGTCGCGTAAACTTTGAGAAAAAAGTTAGGTACAAAAATACAGGGTTGAAGATATAAATAGAAGATGAAGCAAGAAAATATATTAAAACATAAAGAAACATGAAATGGGGAGTTTTCTGACAGCTCATTAAAAAAACAAAACTGTACAAAATTGGTACAAAAGGCTTCGATAGATGGCGCTTTACAAAAGGCGAAGGCGAAGAATTTATTCCACACTGCGTTTTTTAAAGTAAAATAAATTAATTGATGTCTGTATCAGAAATTGAACTTATAAATAACCATAGATGGTAGATACCACTTACCTACATTATAGTTTACAGACTTAACGCCTTCGGCTTTTTAAAAGTGCCATCTATAGAGGTTTTTTGAACTAATTTTTATGAGCTGTCAGAAAACTCCCCATTAAACTCATGTTTTTATGATAAATTGTTATCCTCGTCATCCTAGTCACCACTACGTTATTAGTTACCTACTTACTCATATCTAGAAATAGTCGTATGTTGAAAGGTTTGTAAAAAAGCTGCTTATCTTTCTTCACTTTTTTTTCTTGTCTTTCTAAAGAGACAACATTCCTCGTCATTTTTTATTGAAATTTTTAAAATGACATAAATTATTGAATAATTTTAAAAATGAAATAAATTATTGAAAGGCAACCAGCTGTCGATACTAAGCGACAGACAACATAAATTATATTCTAAAACGTATTTTTAAAAGTATGGCAATATGTAAACATTGCAGAGGCAACTTGCTTCATGAAGTGACATTACCCACAACAGTGGTTAGTTCCAATTTTTGCCACTAGCCAAAAGATCCTTATCTGACTATAGGGGAAACTGAGGACACTTGATACTCCTGGGAGACTTGGTACATCGAAATATTTAAAGTACTGGATGTTATTGAACTATTTTGACTGGTAGCACTGACGCTAGTAGTCGAGCCCAAATCAAGGGGAAAAAAATACAGCTATCAAACCGCCATTTTTGACGTGACGAGCATTGTTTTGTTTTTGGCGGGTACAAGATCTTTTTTTGAATTGGAAATTGACTTGTTTTGCGTCAATTAAAGTGAAATTTATTTGTTTTTCTTAGTTAATAAGTTTAATAACTTAGTTGGCTGTATTGTTTGTTGATTATCGGCTCAAGATTGTAATGAGGTAAGATACTTTCAGATACTTTTTTGATTTGTGGGGTAGTGAGGACACTTGGTACACAACAACTTGTTACATTTGATCCCCGGATCAAGTCTCCCATTTAATATAATTTGTTCAAGTTCTAAATAATATTTCTTTTTGCAGATTTTTTCAAAAATGCCTCAGGTTTACAAAACTACATGAGTATCAATATATTGCGGCGAAGCCAAAATTCAATTAGATTGGCAGTTGATATAAATGTATAACTTTTTAAAACTTTGTATTTGTTACAATTTGATTTTATTTTACAATTTTGTGTTCCTTAAAAGTTCTTTAGTGTTAAATATCAAAACTTTAAGACTTCGCATAATTTTGAGACTGATTAAATAAGTTAAGCTTATTACAAATATCTCATTTTTAATAAATGATTACTTAAGTGGATACTGTTTGAGTCTAATTTTCTTCGAAAGTTTAACCAAAACCTAAACTACCTGCATAGTTTTTCGCAGAAATATTGATTTTCCAGTATAGATCATGTTGTCTGTCTGTAGGTATTTATGAACATGTAATTTTATTGTGACGAATCAACTGTCCCATGGCATAAGGGATACTTGATCTGCCCTGATCAAGTCTCCTGACAGGCCGAATCAAGTCTCCCATATAGTGGGGACACATGGTACAAACCCCTTTTTTTGAATAAAATTAAATATTGACTTATTTTATAACCTATATGTTTTGACTCCCACGTATATTATACCTAGATAAATTTTTAATACTTAAGTTAAAAAACATCTGCAATTCTCCAAAAATTTAAGATTTTAGGAGGCAAAATGAAAAGGGGGGATCAACTGTCCTCAGTTTCCCCTAGATAACAGCCCGTTCACACATAGTCTCCGTTTTATCGGATACGTTTTTTTCATCGATTGCGCATGGAGTTGTATGAACGACTTCACATATAGCACAGTATACGCCACTATAGTCGGCGCGGCGAACCTTGATCCCTATGACACTGACAGTAATTTTCACAACATAACTTTGAAGTGCCGTCACCGTTACATTAGAATCGTATTGGAGGCTCCTAAAAATGGCATTTATTTATTTAACGTAGCTATATTCCAATAAAATGATATTCCGTTGGAATTATAACAATTCATAACCTTTGCAAGAAATTATCTCAATCACACTTTACGTTTACGTTGTGCAAAAGTTACTTCGTAAGGTATGATTCAATAAATATAATAATCATTTTATTGGAATATAGCTACGTTAAATAAATAAATGCCATTTTTAGAAGCCTCCAATACGATTCTAATGTAACGGTGACGGCACTACAATGTTATGTTGTGAAAATTACTGTCAGTGTCATAGGGATCAAGGTTCGCCGCGCCGGGTGTAATAAAAAAAGAAAAACGTATCCTATAAAACGGAACAGTAAGCGACCTTGTGTGAACGGGCTTCTTTATTCGCTTTAGGATAGATTCTGGTTATGGTAGATTCTTTTTAGGACATATTCTTGTTAAGGCAAAAATTGGGTAATCGCAACAAAAAAATGTTATACCTAATCAAAATATTACTACAGCCTATGTTAAATGTAATAATTAGTTTCATAGTTTTCAAGATATTACCTATATTCCATTCTTGTTGTTTCTTCTAAATATGAATAAAGCACTTTTTCTATTATTTACCTTTCACTTTCTAGGGAACTGCTTTTCATTTAGTAAATACTCGGTATGGAGGCCAAGAGAAAAGATTTATAGGTTTACTGGATTAAGATTTTTGTAGTGATTGTAGGTGCTTCTGCCTTAACAAGAATCTGTCATAACCAGAATCTGTCGTAACCAGAATCCGTCCTAAAGCGAATAAAGCAACAGGCTGTAAGTTGGTCATATTTTCTATGTCAGTACCTAAGTTGCTCTGCTATTTAACTAAAATGGATAATAAATAAAACTTTAAATAATAACAATATAAGTTTACGTAGTCCCTATATTAATTTCTGCCAATGGTTTAGTTCCAAAATCCATCCACCAATACATAAAACTATAGGCTCTAGAACCAAATATACTAAATAACCTATAAGTCCTCCATACCTGCCGAATACTGCGAAAGTTCCTGCAGCTTAAAAAGTAGAACTTATTTACACACACCACATTCTGTAGTTACTTTGCGTAAGCTCATACATACAGACTAAGCGCAAGCTGTGAAAAAAAAAACACAAAAATAATAATATTAGGTACACACCCTTTCATCCACTGCATTCACTTAGTGTTTTTTTTTTTATAAGTGACTAAACCCGCGTTTGACCTCAATCTCACCTGATGGTAAGTGACGATGAGGTCGAAGATGAAAGCATACGGGTTTAGGAAGGAACTGGCTCTTTATAAAATATTGCCGGAACACATTACCGCCGGAGCGGTAACATTTGGCGGCAGACTTTATATAAAGGGTGGTCACTAGCCAGGCGGACTCAGAAGGGATCCTACCACCAAGCAACAAAGTGTGACCCATAAATTTAGTCATAGCCAGCCTCGAGGACTTTTACTATGATGAAGACTTCATAAGGTATAGCTATGCCCATCATTAAGACTACACACATTATGGCTGCATCGTAAGGTCGCCAGTAGTAGCCGGGGACTCTCGGAAATCTCGCACATCGCAAATTTCAACACATTGTAGCTCGTGAAGTATTGGTCGTAGAGTAAAAACTAATATGCACAAATCAATAGGAAAATTTATGACTAAAATTTTTTCAGAAGCAACTAATAGGTACGCCATTTTTTCCGATTTTTGAGATATGAGCAAAAACCTGAAAATAGGGAGCTTCATCCCTTCCCACACCACAAGCACACCCCCCACCCTCGAGGACTTTTTATGTTAATCTGGACTGCACAAGGTACAAGTGTGCGAATTATTTCCACTGTTTGCCTATTTTCGGCTAAATTGACTGGGCTATAGGTACTGTATCAGCAAAAAGTTAAATTTACGAAAAAAAAAAATTTATTACACTTCTTACAAGTTAGTGGCCTGTTCTAAAAACTTTCAATGTCGACCTCGTAAAAGCCACCAAAACTTCGTGAGTAAGTATAAAATACGTATTATAAAATACTTGAATATGGTTAATAATCATTTATTTAAACATAATATACACATACAATATTATTTCATTACATGGCATTCATTGTTATCTTGACATCAATACTTTGATAAATAACTTATATTCTTGAGTTCATTTAATTTATAGTACCTAACAGAAAATTTATATCAGAATTTAAAATGTTAAAAACTCGCAACATTATTTATGCTATGAAAAACGAAACTTTTTCAACTTTAAATAAAAGTTCTACAGAATCAATTGAACACATTTTTTTATGAACCCATTTTAATTTTTTTATATTTCGTTTACCTACTCCTTAATATACAGCTACGTTACCTTTTGAAATATAAATTTGCAAGTACACATTATAAAAGGTATATTAAAAATTGAATTGCTTAATATTAAATTTGTGATCAATTTCAGATAGTTATATCCATGTAGATAAAAAAAGACAATCCTATATTATAAAGACAAACTTTACAACCAACTACAAACACATCAATATAGGTACATGTTTTAATTATCACTACAAAACATCTCATAGAGCATATTTTAAATTAATAAGCAAATTTTAAAATTCTTATTGCTATTTAATGAAAATGTATTTTATTATAGAAATTATGGAAAAGGTAATAAATAATTAAATTAGTAATACTGCAATTTTGTCCTTTGAAATTATTTGTGATTTATATAAATGTAATTGATAGAAAATTTTATTGCAGTTTTTATAATCAAAATTTTTGCACTTTTAAAATTCTTCCATATATGGTTATGTCAAACCAAAGCACTTTCATAGGGATTTGTTGATCTTGGTAGAATAAGTGATGTGCACCAAATACAACAATATCAATTTAAAACTATGATTAAAATAACAAATATTGAACATCTGAATAATAAAAAGACTACTAAACTACATGATTACATGTAAAAATAATTTACATAGGTAGGTAGGTACTTATAATGATTTAACAGGAAAACTTATTTTGTCAATATCTTGAAATTTTTTTTTGCTTAGAGCATAATTTGGTTTTACAATGACGATATGTCAAAATTATCTGTATATGCATTAAGACTAATGCTGGATACAGTGCCGTGTGAAAATTGACTTCAGTTAAGCATAGTATGTCTGTCATAAATATTTCTGCGTTGTTCTCGCACTTGACGCTTCCACTTGTCCTGCTGATGTGTGACGCGATTGAGCACATTTCCACGAGCACCCATTTGTGTATCTTGTCCCATTATAGTGCTATCATCCTATTGAGAATCAAAACAAATGACAGTTATACAGGGTGTCCCAATAGTCGGCGATATACCGGAAGCAGGAGATACAACAAGTCATAACAGCTATCGGAAAATAAAAAATAAATTCTTGCCCATGTGGTAATGAATCTAAAGGTATTTAAAAAGAAACTAAAAAATATACACCCTGTGATGTTCATTTGAGCCTTGTCCTACAAATTGAAACTTTTGTTTGGTTTTATTTTTGAAATATAGCCCTGAGTTATCCTTAAGTTTTAAGTCATCTACCTTAGTTTAGAAAAAAAGCCTCGTTTATCTGAACTAAAAAAAGATTTTGCATATCTCTTCAACCTGTCGTAAATAGCTTTTTTTCAGTGCAACAGGTTAAAGTTAAGTAAAACCTTTTTTTTTAATTTTAATTTCACATAAACGAGACTTTTTCTTCTATACTTAGGTAAATGGCTTAAAAAAAGCTTTAAACGAAGCTCTAAACTAAGGTAGATAACTTTAAATTGAAGGCTTTAAATGATAGAAGCATAACTCAGAGCTATATTTCAAATATAAAAAGTAGCAAAAGTTAAATACCTATAGTTTCATAACTACACTGGCAAGATTTATTTTTCCGATGACGGTTATAGCTTGTTGTATCTCCTGTTTCCGGTATATCTTCGACTTTTGGTACACCCTGTATAATGTTGTTATGAACTGATAGTATTAACAAATTGATCAAATTATATTGATAGGGTTAGTTTTACTCTTGGCTTGGTGTTACTATTTTTAGTGTATGGTTTCTCTTAGTCTGTCAGCCATACCGAGTTCTAACTCGGCATACGGGTAGCATAAGCTCTAGCTTATGCTACCAACAAAAGTTTTGGAACAAATAAGTAGTCTACTCTCAACTTTTTGAATAGGGTATTTATTGGTAAACTAAGTTGCGCCTCAATATTTATTATCAGTCTCTTAATATGTTTTGTAATAGTCAACTTAACGATTGCTAATACTGCTGTCTGCTCTTTTTTGTCAATATTAATAATTAACGAAACAACAAACAAAAAAAATCAAAAATGAGCAGACAGCATTCATAATTATTATGAACTTAGTGACAGCCACCTGTAGTGAAAGTATTCTAAATACTAGAGGCAAATTTTACTGCAAAGAAACATTCTTTTATTTTGGAAAAGAAATAAAACCGCAGTCAAAGCATTTTGAAAATTGTCTGCTTCACCCAGGAATCAAGCTGACTAAAATCTGTAAAAATTACACCCTGTAATTTTATTGCATTGATCAGTAGGGTCAATCACAAGAATGAAATCTCTCAAACATAGTTTGTTAATTTAATGAAAATTACTTATATGGTTGTTTTACTTCACATGTACGAAGGTCATTTAAATACTACATAGTATCCTGGAATAATGAACCTCTTGAGCAATAAATTAAATGGTGTTCCTGATAAAGCGTGCAAGTAAATAATAATACAATAATAACCATTTTAATACCTGGATTGGTACAAACGGCACAATCAGATGGCCTGCGAGATTACCAGATCTCACTTAGAAACTATAAACGACTTGAAAGACGAAGTTCAGAATACGATTTAAAATATTTATCTCAACACAATATTAAAGGTTGCTAGAAATGAATTTGTTAAAAGAATAAATTTGTGCATCTAAGAAAATGGTGCCTATTTCGAACAACTAAATTGAATAGTTTACCACTTTTTGTAAATAATGGAAGATTTCATGGTTTTCATTTCATTATATTCACTAAGTACTTATTATTGTTATTGTACTTATTTATGGCATACAATAAAGTATAAATAAATAAATAAGTATGTGTGAGATTTTATCTTTGTAACTGACCCTAATAATTGATGGAATAAAAATACAGGGTGTGTTTTTCCAATTTTAGTCGGTTCGATTCCTGGATGAAGCAATTGATTTTTCAAAAATGTTTGAATGCGGTTTTATTTCATTTCCAAAATAAAGGAATGTTTCTACATACATAACTTCACATATGTATCCCTTATGGCGTAGGCAGAACACCAGAGGCTGTAAAACCAAAATAGGTATTATAATGATGGACATTGAGTATTGCAGTGACAGCCTATCGCCTGCAAAAACCCCTGTAAAACCTCTGTCCCTTAACTGACTTTTATAGTACCTATGCCTGGAAAGAGAAGCAGCTGGCACCTTCTATGTTTTTCTTTAGCTCCCAGTCCAGCATGGAAGTTATTTAATGTTTCTTTGGAGAAAAATTTACTATCTATACTATTTTGAGTACTTTCTCTACAGGTGGCATTAAAAATTTCACCCTTTTTAGTAAAAAAACTTACATCTTCATTAGTGTGCTCTTGGTAAGATGCTTTGGCTCTCTTGTTGATGAGAGGGTCCAAACATATGAGAAAGCCCATGTAGACTACAAGAAGCATTATTACCCAAATCACAATGATCACTACCACCTGAAAACATATTGATTTTTAATTGCAATAAAATGAAGTAGTCAGTAGTTATTTATTTAAATTATACTGACTTTTATAATAGTAGTGTTTCGGTTTTCATATTTGCATTCACATCTCGGGCAGAATTCTTGTTCACGGCCTTTGATTTCTGCGCCAACTCGAGGCAGAATAACTCCATCACAATTGCTGTCATGAAATGCAGTTATTAGTACTTAATCATTACTCAAATGTGATTTATTTATGTGTTCTATTTATGTAAGGTACTTTAAATATTTAATATTAGTACTCTAAGAACTACCACACCATTTATTCGGAGGAACATTGGCTATGTAGAGCTTGCGATCTGAACCCGCAGTGTTATTCAATACTGCAGCAGGACTGGGGCAAACACATTTGCACCTTTTGTCTTCATAGGATTGACCCTGATAATAAACATTGTAATCGGTAAAGATACGTGACAAATTACACTTAATGAAATCGTATGAAATGGAAGAGTAAGTGTGATTCAAAACAAAACAAACTTACGGACACTAAAACGATGCACATCAAAAATGTTCCGCATAATAATTTTTGATACATATTGATACAGTAGAACCTTAATTATAAGTAGTGTAAAAATAAAATTATTAATATTTACAATCAGCAATATAATAAAAGAAATCGTGATTTCGGAAACTTGAAATTACAAAGTCAATAGGCAACTATTCTATCATCTTCTACCCACTTCTCTATTGTCTGTCTGTCTGTCTGTCACTTTGTTTTCAATTCAATAAACGTCGTTTGTTGTACACCAACTAGATGGCGTTACTTGTTATTTATATAATTATCAATATACGGAACTATTATTAAGTCCGTATATTTTAGAATTCTTTGTACAGCATAAGGCATTCTAATAGTAGCAGACAGTTAGTAAAATCTAATAAAGTACAAACTTGCGCCTATTATATTATTTTTCAGTACCTATTCATTTCGTCAATCAATCGCTTTAGCAAAGAGTAGTTTTTTTATTCGGATGACGAAAATTTGACACCAACCACTAAATTAAGTTATGCCACCAAGCAGTATAATTCATAGGTATAATTAAGTAACTTCAAACAAAATCTCTTAGGAAAGTGGCCCGCACGAAAGACGAATTTCTCGCACTTGAAATTCAATATGGTAACAACTCAAAAGTGGCCGTTTCGAGATAATTTCGATTTGAAGTTTAAAAAATCATATGTTCATTTATTTTAGTAATTCACTCGGAATCTTTGATTTGATTTTGATGCTACATCATCCCTCTAATCAAATAATGGTTTTCATTTCATTTTGGTAATTTTATTTATATTTTAGAAACATTTTTTTACAACCTCTTTGGGTTAGGTACGCCTACCTACGACTTCATTGAAAGATACTTAATTTTTTTTGAGTTACGTACGACGACGGTTTTACCTTTTCATTTAGGGACATTGGGGCTGGGATGTTCAGGGATGTTTTTTAACTTTTCAGAGGTTTTAAAACTAATTGCATTTTTCAGCATAGTTAATGTCAGACTTATTTCACTTAAAATAAATAAAAACTATTTTATGATAATAAAAGACTGTTATAAAGGTAATGTTTTTAAATTGGAATATTTAATAAATACTAGTCCACAACGTAGCTAAAATTATGCTGGTATCCATAAAAATAACGAAAAATTACAATAAGCAATATAATTAATGGCGGACGAAAATGTTAAAGTGTAATGTAAATGGGAACCGCCGTGTTAGGTCGACTTTTTACTGTCATTGACATGTCATCTGTGTTGTCTTGTGTTACAAATCTGTCACTTGAAGTTAGGAGGAGTGGAATGTCTATGTACGGAGAAGCGATTTTTAATAAATCTTGTGCTTTTTTAATACAATGGCTATCTGAAATTGAGTAATTTCTATTTCTAGATTCATGCCACAAAGGAGCACTGAAGACTCCCTATATGCCCTAATGAAGTACATCAGATCCAACCTTAACCAAAAAATAATAATTTTAACCTTTGTATCATTAGACATAGCGGGCGCTATCATTGATAGCCAGGCGCTATCAATGATAGCGCCTGGTGGCCAAAGATTCGGGTCCGTCTGCCTGAGGACAGGTGTCCTCGAAACTTACGGCGGGTCATTGACGGTTATCTCAGCGACAGATCCGTAAATGTGCGCTATGCAGGAGCAGAATACTGCACGAGGACAGAAAAGGGTTGTGTGCAGGGGTCAATTGGCGGTCCAATTTTATGAAATCTGTTGCTCGACTCGCTCCTAAGAGAATTATGTTTATGAATTAGAATTATAATTGTGTATGGAGAATATGCGCAGGCCTTTGCAGATGACATTGTCCTAGCTTTTTCTGGCGACTCGGCCTTAGAGATAGAAAAGAGAGCAAATACAGTTCCAAAATTTGTGCAGGAATGGGGAACTGCCAACAAATTGAAATTCGCCCCGCAAACAACGCAAGGCATAGTGATCACACGCAAGTTAAAATACGACATACCGCGGCTAAAAATGAGCGAGACTCCAATTGCCTGATTTGGGAGATAGAGAAGTGGAGATGAAAACCTCCTCTCTTGATGACCCTCACCCGGCTGAACTCGCGGAATTAAATTTTAAGACCTTGGATGAACAAATGCAACTGGACCTTAACAGTAACTATGAAGTTCGTATCTTCACCAACGGCATTAAGATTGACGGCCTGGTCGGGGCCTCGCTATCCTTATGGAATAAAAAACTACGCTGAGTTGTGTTGCACCCGAACTATAAAGTAGGAGTAGGATGTAGCGGGCATTCCCACTCGAATAAAGCATGACAAAGAAAAGAATGAAAGATAAGGAGGAGGGAGGCGGGGAGAGGATAGTAGTAAGAGAGGCATAAATGCTTAGAGTGATAATAATAAAGTATAGAGCACGAAAGTATAACCAAGTATGCACCGGGTAGAACAATGCTGTGTTGTCACCGCAAGCACTAGTTGTCGTCATCGAGAGCTCTACATGATTATGTCAGGAGCAAAATTTCTGTGTTAATTTCGATATTTAACACATTAAAATTGTTAAATGTGCGGTTCGAACGCGTAAAAACGATACCCCGAAATAAACAAAATATAATTCTGATGTAACATTTCAGAAATAACTAATAGTTTTAATATATTTTCAAACAAAAAAATCATTCGCCGAGGGCGTGAAACAGACACGGGAGGGGAGCGTGACAACGAAGTCCACGCTGCTCTGTTACCTAGAGATTATATTCTCTTTGCTCTTTGACATAAAATGATGTCGAGTAGTGATGTGACGCGGTCGAAGCTGCATACGATAATAGATTGAATTGTAATGCCTCGCGCCGCCGCCGTAACCATATTTTCAGTTATTTTGAATTCGGTTGATATTATTTAATATTAAGGTAATGTAATAATATAAGTATATTTTTGTATAGATTGGAATGGGACTTAGTGCCAACGCTTCGTCAAGCGTTCGAACGCGCGTTTCATACGAAACTGAAACGTCCGTAACATACGCACGTACTATACGGACGTTCGCAATGCGCCGTATGATACGCGCGTTCAGTACGGACGTGGCCGTGCGCGTTCCGAACGCGCGTGCCAATTCAGTCGGTAACGCTCCGTGGAACGTGTCACACGCGCGTATGAAAATGAGATTTGTTACTGAGTTTTGAGCGACTGAATTCTAAAAAAATTCCCCGCGCAACAACATCTATCCCACGGCATTGACAATCAAAGCATTTTATTCAATTTCAAGAGTTTGGCCATAGCACCATTTTAACGTTTGGTGGCGCCACTTATTACTGGCAATAACAACTTAATATGAGTGAATTGAGTGAGTGATAGACTATTCGCCATTTGATCACAAAACGCTGCCGGCTTGTGAAAGTCCTAAGCATAGGTATCTGTTGTAAGCTGCAAATATCTGGTGTGTTTTCCTGCAAACTCAGAAGTAGCGTCATGTGAACTTAAGTTTATCATTTATGTAACTGAATTGTTTTGATGCTTGATAGACTGCATGATTCACATATTTCGACGAATAACTTTATAACTATCAAACATGCTAACAGGTGTTGGTTTTTGATTGCTTTAGTTAGTGGTTCGTTAGTTCGTTGCTACTGTACTGTAAACTAGGCACCCTTGCACAAATGGAAAAACAATATTTATCAACAATAATAATAAAAAACCACTATATTGCATAGTCCACCCAAAAAAACTCAAGCACATAAGCACCGCCAAGCGGCAGAAAAGCTTGCATTCCAAACTCCCTATAATATTGATGTGTCCTATCTGTACTTGTACATAATACTTTCAAATCTGTGATCTATCCCACAAACGGACTAACTGGATGTCTTTTTTTATTTTTAAACGAAGTTTAGCCAAATAGTAATAAATTATATTGAACACGACTGTTCAAGCACACTTATGAAATTGTACTAGCAACGCTGCGTTCCGCGTTCGAACGCGCGTACCGTACCTACGTCCTTATGATACGGGCGTACAGTATGCGCGTTCGAACGCGGGACGTTGGCACTTAGTCTGCATTGAAGAATTTCTGACAGCCCATGAAGATTGGTTCAAAAAACCTCTATAGATGGAACTTTTTAAAAGCCGAAGGGGTTATCTCTGTAAACTATAATTTAGGTAAGTGGTACATATCTATCATCTATTGTTATTTAAAAGTTCGATTTCTGACACAGACGTCAATTCATTTATTTTTTTAAAAACGCAGTGTGGAATAAATTGCTGTATGATAGAAAAGACTTCGCCTTTTATAAAGCGCCATCTATCGAAGCCTTTTGTACCGTTTTGTTTTTTTAATGAGCTGTCAGAGAATCTCTCATTGTGATAGCTTGAAATTTTTAATACAGTACATACCAACGTAATTATTATTTTTTTCAATACATACAGAGTCTTTAACAGTTTTTTTAACAGGCTGATATAAAATTGAAATCACATGATTTAATTTTTTTTTGTTAAAAGATTAATCGCAAAGATGCAGTAAATAATTTATTAGATGCAGTAGTTTTATGATTTAATATTATAAATAACGTACATTTCAAAAAACAGTAGGCACATATCAAAACTAATATTTTTTAATTTATTTTTTGGCAAATAATAAAAAAAACTGACTCGACGAATATCCCGTTTTGCCCCATAACTGGGGTAAGATGGGAAACGCTGTGGGGCAAAACGAGTATACATTTTAATCAGGTAAATAGCGTTCACAAACATGTGCCTCTTCGTCTTCTTCATCTACTCCGGCAAATGAATTATGCGACCAACCGTGGCAAGCACTGCAGCTGACCTAACCTTCCATTGACTCTGAGTATGAGATGCAGGCACAGTCATCATTCTCTTCTTGGGATGTACTATCTTCTGATTCAATTTCTTTTTTACGCCTTTTGGTTTGACGCTTTTTTTCTGAAGGTTCTCCATTTCAGTTGTCTTTTTTCCATGTTTCTTCGTTAGTTTTTTGCCTTTTTCAGTATTGTTTTTATCAGTGTTTATCTTGTTTTTACCTTCTCTATTACTTATATCTTCCATCGTTTTTATTAGGTGATTCTGTTAGTATTGCATTCTTCCCTCGTTTCCTAGTTTTTCTCTCCTCAGTTCATACTTTCTTAGGTATAGGCATAATATTTTCTGGGTCAATCCAAAAAGGCGTGCTTCCATAGATGTCACATACTGAGCGAGTTAATTTTCTTGCTCTGTTTTGAAAACAGTTTTGAATCGTCCCAAACGCTTTTTCCCACAGTCGTTACCGGAATCGATGTCAGCATTAACAGTTTCACGCGCTTGGAAATAGGTCGACTTTGGAACGTTGTATGTAGCTGAGTCTCGAAGAAACCCCATTGTGTTATTTACTGCCATTTACTGCTCTTTTCATGTCTTGTTCGCCCCATTTACCACGATCTGTTTTTCGCTTAAAGTGGCGAACCATTTTATCTGTAAAAAAAAAAATCTTATACTTATACTAAATCCTTTCACATGTGATCCCAATTAATTCGCTATTTATAATGAAAAACAAACGAACTTATGTTAGCATAAAAAGCAGTTCTAAAAATATATAAACAAAAAAAAGGTAAAATTGTAGACATATAAACAAACAATAAGTAAACATTTTAGAATCTGGTAGAAATTTACAACAAAACATAGGGTATTTTTAAAAATGCTATCTTATTCACAAGGACGGGGCAAAACGGGATAGTATCCCATTATGCCCCGATTCGCATTTAGGCAAACAAAATGATGCAATTCTAACCTCAAACGTTACCGGTGATAAAATCTAGTCTCAATTTAATCTATTGGACTACTACAATAAGCTTAGGATTAAAATAATAGATTAACTCAGGTACATGTCAACACAACAGTTTTTGAACTAAATATCTCATAAAAAACTAGCAATATCAGTTTTTTCTCTCTGGGACGCGAAAACAGGTTTTAACCTATCCTTTCTGCTCGGACGCACTAGCGGAGAGTGTAGTTCGTGCAAATGGCGCCATTGCCGGTCAGAATACGTTTACTATTCACGCACACAAGCTTACTTCCCGTCCTGCCCCGAACTTCATCTTGCCCCGGTCTCCCCTAAATGCGAAAGTCTAATAAACTTGGGCAACGGCTGTCTATTTTTTGAAATACATCCCTTAAAGGGTTTAAAAAAGCGTTGAAAGTAGAAATGAATTAATTTTGATGAATTTCGACACAAAAATAGTAATTTATACGCACTAACTCTTTTTTTTAAATGCAGTTTTATTTTTATATTCTTATAAATATTGCCCAGTCAGTGATTGTTAGAACGTTGTATGCGTGAACCATTTTAATTCATTTTTCACAAAGGTACCTAGGATATCGCGCAGGTGTTATTCGCACTACCATCATATCAAACTACTGTCGCATAATAATGTGTTATATTTCTACGGGATAAGCAAGGAAACACAACTGAACATTCGAGACGTTCAATCCGAATAAAACAAATACCTACATAGGATCAACGTGTTACAGTAATGCTTTGTCTACCTACTAGCTACATACACCACATTCCTCCACACTAATCTTAGAAATATATTTAACCCGGGCGCCACACATTTGCCACGCATTTGAAGCTAAGTCTGGCGCCGGCCTACATATGCAAAGTCCAGCGCCACACATTTGTTCAAACATTTGTTCAAACATGTGTTCAAACATTTGAAGCTAAGTCTGGCGCCGGCCTTACATTCTAGCTTACAGTCTCATTGGTAAACATTTTAAAAACTTAAAGAGACCCCGCCAATGACGGCTACCATTCCTACCATTCTATAGAATTACATGCTTTTTTGTCCAGAATAGAAGGGCCCGAATACATAAACTAAAATTTATAACTCGTTTTATCAGAATTATTCTGTATATAAGTTTGTACAAATCTTAATATTGAATAAAAAAGCTATTTAACTGAATTTATTTTATTTGTTTCGTCATGTCCGACAAGACATTTTTGGCGCTTGACGTTGTTAGCATTAGGAAGAAATAAGGGTTCCCATTCTGTAAAATCACCATATTCTCAGGGAAAAACATTAATGCAAAAAAACATTATTTTCAAGTCAAAACTGAAATAAAAAGTCAAAACTGATGATCAAACATTAAAAATAGTTTTTTAATAAATATGAAATAAAAGTATCAAAATCTTTTACTGTAGGAATTGGGTTCGGCAAATATCATATAAATAGATAACGAGATAAAAATATCAATTTTTAATTTCGTCAATTTCGTCATCACTACTTTCTTCGATCTTTGAAAATAGTTCAATGATGAAAGGCTTTTCTAAATATCTGTCTTTCTTGCAAAATCCCTCATGTGATTTCTTTACATGTGAACAACAACTGCGCTTTCAATAGCTCCTATGGCATTTAATGCATTTTCAAACATTTTTGGGATTTCACGGGGTTACTTTCCAAGTTTGACTTCTATTACTTTTCGTTTCATGGAAACTCTACGACCCTAGCAAACCGCTGATAGTAACATGCGACGCTAGCGCCGTCGGGGTGGGCGGTGTTTTGTCGCAACCGAGCGAGGCCGGCGAGCGCCCGGTCGCGTTCGTGTCGCGAACTTTATCGCCAGCAGAGAAAAATTATTCACAGATTTATTGAGAAGCGTTAGCCATAATTTACTGTGTAAAATCATTTCGAACATGTTAAGATCACACTGATATGGCGGTAAACGCAATACCTATCTGTAAAGTTAGCTGAATTAAACTAAGATGCAAAACAAAGAACCCGCAAGAAACAACAGAAATAGTGTTTTCTAG
The DNA here is from genome assembly GCA_944452665.1 of Stenoptilia bipunctidactyla. Taxonomy (NCBI): domain Eukaryota; kingdom Metazoa; phylum Arthropoda; class Insecta; order Lepidoptera; family Pterophoridae; genus Stenoptilia; species Stenoptilia bipunctidactyla. The sequence goes on from OX101721.1 coordinate 38,568,895, forward strand.
TGTTTTTTTTGATTCCATAATAAATTGTGTATTAGAAACAGTCAGATCAAGTGCCGTATCAAAAAAAAAATTCTATTATTCTTAATCATCGTTACCATTTCTTTCTTCAGAAAAAAAGTGTATTTAAATATCTGCTGAGCTTAATTCACTTTTCATAAAGTCCTAACAGCAGTGGCTCATCTCCTGGAATCGTAGTTACATTTAAGCATAAAAAAATTACGTTTTAAAATTAACTTTCAAATTATGGCAATATGTAAACATTGTAGAGGCAACTTTCTTGTTTACTCTTTTTATGGATTTATAGGAACTTAATATTGTTTTTCTTTCTTAAAACAACTTCTTCACTTTTACCACCACCATAAGTAAGCCCACATTTTATACATTTTGCCGTTTGTTTCAACATTTTTGTTAATTTAAAGTACAACAATAAATATGAGTCGGCAAAAGTCATGAAGTGACACTTCATAAGATCGCGGTTAGTTCAATTTTTTTCCACACGCCATTGTCGGCCTATACATTCACAGATACATACGTCATATTATTAAGGCAAGTGTGTGTGTGCGTGTGTGTATAAGGTGTTTTTTTGTAAAATATATCGGGTGTCACCTTGCGCGATCTATCCCTTGAATCTTGATCTTAAGTATAATTGACTTATTAATTACCAAGTATTACGTAGGTATTATAAAAGAACTTTAAGAAAGCTCCTATTCAAAAATGTTCCAGGTATAAGACATTATTTGGTGCTAGGCATTTTGTTCTTTTTCAGTACAGTTTTAGATATTTTATTATAACAAAACGACTTATTTTTGTACAAAAGCATGTTACAGGCTGGTCATAACATAACTTCATTATTACAATAACTTTATTTTCATTGGTGTAGCTAACTGTACACTTGGTAGCCGGCAGATATATAAAATATGGCGGAAAGCCTTTAAACCTTAACACCTATTAAATACAAATGAAATATTACTTAGCAGGTATCATGGTGGTATCTAATTAGTTAATTTATTATAAAGTTAAAATTATGTTTGGAACCGCCGCTCATTACGGACAGCAGGCTCTGTCCTCTCGCATCGACCGAGAGGACAGAGCCTGGGGTTCTGAGCATTGGGCAAAATCACGAGGAAGGAATGTGCTGGGTGCGGGGGCGATATCAGCAGTTGATGACAGTTTGGGCTCAATGACTGAAGGGTCATGCGCAGTAGGGGGCTCCGAATGGGCATCCTCAAAGATATCATTGGGTTCTGCGATCGGCGCTTCCTTAATATCCAAGCTTATCTCGGACTTCGTATCCGGGTTAGGTGACACTAAGGAACTTCTGCATCTTCGTTTGTGACGATGTACCTGGTTACCTCCCTCACCTATTATTTTATAATTAGAAGGTCCTAAAGAAGTTTCTATCGTACCTGGAGCGCACTTTTCCCCCTTTAAATATTGACGGTACCACACGTCCTCACCAGGGCTAATCAATGTATTCGCGTTCCCTGTCGTATTCTCAACTTGGCGCTGTTGTACCTGCTTCATGTGAGCCACGCGATCCGGTCTAAGTATATCTAAGCGAGTCCTAAGACGTCTACCAAATTCAGCCCTCTTACTACTACAGAAATCGCAGAGAGAAGTTTTGGGCAGATTTTTTACAAGGGCGGCGCCAACCTGCCCTAACCTTCTTTTTACTATAACTTCATAACTAAAACTCTTACAGAATTGCGGTTTCCATTGAAAGGCTTCTCCTGCTATCCATTACCTCCCTCCACTTGCTTCTAACTTTTGGCGGCCATCTTCATCCGCCATTTCTTTTCCATTCTTTTCCATTTTCATTTCAGACCCACCTCCAAAATTTCTCCCCATTTTTACCACTCCAGAAGATAGGAGACAGGAAAGGCACTGACTGAGCCAGTGTGGCCGAACGCTTCCGCGAAGAAATCCGACAATTGGAGGCCGAGAAAAAAGAAATTTAGACTTTGGCAGCCATTTTTTTTACATTGACATTGGACTGGAGAGCTCTTTTGAGCAAGCTCTATTTCACTTTTATTGCAAAAATAAAACTTATACTGTTTTATTTCTTGACTATGCTTGACTTATTGCTATAAAAAAATATACAAATTTAAATTTTACCATAGCAATTTTATTTTATTTTAATTTATATTGTAACTGACGCGCACCATCTGCATAAAATGTATAGGATACCAAAGACAAAGACTGGAGTAGAAGAAGATAAACAAAAGTCACACCCTGGAACAATTACAATTGAATCAAAGGTGAGACACAGCATAGACAAGTGGGAAGCTACAGGGACAGACTCAATTGCTACGTCACCAAAGACGAGTAAGACGCAGCCAGCAGAACCTGCTAGATGCAGAGCAAGGAAGGCGCTATCGCAGGACGGAAAAAGTCACCCTTTATATCCCAAATCTCACCCAAAACCTTTCCTGATAAGACCTTAGAAGCACGAGCATACCTTCTCAAAGTCAAAGCCGATATAAAAGAAACGGTTATGGAAGTAGTGGACAAACTATATCGTATGATAAAGGACATGGGGGAGGAGTTTAAAGGAAAAGAGGAAACTATAGAAAACAGGAAGAACAAAGGCTCAAAGGTTACAAACAAAGAGAGCGAAGTTGTACAAAACTCTACACGCCTACTCCAATTACAGGAAAAAAGCAAAGAAATTAGGGAAAATAACCGTAAAATGGAAGAATTAAGGGAAGAAATGACCAAGCATAAAGAATCGCTAGAGAGCCATAGGCATCAAATATACGCAAGCGTATCTGCGAATAAAATGCCACCAAATCATGTAGATAGAGTCGCCCTGCACTCCATTGTAGTCTCATCAGAAGACATGGATGAAACTGGAGAAAAGGTGTTAGACTCAGTAAGAGAAGCAATTGATGCAAAAAATGGCTGGGTCACAGTAGAAAGGGTGCGGAAAGCGAGAGATAGGAAGATTATTCTTATTAAATAAAACACTTTCTAACCGGATTTATCGCGTATATTTACATTTTAAATTTTGACTCGACGTTTCGGTGTCTTTGCAGACCCCGTGGTCACGAGCGACTGTCGCTCGTGACCACGGGGTTGTTTTATTTAATAGTATGAATCGCGAAAACTTAAGACAATATTAAGATTATTCTTAGCTGTAAGACACAGCAAGAAAGATCAAAAATCAAAGAGAGGTTGGAAAGTGCAGGCAAAAATCTCATATGGGAAGAAATGTGCAATAAGGACCCACTACTAATCCTTAAAGATGTCCTTCTCATACACACAGATGATGAGGTTCTAAGAACCATTAATGGATTCTGCTGAGCAGAATGCTGGACCAAGCGGTTTATAAAAAATACTTTTAATAAAAAAAAAAGAAAACCCTTTTTTATTTACTCTTGCTAGTTACCATCTATTTTGTTAATCTTGCTTGAAATGATAATTTATCATTAGGTTGTAGTTTGTCACAACATCATTGAAAAGTAATAAAAAAAAATGATTTTTGACAAGTTGTCTTGCAAACTATAACATAAGTACCCGCCGCCATCTCTAAGCGCACGGGTTATATAATATAATTTAGGTTTTTTCTAAAAAAAATAAGTACCTAATCATATCTCAACTACCGTGCCACTTAGAACAGGGGAAATCTAGCACATGACCCCCAACACCCAAAAATCCTGTTGGTCCATGCACCAAACACCCTGTATACTAACATTCATTTGTCTCTACTTCAATGTATCAATAAAATAGTAGGTATTTACAAGCATTTTACCGTCTGAGTAAAAGTGAGGCACGCTTTAACCGTCAAAAATTACGATTGATGGTAGGAACATATAAAATAATACCAAAATATTCCCATTGCTGTTATTTGATTGATCATATAACTTGACGTTAAATGAATAGTTACATAACCGCAATTTTGAGAGTAACAACGCAAAATAACAATACTAACATAATCAGGGAATATTCCAAGTGTAGACCACTTCGCTATTTTTGAGTGACACGTGATAAACATTCCCAAAATAATAATTAGATAGGTATATTTATTTAAAACTATAAACAATTTTCCAAGAAATCAAGGTGTAATGCTTAAACAAAATTTCTTGCTATTGTCAACTATGCTTTCATCGTACTTTTTATTCACGGAGGAAAAATAATTGTACGGTTTAGTTAAATGTTTAAAAAAATTAGTTTCTAAGTAATATGCAACCAGTACTCACCAAAGATAACGACGGAATGTGCATCCATTTAAGTTCATGTCCATGTACTTCATTACAAAATCCCACGTAGAAAGCGTGTCTACAAGCGCCCTTTTCAACTATAATTTTAGTCAGGCTAAAGAATTAGTAAAACCAGTTTTACCTATAATACAACAGATCTAAAATCTTGCTGACTCTACGTTTAAAAAATATCTTACTTTTGACTGCCAGACAGCAAAATATTAGTTTCAGTAATTCGATACCTAAGCATTATTCTGTAATTAGGTTTTTGTATCATGCCGTAATGTACCTAATCTTCGTATTTGCGATTGGGAAGAGTAATCTTTGAAGATTCGTATGGTGTAGGAAGGTAAATCTATGTTCAAGCTTTATTTCTGCAGAGGGTGCCACATCTTCATAGATGATTCGATGACACGTTATTCTTGCTGGAAGTGCGAAAGAGATGACACTGCTTGTTTCGCGTGATCACTCGCGATGACGCAGTGGGGCTTGGGACAAAAACGGTCTTTATTTATACTGCCATAAAAGTTATACGTTATTGTAAGCTCTGATTGATCGAATAAATGCCACACGGTTGTCTCACGTAAGCTCTGTGAGCACACTGCCGCACGTTACGCATGTCCCAGGAATCTCTCTTATTTTAGTTACTAAGTACCTAGTTAATAAAATAATTCTTAACCAAGTACTTAGTAACTAAAATATTTGGTTTTTATTATTACTTTAGTTTCTTTTACTATTTGTACGAAAAGGAAATGTGATGTGAACTTTTGTACCCAAGAAAAGTTTACAAAATTATTTTTGCTCACGCTGCTATACATTCGCCTCGCCTCTAGGACTACCTACTATAAGATATCCGGATGCAAGACGATGGGATTTCCATAAACTTATTGTAAACTGTTATTGTGTATTTTAAAAAGATAAATGCTGCCTTTTCTTCTCAATAGATCGACTTTCCGCAGTGGTGGTGAATTCAGTTCAATTTATAAATAATTTGATTGATTTCAAGTGTAGTGAAATTTCCTACAAAATAAAGATGTTTTTGACTTTGACTTTAACTTTGCAGGACTGCTCGAAAAAATGCAGACATAACAGTACCTTTGTAAAAAATATTTTACAATATTTATTACCCGTACCATTTATCATGTATTATATATTTACAATAAATCATGAATATTTGAGATATGTACGAAAAAAAGTGTAAAGCAATTTTAGCCTGGTATTTTCAGACTACTTTATAATTAGGTACTAACAAAAAAAAGCGGTTATACCTACTCAATGAACGATCAAGCGGTAATTTATGTCATATTTTATATATTTAATAGATTAAATAAGTATAACAACAAAAATGTGAGGGAACAAATTACGAACAGATCTATATTTTAACTAACATACGTTGTTAGGTACTCCTCGTTCTGTGATGGTCAGTAATTAGTAATATAAATGCACATGGAATCAGAAAGAAACTGATTGTCACCGGCGCGGCGGCGGAGCGAAGATATAAGGCCAGATTTTACGATTTAAAAAGTAGTCGCTAGCCGGTCGAGTACAACAGGGGTCCAAGCGGGAGTAACTTTTAACGCTTGTCCAGGTTCGGTGGTAGTATCCTAAGAACTTGCAAACTCCGTTTTTTTCAGTAAGAAAGTATATATTACTGATTTACGGGAAACATTAAACTCAAAAACAGCTGTGGTGTTATTTTAGAAGAGGGACTTAGTTAAAAAGTTTACTTAATAAAACACAATAATTTCGGACTTTGGGAAAATATATTTTCAAATATTATAATATTGCAAGTTAATCAAAAATTAACAAATGAATGTCTAAACAATCAAAAGTTAATCGAACTGTTTGTAGTTTTTGACGGTCAATGGTTTCGCTAAATTAATAAAAAAGAATAAAAATAGACTTCATGATTATCTAGGTAAAGCTGGGTTAAAGATTTTTTTATGAAAGCCATTTGTTTTTTTATGTAATACGAATTACACTATAATTGTTTGAACAATTTCAATAGTATTATCTATTTGACTAGCTGCTGCCCGCGACGTCGTCTGCGTGAACGCTATGCAGCACCAAACGCACCTACGATTATAACACTGCTAGCGTAGCCTATATGTTGACCCGACTTCTTAACTATCTTCATGCCAAATTTGAAGTAAATCCATGCAGTACTTTTTGAGTTTATCCCGGAAAGACAAACAGACAAACAGACAAAAATTCTAAAAACTATATTTTTTGTTTCTGTTTCGATTGTAGATCATACCCCAAGTATTCTTTAAAAAAAATATTCAATGTACAGTTTTGACTTTCCTACCATTTTATTATATGTATAGATTGTTTTCCGATATATGCTTTCAGTGGGTATTTGAGAACCACCTCCTTTTTTGGAAGTCGGTTGACAAATTTAAATAATGAGCTCCATTCAGTCGTGGTGGCAAATCATCGGTTCAAATGGACCGATGATTTGTCTGTTTAGTATCCCAGCCCATAAATTTACTCCAAACTGGTGCTGAAACCTGTCTTCCCTTACTGCACGGGGGTTTTAGACGGCCCATTCATGTAGGTTGTGCATGTTAAAGACGCCCATACTCTTAAAACAAGATTCATCACTCCACAAAATTTAATCAAAAAACCGTGGATCTTGTCTGCACCGGCGCAACATCTCCCTACAAAAATCTAAGTAATTTTGATAATCTGCTGGCAGCAATGCTTTCACCCGTTGGACATGATATGGGTGCATGCGGTTTCTTTTCAAGATTCTATGTACCGTACTTGAAGCGATAGTAGAAGGATCTTGTCTAACTTCCATCATTACCTGTCTAGGTCTTCCTTTACGCGGAGAAAACTCGATAATCGGGATAGCGTTCGCGATTTGGATACCGCACACATATATACGTGCGGTCTCCCAAGCATTATCGTCCCATAAACCGTAAATAAAATACATTTCTGCGTATTCACGAGCAGTAAAAACAGCGGTCATTTTCAGAAATTGAGAATAATCGAATACAATTTATTTGAACAATATGAACAATTAAGAAAAATATATGTTTTTTATTTACTTGAATTAATCGAACTGTAATTTTTTTTAATGCTTGGTTTAAAATAAAGTTTTCCATTTTCTATCCAGCATATTTTCTTAGAACTTAAAATAAGAAATAAAATCATAAAGATCTTTAAGACTGAGTGAGTTTTGGTATGGTTTCATGGTACAAAAAATATGTTTCGTTATATTTCTTGAATACTTTTATGCCTTTTTAAATCTGTATAAAGTGTAGCTGTTTATGAAAAAAAGTTTACCAAAACTGTTATACATTCTTATTACACCAGCATAATTTCAAAATGTGTTTATAAATTTAGGATTAAGAAAAAATACATGTATTAGCTTTTATTTTCACAGATTACCGATAATCCCTCCCAAACTACAAATTAATTAGAGAGATTAATCTTTTCTTAACTATCTGCAAAAATAAAAAGTTAAAATAGTGCATGAAAAAAAAGTTATGATATATTTTCTGAAAGCAGTAGGAGAAAATCCTATAAATATTCAATATCGGTATATCTCAAAAACTACTTATCTTAGGAAAAAAAATTGGTGTTTTGGATTCCAGACAACCCTTTGTATCTCCAGTTTTCCGTTGGTCTACTATTTACGAGACACCCTTTATAATCGGAATCGGGGTCTGTAAAGACAAGGAAATATATGTAATGTAATGTAATTATTATAGCATCCTGTTTTAAATTATTATGTTAAACTTCATTACTCCTATTAATGTGGTGTGAATTTTCGAAGTATTTATTATTATTAATTTATTGATGAAAAGAGTAAGGGACCAGTCGAGTAACTATTGTTTTGCTTTGAATTGAAATTAAAGCCATCAAACAGCACAGGGTGCATCGGATCCATGTATGTATAGGGCCTAAACTGATTTTATTACGCACAATCCGTATGGGTGGTTCAAACACCCAGATCTAATGTGACTAAAGCTCCATCGGCCATTAATTTAATTCTAGATATAGTCAGCAGTCGTTAGGTGTAACGTAAAGATAGGTCTCTATAGGAAAGTCTGAAACTATACTAAGAACCATGGCTTCGATTTCAGTGATAAGAGAATCTGCATTTATAAGTTAATGAAGGAGTATTCAGAAATAAAACCCGCACAAATCTATACTTATAATAAATCTGTAGAGAGGTCAATTCTGTACATGAAATATTTTTTCAAAATAACTATCAGGGGGTGATAAGTGATCGATACTGATGCCAAAAATGCAATCAGTAAAATTTTTGTCTGTCTGTCTGTCTGTATGTTCCTTATAGAAACAAAAACTACTCGACGGATTTTAACGAAACTTGGTAAAATTATTCTTCATACTCCTGGGCAGGTTATAGTATACTCATTATCACGCTACAATCAATAAGAGCAGAGCAGTGAAGGGAAATGTTGGAAAAACGGGAGAAGTTACTTCATTTTTTAAGCTTCCGTCGCGTGTGCAGCCTTAATGGTTAAAGCTACATAGAAATCATGTCATCATCATCATCACAACTCCGTGTAATGGGCCCACTGCAGGGCATGAGTCTCTCCTCTGGGTGACGAGGAGGTTTTAGGCCATAATCCACCGAGCTGGCCCAATGCTGGGTGGTGGATGTCAGAATTTTCAGGGTGCCGATATGGCTTCTGACAAACCCTAACGACTACTGTATACAAGTATACAGCACCCGGGACCGACAGCTTAACGTGCCCTCCGAAGCACGGAAGTCGCCGTGAGAAACGAATGGTCGGCGGTCACCCATCCAAGTACCGACCGCGCCGAACGTTGCTTAACCTGTGATATCGTAAGATACACACAGTAACCACGGCGCCACGACGACTTCATGTATGACAGAAATATTCTTCATAAAATTATATAAAAAATATCCCACAACAGTATATGTCTATATTTTATGGTTGACTCACAATAACACGTGTAAATCCCGATAGCTTAGCAGTTCGGAGCTTTCTGATTATATTTGTTTACTCTTACGTTTATAATACTCTCACTCATCCCTAATAAAAAAAAATTAACATTATTACCTATTCAATAAAAAAAGAATCATAGAAATCGGTATAGAAACACCAAACTTATACATGAAATACGCTAATAACCCATCGCGCGTGAATACTGAATGATATAGGGATTATTTTTGCGTAACGGTTGCCGCGCTCGACGCGGCTCGCGGTGGTAGGGTATGAAAAGGCGGGAGGTGAGGGCAAGCTTTTGCGCGATTTAATATAGGTAGGTACAGAAGGAACAAGCGTTGCATTACCTGTCAAATTTCCCCAACCAATTTTAACTTATTATCGAGGGCATAGAGTTCAAATTCAAGTAAAAAGTTTTGACAGATTTGTAACGCTTGATGTACTGCCTTCTGTACATACAGAGATAAAATGGAAAACAAGATTTTGTTTATTTCATGATCGTTTCTGCCTCTTGGAAGTCAGAAACCGTAGATTTCTTCGGAATAAAAAGTAACGTATGTGTTAACTACTATACCAAATTACATTAATATTGGCTTAGCCGTTTGGCAGTGAAAAGCAGCCATACATAACTATAGGTAGTATTGTATGTACACTGATAATGGCTGGATGGATGGATTTTTGCTATTTTTTCACGCAAAAACTACTTAGCTTTACCTAGAATAACAATAAGCTAAGTATAATTAATGAAGATATTGCATGAATTAAGTAAAATTGAAGGCATTAAATAAAACACTTTTTAACCGGATTAATGGCGTATTTTATATTTTACATTTTAACTCGACGTTTCGGTGTCTTTGCAGACCCCCCGTGGTCACGAGCGACTGTTAAAATTTAAAATGTAAATATACGCGATAAATCCGATTAAAAAGTGTTTTATTTAATAGTCAAACATAATAGTTATCGCGAAAACTTAAGACAATATTAAAATTTAAGGCACTTTGGCACCCGATTTGTTTATAACGCTATGTGCCTTTGTAATGTACCTAATATATAGTTACCTACCTATGTTTGTGGTAAGGAGTTATACATATTATATGGGCGAAGATTCTTCATTTTTATTTTTGTTATTAAAGATAGTTAGGACCTTGGAGAAGAAAATAACCTAATCGAAATACTAATTCAATACAGACGAAGTCGCGGGCATCATCTATGTAATATACCTACCTACCTATACTTTTTCACAAAACCTAGGTGAAACTGCGGATCACTGCTTTGTTGTAACAGTTTTTGAAGTAATTCTGTCTGTTTATCTAGCAGTAACGCCTTCACAGCTGAACTACTGAGTCGATTTTGACGTAGAATAAGGTAAGTTTTAACTTCAAGGAGGATATAATAATAGTATTTATCCAACTCTAATAAACGGTATCCACGCGGATGAAGTCGCGGGTCACAGCTAGTTGTAGAATAAAACTGTAAGCCTACAATTACTTGCCTGTGATAAAAATGTATTGAGTAATTAAAGTAATGACTGCCAATATTCCAATAAAAAAGAATATCGCTGAAGCAAACTATTTGGCATTCTGGAGACAGCGTTCTAGCGTTACATGCGTGAATTATAAGTGTCAAATCGCAGTGTAATATAATACATAGTTAAGATTAATAAACACTGAGGAAAACTAAACCGGAAGGATTTCATTTCGGAGCTGATCCCTTACACTATTTCTATTTAGATATCGTTTATGTATGTAGGTCGTAATCAGAACACGTTACGGTGTTACCAAACGAATCGATCGACCGTCCATAGCTGTAGCTGTTATAAGGGCGCGTACACATTGGTGTAAGTAATGGAACCAGTAATGTAATATCCAGCGCTCGATGCCTGCGCTCGCTGTATTTAGACGTGTATTGCGCACAAACTGAGCATTCAATACGGGCATCCCGAGTAAGATTTTTTCCGTATTTCGTCGCGACCACGGTCCGTCGCCGCACACGTTCTTTTTAACCGACTTCCAAAAAGAAGAGGTTATCAAATCGTGTGTATGTTTGTTACTTGATTAATTGGTCAATCATGAATCGATTTGGATGATTGTTGTTTCATTTGATAGATCACAATAAGTCAGAAGTGGCCCATTGAAATTTAATGGAAACCGATTCAGTACCTACTTAAAAAAATATGTATGAAAGCGGAGGATATATTCCTAACGTAGGTGACATTTAACTTCAGTCAAAGTTTTGACAAGGATTTGAAAATGTTAGTGAAGTTGGTTTTTTAATACTCTGCATTTCATAATACGTCTGTCCGCGACATTTCACAAAATTAATACATCACACGAGATATAGAGTCTGAAGACCTGATTCGTGCTCTAATTTTTATCAGAGCGTCATCAGTATCATACTGAATACTGCTCACAAGTTTGGAACCCGCAATATGACGTGTATATTAATAGACTCGAAACAATTCAACGCAAGTTCTTGAGATACTTACAGTATAAAACCCGCATATATGACAACTGTTATGAGTTAAGATGTAAAAGGCATCATATACTACCTCTTGTTGAGAGACGCAAAATTGCTGACGTTGCTCTCTTAGTAAAAATTGCACAGTCAAGAATAGATGCCCCTTGTCTTCTCTCAAACGTTAACCTTCATGTGCCCATAAAAACTGTAAGGCGTCCAGTATGTTTGCACATTCAGCATAGCGGCACTAACTATAGAAAACAGTCTTTCTCCATCAGATCATGTCAGCAATTTAATACACTAGTCGATTTACAGGAACTAGACCTATTTAATGACGATCCTTTAAAATTCAAGCGGTATCTATCCTCAAAATGGTTTGACTTAATATTTTAAAATAAAACTGTTCTTTTATTTTTCTCCCTTACCTAGGTTTTTGGGCGATTCCTCTAGCTGGGCACTAGGTATTTTTGGCTTGTTCAGTTGCTCAGAGTATTTGTATTAAGTATTATTATTATTATTATTATTTATTTTATTTTTTTCTGTTTTTGTTTTCTTTTAATAACTTTATCATTAATCTGTTTGTATTTTTTTTTGTATTATTATTATTTGTGTGTGTGTGAGACAGTCAAGTGCTTTGTGACTTATAAGTGGTAACATGTAAATGGTGTCGAGATTTTTAAACTTACTTTTTTAAATTGTAATTATATCACTGTTTGTTATCCAACAATGTTAAAATAAATAAATAAATAAATACATAACTATATTAAAACTCGCCTCAGTGACTGATAGACAACGTACAGCCATAACTACTAGGCGTAGAGAGCAGAAGCTTAAACATACATTCCTAGGGAGATGTAGGGGGTGGTCGCCATCCGAGAACCTTACTGCCTCAAAGGCCATCCGTTTTGCGAGCTATGTGCCCTCCCTTCCAGTGATGTACAAGATACCTTGAATAAAGTATCTGGAATACAAAATGCAAAATACTTTTAAATTAAGTATTTCAGATACCAGATATAAATAACTTTCTGGAATGGTATCTGAAATACTAGATATAAAATACGTATCTTTTAAATACTTTTTATAGATAAAATACTTTTGTAAGAAAACAATTTTTTTTAAAGAAAGTTATTTTTTTTAAATGTAAATCGCTTTGATTGCGCAAACATGAGACAACATAATATTATAATTTTAAGATTTTTAATTGAGTCTTAAGTAAAACCAGTGCTTCCAAATGTAGAAAAACAAAATTGCTACGCCATCTATTAATTTGGCCCCAGACTAGATTCAATGGCGCGTTCAGTTTTATCTACGACAACATTGACATTTAAAATTAATGTCACCTAAGATGTCACAATAAAATCAGTTGTCTATTGCTAAAAGTATTTTAGCAAACATGGTATCCACAAAATACTAAGATACCAAACGAAAGGTATTTAAATACAAGATACGAAATTAATTTAAAAAAAGTTTTATAGTTACAAGATCAGAATACGTATTTTGTATCTGTATTTCAGATACTTGTATCTCAAATAAGTTACATCTCTGCTCCCTACCCATTGCCACTTCAGCTTTGCAACTCGGTGACTGGTTCGCCTGCGAATCTCCTTATTTCTGATGCGGTCCCGCAAGGAAACTCCGAGCATAGTCTTTTTCATTGTGCACTGAGCGACTTCGAGCTTTTAAGGCCCACAGTAAGCGCCCACTTATCAGTACCATACGTCATTGCTGGTAACATGGATATGTCGCATCAAATCTCAAATATGGTTTACTAATATGGGGCAATTTTTGTGACAGCCATAAATGTTTTATTGCTCAAAAAAAGTGCATTCGGGCAATGTTAGGTAAGGAGCCGGATGAACCTTGTAAACCACTTTTCAAATTATTAAACATTATGACACTGCCATGTATGTACATCTTTGAAGCTGCTATGTTTGTTAAATCTAACCCAAACTATTTCACTCGTGCTAAAGATGTTGCCAAAGCAACTAGACATGGTGAAAGATTGATATACAATAATGCACCGCGCTTGCAACTATATCACAAGCAGAGCTATGCAATGTGCATAAGAATTTTTAATGCATTACCAGAACAATTTAAATTATTGACGATAAATAAATTAAAACTTGTACTTGTAAAGTGGTTGAAAGATAAATGTTTTTATACACTAAATGAATTTTTGAAATGTAAAACGATATCTTAATGTATACTTAACAAATATTTTAAAATTAAATCATGTTATTAAACCCCAGTATAAGTCACAATATGCATGCTGTTAAACAGTAAAATATGCGGTCAATAGTGAAACACCTAACAACATAAATGTACCATATTTTATGCAATAAATAATTTGAATTTGAATTTGAATTTGAACACACATTGGTCAAAAACCTTTGTCTTCAGACACTGTGGTAATTGGGACGTGAAAATTTACGGAGCTTCCCGAACACTGCCCAGCCGAACGAAATGTGTAACGATATCTTAACAAATATAATAAAGCTACAGGAACTGTTATTGTTTTTAGAAAAACTAAATATACTTTTCGTTGAATTACAGAATAGACCCCAAACATAAATAAATTAATCACTACACTAAAAGTTTTGCACTTATAGCTAATCGGCACTATCTGAATTTCGAATACTCGAGCGGCCAACCGAACCAACCTTCTTAGTAATAAAAAAATGGCGGGAAACCTTTTTTCAATTGTTTTTCATCGCACATCAAAGTTTACGTACGCTACGAAAATAGTATTAAGTCGAAAAGATTTTAGAGCGATGATTTTTTATGGTTTTAGAAGTTTTCCGTAAGACTGTGCCGATGGTTTGCTGAATTTGTTTTGAACCCGAAAAAAACAGCAATCTTGTGAATGGGTGTTTGAAAAATGAGAACAAGCCAACAAAAGTGAGACAGGCGCGAAACGTTGGTAAAATTTTTTTTTTTTCTCAACTAGGGGTCCCATCTGCGCTATTCCATTTGAAGATCAAAAGAGTGTTCAAAATAATAATAAGATTAAATATCAATACTTACCAGACCGATCAATGGATCGTCGATCCAGGTCATCGATAGAAGTCAAGCGACCGGTCTGGTAGCTTTCAATGATCGGCCGATGCCCGTTCGACTAACCAATCGATCGTCGGTCGGTCGACTTTGATCGGGTAACCCCGATTTTCATCAGTGTCTTTTGAATGGCGCGTCTAATCAAACACCTCGATCGACGTCCACTAATCCAGTCTACAGTCTACCATTGATGTGGTAACTAGCTTTCCGGGTACGTATAAACGAATGCTTATCACTTATGTAACAAATTAAGGTTATGAGTTTTAAAACCTACTTTAAGATTTTTTCTTCGTCGCTGCACGATGGACCAGACCAGATCTGATGTATCAGTAGGATACGTAGTAACCTATTGTACATACTTAATAGCTGCGAACTTCTTCCGTGTTTGTGTCGTGAATAAACTCTTATATATACTGTCTTATTGTTCTCCTTCTACGTGTATATAGCTAATTCCATACCTAAAGCTATATATCTTTTACAAGTTTGAACAAAACATATTTATTATAACGAATTAAAACGAACAACCACATTTTTCAAATGCTTATCAGAATTTTGGTTGTGGTGAAAAGTTACCTAGCAAACTATATATTTTCTGCATTTATAATTAACAAAATAACATACAGAAAAACTACATACCTACAAACGTATTGAGAACCTCATCCTTGTTTGATGAAAATAATTTCAAAACTAATTGTCAAATAGCGTATTAGCGGCCGCCGCAATGCCCACGACTCGATGGCTCCCCTCATATTGTGCCGCTCGTAGCACACTCATAGCATTGAATACAAATTAATTAACTGCGACTCAACTTTGAACACGTCGAAACGTGTGTCGCGACTACTGTCTACTCGAAAGAGTGAAATATATCTATACTTTTCATGTTATATAGGGAAAAGTTTTGAATTTTTTTTGATTGATTTAAAGTAATACAAAATCCAAGATTAAGGGGTACACGAGTGAAACCGCGCGTTATTGCTATTTCTTAGCGATTGGACTTCGTAGTAGGTATCTTAGGCTCGTGTTTTAAGAGGTTATGCGAATATACAGGGTGGAATTTTTAAATGCCACCTGGAGGGAAAGTACTCTTAATAATAGAGAAATGAAGATTTCATGGTTTTCCTTTCATTAAATTAACTTAGTATGTTAAATAGATTTTATTCCTGTGATTGAACGATCGATGCAATAAAATTACAGGTAAAATTAAATTTTTACAGATTTTTAAAGATTATAAAAATGCCCCGGGTGAAGGGAGCGAATTTTTGAAAATCTTTGAATGCGGTTTAATTTCTTTTCAAAAATAAAGCAATGATTCTTTGGAGTAAAATTTGTTATCTATATTATTAAGAGTACTTTCCCTCCAACAAGCCCGGAGCATTTAGTTTCTTGCGGGGATCGAACCGCGACCTCACGAATTGCGAAGTAGCGCCTTACACCACTGAGCTATTGATTATCTTTATTAATGGCTTTCGTTTGATATTCCACAGCGTTATCAAACAATTATATCTCGAACCACAGCTGAGGTACTGAACCTAAACTAGAATTTGGGGCAACTTACAAATAAAATAACACACAAATGCATTTTGGTCTGAATTTATATCTAATGAAGTAATAGGTACGTAACAAAAATAAATATAGTATAGATTTGTCCTATATAATACATACCTAATTAGGCACATTTTACAAAATCTTAAATATAACTATAGGCAGTAACTATTTACTTACTTATTACTTACACAGGTCACTAATTACCCTTAGCACTAGGTTAAAAATAGACTGTTTACAAGCGCCCATACGCACTAGCGGTTGACTGCATGGGCGGCTAACCGCGCGGTAATCGCTTTTCCAGTTTAATATGCTACGGCCAGTGATTGTACACATTTAACCACCACCAAATTTCAACCGCAGCGGTTGAATTAAGTGGCAATCGCGAAGAAACCGATTTAAGCAGTTGGACTGCTCACGAACCTCCTAGGCGGCCAACCGCTAGTGCGTATGGGCGCTAAGAAAGTAATGGCATTTCACATAATAGATCACCAAAATAAAAAGGTATAACGTTTCACCTTCACTTAAAAAAATCTAATAATTTTAAAGTTTTAAATAAAACCAAATTATCGCTTTTAATAATTGTCCTTAAGCTAATGATAACTTATTATTAACACAGTTTGAAATACCTAACTAAGAAGCATTAGTATATATCTTTAAAGTTATTAGAGTAGACATAAATAATAATTGTAGGGTATTCAGTTGAAACATATTATCTAAAACATTGAATTTAGTCAACTTTGATTTTTATTCTAATATAGTCCTACCTCATTTCAATGCCTAAAAAGTTCACTACTCAATAAGTTCATCATGGAAAACTAGACGGCGCTAGCAGTCCTATATTTTCCAAAAAGGAATATTCCTTGGAAAGAGTTTTTAGATATATAAGAGCTTAGTTACTTCTTAACGACTATAATATTATGTAAATATTTAAAAAGAAACGTTGGACTTAAGATTAATAAAAGAGGCTACTATTGTGAGATTTCGAAAATGAGAGAACGTTATGAATGAAAAGTTTACGAAATCAAGAGTTATGTTACATAAGCAATTATTAATTATTGAAACATATAACAATACTTTACTTTTGAGGGTACCTCAATGGCCAAGCACATCGAAATGACATTCACCATTTTACTTTATTATAAGAATAAACGGAAACCATTACCTAATATGGAATTATTCGCCAGTTCATATTAGGTTAAAAAAAACAACAGTATAATACTGCTGTAACAAAAACACAATATTTTTGTAAAGGTAAGATTTGAAATATTTTTAACAGAAAACTTGTCAAGAAACACGAATTTAATATCAAGTAGGAAAAGAACAAAAGTATATACAGCATACTGCAAAATTTATGATAAAATTTACAATGTTACTTTAAATTTATTTAACAAAATAACACATATAATTAATATCCAACACATTTACATCTTTGGTTCAATACCTAGTAAAAGTTGGTGATCACTTCGAACACACAGAATCGTAATAATCAATTTCTGACTAAGTAATTTTATTTTTAAGCTTAACTAAATCAATTTATTTTCAACCTTACAACTACCGCTGGTTTACCTAAAAAAACTTTAACGCTTTTTTTTTAATATGTTCCTTATTTTCGGGATACATCTAATAAAAAAATGGTGATTGTTGAAAAAACAAAAAAGCCACACGGTCTATAGAGCCGGTTCTATTTTTAAAATACTTTCACACGTTTTATCGTCTATGTCACTTAGCGCACTGCAACTCCATTGATGGTGACCACAGCGCTGGGGCCTGTTGGTTCTGGTTCGTAAGCGGAATCGGAGTCGGATCGTCTGCCATACGCCGTGTTGTCAGCTAATCTTTCACTGTATGGAGAATCGTATACATTATCCGTGACGTGATCGTAAATATGGCGCGCGTTTGTATCGTGTAGAGTGGCGTAGCTCATCACGGCGGCGTTTTGGTCTTCTTTTCTTTCAGCCCCTTCGATGTTTTCCGTGTTTTTCACTGGGGTCGATTTTCGTCTGTAATATGAATAGGTTGTTAATATTTTCATTTCCTTTTGCACTGAACGTGGACTACATTTTAAAAACAAAGTCTGGACGGATGTTTGTTATCGTGTTTTGTTACGTTCAATAACTTTATAATTTTTCAGAAAATGTTAGATATTGATGGAGATATTGCGTTATAATATAATCTTTAGCTGGGTATACATAGATATCGCATTATATTTTAAGAAAAACATTATTGAACTAAATGTAATCTACCTATCCATTCCGTAGAAATATCCTTTTTTAATATTAATCTAAGAATGTCTGAATGTCTGGGCTTATTTTATTTGATATATCGAATTTACTTGTAGCTGGTTAATAACCGCTAGTTACATTGATGTCTTCAAGTACCTATGTGTATGTAATCTATTAATTTACATTCGTTTACGCTATACGGTGAAAATATTGAAGGTCTTAAAAATACAAAATTTGGTCAACTCGGAAAACGCTTCAATATAATTTTATTAAATTTAGGATCATTATAAAGAGTATTAAAATTGAGTCTTCGTACAAAAATAGAATATGTCGAAAAGCAGGAAATCATGAGCTTTGTTTAGGTTACATAGACGACCGGCTGGTGTAGTGGTAACATACATTGCCTTCTATGCCAGAGGTCCTGGGTTCGAATCCCAGCGGCGACGGATATTTGGTCGCTGAACACAGATATTAGTCGTCAAGTCATGGATTTATGCTAATAAAAAATATGTATTTATTCGATATGTATTTTTATATATTTCTTAAGTACCTATATCAGTTATCTAGTATCCATAACACAAGTTCTTTAAAAAACTTAATTCGGGCTAGATGATGTTTTGTGAGTGTCAGAAATATTTATTTATATTTAGTATTTATTAACTTACTTCCAGTTTTTCAGAAAATTGTGCTTTTACGTGCGTCAAATCCTTATAAAAAATGGAAAAAGGAGTTCGCTTTAATTTTCATGGCATATGGATCTATATCTAAACCTTTCATATACAATACGTACATGCAGAACAAACGTGTTGCATTCAATTCGTAACAGTAATTTGGCGGCGCGAGGGTCGTGTGTTGAAAGGGGTGCACATGATAAAAGGACTGTCCAAAATCTCCTTTTTTTGAACATTGATTGTTTCTGCAAGCTTTTGTTGCGATAACTTGTTACGTTTCAATATCGTCGAATTGTTATGGTA
Organism: Stenoptilia bipunctidactyla; assembly: GCA_944452665.1. Classification (NCBI taxonomy): domain Eukaryota; kingdom Metazoa; phylum Arthropoda; class Insecta; order Lepidoptera; family Pterophoridae; genus Stenoptilia; species Stenoptilia bipunctidactyla. The sequence goes on from OX101721.1 coordinate 38,588,295, forward strand.
TATTAGTTATACGCTGATTAAGGTAAGATGACAGGTATGGTTAACTTGACCTAAATTGACATACAGGATACTCTAGATAAATGATTAAAATGGTCCACAGCATTGATAAAAATATTGATTACATATTTAGTGGTTTTGTTTTAAGTTTCGCCCTGGCATAGTTGCTAACTGACTTGGGCAGGATGTGGGAGTGAATGTTAGAGATATTTATTAATAGTCCGTGTTCTTTTTTTTTCTCTTGGAAGGAGAGGCCATTGCCCTGCAAAGGGACAGAAGCTGATAAGATAAGGGAAGGGACTTCTACATATCTCCGACATGCGAGCCGTAGGTCACCTAAGAATTATTAGTGAAGCATATTTATATTCCATCTTTGAATTTTAAAACAATATTTAAAAATTGAACATGTAGCATTCTATAGGTTTTAGTTTGATTAAGGTCTGCCTTCTAAATTAAGTTATTTTTAAGATCAACTACTAAGTTTCTTTTTAGGTAATTAAAAATAACTTATAATTTAGTAGATGGTTAAAAAAACTTAAAACTTTAATATTTTACACGATCAATTGTTAAATATTGTTTCAATGGCAATAAATATTATTGATAAATATAATTGAATCAGCCTTGATAGGGACTTAGCTTGGTCTTTTAAATTAGAGCAAAAGCAGACATTGTTTAATTTATATTTTGTTATAAATATAAAATGTACAACAAAATTGAAAAAAAAAAAAACTTTTACCAAATGTTTTCAAAATTATTGAAATTAATTATCTTGTTTGAAAACTTTGTAGGAAATTATATTTAGCTTTATTTAAACATTATTGGCTTTTTAACTAAGAGAGAATTTGGAGATATAGTAGGTATTGTTTAATCTGCTTAGAAGAAGGAAAGCTATGATAACCATGAAGCCTGCAAAATGAATAGGTACTTCAAAATATGTCTATTGATTAAAAAATAATAGTTAAATATTATAAAAAAATAAGTGGACAAGATTGTTTTAAAGGGGTCGTAATTATTAACACAATTAAAAAAAAACAAAATTTTAAATTTGAATTTGGGATCTGTCATTTTATATGATTTTTCATATTGTTTTCTCATTTTGGCGCCAATACATTGTACAATATTTTGCGTTATTAAAATGGAGTGGGGTGATAAAGAGAACCGAATCGCTGTGATTGCATTCCACAAGGTAGGTATGAAGCCAAATGCAATTTTTAGAACTCTCCATACGCTTGGTACTAGTGAAATGTTTGTGTACCGGGCTATTAATAGGTACTCCTCTGTTCGTGACAGAAAACGATCTGGCCGTACACGTCTACACGAACACTATGAAAAAGTTGGTCGAACCAGTAAGGGAAAGTTTCCGAAAAATCCTGTCCAAAAGCAAAAGATTTTATCTTGGGCGATGAAGATAGCACCTAGAACCATGTCGCGTATTTGAAAAGGTGACTTAGAATAACTTTTAAAAAAGAATAGGGTGGTAAAATCGACACAACTAGGTACTGAAGCTGCACGCAAAGGGAGATATTGTTTTCGGATGAGAATTTTTTTACAATTGAGCAACATTTTATCAAATATAATGACCATTTATGATCAAAGCTCTAAGAGAACTTCCCAATTGGTCGATAGAGTACAACGTGGGCATTATCCGACTTCAGTGATGTTGGTGGGGTGTTAGCTATGAAGGAGAGACTGAGCCGTACTTATGTGAAAAAGGTATCAAAACATCGGAACAAGTGTATCAAGATACCATTCTTGAGAAGGTAGTTAAGCCCCTTAACAACACCGTGTTTAATAACCAAGAATGGTCCTTCCAGCAAGACTCGGCGCCCGGTCATAAAGCTCGGTCCACGCAGTCTTGGTTGGAAACGAACGTTTCCGACTTCATCATAGCTGAAGACTTGCCGTCGTCTAGTCCCGATCTTATTCCGCTGGATTATGATTTTTAGAGAGTACGGCTTGCTCTAAACGCCATGATAAATTGCGAGTCCCTAAAACAATCCATACGATTGGCAGTGAAGAATTTTCCTATGGAAAGAGTGCGAGCTTCTATTGATAACTGGCCTCAACGTTTAGATACAGGAATGTATTGCAGCCAATTGAGACCATTTCGAAAAAGATTTTTATGTTTTAAATTGTTTTATATTTATGTATTAAACTTACACACTGTAAAAGTAATAAATGTTACAGTTTGTAATGGAGATACGATGAAATGAAATATCCATAAATACATACATACATACATAACGTCACGCCTGTATTCCTTATGGGGTAGGCAGAACACCAGAGGTTATAAGACCATCTGATGTCACGTTTGACAAATTTGGAGGTATTATAAAGATGGTGACAGACTATTGTAGTGACAGGGGGTCAGCCTATCGCCCACAAAAACACCTTTAAAACTTCTGTCCCTTAACTGACTTTTACAGTATGCCCGGGAAGAGAAGCAGCTGGCACATTCTATGTTTTTCTTTCGCTCCCAGTCCAGCATGGAAGGATATCCATAAATTTCGGCTTCATTTATCTGATTCCGTAGAACTTAATTAAAAATTAAACTAAAAGAGTTGTGGATTTTTTAAATATAGGTATATTAATAAAGATGCATAAGATTAAAACTTGTTGCAGGATTTATATAATATTTAAATTATTCTTAAGATTTAATTACCTTTTTAAATTAAAGACGTAAAGTGTTGTATTCTTGTTTATTTTTAAATATCTTTAAAGAGGCTAAATCTCAACCGATCTTAGATTTTACATGAAGTAACGTGGACACGGGGAATTCACCGATTTTGATTCCTTGGTCTACAATAAATAAGTGAAAACAATGCCTTGGCTTGATATTTGGTAGGTTTCTAACCGGTTGTACCTACCGCTTGAGTTTATTCTCGCAATATGATTTTATACCATGTAGGTCAAAGAAATAGACTTTATACAGATTTTTATTATTGCTTTGTTCATTAAAAGCTTTTTCTTCAAAAAGTTTTTTATATCATAATAAAATATGAATAAAAACCTTCAATATGAACATGAGTGATATTTTAATATATTTTCTTGTCGTAGACAAATTGATCAGCTTCATTTAAATTTATAACAGATGATAGCAATGTGCCCCTCCAATAACACCTTCCTCAATGAATAATGAGGTTACGTAAAAAAAGATTATTTGAGACAATTGCCACTGTTCTTTTAATTATCAATGGATTTGACAAATTTACAGATCAAAAACCAAATTAAGTACCTACAAATTGTTACTTAAGGCGCTACGTACTTAGATGATTATGTACCTGACATTCTGAATCTCGGTCAGGGGTTCCGTAGTCTAATTAGGCCAAGGTCTCGGAGAGTAACTATGTAAATCTGGAAAATCCTAGAAAAATAATCTAGGCAACTATATGTAGGGGTCATGGCAACAGGTGTATCAGGGTGGGCAGGTATGAGAAGTTTTGTGTTGTCGTGATTTCTGTTGCAGCGACCTCTTATTTTTTTTTAATTTTAAAATGCAGGGAAGATCGAGATTTAATAAAAATATTTTGCTAATTTGATGAAAAATATTAAAAGACAACAGCAATCCTGTCATATTAAATGAATATAATGCATGGCTCTCTCTAATAAAAACTAAAATTTCCAACGCAGTTCGCCTCAATTTAAAACATTGACATACGAAACGTTAGTTTTGAAATTAAAAAGTATGTTGAAGTAAAACGAAATTGCAAATCCAGTTTCCGATAAACCGGCAGGTTCCCGGTATTGTAAATGCTTTGCACGGGCCGTGGAGCTCTATTTACAGGAAAATTAATACCTCAGCGAGGTCAAATTCGCAAAACTGGGCGTGGCGTATTGTTGTCCTGGGAGGGACGGGGCGTGGTTTGGAGGGGGCACGCCACCGACTGCTACCTGGACCCTAAGAGCCTCATCATGGACCCGGCACGAGCTACGCCCATTACGATTACGTAACAAAGCGTAACAAAGAGGGGGGTGGTGGTGCAGGCTTTGAATTACTCATATAATATATAAGGATCTCTTGTTGTAAATGTCAAAGTTCAGCCTTTGTTCTGTATTCAATAAATCCTGTAAAGCTTTTTAAACAAAGACTTCTTGCTAAAGCAGAACCCTTTTGTTGTGGAATATAAATGAATTATTTCCTTAATTTTTTCACTTCTTTCCTATTAATGCAACGGCAACATTTAAATAGGGACACAACAGGAAACCTCTGACGGCGCGGCGTTAAGATGAATTTAGATATACTCCTCCCCGTTTGTTCCTAATGAAAGTTCCCGAAGACTCATGAACTTTTGTTTCGAAATATAAACTTGAAAATAACTTGACTACCAGATATTTCGGGTCTCAATAGAATTGTTGATAGAAATTGTGCCATCCAAAAATGTGGCATAAGAATTAGATGTAGTTGCTATTAAAGCATCACTAAAATAAAATTATACACAACTATCAAAACTAAAATATGTTAAGGGGAGAGTCGCATATGTTATAATTTTAAATAAAACTACTTTTTAACCGGATTTTTAACCGGACTCAAACTGAGTTAAAATGTAAAATATAAATTATACGCGATTAATCCTTAAGATAAGACCTTCACATGAGTCAGAGACTCAAAACTGTTTTAGTCGCTTAAGCGTGCCTAAATAGCTTGAATGTGTTTGTGCCTGAAAATTTTCCAGACTGTAAAGTTTATTAGAAAATATATTAACTTTTTCTGTCTATAATTTATAAAGACCTTGCTCAAGACCACTCTACCTCAACGTACTTACAAGTTTGACAGTTTCAGCGAATTTTCAGCAAAATGGGTCATGATGACACATGACTCAGTTGGTTCGATGGTACGTCGCAAAAATGTAAAAAAAATGTTTAGGGGTGCAAAGGGCTCTGTGAATGTTTGCCCTAAAAAATAAAACGACTAAAATATACGACAGTCGCTCGTGGCCACAGCAACGGAATAATAATACCTAATTAAGTTACAAGATATAAGAGATCAATGGAACAACACATACCTTTAAAACCTTTACTCACGTTAGGACTCAATCCAATGAAATAGTTTGTTTCAGCTAATTTTAGCGGTAGGAACTATCGAGCCAACTAAATCATGACATTCATGACCCATTTTGCTGATAATTCGTTAAAAACTGTCAAACTTGTCTATCGCGTCTAATGCACTTAGGGCGGCTTGCGTAACATTTGGTCTAAACAGAATTTAGTTAAATGAGTTTATCTTGCTAAATATGTTTAGCCTAAATACAATAAAAAAGGTTTGACAGTTCGTTAAACGTGATTAGTGCCTAAATTTTTGTTGTGCAAGACGCTAATTATAGTTAGCAGACTAAATGCGTTTACGTCGCTCTTAAACTGTATTTAACGACGATGCGCAAGCCGCCCTTAGGATATTTCAGATATCGTACGAATTCTGTACTCAGTAAACGTCAGTGTCGAATGAAATGATAACAATTTCGTCACCAAGGAAACATATCTTTAAGCGAATTTCGACCTACTAGCATTTGGACGGTTTGCCAAAATGAGCTTATGGTTGGTCATGATTAATTTGGTTCGATACTACAATAATCACTTGTGTCTTTTTTGATATGCGCAGTAGCTACAGAGCTGTTGATTTGTTATTAAGAAATATTTTCAAATGCTTCCTGCGGCTTCTATCGCGTATACCCCGATACCATTTCAATTTATAGTTTATTTTTTGCTATTCCAGGAAGCTGATAAAATTGTAGTTCAAAGCGTCGAGTCTTTCTATTGAGAAATAGTTAAGTATAACGCCAAAACTTGGATATATTCTTGCAACTGAATTATTTTAAATTCTAAAATAAACCACAAATTTTTGTTTCATTCATTGATCATACTACGGTTCAAATCTCGAAGTCATTCAAATTTTATTTTTAATATTCTAGCATTTACGTGCGGAAACTTTTTGAAAAAGCGTGCTTTACTGATTGAGGAGTTAGTTTACAAAAAACAACAAAAAGCTATCCCACGGCAACTTCAATAAATTTTATAATCGTTTGCGAGGTTATTAAAAAAACCACCTCCTTATTTCTATTCCCTCAACTCCTTTTTTGCACTAAAAAGTAATCTGGATGCTTTTCCAAAATTAAGTCTATATTTTAATAAAATTTCATTAAAATCGGTTCTTGAGATTTACAAATAAAACTTCATCCCCTATTTCTACTCCTTAACTCCCTTTTTGTAATAACTAAAAGGTAGCCTATGTCCATTCTTAGGGTCAGGTCTATCTCTGTAGGTACCAAATTTAATTCAAATGAGATAAGATCTTTAAGCTTTAAAGTGTAACAGACAGACACACTATTCCATTTATAATATTAAGTATGGATAAATCAGCAAGATTTCATAAGGTAACTATTATATTTCGTACGTTCCACACAGAACGTATAAAACGTTGGGTCCTCAAATGGACGTGAATACCAATTTTTAAAATTTGTGAGGTTATCTTTTTTATATATTAACTATATATTTATATGCACCTGTGTTTAATTGATTTAATGTAGCGTACCTAACGCTACATTAAATAACAATCCGATAATCGAAAAAATCTATGTAAAAAGTACTCTTACTTTCTTAGCAATCAAATCAAATGTACTAGATGCAAAAAAAAATTTCAGTCATTTTAAATTTACAAAATAGAATGCGGGGTTTTCCCGAAATTCTTAAGCTAATAAATTAAACATACAGAAAGTTATAATGGCATCCCTAAACAGACATGTCGGGTCATCCCCGCCGTCTTGTGATCCCGTGAATCGAGACCCGCAAATTTCAGTTATCAAATAATACAGGCAAAACAGTTTTACCGCTGACTTTCTATAGATATTATATCTAAGTTGCGATCGCGTCTGCAGTGTCGGGACCGCTGTGGGTTTGACTCAAACAATTGAGCGATACAGTTTTTTCGTAAAACTATGTTAAATCTAGCCACATTTGTTAATAAAAAAAAAACTTCATTATTAGTACATGCGAAGGTGACGAGGCGATTGTTAGTTACATTGTATATTGAAAGATGCAAAAAAGTTATTTTATTATTATTGTATTATTTATACATATAAGCACTACAAAAGTAAAAAATATGAAAATAATGCAAATTCGGATCCCTGATCACTTTAGGTAAACCTCGTTAAAATGAACATCTTCTTCTTCGTGTCGATACAACAACATAATAAAAATTTAATTATTTTGGCCCAGTGTTCAGCAAATTTAACTGCGTTATCTGTTGCGGCCCAAAGATCTTTTAATGTGCATGTAGTTAAATGATATAGGGTGCACGAAAGGAGCCTCCCCGAGCGACGTTAATTAGCGAATCCCCAACGTCCGGCGCACCCTGGACACCTAGCACTCGGTAACGCAGAGTCTAGGTGACAAATCCTTTCACCACGATGTCAACAACAAAATGAACATACTTAACAGTTACAGACTGATGGTTACACTATAGAAATTTAAAAATATGTACTTCTGAATAAAAAATAAACAAATTCATATTCACATATGAACATTATATGCGTAGCTAATAAAAGTGTTAATTCATTTACTTATTTGAAATGTGAATGCTTTGCAGTAATCAATTCAAATTTGCGATATATTGCAAATCACATTTTAAAAGGCTCGGGCTGGCCCGTGTTTCGTGATATACTCCCCCTACGATACGCCTCTCTTTAGGTTAGTAGTGAATTTTTGATTAATAAAGAGACTAATTGAATTAGCGTGAACACATTTTCCCCTTTGGAATCTAGTAAATATAAATATCTATAGCATACAATGGCCGACATTCGGCCCTATTTGACGCACTTTTGTATAATGTTGAGTTTTGACTCAAATTTGATTTATATGTGTTGCGGACGGATCGCCCATATCATGATAATGTCCGAGAGTACTAGCCATAATGTCATCATTTATGACCTCATTATAGACCTTTAGTAGTAATAGGTATGTAGGTGCTTTTTTTATATTGTAAGGATAGGACGTTTTTCTTCCATGCCACCTGATGGAAAGTACTATGGTGAACTATGGTGTTACACGTCCATCCACGAGAAACCTATTCACTCGACACTTAAAAGTTCCAGGACTATAGTGGTCAGGAAAAACAGACGCAGGCAGATTGTTCCACACCTTGGCAATCCGTACCAAAAAGGAACTATCGAAGCGTTTTGTTCGACTTCTTGGTAAAGCCACTATATAGAGATGGAAGTTCTGTCTGCATCTGGTAGTCCGGTGGTAAAAAGGAGTGGGTTCAATTTGGTCAAAAAGAGCACTCGCACACTCACCAAAATGTAGCCGATAAAATACTGGCAAACAAGCAACCTTACGACGCTGCTCCAGCGTCTGCAATTTTTTATTTGTAAGGTTGTTTTTATTTATGAGTTTACGGGCTCTTCGGTCAACAGAGTCTAGCGCTTCGAGCTGGTATTTGGCAGAACCATCCCAAAGGTGACTACAGTACTCTATGCACGACCTCACTTGGGCTTTGTATAAGTTGAGCAGCCGTTCAGGGCTGAAGTACTGCCGGACCTTCGAGATGATACCCAATTTTTGGAAACCGTTGTAGCCATAGACTCAATTTATTGTCCAAAGTTTAATTTGGACGTTATAGTGACGTGACAGTGCTGTCATCAGCATATCCTATAATGCCTGGTGTTAGGAGGTCATTAATGTGCAGCAAGAATAAAGTTGCAGAGAGAACAGATACCTGAGGTACCCCGGCATTAATTGTCATTAGGTTAGAGGAGTAGCCGTCTAAGACTACTCGAATCGACCCTTCCGTCAGAAAATCCAGTCGCAGAGCCCGGTCGGTATGCCATATGATGGAAGCTTGCTTAAGGGACCATCATGCCAGACCCTACATATGGACCAAATTTTAGAGTGATTCAGGCATTCTCTAGTACTATATAACTTTAATTTCGGTTTACTCCATATTGTACTTGCAAATTTAAAAAAATAAACTTTTAAAACAACTTTCGAAAGTAATACTTTCATTACACGTTCCTTTATTACATAGTTTTGATCGTCATCATCTTTATGTGTAAAATCTTAAAAATCGTAGGGTGTAACCAACAATCAGATAGAAGAAATCAAAACTAAGTCTTAAAAATTATGCCAAAATTAATTAATATCAAATTTACTTACAGCCTCAAATAAATGACTCCAAGCAGCATCAGTAAGAACAGCACCACGCCGCAGCCAACGCCTACGCTCAGCGGTAAAGTCCCGGACTCCGCCGCCTCATTGGTCGCCAGCTCACAGCTCGGTTCTTCACCGGACCATTTCCCGTCGTCCATACATTTTCGGAGGAACGGACCAATCCGCTGGTACTGCGGCAGACAGTGGTACTCTATTGAGCTGCCGAACAGCGTGGATTGATTCGCGATGATGATTCGTCCGTTTTCGATTGTGCCGGGAGACTTGCAGTCGATGGCTGGAAATAATATTGAATTAACTTAGTTTCAAAAGTTGATAAGGGGCGGTTGGAGATAGTAGAGGTTTGCCTTTTTATTGCTTGATTTTTATTGGTGATATTTTATTAAGTTTCAAGTTTTCTAAACTGCAAGGGGATTTGTGGAGAAGGTTCATTGTCATCGTGAATTGGGAGAAATGGTAAAACATATGAAAAAAAATATCAGGAAGCTTAGGTTAGGGTTAGGGTTAGGCTTAGGAAGCTTAGCCACACCAATCGATCGACATCGATTGCAGTTAGCTCTATGTACTTGGCAACATTCTTGGCAATATACAACAAATGACGCCTTGGATGTCGAAGGGAGTTTTAATAAAATAAGCCCAAATTGAGCCAAGTTATGCAAAGCTTATTTCGTCTACTTCATAAACAAACAACTTGTGAAGGAATTTGAGCATCGAACAGTTTACAGTTTAATATTAGTAAGAAAATTATGGAGTTGAGAAATAAAATCAAGTTTGAACAAAGAACCGTTCAAAGAAAGCTCAATTTTTGTCATTTCGTGACAAATTTTTTTTTGTGATCGAGCAACTTTCATGCAATGGTTGAAGTTACAAGGAATTTAAAACGTATCCAAAGTAACATTGTCAATCCCAGCAGAAAACAAGCAATATTAACAAACTATGTTTATGCATCAAAAATAAAGCAAAGTTTGTTTCATCTATAATAATGAGAAAAGTGATTTTGAATACAAAACACAGCGTCCCTATTCCCGTGTCAACTTTGTTTATTAATATTACTAGAGGAACTATGATACCTACTGCATATTATATTGTCTGTTACATTTCTGTGTAATCCAAAAACAGTGCACAATTTGTCCAAATAACGTCGATTACACTTGTTTTTTTTCCAACTTAATAATATATTAATAAAATTAAGTTCTAAATCTTATTCATTGCAAAATAAGATACAAATCTTATAAAGAGAAGTCAAAATAAAGCTCAATATTAATGTTCAGCAAATGTATACTGGTCTTTTTTTATACCAAGATCACCATGAGCTAATAAGGGTGTGAGCAATGGCAACGCCTTTACCACAATTCGAAGAAACTGGCTTGTAATTTTAACAAAGTATGGTCACTAAGCCTTCATTAATTCTTAAGGCAGTTATTCGACCGGAAACGAGGAGCGAGTGCGCTTTGAGACCTTTTGTGGCTCACCGAGGAACTATAGGTCTACCAGGATCTGACGTCATAAAAGGAAAAAAAATTGACGCTAGCAATACTGAGGATTTTTTTAAAGGAAAGGACAATGGCCAAAAACAACCCAGGCCCGGCGGCAATAAAATGTATCTCAGGTTATTACTAAAAATGTGTAAATTAAATACTGTATAGTTGGAATGACCGAAATATTTTTCTTCAAGTGTGAAATTGTTTTCGAAGTTTGGCAGAGGTTATATTAATGTTTCAGTAAAATCGTATATATCGGACTAGTTTCCGCCTTTGTTTTCATGAGCGATATTAATTCAGGCTCTTATAAATGAATTCATTTGAATGTACCAAAATTCATTACAATCAATTCAGTCGTTCATGCGAAAAAGTGCAGAGATATTAAAAAGTATTATTATATAAATCAACGTTTAGAAAAATATTTCAGTCCTACCCCATATGCAGTATTTAATTATTCAATATTGACAGTATTTAGAGATAAATTTCTTTGGCACCGGGCCTGGGTAAATATTCATACTTCGTGGCCATATAAAAAATATTTATAAATATTCAAGCTTCGTGGCGTGAGCAAAAACAAAAACAATTCCTCGAAATTTCAGTTGACAGATGACATATTTTTGTTGTCTAGGAAAATCGCTTTTTTTTTTAAGCTTTTGCTTATTTTACCATCAGATTCTGGAGTACTTGTGTATCTTTCATTTACACATAATGTATATCTATCGTTCGTTTCTGGGGGGATTCTTTTAGGGTTTTTTTTTATGAAATTGCAATCTTTGACTTATATCTATAATTGGATAAAGCCTATGATATGACTCTAATTTCAAAAGAATACATTAAGAGCTTATAGAATATTCTCCATTCTTACATAACAGGTAAGTTTGCATTGTCTGATTCGGACTCTACCTGAGTTGAGATAAAACTTACGGATACAAACTGGCGGAGCTCCAGCCCATTGTCCTTTGGGGCGACAGACCCTGGTTTGATTCCCCTTGATGCTGTAGCCGCGCTCACAGCGGTAGTGCGCCTCCCCGCCGATGCTCAGCGTGGAGGTGACCACCAGCAGTCCAGTGCTCGCTTTCAGCTGGACAGACGGGTCAGCGCAAGTAATTTCTGGGAAAAAAACAAATCGGTTAATAATCTGAATGGTTTTTTACAGTAGGGTTTGCTATAATATGGAATAGTGATTCTGAATACTAAGAATAGTTTTACATAATTTAATAACTGAATATGTTAAATCCGCGTTGGAAAATTAAATTTTATGCAATATGAGATCGCATAATATTACACTATAAATAGTTTCATATCTTATAACTAATAGGATAGATTTAGGTTGCATGAAATAGGTAAATTACATCACTGATAGACTCAAGACAATTATAGTAGTGATTTTGAATACTATAATATCATATGCTGTTGCAGGCAGTATTAATGACTAACTAGGGTGACTCCACCTTAAACACGGTAAGGTTTATTTAGGTTTCACAGTTCAACGTCAATAGTTGAAAGATAGAAGATCAACCGGCGACCGTAGCAGTCTTGGTCGGGTCGACCGATTTTTGCATGAATGATAATGAAATGTAACTAATACTATTCCAGTTATTTACCCCCTAAAATTTGGGGGAAAATCCCTCAGTTGACACGCAACAACTGTAACAAACTATAGTGTTTTGCAAATATGATCAGTCCTGTGACGTTTCAAGTTTGATAATTCTAGAGATGTCCCATAGTGTAATCTTAATGACTTATGTACCGATATAACCACCTAACTAAATTGCAGTATAGTTATTTTATGAATTTAATAGTTATTTCTAGTTATTTCTTACATATGGTCGAGTGGTTTCGACCATAATTCCATGCAGGGTCTTCAGATACAACTACCAACCCGCTGATTCAATAGCAGTTATTCGTAGCAATGCTCAATACGTTTCAGGATGGAATTACGTATAAAGTGGTGATGGGTTGGTGGCTAGCCATTTGCCGACATTAAAACTGCATAAGAAACCTTAAATCCCATATTCGCCTCTTACAACACACACGGGAAAAATTGAGGTGCTCCATTCTAATAAAATTAATAGTTTGGCATCGAAACGCTAAGAAATAGCTGAAAGATTTTAAAAATCTCGCTGCGTTTTGTTATGCTTCAAATTATATATATCAAATTATCAAATTATATATATATTCAAATAACGTATTCAATCACTGCTATCGAATAATAAACTGCGATAATTGTCGATTATATTGTGTCCCATCTCTACTCTGTTCCGTTTCACACATCGCGTAATTTATAGTCCGACAAGGCTCTTGTGGCGCTTGAATGACGTTGTGCGGGTGAAATTAGGATTGCTATTCAGTAGTCTCCCTACTTGCAGGGAAAATATTAATGCATAAGTGAGAAAGGTTAAATTTTCAGAATGGACATGTATTCTCTTTGTTTATTACACCTATGCTAGCTACATAATTAAATTAGCCAAAATGAAATACAGTCTACGTATGCCGCTCCCAAGTTAGATTCAATAAACTTGTGTTATAGAAATCACAAAGCAGAACTAGAGAGTAGCTTGTTATATACCCAGCTCTGAGCCATTAGGAAGAGTTTTTTTTCGAAGCCAGGGCCGAGAAGCTGGGACTCAAATCGAGGACCTCTTTCATCAGAGCACACTTCACTGATCGCAGGCTATCAAGTTGAATCACTTGCTCAATTTAGGTGGGCGACAGTTTAGGAATAAGCGCGTAGTGTTTCCCATTGTTTTTTAATTCTAGGCATTTATAACAAACTGGATATAAGCAAGAAAAAAAAACGTCAGAACATTTAACAATAATTAACTATATCGAGTACTTTTAAAAAACAAATGTTCTTTTCTTCCTCATTATCGTCACTACTACTTAGTTCAGTATAAAAATCACGTATGGTGAAAGAGTCATATAAATTATATCCACTGATTTTACTTCACTTTTCGTTGTCCTTACTGCAGTGGCTAATCTACTGTAATGATACTTTCATTCAATGTATTTTCATTAAATTGTATTTTTTGATAAAAAAATAATTACTTTCAAAATATACCTTTCAAAGTATGGCAATAGGGAAAAATTGTCGAAACAACTTGCTTATTTCGTCACTTTATGGATTAATAGGGACTTTAGATTACTTTTCTTTCTTAAAACCACTTCTTTTCTTTTACCACCACAATGAGTAAACTCACTTTTTAAAATTTTTGTCGTATTTTATAACTTAATTAAAAGTACAAAAACAAATATGAGACGGAATAAGTCAAGAAGTCAATTTTTGCCAAGCGCCAAAAGAGCCTTGTGGGGCTAAAAAAATCAAACATGCAAACACAGATTTTGTGTAATATTTGTTAAATATTTCAAAAACTATAGTTTCATTATGTTGCAACAAATAATCAATGAGTTTTTACAAATCCTTTGCGAAAATGGTATGTGTACATCGGAAAATTTCAACGTGTCACAGGACTCATCATACTTGAAAAACACTGTAACTAAAACATGATCAAAACTACCTTTACACACTGGAGGCTCAGAGCTCCAGGTTCCATTATCCTGACACAGCCTTCTGGAGACGCCATCGAGCTGCCAATTATCATCACACTCGTACAAGGCCGCCGCGCCGTAGTACGTGGCGTTAGTGGCGAGCGTCACCTTGCCGTTGAGAAGCCGGCTCGGGTGCCCGCAGTCCACGTCTGGAGGATAGGTAAATGTAAATGTTTATTAGTATTTTTAAGACCCCCCTACAAAGCTTGGGTGTCTTCTGAATTACATGTAAGTACTAAACTTAACTTTAATTATTAGAAGGTCTGGTATCATCGTTACAATTACAGCCCATTAGAAAGCTTTGGGTGCCTCCTCAACTACAAAGGTTCATTTGAAAAAAGGAAGAACCATGTTAGTAATTTTACACTTAGAACTTGAAAATTAAAACCGTGATGACTGTCTAAAAATATATGGTAGATTTATAACCGTACTCTAAATGAATTAATATGCAGTGTTGTTTTTTAGTCACCGGTCAAATTTTTTTTACACAATAATAATTATCATTTATAGAAAAGAATTTAGGCAAAAGGGTATGATTTTTTTACAACAAAATTAATATATTTGCTTACATATTAAGCAAAGCATCGTTATTCTAAATTATAAACGAATAACATTAAAAAAAAGACGACAACGCGCTACTACAAAAGATCTTGTAGTACTACGCCGTAGTATTATCAGTGAAATGCCGCGTCGTAGTAGTTATGTCCATCGACAGCGACTATCTGTAAAATAGGTTGTGGTGCCATATCTTTATTTTTTTGTACTGAGCGTGACTAAAATAAATAAGCAGGGTTCGTTTCCACTGTATCATAGAAAATTACATTTAAAGAACAAAGGCGGATCCTTAGTTACGTGAAATAATGAGCGTTTAGAAATCAAATCCTCACTTATTTTAATAACTTATTCTTCTACGAATTTTCAACACATTGGTTTAAAGTGTGTAGCGTTATAAAAATTAATAAAATTCGCCCAAAATTTAAATAGTAAGTGCCAAAGACATACAAGACACATAATATTTAAAATGTAATATCTTTTTGTGTAACGTTCGTCTACGAGCACTGAGTTACTCAGGAATGAATTCCAAATAGTCTAATATGTTTATGTTTGTTAAACGTCACAAAATAATATCAACTAAAATCATGTATGGCCCGCTGCCATGTTCTTTGGCTGATGACTAAAAAACAACCTTATACGACTAAACTCTCCAAACACATCCCTACAGACCTCTAACTGAGCAAAGTTTGCCCCACCCGATCCCCGGACAACTTGTAGCACAGTCGAATATTCAACTATTACTCCTTTGAAGTTGTCATAATATTTGGAAATGAGTTTACTTTTAACAACTCATAGAAAAATAATACGGTATTTAGGATCTCAATTTATAGGAAAGCACAGATTTTACTTTCCACGCTGCTTACATTTTTAAGCAACATTGTGAAATATTTCAAGCTCTAGCTTTTTAACCGTTGATCTATAGTTTGACTTCAAAACATTTTAAAGCATCAACAGGTCAAAACAAAAGCAACAGGGAATTTGATACCTAAATGTAAGTCCTAGACGCAGAGAACAGTTTTCCTCTAGGACTAACTCTTATTTTGCTACACTGCAGTGCGATCACAGAACTTTATCGAATCGTTTGTTAACGAATGTTCGTATAGTATGGAGACGTTTTTTAAGAAAAAATTGAAATCGATCCATTGCCGCACGGCCAGTTTAAATAAATGTGTGCCTTGTTAATTTTGAATGTTTGTAAACATGTTGTACTCATAAATATCTGTAAAATAAAAAATGACAATGTTACTCAAAACTTGCAACCGACTCCATACTATACGAGCATTCGTAAACATTCGTTAATATACGATTCGATAAAGTTCTGTGATTGCACTGCTGTGTAGTTTAAATTTAATTCCATTACAATGTCATCCTCTAAAGTTGTAGCACTGTTAACGTTAAAATCACGTTAAAATATAAAATGTGAACATTTAAAGACTTAAGCTCTTAGGACTTTTGGCAAATAACAACACACTAAATAAATTAAATGGCTAAAAAAAACAAATAAAGAAAAAAACAATACCATTAAAGTAACAATATACTACTTGTGTTATTCATATATATCATACTAGCTGTTGCGCGCGGTTTCACCCGCGCAATTTCGATTCCCGCGGGATTTTCGGAATAAAAAGTAGCCTATACGGATTCGGAAGAATCACTCTAAGTAATGATAAAAGAAATTTTGAAATCGGTCTAGTAGTTTTTGAGCCTATTCAATACAAACATACAAAAATACAAAGGTTTCCTCTTTATAATATTAGTATAGAAATAATACACTCGACCAAATCAAAATAAACATGTAGGTAAAAAACAAATGAATGAGCCAGATCTGCGGAAAAGAAGTATTTTTTACATTATACAATTAAAAAGTTCGACATTTGTTTGAAGAATATTTAATCGCTTTTTTGCATCCTAATATGTTCTGACAGGTCCATTTAGATATTTAATTCAGAGTGTTACTTAATACAAATAGACAGAGGGACAAATTTTCCTTTGTTTATTGACTTGTTATGTACCTTGTTGGATCTGAATACAAGTAGCAATATACAGTTCACTAAGTGGTTACCAATATAGCTCGGTAGTAATGTTCATCTTTGTCTCTGTGATGTGAAGTACGATATGCAATTGCACCGTCTTTGTTGCCCTAATGGATTAATGATTTATCCGCAGAGATTGCACGGTGCGCTCTGACAGAAACTTACAATGACATTTGGGAGTAACGCCGCTCCACTGCCCATTATCTTCGCAGGTAGACAAGCTCTCTCCAACCACTTTGTACCCCCTCTCGCAGCGGTATTTGACCAATGCTCCAATCCTATAGGTGTTCGCCGCATTCGTGTTCACCGATGTTCTTATTAATGTCCGGCCATGCATTCTGTCATTTCCAGTTACTGACACAATACTGTTTTCAGCGACGATTGGTTCTGGACAACGGACCTCTGTAAATTAAGGACTATATAATTGCAATCGGGTAGATTTCGTTCGAGTTGAGTCCAGGCTCGTGTGACGGGCTGTACATCTAAAATTGAGACTCTCGTCTCTTTTGTCGGCTAGACAAATCGTTTGACTGTCGTTTGTACGCGGCTGTGGGTCTTTACGATCAAACTATCAAATTTCACAGAGATTAACAGCGTTTGATACGGACGCTCGGAAAATGTTGAATGGGGAATCATATACTATCGAGTGAGGTATTAAGAGAGAATTAGAAGTTCTTGAAATTGCTTTAATTTATAAAGCACCACTCTTTGCCTGATTACGATTATTTAGTGAGGAATTTCAAAGGAATTTAGTAAAAAACTACTTATAGCGGTGATTGTTGAATAAGTGTTACGTACATATGAACGCAATTTTTTAAGACGCTGCTTTATTCAAAATTTCGTAGGCAGCCATGAATACATGAGAGGGTTTGCGAATATTTGCACCCTAACTATACTTTAATAATTGAATTGTTCGTGCGTTAAAAGCATCACCTGGTGATATCGCTGCGCGGAAAAGCAAAACCTTTGCGTGATAATGATAAACACGGTTTAATATATTAGTACTACCATAGTAGGTAAGACTTTTTTATTTGTAAGTGCATACATTTAGGAATCAAACGAACCACTTATCTGAAAAATGAAGTTTGATTCCAATTATGTGATGATTCAAACCGAAGACAAATACAGATTACTAGCAGCAGTACACGGGTAGATGCTATCTTCGTCACACATTTAGAGATAAAAAACTAAAATAATAAGTAATTGTGCCCCGTCTCACCTCCCCAAGTCCGCACCCCCCACCGTCGCTTTAGAGAAGATAATTTTGTGTTACTAAAATGGTTGATTTATTTACTTTTATGGTTTGAATCCTGGGAGGACGGGAATCATGTATTTGTCTTCGGTTTGAATCCTCACATAATTGGCATCAAACTTCATTTTTCAGGTAAGTGTATTTCGGATTCAAACCGAAGACAAATACAGATTACTAGCAGATGTTTAGAGTAATATACATTCTCAATAAAGATGAAATAAAAGTAAATAAATTCGAAACGAAAGCGCTTATACGAATCTCATTTCAATAAAGAAATATCATTTGATGTTTGATTTTTATAATAAGGCAACTTACTAAGGGACTACGATAAATTAATCAGTCTGACTTGCTTAAAAGCTGTTGTTACAGTATCATTTATCGCTCCCTTTATCTTATGATATCATAATAGGTATATGATATAATTTCTAAAATAAAACGTTATGAACTAGCTTTACTAGAATCCGAAATATTACTCGACATCTCTAAATTCCATCAATACAATTGATGTTTTGGGACAATATCATTTGGTGATTTTATGAGTATATACGCAAATACATATTTCAGTAGTGTACATTACTAACATTGCAATAAGTCCGCTATTATTTGGAATTGAATATTATTTTACATGACATCTATCTATTGTATGTTTTGTAGGTATTATCTATTTTGTTAGCGCTATAAATATTGAATTAAACAAAATACTAGAAATTCGAAGGCTTTGGTTACATAGAGTTAGGAAAGAACTTGGAGTAACAAATAAAATATTTTTATTCAGAAAGTAATTATGCAATCACTTATGCATCATTATTTTCTGAATAAAAATATTCACCTGTAAGGATAACTTGAAAATTAGAAAATCTTACCTTCACACCGCGGCGAGTTATCAGTCCACTGGTAGTCCTGTGTGCACACGCGTCTCACTGGACCTACCAGTCGGTAGTTGGTAGTGCAAGAGTACTGAATCACGCTTCCTAGGTGGGTAGTTCCGTTCAGTAGTTCCGCAGACCCGTACGGTAGCGGTGGAAGTTTGCCGCAGTCCACGTCTGTAGTAAATACAAAGATATGGGGTGGTTGCAAAAATCAGGTTTCCTCTAAGTTTCGACGGTATTTTTTGATATTGTACAGAAAAAGTTTCAAAATTATAAGTAAAAGTGAACGTTAATTATGTAAGTTTTTCGTGCAATAACGGCGTTTTGAATAAAGATAGTTTATTCTATGACTAATACGTTCATCGTCTGTAAACTCTGAACATCAGCCATTACTCAATCAGTCAATTGCGCATTACCTTCTACCATAAGAGATGGAAGACAAACTTTATCAATTATTGAAAAATGAACCTAAATACTTACATTCGCATTTCGGGGATTCCCCTGACCATTCTCCATCTTGCTGGCAAACGAGGCTTTGTTCCCCAACGAGTTTGTGCCCCTTCTCGCAGTGGAAGTCGATGGTCGAGTGGACGTTGTAATCGTAAGCTTCCATGTATCCGCCGGCTGGGACCTCTGGGTCGGGGCAGGAGATCACTGTGGATGGGAAAGTCATGTTAAAAATTGGCATACATTAAAATATTACATTCCTTACATTTTAATCCATAGTCGAAAAGTCAGAGTCAAAGTAAAAATATGCTTTATTCCTTAGGTATGTCTCAACTTCCCGTTTGTTCAACTTGAACATGCTGTATAATACGCTCTGGCGCCGCGCCGGTTATGTACGGTGACTTGCATGGTTCACCGATGGTTCTCCTAGTGATATTGTACTGGCAGAATACTGACAAAATGTCACATGTTAACATAACGCACCATTAAGGGCCTACAAGGAAAATTACATATGTAATTGTAGGCCTTATATGTATTAGAAAATCGGGGCCATGCTTATTTTGTCCTGTTAATTGGAACTTGTAGACACCCCAATACGCGTTAAGCTAAATTGCCGAGCTACCGTTTGGAAACTAGCTAACGCTAACGCGCGGTACATCCGTTATTTACCTACAGCGAAGCGCTACGCCGCCGGCGGCGGATTTCGAATCAGTCGTGTGTCACGCGCGCGCGTTGTAGATACCTACCTACCTAATAGCACTCACAGTAATTATATGATCGAGGTCGCAAATAGTGTTTAAAAATGGACATAAAAAGAAACAAATATTCAATTAGATTATGTTTAGATTTGATTATGTTCAATTTAGTAAACAAAACATAGGTAGTATTACGTATTTGTCGTAACTTTTTTTTCATTTTGTATTTAGGTAAGTTGAAATAATATTTTTTACAAAGGTAGAATAACAGTAATACCTACATCGGTAGATACTTCATTACAAATAAGGAGATTAATTATTCTTCACGAGGCAGCAACCCTAACAGCGCAAGAAAAGATAAGAGGCATGCGATAGAAAGAGACAAAACTTCAAGGTATATAAATTTGCAGGTACGTAATGCTGTGCGAGCTGAATTCCACCGTATCGCGTCGTAGCAAGACTCGAATTTATTTAGATCTTCTTGCGGAGTAATTCTTCTGTACCAACGGTACTATTACTTATTCTGTGGTAGAGGTTAGTACAGCGCTAACTGGGGGCTGCATTCCCTCCGCGCCTCCGGCTTTATAAAAACACTCTAGGGTCGATTCAATAAGACGTAGGTTAAGAGGTCAACAAGTAAGTAAATTTATCTTATGTTATGGATTTCTCGACTACAAGAAGGCTGAATTGAATACAGCATAGAAAAAAAATATATTAAAAGTTTTGTAAGCATAACCTTTGTGAAAAGCAAAAAAAAAGAATATGATAGTCATCTATTTATTTTTCTAAAACATTAAACATGTGTAAAATCAATCCGTTTTCGGAGTTTTGAAATTTGAACAAATAAGTTTCGGAAGATAAATGTAGGTGACCATACCATGGGTTTCAAATACCCTAATCAAAAAGGCATAGAGAGAGAACTTTTTACCCTAAACGTTTTATCAAATTAATATTATTAGCGTGAATGTTCGTAAAAATAATGTTTATTACTCTTTCAGAAACACACTCTTTCTTTATATATATGTTTATCAAAATATTAATTTCATCGAAGTACCTACAAGCTTTCCATTCTCCTTGTTGGCGTTTACGAAATGTCCACCAAATTATTGAGTAATGGACGACTGATTCTATTAAACGTGATGAATTCACAATACACTGGAATCTATTTTATCCAGGGAATCCTGTAATAATAAGCTGGATTTTGTACCCAGCCGGAAACTGGAATGGCGCGCAATGGTGTTAATAAGTACCCCATCACCTGCCCAGCAATGACCTAACCATGAAAGCTTTCAGTAATCTAATTCTAACTGCGCAGCGGATCGCTTAACCGAAAATCGCTCCACGTATTATAATGGTACAAAACGTATCAAAATAATAATACATATGTAACATATGCATTATTTTTTTTACGACAATACAGATTTGTCTGTTTTAATGCGATATTTTCAGATTGTAGCAAAGAATATGATATTTAAATTTGCCCTGTATATGTATTTATCATATTTTAGATTTCAAATAAAAGTTTAGGGGATTTTAATGAATGTTGGATTTTTTTTCTTAGCAAAATTAAACTAATAATTGAAATAAAATAAATTGACTTAAAATAAATACGATTTGAAACGTTTATTGAAGACCTCGTAATATTTGTAATCCAAAAAAAAAAAAAATACTTTTAAATTTAATACTGTTCTACACAATAAATCTTGTTCACTTTGAGCTAGCCTTTAAGTTTAAGTATTCATCATGGCCATGCATTGAAAATTGTCCTTTTTAATTAGCTAAAATGAAATTACCTCGATGTGTGTAAAGCGTACTTATCTTGGCTGGGGGAAAAATCAATGGCGTTCCCTCGGCCGTGTCTAACTTACAACGTATTGCCAACCTGGACTGTCTGGTAAATAATTATATATTTTAATGCTTGCACTGAAATCATAGGAGTTGCTCGCGAAAAGAAAAAAAATTATAAAATGAATTGAGTCTAATTTTATTGACGTAAATACGGAGGGTCTAAAAGCTACTCGCTTAATACCTTAAATATTCAAGTTAAAGACAATAGTTAGTCACTGGAAAAGAGTAATGCCCAAAATAGTCTGTTGTTGTAGTTCATTTTTTTTCTATACGAGACGAACTGAAACGCCTCAGTAGAGAAAATCGTCAAGTAAAATCATTCTTTGGATTTTATGTTGTGCATGACACACCGATAAAATCGAAACAATACAGAAAACGCATTTAGAAAGTATTTTGATCATGTAGCTTACTTATTCGAACTAATTAGATACTAGCTGTTTCGCGCGGCTTTGCCCGCGCAATTTCGAATCCCGTGGGAATATTGGGATTAAAAGTAGTATATGTGCTATTCCAGACTCTACACTATCACTATGCAAAATTTCATCGAAATCTGTTGAGCCATTGTGCCGTGATTGAGGAACAAACATCCATACCTACATCTAAACTTTCACATTTATAATATTAGTAAGATGTATACATTTACTAATTCCATTTAACTTGTACCATATTAGTCTAATTACAGCTCTTGTTAATTACTGCATCAAAAAGCGATATTGTGACGCAGACAGATTAAATCTGTATTCACACTACAAAACAATGTCGCTTAGCTTCAGGGCGTCCGACTTTGAGTATTTTTCCCCCTTCATAAATGTAACATAAGGGTGACATACTCGAATAGACTAACATACGCTTAGCATTAGGACCCACAGAGAAGACTGAATAATCAACTAATGCACATCATTAAAAAAACCGACTTCACGTCAAAACTTTGGCTGAGTTGAGTCGGTCATCAACGTAAATATTTTCTCCGAAATCATACATATTTTATCATAAGTTTGAAATTTTCAATGAAGTACCTAACCGATTTCGATGAAATTTATATGGGACCAACTGTGAAGTATCCTCTATCATATAAAAAAAAATTCAAAATCAATTCATAATTGTCCGAAATATCGTGTAACAAAGACACAAAAAAATGACTGTTTCTAAAATCGAAGATTTTTAAAGATAGTTTGACTACTTTGTCAATAAGCAGCCATTCCTATGTCGTGAAGATAAAATTAGCTATAGGGCTCAATGAAAATGGTTATTTTCTTTTTTGTTTTCGAATTTATCCTTGCAATCGAAGTTAATTATCACATCATCAACTTCGCAACGTAACGACATGTAGAAAAGGGCTCTTACCGAACATAACTTATTTAGCACCGTTATTTGGTATTTCATGACAATTTAGGAAACTGATAACGTACAGCCTTAACAACTTGCTGTAGAGTGCTGAAACTTGGAACATACAGTTCTTGGGGGTTGTGGGTAAGGACGAAATTTCCAAAATTACCACAGGAACAGGAATTATTGGACTTAAAATTTGTATGAAAAATCTTATTCATTAAGTGCACGGATGTGATATTTAGCATAAAAATTGTTCAATGAGTGACTGGTTGTGTTACGAAAGTAATTCCCGAAATTCCCATGGGAACGGGAAATATATTATTTTTTAGTTTGTATGCAAAAATCTTTTTCCTTGAGTGCATGGATGTGATACTTTGTAGTGTTACCTAGAGTAAAGGCCTAAGTAACCTACTATTTAAAGGAAGATGTTAAAAGAAAATAAGAAAATAAAGTTAAAGTTTATATATTTACAAATAAAGACTTACAAAGATTGTATAGAAAAGCACTATTTTCACTTAAAGTCCACTAAGAATTTGTATAAACACTGAGATTTTCCACATTTCCAAAAGGTTTATTTAGTTATATATAGAGGCTCCAAAAGATATTTTAGTTATGATACTTTTTCATTTTACTTTAGTTGTTGGTATTTTTAGTATTTTTCTTCAATGCCAAGTACTCTCCTCGGTGTTTTATTTTCAAAAGCCGACCACGAGTTCAGCTCGCCACTCCTTATATAGGCTCCATTTCGTTCGACAGCTCGTCAATTTATTTATTTTTGAGAGGCATCCATTCTTTCATCGGCCAGCGGCTGTCATTTCTATTAACAAGGAGGTTTTAGTCTCTGGAGCAGCGGTGGTGGTATGGTAAAAGTGGAGCTGATACTTCTCTTGATTATAAATGTGCAAATCTCAGAATAATTTATATTAAAGTAATAATTTAAAAATTAATTGAAAAAGAAATGAATATAAAACATACTAATAGTTTATAAATTATCTGTGCTGAAAAGCGACATAAGCAACATGACAATTTTTAGAGTTGACAAGTAAACAATAATATTTACATTTCATAATAGTTTACAACATTTGCAGCTATAAAAATAAAAAGAAACTAAAGCATAATACAACATAACAAAAATAATGCATTATAAAACAGTAAGTATATTACATTTTCCCCAAAAACCCCAGAAAATTTTTAGCTTACGAAAAATTTTGAGGTGTTACTTAGGCAGTTACTTTCTACATACATACATCTCGGACATACATCTTAAACAATCAAACTTAACTAACTTTCTTCAACATTCAGGGTAGGGGGTAAGGCTCACAGTCAATGGCGTATACTCCCAAAGTAAACCGCGATAGGGAAACCCTACATGACAGAGGCTTATTTAAAGAGTTGTCGTCCGCTCTATCTTAAATCCCATATTAAAGAAGAAAAATATGTACAAGTTAAATACCTAGGTATAAGTTACCTAAGGTATGGCCTAAGGCTTGTTTTTAGTGTAGCCAGCCGCACCATTAAAGAAGTGGGTTTTAGATCCCCAAGTATAGTATATTCGAGCATAGTATATGGTATGGCCTAAGGCTTATTTTTAGTGTAGCCAGCCGCACCATTAAAGAATTGGGTTTTAGGTCCCCAAGTTATGACATTAGGCTCTTAGTGTAGCCCGCCATTACAGGATAAAAGAATAATACCTAGTTTTATTATTCCAGATCTCGAAATGAAATCTCAAAAGAAGTAGCTTCAGCTTTCAGAGGAGATTAAAAAGTTGGCTTAAGAGCCATAAATAAAGTTTAATAAACGCAAGACCGAAAGAAAAAAATGATGGGCGTACTCATTTTAAAAATTGTATCAAAGAAAAGTAAAAAATAAATAAATAGTATTTACGTAAAGTAATAGTTTTATTTACAGTTGGAAAAGAATGACATTAATTATTTATAGAAGACAAAAGTTTAATATAAATAGAAAAGGTAATAGCATTACTAAATTTTAATATCTTTAATATGCCATTTACCTTGGATGCCATCATCATCCTCAAGAATATATATAAGTGGTGACAATTTACTAACAACTCTGTTAAAGTATTAGGTGCAAATTTAATAAGCCTCGCCATATTAATAAAAAATTTAGAAAAAATAAATTTTTATAAATAATCAGTAAGTAAAAAAAAAGGTGTAGTATAATTGGGTAAGTGGTGAGACAATCTGCATGAGGTACGTCGTCGGATACTCTCCTTCGATACCCTCCGTAAGTCAGTAATCAGCAACCAACCGTGTGACTCCAGAAGAGTTTTAAACACGCGGAATGGTCACTGATTTTGTGAGATATTCACGTGGGAATATCGTAAGTATCTAATGTCTGATAATATGTGATGAGTAGCGAATATGTTAAAGTGTACTGTAAGAGTACCTAAAAGGAATAGGTAGGTAAAAGAGAAAACGAGTAAAATAACGAAAAATAAATAAGGGGAGTGTAATATGAGAGGTGTAACGTGGGGTTGCTTATGTGCTGAGGTACGTCGTTGGATACTCTCCTTCGATACCCTCCGTAAGTCAGTAATCAGCAACCAACCGTGTGACTCGAGAAGAGTTTTCAACACGCGGAATGGTCACTGATTTTGTGAGATATTCACGTGGGAATACCGTAAGTGTCTATTGTCTGATTATATGGGATGAGTGGTGAATATGTAAAGAGTACTGTAAGAGTACCTAACGGAGTAGAGTTTACAGTAAAGTGTACTAGATAAATAAAAGTAGAATACAAGTAGAATGACAAAAAAAAGTTTATAGCCAAATGAAGCCGAAAAAAAGGTACCTATCTAGAGTGGTATTTTGGAATTTAGGGGAGAGCACGACTAAGGGAATTTACGTTGGGCGCCAAACTGTAGTGTTACCTAGAGTAAAGGCCTAAGTAACCTACTATTTAAAGGAAGATGTTAAAAGAAAATAAGAAAATAAAGTTAAAGTTTATATATTTACAAATAAAGACTTACAAAGATTGTATAGAAAAGCACTATTTTCACTTAAAGTCCACTAAGAATTTGTATAAACACTGAGATTTTCCACATTTCCAAAAGGTTTATTTAGTTATATATAGAGGCTCCAAAAGATATTTTAGTTATGATACTTTTTCATTTTACTTTAGTTGTTGGTATTTTTAGTATTTTTCTTCAATGCCAAGTACTCTCCTCGGTGTTTTATTTTCAAAAGCCGACCACGAGTTCAGCTCGCCACTCCTTATATAGGCTCCATTTCGTTCGACAGCTCGTCAATTTATTTATTTTTGAGAGGCATCCATTCTTTCATCGGCCAGCGGCTGTCATTTCTATTAACAAGGAGGTTTTAGTCTCTGGAGCAGCGGTGGTGGTATGGTAAAAGTGGAGCTGATACTTCTCTTGATTATAAATGTGCAAATCTCAGAATAATTTATATTAAAGTAATAATTTAAAAATTAATTGAAAAAGAAATGAATATAAAACATACTAATAGTTTATAAATTATCTGTGCTGAAAAGCGACATAAGCAACATGACAATTTTTAGAGTTGACAAGTAAACAATAATATTTACATTTCATAATAGTTTACAACATTTGCAGCTATAAAAATAAAAAGAAACTAAAGCATAATACAACATAACAAAAATAATGCATTATAAAACAGTAAGTATATTACAACTTGGTATAAAGGTTCTTTAATGAGTGGCTGGTTTTGATATGAAAGAAATTCCCGAAATACCCATGGCAACGGGAATTATTGGACTTTTTAGTTTGTATAAAAATATTATTTCTAGAGTGCACGGAAGTGATACTTAGTATTCAGGTTTTTCAATAGGTGTCTATAGTATATGGTATGGAAGGCTCTCCCGAAATTTCCATGGGAACGGGAATTATTGGACTTTTAAGTATGTGCGAAAAATCTTATTCCTTGAGTGCACAGAAGTGATACTTGTTATAACGGTTCTTCAATGAGTGACTGGTTGTGTTATGAATGAAATTCCCAAAATTCCCACAGGAACGGGAAGTATATGATTTTTTACTTTATATGAAAATTTTTATTCAATGAGTGCACGGATGTGATACTTAGTATAAAGAATTTTCAATGGGTGTCTATTTTTATTATAGAAGGAATTTCCGAAATTGTCACGGGAACAGGAAGCATTGGACTTTTGTATGAAAAATCTTATTCCATGCGTAATACTTGGCATAAAAGGTGTTCAATGTGTGGCTGGCTGTGTTAAACATGAACAATGTTTATGCGTGTACGAAGTCGCGGGCAAAAGCTAGTCGAAATATGTATAATGTTCTTTGATATATGTAATATAAACGTAACTGCACATATATTTTAGTATCGCTCAGTAGAAAAATATAAACATATGGAACCACATGTTTTTTTACAAATATTCACTGTTGCTGAACACCCTACGCACGGTACGATACTAAGGGCGGGTTGTATCAAACGGTTGGTTATCGTATCATACGTACGTAACTTTTTGACGATTACATCAGATGTTTAACGTACGTCAAATACAAAGCGTTGTTTCATCACAAAAAAAACTGTTCGTCAATGTCTTTTCTCTTCCTTTCCACAATTGAATCATCATCACTATCATTTAAAATATATGAAAATAAAACAGAATCCATAATGTTAAAAGCTTTCAACCAAAGATGTCCTGCCTGTCAACTCAGTTTTCACTAGAAAGTTACGTTAACCAGTGGGTGGATGGACAAGGTTTGATAATAGTAAGACGTAGTACTACGAGATGTTTCGTAGTCGTCTTTATTCTTAATGTAGTATCTATCTAATATATAAAATTCTCGTGTCACAGTTTTCGTTGCCATACATACTAAACGGCTTGACCGATTTTGATGAAATTTTTTGTGCTTATCCGGTATCTATGAGAATCGGCCAACATCTATTTTTTTTATATGGCAAAACAACGTTTGCCGGGTCAGCTAGTTTATTTATAATTTAGAGTGACCATACTTTGCTTATTATGTTAGCGAATGTGTAAAAAAATATTGGCGGGTGATCAAAAATAGCCCTGTAAGTGATTTTCTTGCTCTTTGATTTATCTTCTAGTGGAAATCATTTCCAAATATTTATAGCAGACACATAGGAAATGCATCTTTTTACCCGCCTCCGGCACGCAAAGGAGAGTTCTGTTTTCAACGCGTATGTATGTCTGATTCTTGTTCCCTCATAACTACTGAACGGATAGAACGGATAGACAAATGGAGTATCAATAGCTTTGTTTGAACTGCGCGAGGATTATAGGCTATATAAAAAATCAAGATGGTGCCTGAAAATTAATATTTAGGGGGGTAAACAATATTTTAAGTTGTTTTGTTAACTCAATATTGATGTTACTTTAAAGTCAAAAGTGTAAAGTAACTAGAAATAAATAAAAATTGTAATTGCCGAAAGGAAAAAGTCTTTTTTTTATAGTTTTTGAGGGCATCAAGACGCTTACAGTATTTGAGTGGCTCAACAAATTTATATAAAAACTAGCTGACCCGGCAAACGTTGTTTTGCCATATATAAAAAAAAAATAGATGTTGGCCGATTCTCATAGATACCGGATAAGCACAAAAAACTTCATCAAAATCGGTCATGCCGTTTCGGAGGAGTATGGCAACGAAAACTGTGACACGAGAATTTTATAAGTGCGTTATCTATAATTTATTTTTATTAGTTTATTTCACTGTTAGAATTTTTTTTTAAATTTAGTTAAACGGCTAAGAACATGGTGATAACTACTGAGCTTTTTAAGAAATACAGACCTAATTTAGCCCAACGTTTCAGTGCCATTTACATAGATATAGTCGTTAAAATATCGGAGTAAAACTTTTCTTTAAAATAAGGAGCCTCAAGTTTAGATCACGATTCCCCATAAACAAAAAAACTTTATGTTATTCTAGGAGTACTTACATTCACAAGACGGAATATCATGTGACCACTTCCCATCACGGTTGCAAGTCAAAACCTCAGCTCCGTCAAGCCAATGGTCCTGCTCGCAGCTGAACTGCGCCATGGAGCCGAAGGTCGTGGTGCCATTGAGGAGTTGGAAGGAGCCTTTGTTCACCTGGGGAGGAGTGCCACAGTCCACGTACTTGCAGGATGGTGGCGTTCCAGACCAAACGCCCCCCAGGGTACATGTCACACTCTGAAATAAACACAGACGTTAAAAATTTAATTCATTATGTGGGCAATTTTTAAGTTATTGTTGAGATGATAGAGTTCAGATTCAATCAAAATTTTTTTATAGGGTTGGAACGTTTGATGTGTTACCTTCTGTACTTTTGTTTATTAAGCGGCTTTTACTAAACGTTCATTGTCGGATGCGAGGGGACTGAAGAAGGGTACTTTTAAGAAACTAGTCACACACTGATTTTGTGAGTAAAATATACGGGTTACTAAATAATAGTTATGAGTCACCACATTTTTAAATAGACAGACGTGATTTTCTCGTTTTCAATCTATAACAGTTTACGATTATAATAAGTAGTAAAATTTAAGGAAGGATTATGAGATGTAGAATATGATTGAAAGATATTAATAGTAAAAGTCAACGGGTTAATTTTATTTCGCTTAAAGCTATAAGTGATTTTACGTCACAGAAATATCGCACGACGATATTAGCCGAGAGATGAAAATATAAAGTTGATTTCCGACATCTATTTAATATTCCGCTTTTCTCGAAGTTCTCTAGTTCAATATCATTTAAAACGACATTTACTATATTTGAAAGATTTATTGGCTTATATTTACTGAATAAGACTCATTAATCTGTGTTCAGTTCGTTACAGACTAACTTAAGCAAAAATTAAGTATTGTTGAAATACCTCTTAAAATTAGAATCAAACACGAGTTTTAGTTGACTGCTATAAGCCTCATTTTACGCCATCTGGTTAGCAATTATCTTAAACTTTTATTCCGACGATGACCGGTTTCAAGGAGGCTCACACCTTTTTTATTGACTGACGGAAACTTTCAAGGCGCCCAAAAACCTTTAAATATACCTCATCTGCCATACGACGTAAGATGAGATGTAATAAATAGATTATGTTTACTAAACATACTTATTAATCATTATACGCTATGTAACCTAATTTTGTACTTATTTAATGTCTGATATATTGGAAATATATGCAGTATTTACTTAATAGTCTTGGCTTTCATTCTTCTCTCAGGGCACCACTTTACATGGCGACCCTGCCTAAAGTAGACTCACGCGCGGGAGTAATTTGACACCGTTCGCCCCCTCGTCGCCGACCGATTTTAGGTATATGGACAGTGAATTATAAACATCGAGTTTTCGGGACAATGCAATCATCGTTTATTAAAATGTAGTTTTGAGAGCGACGATAGTGTGCTAAAAGGGAACTTCGAAAATGGGGAAACAGCAATCTAAAGAAGAGAGCATCGTGAAAGCGCAAAATGCAGCTGGGGCACAAATGGTGCGCCAATTGAGGAATTTCGATTCCATATGGAAACACCAAGCATCCTGTTATGCATGATTGTACTCAGCCTAGTTTTGGAGATTTCCGGATGTATCGGAAATGTCATCTAAGGTGGATACGCCAGGAATTTGAGCTGAATCGTAGTGGCAGCA
This sequence comes from Stenoptilia bipunctidactyla, assembly GCA_944452665.1. Lineage (NCBI taxonomy): Eukaryota > Metazoa > Arthropoda > Insecta > Lepidoptera > Pterophoridae > Stenoptilia > Stenoptilia bipunctidactyla. The sequence goes on from OX101721.1 coordinate 38,619,114, forward strand.
GGGCGCGACGACTTTCCTATCGACGGAGTCACGTTCATCCTGATTTGAAGATCGATGATAGTAAAGTAAAAAAAAGTAAAAGTGTTAAAAATGCCTATACGCGTATAAAATAGGTGTTGTGTGAAGTAAAGTGCGGTTACATAAATACGCGTACCTATGTCTTTTTCGCGTACATCGGAATTTCGGCAATGTTGATTGATAGACTGTAATCTTATCTACCAAAGTATAATCAATATTGTTAATAATATTATTAATAAATAAAAACAAAAAAATTGTTGGGTATCGAATATTAAAATTCATATAAAAATATTTATCCTAACTCAGTAAACTTAAGCATGTTTACATGTGTATTGTAATAAATGTTACAGTTCTAGTTGATATGCGGAGGATCCAGGTTTCCAAACTTATAACGGTATGTTAATACTTTAATATGCTTATTAAGTCTTGGCTTTCATTCCTCTCTCAGGGCACCACTTTACATAGAGCCCACGATATCGCCAGTGGCAAAGCCTGCGAGCCCCGGCGGATGGCGCTTAGCCTGAGCCGAGGGCACTCCCACCTAGGAAATGATCCAGTAATAAAATCTCACACCTGTGCTGTACCTATCTATAACTACCTGACTATGACTACCTATTATTTACTAGCTATGTCAACCTTTATCACGGTGTGCTTCTTTGCTTATTTCATGTAAAAAAAAACAATAGGTTCTGTAGTTTTTACGAACAATAACTTTTAAATGGTTTTTGTTTTAGGTAAAAAAATATAATAAAGACTTTGTTTGTAACCTTCAACTCCGTCAAAGCATTTATTTGGTTTTCAAAATTAAACATGGGATAAATAAGTCTCACTCACAAAGGTAGGTAAAATATTAGTTTCTGAAAGAAATAAAGAAACCTTCGAAGAAACCTTTGTACTGTTTTAAGCCTAACGAGGAGTACTTTACTTTATCAACACTAAACAAGAGTGTATGTATACAAGGTGTTCTTTTGATTTCCCATAACTCTCGGGTACCATTGGGACCATGTAATAGAATCAAATAACATGTGAATAATTTTTCTATTTTTTTTTTGTTTTTATTTTTCATACAAAACTTACTTTTGTAAAACACCTTTAATGCAAAGTATGACAACGTGGCATTTTCTAACCCTTTTTTTACAGGTACAGTTTGCAACGTTTTGCGTTGTACATTGTATGCAACGTTCTTCAACGTTTAAAATGTTTTTGTTGTTTATAGTATGGCTTCAGTGACACGCGTCTATTGAATTAACGCTAAAGAGATTTTACAAGGGTGTTAATTTATAAATTCATTATATTAAGATTGATGACATCTTGGAAATTATGCACTTTTGAACCACATATTCTGTGGCATAAAATATTGTTTTTTAGTAAGGAACAAAACCTTAAAGTTATGGAAAATCAACATGAACAAAATATATTTGCTATATAATAAAAGGTGGCGTTTATTTTTGTTAGTTTCCGGACTAGAATGTGAGAACAAGGCAAAGGTAATGTAAATTGGAATTGGACCGTTCTGGAATTTCCAAGAGTGACGAGAAAGTTTAGACTATTGTAGGGTAAAGTCTGACAACTACTGTTGAGTATTGAAATACACTACGAATTTAAACTAATCCCAATGCCATTAATGTTTCCCCGAAACATTTAGTATGGGAAAACACTGATGGCTCTCACATGCTTAACACTGCACGAATCTGCATTTTTATGAAAATAACGATATTTGTATCATTGCGACACATGGTGGGACACTAGTATTACATACATACAATACTATGTATATAGTCGAGATTGTTAAATCAAACAATTTAGTGCCGATATGGTAATTAGTTATAACTTATCGATAGGATAAGCTCTTTAAAAAAAAAGCAATATCAACTTACAGGAGCCCCGAACAAAATGAATCCATTCTGGCACGAGTAAGTCGCAAGTGATCCAGCTTTATGGCCAACAACGGACACAACAGCACCCGCCACCATCGGAGGCTCCGGACACCAGTCGAACAGGCACTTGGGTGCTTCCCCGGACCACTTGCCCTGGTCCCCGCATTCTCTGCCAGCTTCTCCCACGAGGGTGTAGTTTTCTCTGCAGCTGTACAACGCCTTCGCTCCGTGAGTTGTTCTGTGGTGGAGTAAGGTCACCTCGCCGTCTTGGATCGGGGGAATGGCGCCACAGTTTACGTCTGTATGGAAAAATGATGGACGAATTATGATAACAGCGCTATGAGTAGGTGACTAGCTTTTGCCAAAAAGATTCATTCTCAGTTGGAAGAGAATGGGAAGAGGGAGATCTGGGTTTTGATCAATTTATTATAGTATTGTGCGTATTTCACCTTTATTATTCGTTTACATTATCTGATAGGTTGACAAAGTTTATTTTATAAAATTGAAGAAAAGCAACATGCTGTCATGTTCAGTGCCTCTATATTCCAGTCTAACCTCGCATTCTATTTTAATACATAACACGATCAATTTAAGACTCAACTTACATTTACAACTAGGCGCGGATCCCGACCAGAACCCATCTGACATACACTCTCTTGTCCCGTCTCCTACAAGCATATGTCCCTCTGGACAACGGTACTTGATGGTGTGACCCACGTGGTAGTCATTCCCTTCTATGGTAGTATTCAGCAATTTGTCTGGACTTCCACAAGTGGGCGGTACTGGAAGCAAAGTCACATTGGTTAGATTTGGAGAGATTTATGCGATTTCGGGTGTTCCGCATGCAGTTATTCTGCCTACGCTGTATTTATACATATAGCTTTTGCATTTTTTTATCAATTGATTGAACCGCTGCTAATTCTTATGTTAACATATTTTGTACTCTTATTTGAGAAATACGTGAAAAAAGTAATAGAAATATAAGCTAGAGGCGAATAAACTTTAAGTGAACAAAGAATTGGTTTTTACTTTAAAATTTCACACTCAGTTTAGAATTTTAGATACATTTGCTGGGCAAGATACAATAATATCATTTCGCTTTAGCTTTTCCAAAAAAATATTTTGAGTTTAATAACTAGCAAAAATTTTACTAACTTAATTTTTTTAAATTCATACTTAACCACATGTATTTTTAATTCAATAATAGTTAATGGTAGAAACTTAAGTATTTAAGGAGTTAGATTTAAAAGGAGCCAGCGACATAAAGACTTTTTTGTGTAATACTTATAAAATTTAATTATTTATACATACAAATATTTACAAAATGGAAAATGGAATTTCATTGATAAATAAATGAATACGAGTTTATTATTTGGTTCGCTACGCGCATCCGCTTTGTCATAATTATTAAACGGAACAATATTTAAAGATATAGATTCGTTGTAAAAAAAAATTGAACAAATATTTTCAATAAAAGTGTTTTCGAGCCAATTAATCAATACTGTAGTACTAGGATCTATTGTATCGAAAATAATGGTATATAATTTGTTTTGATAATAAATCCACAAGTAGTACTTATTGGCAACACTAATTCAAATAAATAGTATTAAAATAATGTACTTAATGATACTATGCTAATATAAACCACTCATTATGTCCGAGAGGTTTAAAAACCCATTGCTTGTTAAATTTTCTTAATTTGAAACCACTCGTTGTATGCTCTTAAGCTGGGTACCGATTGGTGTAACATGTAAGTAACGTAACATACAATTGGACGTCTCGTGAGCGCGAAAACGTCGCACGCGCTCCCCGTGTTACATTCAAGGCGCGAAATTATGATAAGAACACAGCTACGAGTATATTCTAGACTCTTCAGGAAAAAAACCGTCTCGTTATAAAACAGTGCTGAAAGAATCATATTTTTTGGTGGATCACGAAAAGTGGTCACTTTAATAATCACGGACAATCCTTATAGCAAAAAATAATAATTAAAAACTTTGTCAAGTAAAATGTAATATGGGAAACTTTAAACATAATTTGAAACTCGATGGAGATAGCAGACAAAAACTTAAATTCCCTAGTTTACTTCAATCCCAGTTACTCAAATCCATTAAAAATCTCTTACCGAAGCAACAGCCAAGAGCATTCGCGAGGCGTATCAAACAAAATGGATATGTACCTATACAAGACACTCACGGTACTGGCAGATACTGTGCAAGTAGTCCAGGTTACATCCCACATCGTTCCACAGCCAGGATCGTCCTCCGTCCAGCACCACGCAGTTTTGTTCGCCGTTGTAGTTGTTCGGCTGGTCCTTGCCCCATGCTGGACGTGAAACAACTCCACCTGTTCGTGAAAAGTTTAAGTTTTAGTCAATGGGTAATATGGTTTTGCTAGATAATATTTAGTACTATTGTATTTACATGTATTCACTATGTATTAAGATCACAAGATGGCCATTCATATTTATCGATTTGATGAATAGGTATGCAATAGTGTCAATCACTATTGCCCACGTTCCGTTCCCTTGCATCTAATATAATTCAAGATATTAGATTTACTTAATTGCTTTATAACTTTCGAATAAACAGTTTAAGTTAAATAGTTTTTTTCATCTAACAGTTTGTATTTTTTAGTTTGAAGTATTTAGTTTACGCGCGCTCTATGGAATATACGAATTATCACACATATTATCATATAGCGGAAATAATATAAAGTTAATTAATTCCCATGTTTAAATTCGACAGCACCTATTAATTCTAGTTAATTGACCACCATTGATGGTAAATTGAAAATCGATTTAATACAGGAATCTGACAGTCTTAAATCCATCATCAGAACTTACCATCGACCCATCGCCAGGTTCGAGAGGTGAGTCCGGGGTCCTTCTGAGCACCGATCCATATAAGTTGAGTTTTTAACTGAGATTTGCGTCTCTCCAGTTCTTGGATAAGAAAACTTGAAGTTGCACCCTGGTGAACAAAAATGTACATATTGTTTAACATGTTTCAGGTGGGATGAATTTATACTATGATGACTTTATACTTATGGTCAAGGAAGTCATAAAAAGTAGTAGCCATAAGTTGGTAACGAATTTCAGAGCAGACTTATTTATTTATAAAGGCAAATAAAAAAGAATATGTGCAGTTATTAAAATCCGAAAATTTTGTAAAATAATAATTGTACTTTATCAAAAAATAAGATTATTAAAAAAAACGTATATAGTCATGGGAAACAGTGGAATAACGCAATCAATACGAGTACGTATTGATTGCGTTTTTTGCAACCTAACCCAATGATTGGCACTAGTTAACAAACAGTACAGGGATAGTTGACCGGCCAAAATCAATTTATTGGGGGCTGTGGCACCCTCTAATACTACGGCCATACTACCTTACTAAACCGGGCTGTTACCGAAATAATTATGGCATTAAATTACCGTTTAAATTACTGCATGAACTGGTGTGGCCACACTACCTTACCGTCTACCGGCAATAATTATGGCATTAAATTACCGTGATATGTCAATAAATTTGGCGGAAAATATCACTTTTTCAAGATGGAGGTCGAAGCTGCAGCGGTGTTGTGTTTTATGAGTGCCATTAATTTTTACATGAATCTTTTAAATTTCAACAAAGCTAAAAGAAGAAAAAAAGGGTATCCCAAAGAGACGGTTCGGATTGGAATAATTCTAAAAACTCGAGCGGTTTTTCATTTGACCACTCCATGTCGGTCGATACGTGCGTCGCCGGTGAGCTCATATTGCACACTGGACAAACGGTAGTGTGGCCACAAACGCTATAATTACTGCGGTAATCTTCTTTGATGTGCGAAAAAAGACCGCCGCCGGAGCTATTGCCTACCGCCATTTGCCATATTGATTGGCATTGTAAAATTATGGCCGTAAATCGTGGTTACACCTAGGTGTTGTTTAAGTTATGGCAATAATTACTGGCATATCACGGTAGTGTAGCCGAAGCATAAGTCACCTCAGCCTCAGAAGTTTCTAGTTCACGGCGATTTCTGGCGCTTTTTCATTTAAGCTAAGTTAGGTGTGTTATATGAAGATGTGTTATTTTGAATTATCGTGTTAAACATAATATTGACTTAAATTTTCAAGATTCTAAAATAAGCGGTACAGTATATATTATATTTTACATCTTAAATCGACGTTTTGAGGTCTTTATGAGCCCAGTCAGAAGCGGCTGAAGCGACAGGCCTCAGATTGATAGTCACGAAGGCTATTGAATAATAACAGCACACAGTCTCATGCAGCATAGGGTAAGCATATTTTGTGTTATTGGTTATATACAACAGATATACATAAGTTTACTATTTTTAACATTTACATTCATACAAAATGTATCCAATTATAAACTAAAATGATTTATTTGCATTAGACAAATAAATCATTATTTTTAAGCTATTGCATAGCTTCTATCGCGGACCTTGAGCGTAGGGACCGAATCCAGAAATTCCGTAACGAAAAAACCTAACACCCCCCACTCCGACCGGCACAGATTATAATTGCATAAGTTGATAAATAATGCTATGCTTTTTTTATCAACTTATGTTATAGCTTTACCGCGGCAGTCTCTGAGTGCCACACGTCTTTTTTTTTAATTAGACTGCATTTTGTTGACAGCTAATCTGCGATGACTTACGTCAGATACAGATATTGTAATCCCACCAAAAAAATAAATGTTAAAAAGGAGAACCAAGTTCCATACAAAAATTATGCATGGCTGTGGGCTTCACGTCACAATAATGGAGATTTAAACGAGTGCCAAGTTCTATGCAAAATCGAAATATTTATAGGAACAGAATAACATTATGAACAAGTATTCAACTCTATTTCATTGTTTTAAAGGATACCTATAACAATTGCTGATATTTAAAATTATGAGTTCTTAAAGTAGATAACATTTGATTTGGCCATCTTTTATCACAATTAAAATCCATATTAATATCTATACTAATATATAAAGCTGAAGAATTTGTTTGTTTGTTTGAACGCGCTAATCTCAGAAACTACAAGTGGGGTTTGAAAAATTCTTTTTGCATTTGATAGCCCAACTCTTGAGGAAGGTTATAGGCTATATTTTATCCCACGGGATCAAAAGTTACGCGAGCAAAACCGCGCGCGGTGGCTAGTGTTGATATAATGCTTTTACTGCCGCGTGTCTAGATCAAAGCTCTAAAGAGATCAATATATCATATATCAATATTAATTTAGCTTCTGTTTCATATTTGATTGCTTTTCAATACGAAGTGCTTTATGTAGTAGTCTGCAGCCTTCATTAAATATCTAATTAGCAATAATTCTGGTAATAGCAAGATCAGAGTTCTGTTCATAGTATTTCCAGTTCGTAGCTTAGACATTGGAATTAGGTTGTATAGTATAATACATATATTGGTAATATATATTATATGTGTGCGGGAGACTGGGTGGTATATTCACTTACTTAATTGATCAAAACAGTTTCTGATATATTGAGATATTCTATTTGTATGCACGATGCATGCGATGAAATTTCTCAGGCGTTTTCCCTTTGACGTATGATTATCCTTTGTACAAATGGAGTTCTGACAGCATACATACATAACTTCACGCCTGTATCCCTAATGGGGTAGACAGAACACCAGAGGCTATAAAACCATCTGATGTTACGTTTGACAAATTGGAGGTATTATAAAGATGGAGAGAGACTATTGTAGTGAAAGAGGATCAGCCTATCGCCCACAAAAACGCCAATAAAACCTCCGTCCCTTAACTGACTTTTACAGTATGCACGGGAAGAAAATCAGCTGGCACATGCTATGTTTTTCTTTCGCTCCCAGTCATAGTTTCATAAATGGTAAAAAATTAAAAACATCCAATACAACGAAAGATGTAAAAAAAATGGATTCATGTAAATAAAAAAGTCGCCGATGAAGATGTAATTTTGCCGATTGAATGTACGTTATTTGAATAATCCACTTTGGAGTTTTTTGGATGTGGCTATTAGTGGTTCATTACATACATGCACGTTTAGTATAGGTACGTATTGTGTAAGATAACATTATGGTAAATTAATGCCAGAAAATTATGGTAAAGATGTTGTCTTGTCACACTTAGGGTCATAATTGATCGACCAATCGATCGACGGTCAACCGACGGCGTCGATCAACGTCAGTTGACGTCCTATCAATTGACGACGACAGTTCCATTCGGCCGTCGATCGATTGCTGACGTAACACCCATACACACATTTTTATACTTTTTTACAAGCAGTGCTAGAAAACTATTTTAAGATAATTACATACATACATACATAACCTCACGCCTGTCTCCCTTTGGGGTAGGCAGAGACAGATAATTCTTAAAAGCAATAACGTCTGTAAAATCTTGTGATAACATACGTAAACTTAAATTTCACTGCAGAGGTTGCATAAAAAATCTGTTAATTAAATCATACACAACATCACACCCATCCTGGATGGGATTTGAACATTGCATCGACTTACTCCCTGAACCACTTGGTTACGAACAAAATGACATTGTTGAGCTGAATTTCGAATGCTTCCAACAATCGAGAGTTTTAAATTCAAGATATGAAAATAAATGGATATCTTATTCATAGTGTCCCACATACCAAACTAATATGTCTAAAATTGTGAAAATATGAAAAAATACATAAAAATGACAATTGGGTGTCAGGTTCAAAATTCGCTCGTTAAAATTAACTTTGACATAAGGCTTGGGTACAACGCCATAACGTTTTTTTAAAATTAGTGTCTGATTTCTCATTGTCACGATAAACATACTAAATACAAGAAGTTGTCGAAATTTTAATTAGTGGTTCATAGTATTTGTACAGATGATAACATAATGCAATCGGTTCCCGAATAGCAACATTATTTCATCAACCACCTAGCATAAGTAAAATGTACCTTTTATTACAAAAAGTCTTTTTAAATCTCTACATGACATATTGGTAAGGCTTCGGAGGTCTTCGAATTTTTTGCATTCATTATATCACTATAATTATATTTTAGAATATTTTGCAGTTGAAATATTTTTTTCTCATATCCTTAATTGAATAATTATGAATATGAGCGCATATTTAAATTATATAGTTTCATTTTTGGGAGAGTATAAAAATTATTTTATAAACGGCATCCGCTGTTGTAGTAGGAAATGCAAAATAACGAAGAGGGACGACAAAATATATCCAACAAGCCGGTATATGTAAACATGCGTAAGATATTTAAAAAATTGACCAGTGAAACGGTTTTTGCGTATGTTGATACAATGAACTTCATACAAAGAGCAGATAGGATTTTTTACCTATTAGCTATTTTGGACATCGCAAATCAATGGCTGATTCAAGATATGTATTTAATTAAATATAGCTAAAAATAAGCCCAGACTATTAAGCCTTTCAACTGACGATAAAACGCTTTAAGAATAAGATTAATATGGTTTAAAAGATATGAATAATATTTAAGAATATTTAATATTATGCCTCCACTGCGGCGACAACTTATTGCATTGCGGATCAATGGAACTTCTATCATATTGGTATGCATGACAGTATTCCCATAGTAAGGGAAAAGCAATTTAGTTCATTATTCGTACGTTGCTTGATATTAAGAGCAAATCAAGTTACAATGTAGTCGAGATTTCACAGAACAATACAAGTCAATTAATTGTTAATTTAATTAAAATAAAATAAATTTTGAAGTGTCGATTGTGTTGTGAAGAATCAATAAAATAATTAAATCCTCGTACTTTATGATCACTCGCTGTGAGGTATGGGCTAAGTCTCATTTTAAAAGTAAAAGATTTTAGGTCAGTTTGTAACAATGTACCTAATGTAGAGATTCAAGATACAAGACGATAAATACAGAGACGATCCAGTAGAACTCTTCAAGTTCTGTGGTATAGTACCCGTACACAGAAATGTAGAATACACCTTGCTACTCGAACAATATCATAGAGATAAGATATTAATTCCAAAAAACCATTACATATTAACTAGAAATGTTGCAAATAAAATCTTATCGGTACCTAAATTTAAAAACTTCTACGGACAAAGAACATCTCACTATATGATACCGAAACATATAAACAAACTAACTGCCCAGCGAAATTAAAAAACCTATAACTGTAAAAAATATTAAAATCATTTTAAAAAAATATTTCCTGAACATGTCAAATTGAAGCACTCGGCGCTCGCGCTTTTCGTTGGGATTCAGTGATATGCGGAGTCGCTCGGAGAGTGAGAGGCCATAATCAATCGGTCTCCCTTCATCGACCTTAGTTACTGCATCTATTGTCTTCAATTAACGCGTTAGCCGTATGTAGGTAAAAAGGGCGATCACTTTTTATGTTTTGTTATAATACCGTGTTATAAATCGCCCCTACAGAATAGTAGTGACGTATTTAAAGAATACGTGTTTTTGGCAAATCGAGAATAAAATTTTTAAAACTGAAAACTTTCAACTTTGAACTGATTTCATTTATTAATAATGTATGAAACATGTTAGCTATTTGGTTTCTATATAAAGTCAAGTTTATTTTTCGTGAAATAACAACAAAAAAATTAATTCTATGATGGTAACCGATGTCTTCGGTTTTGAATTGGATCTAAACAATTCTGAAGGTGCGAAATATACTTAATATTAATTAATCTTTAAACCAAGTTATAAGTAATTAAAAAAATACTCCGGTATGTTTGTATTGTATATTTTTACCGAGATAATACTGTCTAGACAAATCTAAGAGAGATTTTAAGAAACTTATGAATAAATAAATAATAAATAAAGATCTTTATAAATCTTAATAAAATAAAGCCATTATCTTAAGCTTTTCCAAGTTTGACATTAATGATAAGATTGCAAAAAGGCCTGACATAGCGGATGAGTAGAAGTACATTGGTCTACAGTTCTACATGGATGGCTGATCAAGCTACGTCCGTTTTGGAAGAATGCGTGTCGAACTACAATTTATTAGAATTTTTATCAAGATAAACCTCCTGTTGCAAAGGGCATTTTTTGCAGTCAGTTCGCTACAGTAGTAACAAAATGATATCTCTTTGTCACCTGTCGCAGGTTCAAGATTATGATGATGGTTAAAGATTAAAGATTTTTTAAATACCATAGTGAAAATGAAAATAATTGATGTTCTATTTTAAAATTTATGGCGCAGATAGGTCTAGGTCACAGGGATTTAGCTTATTAGAAATTCATTCGACTTTCGCTTAGAGCAGGTAAGTTCTCCTGAACCTAGAAGTCTTGAGTTCGAATTGCCTTGGGGCAGATATTTATGTGATGACGTGAGTAATTAATTTTTATTTATTCAATAGGATCGTTTGTGTATTTCCCAATTTATCCTTCACTAGTATCCAAGGAGTAAGCTCTTACAAAACTTAATTGGAGCTAGATAATCAACTAGGACCGCCTAGGACTAAGTCCTTGGAGACCGACTTTATGCAACAGTGCACGTCTCCTGGCTGTAAGATAGATATAATGTGGTGTGAACAAGAGAAATATATATTTCTTACCTGGAATCCATGTATGAGATCTCCGCCATGCGACTGGCACTGTCGCCTGGCTTCCTCGAAGGAAGACCCCTTGGCGACGTTGAATTCGTAGCAGTTGCGGGAGAAAGCGGCCAGCTCGATATCTGCCGAAGCCCCGGACGGCGCGCAGCGGTCGTTCGAGAACTCTACAACACAAATGAGAATTTCAGTTTTTTCTTATTGGTTACTTACTAAACCCGCGGCTGACTTCAACCTCACCTAATGCTAAATGAAGATTTGGTCTAAGGTCTAAGATGACGACTGCACACGGACTTAGGATGTGATTTATGTTAATTCTATTACTGGTTACTGGGACACAGTTTGATCTGATGAAATTGATCATTACTGAATCATTTTCATCACTCTTGACTTGACCATAATATTTGCAAGCTGCCTTGCAGCAACACATTTATCCATCTATTGCATGTACGCTTGTATTGGCATATAAAGATATTATTTATTTCAAGAAGTTTGTGTTTTAATCGTTTGATTTGTTTATATCAATAAGAAAACCTCTTTTTTTGTACGTACAATTTGTATTTAGCGGAAAAGGAAGTTTTTTTGTAGGTTAGTTTTTACTCAGTCTCAGTAACCCTTAAGTTATTGGTACAAAAATCCTAGCAAAGCTAAATATTCAAATCCTTTTATGATATTATTGGAGTATGAAATCGAAATATGAATTAAATATTAACTAAGTTTAAATTAAACAGTATTCAGATTAAGTGTTCAGAAATTGAACGCTTCATAAATTAACTGGTGCCCGGAATAAAAATGGTGTATCTCTTTTTAATGTATGATTAAATAATTTTATAGGTTTTGATCTGGTTAAGTTAATTTCAGATTATCCTTATTACCTAATCTTCTTATGCAAATATCTAATATATAAAATTCTCGTGTCACAGTTTTCGTTGCCATACACCTCCGAAACGGCTTGACCGATTTTGATGAAATTTTTTGTGCTTATCCGGTATCTATGAGAATCGGCTAAAATCTATTTTTATTTTTATTTATATGGCAAAACAACGTTTGCCGGGTCAGCTAGTTTAATATAAATCTAATTATGAGTTAATATTTTGTTGCAATCTTTTAGGTTCAACTTATGTCTTAAAAAATTGAATATGCTCTTAAATCTAACAAATGTGTGTGGCTTTGAAAAAGCATTATTATATTACTTTGTGATAAAGTAGCAAAAACTGCTATTTAATACTGCTGCTTCTAACAAACTGTCAATCGATTCCTGAAAAAAGTAACCAATTAAATATTTCTGTGGATTGTGATATTGTATACTCTAAAAAGAAAGCTTCAAATATTGTGCGCTCCCCTTGCTTGAACTCAATAATGAAATACTGTACAAAAAGGGTTTAACGTTAGTCATTGCGGAGAATTGCAAACAAAGGCTGCAACGAACAGTCGTGTTTCGGACACTGTGATTGCCTTTTTTCAACCGACTTCCAAAAGAAGGTTCTTAATACGTTTGTTCGATTTTTTGAGACTTTTTGTGTAATGTTTGTGTTTTTGTTTTGTTTTGCAATTATTTTGAAAATTGATGGCTTTGGAAATTTATAAAATTGTATGAAATTTATAAAATTTATAAAACTGCCGTCGTCGTAAAGAAAAAGACACATCTCACAAATTATAAGTACATGTAATATTGAGAAAAATTGATTTCAAAACTTTCATACGAACAATGATATTTCTAAAATAGCAAGATTATATTCACTTCGTTAGTAAATTTACAATAAAAACAGCCACAGATAAGAACGACCGCGACATAAAAAAAGATGGATATTTCCTTTTTTCCCAGTAAATTAAGAAAAAACTTTATCTTTACGAAAAAAAAAGGCGAGACTAAAAAGAAAAAGGTACTGGGCTGTTGTGCCTTTTTCTTTCAAGTTCTTATTTTTAATTATTTATTTTATTATGAAAACGATACGTAAGACTAAGTAAAATAGCCACAACTACATATTTGTGCCTTTTCAATAAAGGGATGAACTGTTTTGCATTTTATTATCAGCTACGCTTGCTTGAATGAAGTTTTATTAATTTAAAGGGATTCTTTACTTCTATAGGATATAAATAAAATACAATACCTACATAGTGCGTATTCAGGCTATTCAGGCTTGAGTTCTATTTAAATATCGAGTTTTGTCAATCCTCTATAAATAATTGACAGCTGATCTAAGCTTGAGTAACGATCATAGTGTAAGTTACCTTTCCGTTTCTTTGTCGCACTTTACTTTTTTTTAATAAATATTTCTGATACTCATACAACATTATCTAGCCCAAATTAAGTTTCTTAAAGAACTTGTGTTATGGATACTAGATAACTGATATACTTAAGAAATATATACACATACATATTGAATAAATACATATTTTTTATTAGAATAAACTTAAATAAACATATCAACATCCATGACATGACGACTAATATCTGTGTTCATCACAAAAATATCCGCCGCCGCCGGGATTCGAACCCAAGACCTCTGGCATAGAAGGCAATGCATGTTACCGCTACACCAGCCGGTCGTTACCTACTTGTAGGGCCAATCTTATTTTTAATACCAACCTTTATTTTTAATACCCTGTCTGTCCCATCACGTGATATTTGCAGTAAGAAAAATTAGTTGCCTTTCATAACCTTTCATAATCCAGGCTTTGGTTTTAATTGCCCAATATATCCATGTAACATACCTTCAGTGGTGAAGACTTCCACCTCGCAGATGGAGAGGGATCCTTCCACTCCTACCAGTTGCAGGAAGACATGCTGGCCGACCAGCGGCCGCGCGCACGTGAAAGTCTTGGTTACCCCTTCATCTAAAAATAAAACGTATATTCAGTTTTTAGACTATCACGTTCATTATCAATGTAGTAAAACACTACATAAGAGTATCGGCGTGACTTGGGCCTTTGTAAATATCGAAAACTTAAATTAAATAAATAAATAAAATTAAATAAATAATTCTGTATTAATTTTATCTGAGTCTACATTACAAACGCAATTTATAAGTTTATTATGGAACGTGCGCTATGTAATGCGTGATATATGATAAAATTCTTGTTTAGTTTATTGATTATTACCAGCGTTTAGCATACGCTGTTCCTCTAATAACCCGATAACTTGTTTCCTTAGTACAATATAAAAAGCTCGCTCTACATACCGTTGACTATTGTAAATATATTACATTTTATAAAGACACAAAAGAAATCCATGTTAATGTAACTTTCCCGTCAAATTTTTTTCATTTTTGGAATCTTGTATTCATACCTATACATGGTATGAATTCGAGGACGTGACAGTTTGAGATCATAAATGAGGAGAAAAAATAAAATAAAAAATAATTATTAATTATCTACTGAGTGAATTATTAATTATGACTTAATCGAAAGTTGAAGAATTCATTTCGCAACGCATGATTACATAAGCGTAATACAATAGATACTTAGCGGGTGGTTGTGTGTGTGTGGCGGGAACACTGCTGTGTGCGTGTTGACTGAGGAGACGCGTCGGGAAAAGTGTAGTTATGTCTCTTTATTTATTTATAGGGAATTCTGGTCAAAAATTAAGTACCTGCCTTAATTACATAATTATGATAAGAAACGAGTACAGAGTGCTCTCCTTCAATATCTAAAATTTGTCATCAGTCGCCCTGTATACATATAACGAGAATTATTGGGATTCTTTCAAAAGTAACTCTTAATTTTTCAATGGGTAAATAAACTAATAAAAATAAATGTGTTTTAAAACAGATTCTGTATTTTCTGAAAATTGAACCGGTTTCATCTCTATATTTAAATATTTGAAAGGGCGAAAATAAATTATTCCATAATTAATAAAAATCACCGTCACCGAAGTCACCGATCCATTTCAGTAAAACTATGCAGTAATTAATTTTTGTTACCATTGTTAAACGAAACCTTTAATTAATATGACATGCCACACTTGATCGCCAGCACAAAGCTAATGGGTCATATTCGCCATTGTATTTAATTAAGTGGAGAAATGCTGCAATCATTTTTTAAGCACGTGACTGTTAATTAATAATTGAAGTCAAGTGTTGTGTGGGACTGCGGTCCAGACGATCACTGCTACCTAACATGAAGTGCACTGCATTATGCCATGAAAGTGCTAAGGCGGTCATGCTCGATAAGTACTTATCGATAATCTCGATTTTTTGAAGAAATCCAGTTTATTTTTCTATTAAATTATCATGAAGTTGAAGGAAGTGAATACTGGATATGTAAAAGGCAATAAAATATTAGTTGAAGTAAAACGACATACTTTACGAATTATATGCTATGTGGCTTGGGGAAGTGAAGTAACTAAGGAGTAAAAAGCATTTTTTGTTGACAAAGACTTCTTTCATGATGGACTGGGAGCGAAACAAAAACATAGAATATACCAGCTGCTTCTCTTCCCGGGCATACTGTAAAAGTCAGTTATGGGATAGAGGTTTTATTGACGTTTTTGTAGGCGATAGGCTGACCCCCTGCCACTGCACTAGTCTCTCTACATAATTATAATACCTCCAAGTTTTGTCAAACGTGACATCTGACTGTTTTATTGCCTCTGGTGTTCTGCCTACCCCCAAAGGCTACTGTAAAAGCACCTATGTACAAAGTAAATGATAAAATAATTATTTGGTCATGGCTCACAACATCATCTAATGGAAATCTGACTGGCCTCCATATATACCACAAACAAAGTATTTAAGTTCTTTTATTATTATACTATAAGAGAAAGCCCAAGAAAAGTTGAAAACTTAACTTGGATTGCTATTGTTATATTTCATTAGATTTAGATGAATCTTTCGGTACGATTCAATACTATTTTATATTTTAAATAAACAGTTAGCAGATCATCTCGTATAAAAAATAGGAATAGGTTCTGTACTAACATATTTCCTTAGTCCTTAAATTTATACAGTCGATATGAAACACCACGTCACTAATGTGTATTATGGCAATATCGATGTGGCGCCCCTCGCGAAATGTAAAATGCATCGATTCACGATATATTACCTAGCCAGGTGTTCAAGTTATTGACTATTCGAGGCCACAGAATCATTTAAACAACAACAACAACAACGTTAATGTTATTACTTATTATATGCAAGGAGGTCGATTGATTATGCACCGCGGCATAACCATCGGTAGCATTTTGTTTGCTACTGTTTTACAGCCTCTACGGTTTTCTAGACTGTTGACTAAATTCAAAGAGGATGGCTTCAAAAAATAATAGATGGAGGTTTGTCTGCGTAGAAAAGCCTGGATAATATATACTTAAATATGAAGGAAGATAATTTGGCACGTTTATTTTTATTGTACTTTTATGACAGTGATCATAAAAGTCGTGAAATTTCATAAAGTAGTTAGTAATTATTTACCAGTAAGTATTGGTTTGGTTTAAAAAGTTTACATAGAAATTATCAGTTCTTTAATATGTGAAACGTTTCTATATATAAATAATATTGTAATACTGGAATGAAAGAAAAACATAGAATATACCAGCTGCTTCTCTTCCCGGGCTTACTGTAAAAGTCTGTTAAGGGACGGAGGTTTTATTGACGTTTTTGTGGGCGATAGGCTGACCCCCTGCCACTGCAACAGTCTCTCTTCATCATTATATTACCTCCAAAAATCAAACGTGACATCAGAAAGTTTTATAGCCTCTGTTGTTCTCCCTACCCTATAAAGGATACAGACGTGAAGTTATGTATATTATTTACATTTTTTTATTTTTTTTATTTTTCATTAATTTACTATAATTTATTTTCATTCTTCGTATGATTGTTATATTGTGATTAAATAATATTTTGACTTTTATTTTTAGTAACTTATAATTATTATTTTTTTATATACTTATTGATTATTGTAATTTATTTATCTAAGTGCTTGAATAATTTAACATTTTGATAAGTAATGAACTAATTTTACTGACATTTAATTTAATTTAATTTATTTCTATAGCTAATATAATTTATAATACACAATCTGTAATTGTTAGATCTAAATTATTTAGGGTAGGTACTTATTATTTAAATTGTATTTTTTTCTTTGTTGTTTGTGTGAACTCGGCTTGTGAATTTTATGAATGTTGTACGTGCCTTTAATTGATGTATATACTAGATTTAATAACTTTTTGAATTGTTTATGTAATTTATTTTGTATGTATGTTGTTGGCATGTCGTTTAGTAAATAAATAAATAAATAAATAAATAAATAAATATTGTCTTTTATCAAACTAGGTTCAAGACAAGTTACCTGACTATATATTCTAGACATTATATCTTTGCTTACATCTTGCTCAACAGCATCAAGGGTATCAAATGATTATCTTCGTCAAAAAGACCCCTTTGTTTATGACAGCAAACGTGACGTGATTTACACTAGATCACAGTTACATTTTATATCCAACGTGTAAATCAGTGTAGGCATTTCATTGCCGACGTAAGATTGTGATGAATATGTAAGGCAGCGTTGTCAAAAGTAATATTTTTTTAAAGTCATAATAATGTATTCTGAACTACAAGAAAGCTCTTTTAATTTCAAGATTTAGAGTATAGGATATTAGATATTCTATCTGTACTATTTTATCAAAATACAGATGTTTTAAGAGTACGTTTATAGATACTCGTATATTTTTAAAACGTGTAAAGCAATGACTATAAACAATTTTGAGATTCTAGGTCAGAGCTTAAAATTTTACGAATACGACTAGCCATTGGAACGTCTGCAAAGTGATTGAACTTTATTAATCGTACATAGGAGGAAGGCTGAAGGAGCAATGCCTCAGTAACGCTCTGTCCATTGAAGAGGGAATACGTTTCTCCTTGCCGCAGGCGCCTGATAACTTTACAGTAAAGTAAGAAATAAATATATTGAGAAAATAAATATATTTTGAATTTTGAATTTGAAGTAAAAGCTGAGTAAAACTTTTTATCTGATTCAAAATCGCGCTGCGATCTGTTTTTGCGGTTAATACAAGACAAAAGACGTATATTCTTTGAAAGAAGGGCCTTATTTTTTTAACGAATATAAAAATGTAAAAAAATGCCCTTTACATGGTTCTATTATAATTTATTACTTTTTGTAGAAATGCTTATCAATATATGAAACAGTTCTATTAGTGATTGAGGTAGGTACTGAGTGACTGGTAGACAATATATTTACATAAGCCATAGGTTGTATATAGTAATATACATAACAACGGGGCGTAGAGAGCTGAAATAGCATAGTAGGCGTAGGAGTGCACATAGGAAGAAATTCGTGAAATTCCTGCAGGAACGGGAAGGATAGTAATTTTTTATTTGCATGAAATTTTTTATTAATTGGGCACACGGATCTCGAAAATTAATAAAAAGGTTCTTCAAAAGGTGTTTGATTGTATTATGGTAGAAATTCCCGAAATTCCCAAGGGGACGGGGAATAGGAGTTTTCAGTTTGTATGAAAAATCTTACTCGTTGAGTGCACGGATGTGAAACTTGGTATAAAGTTTCTTTAATGGATGTCTGGTTGTATAATCGCAGGATTTTTTTAAATTATCACAGGAACGGTAATTCATGCGCGTTCAACGTCGCGGGCAAAAGCTCGTTTTAAATAAAATACGTCAGGACGTTTGACTGCATGTCGTGAAAGTTACGGTTCAAAGTACCCAGTACTTTTTATGTCGTATCTAATATTAGGATGTGAATTCTTTGAATATATGCTCTTCTAATATATGTATTATTCATACAACATAACTGCTCCTCCTCGCTGCGCTCGTCGTCGCACCTAATCGTACCGACTACGTCTTCCGGTACGGGAGCCCTTCTTGTCGCATAATATTTTTCATCTCAATGTTAATGAATATATTACTTAGTATAAATTATTATAGTATAATTATAGTATAAATTGCTTCAAGACACATTTTTCGCAAAAGTCTCGTGGCTAAGTTACGAAAATAGAAGCTTGATCACGTGGCCAAAAAAAATATTCTGTGGCTGGACTTATTATTTCCCTTAAAAAATCTCGTGTATGTAAGATGTAGCCTTGACTAAGGACTTTTGATCCTGAAATTCTACGAGGATATACGCAAATGTAGCTTCCTCACATTAGGCGCTCCATCTGCAACCCAATTGCCATTAAATAAGATTCAAAACAGAAGCTCACCCGCAAAATTCTGTTCAAAGACTAACCCTTTACACGCTAATCCTTAACATCCTGGTTGTGTAAACTCCATTAAAACGTATCAAGCTTTATACGTATGATGCCAGGTCATAGGGCAACTAAAACAGAATATCACAAAGCGGCGTCCATGCCGTTTATCACAGTAGACGCTTTTCGAATTTTATTTTTTATTTTATTTGAAATTTTGCATGGTGCTCTCGAAATCAAGGTAAAGGTACTACGTAAAGGTAGGGTTCAAATTTAATTAATTTTTTTTATAAAAAGTAGATTGTAGTCTATTTTAATTGCCATTTCGGCTTGTGATGAGTATGTATCTCGTTAAAGTACAATGTGTATATGCTTTTGGCTTTACTATTTTGTATAATTGCATCATTCATTTTGTACTGAAAATACGATAGATGCTCCCGGCCTAGAAAGTGGGTCGGATATCACTTTCTACAAGGCACTTTGTGCCTTTCTATAGATCATTACGAAGAGTGTCTGCACTGGCCTTTAATGTTGTCATATTAAATTGTGACTTTATGTGGTTGTCGGTTAAGTACTAACGTCTTTCAAACTGAGCACAGTGTGTGAATAAAATAAACGAGTACTGAATAGATGGCTGAGAATGAACAGTACAATGTTTATTTTGCATGTTTAAAAGTCTTTTAGAAGACGGAGTATTAATTGGCGACTTAAATTGGTTTAAGGAGCGGATTTATAAGATTGACTATAACTTCTTATATTTAGGACGATCGTAACTGCAACCTAGATACTAGGGGTTATGTATTTAGTATTTTATATCAATAAATATACGTATATGGGATTAATATAAATTAGCGCATCACCTATTGCAAGCAGCCTCTCCACATCAATCCCAACAATATATGTTCTACGGCTTTTTAAAATTAATAGTTTTTTTAAACTTAAGTTTTCCCATACACAATTTTTATTAATTGCCCCTAAACTGGCCTAACTCTATCGCATCTTGCGTAGGCTATAATAATAAAAAAATAAATATCGCCTCGTGCAGCAGCAATCAACATTTTTTTCAATTCTTATAATTTTTTCAAAGAATCAAAAGTTTATTTGTTTTTCTTTTTTTGTGTTATTTATCAAGATTTGTAAAAAGTCATAGAACAAATGTGGTTGGGTTTGATGTAGAGAGGCTGCCTGCAAGTAATGATGCGGTAATTAAATTTAACCCTGTATATTTCGAATTTTATATAGGTTGTATATGCTTTGAAGAAGATACCTTTGTCAAGCTGTGGTGGTTATGAGAATATGAAATATTTTGTAAAACATTTATTTTGGTGTATAAAATGTATATTTTACTAATCTTACCGTTTTATTGATTATTAATATGTAAGATGTTAGGGTTGTTAACTCCCGACGCAAAAAGAGGGATGTTATAAGTTTGACGCGAAAGTGTGTGTGAGAGACTGTCTGTGGCATTATAGCTCCCGAACGGATGAAGCGTACCTAATTAACAAGCGAGTTTTATCAGATATGTTTGATGAAAATCGGTTGATTATACGTTATGGGGGTGACAGTGGGGAAAATAACTCAAAGTCGGGGGTTTTAAAATATTTTATAATAATTAATTTAATCTTGTTTTAATAACAGTCCCAGATCGAATCTGCATTAGTGTTAGTGTTTCTAACTGTACTTTTTATAAGTATTTTTTTTATTTTAATACAAACAACTTCACGTCTGTCTACTTTATGGGGTAGCCAGAACACCAACCGTTGACTTTGACTTTGGAAGTATTATGATGATGGATAGAGACTATTGCAATGACAGGAGATCAGCCTATCGCCCGCAAAAACGCCAACAAAACCCTTAACTGACTTTTACAGTATGCCCGGGAAGAGAAGCAGCTGGCACATTCTATGTTTTTCTTTCGCTCCCAGTCCAGCATGGAAGATTTATTTATGAAATATCTAATACTTTTTAAATAGCATACGAAATTTCTTCCTGGTAATTAAAACTTATTGAAATAGCCTTATTAGATATATAAATAAGAGTCTGGTTTATTTGAAAAATGATATATACTGACATTTATTAATTAACTGGATCTGTCATTACATTGAATATCCGACGATCAGATTCCTCGATTCATTCAAAGCTATCAGTGTGAATAATCACACACGGAAATGCATTTTCAGAAATTAATGTTCGCCAAATAACTGTAGGTAATTTTTGTGTGAAGTAGTTATTAAAGTTATTTTCAAAGGAGTAAACAAGTCATTAAACATATTGTTTCACGTAATAAATAGACTTCATGTTTTTTAAAGACAGTTATATCGAGTTGATGCATAAATTATAATAGGAGCAAAACTTTATTTAACTTAATCAAAGACGATGAAGATACTATTTCTGTTTATAAAAAAAACTCCAAAATTTCTCTACACATGCCTGATGACTCGATCTACTTTGTTTCTGGAGCCGCAATCTATCGAGCCATATCAAAAAAATACAAAGTCACAGAAGTAGTAGGAATATTTTAAGCTGGAATTAACGAAATTGCTCAAACGACTACAGTGGTAATTAATCAAACTAAACTATGTCATAGCTAAAGGAAAGACGTGAAATAGATATTAAATGTTTTCAGCACTAGGTAAGTTCCATCACACACCTTTCCCTACAAGACTTTATTTTGTTTTGTATTTCGCAATTTACGATGTGCTTTATGTAGCTTTTTAAGTGACTATAAAAATACCGTTTATAGACATATTTTGATTGATTTTAAACCAGTCAAAAAATAACGACGATGATTTCTGTTGCGATCGGGCACTGCCATGTTATACCATATTACGTGAGACTACGATACTGAGCGAGAAAGTGCACTTGTGACTTGTGAGCATAATGCTACCTCCGTATGATCCGCATGATTCACGCAGTATTCAGTGGCCAAATCAATAAGGTATCTAATTATATGTAATATGTAAGTGGGCCAAACGATATAAAGTATCTGACCTCAATTTTCAAAATAAGATTTTTCATAAAATATGACTATGTAGGGTTTTTTATATTAAATCAAGCACTGGGATAAAAAGTTAAATTGCACTATAAATCACATTATTAATGTATTCTCATATTAATAACGTCTACACTGCATCCATATCTAATGTATCTATGTATTTAATATAAGTAGGTATATTATTAATTCTTTAGTTAATAACTCCATTAGTATTATTTTATTAATTAAATATACGTATGTATACGTACAAATAATATAGTATACAGCGTGTCTTATATTTTATTACATTGTAATCATGACAACTAAGTTAAGTAAAGAACCGTGTGATATGAAAATATGTAAGTATTATCACAGCACTTCAAACAATAAGAAATGAAGTAAAAGTACTTTTCTCGTATATAAAACCCAACAAACAATTACTTTTACGTGGTGTAACATTAATTGTTACTTTCCCTGCACTGTGCGCTGCAAAAACTGCTCTTGTATGAAGTTACCATGTCACATCGTAAACTAACGGTGCGTATACGCAGATACTATTACTATGTGGGTAATATAAAGTAAAATAAATATCATCGTAATATAAATGAGTACATAGATACTTCATGTAAAAACGAAGTAAATGTAAGAGATTACTAAAAAATAAATTTGAATTCGCTTAACATAGGTCAAGTGTTCGTCTGCGATGTAAGAGGTCTCCAGTTCGAGTCCAGCAAGGCTAGCTTAGGAAATGTTCTTTTGTTGGCTAAGATTTGATGTGTTTTTAACCCCTGACGCAAAAAGAGGGGTGTTATAAGTTTGAAGTGTCTGTCTGTCTGTGTGTCTGTCTGTCTGTGGCATCATAACTTCTTAGACACGTTTGATGAAAATCGGTTAAGCCGTTTAAAAGTTGTGGGGGGTGAAAGTGGGGAGATTAACCGAACGTCTGCAAACATACTCGGATGGGGTCTAAAATGAAACCGCACTGAAAGAAAATATTGATTATTTAATCAAAGGTTTTCTTAGCTTCGTACGATAAGACCTGTATTTGATGAGAGATGTATATGACCTTTTAAAAAAAAACTCAACCAATATTACCTATTAATTATTGCAATGAAAAATCTTCTACGCATACTACTACCTACGTGGTGATTATGAAATTACCTTATGGTTAAAATTATAACGACAGAAAGAATTAACAAGAAAACCTGCACCAATGTAATTTTTAGCCTACTTATAGAAACAAAAACAAGTAATTAAAAAAGTAAAAAAAAGCGAACGAGCTTGAGCTTAAATGTAATCTTTACCTTAAGAAGAATCTAAATTATAGTAAGTATATGTAATATACTAAGTCTAACTTAATCTAACCTAACCTATTCTATAAAAGTATGAAATAAAAAAAAAAAAAAAATTTAAAAAACCCCCGGCACTAGAACTTAATTTCCCTTTAAAAAGTAAAAAATAATAAAAGAAACTTAATCTTAAAGTACTAAACCTAAGAATGTATTAATAACTCAAATAAAAATATGTTGCGTTGGGGGGCCGCTCCTAAACTAGCAATTTAAATACAAATAGTCCAATTAAGCAACAAAGATGAACTTAAAAACCAAATTAAGAAAATATTTCAAAAACTTTCATAAAATTACTTCAGAAATTTTGCAAGGAGCGGTCCTCCAACGGTCCCCCAACGCGACGTAGTTTTTTAAGAATTATGAATACATTCTTAGGTAAGTATTTTAAGATTAAGTTTCTTTTATTAAAATTCCCTTTACAAATTTCACTTTAAAAAGTAATTCTTTTATTACTTTTGAAAGGGAAATTGAGTTCTTGTGTCAATCGTTTTTTTAAATTTTATATTCTTACAACTATTCTTTAATTTCATCACAATAACACCAAAAGTCAAACCAGTACTGGGTTGCCTGGCAGAAATCGCGCTTCGGCGATAAGGCCGCCTTTTGTATGTTAATTGTAATTGTTATTTCATTTAAACTATGTAACCATGTTGGTGTACAATAAAGAGTTTTATTATTATTAGAGATGAAACGGATAGTAGTTTGGCCGGATACCGGATATCCGGCCAGTTGTGGGGCCGGATAGCCGGATATCCGGCGGGACTTAGCCGTGTGGTGCATCGCGCACACACACACACCTGCCTTTCAGCTATATCTCGCGAAGCTTATAACACATTTTGGGATTGCTTTGATGAGTTAGAAAATGAAAACAATACTGGCTAGATTGAACGTGACTAAAGAAACGCGATATCCTGTGAGCTGGATTTTTATATCAAGTCAGTGCGAATGGGCAGCTAATGCTTAACAATATCCAAATCTAACAAAGTTTGCCAAGATATATCTTTCAGCACCTTGCAGCAGTGTATACAGCGAAAGACTTGAAGCTGGCCTTATTTATGACGAGAAACAAAACCGCTTGTTACCTCTCAATGCAGAGAAATTAATATTTATTCACCATAATTTGCCCTAAGTTCATTTTGAGTATTAAATAATTAATTTTCTATATTCATTACGTTCATTAATTCATTAACTATTGTGTTGATTCTTCTTTATAAGCCCATATACGTCCACATCGAGGGGCACGATTGTGTTGATTAAATTAAAAAAAATGTACACTTATTATATTTGTTAAGTGATACTAAGACTAACTAAATAAAGCTAATAAATACTTAAATAAATTGACCACTTTTATTTTTTTACTACGCCGGATACTATCCGGATCCGGCGTAAAAGCAGCTATCCGGTATCCGGCCGGATAGCGTTAAGCCGCCGGATAGGCCGGATATCCGTTTCATCTATAATTATTATTATTATTTAAAACATTAAGTGTACTCGGTGCTAGGTAAGCACCGGCATAAAAGTACACACGGGCCTAAACCAATTATTATTATTATTATTACTGTAGTAAAACAGTTTCTATCTTTTATTATTACAAAGCGAGTCTTTAATGCTTTAGTTTTTTTTCAATCGCACCAAAAGGTGCCAATCTCAATGGATTAGATCTATTCAGCCAGCCGATATCAATACTTTTACGCACGTATTATTCGTTTCTATCCTACTTGTTCCAAATTAAAAAAAATGATTGCAGCTAACTTTGATTTAAAAATGAAAGAAATTTAAAAAAGTTATTTGGCGGGAACTTTGTTAATTAAACTTTTATTTTAACTGTTTGATATGAGTTTCTTTTATCTACTATTCCTATAGGTAATAGTTGAAAGAAAAGCAGATTATGCATCTCGCCTTAAGTAATTTATATTGACCTCGTGCCTGTTAGATTAGAGTTCGCGCTAACGCTCGGGCTCTAAATCAGCCACTCGGTGCAATGATAAATTACTTTTTTTTTTTTATATTGTAAGGATAGGACGTTTGTCTTCCATGCCACCTGATGGAAAGTGCGCATGAAGACTATGGTGTTACACGTCCATCCACGAGAAACCTATTCACTCGACACTTAAAAGTTCCAGGACTGTAGTGGTCAGGAAAAACAGACGCAGGCAGATTGTTCCACTCCTTGGCAATCCGTACCAAAAAGGAACTATCGAAGCGTTTTGTTCGACTTCTTGGTAAATGCACTATATATGGATGGAAGTTCTGTCTGCGTCTGGTAGTCGATGCAATAATCTACTATTTTTATTAACCTAGAATATCCAATAACTCCGCTGCGTGGAACACAATACAACACAAAATCCATAATACAATCAAATGAAATCGTACTTTGGGGCTACATAGTACATATGTGTGTAAGATAATATAAACAATATAAAGTAATATAATATTTATTATTTAATAGCTCTTCACACCGGCTACAAAAGATTGGCACAGTTATTAAGCTGTCATCCGTTCATTGCAATTTAAAATTGCATTAGACTAGATTACGACCCTTGGTCCAGACCCCTATCTGAGCTTCTGAGGTTTCTAGGGATTGCGTCGGGAGTCGGGGGTGCGTCCGGCCTAGGGTACAATTTTAACACTGATGATTTTTGACACGTTTAATATTGCTTTGATATTCTGCATGCCTTGAATTGAAATGCATCAGTTTTAAATTTTCTATAATTTTATTGTTAGTATAAACTCTTACTAGCTATGAGTTCACCAATGAAAAAAGTATTCATGTATTTTAGGCTTCATTGTGTGCACAACTGTATAGGAATAGAAAATAATAAAGTGTGATATTACAAATAAAATGTATGGTGGATTTTTTTTCTATGTAGATCTTATATCAACCTTACATAACACATCTATTTAAATAGTTTATACAATAAATAAAAATAAAATCCCCAGACAATCACACAAACTACATGGCCCCAAAGTAAGCATAGCTGTGTTATGGGATATCATATAGCGAACTAGGGGAACCTAGAATATAAATACATAAATAGATAAACACCCAGACACGGACGACGCGACGCGTCGCCACTCGTCGTCATGTATCTAGTGAAAGAAGAGAATGAAAAAATCTGGCGAATTTAAAAAATCCCATCATTGTAACCCCGACTATAGGTACGACACATAGGGATTAAGCAAACATGATACTTGATTAACTTTTTTTATAAAATTATCGTAAAATATAACAATATTGGTACTGTTCTACTTTTTGATGAGAAGTATATAATCAAAATGATATATACTTCTAATTAGTATTTATCAGGCTTAAAAATAATAATAAAAAATAAAATAATTATATTTATTCATTGTAATCAAAATCTGAATCTAGCAATTCTATATGGAATGAATCGTCAGTCACTGGTATCGCTGTTTCCTACATTGGTTATGAAACTATCAAATTTTTTATTCTTTTATTCATTTTCAAATATGAAAATTCCAAAATCTGAATAACAAAAACCACCAACAACCGTTCGATCGACAATAGTGACACCAAAATAAGTTGCCATATAAAAAGTTTTCAAAAACCCCTATGTCTACTATCGTTAGCCAGACTCTATCGGCGCATCTATATGTGTGGGCTCTATGCGTGTTTGCGTTATACAAACATACGCGAGAGCTTGGGAGTGCGATTGACACAATTCTGTACTTACTTTCTTCTGATTGTTTGCAGAGAATTGCTAATGAACGATTGTGGCATGCACCGAGTTATAGTTATATTTATGAATCACGCAACAATTACGTCGGAGGGGTAAGGATTCCGAGCGTACAGTTCTCATGAGATGCTACAAGATTACGTAAATGACCGAATTATTATGAAACTTATTTAGGTTTCGTACGAAAACAAGTGTTCATGTTATTAGAATTTGGAGTACAGTTACTTAAAAATAATTTTACTATTATTATCTTTTTTTTTTGTTGTGCCCCTCGCACTAAGCTCACAATAAAATTATAACAAGGAAAATCTTCTTTCATTCTGTACTCTTTGAAATAGATCTCAAAGAAGAAATTTGCATATTATTCAAATTATATGTGCTCGACAAGGAGATTTAGTGTATCTGATTACACCTTACATAGATTTGGTGGAAGATCTTGTCAAGACGAATAAAACGAGCCCAAACTCGACTACTTTAAATTAATCTTAAGTATCTGATTTAATAAGTGCAAATAATAATAAGAAGTCATATAAAATAAATCATTAAACACACTCGTTGGTTAGAATTTTATTAGAATTTGCTACCCATAATTTTTTGCAAATACGCCTTAAAATTATACCATTCTTTATTTTTATTTGTATCAATCATATTTTATCATATTCCTTAGCTTTTCATCTTTGTTTTGTCAAAAGTTAAAGCTTACAATTATTATTTCTATGGACTGTTTGCAGGAAAGTTTTTTTCTTTTGTCCTTAATCAGCATACTTAACGTGTATTTACTTGTTTCTACTCCAAAAAGAATATAAATGATTTCTAAGCTTCCAGTGTAAACTTTTTGTAAGGGTCACAAAAGGAACTTATCTGTTCAGAAGTTTGAGCTTATTAAGGTACCCACCTACATACATACAGGGTTGTTTTTTTGTCACCAGCCAAATTTAAATGTTATTTTCTTTGATAGGATATAAATATACCTGCATATTTATTTAAGTACCACTCAGTAGAAAAAATAAAGATATGGCACCACAAACTTTTTAACAAATAGTCGCTGTTGATGAACACAGCTACTACGACGCGGCAGTTCACCGATAACTACGGCGTTTACTACAAGATGTTTTGTAGTAGCGCGTAGTCGTCTTTATTTTAATGGTATTCATTCATCATTTAGAGTGACCAGGCTTTGTTTAATATGTGAACAAATGTATTAATTTCCTTGTAAAAAAAATACGTACCTTTTTTGTAAAGATTGTTTCCATAAATAATACTTATTGTATAAAAAAAATTTGGCCGGTGACTAAAAAACAACCTCGTATACATATCGATTGTATGTTTGTCGGCTTTTATTTCGGCACAGATATAAGTTATTTCCTTTAGAGGCTATGCCGCAAGTGATTTTTCGATAGCTTGATATTGAATTGAATATGCAATTGTATAAAGAAATCTTACTCATATTGTAAATGTGTAAGGTCGGATGGATGTATGGATGTCTGGATGTAGGGATGTTGGTTCCTCAATCACGGCAGAACGGCTCGACGGACTTGGGTAATTGGAATTAAACATAGTGATGTTGTACAGTCTGGAATAGCACATAGGCTACTTTTAATCCGATAATCCTACAGGATTCGAAATTTCGCGGGTAAAACCGCGTGAAACAGCTAGTGAAAGAATACGGCTTCAGGTGGCTTGTCAGGCACTTGTCGATAAAAGCCTTAGTGACTTAATAATAAAATAAACATTGGTGCTACTCTCAGGTTCATCATCGTCATAAACAGCCTGTAGACGTCCACTGCTGGACATAGACCTCCCCCTACTTAAACACAACTTAGAGCTCCTACAGTTGTACTGATCGACAGAGTAAGAACGTTTAATGAGGAATAGAATTCAATTGTTTTTATTTTTATTTTCAACCTTATGAAATGGAAAATTATTAGGTACTTTCTCATGGTACATTTTTTATAACTTTGTTGGAGAACGTATTGGTAAAATTTCGGATGAAGTGAGGCATAATCCAGATCGAGATTTTTTTTATTGTCCTAGATCTTTATCTTTAGCCGTGCTACAAATACTGAACAAAGAAGCAAATGTGTAAAATTGTGCCATAGTATTGCCATTTTTTTGATAATTGCATGTATGATACATTTTTATTAAAACCTTTTAAAAATAAACCCTTTTTTTTACTCGTAAGACTCCGTCTTTAAAACCAGGAATAAAGTAATGATAGTATGGTTAGAAAAAACTAATTTGCTCTTAATCCCTTAGGGCTAGAAGAGCCCTAACCATGTTGCCATCGATACATCGATCCCCATGTTCAAGGTTATGGGGTGAATCTCACGGGCTGCACGATTCTGGAACACGGTTTATATTCCCTTGATTGAAATTATGTTTAATTGCTGTTTTCTGTTCCTTATGGTAATTTTTTTTAGAAACAATTAATTAATATACATACCTTTTTAAAAAAGCTTTTTTTAACCTTGTTAAAAAGACGAAAAAAAAACTTTAGCGCTAAAACTTTTACATTTAACTTATAACGCCATTAAACATTTGACACAATTTATATATTGTAAAAACTTGTCGCGAGATTATTCGCGGCTTTTTTCTTTTCTTTTCTTTTTCTTCGTTCGTACTTCAGAGTTATGCATTCGCTAGAGTGAAAAGCTCAAACGAACCTCTTGCTGTGCAGAATTTTCTTTTGCTCTTACTTGAGCGGCATACTCTCTGAAATTGCTCGAACGAACCTCTCGCTGTTTAGAAGATTTGTTTGCTCTGATTTAAGAGGAATGCTATTGTAAGACACTCAAAAAAATATCTTGCTGTACAGAAGATTGGTCTGCTTTAACTTGAGAGGAATACTCTCGTAAAGCACTCAAACGAACTTCTCGTTTTTCAACTGATTAGTTTTTATTTTAATTTTATTTCCGATACACTTATGCTAACGGTCTTTTGCAATTAATGAATCATGTTCTTCCTGCAATTCCACTGATCTTAACAAGCGTCGCTTCGCCTTATTACACTTCAGTTGCCGTTGAACGTGTATTTGGCTATTGTACAGATTACCCGTTTTGATGAGTCGTTGGCGTTTTGCGACATCGCTTTCGGTAGTCAGTTTCTCTTACCGTTTTAATTTATTTTCTCCAGCCTTCTCTATCTTTTGCTGATGTTACTGTTTTTCCCACAAGTAACGAATAAATATTCGTCCACCCTTCCAGAGCTTTTTTTAGTTGAGGCTAATATAAAATAGAGTTCGCCCAGGTGCTGAGTTGTGCGTTCGCGACAGCATATTATTCTCTGATCCCATTCAGCACAGCCTCACCTTGACTTGAGTGTTTGGAGGAATGCGCCACTTGCTAGCTTGAAGTTTGCTAGTGTTTGACGAAACACAGTTCCGGGTTCGTTTTAGAGTTTTCCTTCTCAGTTTCCTACACAGACAGATTGCATGTTATTGACGCCTATCTCAGTATATCACACAAATCAGAGTTAACGAACGAATGCCAACAGAGTCAAACAATTCGACAATAAAGATACTCAATTATAGGCAAGCAAAAATAAATAAATTATTACTTATTATTATTGTTGATTTATTTCTTATTTTCCCAAATTTGATGGAGTTGCATATTCACACCAACCAAGGTACTAGCACGAAAATACTCGTTGAGACGAATCAAACAAAGTTAGGCTCGATGAGGTTTCGTTGTTAAATTAGGTACGGAATTCTCATAGTCACCTTTCAGCTCCATCATCAGACCTTGTTTACCATGTAGTATCAAAGTACTTGTCACGACAAATTGAACGAGCTGAAATTCGATGAGGTTGCGTCTTTCTAATACAGAGTTCTTATGGACACCTACTGGCTCCATCATCAGATCCACATATATATGATTACCATATAGTATCAATATACTCTTTGAGACAAATCAAACAAGCCTAAACTCGATGGGATTGCATCTTTTAATTAAGGAGTTCCTATGGCCACCTTCTCACTCCATCATCAGACCCTGGTTACCATCTAGTATCAAAGTACTCGTCAAGACGAATCAATCGAGCCCAAACTCTATGGGGTATTGTCGCTATATTACGGAGTTTCTATGGCCACCTTCAAGCATCAGATCATAATAATATTGCATTGTCATCCGATTTATACATGCATGCCAAATTTTTGATGAAATGGAAACCGGGAAGTGGATCAACTTTAACTTGTAAGATTTGATTACAGAGAACGGGACAGGTGCAAGTAATAAAAAGTAAGTAAAAGGAAGCAAATAAAAATTAATAAGTCAAAAACGCCAGACATAACAGTTAGTTTAATGTGCTTCGTGAAATAATTTTCCAAGGGTTTTATTTAGATAGGTTATGTATTCTTTATTCTATGTTATGTACTATGTTGAATCTAATTTTACTATGTTATGTTAGAATGAAGCTTTTTTAAATCCCATGCCAACTATTTTAAGATCATCCTCTTTATTATAGAAACAGTTAATAAATCGTAGCTGGTCATCATTCAGCTTTCAACAGTGTGGTAAGCTTAACAAACTTAGCACCGGTGTGTAGCGGACGCCTCCGGAAACTAAAATCTAAACAATCTCCTATCAGTTACATTGATGGTACTAAAAAAATAAACAGCTCGAAAATAAACTCTAATTAATTGAAAAAAAAACAACAAAATCCTACCTAAAATGGATTTCAAACAAAAAAAACAATAATATAAACAACAATAATTATTTCAATATCTTCCTATTGCGAAAATGTTACTCTTCGATTCTCCCGTTCCTTATTGCCTTGTGAGTTTTTTTTAAGTTCATAAATCAAATATCATAATCTGTGAGGATTATCTTATCATCATTGCGTAACATATGCATAGGTTTTGTAGAATAACTGCTGAACCCACACACGAAATAAAGAGCCAAACAATTGTTATGTGCTTTATATTGTACGGTTGTTTATTTAAGATTATTACAGATTGGTCATTGAGATATAATATTTCTAAGTAAATTATGATATCAATGCCTCATAGCATTTTCAGTCTACAATTAAAAAACATGTAGGTACCCTTAAAGTAATAATTCCACACGAATACTTTCAAATTCAATAGACTAACAGCATTTGACAAGTCATGTAACGTTGTTTTCGAGGGAAGATACAAATATAAATCTAATTTTCGTATTACTTTTCTTTAATACAATGCTTAATTTACTTTTTGTGTAATTTAATAGTAAATATATCAAAGAAGAGCACCACTCATTCCAAACAGAAATCTCCACATATTTGCACGTAAATTCTAGAGTTCAAAATGTTTGAAAGTTCAACATAGGCGATAGACCCAAGTATTAGCACTTTGAGTTAGTCCTATCCTACCTTACTTAAGCCCATTTATCACATTGATAAACTATATAAAATAAAATACTACTTGCATATGTTATGACTTGTTTTCTAGTTTCAAAACTTCATCAGTAAGATGATTTTAAAAATAAAAATAGATTTTATTTTTTAAGTTTTTGTTAAGACTAAAACATTAATTTCGAACGCGATTTATAACCATACAAATGGTTATAAATGGTTATTGTGAGTCAATCTTAAAAGATGCGTATATGAATTGTTTTTAGAACTTTTAAAGAGGAACAATTCCGTCATATATAATTTTTACGTAACTTAAACCGTTTACGCAGCGTACGCAATGGCAGCTCTAAAAATTGAATAACATTTCCCGTTTTCGCAACATTTTCCTTTGTAACTTTGCTCCTATTAGTCCCAGCTATTATAATATAGCCTTTCTCGATAAATGGACTATCGAACACAAACATAATTTTTCAATTCAAAACAGTTCCTGAGATTAGCGCGTTCAACCAAACAAACAAACAAAAAACCAAACAAACTCTTCAGCTAGTGTTTTGGTCAGTCACCCTAGGTATTTCAAATTTGTTGATTTACACATAAAATGCTTCCCTGAAGAGAATGTAGGCATTTGGGCTGGACTGTAATGTGAAATATGAATTCATGCATTTAGCCCGCGCAGTCTCTACATAACAAAGTTGTAACGAAGATATGTCTGTACGTTAACCATAAACAAATCTATCTTAGCGCTTTGAATAAGGATCGATTCAGAGTATAATACACCTAAGTATTTATCTCGTGTCTACATGTTCGCAATGAATTTTAAACTATTGCGCCGATAGAGATGAATCGATGCATCGTACGAATCCCTGAGTTTATTTTTGGATACGTTTGACCCCTTGGTAATAATATTCCGAGATTCCTGAAAAATTTGAACCTTATGGTGCGTACAGATTGTTAGTAATGCAACTAGTAATGTAACATTCTGCGCACGTTGCGTATCTGAACCAGTGGTGCGCAGAATGTTACATTACAAGTTCCATTACAGCAATCTGTACGCACCATAAGAATTTCGCGATAACGTGAAATCTAAAACGTGGTACAACCAGTTAAAATGCAAACATAGCACACGTTTATAATCGTAGCACAATTAAATATGATTACGAAAGACCAAGTGCTGTTATTAAGTAATTGAGCGAGTCTTTTCTAGCTTCATAAAGTTGATAGCCTGATGGAGTTGATGAACCTGATAAATATAGTTTCACGATTTGTCGCAAATCCCTTTTATTTTATATTTCCGACGGTACAGAGTAATATTTCAAGTTTTCTACAAGATATTGTAAACAATAGCACGAATGGGAAAGATTTATTTTTGATCATAGTAAAAAAAACTGTTTGAAATTCATGATACTAATATAACTACACATAAGACGTGCAATTTTGTGAAGTTTACTGGAGGATTTTCATTTTTGACTCTGAAACATCTTTCTTCTTAAATAATAAATAAATGTAAGTAATAAATGATGGTTGAAATTTATTTTATGATTAATTCGTTGTTGTTGTATATGCAGTACATATTCTATTATATTGTTTTTTTTAAACTAGGCTTACCAATAGTCCCGGGAAACCATGCACAGAGCGGGTTCCGCTGCAGGTCTGAGCTGCTGTTGCCGACGCGGATCTCTAAGTCTTGCAGCGGTTGGTGACCTGGGAAGTAAAACAGTTTATATTTTAATATGTCCATGTCACGAGAATGAGACGAATACGCTGGTACAAACTCATGGCTTTTCAATAATGAGAGCTGAAATTTGTATGTCCTGAACAAAAAAAGAATTTGTTATCTTTTTAATTTAGTCTACCTACCTAAAGTACCTTTTAAAAATATACCTAAAGTTTGCCTAAAGTAGTATAAAAAAATAACACCCCAGATTCATACATATTGTATAATTAAATAAAAAAAATCAGAGCCGAAATCTAGTACTTGTTAGTACTTTGATCACAACATCCACAAACATGTCTCATTTTAAATAAATAAATCACATTATTTATATTACTTAACTTTATTTATCCACGTAATATTATTCCTATCTATTCACACCTGCGTAATTATAGCAAAATGTACTTTTACTTGAAGTAATACGCTTGAATTTCGGTTACGCTCATGCGGTCACAGACCGTTGACTGATTACAAAACCCAGACATAAAATAACTCATCCATACCAGAACGAGTCCCTTGAATGACGTGTGTTGTGAAACCGTCTAACAAGCGACTCAGCAGGTAGACTATGTGCATTCACCATATTTTGTGTGAAATAAATACAAAAGTCCAATGGGAAATTAAATAATTTCAACACCTGCTGTGTACTGGAAAATGAATTAAAAGTTCTAAAAGTTCTGTGCAAGCTGCACTGATGCTGTAACGTGGCCATCTATATTAACGTCTTCTTATTAATAAGAAGTGTAGCAAAAACTTCCGACAGTAGTTTTAAAACTCCTAACAGATAGTAGCGCGAGATTAATTCGTGTTAACATGTTAATATGATTTAAACAATGAAGGCTTTAACGTTGTTACGTGCTGGACATAAAAAAACAGGCCAAACACTCTTAATTTGTTGTGGTCCAACTTTTGATAACGCAACGGCATGTTCTTTTTTATATGAAGATAAATAATAATAACTGGTCCAATTGTCGGGTCAGTCCGCCTAAATGGTGTGTTGTTTTTAGAATGCATTGCTTGATACTGCCCGAATCGTTCGCCGGTTTCTTTCTCTCTTGCCCTGATCCCCGACCGACTGGTCAAATGTTCGGGTCATTCCGCCTTAGAAGGCGTGTAACTTTTAAGGTGTACAATAATAATAATAACTCTTTATTGCCAACAAAAACAAATACAGGAAAATAAAAAATAATACAAATTTGGACACATACTCACAAGGTACCTACTTACTTATTTAGAAAAATGTATAATGTTCGTCATCTAACTTCATCACCCTGTGAGCGAGCTAAATACCTAGATTTCACGACTAAGAAGTGTAATAATAATCGTTCATAATTGGAAACCGTTAAAAACTCTTCAAAATTTTGATATAGAAATATTTGTAGTTATGAAAATATAAACAGAATAATAACAAGTACGTAAACACGTGTAAGTGCATGCATATTGCTGGGTATTGTATCTGCATAGTTTTACCACAGCCCGGACAAAGGACAAACGAGTCAGAGACCAAAGTTAGTTTTGTTTATACCGCTTCCTAATTAAGAGACTCTACGTTTGCATTTTATTGACAAAGCCAAGTTATGTTTATTAAATTATTTAGTTATAAGCGTTCACCGACTACAATATAACGTCAGTTGGTGTAATTGGAGCTTCAGCACTATTGTTTGGCCTGGCTGTATACCTAGCTACAGCTCGTTAGTAAGCTACACTCGGGCTATCTAAGGCTGCGTCCCCACTGACGCGGATCTGGGCTGAGCGGAGCGGAGAAGGAGCGTTGAAAAGTTGTGAGTGTTTCCACTGAAGCGGAGCAGAGCGGAGTTAAACGCAGTAAAACCTGACTTAAAAGTAGTTTTGAACTTTTTCTAAAATATTTTTCTCCCTCCGTATTTTTTCGTGCTCAATTCCGTATTAAATTGAATTGAATTTCCATTTTTTTAATGCAAAAACTCCTCACAAATGCTCATTTCAAGCAAATCTTGTATGCCTACAATATGAATGTTCAAGAAACGTGATCTTTTTTGTGAAAATGAATCAGAAACTGTCTTAACAAGGTGACAGATATTTAGTGTTTACTTTCAGGTATACTGCCCACCTTTGAGAAAATAATATTCCCTACATCCTCCTACATCAAACGCTTTTCCTACGTAGGTATGGCATGTAATTATATTTTACATTTTCCGTCGATGTCTTTACGGTCCCAGTGTTGCTCGTGGCACAAAGGAGTTTGTGTGTAAAATGAATCTTAAATGTTTAGACTATATAATATCATTTCTCCTTACTTAAAATGAAGCGATAACATTCGAAAGGCATAAAATATTATATTTTGCGTCGACAAATTTTAAGCTTTACTACTTTTAGATTTATTTTCAGTCCTTTCTTGACTAATTGATTTATTAACCAAAAGCAGCTTAAGCAGTACTAGCAAACAAATGGTATTGAATAATTAATTTACGGGTGATTTGCTTGATTTAGCGAACCAGTGCGGTTTGGTTTGTAAGTGTCTTAGTTAAATTACCTCTGATATACTACGGTGTTACAACAGAAATAACAATTCTTAAGTCGTCATGCGGTGGCAATACATAACTGCGATTATAATTATAAAAGCTTTTGTATTATTACCTAGAAGGAGCCATATAAATAAGTAACTAAATTACCTAAAACTATAGTTGAATTCTTTTCAAATGATTTTCATGACAAGTCAAAATCATCAATCATAGTGAAGTTGCCCTAATGAAATTCTTCGATTTTAAAATCGATTAAAATCGATAACTTATATGTAATATAATTTAGTTTTCTTCTTATAAAACGGGTACCTGAAATTGTAATAAATTATGGAATAAAGACCACTGGTTTTAAATCATTAATTTTATTCGTCAATGTTTGTCGACAGAGAACTACTTTCGGTATCAGTATCATCACCGCGTGAAATAATTAATTGTTGATCTTGAACTCTGGATATATTTATTCCAATCTTCATTTAAGTATAGTTTGCTGCGTTTTTTAACTATTTTTTTAGATTTTCAGTATTTATGAGTCGATTACAAGATGGCCGCTCATATTCATCGATTTGGTGTCGATTCAATAGCGTCAATCCCTATTGACAGATGTTCCGCTCCCTTGCATCTGACAGTTTAAAAATGTATTTATTTTATTACTTTTACTTATTTTATACTTATAAATAGTTTTAATTTATACTATCTCAATTTACAATTTTATTTCAATACTTTTTAATTTATTTTCCTTCACGTTATTTATTTTTTATTTTAAAAAGTTGGCGCATGATGGAATATGAGAACTGTCACGAAAATCATGTGAAAAGAATTCAACTTTAATACAACAACTAAGAGGCACTAAATGAGCTTAATTATGGAAAAAACATAATATTTTAGACTAAGGTTTTTAAAAAAAAAGGTTTATTTTTCCGTATGGTAACACCTACACCCACCTGTACGTACACATCATAACAGCTATGAAAATAAGCTTTTCACGCATCTGTGGTTTGGGCAATTATTACAATGAACTCAAATTTTGAAGTGTATGTAAATCTGTAAAGGTTATTTAAGGTAAAAACATCGTCCTTACAGTCTCAGAATTTGGGAAATAAATTTGATTCGACAGGTTCGGTACATAATGTGTGTTGGCACCGATGCGTGCTCAACCAGTTCGTTCGAGTGAAAACATCACACCCTTGAGCGACACTGTTGAACATCAGAATTTGTTAATTTACTAAATTTTGTTGTCATAGCAAAACAATTTTACAAGGTGAAACAAGCAAAGGCAGCCGACCATACAGATCGCCTTTATTCATTAAAGAAACGTTGATTATTGTTTGCAGCTTTGGTCCATTTAGAAATGATATACCTACAAACATTATAACCTTGGAATCAAAGTTCTGGTAACGATAGCAGCACCCCATTCATTTATTTGAAAAGTTGAGTCATGCTCTCACATATTCATCCAGATTTAAAATTAAAGTACACTTTATTATTGGAGTATCAACGTTTTAATTGCATTGATAGGTAGGCGATCACGGTATGTGCACTTTAAATGGAAGCTTTCCCCTTTTTTTAGGGTCCCTAATAAAACTGTGAAAGGGCGTTCTGTCTGGCTTTATTTCACATATACAAATCTCGGAAACTATTTTACTTATTCACACACTAATTAGACATTTAATGAAAGAGTTGTGAAATACATATATGTAGCTAAATTTTAACGGTTACTTTGAAATAATTACAAGTCTATTTTAAATATTACAGGAAAACTAAATCAGTATGGGCAAATATACGAAAAGTCATACCAATTTTATACGACAATCAAAAACCGAATTTCTTTATTACTCGATTGGGGCAACTTAGATAAACATTGAAACGTCTAGCTAGCTATTGTCGACAGACGTTGCTTTTAACCTGAAACCTTATTTTTGAATTCGGGTATCCGGTACTTTCATTTTCACATTTGTCCGTTGATTTTGTTCATAGCATAAAAAAGTGTATTCTATTTTTTTTAACATGGCTAAATAACTGGCAATCAAAAGATACCATAGCGCGTTCCTTTGCTCAAGCTAACTTTAGGTTCGGATGCAATATACTTCGGGTAGCACGGTGACTGATTTTAATGCTTCAGACTTTTATGCAGGTAGAGTGTTAAAAAGGAATTGTATCCCGTCTGAAGAGTCAAAGCATTGAAGACTGAATTGAATTGCCCCTTTCACATTTACTCTTGTTGAAATGTGATGCGTGAATAAGTAATTTTTTTTTAAATATATTGATACGCGAAAATTATTTTTACACGATATGGTGCGCACAACGAATTATGGGATTTGGCATAATAAGAGTTCACAGAGCTAACTAGTCCAGTAAGAAGTAAATAATGAGTAGTTTCGTTCGTTTCTTTCTGAATGATTGTATATATTTTTTTTTACTTTACCCAATACCGCGTTTGACCTCAACCTCACCTGATGGTAAGTGAAGATGAGGCCGAAGATGGAGATGCACACGGGCTTAGGAAAGAAGCGGCTCTTTATAAAATATTGTCAGAACACAGAACTGCCCGAGCATATTTGATCGTTAGCCAGCGCGTTAGCCAGCTTCCGCTAGCGATCAACCTCCATATAACATCTGCCACCGAATATCATCTGCCCAACGTTGTTGTATGAATATTTAATGAAAATTCAGTGCCTTCCTAAACGTAATGTGGTAAACGCAGGTTCAGTCAAAGATAAGAAAGAACCTGATAGAAGTGAACTTACCGCAACATCCTCTCGTGGTGACCCTGACGACCTTCACCGCATAGTGCCGCAGCAGGTCCACCTGCCACCAGGGCGAGGCTTCCTTCTGAGTCTCCGTGCAGCGCTTGCCATCGTGCTCCGTGGTCTTCTCACCGTCGTTGCCGTTCGCAGCTGTTCCTCCTCGAACAGTGGTCGATTGGTTCGCAGGCTTCCGGAAAGCTACGTTGGTGCCTGTTAAATATTTGAAATATTGTTTAGTTTGGCTGGGATGCTACAGAAGGCAGCACGTCCAGCGTTACAAACCTGACAAATTTACCCAGCCAGTTTTTAACTAAATTTGAGGTATGCCCTTTAAGGTATGCCCTAAAATTCAGATTCAATTAAAATTTCTTGACAGGTTTGCAATGCTTCATCTGTACGATAAAGCTTTTAAGTTTTGATTTGGCTTTTTAGCAGTCTTATTAAGACGAAGCATGGGCAACTGTCGCTTGTTAATTTACAGAAGTATATTATTATCTTCAACGATTTCTGTAGCTTCGAGTGAATAGGTTTCTCGTGGATGGACGTGTACCACCTTAGTCTTCATGTTCACTTAACATCAGGTGTCATGAAAGACAAACGTCCCATCCATATTTAATAATAAAAAAAATGGTTATTAACTTGATTGTGTTCCAAGCTTCTGTCAGAACAATAGTGATCGTTCCGCCTTTTATAAATTGGACCTGGCAATATGACTGGTTTTACCAGATCCTAGTAATACGACTGGTTTTATGACCTTTATCCTAATAATTCAAGTCGCAAATTTTACAAATAGTTATTGTAATAATGATCCGAATTTAGTTACCAAAGTTCTGTAATTTGTATTTGTAAGTCTGACCTTTTCTTACTATATTTTCTCTTAGTATAATTTCAAACTGTGATGTATAAATACAGGGCAATGGCGAGGCTTGTCCACCCTACAATGCGTATGTATGAACGAGTTCTCCTCAGAATAGTAACATTGCTTGGACGAAGGTACTGCACCTTATTAATTTGGTATACCTATTTCAGAGAGCTGCACATTTCTCTTACCAAACTCTTAATCTATGTCGCCGCAGTGATTTGATACAGATAGTTGCGGGGCGGATTTTCAATTTAACAGCCATTTACTTTACGTTATAAGACTGATGTTTTCATAAAAATATTTTAATATTATATCCATTCTGGTTGGAGGCTACAACAAAGCAAAATAGATTCTAGAAAATGTAAGGTCTTTGTGGCTTTTGTTATCTTATTTACATTGATGCCGGAGCACTTCCGACTATGAGATATTATACAGGGTTATAGGTAATTCATAGGGTCAGTAATTAATGATCGGCGGTCACCCATTGTAATACCGGCCGCGCCGAGCTCGCTTAACCTGCGATATCGTTTGAAATGCACAGTAACCACGGCGCCAGAATGACTTCATTTGATTTTTTTTTACTCCTATGTAATTATTGGTTGAAATTGGAACAGTTTATCACCATCGGAAAAACAATTAGACATTTTCGTTACTCTTCGAGACTTTTCCATTCTACTTACCACAAAACGGAGGCTCAGCAGTCCAATCGCCTCTCAGAGTGCACTCTCTCTGCTTGGCGCCAAATAGCTCGTAGCCCTCATCGCACTCGTAGGTGGCCACCGTCCCGGGCACTATGTCCGTAGCGGCGATGGTCACCCGCGCGTTGTGCGGCACGGCTGGGTGTCCGCAACGACGGTCCACTGCAAACAAATAAATTCAGGTCAAAAAAAGTGTTTGACAGAAACTACTCCTTACAAAGTAATGATGAGAATTTTTGATCCAGAACTATAATTGATAGAATCAGGCGCTACTTTGAGGAAATCTATGTCATAAACTTTAATTTAACAATTAGTCATGTAAATAATGTAAATTACTTTTGAATCGCTTGAATAAAACATAATATTAACTCAGTTTCATAGTAAAATTATTCACGACTGATTCATCGGAGTATGTATTACTTAAAATATAACCCTTTAGCAATGATTTCTGACCACAAGATGACGAACGTTTTTTAAGATCTGGAGTACGGCAAGAAGTTCGTTGCGTTAATTTTAAAAAGAAAATATTTTCCTTAGTAAGGGCCGTGGTAAGCGTGTTTCAGTGGTTTCAAGGGTCTTTGAGGCTTATTTTTAATTAAACCACGAGATACTTTAAATTTTAAGGATTATAAATAAATGAGTGAGTGCATGAAGCAAAATTTGACACAATATCTCTAAGGTATCAATGTTATGTAAATTTTTAAGCTTACATAAAAATTAAATAAATAACGAATTAATAAAAGTAAGGTTTATTTTTCACCATAAATAAAACAATACAAATTAGTTGCAGGGACTGCCTTTAAAAAATCTATACATATAATAAAATGGTAGGAAAGTCAAAACTGTACATTGAATATTTTTTTAAAAGAATACTTGGGGTATGATCTACAATCGAAACAGAAACAAAAAATATAGTTTTTAGAATTTTTGTCTGTTTGTCTGTTTGTCTTTCCGGGATAAACTCAAAAAGTACTGCATGGATTTACTTCAAATTTGGCATGAAGATAGTTAAGAAGTCGGGTCAACATATAGGCTACATATTATCACGCTAGCAGTGTTATAATCGTAGGTGCGTTTGGTGCTGCATAGCGTTCACGCAGACGACGTCGCGGGCAGCAGCTAGTATAACTATAATCAACTAAAAACCGAGCGCTAAGGGCTCAAAATTGTTCCTCATATTTTACATACCAAAAGTGGAATCTTAACAACAGCATTTAACAAACCAATTTAAGATAGAAACTAGTAAATTGAGGGGAGTTTAATTTCAACAACCATGATTCCCTTGCAATTAATGTATCAGTTGCTTCTGATATTGAAACTTAAGGATTCCTACGCTATATTCGAGAAGCGGACACGGCAATCATAGCTGGAGAGCTAGTGAACCGAGAAACGGTATTCCTGTAAGATAAGAAATTTGTACACTTATGATTTATAGCATACTAATGGCAAAAGTTATGACCAGGCAGGTGCCAGCCCTTTTTTTTTTAAACTGTAAAATAAATACAGTATAACATCTTGTTTCTGGTAGCCTACAATTTTTATAGGGTGTAGTTAATATATTTTTAATCATGACAAAAATATTGACAGGCCATTACAATGTGCAAAATTATGTAACAGGCGGCGAGTTAAAAAGAGCATAGTAAATGAAGCAAAGTAAACTTTCTCCTGTATAGTTGAAATTTGGATATGTTTTTGGATAAGGTTTTGAATAGCATAAGACCTTGACAGGCGAGGGGTTAGCTGATGGGTGTGAGAGTAAGAAGTGTTTCGTGTACGCATATAGTGCGAGTGATATAAAGAAAAAATTAAAATGATAAATACAATATATTTTATTTGTTTTAGGCCCGATTTTTCAATAGACAAATTAAAGTTATCTGATGAATAAAGTATTACTCGGCAGCTTCAAGCTCGTCTCAAGGAAATGTAGAAGTATTAGAGAAGAAAGAAAAAAATCGATACTCTAAATTTGTATACCAAATGTACAGTTATTGTATTTATAATATATTGTATTTATCATTATTATTTTTGCTTCATGTCACTCGCACTATATGCGTTCACAAAACACCTCTTACTCTTAATCGCCTGTCAACGTCTTATGCTATTCAAAACCGCCTGGCATTGTACATATTTGCTCAAAAACATATACAAAAAATTTCAACTATACAGGAGAAAGTTTATTTTACCTCATCAACTATTTTCTTTTCAACTCGTCTGTCACATACTTTTGTGTAAGTAATAATATTTTTCAAGATTAACAATACATTAAAAACATCCTATAAAATTTTAAGTGTAAGCCAACAAGTTTTTATACTGTTTTTATTTTATAGTTTAAACAATAAAGGGGCTGATGACGTGCAGGGCTGACGCCTGTCAGGTCATGGCAATTGCAATTAGCATGCTTTAAATCATAAGTGTACAAAATTCTAGCCTTACAGAATTCGTTACTCGGAGGGTTCACTAGCTCCTGGACTATCAAATATACCAAAAGGCAGAATATACCTGTTGCAATCGGATATTAGATTATTCAGACTACAAAATTAATTAGTTTTCGTATGAGTCGCTTTTTTTTAATATGCTCCCGGCAAAACGTAGCGCATGGATCGTGCAAATTTTAGTATTAAAAAATGGAATTTA
Source organism: Stenoptilia bipunctidactyla (assembly GCA_944452665.1). Taxonomy (NCBI): domain Eukaryota; kingdom Metazoa; phylum Arthropoda; class Insecta; order Lepidoptera; family Pterophoridae; genus Stenoptilia; species Stenoptilia bipunctidactyla. The sequence goes on from OX101721.1 coordinate 38,663,211, forward strand.
TTTCTCTAAAAAAACTATGAAGGCACAGCCTTTTATGAATTTCAACATAAAACAAAGCGTATATTTTTATCTTTGAAAACAAAAACTGATATGTGGTGGCGTATGGTTTTTAACCCCCGACGCAAAACGAGAGGGGTGTTATAAGTTTAACGTGTCTGTGTATCTGTGTATCTGTGTATCTGTCTGTGGTATCGTAGCGCCCAAACGGATGAACCGATTTTCGTTTAGTATTTTTTGTGTTATAGATAATTTTATCCCGAGTGTTCTTAGCCATGTTTCATGAAAATCTGTTCAGCCGTTTGAAGATCATCAGCTCTTTTCTAGTTGATGAGGGGATCTGACTACCTTCCATATGTCCTTTCGATGCGAAATTTGGTACCGTATTGCTTCAATTATATTGAAAGTATATGGTAAGGTAACCATGACCTGATCAGCCGTTTGAAGGTCATCAGCTCTCTAACAGTTGATGAGGGGATCTGAATAGCTTCCATATGTCGTATTGATTCGAAATTTGGTGCCGTATTACTACAATTGTATTGAAAGTATATGGTAAGGGAACCATGACCTGATCAGCCGTTTGAAGGTCATCAGCTCTCTAATAGTTGATGAGGGGATCTGACTAACTTCCATATGTCGTATCGATTCGAAATTTGGTGTCGCATTACAACAATGATATTAAAAGTATATGATAAGGTAACCATGACCTGATCAGCCAATTGAAGATCATCAGCTCTCTAATAATTGATGAGGGGATCTGAATAGCTTCCATATGTCGTATTGATTCGAAATTTGGTGCCGTATTACTACAATTACATTGAAAGTATATGGTAAGGGAACCATGACCTGATCAGCCATTTGAAGATCATCAGCTCTTTAATAGTTGATGAGAGGATCTGACTACCTTCCATATATCCTATCGATTCGAAATTTGGTACCGTATTACTTCAACGAAATTGAAAGTGTATGGTAAGGTTACAATGACCTGATCAGCCGTTTGAAGATCATCAGCTCTCTTATTGTTGATGAGGGGATCTGACTACCATCTTCCTAATATTAAAACCTACTTTAAAAAGTACAAAATAAAAGTAAAATTAAAAATTTTAAAAACCCCCGACACAAAAAAAGACCTTAAAAACTAACAAATAATATTTTAAACCTATTCTAATTATTATCGTCCCATATATAATTGACTGTAAGACTTGTACTTTAAAATATTTTTATTTTCCGAGCGTCGTTGCCGCGTCGGGGGACCGCTAAGTGAGAAAAACAGTTGTCAGTTGCAGATTGCATCAAAAGAATTCACTCCGAAAAATTCGTAAAATCGACACAACCGTCAACGTCGTCTGCCCTCACGTGTCTGCCCGTTCGGGTCGCCGCACTTGGTGACTCCCACCCCCGCGCCGCAAGCCGCACACCGAGCTCGCCGCGCGCGGCATTACGTAGAGCGTAGACTATGCATGAAACTTAAGATCGCTCATACCTAAATGTAATAATAAATAAGCTGTTGTTGGCTTAATACTTTATATACTTGAGCGGTCCCCGACGCGGCGACGAAGCTCGGAAAATAAAAATATTTTAAAGTACAAGTCTTACAGTCAATTATATATGGGACGATAATAATTAGAATAGGTTTAAAATATTATTTGTTAGTTTTTAAGGTCTTTTTTTGTGTCGGGGGTTTTTAAAATTTTTAATTTTACTTTTATGGGTTTCTGAACGTCTACTTAATTAAATGTATAAAAATATAAATCCTAAAGATGATTTGGCTCTTTTGTTTTTATGTTAATTGAAAATAAAACTGTATACATAATTCACACAATAATTATAAAAATCATTTGAATGAGAATCTTTGAATACATATCCAAACAAAATTTACAGGTTGTCTTTGTACGGATCCAATCTAGTTTTCATTACGTTACTGGCAGACTAAATGGTTTTAAGTTGCAGCCGAAATATGAAGTACCTATGTATGTACTTCTACATAGAAACATCACTTAGCCTGTATATTACAGGAAAACAGAAATAAAGGTATTAAAATTAATGAGGTTTTTCTTAATTGCTAAGTGATTTATGTTCTTTTTTGGCTCTAATTTTAAAAAGTTACATTCTATTCAAAGTTTAATACGTCCTTTAGTTGTGTACTAACTTTTACAATGTATATGTATTTATTAATGATTTATGAATAGGTACTTTATGATGTATGGATCTAGGTTAACAATCGCGCGGGCTTTGCATTAGAATTAACTTGTTTAATTATGTAATTATTATTGTAACCGGTGAAGTCGTCCAACTATTAAATTACTGAGGTGTTACACGCAGCCTTAATTATGTTACGTCTCTTTTTTACACATTGGAAAATGGATGTAATTATAAATACACATGATGATATAAAGCAACATCGACCGTAAATCAGTTGCTTATAAAAGCCAGCAATTGCTTGTAAGTTAGACTTAACTCTTAGACTTGAATTGAATGGAACGTGAAGTAACTATAACTATTTCATTGTGTTTGATGAATGTATTGAGCTGTAGCTATCGCCATTAATGCTTTCGCTTAGGATTAGAGTTTTAGAGGTATTCTCAATTGTGCTATCTATTTAGGACTTGAAAGACACAATGTTCCATTTCTTTTATACATCAATATTTTCCGGTACTACTCTTCCTGTAATGTGAGATCATTGGTCGGTTGCTAATTAAATATTTGACATTTCATTGGTATACTGTTCCCTTCAGGACGTAGCTGAAAATCAGCGTTTTGCTCTTTCGAGCAAATGCCAACGCTGAGCCACCTCCTATTGCACTTCTACAGCACACATACTTATCACACTAACCAATCATTCTTTATTTTTAATCCTAGTTTTTAAGCTTTATAAATAAATAAATTATTGTGATATTTATGTGAATTGTTGGTATCAATAAAGTTTTTATCTATCTATCTAATTTAACCGCTTTTGCATCAACGATACAATGAGAGACATCATAATGGTATTTTGAGCAACGTTCAGGGTAACGTAACGTAATATTCAGTAACGTTATATTCAGGGCTGGTAAGTTTTCAAAGGTTCCGTCTTACCTCTGCATACACAACAGAGAACGTCGGCTGACATTGTGGCTAGACATACATTTCCAATTGTATACAGTGCGTTTGGGCGTGGATCCGTCTCTACGGCGCCGTGCCGTGTCACGGCAACGGTACCGCACCGTTCCACGGCGTCGTGCACGGCGCACCGCCCAGCGCTTCATATAATCTCTTAAAATTATCTCCATCATGGTTCATTATAGAAAAGCATTGATCTGCACCGTACGGCACGGTGACGGCGCCGTGCCGTTAAACGGCGCACTTTTATGAAGCGCTGAGCGGTGCGCCGGGCACGACGCCGTGGGACGATGCGGCGGCGCGCCGTACGTAGAGATCGATCCACGCCCTTAGGGATCAGATTTCCGATACTTCACCGACGTATAGTACGTTCAATTTTACTGTCCAAATACTTTACAAAGGGGTTCGCACCCCTCACCCCTCTGAATGACAGCTATTTTAAAATTGAACATCTCGTATTTCTATACGTTCACCGAAACTCATTTGTTTCCTATTTTCATGTCGCCCTGATACACAAAAGTCTTATTTGAAAGATTACAGTAATTTTTGTTAAGAAGTTTCGCAAAATAGTCCTTGAAATCCTATGGTTTTTTCGAAAAACTTGGAAAAATTTCACAAATTTTTTTAGTTAATGAGCGCTACCTAAAAAACCAGTCCCTTAACAAATCGTTTTTTTTCCATTTAATTTGTTTGCAAGGAACTATGCTAACAAATAAGCCCCCTTTCATATTTATTATTTTCTACTTTTTAGTATTTGTTTTTATAGCGGCATCAGAAATACATTAGCTGTCAACATTTCAACTGTTTATCACGGATTTTGAGATACAACCTGGTGGCAGAGTCTTAGTAAAAGAAAAAGAATCCCTCAAACAATCACACCAACTACATGGCCAAAAGCTTGTGTTATGAAATACCATGTAGCGAACTAGGGGGAACCTAGAATATAAAATACATAAGCACCCAGACTCCGAACACATTTATTTTCATGTTCCGTGAGGAACCCGCTACCACAGCGCCAAAGTGTTCGAATTAGTATTAGTAATATTTTTTGAACTTTGGTTACAGAGCCTTAAAACAAGCTATTATGGCACTAATTTTATTGCTATCGTTACATGGTACGCACGGGCAGTGCATTTCCCATCCACCAAACATTGCTTGAACAATGTAAATAGGTTGCAGACACAACGTAACGGGGTCGCCTATAACAGCAAACCGCTAATCCAAGGGTCGTGCCGTTTCCATGGACGAACAGATCTGGCAACCAGGTGCAGGTACTTTGCATGTCCAAATTATTTACTATCACTGATACTTCTTACATAGCTCTTACATAGTATTGCTTTCAGTATTTTTGGGAAAGATAGGTCAGAATTTTTTAAAAATAGGTATTTAAAAAGCGTCATATTTCTTTGTTTTCAGAATTGACAACTTATCTCATTATGCTAGAACCTTGCATAATACTTTATTTCTTCCTGTGTCGATTGTGTAATCTTATATTTAATTTATACTTTAATCTTGAGATAAAACCTAAAAGGATTGTAACGGGTCCGCCAAATAACTTTTTTTTTTTGAAAATGCTATAAAAATAAAACTACTGAATATTTTCTCAAATTTCTTTTTTTATTTGAAAGTACAATCCTTCCGGTTAATAATAGAAAATAATTTCATTCAAATGGCTGCCTCGGCTGGCCATGCAGTAGCCTACACGATCGGTCCAATTTTTAAGCACATTATTGACTGTGTGCAGCTGTATTTCACCAATGGCTTCACGAATATTGTCCTTTAAAGCGTCAATTTTCTCTGGCTTGTCGGCGTAACACTTATCTTTGAGGGCACGCCACAAATAATAGTCCAACGGTGTCAAATCACAGCTCCGAGGTGGCCAAACGACATTAGCTCTGCGGCTGATAATGCGATTTTCAAAAACGGGGCGCAAAACATCGAGTGTAGCTTCGGCTGTGTGGCACGTAGCGCCGTCCTGTTGAAACCAAATGTTGCTAATATCCTCCTCTTCAAATTTTGTGAACAAAAATTCGTTTAACATGGCCCAATAACGATTGCCATTGACTTAACGGCCACTCCTTGCTCATTTTCGAAGAAAAATGGCCCAATTATGCCTCTGGACCAAAATCCGCACCAAACAGTGACTCGTTTTGGGTGAATCGGCTTTTCAATGTATGCGTGCGGGTTTTCTGCGCCCCAAATGTGACAATTTTGCTTGTTTACATACCCGCCAAGATCAAAATGAGCTTCATCTGAAAAAATGTTTTTTTGGCAAAATCAGCATCTTCTGTAAGTCGATCGCAGGCCCAACTAGCGAAGCGAAAATGCATTGGATGGTCAGTTGTTCAAGCATATACACAACCATATTCGTTCAGCGGAAGGATAAAACTAATTATCTGTCAAATCAGACATGAGCTAAGTGTTACCATTCACGAAATAAACACTAGTTGAAAAAAAAAACGTTACATGGCGGACCCTGTATTATAATTCTTAAATTTGAGATGTAAAAAAAATTAATGGAACAAAGTGTGGATACTGTTACAGTAAACTCATAAAGGGATAAGTCAATGTTTTATGGTTTAATTTTTAAGGCAGGTATTGTATCTACTACATTGGTTGAAAAGTTCGCGGCCTGGCCATTAAAAAAAAAACTTTTGTTATTTTTTCTGCCGTCATTTTGAACTGTCATTATTCAATTGTCAGCCCGCGAATTTTCAATTTGATATCTCGTATCATACATTCGTATTTGTAAATGCAGTTTAAACAATTGAAGCACGATTGATTCACGAATGATTTCAAATCATGGCCACGGAAAATGATGTAGCTCTGGAAATGTCATTGAAACGATGTTGTGCTATTCGTTTGATAAAGATTTACGGGCAAAATAAACCAGCTTTTCATCTGGTTGATTAGGTCTTTCATGTTGGTGGCAATTAATTTCTGCGTTAATCAAGCTTACAACGATGAATTAATTTTTCAGGGAGATAGTTTCGTTTCATTTAAACTACTATAGAACGAAATGAAAAAGAAATTGCTGAAAACTTGTAATAAATTCAACACAAATTTATTTTTTCGGTGACTCGTAAATTTCAAAACACAAATATACTATGTGTATTCCTTTACTGTGTGTTATTGGTATTACTGTTTTAAAAAAATAACTATAACTTAAATTACAACTGGAAATAAAGAAATACTGCGTCACAGTTTTCACGTTAAAATAGTTATATTAAAGGTGATATTGCAAACAACAGACTGAGTATATTTTTTTAAATTGCCGTCATATTTTCTTAGTGAAAAATTTGATATGGCACCGACTTCAAAAACTATGCAAATACCTACTCAGATAAATTATTAATGTTCTTATTACATTCATTAATATTAATTAATTTTTGGCAGAAATTTACTATACGGGGTAGTAATATGGATGGAATAGAAACAGGAATAAGATGGCGTTTATAACAATTATTTAAACATATTGCGGTTCACTTTTTCTTAAAAAGAAATAATTAGTTTGCTTTCATTTTGGTTTTGGTTCTATGACTTTTTTTATTATTTTTTTATTGTAGGCACAACTCTTTTATAACGTAGATGAACGGAAACGGAATTTTTATATCCATTATAGACAATTTCAAAAAAAAAACGGAAAGTGTTTTATATGACTTATTATCAAGATGGATTGTTCAGCAGGGATCAAATTTGTTTGGGGACACAATATTTAACGACTCTATTTGAAACTTCACATGGATAAGACCTTTTCACCATACACAGTCTTATTATCAAGTTGGGTTTCACCATGGTTTCTGGTCACACAAATATAACGGTTTTATATTCCAACACAGCATAGGCACTTGAATATCGCATTGTGATAGGGATGAATTGAACTATCTATGTATAAAGTATTATTCTAATAATTCTTATCTTTAACGAACGGACGAAAAATATTGAAAGAAAAGATTTATTTATTTATTTGTAAGTACCTATTAAGACTGCCAATATCTGCTTAGGTGTTAATTGTAAAATGCACCAAACTAAAAAGCGGGAAATATAAAAGTAATTACATAAAACTAAAAACCGTTTATTTCATTCATATTAGGAATACAGTAAGGTCAAACTAAATAGCGCGAAACAAGCACATAAGACAATAAGAGCTTTTAAATTGTATTTGTAATAAAATATAGTAGCAGCAAGCGGGGACAAGCTTTTGTGAATCTTTGCTAATATAATGCTTACTTAAACTAATATATCTGTGAGCTTTGGCAGTTTTATATTTGTACTTGAAGCTTGTCCCCGGCTGCTGCTACTATTTTTTATTACAAATACAATTTAAAAGCTCCTATAGTCTTATGTGCTTGATTTGCGCTTATTAGTTTGAACTTACTGTATTACGCTGTCGGGTTTTTAGTTTTTGTAATTACTTTTTTTACAATTGATATTTGAAGAACTGGATTTTCAGAAAAAAAGGGAATTACCCCAAATATTTTAAAAACGGTGCACTTTAGTATCCAAGATTTGGGCCCAAGTAATTGTGGAAATGACTTCTTCTACATCACCTAAAGGGATTCCCGTCTAATTACCAATAACCCTGTACATAATATGCATTAATGAAATGAAAATTGGTTTGAACGAGATCTAGTACCTACCTACGTACTTAAGTATTTTTTTTATATACAAAATACACTATCATTAAAACATCGATGAAATATTTATATTATGTTACTTACTGCAGTGGAAACCATCATCTAAATCGTATAACTAAAATCGTATATGAACACTTTGCTTTGTAGTCGATCCGATCCTAAATCTTTGTAACTGTCTCTCTTGACGTAATTAATCTAACTTGGAGTATTTAGTGATGCGTTATACCTAACGCTCCTCTTAGATTAGCTTATATGGAACTTTCTGGAATTCGCAGCACAAAGGCGCCATAGTAACTAAAGCTGCTTAAATAGAGACGATTGTATCGATCCTGCCGAGCTGTGTATAAGGCATTCTATTACGCGTTTACTCATAGATACATTATCAGTTGTTTTTTTTTCTGTTTTCAGGGTGAGACAAATTTACTAAAAGTGAAAAATACTGTTACTGTAATCTAAAATTATATTTATTTTCTTTAGCCTTGTTTTAAAAAAAGATTAAATAAATACATCTTCAAGAAAAGTAATGGATACGTACTTGTTTTTTCTGTGATATGATGGTGTAATATAATCTCAGAAAAACATGTCAACGTCTATTTTCAGATTCACTATTGTTACTTTGTTATCTATTGTGATATAGCCTTTGTTTGACCTTAATAGCACCTAAGAATAAGGGACGTTTAGATTAGACAGCATAAAGAGTGAATTTGTAATAAACAGTGTAGGAATTTCAAAACACTTTATGGAAATGATAAACTGTATCCATGAAATTGGACTCGCCAATTGAATTATGAAATTTTCATAGAGTAAGTAGCAATTCGTACGTAAGATACAATCATACAGTTGTGAAGTCGTCGTGGCGCCGTGGCAACAGCGTGTATCATACGATATCGCAGGTTAAGCAACGTTCGGCGCGGTCGGAACCTGGATGGGTGACCGCCGACCATTAATTTCTCACGGCGACTTCCGTGCTTCGGAGGGCACGTTAAGCAGTCGGTCCCGGGTGCTGTATACTTGTTAGGGTTAGTCAGAAGCCATTTCGGCGCCCTGAAAATTCTAACATCCATCAATTGGGCCAGCTTGGTGGATTATGGCCTAAAACCTCCTCGTCACCCAGGGGAGAGACTCATTCCCTGCAGTGGGTTCATTACAAAGAGTTGTGATGATGATGATGAGTCATACAGGGTGGTAATTTATTTTATTTTAAGACAAGCTTTGACAAAGCTTTAACTACTCTAGATTTTGGTTGAATACCTATTTATTTATTTTCATCTTCATTGTACACATGGAATTAAGAAATATTTTGATAACAACTCTATAGGTACCGTGCACAATGAGCGGTCTTATCATCTAAAGACGATCTCTTCCATGCAACCTTGGAATATACAGTTCGCGTTATTCCAAGGTTGGAATAATCGCAAAATATACAATTTAATTATGTACGCAAATATACAGTTCTTGTTAGAAGTCGATCTTACCTTATGTTAGGGCGTGAAAGAAATGACTCTTTATTTATTAAATGCACCACCGATATACCAAAACGAACAATAAGTAGTGATATATAAATGAAAAAAATGTGTTAAATAAAAATTACCCGACCAGGACACGAACCTGGGACCTCTCGTTTGCCGGACGAGTGCTCTCCCACTGAGCTACCGGGGCCTAGCGCCTCGAAATTACTTAACACATTTTTGTTTTTACGTTATGTTGCTAACGTACCTCCATCTAATAGCTTTGCAGTTAAGACCACCTGAGTCAATTAGAGACTCGGGTGATTTTTATTTAACACATTTTTTCATTTCCATCACAACTCTTTGTAATGAGCCCCCTGCAGGGTATGAGTCTCTCCCCTAGGCGAGGAGGAGGTATAGGCCATAATCCACCAAGCTGGCCCAGTTGCTGGGTGGTGGATGCCAGTATTTTCAGGGCGCCAAGATGGCTTCTGACAAACCCTAACGACTACTGTATACAATTATACAGCACCCGGGACCGACTGCTTAACGTGTCCTCCGAAGCACGGAAGTCGTCGTGAGAAATGAATGGTCGGCGGTCACCCATCCAAGTACCGACCGCGCCGAACGTTGTTTAAGTCTTAACATGTGATATCGTATGATACGCACAGTAACCACGGCGCCACGACGACTTCCTTCACGACTTTTTTCATTTATTTAAGATTAATTAGGCATTTTAAATGAAAAACTTTAAAATATTATTAAGTAGTGATATTTTAGAAGGTGTATAAAAATATATTGGGTTGTAATATCTAGTAGGAATTTTCTAATTCTGTAAAAATATGATTACGATGAACTGCATGTTTTTGCGGTTTCATGGAATACAGACGAACGAAGACAATAAATGAACTTTTTTCTTGCGTTTCATTAGTGTAACACTCTGTGTAAGTACATGTATTATTTTATCGTCACCAAAACATTGTTTAGCACCACTGATTGCTTATACTTCCTGACTAGGAGATAAATTAAATTCAATGCAAATTAAGTAAACACTTTAAAGCGACATATGTTATTGAAATGCGTTCTAAGCCCTACTCGTGACATTAGAAGCAAACTGCATATCAATTAAAAAGATTCTTAGGAATTTGTTCTTGACAGCTAGTTGCCAGCTGCCATCGCAGCTATTAATTTGAGATGTCAGTTAACAGTTAACTGCCATAGCAATCATGTTGTAAAGTAAGTGAGTGCTTGCGTGCAAATGCATCATTTTGACTAAGAGCTTAGAATGTAAAATGAAATGGCATGCGTGAAGTAACCCTTCCGCATTTCTAGATGTTTCTTGGAAGTAATTATTGGTCTCATAACGTGGTTTTTTGTTCCACAAAAATATAACCTTTTAATCTTCCAGCATAACACCCTAATGCGCACACTCTCGCGTGAAACATTATTATTCCACACCATTTTGCCTGCTAGAATATTCAAACGTACCTACTCTTACAGTAAGCGCATTAAAAATAACTTTTATTTTTCAAAATGCTCACTTTGAAAAATAAAAGTAAAAAAAAAATGCTCACTTTCATTGTTTAGTACCTATTTCATTTTATTTTCTATGCATTTAAAAGTATCTTTAATTTCGGTTTTGAACCGTTTACACAGATTATACAGGGTGGAATTTTTGAATGCCCCCTGGAGGGAAAGTACTCTAAATAATAGAGATAGCAAATTTTATTCCAAAGAAACATTATTTTGGAAAATTTCTCTTTCATTAAATTAACCTAGATGTTTCAGAGATTTCATTCTTGTGATTGACACTAACGATCGACGCAACAAAATAACAGGCGAGCGAATTTTCGAAAATCTTCGAATGCAGTTTTATTTCTTTTCCAAAATGAAGGAATGTTTCTTTGGAGTAAAATTAGCTATCTCTATTATTTAAAGTACTTTCCCTCCAGGGGGCATTCAAAAATTCCACCCTGTACTTATACGAGAAAAAACTTAACTGACTTGACCTGAATCTCCCTCTCTATTGAATTAAATATTTAATGAAACATAAAGCTGTTTCTTCAAGGTTTCATTAATATTGAAATAACTACTTGATTCAGACAAGGCAGTGTTTTAATGTCATTTATTTAATTGAGACTTCGGATTTACTTGGGTGTTATATCATTCGGGTGCTTTTATGGATAGAAGAGCTATTCTGATTCAAGTCTAACACAAACTAATAGAACTAATATAAATGTCTTTACGATTTATTATCTTAAATTTCAGTCGCACTTTGAGGTAAAATCAAAAATGTCACGTGACGCGATTAATCCTGTAAAGAGGTGATTTATTGAAATCCAAATAGAACCTGTTCCCCATTAAATCTTTTTACATCGCTCTTCAAACTAACTACATTTAAGGGACAAAAGTAAGACATCAATACTGTTGCGTTGCATCATAATGTCATGTCTATTATCGTGTTAATTTCGGGGCATTTAAGCAAATGTTGCAGTCAGGTCACCGTGAACCGGCCTCCCTTCAAGCCTTTAATAAAACATCAAAATCGATAATGTGGAAACCTAATGCTTTGTTTTACATTAAGTCTTGTAGAATGAATGCGATTGATATGTCTTAGCATATATTTTTACTCTTAAAGACAATTCTCATTACAAAAAGTAGGTATTTTGATGATGGTTAACTTTAGGTAAATGCATGAGCTGGTTGCAGAACAGAAATGTTTTGATATCAAATGCCATGTCGGTAGAATCTACCACGTGCAAATGCAAAACTGCCCCACCAGGTGGTGAGTCCGATTCCACTTCTACTGTTACAGAATCTCCTGCACCGTTCACAGAGGTTCGCAAAAAAACCAAGTCAAAAAAAAAAAGAAGCATAATGAATCTTCGATTTCATTTCCATCTGTTTCAGCTGCTCCAGCCGCAGAACCTGCGCCTCCCTCCGTTTCAGCGACCCCGCTGGAACGAGGTCTCAGCTGTCTGCGGTTGTCATAGTCCCAAGATCCAGTATAGTAAGGCATCCAACGTGGGTGATTCTATTAAGGTCGAAGTCTGTTCCATTTCGGATTTCAAGAATTTTACTCGGCTCTTTGCAGACAAGAAGCTCGAGTATCACGCTCCCTGAGGAGCGTAAGATTCGTGCTGTCCTAAAGAACGTGCCGTTTGAGTTATCGAACGAGACTTGTTGAGACTTGATCAAGAGGACTTGTCGTCTCAAGGTTTCCCCGTCGAATCTGTGCACAAAATGCACAACCACCGGGGTAAACAGTTCCCACTTGCGCTAGTGATCCTAGCAAACAACCCGTAAGGGCAGTCCATCTTCAGAGGGCCCCGCACTTTGTGCGGTCTCTCTAATATTCTAATAGTCATGCGGCGGCAAACTGTTTTGCTTTCCCTAGGTGCGTCAATTACCTAGAGCCACATGGGAATCGATTACAGGAATTACCGATTTTAAGCCCCTTGAAAGTCTAACGCCATCGATACTGCACCAAAGTATGCCTTCAATTTTTAAATGAGCCATAGAGTATAACTAGTATTTTATTATTTAACACTGACACAATACATTAACTGACGCGGCTAGCAACCATGTCGCCTCAGAAATTAAAAAATAATCATTTACATCAGAACTAAAATATTTTACAATAAAAATAATCTCAATTAATAAGAAACTAAACGTGAGGAGTCAAAAGCTGCACAACGTTGGGGTTACTGATTCAACGCAAAAGAAGTTTTACTGGTGGTTTATTTCAAAGATACACAAAGCTTTTCATAAACAGTAAAGTAAACATATCAAGTAAAAAAAAGCATATTACAAACAAAACTATGTTAATTGTATAATTTTGCAATGCATTATTTCGATTGCAACTATAACTTTTTGTGCATTTTGTTTTATTATAGTTCGGGATCCCAACCACCAAACTTCAAAAGGTCAAATTTCATTCAAATACGTCAATCAAATATTCACTCTGTTATTTTGCAACAAGTTTCGACTTTTTTCGCATCATGGACCTCGATTCTGATATCTCACAAGACCCTATCAACCCCACGGACTCTTCTCAAAACAATGTGTATTATTGCTAGATTCTGACATGTGACTGGTGTTGTACGTAAGATTTTCTTGGACTTGATTGTTTAATTAAACTACCAGAAAAAAAAATTAGTTCAATAACCTGTTAAACATGGTTCATGACTCTCTAGACAATCTATTAATAATAATCATGACGGTATTAATTGCTGAAACATCATCGGCCGATGGCTCAAACACTACGGAATTAGCCTTTCAATAACAAATAAGACGAAGAAGAGAGAAGGTTAGAATGCACTTTGCCTTCTAACAGAGGATTTTGGCACTTTTATTACGAGGATTTAACATATACAAATCAATTATTTGCGGTAAGGTTACATATGCTTTGTAACGGCAATCATATATATATGAGTCAACTTTGTTCTGCCTAGCAACCTCCCTGCACGGACTGGCGCCGATTTGTTTCCCGAAAAGTATTTTATGAGCTTGTTCCTATCGAGAAATACAAAATGAATGTACTGTACAATTTTCTAGCAATACCATAGCTTTGAGGCATATAGAAATGGTCGGATGATAGATGGACATATGCACTACCAATGGATTGAGTATTGACAATTGAGATGGAAACAAAAGTGGCCAGGCATGAGTGGGACTGGTGAGCCGCGGTTCGATTTACTAATTACAAGAAGAGACAGTAAATCCAGAAAATTGATAACTGAAAATAAAAGAATTTTGTCAGGAAGCATGGCTACCTGCTGTCCGTCTATTTAGGATTGATATATTTTATAAGATTTTCCTATTGTTATTGTTAAAGAGATTTAATATTTTTTTGAGCTAAGGAACCCTAAAAAAAGTTGTGTAGTGGTTTTTCACTGCAGACTGTCAGCAGGACTACAAATTGATCGAGTAGTGGACATTCATATCAACTTACAAATCCCTTTCACATAGAAAACAACAAACAGGGCTGCATCTAAAAACAGCAAAACCTTTTTGGGGAAAAACTTTCGTAACAAAAAAAGTCACGTTAGTTTGTATATTACGTATTCGCATTTTATACATAATGAGATTACACGAAAGTATAACGTTGCATGTATTGTGTATTCTGACTTGAATGCTAAATTTCTGGGCGATGAATTTAACGGTTTGGTCATAGAGTCGCTCTTATCGACTGTCTATAAGATCGCTTTTTCCGTATCGGTGCTTTGCTTGAAGTGTTCTAAGTCTTATGTCACAAGTAAGGATAAGGTGGTTATGGTTGTAATATTTCGTGACTGAAAGGCAGTTATTTTATAACGCAACTACTAATCACTTCTGGCAGGTAGCTACTATGTATTATTCAATACTAAAATATGGGTAGCAAACATTGAAAATAAAAAGAAAGTTACCTATTTAATCTTTAAGTGACAAAAAATATGTCGGAAGATCGTTAGAAAGTTAAAAAATAATAAATTCTAAGGTCTTGGTGTGACTTGCTCAACTTTGAAGAAAATTCAAGATAGAAACTGATTTATTACAGTGGAGTTATTTATGTTAATAATAGTTGTCTGTATTATTCTTTAAAAAAAATAATAAAAAAATGTAAATGTAAATCGTAACACGATTACTCACTTCCTACAAAATATTTTGACACTGGACAACTAGCGTTATTAACATTATCACATTTCTTCCTGGTTAATATTCCATTCATAAGAGCAGGATAAAACCTTTAGTTTTTTAAATATCCGCAAAAGAACAACAACGTGAAAATCTGCTGACACACTGCCGGCCGATTGGCAACGACTCTAGATAGACGCTCGAGAGGTTAAGTAACTCGACCAAAAAAAATTTCAAAAACGGTATCAATATACATCGTTTACATGTATATCGAATGATTTCGGGAATATATTCGATTTCAAGGACTAACTTCAAATTATTTGATTGAAAATTTACAACAAAGGTTGTTTGTTGATACATGATCCACTTTTACGTAGCAGTTCTGCAGCAAAAGCATCGTTTACGTAAATTACAAATTGTGTTCATCATCATCATCATCACAACTCTTTGTAATGAGCCCACTGCAGGGCATAAGTCTCTCTCTTGGGCGAAGAGGAGGTATAGACCATAATCCACCAAGCTGGGTGGTGGATGCAAGAATTTTCAGGGCTCCAAGAAGTGTGAAATTATTGAAATGTTATTACATAGAAATATAAAGAGCGATAAAGGTATTATGGTATTGTACATTGCAAGTACAGTTATAGAATAAAAATTATACAACGTTGATACAAGCGTGAGGCATTAAATGAAACGTCATATTTTGTGTATCATTATCAGTCAACACAACAAAAATCAGATCATTGTAAGCAATAGTTTAGTCGCAAAGATATTTTTTAGTTTTCAATCGACTTCCAAAAACGGAGGAGGTTTTTTTTCTTTTTTGTGTCTTTAATGCACGATATTTTGGACATGAATTATGAATTTATTTTAAAAATTGTTGTTTCATATGATAGAGGATACTTTATAGTTGGCCCCATTTAAATTTCATCGAAATCGGTAGAGTACTTCATTGAAAATTTCAAACTTGTGAAAAAATATGTATGATTTCGAAAAATGTTTACGTTGATGATATTCTCAACTCAGCCAAAGTTTGGACGTGAAGTCGATTTTTTTAATGCTCTGCATTCGTTAATTATTTGACAGTTTAATTTACAGTCTGACAAGGCTTTTTTGGCGCGTGGATGATGACGTCAGAGTGGGGCGTGAGAATTTTTTTTAATAAATTTATTAACGGCATGGATACAGGTATACAGGTCCTTAAGCCTTGGGGCGTGAGAGTGAAATAAGGGTTACCATTCTGTATAATTTTCCTCTTCTAAGGGAAAAAATGTGAATGCATAAACTGTTAGTTTTTTATGTTTGAAAACCGAAAGTGTTTCATTTTATGCACTACAAAAAGGCAAGTCGCGTAAACTTTGAGAAAGACGTGAGTGATACAAAAACACAGGGTTAAAGATATAAATAGAAAATTAAGCAAGAAAATATAAGTATTAAAAATAGAGTCACATGAAATAGTAGTTTATGAAACTGTCACATAATACCTAGTTATGTGCAGTTTCATACACTACTTTATCAAATCTCATACACTGAAGATATTAAATAAAAGATTGAGATTGATCCAGTGAAACAACGAATTGCAAGGAAATTTGTTATGGCGCCTAAATTTATTCCCGCCATTATCGCGCATGCGCCAAAACGCGCCGCGCGGCCACAGAATGTAACGTAGCGCGGCGCTCGCAGGACACAGATAAAAAAAAATGAAATCTATGGTCTGTTATCTGTATCGAAATGAAAAAAAAATATATTATAACATTGTATTGTTCGAGGTAGTGTGTTATAATTTAATTTTTTAATTTCATTTCGTTATACTATTTTAAAAGTATGTCAATATAAATTCGTTCTGAGTTTTATATTTTGAATATTATGATATGAGAGTAGATAAATAATATTATGTTTTTTATGATATTTGCTTTCCTCGTCATCCTCGTCACCACTACTTTCTTTATTAGGCACCTACTCGTATCTAGAAATGCTCTTATTTTAAAAGGTTTGTAAAAAATCTGCTTATCTTTTCACTTTTCATACAGTTTTTCTAAGGAGATAATTCTCCTGAAATCGTAATTTTTATAGAGATTTGAAAAAATTAAATAAATCATTCAAAGTGTACTTTTTGAAGTATGGCAATATCATCAACACTGCAGAGGCAACTTACTTCTTTACCCTTAAACAGGGATTTATTAAGACTTTAAATTGTTTTTCTTTCTGAAAACAACTTCTTCAATTTTATAACTACAATAAGTAAGCCCACATTTTGTAAATTTTGGCGTATTTCATATCTTAATATTGAATTTAAAAGTACATTTACAAATATGAGCGTTAGAAGTCGTGAAGTGACATTTCAATTAACAATTTTACATGTTATAAAAGCAGGCAATGGATCCACATGTTGACAGCAGTTACCGGGTCCATGAACATCATTAATTAAAAATGGTAATATTTCCGATTCGTTGCCGACCGAAGCCTTCAGTTCCTATAATTTTACTGAATAAAATTGTTTCTGATTAACTTATTAAAAACGGACAGCATAAAATAGTATTAGCTATATTGCGCTTCTAACAAAAGGTGACAGCCATCATTGATATTTTCAAGTGTTGGCTTCTGAACAATCTTGTTCTCGTCCTAACTCGTATGTCATTTCGATTTCAATCATAAACACACCCATTCGTAAAGTCCCGTACTTAAGTTTAGTTTTCCTCTAAAAATAAAAAAGTTTCTACCTATTTCTGAAGGTTAAATTTATTAATATGATTATTAGTTGACTCAGTATAATATCATAAAACATACATATCAGTCACTTGATCAACAGAACGGAGTGTCAAGGTACTTCGTAGAAGAACCAGGCCGTTCTTGTCTCGTCACGTATTGAAGTTAGCCGTGCTCTGAATCTTAATAGCCATTCAATTTGCAACCGTATTACTAAGGCTGTTAAGCTCTAGATTTTAAAGGTAATTGTGATATAGGTAACTCAGTTAACTATTGCTAGTTCATGGCAACCACAATGATCTTGTCTACGGTATTTTAAGTAGGAGGTCTTTTTGTGACTGACTTAAAATCTGATATATCTCTAAAAAATACTCCTACATCTGTTTTTAAGTACTAAAAAATATTTTTTCACCCGACCTAATCACCATCTAGCTAGGTACAGTCACTAAAAGAAATCGCGTCCAATTTCTTGCAATTAAATTATATAAAAAAAAATGGTAATTAAAACATGCCGATGTACTTATATTCAGCGTTTTTTTCTATATGCATCTTTCTTTTATAAAGATACAGGGCAGAAAACGCATAGAGGCGTATATACATTATAAAGAAATAATAAATAAATGAATAAAATCCCCAGACAATCACACCAACTACATGGCCCCAAAGTAAGCATAGCTTGTGGTATACTGTGTTATTAGAATATAAATTCATGAATAGATAAATACCCAGACACGGAACATTGTTTTTTTTCTTGTTCCGTGCGGGAATCGAACCCGCAACCACTGGCTTCTGAGGCAGACAGGTTTACACCATCGCCAAAGTGGTCGTCAACTAATACAATAAAAAATCAACTATGTCTAGTTTATTACGTTTGAAGCGTAAAGCATATTTACAAAGCTAAGTCAAAAGAATCTGTATTTCGTAAGTATTTAAATACATTTGAAATAAGTCACAATTTACAAATTGAACTGAATCTACCACCACTTCGGAAAGTCGATCTGTTGAGAAGAAGTGGTAAGAAACTCAACAGCAATCATCTTTTAAAAATACACAATAACCGATCCTTGTTATGCCATCAGATGTGAAAGCAATGAACTGATTTTTCAATAAATTTATATTTTTGCCATGCACGTCACAACTGTAGGTATACTGCAGTTGACAGTACTCTATTAGTAATAAAGTGTTGTAAGATGTTAAAGGAAATTTTTAATCTAGCTGATAAAAAAAAAAAACTTCTCCATTTCCTTTCAAAGTACAGATTAAAAATATTTTTAACTTGGAAGCTCAGATTTTCTTTTCGAGGTAGAAAAATAAATATTCAGGATTTCTTGAGAATGTGGTATGATGTAATCTTATGAAAATAAGCTTTTGCTTAGTGATTACTTCCCGATTTAGACCAGACAGCGCTGACTGCTTGTATTATTAATTGTAAAATCAATTATGCTGAATCTCTCTAGTATGATCCTTATGACAAGGAGATTAAGTACTTAGTAAACAAATTTGGAAAGTTACTTCAAGTAATGCTTAAGGGATTTAATCAATATGATTTCTTTATTCGAATGCAGTAGATCAAATTTCAATGACTTTGTCGTAGAAAATCGTGAATTGAGGTTAGCTTCACAGTCTCTCGACCTTCAGTTGTTTTTGTTACGTGATACCTCCAACATTACAAACAGTTGCCAAACTTTAAATAAATACGATAGCAAAAAACGTGCTATTTAATTTCAAATAAAAGCTGAACTCAGCCACATTTTATTAACGACTTTTTAAAGTTCGAAATCAACACATTTTGTAATGATACTACACTGTTAGGCACTACACACAACAAAAATACGACCTCTTCCCAATGAACTAGTACAGATTCAATTTAACAATTTAATAATTCAAAGAGCCATGGCGGAATATATTGCTAAAATCAAAATATCAGGTGTAACTAAATTGGATGCATGCTTTAATCAAGCCGGGGCAGGCCAGACTGCTACTGTCAGCTATAAATGCACTCAACTCTCTGTCGGTGAAACGGCTGTGGCGTGTGTGACCACAAAGCAAGAATACCAAAATGTGCCTAAGCTACACGAATATACGGTTATAGAATTGTGTGCAAGTAGAAACGTTAGGCTATTTAACAGTGCATAAAATAAAGGGCTCATTTTTGTTATTAGGACGGATTATATGTTTGGAAGGGACAGGTAGTAGGATAAGATGAAAATAATAATAAATCTTTAATAAAAATGCATTTTTCATAACTTTTTCATCATAACATTCATGACACAACACGCTCCTGATAAGTCGGAGCTACGATGACGTGATATGCTTGTAAAAGTTCGTTCTCCTTGTTCCACAGATTACAAGTATTTACAAGCATATGACTTCACCGACTCCTTTGCAGCACCATATTGAAAGTAGTATTTTAGAGAGCTATATAATTTATCAACTTTTATTTCGATATTTTTGTAGACTTCTTTACTTACGTATAATTTTTCTTTATTTATATATTTTTTTATACTTTATTTGGGATTTTAGGTATTGTACTCTATTACCTAACTCAAGTAATATTATTAATTATGTTACATTGCATAGCAATGCAAATGAAATGATTCATATTTAATTTTCAACCGACTTTAAAAATCTTATGTTTGTTACCGCAAAACTTTTGACTGGGTGAACCGATTTTGATGATTCTTTTTTTATTAGATATCTGTCACTTCCAATGTGGTCCCATTTTAATATAGTCTAGTTCTGATGAATACATTTTTGAAAATATATGTATGAGTATATTCTCTGTATATTTCCATGTATACAGTGACTTCAGCCTAATTTTCGGATGTGAAGTCCGTTTTTTAATGCTTCGCATTCGTTAATTATTGCCGTGGAAACTTTATATAGGTACGTAAAAACCAATGATAGGCCTAACTGACTGCTATAAGCTACAATACTAATAAAATTTCTATTGCAGCTTCACTGCTTTCTTTACCGGTAGATTAAAGTTTTGAAGTTTCAAGGCGTAAGGTCAGCTAAAACGAGTCAAGATATCCAATTTTTTTCACGCCCATTGTGTCCAAAAGTCAAAGTCAAAGTCAAAAGAATCTTTATTTCGTAAGTATTTAAATACATTTGAAATAATTCACAATTTACAAATTGAACTGAATGTACCACCACTTCGGAAAGTCGATCTGTTGAGAAGAAGTGGCAAGAAACTCAACAGCAAGTGGCAAGAAACTCAACAGCAAATCCTTCCTTTGGTGTTCTAACTGTTCATCAGTTACCATCATGTCAGATTGAGGGCAAACGCAAATGACTTCAAAAAAATAAAGTTAAAAATTTAACATTTAATAAAAATTCAGTGAATATTAAATCAAGTTGTAATGAAATATCAGTAGATTGTTTTTTGATGATTTTTTCCTGCGGCTTCATTTACGAATATTTATCATAATTCCATTATATTATATCCAGTCTATTTCATGCATTTTGGAGTAACATATATTAATCCATTCTAATAATTAGTATAATTAATAATGAAACTTCAAGACAACAATATGCCCTGTAAATAAGATTTAAGTAGGTACTTTTGGCAGAACATTATGTTAAAAGTATTTATTTTCCATGGGCCTCGGATTTTGTATTTAACCAAATCTATTGTATATGTTATGCTTATATCTTCGCCTTACTTCTATAGACGGGTAAGTATAAGTAACGGGATTATTTCGACCTACTGGTAAAATTATCTTTTATGTCCAAAACAGCATTGACCGTGAAAATTGAGGTAGTAACATAGACTCTGAAACAGTTATGTGAGAGAAGCCGAAAAAAAAAGTCAAAAATAAAAATACCTGATATGTATAAATAAGTGGAAGAACAGATATGTAGGTACCTATGTAAATCTATATCTATACTAATATATAAAGCTGAAGAGTTTGTTTGTTTGTTTGTTTGAACGCGCTAATCTCAGAAACTACAAGTGGGATTTGAAAAATTCTTTTTGCATTTGATAGCCCAACTCTTGAGTAAAGTTATAGGCTATATTTTATATCGAAATTCCCACGGGATCAAAAGTTACACGGGTCAAACCGCGCGCGGTGGCTAGTTGTAAACTAAAGACTTTGCCAGCCGCAGTCATCGTTAGCTTTGTTTTTAGAACCTAACATTTTTCTTTATGTTATTTAAACAAGCAGTTTCTTGATGAAAAGCAAAATACGATTTCGTGGCTATCGTTATTAGATTATACATACATGGGAAGGATTAATAAAAATTTCTAGAAGGCTTTTTCTGAAACGGCATATTCTTCTAGTAATTTCAAACAATCCTTTCCTTTATCAGCAACATAACTAGGCATAAAAATTGTTATTCTTTTAGATAAGTCGACATCGATAGATAGTTTCTACTAGACCAACTGATCGATCTTCGATCGGTGGTAGAGAGGATTAGTTAACGTCGAGCTGACGGAATATAGTCGGGGTAATATCATTAATCGGTTGGTTAATTGAACGGTATCCGTCGATCAAATAAAGCTACCAGACCTGTCGCTTGACTTCGATCGACGTCGATCAATTGGTCTGATAACACCCTTACTGGTTGAGGAACAAAGGGACTGACAGACAATATACAACCTACTTTTAGCCTACTGGGCATCAGGCTAAAAGTGTTGCAGTTGAAGTGAGTGTCTATACACGGCGAGTAGTTTTAAAGCGTACACTCGATTGTAAACCATCTAGGCCTATATTTACGGCGGCGGGATACAAACATTCTGAATATATTTTTTAATGTAAACACGCTAATATCTAGTATTTTTGTAGTCAGTAGTCACTGTACAGCCCGTTATAGATACAGTTATTGATTATCATGTACTTGAACTATTAATGTTAGCTAAATTGGGGGCATATAATAAATACCTTAAATAAAATTGGCGTTTTTTTATGCTTATTAAAATTTTAAATATTCTATAAAAAGGTTCAACCGTGAAGTAACAACCCAATTTTTTCACTTAGCACAAGACAATGAAATATAAATTGACGTGGTCATTATCTAACAAACAAATTGATGGAGCCGTGGGAATCTTGAGAACAAACATGTTATGAAATAGCGGCTACCCTTGAATACATGTAAATACTATCAATTATGGCTTAGCCGTTTCTGCAGACTGCTGACAATCCATGTGAAAAGCTCAAGTGTGGCGTCTATAAGGTCGCTTCTTTGATATCCATACAATATGTGCTAATTAATATAATATAATAGAACAATGGACTTTTCTAGATACCTTCTGATAAAGGATTTACGCTAACAGCTTTCCAGAGAATAACAAATCTATTTTAATCTTCATTATTAGCGAGAAAAATGATCTCAAGAGTTTTGCCACGGTATGACTATCTACAGTAATTCAACTTTATACAAACGGACGAAACGCGCCAGCCACGACTGGCTGCATGCCGAAACAATTTTTGGTTGAAGTAAACAATAAAATGTGGATTTTTTATACTTTAAAATTTAATGATAAATCATTTCGCACGTCTCAGACAAGGCGCAAGTATTTTTCGGTCGCTAATCTATAAGACCGATTTGTTATTCAAACGGTTTTTTGACACAAAACGAAATGGAAGTAAACACAAAGTAGGCGAATATAATGAATGCGCGCAGCCCTATCACATGTGAACGAACGTCGGCGCTGCTGTAGGCATTTATTTCAAAGATGCGGCCGAGTTGAAGTACTGAATAGTATAATTACCGTGGCTTTGCTGTCTAACAAAGATTGTAATGTAATGCCTGTCAATAGCCTTTATGCTTGTAGTGGGATTCTCTTAAAACAACGACCAGATTCACTTATATTTATAGATACTGCTCTCCAATGACGTCCTTCTTTATGAAATGAAATGAAGTATTTATTTCAGTCCATACACAACACACTTATGTATACTTAATTATATGATGATTTTTAAAGCGTGCTTCGGAGGGCACGTTAAGCAGTCGGTCCCGGGTGCTGTATACTTGTATACAGTAGTCTTTAGAGTTTGTCAGAAGCCATTTCGGCGACCTGAAAATTCCGACATCCACCAACCAGCACTGGGCCAGCAGGGATGGATAATGGCCTATACCCCACCACCACCCAAGGGAGAGACTCATACCCTGCAGTGGGCTCATTACAAAGTGTTGTGATGATGATACAAAGCAACAGATTCAGCAGTAACTCTGGACTCCACCCTAGGATTCCTGGTGATGTGGAGATCAGTGTCTTCCCATATTTTGTAGTTCTTTTTTTTTTGTTATTCAACGTTATAAAACGTAATTTTCAATGTATAAAAGTTACAAAAATGTCTATTTCATTTTCAAAACCCATAGATTAATCAACGGGAGTGAAATGTTCTGAAGCCATTCGCTCACTAACCTTTTCTTTTATTGATCAGATACAAGAATCAAAGAAAAATTTAACTTACATTAAATATTTTCTTATAATTGATTTCTAATGAAAGAAAATTAATTATTCTGATCGCTATGTCATGCGATTTCATACATGAAAAACTTTAATCTATCGCAAATAGTCGCAAATAGTTCGCAAATAGTATTTAAAAATGGACATAAAAAGAAACAAATATTCAATTAGATTATGTTTAGATTTGATTATGTTTAATTTAGTAAACAAAACATAGGTAGTATTAATAATTATTCGTCGTAATTTTTTTTCATTTTGTACTTTAGGTAAGTTGAAATAATATTTTATTACAATGGTAGAATAACAGTAATACCTACATCGGTAGATACTTAATTACAAATAGGTAAGTAAATTAATTATATTTTATATTCGGTTACAAACATTTTGAAAAGCCTGTACAATTTACTGGACTCTTTTAATGAATAAAATCGTATGAAGTTTCGTGTAATATTTCACACCTGGCAAATATAATAGCTTGTCCCCTACATGTCCCTTTTGTTCCAAGTATTATAGATCGACACGGGGGTTTGTAAAACGTATTATGCATACTGTGGAAATTTCCATCATAATAATGGAAACCAAAATTGATCGTCAAAAGCTGCTTGGACATCGCCACACCACAGGCACAGTACACCCTTATAACCATAATGCTACGTAGCCGTTTTTGTTATTTACAATAAATTTAAGATACACTTTGATTCAAGTGAATACCATAACAAACATAATCAAACATTGAATTATAATTTTGGAAATTAAATATGCAAGTAGGTATAACGTCGCAAAATAGTCCAAAATAGGTTGCAAATAGATGGCGAATGAATAGAGGCCTTTTTGCTTTTTAAATTTGGTGACCCCTTCAAAATAATTTCCGTTAGGTAAATAAAAATTGAAATCTTAAACCGAATCAGTCCATTCAGTGCAACTTAAACATGGAATAGAAACCTGTTGACTTTCATCCGTCGAATTAGGTTAGGAAGTACTTGGATGTATGGGTATTACTAAGAAGTCAGATATTTAATGAAAGGGTCACTCTTAGAACAAAGACACCAATCATGTTGTGTCTTGGCTATCATGATAACCAATTAACAAAGCTATTTACCTGGTGACGATCTTAGTGTGAGGATCAAACGAACGTTGAAACTCCATTCAGCTTTTAAACTGAGCGTTTCCATGTGTAGTGTAGCAGTTAGATAGAATATACTGTGCAAAGGGTTGCATTTAACTATTGAAGTCAATATTTCCTAGCAAACAAAACTAAAATTAATATTGAAACGCTTTGAAATGAAACAATGAGCTTATTAAGTGAATTTATATAATATGATTATTATGGTGCAAACTGATTGGCTTGTGAGTGATTGGTCTATTTAAAATTAAATTAAATTAACCTACTGTCATAAGCGCTAAAACACCTAGCCTAGAGCAGGGACCGGAAAACCCCTTTATTTGATTAAGCCTATTGATAGGGTAACCCTATCAAAATCTTACCATATGGAAGTGTAACCCTATTGATATGGTAAGCCTATCGACGTGGTAACACTTTGAATAAAGTTAACTACTTTCGGATGCGCTTACCCTGTGATAGGGTTGCCTATTTCTATCTCTTTTCCGCGCATGCTGTTGAATTCGGAAGTATAATTCGAAGTGCGAGATTGAATAGATGGTGATATTTTTGATAATTTGATATTCTTAGAGATTAAATTTGCCTGCAGGTTTTAAAACCCTATTGAATCGGTAACCTTCAATAGGGTTTTCGATAGGCTTACTGCTTACATGAAGCTAACTCTATTGATATGGTAAGCCTTAAATTAGGGTAAGTCTTCGATACGGTTACCAAATTGATAGGGTTTTTTAAAACAAGTCTATGAAAAACCCAATCAAAAACCTCTTTAAGGGTAAGCGGTTCCGGTCCCTGGCCTAGAGCTGTTTGTTACCGACAAAATAGCTGTGCGACACTGCTTGAGCGATATAATCTTCATAATAAAAAGAATTAAAAAAGTGTGCTCTTAAAATGTTGGAAATACTGGTCCACGTAGGTATTACGTGTCTATTTATTCGCAAGGTAAGGAGGCAATACCATATCAAGTTTTATACACTTAAACTATCTCGTTGTCCTTCTTCTGTTCTTAATAAATTATTTTATAATTTATAGTCGAGAACTTTCATTGTTTATTTATTTATTAATATTAACAAAATTGTTAATACAGATAGAAAATTACCATGATTTTTTTCATACGTACTTAACAATGAATTGAGTCGTAATTTCACTTTGACCTGATATTCGATAATCAAATGAAATATCCTCGGCTACAGCAGCGATGACGCGTTCCGGCAATATTTTATGAAGAGTCAGTTCTATCATAAGCCCGTGTGCTTTCACCTTCGACCACGTCTTCATATACCATCAGGTGAAATTGAGACTAAACGAGTAAAAAAATCTATTTAAAAATGAGGTCTTAAGGGCCTCTTGCAGCGCCGTATCGCTAGAGTTTAAATAGTTTATTTTTCAAACAATATATCTATCTACAAGTTTGTCTTTAACCATCGGTTAAAAGGAGTACGCTTTATGTATAACTTTAACATGAATGATGGCATTTTGTAACAATATCCGTTGAAATTGAAATTGTAAATTAGTGTTATGTTTGCAATTTTTTTTATAGACCCATTTTTCATAAATCGTTTTTCCGTCCTAACACATCCATCGGTTGGTTAATTATATATAAATTAATTATACATATATATAGGTAATTATATAAAATATGTTTAATTTTTGTAAATATATTCTTCAGACAGAACAAGTACATATTACGGGATGTATATCGTCGACTTTTGAGACACCCAGTATAATAAACGTTAAAGCTAGCGTTATATTTATATGTATTTTATATATATATACAGGGTGACTGGTACCAAACCCGCCATAGCAAATTAGCATATAGAGGAGGTCATTTGCTAATTATTGGACCTTACTTTCCCTAACTAAAGTTTTATACTTTAGGAGATATGTCAATTTTTATACATTATTGAGATTTTTCCAAAATTTGACCTTAAAGCATTCGTAACTTTATTTTTCGTCATTAGTTTAGAGTTTTTTTATTATTTCTTGGTAGTCATTAACATTTGTGAATAAAATACGTCGGAACTTCCCTCAAACTAGGGTTAAAAAATAAGACGCTTATGCTTTTAAAAAAAATCAATAAAGAAAAATTACTTTGCGATCAAATTCAACCGGAAATAATAAAAAAACTACGGCGTTTTAATAATTTATTCTACTCTAAATTAGTTCTCTAGTTCGTCACCTTACCAACGGTACTAAATTTGCAACGGAAAGTTTGATTCGCTAAACATCGGTAGGATTTTCAGGTCAACCAGTCATTTTGATCAAAAATAGTGAAGGTCCCAACGACAGGATAAAGCTAATTTAGCAAAGTAGTTTTTGCAAATTTATGAGTAGGTATTAGATAATAGAAATTGAGTGCTTAGTGTACTTAATTTTTTTTTTACTTTTACCATGTAAAGCAAGAAATCAGGAAAAGATATCGAGCATCAAAAGAAAAATTTAAATAGAGTTGAAACTAAAAATTCTGCTCGAATTGCTGCCCGCAATTTCTGATACATGCCCGATATCTTTTCCTAATTTCTGTGGTGGTAAGACTGAGCCTAATTTCTTCTTTCATAACAGAAAACGCATTATTAATTTTTTGAATTAACTCATCTTTTGTAGTTACTTCTTCATTGTAGACCAACTCTTTTCATTTGCAATGACAGTTTCAATGACTTTTAGACGTCAAATGAAAAAGATGAGGTCGGACCCATCTCTATGACATTTAAGTTGTTGTCATATATGCTTTTCCTTTCCGTTTCGTGTGCTTTCACAAATAGTTGAGTAGACACAGGTATAAATAAATAAGACATTTCGTTTTAAAATGCCGGGATACACAAGGGAAGAATACGCCGACATGCTGCTGGCGTATGGTGCTGCACACAGTAACGCCCGCAAAGCGCGGCGAATTTACCAGGAGCGATATCCAAATAGACGCTTACCTGACCGTGACACATTTCCTACCACATATCGTCGGTTTAGAGAAACGGGTAACTTGAACGTCAGGGTACCCCAAGCAGCTGTGCGACAATTACCTGTTGAAATTGATCAGCAGATTTTGGCAGCTTTTGAAGAAGATCCCACGACTAGCACCAGAGTGGTAGCTGCCGCTTTGG
This sequence comes from Stenoptilia bipunctidactyla, assembly GCA_944452665.1. Taxonomy (NCBI): domain Eukaryota; kingdom Metazoa; phylum Arthropoda; class Insecta; order Lepidoptera; family Pterophoridae; genus Stenoptilia; species Stenoptilia bipunctidactyla. The sequence continues at coordinate 38,691,347 of OX101721.1, forward strand.
GCGTCAGCCAGTGGAAAGTCTGGTCAGTGATGCATGGGGACCATCAACACCCGTATCATTACACGCCAGTTCAAGGTAATTTTGAGTTTATTTATGTACCTACTTACACTAAAGCGACCAGTGTTATCTTTAGAATTAAAGAAATTATAAATATTACGACGAGCTTCGATGTAACATAATCCAAATCAAATTTTGTCTTTAGAATAACATTTACGTAAATAATTAACAAATGGAGTGTTGGCAGGGCTTGAAAATGGCGACTACGAAAGGAGGTTGAATTTCTGTCGCCTCGTTCTTCACACCGATGTCGACGACCCAACATTTCTGGAGCGTATCCTTTGGACCGACGAGTCACAGTTCACCCGAGAAGGCATCACCAATTTCCACAATCTGCACCACTGGTCCCATGATAACCCCCATAAAAAGAGGGTTACATCGGTCCAGCGGAAATTTTCTGTTAATGTTTGGGCCTGCGTTATTGGTCGTAATATCTTTGGACCCTATTTCCTACCAGACATTTTAAATGGGGGAAATTATTTAGAATTTTTAAGGGACGTCTTGCCTGATCTGCTGTTGGATGGAATAACCGACGACACGCCCATTGTGTTTCAACACGATGGGTGCCCGGCGCATTTCAGGCTGGACGTCCGAGAACTTTTAAATAGTTCATTCCCCGATTCATGGATCGGTAGAGGTGGGCCAATTGAATGGCCAGCTCGGTCGCCAGACTTGACACCTCTCGATTTCTACGTTTGGGGCCGGGCCAAAGAGTTGGTCTACAATGAAGAAGTAACAACAAAAGATGAGTTAATTCAAAAAATTAATAATGCATTTTCTGTTATGAAACAAGAAATTAGACTCAGTCTTACCACCACGGAAATTAGGAAAAGATATCGGGTATGTATCAGAAATCGCGGGCAGCAATTCGAGCAGAATTTTTAGTTTTAACTCTATTTAAATTTTTCTTTTGATGCTCGATATCTTTTCCTGATTTCTTGCTTTACATGGTAAAAGTAAAAAAAAAAATTAAGTACACTAAGCACTCAATTTCTATTATCTAATACCTACTCATAAATTTGCAAAAACTACTTTGCTAAATTAGCTTTATCCTGTCGTTGGGACCTTCACTATTTTTGATCAAAATGACTGGTTGACCTGAAAATCCTACCGATGTTTAGCGAATCAAACTTTCCGTTGCAAATTTAGTACCGTTGGTAAGGTGACAAACTAGAGAACTAATTTAGAGTAGAATAAATTATTAAAACGCCGTAGTTTTTTTATTATTTCCGGTTGAATTTGATCGCAAAGTAATTTTTCTTTATTGATTTTTTTAAAAGCATAAGCGTCTTATTTTTTAACCCTAGTTTGAGGGAAGTTCCGACGTATTTTATTCACAAATGTTAATGACTACCAAGAAATAATAAAAAAACTCTAAACTAATGACGAAAAATAAAGTTACGAATGCTTTAAGGTCAAATTTTGGAAAAATCTCAATAATGTATAAAAATTGACATATCTCCTAAAGTATAAAACTTTAGTTAGGGAAAGTAAGGTCCAATAATTAGCAAATGACCTCCTCTATATGCTAATTTGCTATGGCGGGTTTGGTACCAGTCACCCTGTATATAGACGACCACTTTGGCGTTGAGGTAAACCTATCTGCCTCAGACGCCAGTGGTTGCGGGTTCGATCCCCGCACGGAACCAAAAAAAAAATGTTCCGTGTCTGGGTGTTTATCTATTTATGTATTTATATTCTAGGTTCCCCCCTAGTTCGCTATATGGTATCCCATAACACAAGCTATGCTTACTTTGGGGCCATGTAGTTGGTGTGATTGTCTGGGGATTTTATTATTTATTATTATTATTTATTATTTCATTCAGGCAAAAGCCTTAACAAAATTTGGCTTTTGGATACAGTCTGAATGTATTTACAATATTTTTATCTCGACATCAAAAGTCTTTGAATTTTTTAACATTTTGATTCACTTTGTAGGTATAACACTTTATTTTAATAAGCACTTGCGCGATTTAATATACAATCTGCGCCATCTAGTTTACAATATAGTACTGATATAGCAAAGGGTTGTGTGTTTGTGTGTTTGAAATCTCGTAAGCCACCTGACAGATTCGGTTTTTTTTCGCATTCCACAGCCACTTCCGAAAAGCTTTATTTTGTCCAGCAATTCACTTGGCATCAAAAGTTATACGCGGGTGAAACCCGGGTAAAAGTTACATGTGGGTAAAACCACGCATTTCTACTAAAGGACGAAGTGTACAGTCACTTACTATCATTACATTTTACAACAGTAAGTTTACTATCATTACATTTTACAACAGGAGGTGTACTATCATTACATTTTACAACAGTAAGTGTACTATCATTACATTTTACAACAGTAAGTGTACTATCATTACATTTTACAACAGGAGGTGTACTATCATTACATTTTACAACAGTAGGTGTACTATCATTACATTTTACAACAGTAGGTGTACTATCATTACATTTTCATTGGACTTTGAAACTTACTACAACCGAATAAGTTGCTAAGTGTATAGATATAGGAGATACATCTAACACGAGGAAGGTTTTATGTAAATGGACTGAAAAATGATAATTATCTTCAAAGATGTCGAAAAAAACTGAAGATTTACTGCCCATGCCAAGCCGAGACAAATCAGTCGCTAGAAAAATATAAATTAAGAGACAGACAGATCAATTAACCAACATGTTAATGACATTCTGTGATAGTGTGCCTCAACGTCATCAGTCCTGATTTGTGTTTTAAGACTGTCTTTACAAATAAACGTCTATTATTTAGAGCATATTAGTAAATCATACTCACGTTCGGTAAAACAAAAGTGATACTTAACACGTTAATTGCCGATGATGCCCGGGCTTCTTCAATTTGGCGCATCAACCGTTACGGTGAGACCATAAAGTTCTGGATGACGTAATATTTCGTAAAGATATCGCAATGCACTTTTTACGGGCTTCTGGAAAGGGGTTGATCTATCGGAAAAGGGGCTTGGCCATCAAGGTCATAAAATCAAAAATCTCTACCTACACTATATAGATAATACTTTAAATATGCATGCTCCATGGCCCATCACGCGACTTCGCTTTATATAACAATATTACATAAAAGGGCATACATATACATATACTACATAAATGCATAGATAAATCTGAAATCATCATCTATTACATTTAAGACTAAAATAATGTCAAAATAGGATTTGGGCCACCCGGATAAACCTTTTTTTTATTAAGTATGGATGGGACGTTTGTCTTCCAATGAAGACTAAGGTGGTACACGTCCATCCACGAGAAACCTATTCACTCGACGCTTAAAAGTACTAGGACTATACGACATCAAACAACAAACGTGCAAATGAAAAAAATCTAAGATAAGTGAAGATTAAATTATACTTATAGGGAAGAGATATGTTAAAAGTATTCGGTTTACCGTGGACGTTGACGTCAGGCTGAAAGTTAAGAGCGTGCTCAATACAAAGACCCTTATTTCTATGTCGGGTGACATTTTATTGGCAGAAAAAACGAAACCAGTCTTTTTTTATATCAGGTAGTCGATCTTATTTTTACGGTACTAAAAATTAAAGAAGCTGTAAAAATCTTAATGTAAAAACTCTTCCGTTACTGACTGAGTGACTGACAGACAACGCACAGCCAAAACTAGGGGCCGTAGAGAGCTGAAATTTGGAACGTACAATCCTTAAAGGTTGCGGGGGAGCACTAGAAAGGAATTCTCGATACTCCCACGGAAACGGGAGTAATAGAAATTTAAGTTTGTATGGAAAATCTTATTCCTTGAATGCGCAGATATGATACTTGGCATAAAGGTTCTTCAATAAGTGACTGGTTGAGTTAAATATAAACAATGTTTATGCGCGTACGAAGTCGCGGGCAGAAGCTAGTATGTTATAAGACGTTAAAAGAAAAATTTCTATTAATGGCTTAATATATATTTAAAAAGAAAGAGTCCTAAAAGATAATGAAAGAAAAATATACGTCAAAAAAACTTATGTCACTAATCTCATGTCTTATGGTCACCCTAGCGAATGACTCCGGCGCAAGCCAGATGTCATCAAAAGATCACTTGCCGACTGATATATTGGACACTTCCCTCAAGCAGTAAATGTTTTTGTTAAGTTTTTTTTACGAGAGCCGACGGAAAGGTCTGTCAAAAGCAATAGCTATGTTTACTTAGTTGGTTTCTTCGTTTTGGCTGTTTTTAAAATATTTTGTGCATAATTTTAAATTTAACCGCAGTTTATGACTTCTTATTTTTTACCGTCGTATAAGCATAAGTTTAAGGCTTCTGAGACGCATTGCAATGATTTTTGGTTAAGATAGAACTTGACTATTTGAATAGAGATAGATATTACTGTATGCAAGCAACATACATTTGAAGGAAAACTTGGCAATTGTAGAAGGATTTCACCGCAAAGTTTCTATGAAAGAAAACAAGTCAAAGCATTTGTATTCCTAATGAAATCTATAGAACAGTCCAATAAATAAGTTACACGAGCGATCGTCTCTGTAAGTATAGTAAGTTCATCGAGTTTTTATGCGCTTAAAGTGTTTTTCCTTTTACGCAGCCTAGCTTTTAAGAAAACATTCTTGAAAATTAAACTGTTTTTAAGTACCTACGCGGGACAAGAACGAAACTTAAGTAAACAGCTTAGGAGTTGTTTGAAAAAAGAATTGATTTTGACCACATTTTATTTTGTTGAATAAAACGAATAACGAACTTGACTTAAAAACTTTAAAAATGCTGTAAGTATACGTAAGAAGGCATCTACATGGCTTCAAAATTAATTGTAAACGAGGTTAAAAGTAAATATTCTAATAGGTTTTATTTTTATTTTTCGACTGTTTGGCGTTTTTTTATTTTCGAATGTAACTAACAAACATACGAAAATAATAAAAAAAAACGCCAAACAGTAATGAATAAAAGGTGATAGCGACAGCAAAAGTATCAACGCAGACGCCTCTAAATAGAGGAGACTACCTCCTGCCAAAAACATCAGTGGAAAAACCAATTAAAAATCCTTTTTGCAGTTGTGCATACTCAAAATAGTGTTCGGATTCCCGTCACTGTGTAAAATATTCAGGCATAACTCAGTATTTCAGCTTTGATCCGTGTGTTTGAATTGAGAAAGGACTTTATACTGCTGTTTAAATTAACAGTTAAACCTCTTGTCTGATTTCGATTTAAAGAAAGATTTCTTAAGTGTAGCAGTTTGCTTTAGAACGTACGAGCAAAAAATATTAAGAAACAAGTGTGGGATTGGGGTATTAAACCTAAAAATATACAGAAAGAAGGGTTGTTTTCTTTGTTTTTTTTTTTTTACATGAATTGGCGCGGAACACCCACTGATGGAGTCTTGACGACAAGCGACGTTCATTTGTTACTGTCTAGGTCATCGATCTCTGTGACGCAAAGGTTGGAGTTCTCCTCTGCGGAAGCGGAAGACTTGGGTTCGACCTAGTCAGGCTAATTAAGACTCTGAGGCGTTAAGAATTTGGGCGTTTGTAAATAACCTCCTCTTTTCACTAGAGAGTATCCATTGTACGACCTTTTTAAGCTTACCACAGAGTTATATTGATGAGAGGTAGATTATGATTTCTAAAAAATACATCAACTTAGACCTGAGTTCAAGTTGGCAGAAACGCCGTAGTCATACCGACATTTTATAGGTACTATAATAAATAAATATTGAGAACATTCACACAACATCAAAAAGCCCGAATAGTTATTATGGGTAATAAATAAATATTCATAAGAAATAAATAGTAAATACCTAAACTTAAATGAAAATTAAAATATCGATGACGAGTTACATCTGTTTTCAAATGTCCAAAACAGATCGAAAAGATCCAATTCGTATAGTCTTCTTATAGATTGGTTTATTAAGACCTATATTAAGAAAATTCTCGTAAATCAGCCAACCTTCAAATATAGGCATTCTTTTAAGTTGAAACTTGCGATCGATCGAGGTTATCTTAAGTAAAAATTATATGACTAAAATCGAATTTTGATATTATTTTGAATGCCAGAGTTTTTAACTAAAACGCCGAAATAACAACTAAAGTGCGTTACGTTACTTTGTTCCTTGGCGGTCTTCGCCGTCAAACTGGCGTTAGCGTGCTTTTATTATAATATCAAACAAAGCTTGTTTATTCTTACCAATTTTCTTTTCTAGTACTTCCTTTTGTTAAACTTGTCAAAGGTAAAACTAAGTACCTACATCTTTTTCTTTATTAGTCGTACAAAGGTTATTCAAAAGATATTGTTTCAATTGACGACGGGATTTGAGCAAGCCGAAACAAATTGTGTTTTTTGTAACCTAGTTTGCCGTAAATGTTTTCATTTAATTTTTTTTTTTTATATTATGGCAAAACTTATGAAATCCTTATAAATCTGGAAAGACTGGAGCTCGATCTCAGGATCTGGCAAAGATCTTGTTACCGCTGTTAAGTAATAAGTTTCTATAAAACATTAATATCTAGATCAATAAGAGTCTAGTTTAAACTCAGAACCAAGTCAAAGAAGATAAAATTCTCCAAATAACGTTTCTTACGAACTAATAACTGCTAATCTGCGGCATTAAAAAATGCGCCAAAAACACACCTGACATTAATACCACACCGAACTAAGCAAGGGCTAACCTAACCTAAAATTAAAAGAATAAATAACTTTCTTTGTGTCACTCCTATAGAACTCTACATAATACACCTTAAACGACATCTTTGTACATGTCTCGCGGAATCTGCGTGGGTATAGTTCATTGACGCACAGGTTGTCGGATTCCATTATACAATAGGCTAAGAGTAAAGAGGACGGTAATAATAATTATCTCCAAAACATTTGCTTCCACTCTTTCACTCAATAGAAATTGCATCGCCTTATTGCGGGTTACAAATTGAGGGCTTATAAATCAAAGTTTAGTTTGTGTTACAAAACTGTAATGTTGAAAGTTAAACTTGGTCACGATCAAATGATTCGGTTAAAGATAATGGTTTTAGAGTTTCGTTTCTTGTTTCTTCATAAATGTTTTGTAGTGAATAGAGGAGGGAGCAGTTACCTACATTTCTCCTCAGAGCATAGGTATACCAGTAAAATATTCCTTAAAAAGTTTATTTTTAAAATTAAATCTTAAAACCCTATTTTCAATAGACTTTATTAACATCATGAGCAATTTTTTTAAAAGCGACAATAATAGTTTATGCCTGAGCTACACTACTTAAGCCGGCTCCTCACGTTGGACCCAACGTTGGCCCCAACGCCACTCGTCCAACGTTTGTATTTAGAAAATCCAACGCTCCAACGTTGGTCAATGCTATTTGCTAGATACACTCGTTGCACGAGTGGTGTTGGGGCCAACGTTGGGGCCAACTTGTGGACCCAATGTGTGGAAATAATACCGCGTATATTGTCAGTTCAAAAAAAAATTTGAAAATAATTTCTAATATAAGTCAATGTCAAAATATATATCTGCTGTCGCTCTGAATGTCATGAATGCACTTTTCAAGCTGATTGCACCCTCACCCTTTAATCATCAAACGAGTAGACACAGGCTAAGCCTCTGATGTTTATAGTATGTATATTTCGTATTTTTGCGAAGGGTTGAATAAAATGTTTGATTATTTTTATACAAAAGTTACGATTGCTGAAGTGCGTCACAAACGATTTTTTTTCCAGAAGGTTATGCTCCGAATTCTTTAAGCGCCAAGTTAAGAAATAAGAAGATTATTCCACAAGTTTAAGAAGTTTTTTTATCACAGTGAGGCTGCCATCTTTGTACAAACTTTAAATGTAGTGTTATAGGATGTACATTACATTACATCCTACAACAAGAAGATGTATAGTTTTGAAAATAAACAAAATCGATAAAAACAAAGGAATTAAAGAATTGCTTGATATCAATTTTAGTTGCCTGATTGTATTGATAAATATAAGTTTAAATTTGTCAACCCTGTTATACATATACCTTTATGTGAATCTCCGAATCATAAGTTCGATGTTGCCTTAATAACTCGGTTTAAGCGCGTTGTATGAAGATATTCTAGTCTAGTTGGACAAAACCTATAACAAAACCTATGAACAAAAAACCTACAGATTAAGAGTCTACGTGAAAAATGGGCTATGTCTCGATAAAACAGATGAAAATGACCGTCTATTGAAATACTCCATTTAGTTATTAGTCCATTTTAATTAAGTAGCTATCAGGTTAGATTCAGATAATAACAGTAAGATAAGTCCTGACTACCAACAGTCTCAGCAGTCAAATCTATTCACAATGATGTCATCGCCATCCCGCAGCTGGTTTAACATTAACAGCTTTAATTGTTAGTATTTTATGATCTTCAAACGCTCTAATTGATTCACAAATAGACAAAAATACGCCGAGAATTAAGTTATTTAGGTCAGTTGCTAAATTACGGACACATTTGCTTTGACTACTGTAATCGCTTGGAGGTCACAATTGAAACGAAGCTTTTGTTTACACTCGTAGGTTCCCGAAAGCAAAACAGATACTGTTTGTCAATTGTAAAGAACACATAATAACGGAAAATTTACAGTTTCTCTTTGTAAATATTCTAGAGCTGATGTTTCGTTTTTGTTCTTCTTGTAATGTACTTAAACTTTATAAAAGCTTTTGTTGTGGAAATCGTCTACTACGCCTTTCGTGACACTAAAAGTCCCACGAGGTACTTTTTACTACTACAACTAAACATAACATTGAAACCCCAAATCAAGCGATTAGATTGTATTATGATCACATAGAGAGTATTAAAGAGCATTTTAGTGATTATCTAAAATCGAGATAATTTAGATGATGAGCCTAGGACTAAGTAGCAGCCAATCACTTAAGTAGGAATTAATTGTATATGTTGACAGCCATTCAATCAACTAGGCTGATTGAGATATGCCTATAAGTACAGTTCTATTGGGGCGAAGTTTGTGGCATGTATTATTTTTGTTTAAATAATTATGAAATGACGAAATATCTCCAAAATGCAAAGTTACATTGTATAGTGTAGTTTTAGAACAACTAAAAAGGTCAAATTAGCTTGATAGATTCTAAAAAATATTTTATCGTGATTTAATTTTAATCAGTAGTATTACAAATTATTTCATAGACAGTTGAACGCGATCTTGCTTGAATTGAAAAATAGTTAGGTTGTATGAGATCAACAAAATTCATCCATAATTTCACTAACGCCGCAAACAATATGGTTGTGCTTCGTTCATTCACGGTTTTGGTATTTTTTTAAACACAAATCGTAAAACATACCTGCATACCTCAAATAGGTTCAGGAGGTTAGCTAACATGTTATCATAGGTGGGTAGAGAGCAGAGACTATTGACAGCATCGTAAAAACTAACTAAACTAAGTATCAAACAAGTCACCGATGATAGTCGCACTATTATATTGAACATTAGCAGTGATGTGTTAGCTGTTCGCAAGGTTTTAAAATTTTGTTATATGGGCAAATATTGATAACGGTAAAACTTTAAGTTTTTTTCCACTGATTTGATACGGAAAGTCATGATAATATAATGTTTAGAAAAAAAAGAGATAATAGGAAAATTCAATGCAGATTTTAAGCTACAAACTCTTTTCGCATTCGCTTATAAATATAATGTAAAAATAGAAATGATCGCGTTAGTATATTTTTTTGGGGATGAGTCATACTAATTTTAACAGCAGATTTTAGTTAATTACTAAGGTCAGGCATTTATTTAGTGTTGATTAGTACATACGCATTGTAGTTTTAATTATGATACCAAATTACTGCTCCGGCTAGTTGTTCTTTTGATAATAATCAACCTTAAATAATATAACGAGATCTTGCAATGCTTAATATTTCATTTATCGACATGAACATTGTTAATTCACTCTCTAAAACTAGTTCACCATGAATAAAGTATTGTACGCTTTGTAGCTCAGGCTTAAATAGGCCTTACACTTATTTATAACTAAGTTTAACTTAAAACACAAATGAAAATATAAAGCTATTCTGCGTATACAACGAGAGTAGAATAAACTACGAAATAAACCGAATCACTAAAAGTCACATAGCAAACCTGTGCATATTATAGCCTCCATACAAACGTATGTAAGCTCGTGTTATTGAGACTGCACCACAGGATTTCTCTAGAATAGATACACCAAGTCCCAAGCAAGTTTAGAAAGGGAAGTATCCCGAACAGGCTACGCTGGGACTCGAATCATACCACACACTCAACCTATGCAACACACATTCCGTCGTGAAAAGAAAAAACAAGTTTTAGCTAATTGTTATTTTTTGAAAGAGTATTATTTAATAAAAGTCAACTCTTTGTAACAACAATAGCCTCCGCATTCCAAACCCAGAGTGCACCTACAACAGTCATTAGTAAACAGTCAAAATTCAAGTTCAAGTTAATCCGCAACTTGAACATCTTCACTCTTTACAATAAAGGCTAATTTTGCTTACACAGTCTTGCACGTTTGCGATGGCTCGATACAGGAAATGTGTAGGTTGATATGTTTGTCTGTTACTGTAATTAATTTGTAACTTATATGATGCTAATTAAAATATTTCGAGCAAAATAAGGTAAAATTTGAATGAACAGTGTTACTGACATAATATATTAGTAGTTGTAACTACCATTTTAAAAATACATACCTACATTTCGTACATAATATAATAATAGTAATAATCGATAATAATACTGGCCAGACTGCCAGGCCCTTTCCGCCTGTAAAAGGCGTGTAGCTTTTAGGATACTAAATAATAATAATATACTCAGACCAATACAAAAAATCATGTTAATCACAAATATTTGCATTGTTGGGGATCGAACCCGCTACTACTGGAATTTTGAGGCAGACAGTGTTGCCAGTTGCCACTAGGCCACAGCAGCCGTCATATTAAAGCTGAAGTTCTGATTGATCACGTTCATTTCGATTTGGAAATGGATTTTATTTTTGCATACGAAAACCCAGTTCTTTGAAAAAATTTGTAAATTATTATTTCGTGACCGTAGTCACATAAATACAAATGAAGTATTTAAAGCATAACTGAACTTGATTTGCCAAATTGACTGGAGACAAGATTGATCATTGTAGACAAACTGGGATTAGTTCTTTTAAATTTACTTCGTTCTGGTAATTTGCCTCCTCATCCATTTTTTATTTCTACAAAGTTTTTCCTACCAGACAAAAATTTCGTAACTTCCGAAGTACTTATGTAAGTTTCGATAGTAAAATGTATGTTTAAGACTCTTGAATAATCTATAAGAACAAGAACACCTACTAACCATACTATTATTCAAGACGTTAAAAGTGTCGTGTTTGACATGTGCAAGACCAGTTTCTGTACTGAACATTGGAGTGAACGGTATCTCTTTTCAGATGAGCCGATAGTTGAGAACAGATTGTTTTTTTTTTAACTTCTTTTGGCATTACACTTTTGACCCTAATGCCCCTGTCCTACTGTTAAGTAAATATCATATCTTTCAGCAACTCTATATGGGTTTACAGGTAAGTTTACAGCTGAGTTCAATATTTTTATTTTATTATTTAAGCGAAGCCTTCTTTGATTTTTATCATCGATGGACAGTTAAAGAGTTCTTGGTCGAAGTTTTGCTGGTTGATAGTTCATGCCACTTCCCTGAAACAGATGATCTAGAAATATCTGATAGAAATTGTTGAAAATATTATTGCAAAATAACGAACTAGGCTTCTACTGTGTATTAAAATACGTGATAGATGTGCGAGATAGAATTTATAGAAAAATGTTTTCTACCAAAACATTTTCCCAGTAATAATCTAATTTAAAAACGAAGACCTCAGTCGAACTTTCAACAAACTAATAAATTATTGTTAAAATGTCTGTAAACAACTTAAGTAGGGGAAACCTGTACAAAATCGTATACCTGGGTAAAACTGTATAGCGACGCTATTTTCGCCAATAATCCTCTCGTACGCACAAGCCGCTCAGAGGTACCAAGCAGTACTAATTGTAAACAAATACTTGTCGCTGTAGTCAGTTATTTCATTTTATTGTTTTTCGGTAGTCTTGATCGTATTTTCGTGAATATACATTGATTGTGAAGTGTACATACGCTTTAGGCAAGTCACTAATCAACTATGTTGTAAGTGATGTATTTGTTCTAAAATAAAATGTTTGCACTGGCAAGTTCTTATTGACTATGTGTGAGTGAATGATGTTTTTGTTCTACACCCGTGTTGGGGCACAACCGTATGGGGTAAAACCGGTTATATACGATTTTGATCCAGCAGATAGATAAGTCCAATTATTATCATTTTGACATCAGCACTGCTCGTTGACCAAACACCATCAACATTCAATGTGTCATTTAAGACAACTTCCACTGCGCAAAGAGTTGTTTAGAGATCCGCTCTCATCAACATCCACTACACAACTCAATCTTGTGAAATGTATAGGTTGTCAAGGTTAGGCCCATGAAGGCTGAATCAGCTGTGATACAGAGGAGTTAAATGGCTTCTTTCGCACAAGATGCAATGTCACACGGTAAATTCCGGGGCAATATCGTATAATAGTATACGGTTTTACACATGGGTCGGGGCAAAACCGGAAAAAGTAGTCATTTGTTTTTTCTATGAAATTGTTATCTAATAAAATATTTTTCAAAAATATTTTAATTGTAATGGGTACCTAATGAATCTGTCTGAATATATATTTTGATTCAATACCTTTACGTTTTGAAACGGACGAAATACATGCCCAGAGCCTTACCTATACGGCCTTTGCCCCGGTCTCCCATGTGTTTGGTTACACTCCGTCATTGCTACGTACATCTATTTTAGAACACCTTACATTAATCGATACCCTGTAGACATGGTTAAGGCGAAGGTGAATGAAGGATCATTATTAATATCACCCACGGCCCATTACGACATGAATATATTCTGCTCAGACACCACACGTTCTCATCACTGTGGAATAAAGGGTTTTTGTAATAAGCAACTAGCGTTTTATCCGCGTAAGTCCCGCTCTGGATAAAAACTAACTTATGGGGTATCTCGGCTAAACTCTACCAGGGTTCTTAATTTCAGTCCTTATTCTTTATTTATTGCCTGTTAATGAATCGTGAAATATGTAAAATATTAATAACCTTTCCAATCTACTCTGTCCACGCCTAGGATATTTTAAATAACTTAAGATAGGTGGATTCGGAACTTCTTTGTCGTTGAACTCCTTTAAATTGGTACAAAGAGCAGCATCATTTAAACTCAGTCAGATTAAAATTAATCTCAGATTATCCAGCAGTTCACTTAGCTAGTAGAACCGCTACGGTCTAGTAGAAGTCTTAATTTATCTAATCCAAATAGGAGGCGCCAGGAACGTAGTTTCTCCCTAGAGATAATTCAGATACTCTATCATTAACCTCAAAATTAAAATGGCCTCATTTGTTTGTAATACCAAAGTCTATAATTTCTCGTTAACTATCATCCTTAGCAATATTGCACAACGCTGCGACTGACGTTGTCGACGTGGTAAAAATTAAAATCAGTTGAATGGTTCGAAGCTTGAGAACTGTATCGCTGCTCTACATTTGACTATAGACCTTACGTAATTGCAAACAAAAGCGTTAAACGAGAGTAGAATATTAAATTTTCTCTGATGATTTTGCTTGGTTGAACACTCTTGTACTATTAAAGAGACTTCTTATATTATGGAATGGTATGTTTACTCGCAAGTGACACTTAGAATAATAATTATACTCAAGATTAGTCCTCAATATTAGCATTTAACACATGTAGTTTCACCTACCATGCCGCCAGATGTCGCACATTCAGTTGAGAACCAATCAGAATTCAAATAAAAAAAATGCGTTTCCGGTTATATCCTTGTCCCTATGGTCAACGTCATGCTCCCCCATTCACCTTTCTGTGCTCCGCCAGTTCGCACGTTTTAATTTAAATTTAAACTCAATTGTTACTTGGATAATAAAAAATGGCGCCAAAGCATAAGCGTACTAAAGATGACGAATTCGAAGTTATAGCAAAAAAGATTAGGAAGTTGGAAAGAAAGTTAATTCGTGCTAAAAAGAAACATAATTCTTCATCATCCCTAGATTCTGAAACTTTGGAGACTCACGTTGAAGGTTAGTAATCTTTTACGTATAATATTTGTTCTCTCACTGTCCATAAAATAATCGCTTAGTCAAATTTGAAACTACCCTCGTTTTATTTTTTCTTGTTCCTTGCCAGTACTAAACAAATGTTAGTATTAATAGCATAAATTGTGTAAAAGTTGGCATTGCGGGCTGTTTTTGGGACCGTCACTTTGCTAAACAGCACAAGAGTTATACGAGTGTTGCGGATAACTATTAGGGTTATCACTTCACCGTTACAAATAAAAGTGAAATGCTATAGTAGAATTGTTACAATTAAATTAATATTGCGGATAACTAACAGGGTTATCACTTTATTAATACAAATGTAACTTTTTGTAAAAATCATGCGAAGTTAAGCTGTGCGGGCAGTTTTTTGGGACTGTCACGAAAGCTACAAAATGAACGCCAAAAACTTTTCTTTGGGTTGCCAATTGATGTAATTATCCCGTTTTCCGTAAACTTTATAATATTGGCATGATTAAATTTCATAATTATGGATTTCCTAAGATAAAAATATTAATTGAGATATACATATTTTTCTATTCTAGATGAGATTGCTCAGTGCAACAATCTAGAAGATAATGAGGGTTATTCACAATTGGAACTAACAGAACCGGATTTAGAATTAGCTTTAAGCCCACAACCTATAATAGAGACATTTGATCCCCAACCGGGTCCATCAAACACCACCATATCTCAAGAGTCCCAAATTAATAATTTAGAATCGACTGGAGTTGAATGTGACCAACCACCGGAAAATGATGGCGTTATTTTAGAATTATTGGGTGACGATCCTTCAATTACTAAAGAATATTCTAATGATATTCATCCTGACCTCGCATCTCGATTGCAGTATATATCGGTGGCTGGATTATCTAAAGAAGCTCGAAAGGAGCTTTTAGAAAAATATTTACCACCCAACAACTGCCAATTAGTCGATTCACCAGAATTAAACCCGGAAATTAAGGCTGCTGTCTCTCTAGCTATTAATAAAAGGGACAAAGCTTTAGAAATAAAGCAAAAACAACTAGGTTCAGCTATTTCTTGTTTAGCAGCAATACTTACTATTCTTCTCCAAGAAGAACAAAAGAATAAAGAAATTATAAAAGAATTAATGAATTCTTGTCGACTGTTATGTGATTTGCAGCATTTAGATTCTGCTACAAGGAGACAGTTTGTATTATATAATTTAAAAAAAGAGTTGAAAGAACAACTACAAAGTACGAAAATTGATAAATTACTTTTTGGTAAAGATTTGGGCGAAACTCTGAGAGCTGCCAAATCTATCAACAAGTCTGGTGCTGATTTGAAAAATACACCATCCTTCTCTGCCCCAAGACCTAAGGTTGCTTCTACAATTCCAACCAGGAATTTAAACTGGAAAGGTCCCCCGTTAAACCGCAGGCCAGGGGGCCCACAAGTAATGAAAGCACCTGCTCTGAGACCACAGCGCGGGAACTTCTCGAGACCATCGTATCGGCCTCCAGCACCAAATCCAGCGCCACAGGGTCAGGGTCACCGGCGTCGCTAGATAACATGGTGAGTTATGCCGGGAGACTTTCACAGTTTTATAAGCAATGGTGTCTATTGACAAAGGACCAAACGGTGTTATCTTGGATAGAAGGTTACAAAATTCCTTTCACACGACCAGTCGTACAAGTCAAAATTCCCAACAAACAGTCACACTCAAACATTGAGAAAGGTAGAATTCAGACTTGCTTAAAAGAACTTATCTCAATTGGCGCTATATCAAAGTGTCAGTCGTGTGAAGGGCAGTTTTTATCAAATTTCTTCCTTGTGCCTAAACCAAGTGGTAAATATAGATTCATATTGAACTTAAAGCCGTTAAATAAATTTATACATACGACACATTTTAAGTTAGAAGACTTTCGTACGGCTGTAAAACTTGTTTCTGAGAATAGCTATATGTGTACATTAGATTTAAAAGATGCGTATTTTTTAATTAAAATTCACGATGACTATAAGAAATATTTACGTTTCCAATATGAAGATGTTCTCTTTGAATTTAATGTTTTGCCATTTGGTTTAAACACAGC
Organism: Stenoptilia bipunctidactyla; assembly: GCA_944452665.1. NCBI lineage: Eukaryota > Metazoa > Arthropoda > Insecta > Lepidoptera > Pterophoridae > Stenoptilia > Stenoptilia bipunctidactyla. The sequence goes on from OX101721.1 coordinate 38,707,592, forward strand.
ACCCTTTGTCTTTACGAAAGTAATGAAACCTGTTGTACGTTTACTAAGATCATGTAATTTTCTATCTACAATATTTCTAGACGATCAGTTACTTATAGGTGACAGTTACGATTCTTGTTTAGAAAATTTAAATGTCACAAAAAACTTATTACTTAGTCTTGGATTTATCATAAATTTTAACAAGTCAAATTTACAACCCAGTAATTCTTGTAAATTCTTGGGATTTGTCATAGACACTAAAAAATTCCAGATAAGTCTACCATCTGAAAAAGTATTAAAAATACAAACTGCTTTACAGAAGTTTATGGGACTACGTAGGTGTAAAATTAGGGAATTTGCTCAGTTTCTTGGTTTGCTGACTTCAGCTTGTCCAGCCCTTGAATACAGCTGGCTTTATACAAAAGAATTTAAAAGGCAAAAATATTGAAGCCTAAAAGTAAACAATGAGAATTATGATAGTTATATGAACTTACCTTCAACTTTAAAGTCAGATTTTGTATGGTGGACTAAAGTTCTTAATAAACCAGTGAAAGGTATTAGATATGATGAGTATGATCTGGAAATTTTTAGTGATGCCTCAACTACGGGGTGGGGTGCTGCGTGGGGTGAGGAAACTGCCAGTGGTTTGTGGTCAACAGTGGAAAAATCCAAGCACATTAATTATTTAGAGATCTTAGCTGCTTTTTTAGGCCTGAAAATATTTGGAAAAACATCACATAACTGTCAGATTCTTCTTCGAATCGACAATACTACAGCCATATCATACATTAATCGTATGGGTGGTATACAGTTTCCTCATCTCACCCAAATCACACGAGAACTATGGCAATGGTGCGAGGCTCGAGGTATAATAGTTTATGCAAATTATATCAGTTCTAAAGAGAATATACAAGCCGATGCAGAATCACGTAGGACACATCCCGATATAGAGTGGGAATTAGCTGATTCTGCATTTAGACAGATTAAATGTACTTTTGGTAATCCGCAAATAGATATTTTTGCTAGTAGGATCAATAAAAAGTGTTTTAAATATATATCATGGCATCGAGATCCCGATGCTTTTGCTACCAATGCATTTACCATTTCATGGTCAAATTTTTTCTTTTATGGATTTTCACCATTTTCAATAATTTTAAAAGTAATCCGGAAAATCATAAAAGATAAAGCGAAAGGAATATTAGTTGTTCCTTTATGGCCATCGCAGCCTTGGTATCCACTTTTTCAAAAACTTTTAATTTCAAAACCTCTATTTTTCAAACCTAGCCCCAATCTCATAATTTCTCATTCCAGCAACAAGAGCATTCACCAACAAGTTACCCTGGTTGCAGGAGTCTTGTCACCTCAGCAATGATTAAAAAACAAGTCCCAGCATCAGCAATTTACATCATCTTGGCTTCCTTATCAGAGAACTCAGTAAGCCAATATAATTGTTGTTTGAAAAAGTGGTATCAGTTTTGCAATAGCAATCAAGTAAGTTTATATGATGCGTCTATTCCTAGTGTCATATCTTTTTTAACTGAGCTCTTCGAAGGAGGAGCTCAATATGGCACTTTGAATAGCTGCCGGTCCGCATTATCATTAATTCTTGGATCAAAGATAACCGATGACGATAGACTAAGACGGTTTTTTAAAGGAGTATATAGAATTCGACCTCCACTTCCTAAGTATGATTATACTTGGGATACTACTCCAGTATTAAATAAATTAAAAAATTGGTATCCTAATAGTTCATTGAACCTAGAAATTATTTCTAAAAAATTAATTACTCTTTTTGCATTAGTTACAGCACATAGAATGCAAACATTCGCAAAAATTAATATTCACAACATAGAAAAACAAACAGATAAAATTATTGTAAAAATTCCTGATCTTCTTAAAACCTCTCGCCCAGGAGGCCAACAGCCTGTGCTAGTATTACCTTATTTCCGAGAAAATCCACAGATTTGTCCTGTGCTTACTTTAGAAACATATTTAGAAATAACCAAACCTTTACGTTGCCATAGTCATACATCTCTTTTTATTAGTCTCAAGAAACCTTACAAATCAGTCACTTCCCAGACACTAGGTCGGTGGGTTAAAAATGCTTTAGCTGAATGTGGTATTGATGTGTCTGTTTTCACAGCACATAGTACAAGGCACGCGGCTACCTCTAAAGCTTTAAAGTTAGGTGTAAATTTAGACACTATCAGAAAAACTGCCGGTTGGAGTAGAACATCGAATACTTTTGCAAAATTTTACCAAAGAGATATTGCAGATAGTAACTTACAAACCACTTTTGCTACATCATTAATTGAAGTTGATCATACGCAATAAATATTGTAATTATGAGTGTTACAATGCTTTACGATTATATAAATTATTGATTATATTCAATTATATTGATTTAATAATATGATTATATATTATGAATTATATAAAATCGGAATTTTTGTTTTTTCTTATAAAACTATTTTGTTACTTAATCATTCTTAAATATAGAAAAACAATAAATAATCAATTACAAGTTGGTAGATTTTTTTTTATTTCGTTCATAAGATTGATATTTCATATAAAGTCATATTTCTCTCAAGATCTACATGTGTTAAATGCTAATATTGAGGACTAATCTTGAGTATAATTAATGATTAAACGAACTTACCTGTATGTGAAGTTCTATCATAATTATACGATAGATTAGTCCGAAGATATTAGCATCCCACCCTCCCCTTTCGATAACCCCATTATGAAATATCAATCACCTCTCCAAACTAAATGAGGGAGCATGACGTTGACCATAGGGACAAGGATATAACCGGAAACGCATTTTTTTTATTTGAATTCTGATTGGTTCTCAACTGAATGTGCGACATCTGGCGGCATGGTAGGTGAAACTACATGTGTTAAATGCTAATATCTTCGGACTAATCTATCGTATAATTATGATAGAACTTCACATACAGGTAAGTTCGTTTAATCATTAATTGATAGTGGTTTTCTTAAGTAGTAATGCTATCTTGAAATATAATAAAACAAAATAATTTACTTCTTATTATTAATCTTAATTATTTAATTGAAATTTACAAAATAAACAAAAAGATAATTACTGCACCTAATGCCAAAAGACGGTCAGGTGAATTTCCGGAACCAAAAATTCTCGGTGAAGCAATAGCTTGAATAATAAATACGTAATTAAATAATAATAACCCGAATATAAAGAGTTTAGAACAGTTATGATCCCTTTTTTATTGCACGAGATAACATGAACAATTCGTAAGTAGCAGTAAAAAGGTAAGAATAGTTTGAATATACGACACTTAATCGTCATGATCATAGTGCTTGCAACGGTGGAGAACTGTCGATAACTCAAAATACATATTGAAATTTCTTAAACTAATTCTAATGTGAATGACTATAATGGTTTCAAAACAGCTCCAATGTTTTTATAAACCTTTTATCTCTACGCCTATTTTCATTTAAATAATGGTTTTATTCAAGCCTCGAAACTTCTAGAACTTTAATCAATACAAAAATAGTTTGAAAATCACGGGACTTTCTCTGTCCAATTTTTTGCATGTCAATGTTCCCAAACATAAAATAGAACGTATTGTCTAAAGAATAGGTTTGAGATTGTATTACAGTCTGGGGTCACACTTGTTGACCATATGTGACAGAATAGCCTGTAGTGGTCGGCCTTCGAGACCGCTTTCGTCACGGTCACCCGGAGACCACTTCCACTGCATTATTATATGTAACTATTTGTTACAAACATTTCATATTTTATAACTTAAGTAGTTCTGAATAAGTTTCTGCTTAAGCTAATATGCATCTAATCTACGTGTCAAATGACCGATGTTGAAAATATTCTGTAAGGATTATTACGGGTTTAAATATAATTAAAATAAATTATACCTATATACTTTGCTTTGTAAGTTATATTGTATTTGTATATATTTAATAATATTGTCGAAAATAGGCTTTGTGAATAGAGCGACAATCTGTCCATATTAGTCTATTTATCGATATTTTTTTGTCGCATCTGTATACGAACCTTAAAACAAACTTAATTACTATTTTTTATTACTAAATTTAGAAGGCCTAAGAACATAAGTGAAAACACAGAAAAAGATGATTCTTTCCCGATTTATTAATTATATTTTATAAAGTAGATTCACGGCGAAATAACCTGCTGATCCGCCATCGCAATTTCGTGTTGTTAGTTTGTGCATTCCATGACAACCCCAGACATGTGAATTAGGATAATAGTAATTGAAGGCAACAAGCTATGTAATATTATAAAATGATTGTACAACGTTTATTTTAATAATACTACAATAAAGTACAATATGAAATTGTTATTGACTGTTATTTGCTTCCCCCCGGACCCCTGTGGAGTGAGGAAGTGTTTACTTTGCTCTCTACGAATTAATTGTTTTAAAGTGAAATCAGCAACCTGAAATCAATAAAAGGAGTTCCTTCAAAACACAACCGTTGCACACACGCATCAATTCTCGAGACAGCGCTGTTTTGGAGGACCATCTACAGGACTAGAAAGAACGGTCAGTACATCCTTGTTTATCCGCCATTTCAAAACCATATTTTTCCAACCAATTATAACAAGACCACGTAATCTTTATCTGGATATACCTCCTGCATATAGCTAGAAATAAAGTAAACAATAAATAAATAAAACCGGCACGTTGACAGCCTTAACAGGTGACAGCAGACAGTAATTCGGTTTCACGTCTGTCAAACAGAGTACCTAGTTGTTATTGCCGAGGAATAAAAAAGAAAATCCGACTTCCGAGTATGCAGCAAACGCCTCCATCTACGAACGTGCAGACTAATCTGGCCTTGAGTAAAGCGACTATAACGCACTGCCAGTCGGACCCTAACCTAACTTTACATGCCGATCTGCATCCGTTGCCTAATGTTGCTAGTAGGCAAAAAGGAAAAGGTAAAATGTCTTTGAGACTATGAAGGCTGAGTTCTTACAGATGTTTAATAATTTTAACTCAGAACTAAATCAACAATTTACGGCATTACAACAAAAAATTTGCGAAATTATAAATCAGAAACATAAATTACAGGAATTGGTTGATTTTAACGCTGCTAAATACGACGGTATTTCTTGAAAATTACAACATTTGGAGCAGGAAAGATAAGATGACCATCAAAATATTTAAAATTTGGAAGAAAAAGTTGAACAGCTGGACTGACAACTGCGATCCACAAGCCACAAGCAATGTCCCGCAGAAACAAAAAAAGACAAAACAAGATCTATTAAATACAGTCGCGAGTCTGTGTAAAGTGGTCCAATCATCAACTCAAATAAACGATGCTAAAGAAGTATTCCGTGCCCATTCACAGAACAAAAACATAATTGTCGAATTCACGTCTGTCTTAACAAGAGATCGAATAATAGCTGCAGTTAAATCTTTCAATAAAGACAATAATACCGACAAGTTACATACTTCGCACCTTCTGTTGACAGGATTCAAGCAACCGATATACGTCTCAAAAAATCTTACTTTAAAAACTAGTTGTCTATTTCACCTAGTTCTCGATTTTGCTGCAACGCATAAATATAAATACTGCTGGACTTCTTTTGGCAAAATACTTACTATTACTAAAATACAACCTACTAAAAGAAGACGCATGTCAACCCCATGACAACCCCAGACATGTGAATTAGGATAATAGTAATTGAAGGCAACAAGCTATGTAATATTATAAAATGATTGTACAACGTTTATTTTAATAATACTACAATAAAGTACAATATGAAATTGTTATTGACTGTTATTTGCTTCCCCCCGGACCCCTGTGGAGTGAGGAAGTGTTTACTTTGCTCTCTACGAATTAATTGTTTTAAAGTGAAATCAGCAACCTGAAATCAATAAAAGGAGTTCCTTCAAAACACAACCGTTGCACACACGCATCAATTCTCGAGACAGCGCTGTTTTGGAGGACCATCTACAGGACTAGAAAGAACGGTCAGTACATCCTTGTTTATCCGCCATTTCAAAACCATATTTTTCCAACCAATTATAACAAGACCACGTAATCTTTATCTGGATATACCTCCTGCATATAGCTAGAAATAAAGTAAACAATAAATAAATAAAACCGGCACGTTGACAGCCTTAACAGGTGACAGCAGACAGTAATTCGGTTTCACGTCTGTCAAACAGAGTACCTAGTTGTTATTGCCGAGGAATAAAAAAGAAAATCCGACTTCCGAGTATGCAGCAAACGCCTCCATCTACGAACGTGCAGACTAATCTGGCCTTGAGTAAAGCGACTATAACGCACTGCCAGTCGGACCCTAACCTAACTTTACATGCCGATCTGCATCCGTTGCCTAATGTTGCTAGTAGGCAAAAAGGAAAAGGTAAAATGTCTTTGAGACTATGAAGGCTGAGTTCTTACAGATGTTTAATAATTTTAACTCAGAACTAAATCAACAATTTACGGCATTACAACAAAAAATTTGCGAAATTATAAATCAGAAACATAAATTACAGGAATTGGTTGATTTTAACGCTGCTAAATACGACGGTATTTCTTGAAAATTACAACATTTGGAGCAGGAAAGATAAGATGACCATCAAAATATTTAAAATTTGGAAGAAAAAGTTGAACAGCTGGACTGACAACTGCGATCCACAAGCCACAAGCAATGTCCCGCAGAAACAAAAAAAGACAAAACAAGATCTATTAAATACAGTCGCGAGTCTGTGTAAAGTGGTCCAATCATCAACTCAAATAAACGATGCTAAAGAAGTATTCCGTGCCCATTCACAGAACAAAAACATAATTGTCGAATTCACGTCTGTCTTAACAAGAGATCGAATAATAGCTGCAGTTAAATCTTTCAATAAAGACAATAATACCGACAAGTTACATACTTCGCACCTTCTGTTGACAGGATTCAAGCAACCGATATACGTCTCAAAAAATCTTACTTTAAAAACTAGTTGTCTATTTCACCTAGTTCTCGATTTTGCTGCAACGCATAAATATAAATACTGCTGGACTTCTTTTGGCAAAATACTTACTATTACTAAAATACAACCTACTAAAAGAAGACGCATGTCCAGTCTTGCGTATAAACAATGAATATTCGTGACCATAAAGCTAAGCGATGACTAGAATTAATTTTGTACTTTTATTTTACTAATTACATAGGTGCTGTTCTACTCATGTGTAATTTAAAAAACATACTTGAATTATTATTTGTATTACAATTTTTTTTATAATTGTAATCCTGAACTTTAATAATTTAATTTTTAATAAAATATACCTACTCTTACACCACATTACATACAAACATATAACATATAAAAACTCTTTACAAATATACACACAATTTTAACTTAACAAATAAAATACATTCCAAGGCCTATATTTACATAGTTATACCCAGAAGCCCCTGCCTTAATCAATATTATAAAACGCTATATCTTACATTCTCAAACAAGAAGTTAAAATTAAACCCTGACATTCATCACCTCAAATCACATACTTGCAGTAACCGAACCGATTTATATTGCTTATGCACCAGTATAAAGCGCGCCTCCTCAGTGAAATATCTGGGGGTAGTGATTGACAACCAACTTAATTTTCAAGACCATATCAATCTTTTGTCAAACAGAGTTTGAAAATTAATTTTTATCTTTAAAAAACTACGCCAGGTTGCTGACAAAAAATTGATAAGAAACACTTACCTTGCCCTTTGTCAGTCAGTGCTCACTTATTGTATTACATCCTGGGGTGGCTCAGCTAAAACAAACTTTCTAAAATTGGAAGGGTGAACGCGCAGTTCTAAAGGTGATGAATAACCTACTATTCTATCACCCAACTATAGACTTTTATAGACACATCAGAAGTCCTATCAGTGCGTCAATTGTACATTATACATACTGTGCTAACTCAGCACTCCATCGTTGTATATAATCCTGTCACACAAAATAAAAAGCGCAGGAAAAACCACGTTTGCAAAGTGCCTAAGTTCAATACGTCGCTCTAACAACGATCTTTCTGTTACCAGGGTGCTACTCATTATAACAAGTTAAATAAGGCACTCTCAATATATTCATTTACCAAAAAGAAGACTAAGTCATTAGTAGCTTACTGACTACAAACACTGAATTATAGGGAAACAGAAAATCTATTGCTGACAGACCTTAAAGAATGTATTCTTCACTTATTCTCACAAGAATGTATTATTCACTTATTATTGGTAAACTTATTCTCAAGTTAGTGTCCGCCAACAATGATATCGACCACAAATTACACTATTCCAGTGCTCTGGACAAACGGACTATAATTAGTTTATTGGTTTGTAATATAACATGATGTTAGCAATGGACTACAGCCACAGCTTAGTATGAAGGTATCATAATTGGTAAAGCTTAAGTGAATTATTTAACCAGACGGGTTGCATCATATCGAATCTGAACTGAAGCATAAATTATAGACCAAATAAATATGTCTACAGAATACATAACAGATCACCAAGGATTTGATCGTATTCGTTTTGACCCGGAGGCCTTTTTTCAGTATTTTCATTTCATAGTACATTTTCATTTCATTTTGGTTTCATTGCAGGTACTTGTTTACTTCAGCAATATTTTTTCTTATTGTCAGTATTGAATGTTTGGTATCGAATCATAGAAATAAATGTTACAATCATGTAGCTTGGCCAATATGGCAGAATATCATATCTATTGTACTCGTATGAACAGCTAAGTTGTATAAAAGACAAAATATCTTGGCAGATTCCGAAAGTATTCATGTTTGTTTATGCGTAACATTGCAAACAATTTTATTGACTGTGTAAGCTCTTAGTTAGCCATCCGAAGACAGCTTGATCGCATTATTTCAAGGTATTGTAGGATGCACTTAGCTTGAAGCGGATCTAGTCAAATTCAATACAATCGATAATTGTGTACTAGCTTCTGAGTCCCTTGCTATCGGTTTTAATATGAATTTCCTTTGCTTAAAAGCTATGAAACGACGTTAATCTAAGTCTTTCAAGAATTCATTACATTTCCACTAAGGACAAGGTCTATTTAAACATAGCTATAATATTAAATACAAACGAAAATAGTTCTTTATAACACTGTAATAAATACCTAACTTTTAGCTAGTTAACAGCGGTCTAGGTTGGATTATGGGGTCAGATTGGATTTAAAAAACGTACTTTGCATACTGGGTTTGGTATGGGTCTGAGGATCCCCTAGTTCAAAAGTTTACTATAGCTACTAAGCTTACCCAGGGGCTGCGTAGTTGATGTCACAGTTTATATAATATTGTAATGGGGTGTTGGGGATGAAACCTTAGCCGAAGGTTAATTAGCTGATTGAAATGGGAGATCGCTGGGCAAAAATTTAATTAATCACCATCATGGTCTGATTCGATACCATTGCATACATGGTGCACTATACTTAATTAATTAACTCTAGTTCGGTGTATGTAGCCCATAATCGCATGAATAAACTTTTAAATAAATAAAAAAACCTTTACGTGGGCAGTAGACCAGCAAGTTAGTATATGCTTTGTAATTTAACTTGAATACCTCGATGCTAATTGCGGACAAATAAAAATAAAATTAATAAGTAATTATTAACTTATTTAGATAATTGAAAGGTAAGTTCTTCAGACAGCCACCAAGACAATACCAGAACAAAGGTCAACTTCTAATACTCATCAAATGCTATATTGAAACCATTCACCACATTTAAATACAAACAAAAGGTCTTTAGACAGGCTAACATTAAGAGATAAAGCTGTTAAAAATTTGCCATACCTATTACTCTACACGCAAAGGTTTCTCAGTTTTATTGTTTTAACACCAACATGTTCTCATGCTTTCATCTGTACGGATACAGACAGAGAGACAGGATGACCTTAGGGGTGTATTGTTCTTTTCACAAGAATCGCATTCAAGAGTAACAAAAACGCGTCAAATGTGCGATGAAACAAAAGACAGATGCACTCACTGACTTTGGGTGAATTTATGACTCTAACTTGAAATGTACCATATGCCTAAATTCAGTTATAATAGATATTTTAAACAAAGATAAAATATCAAATGCCGAGTAACAGTAACTTCTTTTAGATTTGTGTATTATTAGGTTTGTTAATTAAATCACAAACAATACGTTTTGTTTCCAATAAACTTTCCCCTTTTGCAATCAAAAGGGCATTTTTGTATTTGAATGCTGGGATAGCGGGACTTGCACTTGTACCCGATTCATATGTTGATTGTGATGGCTTTTCCAAACTGTGATATTTACAATAAGTATTCATTTTGGCGTTGAAAGAGCAGTATTTAACTATGCATGATATTGCAGTAAAACAAAGTTCACTGAAACGTCAAGTTGCAAAGTAATTAGAAGAGAAACAAGGCGATCAAAAGCCATTTCTATTTGATTCAAACGTTTACTAAATTCACTCATCGCTAAGCACCTAATTGATCTCATTTTGAAGTTGCAACACTCTGGCAAAAGTTAGTCACTTGCGACGACCACATGTGTACCTTGAGTTTGTTGGAGTCTTAGAGCCATCTTCAGTTTTACTCTCTAAATGATTGCGATACACTCTTTAAATAGTTTCTTGAAATCATCTGAAGATCATATTATTCAGTGAATGTAGCTTATGTTCGGATTATTTAATAAAATTAAAAAGCAAAAAGAAACTGTATTTTCTAAAATAACAGTTTTGTTTCGGAGACCAAGAATTTAATTTCCTTAGAAAAATACAATACCTTATGAATCCGTTCTATCCAAAGAAGCAAAGAAGAAATTCGGTCAAGCACGTGTCATCGACCGGCGCGTGACGTCACGCAGCTAAACTTGGTCATTTCTGCCGCGAACCCGTTACTCGCCTCACTACTGCTCGATCCTACGTGCCGCCGAGGCACCGTCTTACATTCTATGTCAATAGATTTTTAGGTTGTACAACATGGTAATAGAAACAACGGCTTTTGTAAACAAAATACTCATTAGCACAATAAAACAACTGGAAAAATACATTCTTTTTGTTTTCATTTTCAAGAAGGTGCCTTAATTGAAGGGGTCAATTCGAGAAGGGTTTAACTGACAAATGTATGATTTTGTGTAAATGAACTATAAATACTGACAGCTTTAATTTTCAATTTTACTAAAGAAAATCTATAGTGAAATGTATGAATTAACTAGACAAAACTGTTTTTTATATCCATAAATATAATCATCCATAAAGTATAATTTAGTATATTATTTATGATAGGAAGTAGTTGCTGTGCTTAACAGGGTCCATAATGTATGTTCAGCCAAATAAATTGTATAAACGCCTTATTACTATTGTGTAGTGCAATAAATAATTTGAATTGAATTGAATTAATATATGTTTCTTTTCTCTTCTGAAACTTCACCGCGCAAACCTTTGTATTTCAAAAGTTTCTGGATTTATAACAGTTCCTTTCCTTGCAGTATCAACCAGCAAAACCGGGGTATTAGGATACTACAACTTTATAAACCATAAAACATATGACTTCCAAAAGTGGATTGTGGACGAGGGTGAAAAAATAATAGAAACATCAAGTGTCATCAAGATCTTCAAAAAAGGCATATACGGCCACTTGGATCTTCTCATGGTTGGAAAATTTCAGCTAAGTGTTTTTTTAGTTTTGGAAATAGGTGGAAGTCAGATGGTGCCAAGTCAGGTGAATAAGGGGTTGAGAAAACAATTTGAAAACAGAATTCAATATTTGAGCCCTCAATTCTGCAGATGTGTTAACACGAGCATTGTCCTGATGAAACATAACTTTCTTGATCAACAATCCAGGTCTTTTAGACTTTATTTCTTTGCGTTAAACACTTAATATTCTGCAATGGTATGCAGAATTTATAGTTTAACCTCTTTCTTAGTAATCAACCAAGAAACACCTTAGAATTTTTTTTTTTTTTATAAGTGACTAAACCCGCGTTTGACCTCCATCTCACCTGATGGTAAGTGACGATGAGGTCGAAGATGAAAGCACACGGGTTTAGGAAGGAACTGGCTCTTCATACAATATTGCCGGAACACGTTACCGCCGGAGCGGTAACATTTGGCGGCAGACTTTATATAAAGGGTGGTCGCTAGCCAGGCGGACCCAGAAGGGATCCTACCACCAAGCACCAGAATCCCAGAAAACCGATGTCATTGCCTTGGTTATTGTTTGTTTTGTTTCTTGGCTTTCTTGGGGGTTAGAAATCCGGGTCTCTTCCATTGTTTGGATTCAGGAGAATGTTTTGTTTTTGTTGACTGAATGTTTGTCACCCAAGTTTTGTCCATAGTAGATAACAGACTTTGCTAAACATGTGTTTGGATCAATTTGCTTAAACAAAAAGCTCTAAACAGTCTCAAGACATCGGGTCGTTTTTGTTCGTTTTTTATAAAGAGTTGCCTTATAAAATAGTCAATAATATTTTAATAGCAGACTAAGACCGGTCATAATTAAGAAAAAAATTTTATTTTTCAGTAGTTTCAAAATTCTTCCAAGTGATCAAAATTTAAGTTTGATCTGTAGTTTATGACTACACAGCAAGTAATAAAAACGTTTCCATCTAATTGTATGTAGTCACAAAATGTAGGTTAATCTTAAATTTTAGTTACAAAGAAGAATTTTGAAATTTTAATTTACGAAAAGTATTAATTTTTTTTTTTAAATATTATATAACTTTGGAGTTGAATGTTTCTTGTGGAGGTATTCGATTACGGCACGGTGCTCTTCAAAAAAGTTAAAAAAATTCAAAGGGTAGTTTTATAATAATATGAAATGTTTGGCCGCGAACTTTTCAATCCACCTTAGTATTTTCATCTATTTCACTTGATCCCTGAACTCTATGTTTCGGCCTTAAGAGTTTTTTGTTATTAGTTTTAAATCTCGCACGCGGTCGTTAACAGATTTGTAGAGTGCAAAAAGGGTTTATTATCATTTAAAACGACAAAAAGTAAGTTATCTTGTTGTAAAGTTTATGGAAGAAAGATTTAACGTACCTAAGATATTGTCAGTATTTGTCGGGTTTATTTGGTGCCTTTCTGAATATGAAGAAAGGTTTTTAGCGTCATAATCCATTTTCATTTTGGAAAATTTTAAAAATATTGTAGTTTAGGTAGGTTTTAAAAACTTTAAGTCGTTTTCATACTAGTAATCTTGATTTTTGTGTAAGTTAAATCCTTTTTAAACTGAATATCAAACTAAATTTTGTCATTTCAAAAACGCCATCAGGTAGTAGATTTCTTTCTGAATTCAACGAAACCAAAATCTTATTTTTGAAAAAAAATGTCAGTTAAACCTTTCTCGAACCCTTCAATTAACAAATAAAAATCAGAATAAACATTGTAAATGATCTTCTTTTTTTCTTAAGTTTTAAATGTCAAAAACGTAAATAAGCTAATTATAGCTCGAGGGTATATTCCATTACCAATTTACATCAAGACATTTATTTTGATGGAAAATTTCAACTAAACATCTAACTTTCCTAACGAACTTACCTTATACCTATTTTTATGGCTTTTATTTTTATGACTATATTATTATGACTCCACAAAACATGCAATTCGGATATTTTTTATATGAGTGTCCGACAAAAGAAACAAAAAAATTTAAACGATGTCTTTAAAAACATAATCTGTAATTCTAAAGTAAATATAGGGACTTAAACACAGTTTGACAAGAAAATATTCACAGTACAATTATGCTGCTTTTCCTGCTTTTTCCTGTTTAGTAATATTACAGTTGGGCAATAACTTCTTATAATACTAAAATGATGAACTTGAACATTTTGAGGTTCGATGGATGAATATTACGTTCCATAACATCATTGTTTACAATTGCGAGTAGTTATCATTATTATAAACCAATTCGCTTTTCATCGTGAAAGCCCCTAAGCAAGGAGCACACATTGGAATATCTCATAGAACAAAAAGTACCTACTAACTTAACAAGCAAATCTCATAGCGCCATCGCCGAGACATTAGACGATGGCTTTCTCCTATCGACCTTTTTATAGACACGTCGCTTTCTGCGTCATTAGCAGTATAAATTGATACTGTTGTTATAAGATTCAGTAGGTACTATGTATGAGGGATAACCACGGAGCAAATATGAAGGATAACCTGAAGTTGATAATATTGTTGAATCTGGCGTTACTCTGCTAGTAGTTGATGATATTTTATTGAAGTTTGATTTTTCTCAATATGTTGTATTGAGAATATAGTGACAAATTCTAAAGCTGGGTCTCCACTTGACTCCCACTAGACTCGCGCCGAGCAGCCTCGTCCTGAGCGTGCCGTGGCAGGAGGAAAGTTAATAAGTCTCCACTTGAGCCCACAAAATACCGTATCGAGGGGCAAGCCTCGACCTGAGCCACAATTTTTTGAGTTTCTCTTTGCCGCCATGGCTGACGCACGTTAAGTCGCTGCACTGTTGGTAGATAATAATTGGGCACTACAGAAGGACACCATGTTATAAACGAAAACATCGATGGAGGATTAACTAATTATATTGTTAGCGAAATGATCATACTAAACAGCTGTTGACCTGGGACAGGCTGTGACCTTTGAAGGTGTTTTTCTCCGATTTTTTCGGAGATAACCGTCTCCACTGAACGAATGCCTCATAGTCAAACATAATCAACGAATGCAGAGCATTAAAAAAACCGACTTCACGTCAACACTTTGGCAGACTAATAATGTCATCCACATCATAAGTTATACATATTTTTTCAAAAATTTGTACCAAACGGATTTCGATGAAATTTATATGGGACCATTTGTGAAGTACCTCTATTATATGAATTAAAAAATTTTAAAATCGATTCATAATTGTCTGAAATATCGTATAACAAAGACACAAAAAAAAACATACAGATGAATTGGGAACCTCCTCCTTTTTTGGAAGTCCGTTGAAAATTTGGCTCACTGCGCGTCAGCACTTTTTGCTTCTAGTCGCGGCAAGCCTGGACTCGCGGTGACGTCTCCATTAGATCTGCCTCGGGTCGAAGCGCGCGCCCGCTCGGCCCGAGGCTGCCTCTAGTGCATATCGGATATCGGTATCGAAGCTTAACGCATGTTTTCTAACACAGATTTTTTTAGAGGGTTTAAAAATATAAGTTTCTACTTTACCTGTAACCTGTACTCAGGTGCAATAACTTGGTATTCTTAATAGATAAAAATAACTCTTCTAAATAATCGCGGTAATTTTTACTATAATTTAATGAATTTTCGGGATTATTATCACGATTTTCGATGAAATATTTAATTAAGTAGAAAACAATACAAAGTAAAAAAAACATTTAAACATTAGACAAAAAAACATTTTAATTTGTGCGTGTGTGTTTCTTTTTTTAATATTTCATGTAGGTACCTATTTGTATATTAGTTTTCTGTAGTTATTTTTTGCCAACAAGGCTCTAAAGTGTAAATAAATAAATATTGTAGAAGCAAGTACCTAACTTAACTATTATTGGTCACTTGTAATATCAACGAGATTTATTTTAATTATGTCTTCAACTGACCTCAAATTCCATTTCAGTAAATGACCGGATCACGATAAAGCATACGAGTCTACTACTTACTTCCGCTACTATCATTTATTAAACTTGTTCTTAGACTATGTCTGACGAATTGAATTAGGGAAAAGGAGTATTTAAAACACATCATATTCAAAAACGAATAAACTGTCCAATTCTAAACCAAAAAGCATACCAGCTTAAGCTCGTTCGTATTGTTTGATGGCCCTCATCCACCAACTTCATGTATTTAGGAATATTATTAAAACAGTTAACTAACAAACATTTACTGCAAAGAGACGCAGTTATACAAAATTTCGTCACTGCTGTCTGTATTGTCAATATGAATTTTGAGTGTAGTCCGACGGACACAAACGGAAATGTGAGAGGAATTTATGCGATAAACTATATTGTAATGTTAAAAGTTGAAATAGGCACTATTGTTACTACATGTGTAAATTTATTTGATTTTTATCAAATATGATTTTTATTTGCAAATTTCAAATTCATTTAATGCTCATTTATTTTAAATGTTCTGTAGTTATTGAAAAAGTACCGAACTACAGAACATTTGCGAAGCGCAAGCCTTATCGACCCGTCACATCTAATATATAAAATTCTCGTGTCACAGTTTTCGTTGCCATACTCCTCCGAAACGGCTTGACCGATTTTGATGAAATTTGTGCTTATCCGGTATCTATGAGAATCGGCCAACATCTATTTTTTTTTTATTTATATGACAAAACAACGTTTGCCGGGGCAGCTAGTGTATTATAAAGTTACCTGTCTGTCAGTCAGTCTACGCAACACTTCAAATGCTGATGATTTTATACTTCTGTGTTTTTTTATGTACATACACTTAACTGGCCACACAGCACCTACAAATGGTTTTCACCGTTCGTAAAGATTCCAGCATGTGATCATATATATAATTACTAAAACCGACCAAATCCATATTTATTCTTAATATGGAGCGAATTTTAACCGAAAAATCCAGTCAAGTTTGATTTGACCTCGCGCACTGAGGGTTCCGTATTGACTTTTAGAATGCAAATTTGAAGGCCAACGGAAAGTACGTGATAATATAAACATACAATTTGCTAGCTTATGTTCTCAATTATTGTATGAAATGAACTATCAATATATGTTTTGTAATACTATATTGTTATACCTAATTTGATATTTAAAAAAAAATACGTAAAATTACAATAATATCAAAAACTGTAACATTATAAATACTGATATCTTTCTGAGTGACCAAAGCAAATTTAAATTTAAATGATTCATTCGGAAGTGCAGTTTATTGTACTTTCATCTTAACACCCTTTAAAATTAAGAAAACAAAATGCTTTATACTCCTACATAAAAGATGATAACTAATTTTCTATTTCGTATTCAATAGAGCTTCCTATGCTAGAGGCCAATAAACATATCTCAGTACATATGCACTTGAGCTCCAGCACCTAAAATAACACTTAGCGACTGTTTTCCAGTGTAAGTTCGACTTATAGGATTAAATGCATTGCATTTAACAAATCTTTTATCAAATCAAGCAAATTGCGCTCACTAAATATTGCATTCAAAATTAGCTATACGGCTTTAAAGCTTAATTAGTTTTCGCTTATTGTGGTTCTATATGTGGTATATAGATGACATACGTATTTATTGTTAATTTTATGATTTACCACTGGCCCCAATGTAAGCTTCTAATTTGTGGCACGCCACAATGTTTTTAACACTTATTCCTAAAGATCTCCGCAATCTTTCGGCCTTTGGCATTATAAAACAGCAGCATGACTTTTAATGTCAGTCCACTCCCTAATGTCTAATACTTAAATAAATAAAATTATTATCGCATTAAGATTATGATGTTTATAAATTGGAACTGTAAAGCTTTCAACGTCAATTTTGTAAAATAACTTATATTTTTCAAGCTTGTATACTCATGAGTATCACCTCGCATTTATTCCCGTCCTTCGATCGCCCATACTCATTGAATGGTCAAGTTTCAGTAAACCCAAGTTACTGAAAACGGCAGCATAATTAGCATGTTTCGGATATTGTCATCGGTGGTTAAATTAACCGCATCTTACGTTAAACGTATTTTTAAGTGAAAAAGATTTGGGAACGTGATAAAACAAAGTTTCAATTTAATTATATCAATAATAATTACAGCAGGAGTGTCATGAAACTTAATACTTACTTTGAATAAAAACAAAACATTTTGGATGGCCTGGAGCGATATTTTCTATGTACCCTAAATAAACATCAAGTCACAAACTTACCTAAGGCAGACATGTCATTTAACATGTTTACTTCTAAATGATACATGATACTGTTTCGTTAAATACTGTAATATTAATTGTATAACAATAATGAAAAACTATCACTAAAAGGTACTTATAAAAAGAAACACAATAGAGCTATGAAATGAATTAGAATTCGCATTTCGAATCTAGAATAGCCGAACAAAACCCTCGAACCGTAATCCCTTATACACCAACGAGAAGTTTAGAACAAAAACCAATTCATCTGATACACACAAAATCGTCTATATCTACACAGTCCAATCCGGAGTTTTTACGATTCCGATAAGTCCACTAGATCAAAGTGCATTCACAGCTCCTAACTTCATCAAAAATATCCTAACTTCTCGGTTGAAGAGATCTAATTACCTACATGACGCATCGGGACAGATCGAGGCTGCGCTGCATATAGATCCTATTGGGGTAACTGTGCAATAAAAAAAGGATTACTCCGTGTAGTGCTCGTTCTATTTGTGATGTGCGTCTGTAATAGCGTTACCTGGTACATCAATCCTGGGCTCTATCCTGGAATTAACGACAGATTTCTCTCTATATGAAACTACAGTTTACCGTTTTCCGTCAACAAGGCTCGGTATTTTCTATTGGTAATTATTAACCGTTTAGGCTGTAAATTGATCTTGAAGATTTGTCTAAGTTGCTATTATAACGTCTAACATTAAGCCGCCCTTGCGTTTTTTTTATTATGAGTCATCATTGAAACGGGATTAAATAGCTAATTTTTCTGGCTCCATCTTATTTGTTACATGATGATTATCAGAGTAGTTTTTACATAAAACTATCAGCTATGTATTAAAGTAAAAATGATTATTAGTATCATAATATCCGTCACCTGGTTCATAGTTTAAAAAGCTCGCCTTAGTTTCTATTTAAATTAATTTTCTATGAAATTATCAATCTATATTTATGTGTATTTTAACTGTTACTTGGAAAATAAAGTAAGTAAACAAAAGAAGTTAACGACACTTGTCGTAGATTACTTTGTTTTTTAAGCACTTTATATATTCAATAAACATTTTTGTTAACAATATCTGTATCTTTTTAATTTATCTATAGTTTCTGATATAATATAAAATTATGATATAAACCACCTTCAATATTCTGGGACTATGGATTGGCTGAAAGACG
This sequence comes from Stenoptilia bipunctidactyla, assembly GCA_944452665.1. Taxonomy (NCBI): domain Eukaryota; kingdom Metazoa; phylum Arthropoda; class Insecta; order Lepidoptera; family Pterophoridae; genus Stenoptilia; species Stenoptilia bipunctidactyla. The sequence goes on from OX101721.1 coordinate 38,726,568, forward strand.
ACGATGATTGTTGATGATTTCAGAAAAAAAAAATGCAACTGGTACCTTCATCGTGCGAAGCAACGGCTGTGTTGCTAGTACAAATGAGACAAAATTGATGTTCCAAAATATTGACAAATCAACTTAAAGACAATTCAAAACTGTGCTTGAGAAACTATAAACAAATTATATCGTAAGCCAACAAATTATGTGTATCACCTTGACATTTCATGCATTAGTTCCTTGATATTTTCGATTAGCGTTTAAAACAAATCGCATTTGAATCTCGTTTTCGATTTATCGTCGTCCATAGGAGATCAACTTGGAGCTGCATTGATAAGGAAGTTGACATCAAAGCAAAATCGTTTAGAAAACGTAAGTCGGGAACTGGTAAGACATATCGATCAGTGGGCCAGCGCGCAAACCGGTCGTCGCGCCCGCAATACACTCACACACACGCACGAGAGAAAGCAACTACACGCGACTCTCATCCGTAAAGGTGTACTATCAGATATAATCAAATTTTGAATCGATTTTCATTCAATACATTTTTTTTAAATATCCAAGAGCTTATATTAGCCGACTGGTTTGTATATGGCCGCCAAGAAACGTGACTTGATTCTTGCAATTATGTAGTATTGAATAAAACATTCTAGTTAACATTTAATTGAGCGATATTACGGAGCTAATTATTTATGTTTTTATTTATTAATAAAAACTGATATGATTTTTTATGCGTATCTTAGAATTATATGTTATTAGCTGTTTTACTCATACTTGATTGTTTTCTAAAACCTTCATCTAATTCATATAAGTAAAACTGTTTAACTGGATCCAAATAAACATATTTAAATAGAAAAAGACATCATAAATTTGTTGGTGGCATAATGGCTAAGTATTTCCTAGAAACTTTCTTTTCTAAAATGGTTCTCGGATACAACAACCATTTGCGCGAGCGCATTGCAAAGATCAAACTAAATAGGTTAAGCAACTTGCTGTGCCGAAAACTATAGATTTACGATCGACACACGAGGCCAGCTCTTACAAAATACGAAACTAACGATCGAACTAAAATACCGTTCAGAGAATTTACTCATTATTCTCACTGTATTGTTCTTTGGCATTTCTTAGGTTTTTATCATGTTGTAATACAATTTTTTCGTGTACTGTGGCATAGTTTTGTATGTTAGTAGATTATTTAATAGTTTGTCATTCAGTGGAACCATTGCGTTATTGTTTTATGTTTTATAGAACCCAATTCAATTATTTTTTCTTGAGAATCTTGAAGGTAATGTAAAACTCTACCACGTGAAACTTTCTGTAAACATAAATTTAGTTAACAAAAGGCTGACGATGATCGCTGTGGCGTCATTAGTTGGATTGATACGGAATTTAGATAGAGGTTTTCGTTAAAACTTCATTAAATAGACAACAGCTGAAGATATTTTGTACATAAGAAAAAAAAATCTTACTTGCAGTATGACCGTTTGTGAAAAATATCTAAAAAAGTTCCCCGTTATTCCTAGAATTGTCGTTTCAAATTTTAGGAAATAGTGAGTAGTTTTTCATGACTTGGAAACATTCTAATATACTTAGTCTATGGAAATATGTACAATTCACTTTTGATATTAATACTTTTAAAATTAATGTTAAACCATTATTAGCTTAATTGGACGACCTATGTTCCATTTAACTTAGAAAAAAGTGATTATAAATTAAATAACTTATATTTATGACTTTAGCTATTACGAGTATGTATCCCTAGCAGGAAGTATGCAGCCGACTGAAGCACTGAAGGTTATTAAAACAACAGCAGCCTTTCATATAAGGCTCTATATGCTATTTAATGATAGTAGAGTAGGTATTATATTTCCTGTAAGAAATTCAACTACTCGAAAATACAGAGTAATTTACTTGCCTGTGTAATTAATATTGCATCTTGATAACATTATATTCACTATTTTGAAAATATAATTTATTTAGTTGAGCAGAGTATTGATTTTCCGATCAAGGGGGATTTCTCGTTCATATGAATGTTTAGACGTATATTTTTATTGTTAATTTTAACACGAATATAAACGTATTGAATCAAAAAGCTCAATTTCACATTTTGGAAGAAATCTTTTATTGATATAATCCAAAATATTACCAAGCTATTCCTTTATTGATAATCATGTACATTTTATTGAATGTTTTTTTCTGACATACGAAACATTTAATAAGGCACCTATGCTACACTGCTGTCCAGATAAAAAAAAACGATTGAATAGATTTTTGTAAAATATTTTTAAGACTCGTGTTTAATGATTTTAGAAAAGGGCTCTCTTGAATTCCTTTAGATGGCAGAGTTTTCATGTAAGGCAAGCAATTAGGGGATTAGATATGTAGGTAAGTACTCCTTTTTTGTAAGACTTACATTACATAAAAAAGTGTATTTATGAAAAAAAAATGTACTCTTACATTAACTGAACACTACGGTTTCTTTACTGTGTCTTGAAAATAAGCACTAATTGAGCCTTTAGTATTATTAAATCAATGCAACATTCGCTAACCAAATAATAATTTTGACAGGTTTCAAAAACGCGATACTACAAAGTACTGCTGAGGGTACAAGCAGGCTTTAATCGATCATATGAGGGGTGCTTCATCACACAGTGTATAATGTCTATAGATCTAGACCGAGGGGAAACTATAGCCGATTTTATTGTAATGACCGAGGTGAAACGTTTCAATAGTCTAGTCTAATTAATACTCTAGTCTAGAGTAGGCTCAAAAAAAGGGATTTCGCAGTGGGGATTTAACAATTACCCATTAATTATAGTATATCATGCGGCTTTTACTCACAATTTACTGTCGGATGTGTCCGACTAGTTTCGAACTCTTATGGCCTCACCTCGCAGCCGTGACTGCACTCACCCCTGATGAAGGACTCCATAAGAGTTCGAACTAGTCGGACACATCCGACAATAAATTGTGAGTAAAAGCCGCATGATACACTATAATTAATAGGTAATTATTTAATTAATAATTAAATCAAAAAATGTTTTAAATCTATAGTTTATCATGCGACTTTTACTCACAATTTATTTTCGGATGTGTCCGACTAGTTCGAACTTTTATAGAGTCCTTCATCAGGGTTGAGTGCAGTCGCGGCTGCGAGGCGAGGCCATAAGAGTTCGAAACTAGTCGGACAACTAGTCCGAAAATAAATTGTGAGTAAAAGTCGCATGATAAAGTATAGATTTAAATCATTTTTAATTTAATTATTAATTAATTAATAGAATAACTCTTACGTCGATTTTATTTTGCAAGTTCTATTCTTCCTATGGTGTTGCCTGTAACCACGATAGATTCAAACAGTCATAAGGATTGAACAATTATTAGAATTTCGATTTTGAGTCAAATTCTTAATATGCCAAAAAAGTAGGGCTTTTCCAAGTTATTTTTTCCATCTTTCTAAGGAAATGAACTTTTGTTTATTTGATGTTTATCATGAGTTAGAAATTCAAAACAAAGTTCTGAAGCCCTATACAAGACTGACTCTTTTGTTCAATTAATATAATGTATACAAAGCGATTCGACTTTAACAAGCTTTTCTCGAATAAAAGAAAAGTATTTGTTATTTACTTATATTTTGGTTTCTTACAAATGTTTGTTTTGAAATTATATAAATACGAAACAGTCGAGAGGAAAAGCTTAATGATAATAAAATTTACATAAGGCATAGGTATATTTATTTCTAGTTAGTACCTCTATTGAGATTTCTGAGCTGTATGTTCATATTTATTGTACCTACATATTTGTTCAGCCTTTACGCAATCATCTGGACCTCCAACTGAGATCACGAAAGTCCCTCGATTTGCTATCCAGCCGGGTGAAATTATCACACACAGATATTAGCTGTAGTATTTAAAATACCTGCGTTTGAACTTGTGGCTAGGGTGTGAGTTTTAATAAAGTCAAGTGAAGCTTGATTTTCAAACTAAAAAGGGGCATACCTATTTCCCCTCGCTGTTGAAAAGTGTAGGTACACAAAGCAATTTATATGTTTGCATATAACATTTTTAAAATTTGCTCTCTTTGTACTAGACTGTCATTAAATTTTTATAATAATATTGACCTTTAAGTAAGATATTTCGTACTAAGATAGTTTTATATTTAGTTCATACATTAATTCATTTTGATTTGTAAGAGGATACGACATTTTGCTAATGAAGCTCCGCTATTTTTATTCGCTTTCCTCGCTCGATATCCTTGTCCTTATAAGAAACTCTACCTAAGAAGACATACCTATTGAATTTACTTGTTTTAGCTAAAAAAATCTTTATATGACCGCTTTGATACTTGTCTTATTTTTTTATTATAGGTTTTATATTTCATTGTTGGTTTCCCAACATTATACCACACCAATAGTCAAGTTTTAAATAAAGGCACGATTCTCACTATGCGCGGGAAAACCTATAAATTCTTTTTAATGGTTAATACAAAGGTTTTCAAGAAATTGTGAAAACGATGTAGGTAGGTTACTGCTCTTGCTGTATTGATGGTTAAGTTAAAGTTATATGTCCAATTGTCCCCATTACTGTGCTCGCAAAGAATCTACTACAAACTAAGCACATTTGTGATAAGTAAACAACAAAACTTAACAGGTAAATCAAACTTTACAATGCGTTGGTTCTAAAATGATTTTCTTCTTGCTTATAGATAACTTAAATTGAATTATTTTTGTACACCTTGATTATTTTGTAATCTCTATTCGTTGACCAACTTTTGACATTTGACCTGACATTTAAAATGCATGCTCGCAGAAGTTAAAGTTTTGCTACAAAGTTATCTTGTACTACGAAATACAGAAATTAATATCACAGTTCAGATATCTACAGTAATTCAACTTCATACAAACGGACGAAACGTGAGCTATACCTACGCGGCTCGATCTCGGCATGCGTTCGGCATGCGGCCAGTCGCGAGTGTCTGCATACCGAAACAATTGTTGATAGAGCTTTACGTTAATATGCGGATATTTTTATACTTTAAAATGTAATGATACATCTTTTCGTGGATCTCAATCGAGGCGCAAGTATTTTTGGTCGCTAATTTATAAGACCGATTTTTTATTCAAACGTAAACATGGTTTTTTGTCGCAAAACGTATTTTTGTTGAAGACTTCTTATTCAATTTACAAAGTATTTTATTTGTTTATATAAAAAAAGTATATTTGCAGTGACAAAACAAAATGGAAGTAAACACAAAGTAGGCAAATTTAATTTAAACGCTGAAGTCGGGCAGCCCTATCACATGTGAACGAACCGAGGCGCTGCTGTAGCCATTTATTACAAAGATGCGGCCGAGTTGAATTACTGTATATATCTGTACTGTGCTAATATCGTCATAGATTATGTCTTAGTGCGCCTTACTTGGTACCACTTAAACTGCATATAATCTGTAAGTAAAATGTCTACGTTTACCATGTAACCTCAAAATAAAGAAATCCGGAGCGAGACGATGCAAATGATTTGACAAAGTATCAAATTTTACCTGAATCAAAACAAGTATTGCCAGTTTTTGTGTCAGTAATAATTAATTAGTATATTATTATTCTTGTTCCCATCAGCTCAATCCAGTTTTTTGTTAAAAAATAATGGATCTTATAAAGTCCGCGATAAGTACTTAATTAGGCAAGCACCTATATCACTCAGAAATATTACTTTTGTTATGAGTAACCAAAAGCAAGAAGTTTTTCAAGTCTATCAAAGTTGAAATGGAAAACATTTAAATAAACTACTATTTAAAAATTATCACCTGATAGCTGTGAATACAGTATCTGAATTAAACAATTAACGCCGCCATATTAAAAGTAAGTCAGGTATATAATATGGCTTTCTACAAAACGCGAATGTTGTTGTGGGCCGTGGTCCTAATGAGTAGTTGTGTGGCAAGTTTGACCAAACTGCGCGAATGATACTTATCGGTGACATCAGCAAAATTACCTTGAAATAAGCATTTATAGACTATATCTGAGTTGTTGTTACTTTTGAGAGTTATTTTAAAAATAAGAAGCCTTCAAAGTCAGAGCATTTTCCATTCGCCGGCTGCCAAGCTGCTTTTTTTGCATAATAAAGGAAGGGGTTCTGCATTGTTCCACTCACCTTGCGCCTGTGCGAGGGCAGCGCTCCAAATAACAAGCCACACACACCGAAACATTGTGATTGTCTTTCTGATTAATTAAAGAAAAATGTAAACTGTCACTTGTGCATGATAGATCACTCACTCACTGCACCACGTGGTCTAACTTAGTAGATTTCTCTATGTATTTGTAGAGCGCGCGAAAGTAAAAGTTTCGCGTTGTGTTCGTGCGTGTTCGTGCGCGGTCGGGTGTTGTCAGATACGGCGTTGTAGTCTGTGCAGGCGGTTGAGAGCGACTGGCGTTTGCGCCGGTCGCCTGCCCCCACTTTGTGTCCGCCTTTCACCACCGGTACAATTCGTAACCCACAGCGTTGAGCAAGGCTGTACGACGATTGACATTCAACATGGACTGACCAGATATACGCATATAGCATGCTTACACCACTCCACAACACCTCACCGACTTAGCTATCGATACTTTGAGTGCAGATCTGACTACAAATAAAAAGTTATTTGTTGTAAACGGTTTACCAATTTGTAACCTACTTAAGCCAATTGTATAAAAACTTCAATTAGATTCTATCATAAAAGCAAAGTAATTTATTCTTTTTGTATAATGGGTTGCCTTTGCAAAAGCCGCATTTATGAAATTGTGAAATTGCAAACCACCTGATACTAGTTGCGAAATAGAAACACTTGATAATATTGTTAGAACAGTTGTAATATACCTTCTGTTTTATAAGGCATTATTTTTGTTATTTTTTATTTTATAGCTGCAAATGTTGTAAACTATTATGAAATGTAAATATTATTGTTTACCTTTCAACTCTAAATTTGTCATGTAGCTTATGCCACTTTTCAGCACAGATAATTTATAAACTATTAGTATGTTTTATATTCATTTCTTTTTTAATTAATTTTTATATTATTACTTTAATATAAATTATATTGAGACTTGCACACTTAGAATCAAGAGAAGTATCAGCTCCACTTTTACCATACCACCACCGCTGCTCCAGAGACTAAAACCTCCTTGTTAATAGAAGTGACAGCCGCTGGCCGATGAAAGAATGGATGCCTCTCAAAAATAAATAAATTTACGAGCTGTCGAACGAAATGGAGCCTATATAAGGAGTGGCGAGCTGAACTCGTGGTCGACTTTTGAAATCATTACACCTATCAGTGAGGAAGGAGAGCATGCTGAACATAAATAACAAAAAATTCTAATACTAAAAGTTAAATAAATAGTACCATATACTGGATTATTACTGGAGCTGTGGATAATTTGTAAACGTCTGTACATATAAATATTGGAAAAATCTCAGTGTTTATACAAATTCCTAGTGGACTTTAAGTGAAAATAGTGCTTTTCTATACAATCTTTGTAAGTCTTTATTTGTAAATATATAAACTTTAACTTTATTTTTTTATTTTCTCTTAACATCTTCCTTTAAATAGTAGGTTACTTAGGCCTTTACTCCAGGTAACACTACACAGTAACAAAGAAAAGTACCCAGTTTGACTCTAGAGAATTTTGGTTTTACTTTCGTAAAGGTAATGTTGTAGCCGAGATTGAAATAATATCCAACTAAAAAAAAAACGTTACGGAATTGTGTAGGTACTTTGTCTGTATGTTTTTTTGTGTCTTTGTAACACGATTTTACGGACAATTATGAACCGATTTAAAATATTCTTGTTGATAATACTTCAAAGGTGGTTTCACATAAATTTTATCAAAATCGACTGACTACTTAAATTTTTTAATTTTTCTAATTAAAATTTTTGAAAAAATATGTATGAGAGTATTTAGAACATTTACCTTGACAATGTTATACTTCAGGCAAAGTTTTGGACGTGAAGTCGGTTTTTTTAATGCTCTGCATTCGTTGGTTTCTAAGAATTCAAATAGGAGATCTTTAGGTTTTTTATTTCTTAGATCGAGAATTGAGATTAAGATCTAATAACATAATTATTATTATAATTAAACTGCAGAAATATAAGTTCAGATAATACATTAAATCGACCAAGTCTGAAAATCACTCTTCTTTGTTAAAATCTAAATTACCAAAGCGTTTATCAGTAAAGGCTAAAAATAACAAAAGAAATTTAGCAAGTCAGAATATGTAGATTGGGACGGCAGGATTATTTACAGGAAAAAAATAGAAAAAATACTATTTTAAAAATCGTTTATGGCAAGAGTAGAATGTTCCAGTTCCGTTGTAGAGTTTCGAAGAATTCTAATCTACTATAGATAAATTCCAAAAAGATAAAATGGAAATGAATGCTCCTCCGCCTCCTTCTGCGACATTACGTCCTCGCAAAAGGAGGTCATGGCCGCCCAAGCCTCTCGACTCCCTAACACGGCTTTAACCACGCTAGGAAGCAAGAGGTCTTCTCCGACGACAGACGTCAACTCGTGCCGCACCCGACCCCACGTCGGACACACCACTAAGGTGTGCTCCGCCGTGTCGTCGGCCGCCCCACAATGGTGAAACTCTGTCGTCACCTCCCTCCGGGCGACCCTGTGCAGGTAGTGACCGAAACAACCATGTCCGGCCAATACCTGCACAAGGCGGAAGGTCAGAGACCTTCGCTGCACCCACTCAACGAGGACCGGACGAATCGCATCGATCGTCCAGGCCCCGTTGGCGGGCGCGACGAGGGACTCTTCCCACCCTCTAAGGAGTGCCCTCCTGGCACACCTGAGGACGCGCGCCACCTCCTCGGGACAGGGCACCTCACCCGCATCCCTCCTCCCGGCTCGGTACTGGTAAACAGCACCGAGCACTACCGCCTCGAGTTCCCACGGGGGGGGCGCTTGCCAAGACGCAGGTAGCCCCATGGGAAATCGAGCGATACCCTTGCGATGCCCTCACCGCCATGGCCTTCTGCGGTTTCCGCAGCAGTGCCCTATTTTGGCGGTTGAGGGCATCCACCCAGATGGGCGCTCCGTATAGGACCATGCTTCCCACAATGCCGAGGTAGAGCCTACGGCATGGGGAATCCGGCCCCCCCACGTTTGGCAGCAGCCGCCCTAGTGCACCAACCGCCTTGATGAGCCGTTCGGCCAGCATCTTAAAATGCTGACCGAAGGCCCAGCGCCCATGAATATGATAATATAGCCAAACAGGCAATGGCCAATGATAGCCAAACAGGCAATGGCATTAGTCACCTAGAATATGATCATCAAAAAAGTTCAGCTATACTTTACTAGGTGGCTCTAGTTTTTTTACGAAATTTCATACGTTCCAATTCTGTCAGAAAAAAACCGCGAAATTAAAGGTATTTCTACTTGACGCTCAATCACCCAGGCAACAAATAACAATCTGGAATTTTGGACATAAATAATTGTAAAACAAACATTTTGTAAAAAATAATTATGAATGAAATTATCTTCGTGGTTAGTTAATTTGATTTGGATTGTCAATGTTATTCGTCTATAAAAGTCGCGTCTACATAATCTAAATATCTACGCAACCCAGAGAGCCGCGTCGTTAAGGAGGCAAATATAAAACGCCTCCTTATTTATTCGACAAGTTTTCTTGGAGATCATATTATATAATAGACGCTATGGAATCAGAAAGTTTGTCAGCGAGTTACTGGTTCCAGAGCATAAAACTATGGCGTTCCGTGGTTCCTTCAGATATCATGCAACTAAGTGCTGGAACAATATTCCTCCTCCACTGCGAGATGTCAATAGTGTCAACATATTTAAAAGTAAAATTTAGCACCATTTATTGTCTCAGCAAAAACGCATTACCTCCCAAAGTTGCATGATATCTGAAGAATGTAATCTATATAAGAACCAATTTATTAATTTTTAAAAAAACCTTATTTATGAACTTAGTAATGTTTAAGATTTTTTGTTTATCATTATTTTATTATTAATGTATTCCTCAATTTAAAAAATGGGTCTGCATATATATTTTTTATAATAAACTAGCTTTATCCCGCATCTTCGTATGCGCTTAACTACCCTTCTCGTGGAAATTTCAGAAACCATACAACCAGACACCCACTGAAAGAACCTTTATACCAAGTATCACACCCATGCACTCAAGGAATAAGTTTTTTTCATACAAACTAAATATCATATATTTCCCGTGCCCGTGGGAATTTTGGGAATGTTTTTCGTAGCACAACCAGTCACTCTTTGAGGAACCTTCATGCCAAGTATCACATCCGTACACTCAAGGAATAAGATTTTTCATACAAACTAAAAAGTCCAACCCCTTCCCGTGGGAATTTCGGGAATTCCTTCCATAATACAAACAGACACTTATTAAGGAACCTTTATATCAAGTATCACATCCGTGCACTCAAGGGATGGGATTTTTTCATACAAACTAAAACATTATATATTTCCCGTTCCTGTGGGAATTTCGGGAATTCCTTTCATAACACATCCAGGCACACATTGAAAAACCTTTACACTAAGTTTCACATCGGTGCCTTCAAGGAATAAGATTTTTTATACAAACTAAAAAGTCCTATATTTCCCGTTCCCGTGGGAATTTCGGGATTTCCTTCCTTAGTGCACCCCTACATCCCCTAAAGAATGTATGTTCCAAATTTCAGCTCTCTACGCCCAGTAGTTACGGCTGTACGTTGTCTGTCAGTCACTCAGTCACTCAGTACCTCAGTCACTCAGTCAGTAACGGAACAGTTTTATATATATTGATTGATAGAAGCGAAGCGTAGCTATTCAACGCATAGGATTTGGCAGAATAAACAGCGTTGTTGCTGAACTTGTTCCAGCATCAACATCAATCTGAGCCAAATCCTTTATGCTCACACTATCATTAAATTTCTTATTTTATCATGTATTAGTTCTAAGTCCTTTTTTTGTGAGCAAATAAATTGATTAATTAATTATTATTATTATGTAGGTACTACCTACTTTTGATGCGGTGGCTTACGTACAATTTTGTGTTGCTGGTTGTGGGCGCTGCGAGAAGATACTTTATTTATGTATGGGGAATTGTAGTGAAAAATTAAGTACCTACTTTTATTACATATTTGTAATCAGAATCGAATACAGAGTGCTCTCCTTTAATGTTGCAAGTTTGTCACCAGTCACCCTGTATAAAACATAGAAAAATCACAAATTTAAAACACGAAAAAAAAACAATAAGTAGGTAGGTAATTAAAAAAGCTATAGGTACTATATGAATGAATAGGTGCATAATATATAATTATTAATACATGAAGCTCTATACAAATTATAAATTACACAAACAAAAAGGCTCAGGCACAGCTTAATGCTATTACTGACACTAGTTCAGCAACAGCGCTGGTGATTCTGCCCTTGCCACATCAGCGGACACTCCCGCTTCGCATCTAAAAACTATATCAAAATAACAATGACATACAACAACACACTGTAACCGTCGAGATATGAATAATAGTTGGTAAATATTAAATATTAAGTGATACAATTTAAAAATATATAAATATTAAGTGACACAGATACAAATTAAAAATAAATTGTTTTTTATTTTTCAAATAAATAATTTGTCTTCCACCAGGTGGCATGGAAGACAAACGTCCTATCCTAACAATATAAAATAAAGATACAAAAAAAAGATATATAATGAATATATCAAATTGGAAAAAATATATAAATAAAATACCAAGCGAATCGTAAAAATAAAAAGTACGTTACAGCCCAGACATCATGCATTTTATCGTACAAGATGTTCCTGTTGAGACAATAAATATTTCTTAAAACCTTTCTTAAAAGAATTTAATTTGAAGAATTGTCTCCGCTGATGCTCCAGGCATACAATAATTTATAACTTGACTTGAGTTGTTTAACAGTTTAGCTCCCATATTTTTTCCTATTACATCGCTGTACATCATTATTGGGTTTTCTTCAATGTCACGGTTACTAACTATGGAACTGACATCATTTAAGCAAGTGACCTTACATGAATGAATAGAGCACCCTTTATAATTATGATACATGCTATCAGTCAACGATTGAAATCGCTCCTCATCAGCTCTTCATTATATTTTGATAGCTGTAAAAGTTCATAAATGTCAACCACATGTGTCATATCCTGTAATGACAGTTGCAGACAACTAATTTTCTTATTTAGGGACTGATGTCAGTTTCATACCTTTCACTCATGATATCCACCTCACAACTAGACTTCTTACATTCCTCTATTAATGCCTTATATTTTCTACATATATGATTTGTATTTTGCCTTTTTGTAATTTTATTGGCTTTCTTAATGAATCTTTGTAACCTTAAATACTTGTTATGACTAATCCTATTTTTAATTTGTCTATTGGATGTATTTGTGACAGACTCATCACCAGCCAAGTCAATAGTAATTTGTTGGCAAGGCTGATGATATAGATTGAGAGTTAGGGACAACTCTTTAAATAGGAGTTGTGTATAACTGTCTGAGCCTTAATGGCATCCTTTCTAATCTATCAATGCGTTTTTGGGCACTAGAAAGTTGGGATTGTGATAACTATAATTTTTTAAAATTTTTGTCATATTCATTATAACAACCATCAAATTCCCTAGTTTGTCTTTTCAAACAGTCTCTAGTTTCCAAGTATTATGCATGAATTTTAACGAACTCTGCTTTAAGGCTAGAATTCCTATTAATAATTTCCAGTGTCTCAAATTCATAATCCTCCCTTTCCTTTAACAACTGTTCACATTGCGTCGTATACTTGTTGAGCTCTTGGAGCGCGAGTTGGAGTTGGCTTTCCAACTGGCGGGCCGTAGCACTGCGAGTATTCATGTTTACTTTATATAAGAACTGTTTATTTCGAATTAAAAAAAAATAGCAAGGTATTATGCAATGTGAATTATGTGGCAAGTCGATTTAAATATATACTAGCTGCTGCCCGCGACGTCGTCTGCGTGAACGCTATGCAGCACCAAACGCACCTACGATTATAACACTGCTAGCGTGATAATATGTAGCCTATATGTTGACCCGACTTCTTAACTATCTTCATGCCAAATTTGAAGTAAATCCATGCAGTACTTTTTGAGTTTATCCCGGAAAGACAAACAGACAAACAGACAAAAATTCTAAAAACTATATTTTTTGTTTCTGTTTCGATTGTAGATCATACCCCAAGTATTCTTTTAAAAAAATATTCAATGTACAGTTTTGACTTTCCTACCATTTTATTATATGTATAGATAAGAAGACTAGGGCGTATGAAATTTAAAGAGGTAAAACAATGATTTGAAACAAAGGATAGAATTAAACAATTTGAAAAGTTCGTTACCTGTCACTTGTAGGTTATGGTTACTTATACTTTCCTATTAATTCACAATTAATAGCACGACACGATTAGCTTTTAAACTGTTAGGTGTACACTTTGTTATACAACAACAATAATATTACCTAATATAATAATTATCGAGAGTTTAAATATAAGGTACCTACAATCTAAAATCAATATTTCGCACTCAGGCAGGATATATTTATCCAGCTCTGCCCACGGGGTCCTTATCATAAATAACCTGCAATTAAAATTCTAAATAAACATTAACGCGATGCAATCCGGTTGCAGACAGACGTCATTTCTCTACCGTCTGCTAGATATTTTGGATTTCCATAACATTTTTGAAAAAGACGATTTCAGCTTGTTGCAAAACATTTCTTTTTGTTTCATCTGTTTCATGTCACGGATAACAGTTTAGTACTTAATTATATAAACGTATAAGTTTTGTTTTCAATAAGTTTTGACCCTGAGCCATATTCTTTGAAAGAGGTTAGAAGCTTATAACAAAAAGAATATGCCGAACATATGCATTTAGCATAACACCATTCATTGCGAAGCAGCGTGTATGTTAACTAGTCCCAATAAAGTCTATCTAAATGTATCTCACAGTGGTGTGAGACCTTACAGAAGCTATAGCGGTATATAGATAAATGTCCGAAGGTTTTATAAGGACCTCACATATTACTCATATTCACTATATGAAAGATCCCCAGCACATGGTACGTAAATCTGACCTAGCAATTTAATATCTGGAATCGCAAGGGAGCACCGATCGTACCTGATTTCAACGATCGGATTGAATATTGAAATTCAATATTATGTTTAACTACGAGTATGTTTGCTATTCAATTATAACAATGTCCTAGCGTCGTACTCATGACTGCACTTATGTAGAGAAATGTTTGATAATTAAACAAACCTATAGAGGTTCTATCACAATAAAGTATGGGTGCTTGGTCTGAGATTAGTAACTTTAAAAAAAGGTAGATAGAGAAAGAAAGCATCATTGTAGTAAAGCTAATGTGACACTACACTTTACTTCCAGCGGTTCTGTGGTCGCAGGGTCGCGACATGCGTTTGGATCCTAACTCTTTGATCATGCTCCTATTCCGCAACCTATCTTGGCGATGGGTGTTGGTAAAATTTCATTCTTTGACTGATTCATCTGGCGAAAATTATATTTCAGTTATAGCTCTGATGCACCTATTTGTATGTAAATAGATATACCACACATCATTTATTTTAATGAGGGACTAAACATTTGTTGATTCTTGTAGCACAAGTTTCGACCAAAAGATGAATATTTTATTTCCAGGCAGATTTTTGTGTGGCCATTTTTACGTCTGATCTGTTATCAACTTTTAAAGTGTTTTAACTTGTTCCGGCAGTTTTAGTTACTATTTTCTTGATCTATGCAGTATTGCAGGTCTTTATTTTAAATTTTCTGAAACCTGCATTAAATATGTTTTAAGGAAATTTCTTTTCAACAGATGTTTCTATTGCAGAATAATGAAGTAAGCACTCCTTTTTTGATAAAAAGGCAAAATACTTATTTATAAAATCTTACTTTTTGATATATGCATCATCATGGTTTTATCATATGAATCAGGCACAGATGAATCAGAAATTTGTCTACAATCATGCATAACTCATCATCACTTCACTGTTGTTATTTTTCTACATGAATCTATTACCCAAAAGCATCACACGAAACACAAAATGAAGTTTTAATATATTTATTTTTTTATAAAGTAGGCTTTGTAATCAGAATGCCACCTAAACCAGTTACAGGTGTATCAGGTATTTGCCTTCATGCCACCTAGCTGCATCTCCTCTTTCTCGCTCATTCTTTGCACGAGATTCCTCATTTATATATTGCAGACAGGGGTCCTGGGTCCGACTCCTGGGTCCGAGTCCCAGCCGGCCGGAAAAGCTGCCTGTTTATATCTAAACTATTGGTGCAGACTTGATTTAATTTCTTAGAAACGATATCAGGATTTTCATTTCAAGTGGATGATACTAGTAGTCTATTGAGTATTTTGAGAGGTTAAAATATTAAAATCCCCTCTTCCATTTCTAATATAAGTAAATGATTTGGACTTAACCAAACATGAACTATTATTTGCACTATATGTTGTTTTAATACATTTCATGAGCTGTCAAAAATCTGACAGGACAGCTATGAACATTACTCTTTCTAAACTGGCTGGGTTCTGCGTGTAAATTAAGATAGCGTAGATTAGTTCCAATGTGATGTCTTCATGCTTACACATCAGTGTAAAAAAAATACTTTTGAGCCTTAAGGTGTCAATGTGGGTAATAACTTTTTATTCAAATTCAATTTTCACTTCTACTTATAGGATAAATTACTAATTGTACAGGTGACTAGGAATAACATCGAGTTTTTTGACTTTATTGAAACATCTTGGATACGTTTCTCTGTATAACAGTCTTATCATCAGTTTAAATAATAATTCCTGGAGTTAGTAGGTCACTATTCTGCTGCAACAATAGATCACTGAGATACCTTGTGTATTAATCAATTGTCGTTTATTCAGAAGAGCAGTCCTCTACGACTCCGGCTAGCCAAACACTCGACCATTGTACTACTAAACAGTTATTATTGAACTAAAGTTATGACAACTTGTCTTTGAGCTACATGAAAATACACCAATTCTATAACAATTTGATGGAAAATAGCCATTGCATAAAGTTAAACGGTGGTTAAACGGGTGATTTGATTTCGCAACTAGCGTGCGAGGCAATGAATGTGCTCACGGAGGTAGCAAGGAACTAATTATTATAGACGTAAATACGATACGTGTCAGGGTGAATCTTTAAGCCGAACGTATTTAGTTGATTTCTATGCCACAATTTACATTTACATTTATGCGAAAGAGGTATGTCTGGATCGGAACAGTTGGTAGTCTCTGCCTACCCCAAAGGGAGACAGGCGCGATGTTATGTATGTATATAATTTACAATTATATTATAAGAAAAAATACTTGAGAGAAAGGTTTATTAAAATACATTTATTTAGCCGAAGAATAAGATAGAAATATAATTGAAATTTTGTAACAATAGTCACGTTGTAATTTAAAGTTGTAAGATTTAAACCTTGGACAAGCTATATGTGGCATGTTCACGAGATAGCGCGAGACGATTTTATACTATTTCTTTTAAATGGTGCTTTATGAGCTAGCCATTATTATTTCGAGTCACATGTGAAATATATAAAACAGTTTATCGCGTTTATTCAAAAATTTAACTCAACATTTCGCTGGTAGGTAATTTTAACTCAACATTTCTAGTCATCCTTGTTAATTTTTATTAAAAATGTTTTCATTTTGAATTAGATTCACCAGCTCTGGGCCATCTTAGTGATTTATGGCCTAAGCGAAACCTAAAGGACCTATGACACTGCAGTGGCAAAAATATTTTTTCTGCAGAATTACCTAGACGTTTGAAATGTTTTCAAATTTACACAAACTTTAGGGGGTGGTAAAACTGGCCTGTTTTAAGGTCATAGCTGTGTTTTTATATACCTGATATAATTTTTTATGGAAAAATTACAACGAAAATTCTCTAACTCCTTCTCGAATTGACCCCATCAATTTACTAACAATCGATGGATCATAGTTTTTTGAGAATAAGCGTTATATTTCCATTTATTTTTTTGTTTTCTCGACCCTTGTAGTGATGGAGCAGCGTGCTTTGTGCCGGCGGCGGGCTACCCGACGGCCGCGCCACTGCGTCGCAGCCTCGGCCGGCAGACTGCAGCCGCGCCGGCGCCCGCCCGCGCCGCCCGTCGCGCCGGCATACGTCACCCCTGAAGTGCTGTAGTGTAGCTTCAGTTTAAACAAAAAATATGAAGTATCTGAGCAATAACTTCTTACGTGACAAATTATCATAATTTGACAAAGAAGATAGAGAGGTTTTAAACTATCATCATCATCAACATTGCCTAATGTATAAATATAATAGTAGACTCCAGAAGATCACCAACTCGTTCATGGGTCAATGAACGCTTTTATAATAAAATTCCAAAATATTTAAGATTAACCCTTCGATAGATTTAAGGATAAGTATAAAGTTTTATTATAAGATATCCGGATGCAAGAAGATTGTAAATTGTTATTGTTATTGTGTATTTTTAAAAGATAATTGCTGTTGAGTTTCTTGCCACTTCTTCTCAACAGATCGACTTTCCGAAGTGGTGGTAGATTCAGTTCAATTTGTAAATTGTGACTTATTTCAAATGTATTTAAATACTTACTAATAAAGATTATTAAAATAATTAATTAAAATAAAGATTATTTTGACTTTGACTTAACATTAACCTTAGAAACGGCATAATTTACCATTTTCATCTAACCTTCCATTAGAGTTGATTGATAAAAGATGGCTCTATGTCATGGAAGAAGCTGTCGATATCATAAATGTCACGCAATTCAATGACTATTGTTAAAACTTGTCATGAGAATGCAAACTTGCAAACATGTCGTCGAAACATGGAACGGGAATTGTAAAAGATATACCTAGAAAGAAGATCAAACAAAACTAAACTTTTAGAGGGTTTATGCAAAGATATTATTATATTTCTACTCTTGTTTATTATAAAATCACACTGATCTAAAAATTTCGAAGAGATTACCTGAAACGATAGTAATGAAGAAGAAAATAGACTATGCATCAAATACTCTTAAATACCCAGCCGCGTAGTCACGCTAGGATTTTGCTTGGAAAAACTAAGATCCAATCTATATTAATATCATTCACATATGTATCAACATTGATTTATATATAACCAACGAATGCAAAGCATTAAAAAACCGACTACATTAACATTTTTAAATCCTTGTTAAAACTTTGGCTGAATTATAATGTGTTCAATGTGTTGCTATATTCTACGTTTTTACAACTATTTTTTCGAAAATTTTCAAAATATCAACTCTAAAATATTCACAGAAAGTCGATTTGTAGCTGACCAAATTCTTGCCTCACAAAGATACAAAAAAGTATAAAAATTAAGTGAGAATTTTTTTCGGAAGTCGATTGAAAAACTAAACAAATATTTACTTAGTTGCTTTAAGTACTAGTTATTGGCCGCAACTTCAACTTATGTTTTTATCAGTGTTTTATAATCAAACGCTAGTAGTTATTATAAAGTGGAAGAAAAAAATATCAAAAGACTGATTGTAAGGTTGCATATTAAAACACATAACTTTTAATTAGAAAATATATTCTTATATGTGACTTGTAATCAAAGTCCTGTGATTTTAGCTAGTTCTTAGTAAATTATGTAAGAATGATTTAAAGATTATTTAGTTTTATTTATTGACTAGTGGTTGCCCACGACTTCAAATTAAACAGATTTTTGTACCAAATAAACGTTTTACTTACTTACTTACTTCAGCTTTAGTGAACCGGCTATTGCAGTTGGATAAACGCAAATAAATGACATAACAATTTGTATAAAATCTGGTACTGTTTCAAAATTACTGTTTGTATCAAAATTATTTCGTTTACTTCCTTTCGAAGCTGTATTGTATACATGCTATAGAAATTGTAGCATATATTACGATAGCATAGAGACGCAGCTTCGAACAAAGCTTAATTTCCAGTAAATTCCTTCGTAATAGCAGAGAATATACACAAGAAATTAGCTTCGTCTGACTCCTGTGATACACAACGAATAAAGATGAAACTAATTGATTCTAATTTGTCCACCAAACCTTATAAAGCAATCCCAAAATGAAGGTATGCTTCGTATTTCATTTTGCTTGACAAGTTGTTTTAATAATGTGAAACTATCATGTATATTCTTGTAATTTTATTCTGCAGGAACTTTGGGATATTCAAAAGAGAAAAAAAATAAAAAAATAAAAGAGAACGACGACTGGATCCAGAACTGGGCAGTTGTAAATATTGTTTATAATAAAAGGGCTTTTATTATAACAATATTATTATAACTTATATCTGATCTAATGATGGAGCTAGAAGGTGGCCATAGGAACTCCGTAATTAAACGACGCAACCCTATCGTGTTTGGGCTCGTTTCATTCTTCTTGACGAATACTTTAATATAAGATGGTAACAAAAGTCTGATGATGGAACTGGAAGATGGCCACAGGAACTCTGTTATTAAACAGTGCACCCCCATTGATTTGGAATTTATTTGATTGGTCTCTATGAATATTTTCATGCTAAATGGTAACAAGGGTCTGATGATGGAGCTGGAAGGTGGCAATAGGAATTCCGTAATTAAACAACGAAACCCCATCGAGTTTTTACTCGTTCGATTCGTCTTGACAAGCACGTTGTTACTAGATAGTAATCAGGGTCTAATTATGGAACTGGAAGATGGCCATAGGAACTACGTAATTAAACGACGCAATTTAGTGTGTGACGCACCTCCTCATTATACATCTATCACATATTTAATTAATAGACTGTTAATTTTCATCGTGACATGTTGTCTTATTTGGCTCCCTCGTCCCTCTCATATGGATTGGTGTTATTCGGAATTCGTCAATTTTGTATGTTCTTTCACATACCCATTCATCTAGAAATTAGTTACGTCGCTTAAGATGATTTTTTAATGAAAATTTGGATCAATTGCCAACTGTTACAGAGTTTTTTTTTAAATACGTACATAAATTCACGCCCACGGGGTAGGCAGAACACCAAAGGCTGTATGTACCATCTGATGTCACGTTTGATAAATTTGGAGGTATTATAATGATGGTGAGAGACTATTGTAGTGACAGAACACCAAAGGACTGTCAGCCTTTCGCCTGCGAAAAATTCTATGTATTACTTTCGCTCCCCATCTAGCATGGAAGAAATAAAAATATTTTGTACTAGCTGTGACCCGCGACTTCGTCCGCGTGGATACCGTTTATTAGAGTTGGATAAATACTTTTATTATATCCTCCTTGAAGTTAAAACTTACCTTATTCTAAATTTCGTCAAAATCGTCTCAGTAGTTTAGCTGTGAAAGCGTCACTGATAGATAAACAGACAGAATTACTTCAAAAACTGTTACAACTTCGTCTGTATTGAATTAGTATTTCGAGTAGGTTATTTTCTTCTCCAAGGTCCTAACTATCTTTAATAACAAAAACAAAAATGAAGAATCTTCGCCCATATAATATGTACCTATAACTCCTAACCACAAACATAGGTAGGTAACTATCTATTAGGTACATTACAAAGGCACATAGCGTTATAAACAAATCGGGTGCCAAAGTGCTTTAAATTTTAATATTGTCTTAAGTTTTCGGGATAACTATTCTGTATGACTATTAAATAAAACACTTTTTAACCGGATTTATAGCGTATATTTACATTTTAAATTTTAACAGTCGCTCGTGACTACGGGGTCTCCAAAGACACCGAAACGTCGAGATAAAATGTAAAATATAAATTATACGCCATTAATCCGGTTAAAAAGTGTTTATTTAATGCCTTCAATTTTACTTAATTCATGCAATATCTTCATTAACTATACTTAGCTTATTGTTATTGTAGGTAAAGCTAAGTAGTTTTTGCGTGAAAGAATAGCAAAAATCCATCCATCCAGCCATTATCAGTGTACATACAATACTACCTATAGTTATGTATGGCTGCTTTTCACTGCCAAACGGCTAAGCCAATATTAATGTAATTTGGTATAGTAGTTAACACATACTTTACTTTTTATTCCGAAGAAATCTACGGTTTCTGACTTCCAAGAGGCAGAAACGATCATGAAATAAACAAAACCTTGATTTCCATTTTATCTCTGTATGTACAGAAGGCAGTACATCAAGCATTACAAATCTGTCAAAATTTTTACTTGAATTTGAACTATGCCCTCGACAATAAGTTAAAATTGGTTGGGGAAATTTGACAGGTAATGTAACGCTTGTTCCTTCTGTACCTACCTATATTAAATCGCGCAAAAGCTTGCGCTCGCCTCCCGCCTTTTTATACCCTACCGCCGCGAGCCGGTGACGCGACTTATGACGGGTTTCAATATCATGAAAACTGTTCGTTTTGCCTACGAACAATAGAATTCACTACCGACATGCCTTTCTATATTCAAAATCGTAACATCTAAACCACTGCTTACGAACTGTTTGACTGTAATGGGTTGCTAAGTTACATTTTACCATTTAAAAATAAGTCATTTTTTCTAGCCAACGACGACGTAACAAATTACTAATTTAAACCAATGAGGTAAAAGTGGCATGGTGGTCTGCTGCGGCCAATAGCGATTTAAGTTTTCATTACATATGACCAATTACAGAATAAGTAATTTTATCTAGCCAACGACGTAGCAATTAATTAATTTAACTTAATGTCCTATCAATTATCCTTTAACGTCATAAAAATGTGATTTAACCAATAGTAAAATAAGTCAAAGGATTGGCATTTCGTTTTACGTAAGGAATTAAACGCAATTATTAACAAAAAGCTCTAAAAATATACTATAATATATTTTTGAATACCAAAACATATCAAGAGTAAATTGAATTTCGTTCAAACATCATACAAATAATTTGCAAATGCGTGATATTCTATAAATCACGTATCGCCTTTTTTTTTGTCTGGAGAAAAATGTGCTGTCTCGTCCCCGAGCGCCCAAGGGGAAACGGTGGGGTATGTGGGAATGATCCGGCAGAAGGCCGAACCGACCCACTAAAATCCTCCAGGTGTACCTCCGCCGCCATAATTGGTATCACCAGTGGCCATCAAAGTAGTAATTTCCGTCAAAGTAGTGTTTATCATGAATTAATTTCATAATATGTGCTGTTTAAATCCGCTACTAAATACATTTTTATTAATAAAATGTCGTAAGTATTGTTACAACATTTTATAATGTAAGTAATAAAATTTGAGAAAAAACATTCTGCCATAATGTCGTAAGTCTCTAAATAAAATTTTTTTGGACCACAAGAATAGCGTAAGCAACGTTCACAATGAAACAATAAACTATTCTATGCAGTAAGTCAAAAGTGCCAGAAAAATACAGTTTTTTGGTAGACTTACAACAAGTTAGTTTTGTTCAAAAAAATTTACGGCGTAAGTGTTTTTTTTTTCGTCCTAAAAATATGGGACCAAGATTAATCGATGCAGAATTTTTTTCTGATTACAATGATGTGAAAAATCATTTTTACCATTCTTGGCGCTTACAGCAAATACGTTTTCTGTCGTCGATATATTACAAATATACGGCGAAATTGTCATTTATTCATTTATAGGAACCAACAACTTTTACACCTGAAAATAATGGTTGGAACCTTATTGATGTTCATTACTATTTTAATTGGTTTGAGGGGAATACGGTTCCTGCTATACACGGGCATACTGCCACAGCATAATCGACTGAAGTAACATGTACAACAATTTTATTCAGTACAGAATGTACAGTACTATGTAATTGAGCTTGATATTAAATTCTTAATGATCTTATAGATTTATTTAAATGATTTTTTAATATTCTTAGAAAAGGACATCATTGTCGAAGAGAAAGATGATGATGAAAACAGTAGCAGTGAAATTTCGGATGATGATGAAAAATTAATTTAATTTTAATTTTAAAACTATTGTAGATAACAAAAAAACCTAATAAAATATATTCCATTCACTGTATGCGTTCACGTAACACCTCTTACTCGCACGACCTTATTTAAAAAAAATCCACATGAGCTTTCTTGAACTTTATATTACGATAACAGAAGTAGTTGAGTGTCGGATAGTGATGAAGAAAATTTATGTATTACATTAAAACTAATAAAATTTATCGTATTTATTATTTATACTTTTGCCTAATTCAAGAAACAACTCTTACTCGCACGCCCTTAGCAGCTATCTCCTCGCCTGGCAAGGTCTTGTGCTATTCAAAACCACCTGGCATTGTACATATTTATTCTAATACATTTGCTCATTTACATATCCAAATTTCAACTATACCGGAGAAAATCTATTTTAACTCATCAACTATGCACTTTTCAACTCGCCTGGATATGTACTCATGGTAATCGCCTGTCATTTTTGTCATCAACAATCAATTAACTAGGTATCCATTAAAAAATGTAGCCTTACAGAAACAAGTTTTTTTTTTGTTTAAGGGCCCCATTCGCGAAATCTATGCGTTTTCAAACTCATTACAACCGGCCAATATTGTTTGTCTGGATCGGATAAAAATATATGTTGAAGTTTGTTTAATATATTTTATAAATCTGTGGATCAAAACACGATACTGAAAACTTTACTCGATCATAAAAAATTACGAAAAAGATGAAAATTTTAAGTGATTTTCCGATATTCTAAGAGAATATCAAACTTATACTTACTAAAACTTAATATTGGTAATGTAGCATAAAATTAATTTCTGTGGATAATTTCTTTCTTAAACCGTTCTATTTTTTCTAATATAATATAATAAAGACGACGGTGCGATACAATTCAGTACCACGCGAGGCGTCATGGAGGTAGGACCTGTGTCGCTTTTGCTCCCGATTTTCCCGCGTAATTGATTGTCTTTTTGACCATAGCGTACACATAACAGTACGACAATTTAATTTTTGTTAAGTCACATTTTATATTTTGATTGATAAATTAAAGGAGTAGGTATTATAAACAATTATCACTTCTGAATATAGAGCTAAAAACTTGTTTCTAATATTTTTTTTTAAGTTTATTAGACAACAAGTGCAAAAAAGCATATAATTTTTTTTGCGATAAATCTTTTCTTACGTAATCACCCGACGAAAACAAAAGGAGGATTATTATTCTATACGTACGTATACAGAGTTAATATTAACGCATCACCTCTTGTGGGCTGCCCCTCCACATCAATTCCAACGTAGATACTGATAGGTGCACATCGATAAATATACAGGGTGTAATTTTTAATGCCATCTGGAGGGAAAGTACTCTAAAGAAGAGATAGCAAAATTTACTCCAAAGAAACTGTCCTTTATTATTGAACAGAAATAAAACCACATTCAAAGATTTTTAAGAATTCACTCGTTTCACCTGGGATTCAAACCGACTAAAATCTGTAAAAATGACACCCTGTAATTTTATTGTGTGGTTCGTTAGAGCCAATCACAAGAATGAAATCTCTCTCACATACTAGGTTAATTCATTGAAAGGAAAACCATGAAATCTTCATTTTTAGATTTAAGTCGGTTGGATTCCTGGGTGAAGAAGCGAGTTTTTGAAAACTCTTTGAATACAGTTTTAATTTTTCCTAAAATAAAGGAATGTTTTATAAAGTAGAATTTGCTATCTCTATTATTAAGAAAACTTTACCCCAAAATGACATTAAAAAAAATTGCCATGTATATTATGTACAATATGTTCTGCTTGATTTCCCATAACTCTAGGGTCTTGATGGGGCCATGTAATAGAATCAAATAACATGTGAATAATTTTTCAATTTTCTTTTGGTTTTTATTTTTCATGCAAAATAATTCAATTAAGTCAAAAATAGCTTTATGCGAAGTATGACAACGTGGCGTTTTCTACTCCTTTTTTATCGCTATGCACAGGTAGGTGCAGTTTGCGACGTTTTGCGGTGTACATTGTATGCAACTTTCCTCAACGTTTAAAATGTTTTTGTTGTCTATTGTATGACTTCAGTGACACGCGTCTATTGAGTGGATGAGATGTTACACGGGTGATATTTTAGAACTCATTATATTAAGACCGAGGATATCTTGGAAAGTATGCACTTTTGAACCACATATTCTTTGGCAAAAAGTATTATTTTTTAAGTAAGGAACAAAACCTCAAAGTTATGGGATATATAATATTATATAAGTATTAAAGAACACCTATGCAAAGTTGTATATTATAGAGGTGTTCTTTTTGATGTATGCTGATGGGTGCTGATAGTTACTGATAGGTGACGATTGTAACTGATGGATGCTGACAGGTGCTGATGGGTAATGATGGTTGCTGATAGATGCTGTTGAGTACTGATAGGTTGGGTGCTCAGATGTGCTGATAGGTGCTGATGGGTAATGAAGGATGCTGAGAGATGCTATTGGGTTCCGATGGGTACTGATAGGTGCTGATGGCTTCTCATAGGTGTTTATCGGTGCAGATGGGTAACTACTGATAGGTACTAATGGTAATTTATAGGGACTGTTGAGTGCTGATAAGACATTAGCACTGATGGTGAGATTAAGATGGGTATTAGTTATTAATATCGAAAAGAATATCAGTTAATTTGTTAGTTAATTTGTTTGAATGGGTTACGTTCAAATAATATTGCTTTTCCTGTACTTAAACGTCAAATAAAATAATGGATTGAAAATGTCTGTCCGTTAAAATACCTTCTTTTATTTATTTTCGTCACGAGTAAAATAGACTCTATTTCAAAAGTTCCAGATATCAAATTAGTTTGGTATCTTTATAATCTCAACAAATATGTTTTTGAGTAGTGCTGTCACCTACAATTCTTTTAATGTACCTAGTTATTAATATATAAAAATTACTTACTTCGTTCTTGAAAGGGAATGTAGATGGCATCTACCACCAATTTTCCTGTGTTGAAATTATGATTCCAGATAGTTATAATTTCACAGTGTTAAAAGTTAGTTTAAATTGTTCACCTTTTATGTATTTTGTGGTTAAACTTTCATATGCTATGTTTTTTCAAAATATAGTGTTTTGGACCTTTATACATCAACTTTAGTAACATTAAATTATATCTGATCGGTTCTTTCACGAATAATCTAGTTCAAAGTTCAAACAGACAAACCCTTCGGCTTTATAGATCAGACGGCTAATACATTATGACGATACATAGACATTTAAGAATATAATCATACATTACTATTTTTTTGATATAATTAACTACTACAAATTTACTACTTCGTGTAAACAGGTGCACATTCCGAAGGGGTGGATTGAATTTCATTTAATAAAAAAGTTAATTATTTGTAACATTCACACTACATTATTTAGCTCAAATTAACTCGTGTTGTAGTGACTAAATAACGGATCCATACTAAATAATAAATGCGAAAGTCTATCTTTCTGTTCCTTTATTTCAGCCAAACCATCCGACCGATTTGTAGAAAATTAGTAATTAAAATAGCTCCCAAACCCTACTTTTTTTCAAACACCAGCCCTATTGGATTGGAATGAGAGAGAGATAAAAGCTTACGTAAAAGATCTCAACTACCTACTTATCTGATTTTAATGAATTTTGGAACAAATAATTTATGAAAGTTATAAATTAACGTCACGATATACTTTCAAGTCAAAATAGCACGATTTTCACAACAGAATTCAGTAAGGATATAAATTTAAAAAGATTTCATCTATAAAATGGCAATTACAATATTTATAAAAAATAAAATAGTAAGTATAGGTATCGCAATACTAAATCCAGATAAATAAAAAATATAGATTCTATTATATCATCCTTGACATAAGTTTTAGTCATCGTAGAAACGAATTTCGTATAACAAGGCACACCATAGGTATAGTACTACTATATTACTGCTATTAATTATACTGTGACATTTCTGTGCGCTGACGTGTTCATTTACGCGACTGCCCGCCACGCAGTCCCATATAGCGTTAATGCCTACTGCGGTCGAAAATCCTCGCCTTAAGCAATAAAGGGGCTGATGATGTGCAGGGCTGACGCCTGCCATTTGCATGCCATAAATCATAAGTATGCACATTTTAAACTTACAGCAAGACCGTTACTCGCAGGGTTCACTAGCTCTTGGACTATGTTTAACCGTGTACTACAGAATACATTTCGGAGAGTGCGATAGCGCTCTTTTTAAAAAAAAAATTAACCCAACAGACACAACTTCCATCCGTATTTGATGGATATTCCTCAGTTATATGCCAAGTTTACTGCCTGCGACTATTTTTCCTGACTGGTATAGCCCTGATATTTATAATCATCGAGTGAATAGGTTTCTCGTGTATGGACACATCAGGTGTCATGGAGGAAAAGTCACAAACTTATTAATAAAAATTGGATTAACTATTTTCCAAAATTATTAATACAGGGTCTGTCGTAATTCATGGATAACCCGTTAACTGGAGTTGGTCCGCATGAAAGGCTGTAAAAAATCGTATCTTTTTGCCAAGATACTCAACTATATGAAAATGGCGGAGACTTTTATATATTTTTTTTTAATTTTGGTGTTTTTTCTTAACGTCTTACATCCGGACCATCTCCAGTGAATAGGTTATCTATTCATTTATGACAGACCCTGTAAACCCTTTCTATTAAATGTTTTTTTTTTAACTTACTGCTGTCGCAGTCTGCTGTAGGAGAACAAGAACCTTTAAAATCTTGTGCTTTGTATGAGTCATATTTTTTCCTTCTACAAAATGGATTAAATTCTGAAAAGTAATTGTCCCAAGATTTAAGGAAAGCGGTGAATTCCTTAAATCTTGGAATAGTTTTCTCCACATTAAGAGACATACGCGCCCGCGCAGCGCATGCCACGTGCGTCATCACTCGTTTTGCAATTTGTCTTATTTTACTCATCAGTACACCTCCACTAAATCCACTTTCAGTCTTCAGATTTTGTGTTTGAAGGGGGTTGACAGTGTAGAAGATAGTCTCACAAACGAGCTTATTAACCTACGTTTCAAAACCTTGAAAGTAAGCTGAGAATTCAGCTCTCAAGTGCTTTTAGATTTTGGGGCGTCAAAAGGTCCTTATACAGGGTTGATTTCTAGTCACCGGCCAAATTTTTTTACACAGTAATTGTCATTTATAGAAACGATTTTTGCAAAAGAAATGTATTTTTTTTACAGAGAAATAAATATATCCGCTAATTGGGTATCATCTCGAAGGTCCGGCGGTACTTCAGCCCTGAACTGCTGCTTAACTTATACACAGCCCAAGTGAGGTCGTGCATGGAGTACTGTAGTCACCTTTGGGATGGTTCTGCCAAATACCAGCTCGAAGCGCTAGACTCTGTTGACCGAAGAGCCCGTAAAATTATAAATAACAACAACCTTACAAATAAAAAATTGCAGACGCTGGAGCATCGTCGTTAGGTTGCTTATTTGACAGTATTTTATCGGCTGCATTTTGGTGAGTGTGCGAGTGCTCTTTTTGACCAAATTGAAGCCACCCCTTTTTACCACCGGACTACCAGACGCAGACAGAACTTCCATCCCTATATAGTGGATTTACCAAGAAGTCGAACAAAACGCTTCGATAGTTCCTTTTTGGTACGGATTGCCAAAGAGTGGAACAATCTGCCTGCGTCTGTTTTTCCTGACCACTACAGTCCTGGAACTTTTAAGTGTCGAGTGAATAGGTTTCTCGTGGATGGACGTGTAACACCATACTCTTCATGCGCACTTTCCATCAGGTGGCATGGAAGACAAACGTCCTATCCTTACAAATTAAAAAAGAAAAGCATATTAAGCAAACCATGGTCACTCTAAATTACCATTAAAATAAAGACAACTACACGCTTCTAAAAACCATCTTACTAGGTCGTAGAAATGCCTCGTCGTAGAAGCTTTGTTTATCAACAGCGACTAATTGCATAAAAGTTTGGCGTGCCATATCTTTATTCTTTTGTACTCAGCTATACTAAAATAAATATGCAGGTACGTTTATATCGTATCAAAGAAACTGACATTTGAATTTGAATGGTGGCTACAAAACAAACCTGTATAAATAAGTCTTCGTTACCCACGTAGGTACTAAGATAGCCTTGAGACAGAAGTTATTCTGACGAACCTGGAGATTGAAGCAAAAACGGAAGAAGTTTAGATCATGTCTGTTCGAATGCAGACCTCGTGAAGTTTAAAACGCAGGGACATCTTATGAGACATTCTATCATGCTGTTGGATCGGTCACGGTAGACTGGTGAATTTGTATACCGCATGGATGTGAAATATCAGTCTCGTGTTGGCACTCGTCAGTTTAAGTTGCCTGACATCTTTGATTCAAACGGGGTTTACGTTGGGTTGCTTTCTAACATTATCTACATATGGTGCAAACGACAACATTAACAATGTCTCCTTAATACAGGTTTTAGATAAATTACAGGTAGGGCCACAAATTTGTAATTACTTGAGGAACTTCCTTCATGAAAGAGTCCTTCAAATAAAAATATATGATCACATTGAAAGTAGGATGACATGTCGTGGCCTAGCACAGGGCGATCCTCTATAACCTCTCCTCTTTAATATTGTTTTTAACATTAGCACACGCCTTCAAAACGATATTTTTATATCGCAGTACGCAGATGACTTTGCCATATGTGTGCAATGTAAAGATGTGAGAGAGGCACAGTTAGTACACAGCAAAGTAAAGTTTGTTTATTTACAAGGAACTATCGTAGCAAATTCGTTGAAGTAAAATTAAACGGAGCACCTTTGCAACTAGTAGACACAGTGCGGTACCTGGGGTTATGGTTCGATAAAAGTCTCAGATGGAAGAAACACGTCAATGAGGTCTATGATAGAACTGTGAAATTTGTTAATATTTTTAAAGTGTTAGTTGGATCTGGCTGGGGTATATATCTGTATATATCTCTTGTATATAGCCGGATAGACTATGTTTTCTATACGATAGCAGCGCCAATAGTTACTTGAGTAAACTCGATAGACTTCAAAATGTTTTTTTACGAATAATTGGCGGATTCATCAAAAGCACGCCAATTCACGGTATGAAATCAGCACATTTTTTGCCACCTTTATTTTTGCGACGTAAATTTTTAGCCAGTAAATTTTATTTAAAATCCCGAGGCCACAATTTCCCAATAATTAATAATTTAGAAACATTATCAGAGTTATGTAAAATAAATTATTGGCGCCGTAAGAAAATACCAATGATCGTAGTTACACATGTTACACTGAAACAAGAGAAAATTTATTGCAGTGACAAATTGCATATATTCGATATGAACACTTGGGTCAGCAGTGTGGATTTAACCTACATTATTAGGACTACTTTAGGCGTTATTAATAAACCTAAAAGATGTTATAACCAATACAATTTAAAAACTCTTTGTTGTATTGCAATTAATAATCTGTAATCCGACTTTTACTCAATATACACTGATGGTTCACGTCAAAGCAATAGTGCTGGCGCTGCATTCATAGATCCTCAAGCGGGAGCTTCATTAAAACTCCTAGTTGATTGTTACAAAATTTCCATCATGCATTTAGAGTTAATTTCCATATCAGAAGCTCTGGCTTATATAGAATGCATCAACGGTGATTGGTTTGTTATATTCTCAGACTTTAAAAGCGCTCTCCTTCACTTGTTGCACATGACACTTGTTGCATTGCACACGACATTTCGGGGGCTTCCGTTGGCTTAAAGTATAATTAAATTTATTAGTAGTTTAGTTCTCTCTAATAAGCAAATTGTACTCCAATGGGTTCCGTTACACGTTGGACTTGAAGGAAATGAGGCAGCAGATCAACTGGCTAACGAGGCAGGATCTGATGAATCATATTATTAAACCTTACCATTTTATTCAGGGCTCCTTCCTACAATAAGAAAATTATGTTTTAAAGCATGGCCAAACTATTTTGACGAAAGATCCTTAGCAAAAGGTATTTGGTATAAAACCATTCAGCCTTCTCTGCCCCTTGCACCTTGGTTAAGCGTGGGTCAAACTAGTAGACAGAAGGTTGTGACGTTTCTGAGACTCTGACCTGGACATGTACCGCTAAACAGCTTCGGTTTCTTGATGCGCAAAGTTGGTTTCCCCAACTGTGCAGTATGTGGGTCTGTTGAGGACGTTTATCACATTTAGGTGGAGTGTAGTCGCGTTGAGTCTCAGAGACGTCACATCTTTGGTGAGAGGAATAGTAATTTGGGTTTTTATACCAGTGTCTTGGCCCATCATTTATCGGATATATATCGGATTTATAAGAATATTTGTAAAGTAGGTTTAGTCTATGGTCAATAATGGAAGTGACATTTCCTACGTGAAATAACTCCCTAATTAATAAATGAATAAAAAAAATGTGGAATATGTAATTATGTATTTGTTGAGCGTCACGTCAAGGTATATTTTAATCATTTTGATATGGTATATGGAATCCGTGGATGCAAATATGCAGGTCCTATATAAGACTTCTGTGCTTATGGGAGAAGCGAGCTGCTAAGTTTTTCTGGGGATTAATTCGTGAAGCTTCGTGAAGCTTTGCGACTATACACGGCTTTTTATTGCTGAAATAAAGCGCAGTGGCATCCACCCACAGACAGTGACTGATATATTTAGTTAGAGTACGAATACTATTGATATTCAAAGTGAAAAAGCTGAGCTCTGATCTCGATTGGAAGAGAATAGGGGAACGTACCTTCGGATTTACATGGTTAGTAACATGCTTAGAAATGAGACAATTATACTATTTCTTATATTTTGTGGATGAGATCGGTGTGCCGGATTTTATCGAATGCCTTGACCACATGAACGAAGGTGGTTTCCGTATTAGACCGTTCAACAAAACAATTGATTCACAAAGGCAGTGTTTAGCTTTGAAATCCAAAAGTCGGATAATTATATATAGTCTTGAAGAAACAAGTGATCTTTCATTCGTATGAGAATGATGCACTCAAAAGTTTTGCCTAAGACCATAGGGACGAGCTAAAGTTGACCAGGGTGTGCTGGGAGTTTAAAGATCCCATAACAAAGGCATCTTACAGGCTTTTAGAAAGTGACTAAAGTATAAGCAAATATTTTAGGGAACTGGCTACAGATACCGTCTGCTTCAGGCGGTTTTTTTATTAGGTATTAAGACAAAGCGAGATCTTATTTTTGGAAAGCTTGACGGATTCGCTGGTTCTTCTTGCTCTTCTTGCTCTTATAGCCAAATCAAATGATTGATACATCGATTTCCTTAATTCTGTGTTAATTCAACTTTAACAATACAATCAGTGGGCGATATATGTATAGATCGAGCTTTGTAGAATACCTACCTCCGTACAGTTTGCGAACCGGTGAAATTCTCGAAATATTGTACAGTCTTTTTGCTTGGTGGTAGGATCCCTTCTGGGTCCGCCAGGCTAGCGACCACCCTTTATATAAAGTCTGCCGCCAAATGTTACCGCTCCGGCGGTAATGTGTTCCGGCAATATTGTATAAAGAGCCAGTTCCTTCCTAAACCCGTGTGCTTTCATCTTCGACCTCATCGTCACTTACAATCAGGTGAGATTGAGGTCAAACGCGGGTTTAGTCACTAATAAAAAAAAAATTAAAAAAAGTCATGTTTTGTTGCAGGACCAAGCAATATTTCAGGCCAGCCATTATTTTGTCACGACGATTTCCGTGCTTCGGAGGGCACGTTAGGTCCTGGGTGCTGTATACTTGTATACTTACAGTAGCCGATAGGGTTAATCAGAAGAAATTTGGGGCTGTGAAAATCCTGACATCCAAGTTTACGGCCTAAAGCTCCTCGTCATCCAGTAGGCTCATTATAAACAGTTGTGATGATTAGGTAGGTGAACAACGGCAGTCTTCTTTGTTGTTGGACATGAAGAGGTTTCTTATGTTGAAAGCTTTAGCGTTAAGAATGGGAGAAGAAGGATATTTAAACACAGAAGTGTGCAGTACAGAGAGTTTATTTATCACTATTTGAGAGTTTATACACAGAGTTGCAAAGATTTGAATTAATTTGGCCGCAGCGGTTATTAGTTATAATTTTTGTATTGTTTTTGTATTAAGGCCATAATTCTGTTTGAAAACTTATTGAATTGCAGTACATCTTCTAAGATTTGTACTAAATCTTGAACATTTACATATACATATACATTTTCAGTTTTTATTGTTTTAATTTACATTAACTTTGTTTTGACCTTTTCCGGTGTTGATGAACAGACCTAGAGGATGCGATAGCATATTCATTACATCAACTCATTAATGATGTCGTGGTAAAAACATAAATACGTAACAATGGTTAGTTTACATTACAAAAAAATACAAAAGATACAAAAAATTTGTATGTCTGGAGGCTACATAGCTTTTGTAAGTTCTGGAAAAACAAAACAATTTTCTTTTTTCACTTATCATTAAGGAATGTAAGATACAATTATTTAATTGACACAGTAATAAGTTTACATAATAGCCGGAAATTTTTGACTTTTGCCTTATAACTAAAATAATTAATTAAACAATATCACATAGTTTTCCATGTTATCACACTCTACCATTTGTTAGCAGATACAAATTATTTGTTTAGTAAATATTTGAATTCAACATATACAACTAGTTAAACAGAAGTATTAACATAACATTACTTATAGTAATTATATAAAGACCTGAAGCATTTTGCTTCAGAAAACAATTGTGGAAGAGTTCGATTTTGTCGATTTGAATGATACAAATAAATTAATAAATCTTAAAATATGACTAGAATTTACAATGATTTTTAATGATTATACCTATATGCACACCTATATGCACAATTTATTTTTTATCACTAATATTTAACTGAGCCTATGTTCTAAATTATTCAAGAGTTTACATCTATATTCTATGAGACACATATCCTATTATCTAGACAGCAACTTAAATCGTACATAAAAAGTAAAAAATGTACACACCGATTATAGAATAAAATGAACTTGGGCTAAAATGTTCAAAATGTCGTTTTTTTTTATTTTCGGTCTAGACTGAATTTAAACAAAGAATGTGTAAGACTTTGTATATTCTTTCATAATGTTAAAATATAATAATGAAATTACAAAAAAAACTTGTAAACAAGTTTTAGTGGCTAAGTACAAAGAAGAAGTTTAGTGAAAATATTGACCTGAAGAGATGTTTTGTCTTAATAAACTTGAATGAAATAAACCGTCGTAACTCAACTTAATAAAGCTACTTATAAACCAACGGATATTAAGAGGTATTTAAACTTACTACATATCCTTATTACTAAAGTCCATAGGACTTAATAAACTTGGGATTTGAAAAATAATTTAAAACACTACCTCTACTTTTTTTTGTTTTGTTTTTTTTTTTTTTATTTATATAAAGCTACATAATCATAAATTATAGCCAAGGATTTTTCATCCTTGAAAGTAAATCTGTAAAGGGTTAAATACTACGGTACGAAAAACTTATCGATTGGATAAAATAATGGTAACTAATTATAACGATTTTTGTGCGTGTTCCATGATGCGGAAATCAAAAGAAGTGGCTTGGTATAGAGCGTATTCAGCGAATATAATCCACCAAACTGCAACGGACCAGCTGGTTCGACCAGCTGGTTCGATTCGATCTGGTACCGAAACAGATTTCCGACCCATACCAAACCCAAACTTCTGAATCAGTCCTATATTTTACTACTTAAAGTTAAACCTAAACTGCGCATAAGTTTAGAGCCGCGTGATAAACACTACTAGGCGTGTTAATTTCCAAAATAGCCCAAAGTGATCTTCTTAACGTGTTTAGAAAAAAACTTGAATACATAAATAAAAAGTGAATGTTTACTACGCGGTTCTAAACTGACTGATCTACAGTTAATATGCTGCTGATCAATTTATTCTAATATGATTGTGATTAGATAAATAATTGCATAAAAATATACCAATTTATGCTGCATAATGGTAGAGTGCGATCGATATAAATTTATAACTTTTCAGTTTTACCCAATGTCAAATTTCATAAAATTACATTGCAAAAGAACTACAAGTTTTCTTAAATTTTAATAATAAACATTCTGTATATAGGATTTCTAAATTTACAATAAAAGTATCAATCGCCTTTGATCTCACAGATACAAAAGATACAATTTTGAGCTTAAATAGAATTAAAAGTAAGGAATACCTATTCTAAATAATTGGATAATTTATTTGTTCGATATTTTTATCGCATGATACGATTTAATTTGATTTGTCTGAGTTTTTATGTTTGAAGTTTAATTTTTATGTTTGGTCGAATTGGCCCCTATAAGTTTGGTTCATTTATTTTTATTTGATATTTTGGTTTGCTTTGTACTTCAGATATGTTTTGGAAGAGATAGCAGAAAATCTCCCGACATCCCAGCAAACTTCAATAAAGGTGTGAGTAATACTGATCGTGTTATATTCAGGCGATATGGGCTAATTTGCCTGATGATTGACGTTTACTGTGACGAAGGGAGGGAAACATGAAGAGCTGTACTACACCTAGCTACTGAACAACAAGCTCTACTAGCCTCTACAACACGTAACTACACATCAACTACTAAGCCCCGTTAACATACCACAAAGTCCGGATATTACACCGTATTCGGCGACCAAGCTATTGACTTCTCTGGAACAGGTTTGTTAATGGGACTTTAACACCTAAGGAACCGGGGGACTATCAGGAATTGGGGAAAGGACACTACGGGACGGCCCCGGGGTGACACGCTCGATAAGGGACGAGCATTGCAGCTTGGATTTTTAAAATTATTGCGCTCGCACATTTAATAAACAACTTTTTATCTATTTTCAGTGTAATTTTCTTTTTGAAAATCTGCGTGAATTAATAAAAAAGTATAAAATCACAATATGTTTCAGATTCATTTTTCTGAACTGTAAATTTCAGTTGTGTTTTGGAAAGCAGCATAACGGGTTGATAATGAGCCTTGCCAAGCCTGCCACCCCGGGGCCACCCTTTGGTGATACTAGCGGTACTTTACAATACCGCAAATATCTCATTAATGAATGATATAATAGTTTTAACAACAACGTGACTACACAATTATGGATCGTGTAGTCACGTTATTGTTAAAACTGCACATAGATTACTTAACTCATCTTCACACTTATATAGAACCGCCGCACACGCACAGCATAGATATCTTTCGCCTAGCGAGAATAACATAAAACTAAATCAATAAACCCTGTTTCTCCTTTTACGATTAGAAGTTTTATTTTGTAAAGGTTTATTTTGTCAAAAAATATTTAATAAAAATGTTTTCAAAATTACTTTCTTTTCTTGACGCAGGCTGTGCGCACGCAGCGAAGATGATCACCTTTAGAGTTAAATATAGCACATCAAAAAAAAAATAGTTAAAATAAAATTGTTTTTTATAACCAATTGCATTGGTTTTATTTTTATTTTTTAGATTTGAAAGAAAGATTGTCTTGCAACGAAAACAATTATTAATATAATTTTTATAAATTTTAATTTTAAAAAGGTACCTTTTTTTTATTAAATATGGATGGGACGTTTGTTATTTATCAAATAAACCCTAAAATAAATTCGTAGTATGTTGTTCATATCACCTACAAAATCGCAAAAGAGATGTTTCATTACAATATATTTCATTGATTTTTCACAATTAATTAAAAAGAAAATTATAGTTTAGTTCTATGGCTATTTTAACTATAAATAATGTTAGTAAGAATATGAGTCCAAAGTAGGTTCGAAATTGTGTGTTTTCCTCGGTCACTATAGTTCGTAGGTATCTCTGGTGGTAGCGGCAGCGGCGGCGCGGTGCGGGCTGGACTGCAGCGCGCGCGCGAGGATGTGCACGCGCACGTCGGTGACGGGGCGGCTGGGGCCCCGCTGCTCTGCGTTCACGCTGCGCCGCTGCCGCGCCGTGAACGTATTTGTAAGGGTGGACTTGCAGAAGCAGTAGTTGAACAGGTGGGCGTATGCCCTCCGAAAAGTCTGGTTTGCAAGCCCATACAAGCAGCTCGTAATGAGAGACCGCCCCACGCCTATCCAGGCGCAGATGTAAAACTTTGCGTCGCTTGCACCAGGGAAGTGGAGACATATCACAAGGAATGGTAACCAGAACGCCACGAAAAGTGTGTACACTATTATGTTTATATTTATTGTAGCACTGTCTCGCAAGAACTGTTTTGAGCGTCTGTACTGTGGTTCGGTGCGGCTGCGACGCTTCACGAACAGTGACGAGGCTGTAAGGCAAAACACTGTCACAACACATGGTATGGCGTGGAATATCACGTAGGTTGTGAATCGAAAAGTTGGGTTGCCGTAATTCGAGCGATGGCAATAGCTGTAGTCTAGTTCGTAGTAAACACCGAACGTAGCCAGCGTCATGCCTACAGTGGCTACAATCAGTGATACAAAGCTGACGTGTATCGATAAAAACTTGTCATATTCGGAGGTGGATTTGCAAATACGGAAGTAGTTTTCCATCGCGGTTAGCTAAAACAAAAAAAATATGTTAATATTTTTATTCACGGGATTGCATCGTGAATAAAAGTATATTGCACTCAACCTACCATGGAGAATAGGCTGTAGCAGTACGTAGAACTTTCGGCAAGAAAATGCGCCACTTTGCACACAATGGGAAAGTCCCATTCTCCGGATAACAATACAGCGGACACAAGTGGAAAAATACCCCAAGTAAGAAACAAATCCACTGCTCCAGAACATGCTTGATAAACGTTTCCTGCAATCAATTATAAGTATTAAAATCATAACAGCCTAATGAAACATGATGTCTTAATTTCTTTATTTTAAACAAAATTTACTGAGCTTGTATTGCTGAGAGTTGTGTACTTTACTGTTAAATCAAACAAAAGTTAAAAACGATCACTAGATTAAAAATGTATATTGTATATTATGGTGATATAATTACCTATGCGATTTAATGAGTTTTCGACGAAGAATGAGGAGACAAAGAATCCGTTCATGATGGAACCGAAGCAAGACGATGCAACCATAAATAATAGGCGGCCCACTTTCGGCCACTCTTGGTTAAGAGAGATCGGAGAATAGACCGGGGCTTGGTCAGACTTCAGGGTGGAGTTACCCAGGAAGTCGTAGAAAGCGCCTGGCATTTTGAAGATTTGATCTGGAAACGTAGAGACAGCTTAGAAGTACGTCATTATTAAACACAAACGAGATTATTATAGCAGTAGCGCCAGTCGGCCCGCGCGGGACCATCCACAGCCGGTGCAGCAAAATCCGAAAATTAGGCGTGTCCATGCCAACACGATGTCCATCAATACATATTTTATCTTTATTTTTTTGATAATTTTTATCTTTTAGTTGTTAAAAAAAGCTGTACAGATATTCACTCTAAGTCCGCTAAATACTGAGTTTGAACTTTGTATTTAACTATTTATGACCATAATAATTCTTTCTCAGCCAAGTCCGGACAACTAATCCCCAATAAGCATATTTTTCAAAGCTTTATATTCCCCCATCATTGTTTTATTTCCGTAGAAATATATTTTTTAAAGATGGTCACCCCACTTTCAACATCACAATAATGCCATTATTGTGATGTGACAATTAAGTTGAAAGCAAACAGGAAAACTGCCTCTTCAAGTGGCATACTTCATTTGTATGAAATGTAAAAAGACGGTTATAACCTTATTTTTCTGTTTTAGTGGCCAGATAATAGACATTATACTGAGAAAAGAAATCTTACTCGTGGCTTTGCACTATGCAGTAAATAGACAGCTATCCATGCCAAGTAAATTCCTCCCATAAAAAAATATTACCATCACTTTCAAACTGACAGTTTGTTATTATGTTATTTATTTATTTATTGGAATAATGACCTTATTTAAATGACTGTGTGGTGCCATCCTGTCATTATTGACATTTGCTGACATAATATGTCAAAATATAATGAAGCTATGTTCCGGAGCTATTTACAATTTTAAATCATTTATTTTACAGCGTTTAATCATGAATAGGTAAAAATATCCTATATATTACTGTTCCTTGGTTTATGCCCCACAATTTTGTGTCCACGTACCTAGCGGTACACACATGGGCTAAAAAGTATGAAGATAAAATCTTGTCTTTTATATGACGACACGAGCAAGGCGGAATCAAAACGGTCTTACTGCCAAGCTGGACTCGCAAAGATCTGCTTTTTTACGACAGCTTGACGCTTGTAATAGCCAAAAATAAACGGACTGGATGATCTTTACATTGTAGCTGAAAATTATTCACGTTGAGCAAATGGTTGTAACAAGCATATGATATATATCAGATTTAAGAAGTATTTCTTGATTCACTTTCACTTATTTTTACCTAGCCTAAAATTTATTTTCTTTTAAGTCCATATTATGAATAAGAGTTTTATAACATTAGGTAAAATCTGATAGTACGTCACTCTGGGGATGGAAATAATAACTTGTATTAATGTTGTATCTTATATTAATAAAACCATCTTCATTTTACAATGATTGCGATATGCATTGTCATATGGTTCAAATCTACACTATAGTACTAAAGACATCAACGCAGGTACTTTCAAATATAATATATTTTATAATGTTTAACCTTTTTAGATAAAAGGTTTTTAACTTTTTAACTTTACACTTATACTTAAAATAACAATTATCAATTAAAATTTTTAACTATTCCAAAAGTTTTTAATTATGTCAACATTAATTTAAGATTTACTTTAAAATAGCTTAAAACTATTATCGGAAAAAAATATTAAAATCGTACTAAAACCTTAATGAAAACCCACTTAAGTTTAAGCATTGACATGAGTATGCAAAGAAGTTAAAAACGTAGGCTCGTCTCAGGACACTCGTGCCAGCCTGAGTTCGAGCCCTCGTCCTCTGAATGGGAAGAGGCGCTGCTGGTGACGTAATCTGGCTCCACTTGAGAGCCAGCGCTGCTGTGTGGCTCAGAGCTGGTGCTGGATTTCGCACTCGGTTTGCTCATAAAGCTAGTTACCAAGTCTTGCTGCGCAGACACACTGGCTAGTGTTATATTGGTGCTAGACTGGACCCTACACCAAGTAACTATTTCTGAATTCCAGCTGGGTATAGAAGGTATATTCATCTGAGGTGTGCTCAAGTTCTGAAGCTCGATAAATTCCAACTTCGTCATCTTAAGAGCAGTATGCACTTCAGCCTGGTAACGAAGCTGGCGCTTCGGATAAAGATGTTGGCTACTAATGAAGGAAACGCTGTCATTCGAGGGTGAGTGGGGCCGGGTCATGAGTTGCGTTGTGTAGTACAGAGAGCCGCAGGACATAGACCTGACCATGGCGCGGTTTTTGTGATGTCGCGGTCGCGATTGCGGTGCGCGATTGGTATCCGCAAATTCACGGAATTTATCGCTACGGGACATGGGCTCCACCTCGACACAATCGAAACATAAACAACTAGAGGGTTTACACCCCATGACTGCAAGTGAAATCGAAATCAACAAAACCTCTTTAGGAAATGTTTAGGTTAAAGAAGCCACCTAAAGAATACTTAGAGATCTTTTAATTTGATTTTAGATGACAGGGATTTTAGCATGTAGCAGTTGGAGAGCAGGTGATCGCGACTGGTTGCTGGGCAGGCCGGTGGCGTGGCAGGGGGCGCACCTGTTGCGTCACTTGTTGCGCACCTGTTGCCTCCTCTTACTGGGATCGCGCCCGCTCTATTTATTACCCAACCCTTGTTGATTTTAGAACACTTACTACAAATGATATCGCTGCTTTTATAGAAATGATAATAATAAATATGTAATGGTGTTGATGAAAAATCTTGAAAAGTTGAAAACTGAATGAAATGCGGCTGAGTTTAATGAAATGAGTTTAATGAATGATATTTTGTTTTATTTGCATGTTTATTTTCTCGATATTTACTTACCTGCCCTGTAAATTGGGTCGTACGTGACAGCAGGTTAGCCGCTGTGCGAATCTTACCTGGTATTGACGGACTAAAAACACGCGCGGTTGCGCCTACCTTTGGAGCGACTCAAGAGTTGTCCAAACCTGAAAAGAAAAGAAAAACTTTACACGTGCGAGTCTGACCTTTTTTCATTGCAGCCATGACATAAAGTTATCAACACTCTTTTTTAGTGGATCAATAACTGACGCTCACAAATGTAAGTTATTCTTTTTTTTTTTAATGTTAAGATATATCCGGTTACGGGATATATCTTTTTTTTCAATTAAGATTTTATTTTTATAATACAAAAATGTAGCGTTCATGGAGTAGTTTCAAAAACTACTCTTAAACTTGACTAATGACTATTTTCGTGTTATTGTCAAGAGAATTTGTTCAGTTTTAAGATAAACTTTTTATTGTCGGATTGACTTTAAAACTTAGTTTAAATGTGTTTCATAAGGCCCACTATATTTAATTATTCTTTGATGTAAATATAGATTTTCTTTTCTATTCCACAAAATATAGTCAACTATTGGCATGGGCTTTTGAGTATAAAGTTTTTTTATTTTTTATTTTAGTATTTTAACTTCCCTTTAGTTACATAAAAAATAGTTTATGTTTATAGGTATTTAAAAATTCATAGTTTTCTTATATTTATTGTAAGATTTGAAATTAAGGTATAATTTCTTTGTGATTTTGTAACGTGCTGGAAAAAAGTAGTTTTTAAAACACATGCTTTGCAATCGGTATTTTAACGCAGCATCGTTGACGGCTGAATTATTTTCTTACTCACTCTAGCGCACAAACCAGCTGTAACAAAACAGACTTCGTTTAAGCTGATTGTTGCATCACAAATATATGTAATATCATAAGAAATTAATTAAAGATCTAAACCATTATTCCTTTATTAGTAGCTTAATATGTCTAGTTAAAACTTAGTTTATCTTCAGGAAAGGTTATAAAACAGCATTAATGTAGTTAATAATTTGACCAAGAAATGGATGGGTATTAGCTGTAAAAGGTGTGTTTTATCTATATAGGACGGAGGTGATGGTTTGATACATTAGACCACAGGCGGAGCCATCAATGCTAGATAGTATCGAAGTATTTAAATGTTTGCAAGCATACTAAGTCGCGGAAATTAGCTAGTATTTGATATTAAGAAAATTTCTTTGAAGAGAACGCGGCGAGTTTGATGAACATGATGAATGTGGCGACCGTGGCGAACGGAAGGATAGGTTTAGTATAAATAAGGGTGGATTCAGGATTGAAGGACAGTTTGATTTTCAGCACCGGTGAGTACAGTTAGTTTTTCACCACCAGGGGGAACAGTTTGGTTTTGAGCACGGGTGGGGACAGTCGGTTTTGAGCTTTGTATAGGCTATATCATTTTATCTCGTCGTCATTTATTTAATTAGAGTTCAGTATTGTTTGAGTTTAGACGTTTTAACAGCAAGAGGATTCCGAGCTACATTTTTGGTGAGTGAGTAACGTTTAATATTTTAATATGTTTTCTAATATTTATTTGTTTGTTTCAGATGGATTAGTAAAGGTTTAGCATTCAGTTCAAATTGAACATGCATCCAAAATATATAACTTGTTAATAGAAAAAAATACCATTTGAATTCACGTTAAAAGTTCTTGAGTTATTTTCGGTTCATAATAGAGGATCCTAGAAGCTACTAGACGATTACGATCACGATCACAAATCAATGGTCAAAAAATATTAAGATTAAGTTTTAAAGTTCTAATTAGTTAGTTTAGTAAAGACCAAGATCCGTTTGTGGAGATATGTGCAAGGTTTGGGAAGATGTAAATTGGAGAGTTAGCACAGTTTAGGGAAGACGTAGAAATGGGGAGGGAAGTTATAAGAGGTAAAGACGGTATAAGATAAGAAAGGGGGGGTTGTTACACAGCAGAAAGAGCATAAGTTCCAGATACTTGTATCTTTTTATTTTAATCCTGTTGTTTCATCCATTTCACATTTATCTTATAAACCTATTGTTAGTAACAAAGTATTTCTAACTTTTTTCTAATTTTTTTCGCTTTTAATTTTTTTTTTATTTTTTTTTTAATCTATACTATTCTAAAACTTTTTTTTATTTTTTTTCGCTTTTAATTTTTTTTTAATTTTTTTTTTACTTTTATTTATTATTTTTACTATTTCTAATTAATAAAAATATTCTTCTCACAATTATTTTTCTTCGTTCTATTTATTATACATTTTACATTCATATTATTGTTAAACCTATGAATAATTTACACAGGGAGACTAGTTTATTCAAGGGCATGATAGAGATCATACATGAAGTGAAAAAAATCAAATAATAAATAACTATTAACTATTTACTCGGTAAACTTTACCAAAAGTAAAATAATTCATTACGCAACGGATGTTTACACTGGTACGGACATACGCACGGCGTTATCAACACAAAATAGGTAGATAGTTATAAACGGTTTCACGAACTGTCGTCGACCTAGTAAAACTCTTTATTTATTTATAGCGATTTCTTCTTAATTACCTACTTTTATTACACAATTATGATCGAATCGAGTACAGAGTGGTCTGCTTCAATATCTAAAATTTGTCACCAGTCACCCTGTATAATAAATGGATCTTTTCTTTTAATTAATAACTTCTCTTATATACCTTGAGTTTGATAATACGAAAAGAAAGTAACTTTTCTTAATATTCTTAAATATTTATACATGGATTTATACTATATCCTATGGAGTAGGCACAACACCGTCAACACCAGAGGCTATAAAACCATATTCTGAAGTCACGTTTGACAAAATTTGTAGGTATTATCATAATGGAGAGAGACTTTTGGAGTGACAGGGAGTAAATATTTATTTTTCATTATTATTGTTTTACTAGATATTTATTATGCCTATTTATTCTTAACGATAGGTACCTTTACGATAATAGCGCTGCGGTGTAATCGATGGCTTATATTGCTTACTTTAGACTATTTCAGAGATAGCAAAAGTCATAACCAGAGACTCAAAACATTTTCGAGTTCATTAACTCTTTTCTTAATACTAAATGATAGCCCGGTGGCTTGCAACTCGTCATTTTTGACAACCGTTACTCCACGCTATCGTGAACTACTAACCTTATTTTAATTTATTTGGGTAAATTAATATGTTTTACTTGAAATAGTCATATTATTATGTAAAACGTTTTAACCTAGTCATAAGATCTCGCAGCTCATATAGTTTCTAAATCTACTATCTTAATTAGCAATCCAAATTTAAATGAAAGTGATTAGTTTTTTTTTCAGATGTGTAGATGATCCGCTTTGACGAATTGTAATTATTTGCAATGTTTATTTATACAAGGTGTTCCTGTTGATTTCTCATAACTCTACGGGACCATGTAATAGAATCAAAAAACATGTGAATAATTTTTCTATTTTTTTTGTTTTTATTTTTCATACAAAATAATTTAATTTAGTCAAAACATCTTTTGTAAAACACCTTCAATGCGAAGTATGACAACGTGGCATTTTCTTTCCCTTTTTTACAGGTACAGCTCGCAACGCTTTGCGTTGTTCATTGTATGCAACGTTCCTCAACGTTTAAAATGTTTTTGTTGTTTATTGTATGGCTTCAGTGACACGCGTCTATTAAATTAATGTCAAAAATGTTTTACAAGGGTGATAATTTTGGAATTTATTATATTAAGATTGATGATATCTTGGAAATTATGCAATTTTGAACCACATATTCTATGGCAAAAAGTATTGTTTTTAGTAAGGAACAAAACGTTAAAGTTATGGGAAATCAACAGGAACACCTTGTATATTTGTTATTGCTATGTTATAATATTTACTTATGTTTGCACAAAGACTGCGCCCACGCACCGCCAAAAATACAATGTAAGTAATGTATAATTTTCATAAGTAAATACTTCCTGATTTCGGTTTCATTCAAGGCGTTATATCATAATTTTGAGGATTTTGTATCATTTACAAAAGCAAATATACTACAATTGTTTTTATTTTTTTTATTTTTAAAAATCATCAATTGTT
Organism: Stenoptilia bipunctidactyla; assembly: GCA_944452665.1. Taxonomy (NCBI): domain Eukaryota; kingdom Metazoa; phylum Arthropoda; class Insecta; order Lepidoptera; family Pterophoridae; genus Stenoptilia; species Stenoptilia bipunctidactyla. Next base: position 38,771,514 of record OX101721.1, read on the forward strand.
TCTTGTATCGATTTGGGTGCCACTTTGATGAGTTGAAGTCAACTTGTATTTTGTTCCAAAACTGCGCGCGCACCGTGAGCAGTCTAATAAGTTCATTTAATTATTGTATTCCTACTTTTAATTTAACTGATATTTTTTTTCTATAATTAATTTTAAAGCGCTAAAATGAAGTTGACTTTCTTAATGTTAGCAATTGGGATGCATATGTTTCATAAATTTCTCATCTATCATTAATCATTAGGATCTGTAGGTATTTTGATAGAAGTTATAATACAGTTTAGCGTAGTTGCGCAAAGTCTAGTTGTCATGTTTGCAAAAACTGTGCGCGCGCGTATACTATTGATTAAGTTTTGACTTTATTCTCAGATTTTTTTTTTATCTTGCTGGTAATTTTGACAGTGAATTTTAAAATTAACTTATACCTAACTATAATGTTTCCTTTGTGATCGCAGTCACGAATTGTGTTTGTAGCATCGGAAATGCGATCAGTTTAATTTAAAGCTTTTATTTATTTTAAAAAAATTATATATTATTTTAAGAAAAAAGATCAATATTATATTCAAAATTTTATTAACTTTTAGTTAAGCTGTTGATATCAAAAATATTGTTAACTGTACAATGTATTGAAATTCATGGAAGACATTATTATGTGGGATATAGGTACTTGGAATTATGTAATACATTATAGAAAACACAAAAAGTTCTAGTAGGTAATAATCGATTTTGGATTTCTGAAGCGGCATTCGAATACATGTATTTTGATTTCATGTCGCCTTTTTCATTGCTACAATCCATTCAATTGTACTGTTATCAAATCCATCAAAATTTTTAGACCCATTTTTTTTGCAGTATAATATAGTAGAACGGCCGCCATAAGGATGAGTTTATATGAGAATAGCCCAAGATAGGGAGCAATAAGCGTTCCGCTGAGACCAACATGAACAGTGGCAGTAAAGACTTGTCAAATAGAATACAGAGTTTGATAACAATAAAATAATTTCCAACTACCTTTTTTTTACTTTTTTCTTTTACTTTCTTAATAAAAAATCCCTCTTAACTCCGGTCACTTACTACGAATTAGTTTAGTAATTAGTAGGTCATTTGTTTTGGTTGCTTATTTCTCTTTTAATCCCGATCAGGGCTACTTTTTCAATTTTTATTTTTTATTTATGGTAATTGCGATCGATTTTTGCTACAAAATTATATTGAAAATATAATCTAATGGAGTCAGAAATAAGTGATTTTTATTTTATTTTTTTAATATAGGTTTTTAATTTAAAAATACATTCTATGAATATTATATAAGATATATTATGTCGCGCGGCTCTTAAGTATTACAAATTTTATATTTATTTTATATACTACAATACACTTGAATTTAATTCTGCATGATATAAAAATAACTTTGATGTATAGAACTTATTACAAATGATCATAAATAATTTCAAAAAGTTTGCGTCTTCGAAAACTTTCCCGCCCGCTTTAAACAAGTTCGAAAATGCCGCGAAACACGGTCCGCGCATGTGTTAGCCACGGCACGGCAATTTATGCCTTATGTCGGCAGTTTACAGTACACCGGGCGGAACATAAACTTTTTATTATGTTTATTATAAAAGTTTATTAGTCTGACGGATAGTTCGAACAACAACCGTCGACCTGGGTATTAATGAGTTTGTTAATTATAGATTTCATAGCGCAATACGGTTCTTCTACGATATTTTAAATTTGACGATACAAATCGATTTTTAAAACTTTTAATAGAAGAGAGAAATGTAACACTTTTTCTTTCATTTAATTTGGACAATCACAACACAACATCGATTGAACCAAAATGTAAATAAAATAGTTGCAAATATAAAATATAATAAAATAAATATAAAATATAATAAATATATAAAACAGCTCGAGAATACTTTCGCGTGAAGCACAAAATTATCCTTTTCTAGTCCTTGAACAAAAACAATGTACTGATAGATATTTCAAAGTGAGCACAAAGGAATATATACATTATCGCAAATGCAGAAGGCTTTAAATAAGGTGACGGCAGCGGCGGCTCCCTCAGCTGATGCCGTCTAGCCGTCGCGTGGCAGTGACACACTGTTGGACTACATTTTAGCCAACACAAATAATTAAGTACTCGAATAAGTTCGCATGGCCACCGAATCTCCTATAAATCATTAAATCTAACATAAATACTATAACAGTGGTAAGATAAGCAATAAAAAATAAAAAAATCATATTTATAAGCCACCAGTACCTACCTGAACAACAGGAACCAACGCAAATTTGTTTTTAGACGTTTAATTAACACCTGACTGCTGGAAATTTAAATTCAAAAGTCCTGGAACAGTTAGATCGCCAGAAATATTTACTCCAACTTTAATCAACTTCACTGAGAAACTGTTAGAAATTCAAGTACTGCAAACTTTATGAGACCTTTTGGCTTTGAGATTTAAGAGACGAGTTGCCACTTCGGAGGCTGACGTGGAAGTGAGCTGTGAGTGCTGGTTGCAAAGGAAGTGCTGATGTGAGGAGGTCGGGAGGGGAGGTGCAGGGTGGCTGGGCGTGGTGAGCGCTTGGGGCGGCGCCGGGTGGCGAGCGTAGGGGGCGAGTGGCCGCCGGCGCCGCCGCGTCGCCGCCCGCTGCCACCGCCGCCGCCGTGGCCGCTGTCGGCACCCTTACCTTTACTTACATCAACCATCAACCTACTTATTCGAGACACCTCATGACACTTTGTTTGTTACCACTTTCAAGTTTCACCTTTATTCACAGCTGATTAATCGTAGATCGACTTGGATTAAAATTTATCGGTTGATCTTCGTTTTACATAAGAAGTAGTTAGTAAAATAATAATATTGTAAGTGAAACATTGAATGAAAAACAATCTATATAATCTCAATAAATTGTATAGAAAATCTAACAAGTAATCAGTTTCATTTCTTAAATACAATCGGCGTAGTTACGCCTGTACTGGCGATATTGTCGGTGAACAGTTGAATCGTAAACGGTGATTAATTCATGCGGCCTTCAAAGTCTTGTACGCAATGTATAAAATCTGTCCCCCAATATCTTCATGGGAAGTCGTCGTGGCGCCGTGGTTACTGTGTGTATCAAACGATATCACAGGTTAAGCAACGTTCGCCGGGTCGGTACTTGGATGGGTGACCGCCGAACATTCATTTCTCACGACGACTTCTGTTCTTCGGACGGCACGTTAAGCAGTCGGTCCTGGGTGCTGTATACTATACTATACTTTATACTATACTTGTATACAGTAGTCGTTAGGGTTTGTCAGAAGCCATTTTCAGCGCCCTGAAAATTCTGACATCAACCACCCAGCACTGGGCCAGCTTGTTGGATTATGGCCTATACCTCCTCGTCACCCAGGGGAGAGACTCATAGCCCTGCAGTGGGCTCATTACAAAGAGATGATGATGATGATTGTTGAAATGCTCCAGCTATGTCTATAATAATAATAAATAATAATAAATCAATTTATTTGCAGGTGGCATAGACCCATAATAATTATTAATAAAATACAACAATGTCACTTAAAAAATAAAATAAAATATTGAATTTAATTAAATAAGAATAATAGAGTTAATTTAATTGGAACAAAATATAATCACCATTTAATATAATAATAATAATAATTGTTTATTTTCAAGTCACAGGACTCCTCACAAATTGTTTAAACATGTCAATGATTTGAAATATTTATATAAATTAAAAAGAATCATCAAATTGTGCACTTAACTATAAAAATGTCAATAATGTAAAAATGTCAATTTATATAAATAAAAATGTCAAGCTGTAAAATATATTAAAATATCATGTAGGAACAATTAAACAGGTTAAATTAATTAAATGAAGCTTAACCCAAATAAACCCTATCGAGTAAAATTATTATGTCAAATTTAAATGTCAAACTAGTTATGTCAAGATTAATTAATTAGATAGATAAAACATGTTGCTTACTGACATTGTTAATGAAAGGGCAGTCTAGTCTGCCCGCTATCATGCTCAGGACGCTGTTGGGGCTGGCGCGCACTCTGCCGGCCATCGCGGCGAGGCGCTTGCGCATGATGGCGTGGAAGCCGTCGACGCGGGCCTCCGCGAACATGCCCGACGCGCTGCAGTGCCGCGGCAGCCCCACCAGCACCCTGAACGCGTTATTGTATTGGACACGAAGAGCCTCGTAAGCTTTTCGAGTATAGTAATTCCACAGGCTGCACGAGTAGAATGATGTACAAAATGCTCTGAATAATGTTATCTTTACTTGTATCGAACATCGTGCAAACCTTCGTGATATCATATTAGCTCTCACTGACAAGGCCCTCCGCTCCCTTTCAATATCGCAATCATCGCGCAGATCACAGGTCACGACATGGCCCAGGTATTTAAAAGTGTCTGCTCGCTTTAAGGGAACACCGTTAATTTTAATAGGTGGAATACTGGACGGGCATTTGTTGGCAGATTTAAAGATCATAAAATTACTTTTCTTTGCATTGTAGAGTAAGCCATGTGTTTTGATATATGTTTCACATATGCTTAGGAGTTTCCTTAGACCACACACCGAGGCGCTCAGCAGCACCATGTCATCAGCGTAACTTATATTATTAACACATACATCATCTATATGACAGCCGACATGAGTACTGCTGAGCGATTCAATAAGCTCGTTCATGTACAGATTAAATAAGACAGGAGAGGTCAGACCTCCCTGCCTCACGCCGCATTCCATTTTGTAAGGGTCCGATAGCTGTCCCGCCCATCTTACACTGTTGACCTGGTTCCCATACCAGTAGCGAAAAATATTTATTATTTCAGGACACATGTTCTCCTTCTTCAACTTCTCCCATAATATGTCATAGGAAACCAGGTCAAAAGCTTTAGATAGATCCAGAAAGCAAGCGTAAATCGGTGTACTTCGACTAGTATAATACTGGACAGTATGCTTGAGAGCCAAAATTGCGCTTTCGGTTGAGAGTCTGGGCCTAAAACCAAATTGGTTGTCATTTAATTTAAGATGTTTATTTAATTGGGTCTCAAGCACCCTGTCCAATACCTTGGCTATAGTAGTAGCTAGTGATATAGGCCTATAGTTACCCAGATCCGATAAATCACCAGTTTTATTTTTAACAACTGGGATAACTATCGTCTTCATTAATTCAGTAGGCAAATAGCTATGACTTATGCAAAGGTTAAACAGCATAGACAATACTCGAGATATATGTGGACCAGCATGCTGTAGGTGTTCAATGCTGATACCGTCGTGGCCAGGAGACTTACCGCGTGATATTGATTTAATGGCTTTGTCTATCTCTTTAGCTGTAAATCGTAAGCTCAATTTGACCTCCATCGGATCAGCTGAAAACACCGAAGGAGTCGGGTGTAAAGGCGTCTGAACTAAAAAATGATTCTTAAACAAGTTAGCAATGTTTTTTGTATCAGTAACGCCAGCGACGCTCACAGGTAAGCCAGGCTTAGGGTTAAGTCTATTTGTGGACTTCCAAAAACCACGGAAATCTTGATTAGTGTGTTTTGTGGCAATTAAATCCATTTTTATTTTATTTTCGTTATCTTGACACCATTTTAATTTCGATTTAAATATTTTTCTACTTACATACATATCATCATAGGTTTTTCCACAAAAGGGTTTACCATGTAGTACCCAAACCTGGAACTTTAACCTGGCCTCTCTGTAAGCCTCGCTGACATGCCTATTCCAACCAATCACAGCCTTTCTCCCTTGCTTAGTGCACAACTTTGTACTTCCGGCTGAACGAGTGAGAGAGCTAACTATGTCTGCATAGAGTTGGTCTATAATATCAGTATGGTTTTTGTTCTTACATATGTTATCACAACAAGACCCTAATTGAGAAGGAAAGTCAATTAACCTAAGATTTTTATGACACTCTTTTCTATATAAAAGTATCTCCTCTGGTTGTCTTTCCCCCCAGACAGCTTTATTAATTAATGATTTAGTTGGGTTAAGCTTCGCCGTCAATATATGAAAATTACATTCTAATATAAGCGGAAAGTGATCAGACCACAGTGGGTCATATTTTACATACGTATTATTAACAGATGTCAAAGCCGAGTTCGTAATTAAACAATGATCGAGCCAACGGCGCGACCCGTGTGCTTCACTCACGTATGTATATGTATCACTATCTAAACCTAATTTTTCCGTGTCGATACAAATCCACTTTAGTTCTTTACAAAACCCGTCAAGTTCTTTAAAAAACAATTCACCTGGGTGGGCATTAAAATCACCTAGCACGTACACTGATTCGATCATGCATTCATTTGTTATTGCACTCACCGTTCCCAAGCAGTTCGTAAAATCCACTAGGTTGTCCGCAGAATCCGTAGGCATATAAACACATATAATTAGGATAGGCCTGTCACTCGTCATTACTTTTATTGCACAAACACGCGGATCACTACACTGTATTACTGAAACACTGTTGAACAGCTGAGAGCGCCACAAGAGCGCCACGCCGCCGTAGGGCCGGCCGCGCAGCAGCCCGGCCGCCGTGTCCACCGCCGAGGTCCCGCACGCAGAGAAGTCGCCGTCGATTGTGCTCAGATATGGAATCTCATCTGGCAATAGCCATGTTTCCTGTAGTGCTATTATATCAGAGAACTTACACATGTCCCTTACATCGTTGATTGAACGTTTAATATTTTTACAGTTGAACGTTGTTAACGTAAATGGTCTATTCATTATTAGTTTTGTAACTGGCCGTATTCGTTACGCGTTCTTGGTACCTTTGTTTAAAATGTACAAAGCGTCGAAAAATTATACCTTCTGGCCATATTTTTTCATCTAAAAATAGGTCTACTTTACTTTCATTTACAAAGAATTTATAAGCCTTATGTTCAGTTTGTTTTTTCATAATTATTTTATCTAAAATAATTGTCTCATTCGTCTTAGTTTTTATAAATTGTATAATATCGTTTTCAGTCGTTTCTCTGTGAATATTTGTTATAAAAATAGGCACCTGCTTGATCGCCGCTTTAAAGTTTCCGCCTATATCTGTCGCTGTACCTGATTTCCCACTATATCTATAAGTTGGCTTTTTTGAGCGCTTGGTCACTGTCTTCCATTCATTGTTATTATTGTTTGTTGTTATCAGTTGACTCGCTATGACTACCGGCGGGCTCGAATGCGCGGGCGCCGCTGGAACCAAACCGGTTTCACACGCGCGGGATTCAAGTTGCGGTGCACTGTATGAGCTACTAGCAAGTACCGGTGACCGTTGCTTACATGACTCATTTGACTGATGATTCATATTTCCCTGTACTATATCTCGATATTGGGGTTGTTTCTTTGTTGAATCGTGTTTATTGTAAGATTCATTCAATGATGAGTTATGCAAATCCGAAAGTCCTATAGGCCCACTGTCTAAAAAACAGGCACCGCGCTTTTTATTTATCTTAAAAGCAGACGACGGAACAAAAGAGTCGTTTCTATTGTTCATGTACTCTGACTTGAGTTCACTCAGCTGATCTTGCGTTACATAGTTTGATTTGATACCATCAATTAATGACTGCATTTTTAAGAGATCTTTCAAAATTTTTGTGCAATCCAGATGATCAAATAAAATCGGTGGCAACCTTTCCAGCTGTCGTGCCACAAATGTTGGTATTTCATCTGGTTCAGCAGATTTAAAGAAATTTATGATATCTGCCAGATCACGATCCTCCTTTCCCTTGTTTTTTCGCTTAATGTTTCTAGCACTAGTCGGTAGGGAGTCGAAAAGAAGAGCTTTCGACCGTTTTATTTCGTCACTGCTAAACGATGATTTACAAATTTGCACCAACGTCACTTCATCTACTACAGACACTTTATTTTGTATGTATGATAACATTTCGTCGATGATTATATTACACGATACACATTTTATAACTTGCGTCATTATTAGTGTTTTTTGAACATTAAATTTCGCATCGATAACACGCAACCGTCACGGAGGGTAGTGCGCGCGCGACTGTCTATAAAGATAGGAATATTTTGTTGCTGGCCAACGCCACGACGCGCCGCCATCACATTAAGTTTACAAAACAACTGAATATTAGAACTTCAACAAGCTGATACATGAATTTTAAAAGTTCTAGCAATAATGTTTTTGTATTATTATATATGTTTAAAATAAGTTACACTTTTTGGGACAACCATTACAAACACACAATTAACCTGGTAGTATCGCAATATATAAATAAAATTATCACAGAGATTTTCTTGTCATTCTCAGAAGGCACTACATATTAGCAACGTTTATGAGATAGCATGATGGCCTGATTCATTTATTAATCGATACTAAAAACCAACTAAAAACTAAGGAACCAAACTCAAAGCTCAACAAGTAGTTTCATTGAACACAGTATCTACCTTGTCTCTGGTGAAGTCTCATGTGAAGTCAAGATAAAATCACAAGTATTTTCAATTTTCAATCCTTTTCCTCATATCTACGGTCGAAAATCCTTTCTTGAAAAGGGCGGGTCCTTATGCCTACTTTATACTTCGAGCTGATATTCAGCATATAAGTTGAGGAAGTGATGGCACTAACCTTACCCTTTTTTTCAAGGAGGCCTTCTTCGATATTAAACTTCACATGGATGTCATGACATGAACAAACATGAGTGGGGTCGCTGAAACCTAATCGTTCTCAATGAACGTATTTAAAAGTGTTTGGTTGACGATGGATTTCACAGTTTTATATAGCGTGACCAATTTTGCTCAAAATTCGTTAGATACACCCGGACATTCAAGATTACGCAACATGAATCCATACGCTAGTTTTTTAGTATTTAGTTTCAAAACGTTGAAATATAGTAAAAATATCGTTTTGTCGTCGTTGTGGCGCCGTTAGAACTCGTTGTGGCGCCATGGTTACTATGCATATCTTACGATATCGCAGGTTAAGCGACGTGCGGCGCGGTCGGTAAAAGGAATGGGGGTTAAAGGTCTAAATGATTGAGGAATAAATGATTCCTCACGACGACTTCCGTGGTTGGGAGGGCAAGTTAAGCAGCTGTATACTTCTATATAGTAGTCGATAGGGTTTGTCAGAATCCATTTCGGGAGCCTGAAAATTCTGACATTCACCAACCAGCACTGGGCCAGCTTGGTGGATTACGGCCTTAACCTCCTCATCACCTAGAATAGAGACTCATAGCCATTTAGTGGGCTCATTACACGCAGTAGTGATGGTTTTGAGCAAAAAGTCTATTTATAGTTGATTACTTTGTAGTGATATTATTTTCAGCTGATATTATATACAGGGTTGTTATTTAGCCACCAGCTAAATTTAAATCTTATTTTCTTTGATATGATATAAGCGTACCTTTATCTTAATTTTAGTATCGCTTAGTACAAAAAAAAAAAAAATATGGTACCACAAACTTTCTTACAAGTAGTCACTGTTGGTGAACAAAGCTACTACGACACGGCATTTTATTGATAATACTACGACGTAGTGCTACAAGATGTTTTGTCGTAGCGCGTAGTCATATTCGTTTCAATTCATTCATAATTTAGAGTGATCTTTCTTTGTTTAATATATTAGCGAATATATTAAAGTCTTTTAAAAAAAATACTTATCTTCTTTTGCAAAAATCGTTTCTATAAATGATACTTATTGTGAAAAATTTGGCTGGTGACTAAAAAACAACCCTGTATATCTCACCTTATATTATGTTTATTGTGTGATTGGGTTAATTTAAGAAAACACATTATCGGAAAAGTATCGTTTTCCCTATTGTCTTTATATAGGACACCTGTAATATACAATTTGTTGATATCACATTGACAAAGACGAGGAGCAATGAACAATCTGGTCAACTCTGCTACTCAAAATACATTCCATTTTCGTCCATAGTGCGATAATAATTCAGGTTAGTTTAGGTAGCATTTCATAAGCTTTCAAATTACAAGCTAAGTCACCCTTTCCGAACTGGCCTCCCTCAAATTGATGTTCCTATAGAGAAAGAGAGCCTGTTGAACGTGATATTGCTGTATACATCCGTGAGCGGGCGTCATACACAAGCAATGTTTGGAGGCAAACATATCAGTTATCTCTAAACAAGGGAATAAAGGGTACGTCGTCTGCGTCTATGTTCGGAGTAGTCTTTGAAACTGTAATGAACAGATTTTAATTGGACTTGTCTAAGAGTAGTTCTTGGGCTCACTGTAAGCTTTTAAACATAACATAAATTACCAGTGCTCTGAGTCATCAGGGCTTATTGTCAAGATAGAAGGTGAATATTTGAAAAGATGAAGTCTTCAAAGAAAAAATTAAAACCAAACAATAACTGAGCGGAGCGGAGTAGGCAAAAAGGAGTAGTAATGAGGAGCAGATTATCGTTTTTCCGATCAGGTTCTAATAAATATTATGGACATGATAAGCATCATTCACACCTCATTTCCTGTAAGAACATCTAGACTAAATAATGTAATCTGCTATGTGTATAATTTAAAACTGTTCACGCCGATTTTCGTATGTCGGTTTGGAAACACCGCATCGTGTCAAAACGTCAGCGCCCGTGCATCCTGTGAATGTCGCCGCACTTGCATATAAAATGGCCGGGACGCGCGGGAGATTCTCTCCTCTTCCCATGCCGTTTAAGGCGTACAAACTACTTACTTTGATTTGTATACATTTAACGTAACGCCGCCGCCATGTTAAGGCAGGCAACAAAGTGTTTCATTTTTATTGTAAAACTATAATTTGAAGTAAAGGCAATGTTTCCAAATTGGAATATTTTATAAATACTAGACCACAACGTAGCTATGCTGATATCGATAAAATTATCGATAAGCTTAATTATTGGTGCACAAAAATGTTAAATTTTAATGTAAATGGCAACCGCCATGCTAGGTCGTCTTTACATTTCGCCATTTTTATACTCTTTTTATTGTCAAAATTGTCATCGTCATGTCATTTGTCTGGTCATTTGGTACAAATCTGTCACTTGAAGTAAGGAGGCATGGAATGTCTATGTACGGAGAAGTGATTTTTAATGAATCTTGTGCTTTTTTAATGCGATATCTATCTAAAATTGAGTGATTACTATTTGTTTGTTTACTTATTCTCTTCAATACATACATACATACATAACGTCACGCCTGTATCCCTAATGGGGTAGGCAGAACACCAGAGGTTACAAGACCATCTGATGTCACGTTTGACAAATTTGGAGGTATTATAAAGATGGAGAGAGACTATTGTAGTGACAGGGGGTCAGCCTATCGCCCACAAAAACGACTTTAAAACCTCTGTCCCTTAACTGACTTTTACAGTATGCCCGGGAAGAGAAGCAGCTGGCACATTCTACGTTTTTCTTTCGCTCCCAGTCCAGCATGGAAGCAACGGAAACATATCCTTAAACTCGAGTTGGATTATCGTAGTAGTTGTCATTTCTTTACATCTACGGCTCCAACATAGTGGCGCCCCCGGGTGGGCCACCGCCTCGCCGACCAACGCGCCACGTATTATAGGCGGTGGTGCCAGATCTGCGTGCTGTTGTTGATCAACGCGGAGTGGTGAGGTGACGCCATAGTCATCGCTTCGCTCACCGCCGCTTCATGATGATCGTTTCGATTGCTCGGACATGTTAAAATATCGAGAAATGAATAACACCAAATTGTCGGCGAATATAGTCGAAATAGAAGAGTGCAAAAAAAAATATTGTCGAAGCAAAAATAGTGAAGCCGAAACGCTGAGAATGGCGCGTGGAGATCTCGATAACTACAATAGCTAGAGATCTAGTCTTATTTTTAATGGAAGAGTGAATTAGTCGAGAATTGTCGAAAAAACAAAACTTCAAGAATTATCATTATTTTAGAAAATATGACCTTTTAAAGTTATGGCCGCACCATTCTCCACTTCCAGTTTTTCATTTTTGATTATTTCCAAAATTCACGACTTCTAATGGCTCAAACCGATCCTATGTGTTGTCAAATAATTTGTTGATTCTGACAATACCATTATAAATTTCTAATATCCAATAATTCCAACAAAAACAGTGATTTAATACTAACTTTAGGCCGCGCGAACGAAGCGCTTCTTTGCTCGATGTCATCGGGCTAATTATAATACTTAAGAATAAGATTTTTCAATATATTTCTTTGTGGACTTCTTCCTCATTTAAAACACACCTATTTTAATCCACAAATGATGTTAAAGTAGTATAAAAAGCTACTAATATCAAACTGTCCGATTGTTCCATACAACTTCACAGTAGGGTGTATGATTTCAATGAGACTCTAAAGTAGTTCTTAATTACTAAGCAATGAGTATTTACTAAATTATCATTATTAAAAAAAAAATACTATTTAGAGTCGATTATACCATTTAACCGAAACATAATTATGATTAGCATGTTGTGATAATATCAAAGTCAAGTATTGACTTAGTACCTACCTACTACTAAAAGCCCGATCGAAAAATCAAAGCAAAGGGAAAAGATTGAATAGGTAAATAATACAGCTTACAAACTTTTGATTATCATGTTTTAATAAGTTGAGAAAGAACTGTCTAAAAGATTAACAATTATAACGAGTAAAAACTATAAAAATCGTAAATTTAACAAATATCCTATAAAATCAACATTCTTTATACTTGAAAAACAACCTAATATTGTCCTTACTAAAGATTAACAATTTTACGTTGTACAAATTATAGAAACTAAAATTTTACAAATTTACAATACAAACAAAAATCTTTATTCTTAAATTAAAGAAAATAAAAACTAAAAATACAGAGATCAATATTATTTTAAAATACAGATACAATTAAAAATAAAGTGATCAATGTTATTTAAAAATAGATATTATTTTTAATGCGGTTCGTCAGCAATGGCTGTCTCGGCTGTCTGATATAATTAAAACAATCAACCTAGATAGATAGATAAAAACTGTATTGATACCACAAAAAAAATATTATTATTTATACACCACCACCTTTGTTTAAAATTCGCATTATGTATAAGATAAATTCCACCTAAAACAAGATATTAATCCCTTAAGATTAAAAAAGGTATCTTACAGGGAATAAACAAATACTTTAATCCTAAGGGTTATAATGTCATTTGATTTTGGAATGTCAATTGGAGCGAAATTTAATTATACCTACATGGACATGGCTGTATGACTAGTTGCTTTGCCTTATTAAAAAATATATGGACTTTAAATTTGGCTGTATAAGTTTGTGTACCTTTGGATTTGGAACGACTACCAATAAAAAACTAAAAATCCTTGTAAAAAGAGTGGCTGTATGCGACGGTTTCTTTTGCCTTTTGAAAAAGCTGAATAAGAAGTAAAATTGCACGGTTTTTGAAAAGAAAATTCTTTCAGAGTTTTTATTTTAATAGTATTCAAATAAATAAAATATGTCGAGCTCGAGTGACGATTTAACACCAGAAGATATTAGAAATGAAGCAAATAGTATCGTCGATAATTTTTTGCCGTGTAAATCGAAGCATTTGTACATGAAATGTTACGAAGATTTCTTTGCTTGGAAAATTAAAAAAGCTGTGAAAATTATTTCGGAGTCATTGCTTTTAGTATATTTTCAACAGTTGTCTGCTACAAAGAAACCTAGCAGCCTATGGACTGTTTATTCAATTTTGAAGACAACAGTAAACAATGAATATACCAAATAGAAATATCACTTTATCTTTACATAACTGGTCAATTGTTTCTAATATTACCTTTAATTTCTAAATTAATAAATACCTAAGTACTTGATTTAATTCCTGCGTTTCATTACCTAATTATCTTACAAGGTGGTGTATAAAGTAGAGTAAGCTCCTCGGGGATAACAGTGTCTTAGTCTTGGGCAGTCTTGAATCCCTCGCTTCATTCAGGATTCTTACCATCTGTAGATAATTACGTCACTGCGTTCGGGTATTATCTACAGAATCCTTCATTTCGCTCAGAATTCAATATGATGCCACTGACATAATACACTGCTTTATCCCCTTGATGCATAATCTACTATTTCGGGCTCATATCACGGGTATGTTGCGAGGCGCGGGTTGCAAGTACACCCGCCTCTGATGAAGGACTTCATACGAACCCGAAACTAGTCAGACATTTCCGACACCTAACCGTGTGTAAAAAAACAAAATAAAAATTTTGAAAAACCCACGACGCGACGGCTAAAAAGTAATTGAAAAAGAATAAAATAATTTAAAATCCCCCGACTGAAATGATTTATGTGACGAGATATAATTAACGTGAAAAGCTTTTTTAAAAGTTCACTTGATCTCACACAGAGTCGGTCATATTATGAACAACATACTATTCGTTTTCATAGCATTTCCCTTCGCTTACCTATTCGGTTCTCGAAGATGTAGATGTCGCAATAACATAGGTATTCAACTCCCTATGAACTTTATAAGAAGAGCAAGAAAATCCGTCTGGGGCTGCCATTGAATGAATTCGTTTTATAGTTTTATATTGAAATTTAAAATATTGATGGCAGCCCTCGACGGATTTTCTTGCTCTTCTTATAAAGTTCATAGGGAGTTGTATACCTATATATTTTGCAAAAGTTTTACAATATAAAATACCCGGTTTATATTGTAAAACTTTTGCAAACTGGTGTCTTCTGTATGGTGTTCATTTACATTTTTTCTTGGGGTTATTAACTATTTGCTTTAGTTTAGTATATATGATATCACATATCATGTTGACAGTTTTGTCAGTGATTGCTTGGGATTGAATAATTGCAGTTCTGCACATTGTGAGCACTTTCCAGTAAAGTACAGGATACTCTGCCTATCAACATTTTTATTCTTAAAATTCCAGGTACACGGCAATCCAGAAAACTCCCAGAGTTTTTCTCTGAGCAATATCGCCTTTGAACGCCACTTGAACTTCGGTAAGGTTCTATACAGTTTATGCGTTGATGTTGTATTTATGTCTCCTCTAATTAAATTAACCGACATTCATTTTATTTACGTGGCGCTCTTGGCGTCCCTTTGCGCACGAGCACCTCTGGTGATGCCACCGCCGCCTCGCCAACTGCTGCCAGCGCCCGTGAGCGGCATTCCCAGGGCGACCCCGCCCTGTTCCAGTGCCGCCAGCGCCCATGAGTGGCCTTCCCAGGGCGTCCAAGCTCTGTTCCAGCGCCGCTATCACGTGGTCCGTCTGAGCGCCATATGCCGCTCCCGCCACCGTGTGGTTTAACCACTCCACCATCCACGTGCTTCGCGCCTACAAGCCTGCATGAGCCTACAAGCCTGTCGTGAGCATATTTTGTAGTGTTTTTTTTTCTGTTCTGCGAGCTATGTGCCCTGCCCATTGCCACTTCAGCTTTGCAATCCTTCTGGCTATGTCGGTGACTTTGGTTCGTTTGCGAATCTCCTCATTCCTGATTCGATCCCGCAGGAAAACGCCAAGCATAGCCCTTTCCGTTGCCTGCTGAGCGACTTTAAGCCTGTTGATGAGGCACAAGTTAGCGACCACGTCTTAGTGCCATACGTCATCACTGGCAACACGCACTGGTCAAAAACCTTTGACTTCAGACACTGCGGTCAAATACCGTGACGAGAAGATTTTACGGAGCTTCCTGAACGCTGTCCAGTCGAGTTGGATTCGACAATTTACGTCTTTCTCAAAGTTGGACTTACCTAACTCGATTTTATGTCCTAGGTATAGATAATCGTCGACAACTTCGAGCGTGGTGCCTCCAACTACCACAGCTTTTCATTAAATAAATTTGGCTTTCATTAAATTGCTGAAACGCATATGACTTTTATCCTGATATAACCACGGAAAACCCGGTGGCCCAATTAGTGTTTGTACTTTGATAAATCCGCATGTGTTTGTAGAAAGTCGGAATATTTAATCTATTTACGCATTTATTTACAAAAAACATAATATTATTATGGGTACTAGGCGTCACTAGAACTACCACTAATTTTAAGATTCTTTCTGTAAAGTGACAAGCTATTAAGATATTTTAATTTCAATAGTCGTGTTTTTATATCACACACGTTCGAGGTAGTTTTCCAAGTACGTAGTGGTTCTAAAATCCAGAATCGAAATCTGAATTGTTCTGTTGTATAAATGTATAGGGTGGTCCAACTACAATGCACGATGTTAATTGTAAATAAAACAAAAAGTTCTCAGAGAATTATTTTAATATTTTTTATTACTATAGACTCAAAAATTATTTAGATGACAAAAGAGCGTGGGATTGATGTCACCACAGGTTATTTCCAAATATTAAACATTAATCACTATGTAAGCAGCTTGGCTGTGACATGATATTAGCAAGCACGAATAGCTGTGTTCTGATTGTTTGTTCATGTCATAGCAGAGCTGTATTTCTGCCAAATTGTACCTATAATAAACAATTTTTACAAAAGAGTGCCGAGAGTTTTTTTTCCGCCGGCTTCTTTCCTCTCGGTCTACCTAGGGTTCTACTTTCATTTCGTTTTTTTGTAAAGCCGAAGAAGTAGTAGTAGACAACACCAAGACATTGGTGGATAATGGGCGATTATTATCTTCATGAGCCGAGAGACGCACACTTCTCGACGGAAGCCTCCCCCAGGATTCGCACTGTCGTCTGGACCCGCACCGCCCTCATCCAGCGTTTTCCGTTCGTAAAGTGTATCAAAATACCTACTACGAATAAAAAAAAATTCATTTTCATTCATTTTCATATTATGATTGAAGGATCTATGGCAATACAAAACATAAATATGCATGCGATGATATTTAGGAAAGTAAAGAAAACAAAAAGAAAAACTAAAATTAAATAGTATACCCAATATATTCTTCCTTGGACCTTGGACCACACACCAATTCAAAATTACCGTGCAAATTTTTCAGTACACAGGATATATGGTTTGCTTCGCCGTTGTATGTCGTCTAAGAAATGTAAGTTGATGCAGAAAAGGTTTTTTTTATAACAGTTTGGATGATGCTTTTGTTATTGAGCTATTTAATTCTGTTTTTGTGTTCTTACTTTATTACTTGTCATTCGAGCTTCAGCGAAATTAAAATACCATAATGAATTATAAGAAAAAACTAATAAGTTTATTTATGCAGTTTACTAGATGATAAGATTTATTATTTTGTAAAGTTTTCATTCATATAAGTAGTTTGTATAATTTAATTTTCAAACAGGCATTAAGCCTTTTTGCTATTTTATATGTCCCATAAACTAAAATAATGTTTTAAAGATGTTTGTTTTTTATGTAGAAAGTGTATTCGCTCAAGTCTAAAATGTCATTGATTTGCAATCTTGAGATTTAAGTACCTACCTACATACGTATTAGGTACTAATTTTGTAAAAATATAAGAATAGTATAAGTATGTATTTACATAAATAATACCGTAACGTCCAATTTGTATTTAAGGCAAACCTATAAATAGCCTTATTTTATGTATTAATCAACTTTTGTATGATTGTTAATTAAAATAAAGTAAAATAAATATAAAAAATGGCAATTGTGTGTGAAACAAAATATCGGCCAAATGCTCGCCACGGCTGTGTTCGGCTAAGGGGTTACGGAGAATGGTGTTCACTATCGCGAGATGATAACGTGCTTCTTGTGTTCCGAATGCGAGGATATGGAGCAGTACAATGTGTGGTTCCAACAGGATGGTGCCACTTACCACACAGCCAGGGAAACAATAGCTGTTGCGTGAGAAATTCAATGGCTGTGTTATCTCGCGTGTCGTGGCAAAGATAAATGGCCGCAACGATCATGTCATTTGACACCGTTGGACTTCTTTCTTTGAGAATATTTGGAAGAAAAAGTGTACGTCAATAAGCCAAGAACAATTGAAGAGCTTAAGGATGAGATACTTCGACACATTAACGACCTTGAACGCCATGGAGCGAGCATTTGGCCGATATTTATTATCATTGTCACTAATATTAGACTATTTTAAAACTTATGCGATATTTATCATGTTTAAAGCTCTCGATATTTTGGCACTACTTATGCAAACTTCTTGATCAAATACTGTGCCGAAAGGGGTAACAAAAGCTTCATGCGCACTTAAAGTGGGTGATATTTTTTCTGTCCTAGAATAAAAACAAAAAAGGGTATTGTTTTAAGTACATTGCATACGTGGCGCTTGTAACAATTCCTTAATATTAACATCTAAAAAAGCTAGAGAAGAAGGAAAATATCCTGTTTCCACGGTCCATTCCAGATTTTTTTCTATGTTTAAGACGGCTTTTTTTGTAGGTAAAATTATTTTACATAGGTGCTTAGAGTATTAAATATCTACAAACAACCTACTATCTTTGATCCCCGAACAATGCAATGATTTATTTGTATGAGTGTTGGTCTAGGTCGATTAGGTAAGACAACGTATTTTTTTAAATATACAGGGTTGATTTGTAGTCACCGACCAAGTTTATTTTTACAGAGTAAGCATCATTTATAGAAACGATTTTTGCAAAAAAAAGTACTTATTTTTTTTTACAAAGAAATAAATATATTCGCTAACATGTTAATCAAACCATGGTCACTCTAAATTGCCATTACAATAAAGACAACTACACGCTACTAAAAAACATCTTGTAGTACTACGTCGTAGTATTATCAATGAAATGCCGCTTCGTGGTAGGTACGTTCATAAACAGCGGCAATCTTTTTTAAAGTTTGTGGTTCCATATATTTTTTTTTTGTACTGAGCGACGCCTAAATAAATATGCAGGTACGTTAAAGTCGTATCAAAGAAACTTTCATTTAAATTTGGCTGGTGACTACAACTCAACCCTGTATATAGGGTCGCCACATAATAGTCAATTATATTTTAATAGCAGATTCAGAATGAGGAGTGGGTCTGAATTTCGAAAAAAAAAAAATTTTTTTTTCAACATTTTTCGTAAATTAAAATTTCATAATACTTCTAAGTGCATAAAATTTTTGTTTAATCTCTAATTTACGACTACATAGCAAGATGAGAAAACGCTTCCATCTATTTCTATTAAACAATAAAATATTAGTGACATTACCAAACAATACCTATACGTTCTTGCGCGGCACAAGCAAACGAGCCGAAAGTCAAATTCGAGCCAACCCCGCGCTGCCGCGCCCGCGCCTACTGTGTTTGATTGAAAGCACGCCACGCCCCCCGCTCGTCAGTCTGTCCAGAGATTCGCGCGCGCGAACACTTAATCGATAACTAACAAAAATGACGAATTACGCGATTATGGCACGTTTAATCCACAGTCACAGACGCCGGCAGACCTCGATTTCTGGTTCACTCGAAGAAGACGTGCTGGAGTGTTTTGAACAGCATCCGATAGCCAGCACAAACGATGCGGCTCAGGTTTTCGAAGTCAGCAGCTCGTGGGTGCGGCGCTTGCTGCGACGAGAGGGCTCAAGTCTTACCACTTTACGAAAGTGCAAGAACTGAAGCAACTACCTATGCTCCGCGTGTGTAGTCTATGGTTGGTTGCTGAAGCACATTCTATGGACTGACGAGTCCACCTATCGCTGTTATCAAAAGTGATAAGGATACTTTATGGATAGTCAAAATTAATAAGCTAAACATGACAGGTTTTGTGTTCAGTATATGGGCTAATGGGACTCCATGTACAGCAGTTATTGTGAATGTGATAAGTTATCAGTGACTAATACCTAGCACGGTATTTAACATCAGCGACAGGACGCAAGGTAAAAATGTAAGTTATTTTTGTACGTTATACCTACACTGTACATAGTTATAGACAAGGTTATTCCAGTTACTAAACACGTCATTCTAATATTAAATTAATTGTAAAATCAATTTATTTGTTTTAACAAAGACTTCAAGCACGAATGCTTTATTATAAGTTCATTTTTAATTTAATGAAGATCAAAACTAAAACAGTATTTAGATACAATTAGTTTAACGTGAAATTGATAGTCAAAAACCTGTAACAGTAGTGTGATGGGACATTAGAATCACCTTTTATCCTGATGTATGACGTAATTACAGCTGATTCCGCGCTAAGTAGGTAACTAGGTCACGCAAACACACGGGCGCGCGTCAACGCCCTTCGCTCGGATGCGTAGGTATCTACTATTTGCGTAAGATTATTGTTTTGGTGAATTGATTTTCTTAAAAGAAATAGACGGAAATATTTTTATTTTTTGCTATGTACCTAGTCATGAAGTGTAGATTAAACTTAAATTTTATTCATTAAAAATAATTTTGAAATTTTAATTTATGAAAGATATAAAAAAGAAATTTACTTCATAATTTAAACCAACACATCATTGTTAACCCAATTTTAAAATATCACAGACTATTATAAATTGACCCTGTATAAGTCCTTCTTTTTTTAACACAAACAATGTGCTTACATTGTGTCTAGATGGTTTCTTATTACCTATGTCGGTCGTATAGGGTTGCCTGACAAAATATCCGATTAACACTAGCTCATCCTGCCTCTATTGATCGTGTTAGTGTGTAGGTAAGAACTCAATGGGATACAGCGTTCCTGTTTATTTGCATAGGTGACGTCGTCAAGTTTAGTTCCGAGAGAACGAGTCTGAAGCTCGTTTGTTGATACATTGATTAGGGGCCAAATTACGTCGTACAATTACTAAAAATATATATATTTTTCGGAGCGTTTTCGTAATTTTATAGGACCTTAATGTTATAATATAATTATTGGGTATGTAAAAATATTATTCTTGTCTTAATAATATATTGATTGCTGAACGAATACATTATCAAAGATGCATTTTTATAAAGACAATCCTTGGGGTTGAGCTAAAGCCACCCCCAAAACGGGTTGTTCCGTCTTCATCCCATGGCGTCTCCTCCTACTCTTTATTTTTTTCGCTTATTTTAACTATTTTAAATTAAACTTATTTTAAATACCTATACTTAGGTACCGGTATACTTAACTCATCCAATTTTAAAAACACCTAAAACGTGTAAGATTTGTGTACGGTCTGAACAAAAATACTAGTAAAAGAAATATGCCTAAGCAGAGTAAATTTTTATTAAAGTAAACGGCAGGAAATTTGATAATATTATATGATAAAGAATAAAAGCTGTGCAAGATAAACAAAGCAATCAATAACTTTTTAAATTATATTTAGCTTAAATAAGACTATGCTATCGATTTAAGGTAATATATTTAAAAGGTAGGTACGATTTGGACTACACATTTGTTAAGAATTGAATAAAAGGGTAAAACATCGGTACCTGACGCCTTCTCGTCCTAAGGTTAATAAGTAGGTATATACAATATTTCTATTTTTATTTTAAATTAATATATTTTTTATATTTTCGTTCAAAAATCGGTGAAAAAATAAATGACCAAGTTTCAAAGGTTCAAGTGCTATTAAATCTAAACAACTAAAACAGAGAAACTATAATTTTAATTATATTCGTTGAAGTGTCAATTAATTCCAAGGTGACACAGTTATATATTTTCCACAGAAAGTAAGTCGACGTGAAAGGGTGATGATTAGATTTAATTTGTCGACCTAACATTACTCTCGTTGAATTAAATAGCCTGAACTAACTAAGAAAATAAAACAAATATAAAAGAGCTTAGGCACGTTGTATTAACAATTATTATAATTATATTAAGAAAGACTCCAACGGCATAAAGCATAGTAATCGATCATCCAATTTTTCAGCTTCTAAAGAAATAAATGAAGTACTTAACTTATGAACAACGATAGCCCAGAAATGATTGGATGTCTGTTGTTGTCCATGCGACATGAAGATTGGTAGTGACAGTTGTAGGTGCCGTGCCTGTATGCATGATACCTTATTCAGCAGTATTGGCATGCGTTGCAGATCTAGGTGCCACTTTTCTTGAACAACATTCGTATTTTAAAAAGTTCAGTAGAAACTCACATTTCTAAAATGACGAATAATTCAAATTCAGTGATTATGATGGATCGTTTGCGCGAATTTATCACTACATAGTATAAATCAAAAGTCGCTTTCTCTGTCTCTACATCTCTATGTAGGTATGCTTAAATCTTTAAAACTACGCAACGGATTTCGATGCGGTTTTTTTTATAAAGATAGAGTAATCGTAAGCATACGTAATAATAATAATAAAATCGATTTATTTCCACAAACATCTAAATTACAACAGAAAAAAAGAAACATACACATTTAGCATGGAAATGGGTCAAGACTCAGCATATTGCTGACAAGTGCAAACAAACACTTGACAGCGCTGATTTTCAGTCTTGCCCTAAACAACATACAATATATATACTATAACCATTTAGTTTAGACACAAAGCAATACACTTGACTCTATACATCATCTATACATAATAACAAAAACAAACAAAATTTTTTTTTGTGGAAAGGAAAGAGTTGTACCAATGTTACCAGCTTTAACTAAGCTTATTAAAAACTTTTACTACTAACTACTAAATGTATATACTTAATTTATGTATCTTTACTTAATATTTACTTACATACATATAAATGCACACACATACAATACAGATATATATAGATAAAATAATTACATTGTAAAAAAATATATATATGAGGATATGTATACATACACACACATACCAGCACATTTACAATATCTTTATACTTACACAGATACATACTTAAATATGCATAGCACCAGAGGAAGCTATCTCTTCACGCAACTGCCTGTCTATGAGCATGGTTTTATATTTTAATTTAAAAGTATAGATAGACATTGGTTGATGCAGTGGTGGAGAGAGGTTGTTCCATATTTTGGAAGCAGAGTATTTAAAGCTACCTTTAAATCCCTCGCTATGATACTTAGGTATTTGTAGCATTTTTGAGCTACACCTTAAATACATTGTTGAATAAATGAAAAATGTGATAAATAAAAATTACACGACCAGGATTCGAACCTGGGACCTCTCGTTTGCCGGACGAGTGCTCTTCCAACTGAGCTATCGGGGCCTGGCGCTACGCCTCGAAATTACGTACCACATTTTTTGTTTTTACGTTATATTGCTAACGTAGCTCCATCTAATGGTATAACATTGTTGATTAATATTAATCTAATATATATGGCCCTTTAGAGCATATGATTTAAATTAATATTTTCGAAGACATTACAGAAATAAAAATTGCGGGACGTAGCTTCTTCCTAGAATTCATTTGATTCCGAACAATTTCCCATTTCAGTTCAAGAGAGTAGGTACAGTTTCCAGTAGCTTTATGTTACGCTAGGACAATAAATAAGGCACATGATCAGCTTTAGCGTGAGTAGTCCAAGGAACCTTTATGTTCATATTCCGGACGGGCTCACTGATAATGTCGTGTACATGCTGAAGCTCTCAATTGATGTCGTACGGTGACTATCTGTCGTTATCATTATCTTTTCGAGCATTCGATGCAATTAAGCTATAACTACGCGGCTCGATCTCGGCATGCGGCCAGTCGCGAGTGTCAGCTTACCAAAACAATTGTTGCTTGAACTTTACGTTAATATGCGGATTGTTTTTACTTGACAATTTAATAATACATCTTTTCGTGCGTCTTAGTCGAGGCGCAAGTATTTTTCGGTCGCTAATTTATAAGACTAATTTATTATTTAAACGTATACACGCTTTTTTGACACAAAACGTATTTTTGTTGAAGACTTCCTATTCAATTAAAAAAGTATTTTATTTGTTTATATAAAAAAAGTATATTTGCAGTCACAAAACTAAATGGAAGTAAACACAAAGTAGACAAATGTAATTTAAACGCTGAAGGCGGGCAGCCCTATCGCATGTGAACGGACCGCTGCGCTACTGTAGGCATGAAAATGAAAAATAATTTAAGAGTAATTAAACATTTTAAATGTAAAAACTTTAAAATATTTGTAAACATTGCAATGCTTCACTTTAACTGAGATTCACAATTTCTGTAAAGAAATTGGTCTCGGGTGGTCTTAGCTGCAAAGCTATACCTATTATGGAGCTACGTTAGCAATATGACGTTAAAACAAAAATGTGTTAAGTGATTTTGAGGCGTACCGCCAGGCCCCGGTAGCTCATTGGAAGAGCACTCGTCCGTCAAACGAGAGGTCCCAGGTTCGAGACCTGGTCGGGTGATTTTTATTTAACATATTTTTTTCATTTATTTAAGAGTAATTAAACATTTTAAATGTAAAACCTTTAAAATATTTGTAAACTTTCCACCCACACTAACAAAGCCCATTTAATTATTTTAACGCTGCATTCGTATGCGCAAAGCTTTGATTACTAATGTCTAGATAGGGTTATTTTACAAGAAATTACTATAAGTAATGTTATAAGCCGATGAAATATCACTTTATGTGTTGTTTTAATTCGACCTTTGTAATTTCTGCACATTTTAAACATACAAATCGTCATTTTTACCCTCGCGGAACACAGCTCGAAGCGAACTGAAAGCGGTCGACGGACTTAGAGGCTAACAATTCATCTCTACTTTTTTGGGAGGCGTTTTTTTTTGACTATCTCTCTAGACATATAGATAACCAAAGGCGCAAAGTTTATTTATAATGATTTTATATACAGTCATACTCTTTGGTACATTTCATGGATGCATTGCGTGTGCATTCAACGGTTTTTTTAGGGTTCCGTAGCCAAATGGCAAAAAAGAAACACTTATACATTCGTCATGTCTGCCCGTCCGTATGTCACAGCAACTTTTTTCCGAAAATTCAGGAGCTTTACTGCTAAAACTTGGTAAGTCGATGTTTTTTGGTTTTGTTAAGATTTTACACAAAAATAGAAAAAAAAACTAATAATAAATTTTGGGGTTTTCCCATTCTTGGAACTGAAACTAAAATTAAATCAAACCCATGACATCATCTAAACTGGCAAATAATTCAATGCAGTAAAAAGACAGTTCCAGTGTGCTCACTTTAGGGAAGAAAAAAAATTGTCATGCGGTTTAAGCGAATGAATGTAATTATTTTTTAAATAATAATATCGTAATGTATAGACAAAAATATTTTATCTCCTAAGATTTTTCCTTTCTTATGGTGCTGTTAGCGAAGGGCAACTATCCTTGAAATTTCATTTTTAACGACAAAACGAATTTAGAAAGCAAGAATTTATAGTCGATTTTACTTCTACTATAACCGTTTTAAAACACAAGGTATGTTTGGTTATTAATTATTTTCATAAAAGTTACTTTAATGATATACTTAGTACACACCTCAAATTCAATTATTTATAAATTTCTTTAAAATTTTATGCAAAACTAATGACAAATTTTCAATAATTCTCATTCAGTACTTACACTGTGAAGTTTTTAACTGGTATCATTATTTTTCTATTTGATTTCGATCAGTTAGGTTACCTACTGCATTGAATTATTTGCCAGAGTATATGTCGGGTATCTATGGATAGGTATTCAAAAAGGTTTTTTTTACTATACTGAATAGTTGGCGCGAGGGACTCCTCCAAATTGGTAAAATGGAACTTTTAAAATAAGAGAACAATCAAAAATATGATATACCTACATTACCATGTAAACTTCCATCAAAAATTGATTTGACCAAGATCTTGTAAGAAGTTTAAAAAAATACACTATTATTAAAACATCTATCAAAGTTACATCGAACTATAGGAACTTTGATATGATGTTACTTACTGCTACGGATCCCTTCATGGGCGAATCCAGCTCGCACTTGGCCGTTTTATTTTCAATTGCATAAAGTCCAATTAATAATAATAATAAATACATAAATAACTTCACGCCTGTACCCCTAATGGGGTAGGCAGAACACCAGAGGCTATAAAAACCATCTGATGTCACGTTTGACAAATTTGGAGGTATTTTTATGATGGGGAGAGACTATAGCAGCGATGGGGGTCAGCCTGTCACCCGCGAAATCGACCATAAATCCTCCGTCACTTAACTGACTTCCCGGGAAGAGAAGCAGCTGGCACATTCTATGTTTTTCTTTCGCTCCCAGTCCAGCATGGAAGCAGTATACCTTTAAAATTAAATATGCGGAATTTTACTTTCTTATTTCTCCGAAAAACTTTCTTATTTCTGATAGGATATATTTCTATTGACTCATATTTCTTTTTTTGCGTGTGAAGTTGTACAATAGAAACACTCGCTTCAGTGACTTGTAACAACAGAACGATTGAAGATAAACTAACATATGTCGGTCGGACTTATAGATGACACACATTATATGTATGGTAGAATTATTATTAGATCTACGAACTATTGTCTGAGTGAGTGCATGCAAAATAAAAACAAAACTTTAAAGGCATAACTTGTCGATATGGCAGACTCCATTCGGAAATAATATGGTCCGTTTTTTCATACCTACGTTTTCATTGTCACTTATCATATGAGAAAAAGCCAAGTCAAAAATTAACTAATAAAAATCTGGGATCACTTCAGCCGTAATACTCTATAAAGCCGGCCTCCAGGCTTCCCAGGAGGGGTCGTGTTATAATGACCAAGCTTTGATAGTGAATTAAAAATAACAGTACGGTGTCATGGTGCAAAAGAATGCTTTTGGATTGGAATCCCTTTGTCGGCTCACACGACAGCTATGGGAGGATTATAAAAGTAATTGGAAGTTGGACACCAGACTCAAATTCTGGCCTATTCATTCGTGGATTTATTTGCATATATTTAATTATGTAGGTACAGAATACAGATAAACTTGTCGAATTGTTTATCAGATATACATATACTAAACACAAAATATAGGCAAATAATTATTTATTTGCTTCAAATAATAGTCTCTGCGACTAACTACCAACTGGAATTGAAAAATAACTTTATTTTATTGAGATTTATCTACGAAATCAAAAGTCGTGCGTGATGTCAGGAATACCTATGAATACTTTCTTAATAAACTAAAAACCTTTAATCACTTCATGAATTTGTTAAAAATATCAATTTTGATATAGTCTGGCTAATGAAAGTAGAGAATGAAAAAATCTGTCGAATTTAAAAAAAAACCCTTCTTGGTAACTCCGACTATAGTACGAGTAGTACAACACACATGGATTTAACAAACATGATACTTGATTAATTTTTTTAATAAAATTATCTTAAAGAATAACAATATTGGTACTGTCCTACATTTTGATGATTATAGTATATAATTAAAATGATAGGCAACTAGTATTAATCAGGCTTAAAAATAAAACAATAGGTAATAGTAGATTATTGCATCGAGCACAAAGTAATTTATTATTGCACCGAGTGCTCTAATCTAACAGGCACGAGGGCAATATAAATTACTTATGGCGAGGTGCATAATCTGCTCTTCTTTCAACTATTACCTATAGGAATAGGAGATAAAAGAAACTCATATCAAACAGTTAATAGACAGTAATTATTGAAATTAAAAGTTATGTTTGAGCAATTATTAAACGTAAGGTTAAGAGTTTTGTTTGGCAAATTTATATTTCATTTTGAAATCAGAGTTAGCAGCAATCATTTTTTAAATTTGGAACAAGTACTTAGGATAGAAACGAATAATACGTACGAAAAAAAAGTATTGATATCGGCTGGCTGAATAGAGCTAATCCATTGAGATTGGCACCTTTTGGTGCGATTAAAAAAAACTGCAATAATGAAATTTCATACATTTTTATTGCTCTAGAGCATTAAAGACTCGCTATGTACTGAGTTTTTAGTGTGATTGTGATGAAATTAAAGCATAGTTGGAAGAAAAATACAATATATAAAATAATTATTATTTTTATTAATTGTAATCAAAATCTGAACCCAGCAATTCCATATAGAATTAATCGTCAGAGTCATTGGTATCGTTGTTTCCTACATTGGTTATAAAACTCAAATTTGTAACTTTTTAATCATTTTCAAATATGAAAATTCCAAAATCTCACTTACCAAAACCACCAACAACCGTTCGACTGACAACAGTGACACCAGAATAAGTTGCCATATAAAAAGTTTGCAATAACCCTCATTGTCTACTTTCGTTAGTCAGACCCTAATTTTCAATTAACAGATTAAAATTATTGTCAGTAAGAGTAATCAATAACTATTATAACTCGGTGAGTAGGTCAGGATGTTACCAACAACAGAAGTTTTCGGCCCGGCCACTTCACTACTGCCATCTATGACGGTTGTTTGAACTGATTTAGAATTGTATAAAAATATACAAAAATAATAAATTCTAGCGAAAAAAATAGTATTTACTATTAGATTATTATTGTTTATCTGTGAATACAGATAAGTAGACGACGCTATTTACGTACCTACGTCGCAATTTTCTATCGCAACAAGAATGTCTGGCAATATAATCAGGATAGGTACTTACTTACTTAGAAACTTCATACATTTTTAATGGTAAGTAGGTAAATGATTTTTAGTATATTTGATGATAACGAATTTTACTTCCATAATAGAAGTAATCTTCGTTGTATCTAAATTGTCATTCTTTTAACTTCAACTTGGCGGGGCCCGATGCATAAAGACTAGATACTTTTTGTATGTATAACAAGATATTTGTAATAATAGGTTCTTCCCTATCTATTTATTTCATGATACAGAGAAAAGAAGGTATAATAAAAAATATTTGAATGCGTAGACAGCATGTTGTCAATGCCATCTATTAATATTGTGCATAAACAAAAAACGAACTACGGCATGTTCAGTGCGGTGGCGCGCGGCGGCGAGTTTCCCATGAGTTTGGAGATATCTCTATGGTTTGGAGCCAAAACTTCGTAACTATAAGCTTTTGATATAACTCGCAAGGTGGCGTTGTTATCATTTACTTTTATTGCTTTATATTTCAAGAAAAGTTATTATTAACAAAGTAAAAATATCTATATTAGCCCGGTCAAAGTAGACCAAAAATTAGAGAAAAGTTACATTAATTCCCACCAAGCTGAAAATCGGTAAGATTGTTTAAAATATTTGTGCAGGACAGTGACAACAAAACATAAAAGACAGTTATGTAAACTTAAAACAGTGTATATAGATAGTGTTATAGTGTTTTATAAGACTCTTAAAGAGCTAAGAACGTTTAAAATAGTATTTCATAGTGTTTTTATAGTGTTTATAGTGAATAGTGTCACATACAAGTGTTAGTTTGTAAGAAGTTTGTAACAGTTTATAGCTTAAAATAGCTTGATTTGTATTAGGGTTGATTTGGAAATAAAGAAATGGTTTTGAAAGTCTTATCATTCCCGCACACAGAGAGAGAGATCTAAATAGTTAATAGAATTTGTAAATAGTTTTCCAATTAGAAAATAGTAAAGGTCTAATAAGAATAGTCGAATATAGTTAGAATCTTATTAGAAAAATCTAGAAAGTTCGAATTAGATTCGAGCGAGACAGACATATGTGTGTCCCGCTCGCACGCTTGCATTACTCTCTCTTGTGCGGTACCCTTGCGCGCCTGCACCAAATCACTTAAG
This sequence comes from Stenoptilia bipunctidactyla, assembly GCA_944452665.1. NCBI lineage: Eukaryota > Metazoa > Arthropoda > Insecta > Lepidoptera > Pterophoridae > Stenoptilia > Stenoptilia bipunctidactyla. The sequence continues at coordinate 38,800,865 of OX101721.1, forward strand.
AATGCGCCACACTCCGCCAGCAACACATTCGCGAGGGATTCGCCGAAAAGATCCCGAAGAGAGAAGATCTCCGGAAGAAAGAAGCCTCCGAAGAAAGAAGCCTCAAGCAACAGTGAACAGTGAAACTCTCAAGCCCGAAGACTCTCAATAGAAGCCCGAAGTCACAAGACAGAATACAGAAATACAGAAGACTGAAGGCAGAATACAGTAATAGAAGAGCGCGGGAAATAGAGTGTGCTTGTGGCGTATTCGCGAGTGATATAGTGCCGCGCGGCTGGACTTTCACGACCGTGTTAAGTGGTGAATTCGCATTTTCCTTTTGCCCCTCGCATCGATTCCAGCTAATAGAGTGGGTGGATAGCGCATCATTTGACTAAATCGTTATCGAATTCATAGACTATACAGTCCACTGGAGCTATCCCCCACATTTTGGTCCTTCGAGCCGGATCTTTGAGAGGGCAATTGGGAGACAGCGATGCCTCTTACACGGTCGCAGTCAGGCCGCGGGGAGCGGGCCGCCTCGACAGGGCCCGCTCAAGAACAGTCTCAAGCTCAAGCCGTGAAGAGCAAGAATACGACGTCGCCGACAGAAACCACAGAAACGACGACGCCAACGACGTCGGCTACAGAAACGACGACGCCGACAGAAACCACAGCGACGACGGGTGCCACAGCTACAGAAACTACGAATACCATCCGTCAAATCGAAGCTACGCAGCCACAGCGAGCTCCACAGAGATCCCAAGTCTCGAAATCGAAGAAATCCTCGAAAATAACGAAGGCGAAGTTGAAATTATTACGGTTACAAGTCGAACTCGCCGCCGCCGAAGTCGCCGCTCTCGAAGACGACGAAACAGATATAGAAGAGGAATCTGAAGCACCCTCAATAGAAAATACAGAGAAGAGAGTGTCAGTGTGGTTACAGAATAATCCGACAGAACCGCCGCTGGCGATCCAGGGCCAGAGTGAAATCGAAGAGCCTCCACAGCAACCGCAACAGAGCGAAGAACCGACGCGTCCTGCGGCGCTCCCGGCACCGGTGAGCTTCATCCCCCCCCCGGCTCCAGTACCGGCGGGAGGGGACACAGTCGCCGTGCCGCAACAGAAGATCGACCTCAGCGAGTTGGCCTCAGCCATCGCACTTGCCGCCAGGACAGGTCCGCAGCAGCCGCCTAGGATCTACACAGAACTTCCGACATACAGCGGGTCATATCAAGAATGGCTCATGTTCAAGGCAGCTTATCAAGAAACAGCGGGATATTACAGCGACATAGAAAACACAGCGCGTCTACGACGAAGCCTGCGTTCAAGAGATCGGGAGGTCGTCGAAGGGCTTCTCCTCTACAACGCGAAGCCCGAAGAGATCCTGCGAGCCCTCGAGTCACGCTTCGGACGGCCCGACGCTATCGCCCTCGCCGAGTTAGAGCGACTACGGGGACTACAGAAGCCTACGGACGCGCCCAAAGACCTGTGCGTATTCGCGACGCGGGTCTGCAACATCGTAACAACGCTGCGCGCCCTGGGGAAGATTCACTACCTGTACAACCCGGAAGTCACGAAGATTACAACAGAGAAGCTAACGCCGGCTATGCGATATCGTTGGTTTGACTACGCTGCCGAGACGAAGCAGACTTACTAAAGCTTGCTAACTTTTTACAGAGAGAAGCGGATCGCTGCGGACCCTACGCGCAACCGGAGCGCGTCTCGGAAGACCACCTGACGAACAGAAGAGTCAATCAAGAAACCTACAGTCAAAACAGAACAGTATCACAGCGAACAGTATTTACAGATTTCGACCCATGGTGTCCTGTTTGCGAGAAGAAGGGGCACCATGCAAACAGCTGCCACAGTTTTTTAGAAGCCGACTCGAACCGAAGATGGGGGTTAGCGAAGATTAACCGTTTATGTTTCAGATGTCTACACCACCGAGCAAGAAATCACACGTGCAGGGAGAGACCTTGCAGCACAGACGGGTGTAGCAGACTACACCACCCTCTCCTTCACTTCGAGAAGCGCACAGTCATCGAGTCACCGTTAGAAGAAACACAACCGAACAGAATAGAAATAGAACGTGTCCATTTCGTCAATCACCTACCGAAGACGCCGAAAACAGAAAAAACTGCTCCGGGTGAAGACAGACGCCGCGAAGCTAAGTCGCCGAGAAATATAGAAACCATAGTTATGCCGAATAGTACAGAAAATCAGCGCAGCATAGAACAGAAAACCGAAACGAGAAGACAGCCTTCGCAACGCTGCTGCGCAAGTAGCGTCTCTCCGAAGAGGTCCTGCGACCTCTGTTGGCGGAGGTCGACCCCACAGTCGACAGTCGACCCCGCACTCCCGTGTCCGTCATCCCTGGGGATGACGAGGCGCGCACTCCGTACCGCTCCACTCTGGGTGGGCCGGCGCCGTACGCGCCATCCAAGGTCCCGCTCACCGACCGTGGCCTCAGGGGGCGCAATAGCTGGCGCGCCTCCCTACAGCTGGCGAACCACTTCCGGGCCAGGTAGCCCCGGGAGTACCCACCACCGGACCTCCATCACCGGCGGGAGCCGCACGGGCGCGGCCCCGCAATGCAGCCGGGAGACGTGGCGACCTTCCCCGGCCCTGACAGTCGACGCGCGGGCGAGAGATGGGTTCCAGGGAAGACCCGTCAGCTCGTCGTGCTGATCTCCGAGTCACCTGCCTGCACCGAGGAAGATGCGTCGTCAACGGCGGTGACAACGCACGGCGATTGATGTGCAGGACAGTGACAACAAAACATAAAAGACAGTTATGTAAACTTAAAACAGTGTATATAGATAGTGTTATAGTGTTTTATAAGACTCTTAAAGAGCTAAGAACGTTTAAAATAGTATTTCATAGTGTTTTTATAGTGTTTATAGTGAATAGTGTCACATACAAGTGTTAGTTTGTAAGAAGTTTGTAACAGTTTATAGCTTAAAAGGGTTTGCTTAATCGTTAAAAACCGAATAGACAACAGAATGTATCTTTGTAATTTGATTGATTATAGCTTAAAATAGCTTGATTTGTATTAGGGTTGATTTGGAAATAAAGAAATGGTTTTGAAAGTCTTATCATTCCCGCACACAGAGAGAGAGATCTAAATAGTTAATAGAATTTGTAAATAGTTTTCCAATTAGAAAATAGTAAAGGTCTAATAAGAATAGTCTAATATAGTTAGAATCTTATTAGAAAAATCTAGAAAGTTCGAATTAGATTCGAGCGAGACAGACATATGTGTGTCCCGCTCGCACGCTTGCATTACTCTCTCTTGTGCGGTACCCTTGCGCGCCTGCACCAAATCACTTAAGAATGCGCCACACTCCGCCAGCAACACATTCGCGAGGGATTCGCCGAAAAGATCCCGAAGAGAGAAGATCTCCGGAAGAAAGAAGCCTCCGAAGAAAGAAGCCTCAAGCAACAGTGAACAGTGAAACTCTCAAGCCCGAAGACTCTCAATAGAAGCCCGAAGTCACAAGACAGAATACAGAAATACAGAAGACTGAAGGCAGAATACAGTAATAGAAGAGCGCGGGAAATAGAGTGTGCTTGTGGCGTATTCGCGAGTGATATAGTGCCGCGCGGCTGGACTTTCACGACCGTGTTAAGTGGTGAATTCGCATTTTCCTTTTGCCCCTCGCATCGATTCCAGCTAATAGAGTGGGTGGATAGCGCATCATTTGACTAAATCGTTATCGAATTCATAGACTATACAGTCCACTGGAGCTATCCCCCACAATATTATTATAAATAAAATTTGAAAGTTCCGCATCATTCCCCTGTAATGGATTTTTTTTCATTCAAGGTAAAACGTCAAAAAAGAGGTGTGGCACTCGGAGACTGCCGCGGTAAAACTATTGCATAGCATTTTTTATCAACTTATGCAATTATAATTATACTAGTTGTGACCCGCGACTTCGTCCGCGTGGATACCGGTTATTGGAGATGGATAAATACTATTATTATATTCTCCTTAAGTTTAAACTCACCTTATTCAAAATTTCGTCAAAATCGATTCAGTAGTTAAGCTGTGAAAGCGTTACTGATAGATAAACAGACAGAGTTACTTCAAATGCTGTGATCCGCAGTTTCATCTAGATGTTTTGTGAAAAAGTATAGGTAGGTAGGTATATTACATAGATGATGCCTGCGACTTCGTCTGTATTGAATTAGTATTTCGAGTAGGTTATTTTCTTCTTCAAGGTCCTAAGTAAGTACTATCTTTAATAACAAAAAAAAATATCTTCGCCCATATAATATGTATAACTCCTAACCACAAACATAGGTATAAGTATATATAGGTATAAGATAACTATATTAGGCACATTGCGTTATAAACAAATTGGGTGCCAAAATGTCTTAAATTGTACATAATTCATGCAATACCTATCTTCATTAATTATAGCTTATTGTCATAGTAGAAAGAGGGAGGAAGTAGGTTATCTTCATACAAACGCACCGCGCGCGGCGAGTATGTGCGCGCCATAGTATCTATGCACCGCCGCACGCACACATACACAAAATCTCGCGGTGATATCGAAGCGCCAGTCGGGGCTAACTCCGCACGATATATTACACATTGAAGTTTAATAACAAAGCGTTTCGCAATAGTCGAAACCGAAGAAAGTATTTTTCTGTAGCTAATTTGTAATTTTGTTATGATAATGAATAAATGTGTGATTTGATTCAATAGATATGTTTGTATTATTTATGTTTGTAATTATTAAAAATAAAAACAAATACTTATTGTCTTTTATGTGTACAAACACTCATAAAAAAACTGACTAGTATATAACTAATCAAATAATTTAAACACAAGCTCTTAGTCTATAAATATTTATTAGCCGTTTGGATTGGACGACAACCGAAGCCGACGAAACATCGGTTTATTTTATCCCTTTTTCATAAATAATACTGCTCTGAATCTTTACAAAAATTCTGTAGGAAAACCATTGTTGAACTTGATTGACTAATGATCACTGAATCAGTTATACAGACATGAGTTGTTGTATTTGGCAAGGGCCGGGCTTTAAACTAATGATCGTGCTCATCACCGCCCCGCGCCGCCGCCATCCGTCTGTTGGCCCGTCGCCCTATTTTTGATCGTAAAAAGTTTCATCATCGTTTATAATACCCAATACCCAGATAATACAAGTAAAAAACACAACTTTCCGACCCTTGCCAATTTATAGACATTGATTGAATTAAAATTTAGCTAAAAGTGACAACCCTGAGACAGTAGGCAATTATATCGCGGATTGGGCCGGAGTTAACCTACTTCCTCCCTCTTTCTACTATGTTATTGTTATTCTAGGAAAAGCTATATTACTGTAAAGTTTCAGAAGAATACATTCGGCAGTTTTTGCGTGAAAGAGTAGCAAAGATCCATCCATCCAGCCATTATCAGTGTATAATGTGTATCTATTGTATCATTTTATGTACTTATCATTTGATTTGATTTGATTCTATCTATAGTTATGATTGGCTACTTTTCACGGTAAAATGGCTGAGCCAATATTAATATACTTAATTTCTTTTGGTAGTTAACACATACCTACGTTACTTTTTATTCTACTTCTAAATCTACGGTTTCTAACTTCCAAGAGCTAGAAATGATCACGAAATAAATAAAACCTTGAGTCCCATTATTTTAAGTTTAACTTTCTTACAATATATCTCTGTAAATTAGGTCTGAAATTAGGTAGAATGGTTTCTGGTTTTCCTGGGTTTCCTAATGTACAGAAGGCAGCACATCAAGCGTTACAAATCGGTATTTTTTTTAAACTTGAAACTGAAATCTATGCCCTCGACATTACCTAAGTTAAAATTGTTTGGGGAAATTTGACAGGTAATGTAACGCTTGACCTGCTGCCTTTTGTACCTACCTGTATTAAATCGCGCAAGAAGCTTTATTAATAATTAGCCCTATCAACATAGCAAATTTTTCTACTGCATACCAACTATTTTTCAGATTTATTATTTTTAAGAATTTCCTTAGAAATCTTATTCCCATGGTTATTTTTAGTGTACATAGTTCAGTTATTTTTTCTTCTGGCTATCCGAACGCCTTTACATATAATCTATGTAATGCCACGTTACAATATCAAAAACACTGTTCGTTCGTTGCTTCCACGCTGGACTGGGAGCAACAGAAAATCATAGAATGTACCAGTTGCTTCTCTTCCCGGGCATACCTTAAAAGTCATTTTAGGGATAGAGGTTTTATAGGATAGAGGTTTTATAACGGATAAAGGCGGGAAGTTATATGTATGTATGTTCGTTTAGTCTACGAACAGTAGATTTAGCTATCATACACGTTGAATATTGAAGCGTATAAAGCGTTTCAATATTCAACGTCTTGTCAAATTAGGAACTACTTACTATTGCTATAACTACCTACCATTCGTTTGTACTCATGTAAAATATTGAAACCCAGCATTTATTGATTTTGACGACAATTTAGTTATAATTTACCCCTAGAAAATCCCTACCGCCTCTGAATAATTGACTAATCCGAGTGAGCCCCGCTTGGTGGTAAACCTTGGTGGAACTGGCTTGGCTTCGGTATTCGACCTCATTTATTTACCATCAGGTGAGAATGAGGTCTTATTCGGGCTTATGAAAAAAAAAACTTAGTAAGTATTTTTAATATTTTGGAATAGAAAGTTATAAAATTATACTCGTAGGTAGTCTGACTCCCAAACGTTACACAAATTTGGTGGTTCATTCAGAGAAATCTTATTTCCAAGTGAAATAATAAAAGTTGGGAGAATATGGTCATAGGCACCCAGAGATCTTGATTGAAATCAAGTGGTGTCAAAGACAATTTTGTCCACAATTAAATATTGACTGTAAACAAAATAAAAATAAAATATAATAAAAAAAATTACGCGAGCAGGATCGAACCCACGACCTTAGACTCATGGTCGGGTCTACGCGCAACTGAGCTAAGAGTACTTCTGATCTGTATGCCGAACATCTCCACCATATTCTAGTAAGTTTTAGGCATAACTTTTAAAAATCTATTACAATTTTTTTAGATCCTAGATTTTTTTTATGTCTGCAGAATCTGCTCATCATCCTGGACAACTTTTGTTAAGGCATCATATCTATATTTCTTACGGTTTTGATGATCCGTTAAGGGTTCTGCATCAGGTGTTCCAGTAACCGAAATAAAAAATACCCTATATGTTGCCCCGGCTTCACAGCTATACATCAAAAAAAGTTTCATTCAAATCCGTCCAGCGGTTCCAGAGATTAGCGTGTGCAAACAGACAAACTTACAAACAGACAACATTTTTTTTTTCAGATTCTTACTCTTTTTTCATTTCTTTATAAACCTAGATAATTTTTTTTTAAATATTAAATGTACAGACACGTTTTTTTTTACTGTTTTATTATATGTATTGATTTATTTTATTAATGCAGTAATGTTTGATCTAATATGAAGTTCCACAAGTTCCTAGTAGATGGCCCTGATTGTTTATTAAAGCCCGCATGTAAAGTTATGAAATCAAAGTAGTGATACTTTGATTTCATAGCTGTGCCTGTGTGGTCGGAGTGATGGGTGTTAGGTTTTTTCGTTACGGAATTTCTGGATTCGGTCCCCACGCTCAAGGCCCGCGACAGAAGCTATGCAATAGCTTAAAAAAAAAGAGTTTTTTTGCAATTTTTAACCGTATGGGAGATATAAGGATTCAAAAAGTTGTAATCGACATATTATGCATGAGTAAACGCCACGATACGTAATACGCCACGTATCTCTATTGTTGTAATAATATTCAGGGTCTGTCTAATCAATGGATGACCCGTTAACTGGAGTTAGTCTGGCTGGATGCAAGACTGTAAGAAAATCCTATCGTCCGGCCAGGATACTCAACCATTTCAGGTATTTTCAGCGTACTTTTATACTTTTTATAAACCTAACTAGATTTAAGTAATTTTTTTAAATCATTTTTCATAGTGTCAATTTTTGATCAGCTACTGTGACAAAAAAAGGAAAGGTGCTATAGCTGCCAATCATCTCAATAAATTGTGTAGTATGTGTAGATTCTATTTAGATATAATATGCGTAGTTTACAGGAGCGACAACATTGAAGTTAGAAAGCGAGGTTAGAATTTTCATTTTTCAAGTAAGTAAGTAATGATATAATGCTGCAAAAAGGGGTGCAGTGCTAAAAGTGGTTGCAAAAAAGTCGGTCTGTTTTGTCTCTGGCGTGTACAATCGACAAGGTCAGTTGTGCTCTAAAATTGCACATACAAACAGAGGAGGATCCTTTTGATTCAATGACGTAAAATGCGATACATTGCTATTAAAGCAGTTAACATGACTCAGGATGAAGATGAAGAATAACAAGAAGGACAAGGTCTAGAAGGAGAAGAACTAGACGAACAAGAGACAAGACGATCAAGAAGAAGAATTTGAAACAGAAAAACTAGAACCAGAAAAAGAATTTGAAACGTACGGTTCGGATTTTCACTACTTTTTTTAAACTTAATCGCTTTTATATTTTCAAATCTCTGCTAATGTCAATTACTTTGCAACAGGATCACAGCTGACCCGTGGAATAGGCCTACTGGAGAAACAACTTTGAACGCGCCTAGAACACTACCTCAGGTGGCGTAGAAACGTGTGCCTTTAGTGACGATTACAACTTTTACAAATATTTCAATCGTTATAGGTATCTCAAATACGGTGGCTTGTAGCAAAAAAAAATAAAGATATTTTTTTGTAGATAATTTTATGTAAATTTTACTACAATTTTGTCTTAGGTACTTTTATGATAAAATTTACCGTTTTGCTGCGATTTGCCAAAACCATTTTTTTTAACTTAAATAAAAACATCCATACAGGGGAAACATGGGGAACTAACAAGTTTTATTTTTAACTAGCTGTTTCACGCGGTTTATCCCGCGCAATTTTGAATCCCGTGGGAATATCGGGATAAAAAGTACCCTATTCTAAGTATGTGCTATTTCAGACTGTACACTATCATTATGTCAAATTTCATCCAAATCCGTTGAATCATTCTGCCGTGATTGAGACAAACTTTCACATTTATAATATTAGGTACCTACCTATAGTAAGATCATATTTAAAAAATCGTACCGATATCCAGCTTGGTGGGAATTAATGTAACCTCAGATGTCTAAATTGACCGGGCTGTATCTTTCCTAACATAATAAATCTAAAAAGTTTCTTTGCTTGGTTGAACGCGTTAATCTTTGAACCTACCAGTCAAATTTGCAAAATTTACTCCTTTTTCTGTTGATCGTACCTATATAGGGTTGTCATATAATAGTCAAAAATATTTTAATAGCAGATAAAGACTGATGAGTGGGTCATAATTACGCTAAAAAAAATTGTTTTTTTAAATATTTTTCATAAATTATCGTTCCAAAATTCTTATAAGTGATCAAAATTTAAGTTTGATCTGTAGTTTGTGACTACACAACAAGTAATGAAAACGTGTCCATCTAATTGTGTATAGTAATAAAATCTAGATTAATCTTAAATTTTACTTAGGTATAGACGACAATTTTGAAATTTTAATTTATGAAAAAAAATACTTTTTTTTTTTCGAAATTCACACCCACTTATCATACCTAATCTGCTATTAAAATATAATTGACTATTATATGCGGACCCTGTATTTCCTTAGGAAGGTCATATTTATAGCCAGATAAAAAAATACGGTGTTTCTGCATTAAATGGCCTCATTCTTGAGGAAGATAATAAGCTGTATTATTTTATGCAGAAATTCTCATAGGGTTTGAGGTTACGTGGGTGAATCCGCGCGAAGAGGTTAATTCTAAATATTCCTTAATTATAGCGAGGCTGTTACTAAAACGCAAATATTGTAATGCGCTAGGTACTTAAAACATATAGAAAAAAAGATACAGTACAAGCATTTGTCTTACTGTGGTATTTAAATGCTAGTTTTATTTTTAATTGAGTGATTCTTCCGTTTCCTCTTAATCGCCATTGAGGGTCAAAAGTTGATATGAATACCATAATTACCTAATTATGACTGTATAAATGGAAACACTACTTTGATCAAAGATTATTGAATTTTTGGTACAAGACGTTGTAACCGAATATTAGCAATTATATCTGACCACATGGCTACGTTCCGGCCACATTCCATTTAACAAATTTTCGTCTTTAATTAATAAAACAGAGTTTCCAAATTGTAACCTTTGTGGAGTACCTGAAAATGTTTACCATATTTTAATGGAATGTCCCCGGAATGAAAGTTAAAGACACCCAATATTTGGAAATAAATACAATTTAGGAGTGTAAAACAGCATATTGTCAAAACCTACATGATTAGAAATTAAGTGTTTAATTAAGTATAAGTAGAAGATAAGTAACAGCTAATCAAATGTATTAATAATTAAATTGAATACCTTATACCTAAGAGTGACATGATCAGAATTGATCAAACTCTCCTTTAATAAATAAAGAATAAAAAAAAATGTGCCACATTAACCAAAGTTACAGACATAAAAAATAAATATTTAAGTAATGTAAAGAATACTTCTTCTGTATAATTATAAAGTAAACCTAATAAAATAGAAGTTATGTATATTTTTTTGGTTTTGAAAAAAAGTTACAGGGATTCAGGCTTCATACAAGAGAAACTCTTTCAAATATAAAAAAAACTTTGTATTTGATCGATATGAACGGTCCATAGCTGTTGGTCAGATGCGAACTAGTTTCGGAGTCCATAGACGATACAGTTAACCCTTTACCCGTCAGACTATACAGTGTGTCCGGTCACGACCTAGCAATAATTTAAGGTTACAAAATATACCTAATTTCATCGACAAAAACACCCATCTATGGGGGTCTACCTACCCTCCTGTCAGAATGGCCGCCATTTAATTTTTTTTTTATTCTTGTAGATACCTCTGCTGAAAGATGCCGATTTCTCTGGACAAAAAGATCCTACAGATGTAAAAAAAATGGTAGAAATAGCAACTATCAAATAAAAATAAACATTATGGAAAATTTTTCCTACAAAATATCTTAAAACCTTCACAATGCTAATTTAAGTGAAAAAAATTGACTGTTTTTTAAATTTTTCTTAACATATTTCAAAAACTAGCACATTGATACTAATTTTTTTACTACTGTCCTAATACTCAAGGATATTACTTACAAATTGACGTTAAAATTATTGTTCTTAATTGCATAACTCGAGAGTTAGGGCTGTTTGAACATGACCCTTTTGCGAGGATCATGAATGTAGTGCGCTATTAATTTATCTAACAAACATTTATCTTCGATACCTGAGCTGATCAAACATAATTTTTTGTCCTACTTATTCACCGCTCTAAAATAATACAAATAATTTTCCGTCCTTGTCACAAAGTCAAGTCAAAGTCAAAAGAATCTTTATTTCGTAAGTATTAAAATACATTTGAAATAAGTCACAATTTACAAATTGAACTGAATCTACCACCACTTCGGAAAGTCGATCTGTTGAGAAGAAGTGGCAAGAAACTCAACAGCAATCATCTTTTAAAAATACACAATAACAATAACAACAACAATAATTTACAATCTTCTTGCATCCGGATATCTTATAATAAAACTTTATGCTTATCCTTAAATCTATCGAAGGGTTAATTTTAAATATTTTGGAGTTTTATTATAAAAGCGTACACATCGACCCATGAACGAGTTGGTGATCTTCTGGAGTCTACTATTATATTTATACATTAGGCAATCAAGTAATAGACAGAAACGTAGACATAGATATAGAGGTAAAGATAGAAGTAGATAGATGTAGCGATAGAGGTGAGAGATATTACAGATAATGTGGATGGAGATGAGGATAGTCGTGGACAGAGACTGGACACTAACACGGACGTGAACATGGGGGAATGGGATGGAGATGGGGAAGTCAGAGTCAAATTCAAAAAAGTAACAAGTCATAAAGTCTTCAGCAAAACGACCTGGCACCGCTAGCAGCACCCGTTCACGAGTATAACGCAAGCACCAGCCATCACTCTCCTCAACCATATTTTAGGGAAGAGGGTGACCCGACACCCGACGCTACCGCTAGCCATGCCGCCTGAGGGAGCATGACGTTCTTGCTGTTGTATGGATAAGAAGGAGATGGAGATGGCGTTGGATGAGAAGGATATGGAGATGGTGTTGGAGATGGTGTTGGAGATGGTGTTGGAGATGGAGTTGGAGATTGAGAATATTTGAAAAACAATTTACAACCAAGGACTTTTATCGTCCATATATTCAGAAATTGTATAAAAGCCTTTACTACACAATTTTTGTTTAATAGTTTCTTTAAATTTATCAAGTGGTAAGTCTTGAATATTTGTGGGAACCTTATTATAAAAACGTATGCATTGACCCATAAATGAGTTAGTGACTTTATGAAGTCTACTATCATAGCCGGCTAGCTTGTACTTATTTCTAGTATTAACATTACGCAAGTCACATTTTCTATGGAACATGTTTAAGTTCTTTTTTACGTACATAAGGTTTTCAAAGATATATTGTGAGGCAAAGGTAAGAATATTAATTTCTTTAAACTTATTTCTAAGTGTCGCCCTGGAATTAAGTTTGTAGATTGAGCGAATAGCCCGTTTCTGCAGCACAAAGATGGTTTTAATATCGGCAGCATTTCCCCACAGGAGAATGCCGTATGTCATTAAGCTATGAAAATAACCAAAATAAACCAACCGCGCAGTAGCTTCATTAGAGATATTTCGCATCTTTTTGACGGCATATGCTGCAGAACTAAGTCTCTTCGCCAACCTTTCTATATGTGGTCCCCATTGTAGTTGTGCATCTAGGGTTATGCCAAGGAACACTGTTGAATTTACAGGGCTCAATTCTTGTCCCTTTACAATTAAGTTAGTATTTACATGCCGGACATTAGGCAAAGAGAATTTTAAAAATTTAGTTTTATTTTCATTGAGTAGTAGGTTATTGGCTGAAAACCATTTCTCCACAGTTTCAATACAACAGTTTATTTCAAAGCAATGCTTCAATTGCCTACTCACTTTAAATAGAAAAGAGGTATCATCAGCAAATAATATGACCTCACACTTGTCTTTCACTAAAAATGGCAAATCATTTATATGAACTAAGAATAAGAAAGGCCCAAGAATCGAGCCCTGGGGCACTCCCATATGAACTGCTGATCCCGATGATCTCTTTCCATTAATATCAACTCTTTGAATTCTATTGCATAAATAGGATTTCATAAAATCAAGTGCCCTATCATTGATTCCATAGTGGTGTAGCTTCATGAGGAGTGTATCGTAGTGAACACAGTCAAAAGCCTTGGACAAATCACAAAAGACACCGAAGGCATCACGTGACTCCTCCCAGGCATCAAATATATGTTTGATAAGCTCAACACTGGCATCAGTTGTTGAGCGACCCCGTGTGAAACCAAATTGATTTGAATTCATTAAATTATTGCTAAAGAAGTGTACCACTAGTTGGTTTAAAATAAGCTTTTCAAAAATTTTACTAAGTGTTGGTAATATAGAGATTGGTCTAAAGTTACTGGGGTCGGTTATGCTTCCTGCTTTAAATACGGGAATAATTTTACTAAGTTTCATTAAGTCCGGAAACACACCATTATCAACACAATTATTAAATATACTGGCTAAATAAGGTGCAATACCGTCAATGATAGATTGGATGATTTTAACAGAAATACCATCCAGATCAGCAGTGTTCTTAATTGTTATACTTTTAAAAGCTTTCAATACCTCACTTTCAGTAACATGCCTGAAAGTAAAGTTAGTTTTACACTTATTTACATTATTTTCAAGAAAAGATTGTGCAGCTTTAACTGATGAATTTAATGTCTTCGTAGTCGAAACTGGAATGTCTGCAAAGAATTTTTCAAAAGCTTCAGCAACTTCTGTATCTGATGTCAACAGTCGATCACCAATTTTCAGTTTATGTTCCGTGTTTCTAATGTTTGACTTTCCAGTTTCGCTGTTTATAATTTGCCAAGTAGTTTTAGGTATATTTACACTATTTTGAATTTTATTATTAATAAAATTTGATTTCGCAATACTACACACATTTTTGAACATTTTGGAGTATTTTTTAACATATTCCTTAAAGGTTTCGCTATGATTATATGATTTTTCATCATATAATTCATATAATCTGACCCTATTCAATGTAGCAGCTACCTCTACATGGGTTTGGGACCCTCACAAAAGGGTCATATTCAAGCAGCCCTAACTCTCGAGTTATGCAATTAAAAACAATAATTTTAACGTCAATTTGTAAGTAATATCCTTGAGTATTAGGTCAGTAGTAAAAAAAATAGTATCAATGTGCTAGTTTTAGAAATATGTTAAGAAAAATATAAAAAACAGTCAATTTTTTTCACTTAAATTAGCATTGTAAAGGTTTTAAGATATTTTGTAGGAAAAATTTTCCATAATGTTTATTTTTATTTGATAGTTGCTATTTCTACCTTTAAAATAACATTTCTTTTACATCTGTAGGATCTTTCTGTCCAGAGAAATCGGCATCTTTCGGCAGAGGTATCTACAAGAATGAAAAAAAAATTAAATGGCGGCCATTCCAACAGGAGGGGGGGTAGACCCCCATATATGGGTGTTTCTGTCGATGAAATTAGGTATATTTTGTAACCTTAAATTATCGCTAGGTCGTGACCGGACACACTGTACATCAGATGTCGTGCTCCCAGCGCCAAGCACAGTACCTAAATCTAAAAATAAATACCTACAACAAATAGGGATGTTCAATGGTAGATCGACATACCCGTCCCAGCTTCGCACGCTTCAAATTCAATCTTAATAGTTTCAACTGTTTAAGCTAGACGAGGTACCAAACAAATATATAAAAATAAAAAGAGCAACTTTGATATTAAATTTCTAATAGTATATATGTATTTCGGTAACCAAATGAAACAAAGATCGTTTAAAAGATTTGGAAAGATTTATTGATTTCCGCACAATATATAAGGCCAGAGATGAATATTTTTACGACTCTATACTGTGATGAAGTTTACATCTTTTAATGTAGTTAAATCACATTTATCCATAACACGAACGAATAATTAATGCGTAAGCACAACACTAATGGAAAATTCCACAAGGTGGCACTCGCTTATGACGTCAGAAGCGGTCGTCTATTTCCGACCGTGGCGCTGCAGCGCTGGGTGTACGAGAAAAAATCGTTTCTAAACATGCACGCTAGGGATGGGAATCATCAACTCAGTCACTGACATTTTTATTTTAATCTTATTTTCAAAGAAATTAAACATATTTATTTCTATAGTTCAATTGCTTTGTTTTTATTTGTTACAAAATAGTCAGTTTAATAAGAAATATTTTTACTGAAGTGGATTTTCGTATCAGTAAATCTTTGCTTTATCCTGTCCCTATGGTCGAATATATCCGACAATGGCGCTGGACATCAATGCAATTTTCTATAATAAAATCAGTAATTAATCTAATTTCTGACATATTTTTAAGGTTTTAAGAGACTTAAGTGTAATCAATGAGAGGTTTTCTGCCAGCTCATTAAAAAAACAAAACGGTACAAAACGCTTCGATACATGGCCCTTTACAAAAGGCGAAGTCTTATGTCATACTAGCTGTGCCCGCGGCTCCGCTCGTGATAATTTCGCTATGTTACTTCTAGTACCTCTCATGATTCGTCGAGTAGTTTTTGCGTGAAAGCTGAACAAATATCCACGCTTTCATATTTATAATATTAGTACGGTTAAGGATTGACATTTTATAATATTTGACAATTGATTGTTTGGATCACTTTCACATGAGGCTTAAGTATCTATGGAACGAAAATACTTCAGCGCAAAGCTTCCGAGTAAACTATATTGAGAGTTGACCCGTCCGGCACGTGAACATAAAGATTTCTAGAACTGCTAACCCGGGAAAGAGCGACGTCAGTTAGACCATGCGAGAAACAACTGACACCGAGATCTACTCCAGCAACATGAAAAGTCTGCCCTTGAGCCTTATTAATTGTCATTGCAAAACACACCGATACTGGGAATTGCGTTCTTTTAAATTAGAATGGAAAATTATTTGGTATTATGGGAATTCTGGGAATAAAGACGATTTCTCCTGCACCGCAACCTGTTAAAATTTGAGATATCCAAATAGAATTATACCCAGAAATATGTACAACTTACAACAGAAAAAGAAATGAAAATAAAGCTGAAACGCCTGTGCAATGCTATCTACCTATACCTACTTCACTTAAAAATAAATACCTATAACTACAATAATTAATAAAAGTACCTACCTACGCTTTTACCTAAAAAATACAAAAAAAATGAACATAAATTAGCCAAAATTTGGAAATTGACCGAATATTTAAACACTACCAAAACAACTAATACCTATTTTAATTTTTTATATAATTTTATGAAGAATATTTCTGTCATACATGATTTCTATGTAGCTTTAACCATTAAGGCTGCACACGCGACGGAAGCTTAAAAAATGAAGTAATTTCTCCCGTTTTCCCAACATTTCCCTTCATTGCTCTGCTCCTATTGATTGTAGCGTGATAAGATAATAAGAATACTATAACCTGCCCAGGAGTATGAAGAATAATTTTACCAAGTTTCGTTAAAATCCGTCGAGTAATCTTTGTTTCTATAAGGAACATACAGACAGACAAAAATTTTCTTGATTGCATTTTTGGCATCAGTATCGACCACTAATCACCCCCTGATAGTTATTTTGAAAATATATTTCATGTACAGAATTGACCTCTCTACAGATTTATTATAAGTATAGAGAGATATAGAAGAAGATATAGATAGCCATTTATTCCACGCCAATTGACGTCTGTATCAGAAATTGAACTTATAAATAACCATACATATGATAAATAGATACCACTTACTTTCATTATAGTATACAGACTTAACGCCTTCGGCTTTTTTGAAAGTGCCATCTGTAGAGGTTTTTTGAACTGATCTTTATGAGCTGTCAGAAAATTCCTCATTGTAAATGATTACTTGATTAACCATTTACCAAATATTTTCATTTTTTCTAATGAAAGGAGTGGCGGTTTTAAGTCGTATATATACGACCTTGGCAGAATGGACTCGAAAATATTTGTCGGCGGTTAAAGGGTTAATATGAGATAGATAGGCAACTTGTTTATATTGGCAAAATAGAATAATACCTGAAATCATAGATGGTGCTAGTAACTAGGTTAAGATTCCAAAAATGACCGGTAGACGGCCTTAGTAGATAAGTCCCGTTATAGAAATAAATTTTAAGGTAAAAATATTTTATCCTTTTCATCACAGTTAATGTAAGATTTTATAGATTTTTTTATGATAACTGCTTTAAAAAATACAAAGTAAGGTATATAATAAGGTAATAGTAACTAAGTGGTAAAAAATAAAGAAAAACTAAATTTTTAAGATTATTTATTGTTTCTTTTTTCTTTTCGTGAAATAATCAACACTTCTTTCTTCGGTCCATCTTCCTCATCAAATTTTGACAATTTTCCATTGTTCATTCGGTTCACCAATACGCAACGGCAAGGAGCTCGTTGCGCCGCACCTTATTTCCTGGGTCTTCCGAGTGTTGATTCTGAGCCCTGTCTCCTTTGCCTCTCGTTGTAAGTCGTCTATCTTGGCTTGCATGTCGGCGCGTGTATGACTCAGCAAACATAGGTCATCGGCATAATCCAGGTCTTCCAAGACACTGGAAATTCCCCACTCTATGCCGCGTCGCTTGTTATTTATTGTTTTTCGCATGATGCCATCGAGAACTACGAGAAAAAGGAGAGGCGAAAGAAGACATCCCTGTCGTACGCCCGCATGTACCGGTATGTCCTCCGAGATGAGGCCATTGTGTGTCACTCTACAAGAGTAATTCTTGTAGATGGCCATAATGATGTTGATGATTTTTTCGGGGACTCCAATTTCACGCAGTCGGCTCCAGATGCAATTCCAATTAAGCGTATCGAAAGCTTTTTCGAAGTCCACAAAGGTCAAATAAATTTCCCTCTGCCATTCTGATGCTTGTTCGAGAATTATGCGCAAGGTATTAATCTGGTCCGTGCACGATCGGCTGGGTCGGAAACCTGCCTGCTCTTTGCGAAGGAGAGGTTCAACGGCCCTCGATAATCTGTCTAGTATTATCCTGCAAAGCAATGCTGTTATTATTGATTTGAAAACATAAATCTACAAGATCAAAACAATTATATACATCAATGTTATTGTCTTTCTTGATACAATGGCGGCAGTGTGTAGGTACATATCACCCAGTGAGATTACATGTCGAGTGCTCCAGTCCACTCGTTGCATGTCGAGTGGTTTTCGTTCGACATATATCACCCATGAGATCACGAGAATAGTACTAACCGCATTCACGTGATATTTACGTCATTTTTTCGATATATATCGGGGAGTGACAAATGTCACTCGCGTGAGAATTGGGCTCCTGGTGGAATTTAATGTACCTCCCTTGGCACTTAGGTTTAAATACTTACAATCTAAATTTTTTGCAAGGTTGCTGTCTATTAGTAATCATCCTCTTCTTGGTAAATTGCGGAACACTAGGACTGGCGACAATCATTCATATTTGTTGCAGGGTTTCTCTGAAACAGAACAATTTTTTAATGAACGCAACATTTTTTCCAGCATAGTACCTATGGCCTTGTCACTCTGGGTCATATGAAACTAAATTTATTCAGATTAAAATTGTACTTAAAAGTTTTAAAGTATAAAGAAGATATTTATAGGGAACTTGATAGGTGGCAGGGATATCATCACATATACAGATGGGTCTAGGAACAATGAAGCAGTCTCTATAGCTGTCTATGATAGTCAGGTCAAAAGTGGATTCGGTCATAGGCTGAATCCACTCACAAGCATATACTCCGCTGAATCCATAGCTGTGTATGTCTGTAGCTTTGGAGCACACTCAAAAGTGGATTATAATATCAGATATTTTAAGCTTATTAAAAACCCACAGTCGGGTAAAAAGCTACAAAATGGAGATACCAATATTATTTATTTGTTCATACTTTGATAAAATTGCTAGTTATGATGCTGTAAGTGTTGAATAATGTAATAGAAAGAATATTGTAGTGAATGTGTTATCATTACCTGTTGTAATTGGATAACTGTAGCTTGTTGATGGCTGTATAACTTCTGTACTGCACTGGAAAAAGGAAAAGGTATTATTATGTAAGATATTTTTGTGGTTCACACATTTTATTTTTTTCTAAGGTGTAAGTACTTCGAAATTGAATTAGGAAGTAAAAAGCTGCAAGGTACATAATATATTATTTATACTTAATTGTCATTGTTAATTACGATACTGTATATGTGTTGAATAAACCAACAAAAAACTGTATGGCATGTTCATTTTATTTAATTTTTATTTATTTATTTTCCAACAAAATCCACAGCCCTTATTACTAATTACATACAAGGAAATTCTTACAGCCGTTAATGGATTTACAGTATCTTCTCAGTACTCACAAATGAATAAGAATTAAAATTAAATTAGTACCTATGTCAAGTTAAATTCATTGAATGTCTATGTTTTGTAAGTGCTTTAAAAAAAAGTTAATTGAAAATCAAATTGGAATTTAAACCAAGAAATAAGTTGAAGGAAAAATAAATTAAATTAAAAATCAAATGAGAAATTAAATATAAATGAAATTAATTGGTAAAAGTCAAACTCAACACAAAATAAAATATAAATAAAATTAACTTATTATATAATTAAAAACTAAATATACTTAACTTCTTCCTTAAATGCAATAATTTGTGTTAGAAATACCAAAATGAATTGCATAAACAGAGTATTCAAAATAATAAAAATAGGTTTAGTTAAATATAAAATTAAGTTCATTACTTAAAAATCTATAAAATCAATTGAAATTAGAAAAAGAAAAAACAATATTATTCTTACCTTCTGTAATTGGATAATTGAAGCTTGTTGACCGCTACAGAAAGTCAGTAGGTAGGGGAAACTGAGGACAGTTGATCCCCCCTTTTCATTTTGCCTCCTAAAATCTTAAATGTTTAGAGAATTTCAAATGTTTTTTAACTAAAGTATTAAGAATTTATCTAGGTATAATATAAGTGGGAGTCAAAACATATAGGTTATAAAATAAGTCAATATTTAATTTTAATCAAAAAAAGGGGTTAGTACCATGTGTCCCCACTATATGGGAGACTTGATTTGGCCTGTCAGGAGACTTGATCAGGGCGGATCAAGTATCCCTTATGCCATGGGACAGTTGATTCGTCACAATAAAATTACATGTTCATAAATACCTACAGACAGACAACATGATCTAAACTGGAAAATCAATATTTCTGCGCAAAACTATGCAGGTAGTTTAGGTTTTGGTTAAACTTCCGAAGAAAATTAGACTCAAACAGTATCCGCTTAAGTAATCATTTATTAAAAATGAGATATTTGTAATAAGCTTAACTTATTTAATCAGTCTCAAAATTATATGAAGTCTTAAAGTTTTGATATTTAACACTAAAGAACTTTTAAGGAACAAAAATATAAGGAACACAAATTGTAAAATAAAATCAAATTGTAACAAATACTAAGTTTTAAAAAGTTTAACATTTATATCAAATGCCAATCTAATTGAATTTTGGCTTCGCCGCAATATATTGATACTCATGTAGTTTTCATGTACAACTCGGTCACATTATCTGTGCACCTCGCTGGAATGCGGAGCCCCTCCCTCTACCCCTTTCATTTCCCCGCGCTCGCCCTTCTTGCTCAGTATGGTCAGCATCTTTGTTGTCAAAGATTTGATGCAGTGGATTCAACCAATAGTTTATAGTGACAGTGATAATTAAATATTTTTTTCACTCATTAAAAATGATTTAGGTATTTGTTTAATACGATTTATTGTTTTATTTAATTCATTCAGGCCTGATTTTTCAATGGTCAGATAAAAGTTATCTAATGAATACAGTAATATTCAACAGCTTTAAGGTCGTCTCAAGTTTATTGTTACAATTATAAAACATTGTAAAACGACTTTATTTATCTATTATATACAATTTAAAACATCAAAAAACAACTTTTGGTCCGCTGAGTCAGATAACATTAACTTTAATTCGACAATTGAAAACAGGCCTTCACAAATTATTCATTTAAAATGCATTAACATTCAAAAAACACAAAAATATTTAATTCCATTGTTGTCAAGCAAAATAAAAAGTAGTTCATTCACATTTCTAGCGATGCATTTTTTTTTGTCAACCATACCAGCGCGCAAATATGACGTCATTGACGCCAGGTGCACAGATAATGTGACCGTGTTATAGTATTTTAAACCCGAGGCATTTTTGAAAAATTCTGCACAAAGAAAATTATTTAGAACTTGAACAAATAATATTATATGGGAGACTTGATCCGGGGATCAAATGTAACAAGTTGTTGTGTACCAAGTGTCCTCACTACCACACAAATCAAAAAAGTATCTGAAAGTATCTTACCTCATTACAATCTTGAGCCGATAATCAACAAACAATACAGCCAACTAAGTAATTAAACTTATTAACTAAGAAAAACAAATAAATTTCACTTTAATTTACGCAAAACAAGTCAATTTCCAATTCAAAAGAAGATCTTGTACCGGTTAAAAACAAAAAAATGCTCGTCACGTCAAAAATGGCGGTTTGATAGCTGTATTTTTTTCCTATTGATTGATTTGGGCTCGAGTACTAGCGTCCGTCAGTGCCGCCCATAAATAATACATATATAACTGGTATAGATAGGCAACTTCACTTTAAAAGCTAGAATTAATAGTTGCCGCCATTACTAGATGGCGCTGTCCTTCATTTGTAAATACGGGGCGGGCGGCAGTATAAATATTTGGTTTTAGAACGGCTCCAAAATTTAAGCAACTTTTACCGCAAATTTTGGTAAATTTGCGTGGTGCTGCCAGTCAAAATAGTTCAATAACATCCGGTACTTTAAATATTTCGATGTACGTCTCCCAGGAGTATCAAGTGTCTTCAGTTTCCCCTACGGTACACATAGTTTTACCCACTTGGCTTTCATAATTTACTGAAAAAGGTATTATTTATGTTAGTAATTTTTATCTAATATCTCTACATTTGAATTTCTATTATTTTGTTGATTCAATAGGATGTTTCTAAGGTGTTATTTGAATTCAAATGTTGTAGTAAAAAGGTACAAAATGGAGCTACTTACTACTCGGTGATCGGTCACATTATCTGTGCACCTCGCTGGAATGCGGAGCCCCTCCCTCTACCCCTTTCATTTCCCCGCGCTCGCCCTTCTTGCTCAGTATGGTCAGCATCTTTGTTTTCGATACGCGCCCCGATTATTCGCCTCAGTTACTTTCGTGAAATTGTTTTGTTTTTGGATTTGTGAATTTAGCGCGACCGATGATGTTGATGCAGGGGATTCAAACAATAGTTTATAGTGACAGTGCCTATTAAATAATGTTATATAACTCATTAAAAATAATTTATTTGTTTAACACTATTTATTGTTTTATTTAATTCATTCAGGCCAGATTTTTGAATGGTCAGATAAAATTTATCTAATGAATACAGTAATATTCGACAGCTTTAAGGTCGTCTCAAGTTTATTTTTACAATTATAAATCATTGTAAAACAACTTTATTTATGTATCTATTTCATACAATTATAAAACATCATAAAACAACTTTTGTTCCGTTGAGTCAGATAACTTTTTAAAACTCATTTAAACTTTAATTCGACAATTGAAATCAGGCCTTCACAAATTATTCATTTAAAATGCATTTACATTCAAAAAACACACTGAACAAAAATAATTAATTCCATTAGGTATTTATTTTTATAAAGCATATTTTCTTATAACAGTAGGTATCTAACCATGCATGCTATAGTTGGATACAGTTAAAAATATACAATAAATTTTTCACCAACAACCAATTAATTCAAAGAGCCTTAGAGTGGTGTAAAATAAATATAAGTTGAGTCTTATAACAATAAGGAATAATTTAAAAATATTCGAACAGAATAACAAATAATTTTGTTTTTTTATATCATATCAATCAACTCTTGATGCCAATATTGCATTCATTTTAATAAATAGCATTTTATAATAAATATTTAATTTTCAGGTCACACTTTATAAGAAAATTGAGGCGCTTCAAGAAAAGTGTGATGAGCAAAAAAAAATTAAGTGCCTGAATGAAAAACTTCGGAGGAAAAACAAAAAACTAGTTAACTTTAGAGAAATCATAGATGATCTTCGAAATAAAAATTAAATAAATATGGAACAAGCTGTATTAATTGAAGACTTAGCTGGATCACAAGATTTTCTGAAACAAAATGTTTTTTTAAACAAATTGGTATTATTTAGAAATGAATGAATGAATAAAGTGTTTTTTTTTTATTTAATAACCGATACCTATTTAGTTCTTAATTAATAAAGTAATACTAGTACCTCCTATCATCATGGATAATGTTGTGATTAATTTCACTGACACAGCAAAGAACTTGGGGGTCATTATGTTTTCAAACCTCAAATGAAACACGAACATCAGTGAAATTAATTTGAATTTTGAAAATTCCTTCCAAAATCCTTGTCGCTCTAAAATGAACTCGAGTGTAAGATTTCAGCTTCCTAGGTCCAACGGTTTAGGCTGGCCGTTGATGATCAGTTAGTCAGCTTGCAAATTCATATATTAGATTTTTATGAAGATATGATTCAGTATATTTAATCTAATATTATAGTTTATGTAATTATTTTATCTAACACATATTATTATTCCTCCTCAATCAAACTCTCCAGTCTCAAGGAATTTCTTTATTAGCAGTACCTTTGTACCTACTAACTTTGTATAGATCATTCATTGGTATAATGTATCTTACTTTGTGTACATAAACTGTTAAATAAATAAATTAAGTAGGTAGGTAATGGTACCTAATTTAAAGTGAAATCCATATGCACATTATATCCTGACCGTTTGCCAATTTTTTTTTCCAAATCTTCCAGCTTGTACGTTTTTTACACCTAGATACCAATTACCTCATCAATCATTCGTTTAAATCAGCTCTTTGGTTGGAATAATATTGAAAATTATGATTTCACTAATAAAACATAAAAATATTGAAATATATTTAATTTTGACAATCCTAGGCTATTCCCACCCTAAGGCGGCCATTTTAATGGGGAGTTTTCTGACAGCTCATAAAAATTAGTTCAAAAAACCTCTATAGATGGCACTTTTAAAAAGCCGAAGGCGTTAAGTCTGTATACTATAGTGTAGGTAAGTGGTATCTACCATCCATGGTTATTTATACGTTCAACTTGTGATACAGAGGTCAATAAATTTATTTTACTTTTAAAAACGCAGTGTCGAATAAATTCTTCGCCTTCGCCTTTTGTAAAGCGCCATCTATCGAAGCCTTTTGTACCAATTTTGTAGAGTTTTGTTTTTTTAATGAGCTGTCAGAAAACCTCTCATTGCCTTAGGTTGGCACGTTTTTTTTGTAGGTATTTCGGGTCCATTAGATATATGTCAATGCGCCAGGTGCATAGATAATATGACCGTGTTATATGTTATTTATTTATTAATCCACACACAACAAACAAAACGCAGTCGCAGCCATAGATGAAAATAAGTACTAAACTAAAATACAGTGGTCGTCTCGCCGATTTTGCACTAGGGCGCCAACTAGGCCCCGGGACCGGAACTAAAAAGCGGGGAAAGGGTGCGGGAGATGCTTCATCTAAAATATTGAAGTAAGTTTTAGAACTACTTGCAGAATTTCAGGCTAAATGGAAATAATCCTCGAACTTTAGAATAAATTTATCCTCGAACAACAAAAAATCTAAATTGGTAAAAAGTTGAAAACGCAAACGAATTCTTAGTGATACAACATTTTTGAATCGCATAGTAGGTACAACACAAAATTTGTGTTGCCAGGATTTAAAACATATTCCTCCCAGCTATTTATACTCATTCGGTTTAGTAGTTTTTTTTTATTTGCTCACAAAAGTTGTTACAGGAAACATATGAAAAAACACCAAAGATTGACTTTCTAAGGGACAACTCAGACCGTGTTGATCTGTAAAATTGTAGCCATAGATATGCTTATTCAAGATTTTAATAAAACAAATATTACCTACTCAATAAAATAGGTGAGTAATAATACGTGTTTTGCATTAGGCAAGCTACAATAGGTTTATTTGAATTAAAGTAAATAGCTTAATAGTGAGTTATTAAATTTACTATTAATTGATACTTTTTTGAGTGGCAGCTCTATTATGAACGCTATTTGAACGCATTGTTTCTATTCGTAATAGTTCCGAGCCCAAGGGTTTGGTGGCGTTAGTTTATATCAGAATTTCCCAATTGTATGGAAGCAAACTAGCATGGTCGCAGCAGACTTCTGCAGCAGACGCACACCTCTACGTACACACACTCGAGCATAGATCTCAACACTATCATCATCTCACTGCACTACTCGAGTCTCGATCATCCATAGACTTTTTTTTTTGGTTAATTTCAGGACAGGCAGGAGAACGAAGCCCATACATGTCTTTTGTATTTTGTGTCTTGAATCCTTTTTATATATCAAGCCAAAGCCATGTCTTATTCTCCTTTATCTTCTTGAATCATGTTTTATATATCATCCCAAAGCCATCTCTTTTGTTTACAATATATTTTTTGTCAAATTCTTGTATTTTTACATTCCGTTTCTTTCAGTGTCAAATCTTTGTAATGTCATTCTTGGCATATTTCATTTGTCAAAATCAATATAAATATGTTTTTTCTTCTGAGGTATGTAAGGGTCGAATCCTGAAAATAAAATAGAACTCAAAATAGCTGAAACAGCTGAAAAAGAAATATCTTAAACAAAACAATCATATTAGTATTAATAATATACGTTTTTTTTTTACAAACACCAATTAGATTTCATTTATAGCAGAAACAATAAAGCCGTAAACTGGCGAAAAGCATTCTTGAATGCTTAGTATTTGCGGAAGGGAGCGCGGGATGTCTTCAGCAGTTTTAAAAATACTTAAAGTTGGTCTACAAGGACCATTCTTTGAACACTAAACTGTGGACAATCAAAAAATATATTTTCAAGGGTTTCAACAGCACTATTGCAATATCTACAAGTTGAAGAGTCAAAAACACCAATCCTAAAAAGGTGAGCACCAAAACGACAATGACCTAGACGCAAACGACAGATTGTGGTGTAGATAATACTTTCTATTACTTTAGTCTCCACCCCGGGTAAACCAGGGAGAAGAGATCTTTTTCTTTATTGCAGCTAGCCATTTTCCTTTTACCTGGACCACCTGCTGCCATAAGTTGTGAAATTCTTCCTGTAATGTGAGTTTGAAGAGAGATAGAGTGTCTAAAGAAGGAATTGGGAAACTTAAAAAGCTATGACTTAATTGATTGTGGGCTGTATTTGTAATAATTTTAGCTAAATAGTCTGCTTGCTCATTACCATGCACACCAATGTGAGCTGGTGTCCAGAAGAGGACTATTTGCTTAGTTTGTGACAGCAGATGTAAAACTCTCTTATTTATATAGTTGATTTTTGAATTTAAATGTGGATTTTGTAGTGCCATTAAGTAATAAGCTTAAACTGTCCGATATTATAATCCACTTTTGGTGAGCCTGTGTTTGAATGTGCTCCAAAGCTACGGACATACACAGCTATGGATTCAGCGGAGTATATGCTTGTGAGTGGATTTAGCCTATGACCAAATCCACTTTTGACCTGACTATCTAAATAGACAGTTATAGAGACTGCTTCATTGTTCCTAGACCCATCTGTATATGTGATGATATCCCTGCCACCTATCAAGTTCCCTATAAATATCTTCCTTATACTTTAAAAGTTTTTGAACTTCAATTTCAATCTGAATAAATTTAGATCGATATGACCCAAAGTAAGAAGGCCTTACTTGACTGGAAAAATTTTGGGTTAATTAAAAATTTGTTCTGTTTCAGAGAAACCTTGCAAGAAATATGAATGATTGTCGCCAGTCCTGTTAATAGTGTCTGGCAATTTACCAAGAAGAGGATGATTACTAATAGAGAGCAACCTTGCAAAAAATTTAGATTGTAAGTATTTAAACCTAAGTGCCAATGGAGGTACATTACGTTCCACCTGCATTATGATACGCAAACATTTGTTTTGTATCTTTTCTAATTTATGCACTATAGTTCCTACTGCATTGACACTATAGGAGTAGTTTGCAAAGCACCCATTATGATACGCAAACATTTGTTTTGTATCTTTTCTAATTTATGCACTATAGTTCCTACTGCATTGACACTATAGGAGTAGTTTGCAAAGCACCCATTATGATACGCAAACATTTGTTTTATATCTTTTCTAATTTATCCATTATAGTTCTTACTCCTGCAAAACAAAAAAATGCATATTCAAAATGACTCCTTACTAACAATTTGTATAATGTCAATAAAATCCTTGGATCAGCACCCCAATATGTGCCAGCCAAAGATTTTAATATTGCAAGCATTTAAAGCACGAGATTCTAGAGTTTCAGCATTCCATCTAGAATTGTTCGAAAAAATAACACCTAATAACTTTACAGAACTATCTACAGACATTACATTATTATTGAAGAAAATATTTATATTCCTATTTCTAATAGCATTTTTTGAAAAGACAACTTTACTTTTGTCAGTGCTGACCTCTAGCCCACGGCTATCAAAATAGTCTTTTAGTTTCTGGAGAGCAGCATTGAGAAGTGATAAACTAGTATCAGAACAAGAAACAACTAAATCATCTGCAAACTGCAGATTAGAAACTTTCAACCCAGAATTTGATTTAGCTTATGTATGAATAGGATAAAAAGCAGTAGGCTCAATACACCACCCTGTGATACATCTCTACAAGAATACCTTGGACCAAATAACTGATTGTTAACCTTAACAAACACCTTCCTGTAGTTCAAAAAATTATAGATCCAATTTACTTACAACTTTTTCAGGTACCTGTTTATAAGAATTGAAGATAATTTATTAAATTATTGAAAGCCCCTACAATGTCAAGAAAAACTCCAACTAATACTTTATTCTCGGAACGAGCATCATGGATATCCAGACAGAAATGACATAGACTCTCACAAGCTGAATGACCACAACGAAAGCCGTACTGGTTGTAAGGTAAAAGGTTATAACTCTCTATATGAAAAATTAATCTCTGTTTTATTAATTGTTGAAATATTTTACCAACACATGAACTAAGCGTAATGGAATGATAAGACTCAGCAGAATTCAAGTCTTTGACAGGCTAAAGCCACAGACTATTTAACAAACTTAAGAAAATAGATAGAGTCTGATCATTCAAAAGCTTAAACATTCTGTAGGAAAGCCAATCCAGGCCACATGAGGTATCTTTTCTAGAAGCTATAGCTGATTTGAACTCTTGCAAAGTAAAACAATGAATCATGTATGAATTATCACTATTTACACCAAGAACATTATCTATACTTGTCAGTTTTGAAACAGTATCATGAGTGTATTTGTATAAAATTTTCTGAACCCAATTGGAGTCGGAAAATAGATTAGAACGTGAAAAGCGATTTTCTCATTTTAGCCCAAATGCGACTTACTGGTGTCAAGCGATTTATTGAGGTGCAGAATTCAAACCAACTTTTACGACGTTCTTCTTTTAGAGTGCGTTTTGATATAATTTTGATTGTTAGGCTTAGCTTTGAAATCATTGAAGTGTTCTTGCAATCTTCTACTATTTTTGAGCATTTGTCATTCCACCAAGGTACTTGACGTCTCCTTGTATCAGTTGTATAATGATTTAAGCTGGGTCCAGACATTTCGATTGCCAAAAGAATAATTGCACAAAACTTTTTGTATGAAGCAAGCAGATCACAGTTGTCAAGTTTAAAGTTCATTAACAATTTATTAACAACTTCTTCATAACAATCCCTTTTTACTAATTTCAGGTTACTGTGAAAAGGAATATTGGTCGAGGAAATAGAAGGTTCATGTTTGTCCCTTACGAGAGTAAATTTTGTGATAGTTGACAAATGATAACTGCCTAAAGGGCCCTGATGAACTTGCCATTCACGAGAAAGAAACAAAGAAGAAGATACCATGGTTAAATCTAGACTATTTGGTTTCCAACTGGTTACGATCAAATAAATATTGAAATGATAAAAATGACACTAGACGCTACACTTCCCATTATAACTCTAATTATAAACGAGTCTTTGCTTGGTGGTAGGATCCCTTCTGGGTCCGCCTGGCTAGCGACCACCCTTTATATAAAGTCTGCCGCCAAATGTTACCGCTCCGGCGGTAATGTGTTCCGGCAATATTGTATAAAGAGCCAGTTTCTTCCTAAACCCGTGTGCTTTCATCTTCGACCTCATCGTCACTTACCATCAGGTGAGATTGAGGTCAAACGCGGGTTTAGTCACTTATAAAAAAAAAAAAAAAAAAGTCTCTACAAAATGACATTTTTCCTGATGCTTGGAAACTTGCCAAGGTTATACCTATACCTAAATGCTCAAATGTTGAGGATCTATCTGATTTGCGACCAATCAGTGTTTTACCGGTCATGTCTAAATTTATTGAAAGAGTCGTATCATTACAAGTGACGAAATATATAGAAAAACAAAATTTAATACCCGATATACAGTCCGGGTTTCGTAAAGGTTATAGCACTGCAACAGCACTCGCCCATGTTACTGATGATATAATTTCGGCAATTGACGTTGGAATGGGTACTGTGTTAGTATTACTTGATTTCTCGAGAGCATTCGACTGTATAAATACAATGTGTTAATTTTATACTTGATCAAACGAAATGTGCGGATATAACATTAAAAATTATCGACAAAACGCGAAAAAAAAATTTTTTTTCGTACACCATTTAGAAATTAAAGCCAATGAAATTTTTTTTTTTTATTCAATTCTCATTTTTCGTTGTAAATTTTTTTCCTAACTAAGTAGACCATGGATTTTTTTTAAATTAGTGTTATTTTGAAGGTAAAGCCATGAACTAGTAAAAAATTAAAAAAGATCACAATATCAAGCCGGAAAGTTGTAAAAACATTAATTCATTTTTATTTTTTCATAAAAAAAATGTTTTATTTTTTATTTTTTACCTTTTACTCCGAAACTAGCACGTCAAGGTAACTTTTTTAGCATGTTTTATTAAATTTCACAACATACCCTACAAGTTCACCAAAATAACATAGGTGCTATCTCTCTTCGTTGTTACGATAGGTACTATCCGAATTAAGTAGGTAATTTTAACAAAATGAAATAAGTACTTGGATTACATCAATAGTGCAATAAAAACACAATTAAACTAAATCATTTATTTAAATCAAGTTTTCAAAGTGTCCACCATTCTCATCCATGCAAACAATGGCACGCATTTCCACACTACGCACAGTTTTTTTTTAAAACATTGCGTTTTTCTCTTATTAAGGTTTTCTCTTAGAAAACCCTTTAGCAGTTCGACCAGCATCGTTCCAGGAGATGTGGATCTTCAACACGGAGAAGGATGTGGTTCCAACATGACGGCGCTCCAGCTCACTTCAGCACAATCGTACGTGAGTACGTAAATGAACGTTATGGAACTAGATGGATTGGACGAGGCGGACCAGTGGCATGGCCGCCGCGCAGCCCAGATTTGACACCACTTGATTTTTATCTGTGGGGTCATATGAAGCAGATGGTGTACAGTACTCCAGTTGCAACGCGAGAAGAGCTTTTGCAAAAAATAATGCCTGCAGCTTATGAAATAAGAGAAATACGCAATGTTTTAAAAAAACTGTACGTAGTGTGGCAATGCGTGCCATTGTTTGCATGGATGAGAATGGTGGACACTTTGAAAACTTGATTTAAATAAATGATTTAGTTTAATTGTGTTTTTTATTGCACTATTGATGTAATCGAAGTACTTATTTAATTTTGTTAAAATTACCTACTTAATTCGGATAGTACCTATCTTAACAACGAAGAGAGATAGCACCTATGTTATTTTGGTGAACTTGTAGGGTATGTTATGAAATTTAATAAAACATGCTAAAAAAGTTACCTTGACGTGCTAGTTTCGGAGTAAAAAGTAAAACATTAAAAAAAAAACATTTTTTTTATGAAAAAATAAAAATAAATTAATGTTTTTACAACTTTCCGGCCTGATGTTGTGATCTTTTTTAATTTTTATTACTAGTTCATGGCTTTACCTTCAAAATAAGACTAATTAAAAAAAAAACCATGGTCTACTTAGTTAGGAAAACAATTTACAACGAAAAATGGGAATTGAATAAAAAAAAATTTTTCGTCGGCTTTAATTTCAAAATGGTGTACAAAAAAAAAATTTTTTTTTCGCGTTTTGTCTATAATTTTTAATGTTATATCCGCACATTTCGTTTGATCAAGTATAAAATTAACACATTGTATAGAACTATTATTGGCAAAAATGTGTCACTACGGTTTTTCAGATACATCTCTGAAATGGTTCCGCTCTTACCTAAGCTGCTAAGTAATAGAAAGCAATTTGTGACAATAATTAATGAAAATGGAAAGACTATGCAGTCGGATACTCGAGAGACTGTTAAAGGAACACCCCAGGGATCTATTCTCAGCCCTCTCCTATTCACTTTGTTTACGGCAGACCTCACTAAACAAGTACGTCATTGCAAAATCCACCTATATGCAGACGATACTCAACTGTACTATTCATTCTTACCATCCAATACTTTAACAGCGGAAAAACATATTAATCATGATTTGCAAAATATATATGGATGGGCAGAAGTGAACAATCTGGTCTTGAATCCTAAAAAATCCAAATACATTGTTCTGGGCACCAAGCAACAGGTAGACATCATTGGATCTTTTAACCCAAAGATATATATTGAGTCCAAAAGCATAGAAAGAGTTAATAGTGTAAAAAATCTTGGCTTAGTTATGGACCCGGAACTCAGGTATATAGAACATATAAACTTGAAAGTAAGGAATGCGTTCTACCGCCTCAAAGTCTTATACGGAATAAGAGATTTTATATCAACAAATGTAAGGTGTCTTCTTGTTGTATCTCTGGTGCTGTCTCAATTTAATTATTGTGACACTGTATACGGTCCTAGGTTGTATCAAAAAACAGCCAAGTACATTCAAAGAGTACAAAACGCTTGTATGAGATTCTGCTATAATATCCCGAAGCACTCTCACATCTCTCCGTACATCTCTAACTATCGTATGCTCAACATGGAACTTCGTAGAAAGTTACACTTGGCCAGTTTTGTTCACAAGATTGTGTATGGGGGAAAACCGAAATATTTGCTTGACAAACTCTCCTGGGTTAAAGATCAACACAGATTTAATACACGAGCAAAAACAACACAGAAAATGTCATTACCTCTGCATAAAACTGTTGGCTTTAGAGGCAGTTTCAAGTTCGCTGCTTCTAAGATCTGGAACGACTTGCCACCTCCAACGCGACTTAATATTTCGAGAGACGTTTTAAAAAATAAAATGAAGACGCATTTTTTGAATAAATAAGTAGTTACTTTTTCGGTTCTGATCTGCTATGTGTTTGGTTGGCTAGTTAACTATTTTTACTAATTACTATAAATGTTTTCATGTGCAGCTTGTAACGGGATGGAGGGATGAAATTAAAGGGTTAGCTTCTATCAACCATACATAGAATATACAGATAAGGAATTGGCATGATCAGTGCTGGTATATATAGACTTTCATAAAAAGTTGCTTAAATCTTAAAGTATTTTGACAACCCTAGTTAGCCTTATAAGCTAAAACAGGACTCACGCCGCGGTCAGTGACCTTATGACCTTTCCCGCATAGGCTGGACTTTTGTGCCATCTCTTATCGAATAGATTTCATCAAAAGCTAACAGCTGTTTGTGAGGTTGACACTTAGATATTTTGATCTAAACTTTGAACTTTTTTTTCGGCCGAACCGTAAGGATAACAAATTCATGTTACTGTTACTTATAAACTACATCACCAAACATACAATCCCCTTGGGTATTGTCTCTTCATTGTGTTACACGTTGTATAACTTGTGGCATATTTATCAATGTTTATTGAAATTTATAATATTAATAAATCCTTATTATTGTTATCCATATACTTTCTATTTTTAAAAATATATAAGTAGTGCATATATTATGTATATATAAGTTATACGAGTGGACCTCTTTTTTTTTTGTTACTTTAATTATTTTCTTTTTTTGCTTTGTTATTTTTAAAATTTTTACACTGAAATTTTGATTGACTTATATTTTTGTTGTTGTTTATTTTTTGATATTTTTAATTATAGGGATTACGTAGCGATTCTTTAAATGTACAAATATCTATTTTAATTGTATATATTCACTTTGAGGACATGCTGAAAACCAGCGCAGTTACCTTTATGCAACTGCACAAGCTGAGCATTGTCCTATTGCCCAGACAATACAGGAAGTAATATAAGTTTTTAAACTGGCATGGTCATTAACATTTAAATTAACTTTAGAAACGGGATATTTACCATGTTTACTGTACCGTACCGTCGTGATCATGGCGCTTGTAACAGTGCCGAAATATCGAGAACTCAAAATAAATGAAAAACATGGTAAATATCCCGTTTCTAAAGTTAATTTAAATACAGGAAGTAGTTTTAAGTAATATTTTGATTTTATGTTTATGTTTTGTATTTTTTTTCTTCTTTTATGTTTTGTATTTTTTTTTCTTCTTTGTTGTTTGGCAATAAACATTTTTCTTTTCTTTTTCTTTTCAAATATGAGAGCCTATATGAGAGCAAAAAAGTTGTTGGCTGACCATTATTTAAAAGTATTAAGTCATTGTCGTCCATTGAATCCATAATAGCTCTGCCCCGAGAATCTATACGACTGCAACCCCAGAAGGTATGATGGGCATTAAATTCACCTGCTATTATGACCGGTTCCGGAAAAGTATACAATAAACTATCTAACTTCGCCTTTTTAAAAACAGGGACACTATTACCAGGACTGTAAAAAATAACAAAAGATAAAGGTTTTTGTTTCAATTTAATAACAACTACATATAGATTCTATAAATTTTGTATAGAATTATAATAAAAAGTGTCTAGCTTAGAGAAGTTTTTACCATTTTTAATGAATATTACTACACCATTATGATCATTACCGCAGTAATTCCTAACAATAGAATAACCACGAATATT
Source organism: Stenoptilia bipunctidactyla (assembly GCA_944452665.1). Lineage (NCBI taxonomy): Eukaryota > Metazoa > Arthropoda > Insecta > Lepidoptera > Pterophoridae > Stenoptilia > Stenoptilia bipunctidactyla. The sequence continues at coordinate 38,835,100 of OX101721.1, forward strand.
AAACTGAATGCTTGGTTTTAGCCAAGTTTCTGAAATGAGAGCTATATGTATATTATTTTCATATAAAAATTTTTGAAACTCAAGTCTTGTACTTAACATACTTTGGGCATTCCACTGTGTAATATTTAAGATTTGATTGAATGTGAGAGTTTGTTATGTTTGCCATGAATGATTTCTTTTATAGCTGTACTAATAAATTGTGTACTGATACTAACATTTTGTGTTTTATTCAGAGTAATAACTTTTACTATTGATTCTGTCAATAGACTCATTGCTTCTGCATTTGATAAAAAAGCTTGTATGACTTCCTGTTTAATTGTTTATTTAATGAAGGGAAATTTAAAGGGTTTTTCAGTTTTTCAGCGTATGACTTGGTTTTACTATCAGCTATTTTTTTGCCTTATAGCGCATTGACTAGAAATGGTTATATGGTTACCATTGCAATGAATACATTTGGCCTTCTCGACCTCGACAGAACATTCTTTGAATGTATGCCCCTCAGTATATAAGGAGCAGTGTGTACTCAGAGTGTAGTGTTGACTTCTGCCTCCGCTACGTCACTGCCGGACTATGTTCACATTAAGATGTGTCGTTTGCCCGTCTCACCATATGTCCCACCAACAAAGCAGTGCTTCAAATGTTTAAGATACGACCATTTAGCCAAATTCTGTAAAAATTCACCACACTGCTCCATATGTACCAAGGGGCAAACATTCAAAGAAAGAATGTTCTGTCAAGGTCGAGAAGGCCAAATGTATAAAAAAAAAAAATTACTCCTTACTCTACATTTTGTAAGAAGTACCTGTCACTATTATGAAGCGATATTTTATTACTACCTACCATGGATATTTTACTGCGCAAGGTACATGCCGCATGGCATGCCTACACTCAGAGTAAATAGAGTTATGCCTCTAAAATTTTTAAAACTATTAATTTTAAAAAGTTGTAGAACAAATGTTGTTGGGATTGATGTGGAGAGGCTGCCTGCAAGAGGTGATGCGTTAATTAAAATTAACCCTGTATAACTTTTCTTATCAATTTTTTTTCTTATTGTATTATTATTATTTTTCTTTTGTTTTTGTTTCATAATTATTATTCTTTTACATATGTTAATATCGTATTTGTTTTTCTTTTTTTTATTATAATGACAAATTGTGACTTTCTTTAACTTACGTAATTGGTATTAGGTATATCGTTTAAGTTATGTTTAAGTTAAAGTAAATAAATAGAGGCATCAAATCGATGAAGTATTATGCCTTTAAAGCTGTTTAAAAAAAACATCAAACTAAAGATTATATTATAAAGTAATTTCATCATTAATTTTGAACGTCAACAAAACACCGTAAAAAAATAAATAACAAAAGTCATAAAACTAATTATTTCTTTTTAAGAAAAAGTGAACCGCATTCAAAAAACCTACCCACTAAAAATGTTTAAATAATTGTTATAAACGCCATCCTATTCCTGTTTCTATTCCATCCATATTACTACCCCGTACCTATAGTAAATTTCTGCCAAATAATAATTAATATTAATGAATGTAATAAGAGCATTAACAATTGATCTGGGTAGGTATTTACATAGTTTTTGAAGTCGGTGCCAAACCAACAAAAGTAAGACTGCTGCCAAACAGAGAAAATTATAAGGCGAACGTATCAACGAATTACATCCACTCACGACGACGACTTTTGGCCCTCAAGTGTGTGCCTTTCGGTATTTGTTCCGCCAAAAAAAGCGTAGGTAGCACCCAAGTGAAATGTCTGGCTCCTAAATTAGACAGTCTGTATTTTAGAGAACAGCGCCCTCCCCATTTCGATTTCCTTACAATATTAACAGTTTTATTTAATTTATTATTATACAAAACATGTAACTATGTAAAATCTATTAAACACTGCCAAATGAAATAGAGTTGATTTCTTCAGTGATTCTTTGCTTCAAAACTTTCAGGTTGGGTGGCAATTGATTAAAAACTTTACTTTTTAAGTTGTTCCATATGGAAATCGTTTATTAACGTGACCGTTGATGTGAAAATTTGACTCGTTGGAGAACCAGATGTCAATGAAACTCCTTTTTAACGGGTTTTCACTGTCCTGCAGAATTGAACTTGTTTATCATTATCATCAGGCTTCATTTTTTGAACAATAACGATTTTATAGGGGTGAGAATGTAAATCTGTCCAAATATTGTGATGAACCGTAGATTTATTCAAATTAGGAGAAGCTGCGCGCAATCTCAACGACTTTCGTGGGTCGTCCATAAAAGACTGGCGAACGCGGTCGACGTTCATACACGTTCTTTATTCATTTTTACGCCCAGACAATTTGTCCGGTATTGGATTCTTAGTTTTTTCAAACTTGCGCACCCAATGCTTGATTAAATTGGCACTTGGCACATGTTTTTATTTTGTATAATTAAAATATGTCCTGTGGAGACGACAAAAATGGTGTAGGAATCGATGGTTTTGTAAAACGATCGCACACAAAATGCGCGCTGCGATCCCGTGAAACAATTCATGGATTATAACTTTACAAGCCGGCCAAGCGTTTGAGACTACTCAAGTGCTCTTGCAGTTAGCGGTTGGCGTGTACACCCTTTACTTCATTCCCTACGCTAATCTTTCCCTTGAAACCAGTTTCTGATTGTTGAGACCGAATTTCAGAGCGAGCTCTTGATGGAGAATCTTGGCTGCTTGGTTATGTCTATGTTAACAATAATTAATACAGTGTTAACAAGAACTGAACAACCTGAAAGTACATATTTGAGGGACTCGCCAGGTCATACGTCCTCTGTGCCGTCGTTCATAATGTTTTTCCGGTAGTTGTTCGTCTTGTTATTAATTGGGCGTTTAGTATAATATAAGCCCCATTTCACTACCGGCATTAATAATGACCCGCATGATGGATGACCAACAGAGTCGATTTTAAGAACCTTAATTTTCTATTTGCCAGCATTTATTGACTATAACTATAGGATGCGTGAAAGGTGTCGTCCAGGAACACAAGTCTGCCTTCAACGCGATTTTATTGCAACACTGTAAGGTATCTGTATCTCCAGGCTACAATTTCATGCCTTTCCATTGTTTATTTATTTACTCTTTATTGCATATAACAAAAAATTTACAGAAAAACATCAAAGGGAAACAATATACAAAAGGCGGCCTTATCGCTCTAGATCGATCTATGCCAGAAAACCTGAGTCTACTTTAGTACCTTTCTTTTTGATCTACCTACATCATTTAAACCAATGTACGATGTAACCGAATTCTACTGGGGAAAATTTAAAACGACTCTTAAATATGCTAAGAGTTTCCCTAATGTTTCCCGAGTTGTTTGAGTTTCCCTAATTTCGCCCTGCACACAGATAAAAATCGTATTATACGCTTTTCTTATCTTGATTGCGTCTTTTTCTTGGTAAGGTTTATTTTTAGTGAGATGGAAGTTGCGACTACTCTTTCTTTTCCGTTTTTTTTTCAGATATAACAAGAAATAAAGCCAAATATTTTCTATTCAATTCTTTAGCGATGTGGAATTCGCCCAAAATCCGGTAAAGTGTTATATGCGGGTAACCTTAATTTTCTCTTTGACAAACATTTCGAAATAGAATTACAGGCTCATTGTTGTGTTTTTCTTTTTCACAATCGTAATGTCCTTTACACAGAAAAGAACAGACAAATTTGAAAAGTCGCTGCCAATATTGACAATGTCCTTGAATTGCGTGACGTCAGAGGTTTTCAGAGTCTCTATAGGATTATGTTGGAACTAAATTTCCCATGCAAATCGTTGCTTCTATGAAGCTGACAAGATCTGAGAGTAATAAAAGACGCTGGTCCTCTGTGCTTTATCCATTTTGTGTTTGACAAGGGTTCAGTTTTTCAAATAAGCTCCAAAATTTTATTTGTAAAATGCCGAGATGTGCAGTGAAATGGTGTATTAATAATAGTGGCAGAAATTCGAAAAAAAACTCGGGATTGTCTTTTCACGTGTAAGTAAATAACTTAAAGGGCAACTTGAAAGAGCATAGGTGACTCCACGCTTATCGACTCATCCAGAGAGGCTTCGGACAAAATCCAACTTGTGTACTGTTTACTTGGTATCCGAAGAACGAATTTCGTCGTAATAATAGTCGGCAGCTATCCGTACTTAGAATGACCCGGCCAAAAGTTGCTTACAGATTATTATAGATTAATGATATTGCTTATTGATTCATGATTGCTTAATGTTGATATGCACAGGAGCCACTACTATGCGCCTTCATTGTAATGATTATGAGTATACTTATCTCTCTGATGAAAAACAAAACATTTTATTCTGTCAACAGTTTTCCCCGCGATGTTTATCAAAGACAACTGTGGACTGAGGCAGTTCGTTTTGAAAGACGTGACCAACTATGGATGCCAACTAAGTATTCTGTTATCTGTTCAATTCATTTTACAAACGACGACATTCATACTACCAATCATAATACGCGCATGCTATCAAAAGAGGCTGTTCCTATTTGTACGGTAAGCAATGAATGTATTCGTTGAATTATTGTCAATAAAAATACACTACTTGGTACATGGTGAACATTATATTTAATACCCCATTCACACGCCTGCTAAGCCTCGGAAAGCTTCCATAAGCACAAGCTTGTGAACGGGGTTGTTTGGCTCAAATTGCGATGGCTTGCGTGATCTTGCCGCGATCCGGGCTAGTGTCAGTTTTTGATGAAAGGGCTTGCAACGTATTTACACGTTGGGGCATATGCCTCGAGAAATATTTATGTACCAAAGGATAAAAAGAATACATATGCCATCTTGTTTTCATTATTTTTTAAATAAAAATATTTCAAACCAAACAGCAGTAGCCGACATAACTTCGACGCCCACGACACGTCCGCCATACTTGATGAGCCGGAACATAAAAACGCATTTGCAAGCGTGAAAATTGCCAACGACTTACAAAATTATAGTCGGGCGCGAGGCGTTTGTGACCGGGATCGCGCCGCGAATCGTAACTTGCAGTAAAATTGGGACCCGAACTATTTTTGTATCGACATATGATTGTCGCTAAAAGATCATACCTATATTTTTTTTAACTGTTAAGAAAACTTAAGATATTTTGTAAGTTTGCGTAAAATGCCTTGTTCCATTTACACATACAAACCTTTTTGAGCACATGCTTTTTTATGACGTTAGGCCGCTATTTGATCTCGGTACCAAAAGTTCCACGACTCATATCTGAGTTTTAAATTTAATTTGTAATTCACTAAAGTTTTTCATTACAAAAATTGTTCTCAGATGGTTTTTCATAAATATTCAAATAAAGAGGAAGAGTTTATACTACCCCATGAGATAGACTTTGTGCGAGAGGAGAGATTTATTAATGAAAAAAGCCAAACGCTTCTAAAGATTGAGCTTCCAGAGGTACCTCGTCGTAGTGGACGTCCTAAGAAAAAGAAAACACCTGATTCAAAAGAACAAAAGCCTAAAGAAAATAAGCAAAATGTTAAGTCTATTAAACATAAACCAGGCGGATTATGCAAAACGTCTGAAATCGAGGATGGTGCGGATAATGCACTTGATGCTGTGATGAATCCACGTGACTATAGTATCCAAAATGACATATTTGTATCAGAAAACATAGGCTATTTTGCCATCACTGATAATAGTGTTGCAGAAAATCCAAAAGCTGTTAGAAAATGCGATATGAGATTGGAGCAAGCACAGTTACAACTACATAGAAATTTTGCTCACGCAGATTTGGCAGTAGAACCAATTTTTATTGAAGATGCGACTTTGAATCATGAAAACTTATTTTTAAGCAGCATAGAAAAGAAACAAAATAATGATTCAATTGTATTTGTTTCAAATCTAAAAGTCGATACTGAAAAAGGCAAATTAGCCAAAAGAAAAGCTAAAAAAAGAATTCTTGTTGACGATGACTCTACTTATCATCCTAGTAAGGATGTTACTGCTAATAATCTTGAAGATCTAAAGGATGAAACGTTGCCAATTTTAGACACTACGGGAGCAGTGAGGAAAAAGAAATCAAATATTAGCTGTGATTCCACAGTCACTATAAATTTTACGAAGAGTAAAAGCGATAAGGTTTATATGATTTTATATTATTATATTGTTGTTAAGCAGAACATTTCAAAGCCCACTTCACCTCCTTAAATGAATAAATCAATTATTTGATTGTATTAAATGGATAAGTATATTTGTATTAGGCAAAGTGGGGTATTTGGGAACACATAACAATATTTGAAAAAAGTAACAACCCTAATTAATTTTTCATAAACTAAATAATTAAAACTATCTAATTATATGACTACCTATTGGGTAATTGAGATCATCTCGAGGTGAAAATAGGAACGGTATGGGGTAGTATACATATTTAAATAAACATCTATTTATATGTGTGGTACATATTTCACACATAACCTTTACTTGTGTCGCCAGCGAAACATTTTTCATGTGCTCATAGATTACAAATGATCCAGTCTTCTGACGTTGGAAATTCATAGTGTTCATTGCACATTATGCACTCAGCGTCCTCAAGTGCGTAGCAGCCAAGCTTACCAAATATAGGGTCTTTCAATAAGGACGGATCGATTTCAAAATGGAATAAAACAGGCTGTGTGCGAGATCCTATTAACGAAATTATTATTTTATTTAAAAGACCTATTCATGCCATTTTGTTTTGGTTATGACATCGTTCAACTGCCCGCCGCGTCTTTGAACAGTGGCACAAAGCGGAGTGGTCCAATTTTCAGCAGACAGACAACAAAAAACAGGCAGATCCATTAAATAAATGAAAAAATGTGTTAAATAAAAATATAACCTAAAAACAAAAATGTGTTAAGTATTTCCGAGGCATACCGCCAGGCCCCGGTAGCTCAGTGGGAGAGCACTCAAACGGCAAACGAGAGGTCCCAGGTTCGAGTCTTGGTCGGATGATTTTTATTTAACACATCTTTTCATTTACTTAAGAGTAATTAAACATTTTAAATGCAAAAGCTTTAAAATATTATTAACAGGCAGATCCATTTTAATCATTTTTTTAGCCTAAATTGACCGACATGGTTGTGGATGACCTGTGCTTTTTTCAGCAAGACGGCACTAAACAATGGAAATTTTGCATGAACAATTTGAAGGTAGGGTTATTTCATGGAGACGTGAGTTGAGAGTTGGTTACCAAGGGCGGGCGATTTGATTCTGCTGCAAATTGGACCTCTCAGATTTGTGCCACTGTTCGAAGCGTGGGCAGTTGAATGATGTCATAATCAAAACAAAATGGCATGCATAGGTCTTTCAAATAAAAAAATAATTTCGTAAATATCTCACACACAGCCTGTTTTATTCCATTTTGAAATCGACCCGTCCTTATTTAAAGTAAGACATCGAAATCAGGCATTAACATAAATGCAGCCATGGCCATCCACCGTTCACAAATGTACTGGACCACTTACGGCGACAAATATTCCGTTACAATAATGTGAACTTTTCATTTTTGACATCTTCAATTTGCACGTTTTTGAGTTCAGTTTTTCATGCGTAATATCGAGGCATCTAAAACAATAATTATTAGTAAATTTAAAATATTTTATACAGTTAATAAGCAACATTTTGTGCAATTCCAAACACACGGGGTAAATGGAAACGTTCCCAATTACCCGCCTAACGCCGTTTCCAAGTGCCCGAAGTAATGAAAATGAATCAAAATGGCTGACATTCTCAACAGTACTTTCGATGAACTCCAAATTACATGAGTTTTGAAAACAGGCAAAACGAACAAAATATTGGAGCTGTAAATTTAGTTTTTACATTCATCATAATATATGATTAAAATTGTAACAAAAATGCAAAAGAAATACCCAACGTATTGTTTCGGTGATTAACAGCCCCTTCAGACATGGTCCCCGTTTTACCGGATACTTATTTTTTCATCGATGGCGCATGGAGTTGTATGAGCGACTTCTCATATGGCACAGTATTCAGTACCTATACAGTAAAAAAATGCTCCGGTAAATTATGAGATTCTGTTTTGTCATCGAATGCTGGATGAACGGAATATGTATCCGTCAGGTTTCCGTAATTTTACGGGATAGAAACTGTGCGGGGCTGCGGGGGCCGACAACGTCCATACTGGTAGAATGGCGGCGGAATACCGGTATTCGTGTGTGAACATCGTATACAGTAATATACGATGTTCACACACAAATTCGCTTTACCGCTCACCCGTATACGGATACGGTAAAACGTGTACGGTAAATACAGAGACCATGTGTGAACGGGCTGTACTGTAACTCTCATCGTCGCGGACATACTGAGTGGCCAAGAAGCAACCATGGATAGATGCGGGTTGCTGTAGTGCTTAGCTAGCCGTTCCTGTGTACCCACCGCCTCGCCGTTCTCAATTCTCCTATTCTCCCTTAATTTTAAGTTCATCTATTTACAAGTTTTTTATTCTTATTTTAGATATTTTGCCCAAATTGTGGATTTGATTTAGCGGAGTTTGGTACACCTAATATGGAGGAATTAAAAGTCCTTACAGAAATGACACCAGGTGTAAATGTAAGTGATTCTACACAAAGAGAAGAATCTAATTTAGTTCAAAGAAAAATAAATGCTACTTCTAAGCTAAGTCTTGTATCAATAAGTTTATCCGAAGAATAAAGAACGTTTTGAGGAAGGATTTTTTATTTTATTTTCTAGCCATTATTTGAAGCATTAAGATTTCAGTTATAAGATCCATATTTATATTTACTTATACGTAATTCACATAGGCAGAGACCAGTAAAGTAAATAGACCGATAAACCTGAACAAAAATTCGTGCTTCGCTAATTGGTACCTGCTAAGATATAAGATGGCGCTAGGTATTACGAATCATGAAATAAAATTGAAAATAAAAAGTCTACCGCTAAGGGGTGCAATATAAAACTAGAGGTGGCTTTATTTTTAATTTCAGTAACCCTTAAGTTTAGGGTTTCTGGTAGAGATCGCTCTGGAGCAATAAGACCGCCTTTTGTACATTTTAATCATTTGATGTTTATGTGTATTTTTTTGTAAACAATAAAGAGTAACTAAATATTTAAATAAGCCACAACAATCCTATATAGTTCGATGCGTCGCACAGTGGGCTAAAAAGGAGCTTTGGTATATTGTTTCTATAGATTATGTAGAGTTGATTTTGCATAAAAAGGTAGGAATCAATGATATTGTGTGAAACTTGTATGAAAATTCTGAAAAATGTTGTCTTTAAACATAACTTTTTCTCGCATGCTGGGCTGGGAGCAAAAGAAAAATAAAGAATGTACTGCTTCTTTTCCTGGGTAAAATACTGTAAAAGTCAGTTCAGGGACATAGGTTTTATTGGCGCTTTTGTGGGCGATAGTCTGCCCCCTGTCACTACAATAGTCTCTTTCCATCATTATAATACCTCCGTCAAACGTGACTTTAGATGCTTTTATTGCCTCTGGTGTTCTGCCTACCCATACAGGCCTGAAATTATGTTTGTAAAACATAATATCCTTACACGAAGTACGAATCGATACTTTTAGTCATCATACATCAAATAACCGTTAACATTTCTGCATTTTGTGATTATCAAAATAATTTCATTTATTTTTATAACAACATATTCCGATCGGTAAATTGAGAACGTCAATAATGTTTTTGCTTAAATATTACGATATGAAATGCAAAAAATAATATTAAATTGATGATCTTTTGATTGCTTACTTAAACAAAACTACAAGGAACATTATTTAATTTCATCATCTATTTGTCAATTATAAGACAATTGCTTTACTCCCCTTCTAAACTGGACAACAATGCAAAGTTAAGCATTGTTTTGTGTTTGTCTATAAAGTATCTGTTAGTTGTAGTGGCACCAAGGCGGTCTTGAAAATGTATGAATTAGTTTTATTTGCCTCTAGATATCCGAATGGTTTGCGAGACCTTTATGACATTATTCCAATGGACGATAATGCTGGATCTTGAGAGACTGAGTTCTGTTGGTGTCAAATCACCAGAGGGTAACCCGCCCACTGTGTTTTGATGATTGTTTTTCACTGAAAGAATTGACCATTTTGACAATAGCTGACACCATGGCATCAAACTTCGCTGTTATAGTCCGACAAGGATCTTTTGGCGCGGCGCGTGGCAAAAATTGGAACTAACCACCGTCTTGGGAAATGTCACTTCATGACTTTTAACGCTCATATTTGGTAATGCATTTTTAAATCCAATATTAAGATACGAAATACGCCAATATACAAATTTGGGATTACTTATTGTAGTTATAAAATTGAAGAAGTTGTTTTCAGAAAGAAAAACAATTTAACGTCTCAATAAATCCATTTTTAGGAGTAAAGAAGTAAGTTGCCTCTGCAATGTTTACATATTTATTTACTCTTTATTGTTTATTTAAAAAACACAGATAAACATAAAAGGATAACAATGTACAAAAGGCGGTCTTATCGCTCTAGAGCGATCTCTACCAGACAACCTAAACAATACATAGGTAACAAAAACTTATAATAATTACAAACAAAAGAAAGTAGGGACATTTTATCATGATTCAGTATGTGGGCTCAATAAAAAAATACAATACAATAAAATACAATAACTCATAATAAGTCTATTAATCTTGCGCTAAAGTTAAATAATGTTTTTTCAGTTTTAATTTAAATGAGTTCAGCGAAGAGGCAGATTTTATTTCATGAGGAAGCTTATTCCACAGGACCACGGCTCTTACAGAGAATGAGTTATTAAAGCAGTGCGATTTATGAACAGGAGTGCTAAGCATGTAATTATCAGCAGATCGTAATCTTCTGTCGTGGCCCTCGTGGCGGAATTGGAATAGGTCTCTGAGCTCGGAGACGCGGAATTAAACAGCACCCGGTAGGTACAGTAAGGAAAGAATATGTGTATCCGGGCGAAGTCGGATTGGAAGCCACTTGAGTTTAGAACGGTATTCGGAGATATGGTCATATGACATATTGCCATACTTTGAAAAATACACTTTAGAACATAATTTATTTCATTTTTTAAATCTCAATACAAATTACAATTTCAGGAGAATTGTCTCTTTAGAAAGACTGTATGAAAAGTGAAGAAAGATAAGCAGAGTTTTTTTACTTATCTTTCAAAATACGAGCATTTCTAGATACGAGTAGGTACCTAATAAAGAAAGTAGTGGTGACGAGGTTGACGAGGAAAACAATTAATTATAAAAACATAATATTATTTTCATTATACTATGTTTTTAATTCTTATATTTTCTTGCTTTACTTATCTTATTTATATCTTCAACCCTGTGTTTTTGTTCCACTAACGTTTAACTCAAAGTTTACGCGACTTGCTTTTTTTAGGAACTTACATGAAATGAAATATTTTTTTGTTTTCAAACATGAAAAAACAAAAAGTTTATCCATTCATATTTTTCCCTGAGATGGGGGAAATCATACTAAATGGTAACCCTTATTTCACCCCGACGTCCCTTTGATGTGCTTTGACTTCAAGGGCAAATTATGTTTTAATTCTTAACCAATGAGTGACGAGCGTGGGCAATAAAGCCAATCATAATATTTCGTGATATTCCAACTAGCTGTGAAGAGAAAATTAATGCCGCTTTTTAAAGAGTTTCAGTCAAATTCATAGAAAATAGTTAAAAAGCATTTAAAGTGCATTTTAGCTACAACACTCTTTAAGGTTTATAGTGTGTTGTAAGTGAAGGTGATTCATAGACATCTGAAAATCCTATTTTAACTAATACACCGTTATTATACGGATTACATTACGCATGAGCGGAAACGTCGCATTTCATTGCACCAGAGATAAAATTGTGTTTTTTTTGCCCTAGGGCTATGGATATTTCATTTACTTGCAGTTATAATTGGCATTTGACAGGTCGATACAGACATTTCATTTCATTACTTATTTTTGTTTTCGTCAGTTTCGTCACAAATTATTATAGATTTATCGCCTTGTTCAGTGCCTTCGTTTATTTAAATTTTCTGTGCCCCGACTCCCGACTATTCTTGGAAAAATACCACCAGTTTTTTTAATGCGGATGTGTGTGCAATCTATTGCCCCGATTACATTTGGGAAGTTCCTGATTGCTCGGAACTCCCTCATCACCTGTTCTTGCTCCTGCACAGTGTTGGGCATGAAAATGAACTCTTTACTTAATCGGGCAAGAGCTCTTGCTACTCTAGCGCAAATGCGGCATACAGTAGCTTGGCTTATGCCATGAAGCTCACCACTGTCATCCTGAACCTGAAATTATTGAAATAAGATATTGTTATTGTGGGTGAAATACGTACAAGTATTACAATAAAATATGAACTCTGTACAGGGTGTACATGGCTTTGCTTCACAAGAGATATCCTCTTTGTAATACCTATCGCCTTATAGTGAGATTTTCTTTTGTGAGGCAAGGAAAATAAAGAGCCAGAAATGGTCAATATAATTACAACAGACTCATCTTCACATCCTCTCACCGCACTCAGATGGAAACACACTCCCTGTACTAACCTCATTTCTCGCCCAGCACCGCAACGCTGTCAGCACCTGTAGCTCAGGGGATACTGCAAAACCTCTTGGACATCGCGTAATTTCATTACGAACTAAATCGGTAATATGCCGTACAGTATCTTTATTAAAGCGATATCTCTTTTTAAATTCAATATCGTCTAGAGTAAAAGGGTCTTTTCTTCGTCGGTACTCCTTTCTCCTACGTCGCACTCTATTTGCATCAATACGAGCTATCAGCTGTATGTTAATCAAATTGTTCATCACATCCATCATCATCATCATCATCATCACAACTCTTTGTAATGAGCCCACTGCAGGGCATGAGTCTCTCCCCTGGGTGCAGAGAAGGTATAGGCCATAATCCACCAAGCTGGCCCAGTGCTGGGTGGTGGATGCCAGATTTTTTTAGGGCGCCTAGATGGCTTCTGACAAACCCTAACGACTACTGTATACAAGTATACAGCACCCGGTACCGACTGTTTAACGTGCCCTCCGAAGCACGGAAGTCGTCGTGAGTAATATGAATGGTCGGCTGTCACCCATCAAAGTACCGACCGCGCCGAATGTTGCTTAACCTGTGATATCGTATGATACACACAGTAACCACGGCGCCACGACGACTTCCATCCATCACTGACCACAAATTGACGCGACGAAAAAAATAATCACAGGGAACTAGGAAGGAAGACGAAGAGTGAAACTGTGAAACTCAAATTATCAATTTGACTCGTTAACTCGTTAATATTCGTTAACCTTCGGGTAGACTCGGCCGGTAAAATGGGCTTAAAGAAGCCTCATGCTGATTGTAAATTTGACATGTTTAGAAAGCCGTTATAGTATGTTTACAATGTCATTTAACGTCTATGAATCACTTTTTTTTGGTTGTGCTTTGTAAACCCTCTGTAACGCTGTTTTAACGTGGACAAATTCTCTATGAATTCGACAGTTATTTTTAAAGGAGAGCCCCCAAGCTGGGCTGTGGAGAAATATTATGTAATAGGTACATTAAATAAAATCGTATACTTTCCCTGCAAATAACAGAGGGTTTGGTTTTGGCCAAATGGGAGTTTTTTTGAAATATATCATTTTAGATTCGATTATTTTCATAAGTAATAGATTTGTGAAAAGCGGTCGGAATAAAATCTTGTTTCCATCTTTGATTGTCAAACGTCAGCGTCATCCCACGTCAGGGACAAATGAAAACGTTATGTCATTGCTTTGTATACTGGACTCCGAACCCTGCTACACAATTTGACCTTGGCTTGAACACTGGACTGTTTGGAGCTTGCCGTTTTGACCACGGAGGAAATATATGTATAGAGGAGCTGCCCTGTCCAGTTTTCTCTAGGGACTCGAGTGAAGCCTACGGGCGGGGTGCGGGAGGGTAAGCGGTGGGTTATGGTATGGCCAATCATAGCCAAACAGGCGATGGCATTAGTCACCTAGTAGCGAGTAGTAAAAACCGGTTGAAACATAAGGTTAAAATATTCACATGATCATCAAAAAAGTTCAGCTATACTTTACTAGGTGGCTCTAGTTTTTTAACGAAATTTCATACGTTCAAATCTGTCAGAAAAAACCGCGAAATAAAAGTATTTCTACTTGATGCTAGATACCTAGCGCAACATTTTTTCGTGGCATAAAAATCACCTAGGCAACGAATAACAATCTGGAATTTTGGACACAAATAATTGGAAAACAAACAATTTGTAAAAAATAACTATGAATGAAATTATCTTCAGTGTAAGTTCATTTTATTTGGATTGTCAATGTAATTCCTTTATAAAAGTATAGAAAACTAAATTTTACATCGAGAAACAATGGAGGATTTAATTTTTTTTAAATATCTACGCTTGTACATACTTCACAGAAATCAGCGACGAACTGACACCAGTGCCTCTAGCGAGGAATAGCTTGAACTAGAAGCTGCGTGACGTCAGGACAACCCAAATTGAAGCTGTGCAACTTTGCTAACAGCAGCTCTACTATGTATCTGCTTTGTGCTCCGAACCCTGCTACACAATTTGACCTTAGCTTGTACACCGGACTGTTTGGAGCTTGCCGTTTTGACCACGGAGGAAATATATAGAGGAGCTGCCCTATCCAGATTTCTCTAGGGACTCGAGTGAAGCCTACGGGCGGGGTGCGGGAGGGGTAAGCGGTGGGTTATGGTATGGCCAATCATAGCCAAACAGGCGATGTCATTAGTCACCTAGTAGCAAGAAGTAAAAACCGGTTGAAACATTAGGTTAAAATATTCACACGATCATCAAAAAAGTTCAGCTATACTTTACTAGGTGGCTCTAGTTTTTTAACGTAATTTCATACGTACCAAATTGTCAGAAAAAAACCGCGAAAAAGTATTTTCTACTTGACGCTAGATAGCGCAACATTTTTTCGCGGCATAAAAATCACCTAGGCAACAAATAACAATCTGGAATTTTGGACATAAATAATTGGAAAACAAACAATTTGTTAAAAATAACTATGAATGAAATTATCTTCGTGGTAAGTTAATTTTATTTGGATTGTCAATGTAATTCCTTTATAAAAGTATAGAAAACTAACAAATACCAATCTGGAATTTTGGACATAAATAATTGGAAAACAAACAATTTGTAAAAAATAACTATGAATGAAATTATCTTCGTGGTAAGTTAATTTTATTTGGATTGTCAATGTAATTCCTTTATAAAAGTATAGAAAACTAACAAATACCAATCTGGAATTTTGGACATAAATAATTGGAAAACAAACAATTTGTAAAAAATAACTATGAATGAAATTATCTTCGTGGTAAGTTAATTTTATTTGGATTGTCAATGTAATTCCTTTATAAAAGTATAGAAAACTAAATTTTACATCGAGAAACAATGGAGGATTTTTTTTAAAATATCTACGCGTGTACATACTTCACAGAAGTCAGCGACGAACGGACGCCAGTGCCTCTAGCGCGGAATAGCTTGAACTAAAGGCTGTGACGTCAGGACAACCCAAGTTGTAGCTGTGCATCTTTGCTTAGAGCAGCTCTACTATATATCTGCTTTGTGGTTTTGACGACCCGTTGGTATAGTACCGTAAATTTGGGTGAAAAGGGACAATATCGAACTTCATATTAAATAAATATGCATTTTTATTCATACATATTGCTGTATGAGAATAAAATTTACTGAATCTTTGTTATCTTCGTCATGAAATATAATAATAAGAGATAAGTTATTTTATTTATCCAAAAAAAAGTAAAATATATGCTTTCCCTATTCACCTGGATGAATGAAGTTAATGAGGACGAGCTAAGGGTCAATAGAGAAATTTACCAGGGCTGGCACTATTGTAACAAACAATAATTTATATCTATCTATTTCTTTGTTTATTTGAAATAAAATACACTATAACATTCATTAATTATATTTTTATCAAATACGAGTACCTCAGTCAATAATCAGCAAATTGTATTTATTTAGGTAATTAGCTAATTTTCATATTTAACATGACAAAATGAACAAATAGGTAAATTAATTATTTAAAAAAAATATTTATCAACTAAAGTTTTAAATTGCCAATATAAGTAGGTCCTTATCTCAAAAAAATAATTACACTGCATCACTGCTTGGATAAATATTTCCAGTTCGTTGTCAATAAATTAGGTATTAAAAATATTTTAAATGCTTATTGCAGTGAGATGTAGTGTTAGAGATCTATGGCTTATTGCCAAGCCTATAAAGCTGTCTCTATTCATACGTAAGTCGTTCCTATTCACCTCATTCTTATCCTGAGTAACCCCTCTTTCGTAGTGATTCATCCCTCGAAAAACTTGGTAACTAATATAAAGCATCAAAAATCATTCTCGGATTTATCCCTATTCCCTATTAACCCCATTTTACGGTAGGTACTTATTGAATTGGACATCATGACTCTGTGTGGTAGGTAACTGTGGAATAGCAATGAACCGTTGCATACAACTTATTTTGTAGATTATAATGATTGACAGCTCTCTAAATGGAAGAGAAGCAATATTACAATATTGTTGTTATTGTACTAGCTGCTGCCCGCGACGTCGTCTGCGTGAACGCTATGCAGCACCAAACGCACCTACGATTATAACACTGCTAGCGTGATAATATGTAGCCTATATGTTGACCCGACTTCTTAACTATCTTCATGCCAAATTTGAAGTAAATCCATGCAGTACTTTTTGAGTTTATCCCGGAAAGACAAACAGACAAACAGACATAAATTCTAAAAACTATATTTTTTGTTTCTGTTTCGATTTTAGATCATACCCCAAGTATTCTTTTAAAAAAATATTCAATGTACAGTTTTGACTTTCCTACCATTTTATTATATGTATAGATTGTAGGAAAGCGAACTGTTGGTTGTTGTGCCCATATAATGAGTATCATTTGGTATCTTGGATGGCCACGGCACCAAGGCCACATTGCTCCTCCTGCACAGTTCTTAAATACAATATTAATTTATAATGATTATGATTACATGGAAGACGAATACCTAATAAATAATTATTTTACATAAACTTTTTCATTATATTTAACCTGCAAATTGGATTACTTTGTTTAAAATGTTTAAAATCATCAAATGAACACTAGATTCCCTGATAGTAAGTGGCAACGTTAGATGCTATTATGAAAGACGGCGATGCCTTTTGCATCTGTACTACTAGTCAACCTTTTGCCAGAAACACAACTTCATATCCACTTATCACAGTTTATACGATAGCTGTTAAACTGAGGTTGACAGTGCCTAGGTACCTATTACCTTCCTACCTTTACCTTTGACAAAGAAGACTGCCCAGGTAGGTACCTAACAATAGACGATGATTCTAGGAATGTGCCTAGTTGTTTTACTCTACAATTTGGTAGTTATAGGTAACTTTAATATATATAGTAGGCAACAGATGCAGACCCAGTTTTAACCGCCTGTGATTGTACGCACTTAACCACTAAAAAATGGCAATCGCAGTGGTTAAATGAAGAGCTGCGGCCCACTTCGCGTCTGACCGCTATGGCAGCCAATCCCGAAGCAACCGCGTTGAAATCACTTCAAGCGGTTGAACTGCTCAAACGAACCGCTTAGGTGGCCAACCGCTAGTGTGTAGGCGCACAAAGACCATTTTAAGTCATCTTCCTTGCGCATAAGCGATTCGCCATGACATAAATAGATTTTTTGTTTTATGTATAGCAAACATTTAAATATAACCTCTTATAACTTTATGCACAATTTTGATAAACTTGGCCATAGCTGACTGTTGTGAAAATGGGGCAAATATAGCTTTATGATATATTCTAAGTGGTGAACAATTCCTAGCTCTCCACACTCAGGCCCCAGTTCGTATGATGACCGGTTTGTCCTTTGCAATGTCATGTTTTCCCCTCAGAATACAAAACATCCAGAATCTGTGTTCAGTAAAAATCACTTGTTAATTATTGTAAAATATTTTGTTTTCTTTTCTGTTTTAGTTACAATTTTCTATAGAATCAAAAAACACCGGGAAACACTATGCGCTCATTTTCTAAACTGCATTGTCGTCTACCAAAATTGAAAAAGTTGATAATGGTCCATTAATTCTAGATTTCAATGTAGGTATAGGGAAAGCGGCAAAATTTTTACCTTTGTTTTGTTGCCGCTATACTATACCACGAGGTGAGAACATAACAATATACAACTCTCTCTTCCCCTCTGGGTTCGGCTTCACCCCTTTCCCCCCCGAAAAGTGTTCCATTTTTCAGATTTTTCCAATTTTCAAGAAAACTATATGAGCTAGGATAAAATGTTTAAGGGTGAAATTATTTATTAATAAATCCCTACAGATAAGTTCCAACAATTGTTTTAATAGAAGTAATAGTTTCCAAGATATAATGCGCTAAAGTTGACTAAAAGATTTAGGTAGGTACTATATGTCAGTCAGTCAGTCAGTGCTGAAATTTACGACTTTTTTACTATAATCATTTGGTCAAACTTTTTATATGCCCACAAATTTTCGTCAAGTAATCGTTAATACTCACCAAAGTAAGAAAAATTGTCGCGTAGTAATGTCGAAGCTATAGCTACGGTTGAGTGAGGATTCTGGCTAGAGCATTTCAAACTAGAATCTTCAGCTGATTGCTGTACAAAGCATAGTTTTTTCAGTCCGAAAGTTTTGACCATAATCGTCATAGCTTTTATCCACGTTTGGATATTAGTCACAGGGTTGCTTTTTTGTCACCGGCCAAAATTTTTGAATACAATAAATATCATATAAAGAAACGATTTTTGCAAATAAAGGTATGTATTTTTTTTACAAGGAAATTAAGTAATATATTCCCTAACTTATTAAGCAAAGCAGGGTCATTATAAGTTATGAATGAATAACATTAAAATACTACATCGTAGTAACTATTATCAATGAAATGCTGCGACGTAGTAGCTTTGTTTAACAACAGCGACTATCTGTAAAAATAATTGTGGTGGCATATTTTTTGTTGTGAATATGCTGGTACGTTTCTATCGTACCAAACAAAATAACGTTGAAATTTGGCTGGTGACTAAAACAAACCTGTATATTTAGATTATGACATAATAAAGTGAGCTTGTAGTGCTGCCTTTCGAATTGAGAGAGTAGGGCGGCCTTTCGAATAGCGCTATCCCGTGTCTTCCCGTGGATGTCGCAATAGTCGACTAAGGGACAACCAGAGGATGGTCAGCAGCATCCTTCTGTGTAGATCAACACCACACTGCGATATCAAGCGTGACACCTGTCAAGCGTGGCGATTCAGGCATATTCCCCCCAAAATGAAGCACACAAATAGGCGCCGGCCCCTAGTCTCCAGTGGCGGTCCGCTAGTCTTACCTTTTCCGGATTCGACCAGGCTGCCGAAAAAAACTGCGGACAGACGAGAAGCATTTATGTAGGTATGCGGCTTCTCCAGCGGCCCGCTACACATGCTCAAATAGAGAAATAGTCTAGATTTCCAAGGCACCCGTTATCCGATATGAGCATCATAAAAGATTAAAACAACGGAATTCACTAAAATAAGCAAAGTCGGAGGCTCATAGTTAAAAAGGTAAAAAGAACGTTTAAAATATACAAATCGCACGATCAGACCAGTTTATCTTCTCCTCTCGTTCAATTCGTAATTCGTCAAATATAATAGATGAATAACCCAAGATGGCTGTTAAAGAAAAATAAAACAAAAATGTTCGTTAATATTGAAGATATAAACCATAATACTTACAAAATTTGTTAGTACCAGCCCCACTCTCCCCTACACCTTATATAATTAAAATATCCTTTGAAGGTATAAAAATGTAGGTTTTTGATTTTGTTTTTGAAATGTACAGATAAATGTTTTACCTTGGTGTATAGCCAGAGAGTTGTAGAAGTATTTTAATCACAACTTGGCATCACACTGAAACAATTTTATTGTTTTTTATTATTTATTAACTAAACACCTATCAATATCTGAGAAGGAAATTGAAATGGGATCATTGGATTTTTTTAAATCAATATTTGAGGCTGTAAACACTGAGCAAGTATACACTACGTTTTCCAGAAAAAAAGAAATAATCCCAAATATTTAAAAAACAGTACACTTTGGAATTACATAATTTAGCTCAAATTATTGGAAATGACTTCTGCTGTGTCATCTTAAAAGATTCTGGTCTAACTACCAATTACCCTGTATATTTACAAATAAATACAAAATCCCCACCACATTAAACTTTTATAAATGAGCCTGTCGACTTTATATTAGATTTTTTTTGGCCTTTATAGGTAGAACAATCATAAGTGCCAAAGGACTGTCCATAAAAAAAATGAAACGTCACTAACATAAATAAACCCAAAAATATTATAACCTAAATCTCTTGAATTTGTGCTATACATCCGGGTTCCCTGTGAATATTCCTTAGGGTCAAACCGTTACAATGGATATCCTTCAGAAGTTTGCTAGGTTCTTTAAAATCATCAAATTTAATAAAGGTCCTATTGCATCCTCGTATACTTTGTATCGTACGGATACATTAAAGGTAAATAATCTTCTGTTCCCTGTTAAAAGTTTATGCAGATATTGTTCACAAGCCCCGACACAACCACTCTCCTAATGAGTACCTATTGCCCGCGTAGGATCGGCTTAGAATAAGCTTACTGCTTCTGGATAAGCGTGTTCTAAGGGCCAATGCATGGTAGGCCTGGTTAGTGAACATTGGCCTTTGACCATATTACCGCTCCTGCGGTGGCGTGATCCGGAAATATATTATGAAGAGCTAGTTCCGTCCTAAGCTAGTGTGACGTCATCTTCACTTTCCATCAGGCGAGATTGAGGTCCAACGCGGTTAAGTCACAAGTGAAAAAAACCTCGGTTACTCCATTTTTGCTCCTTTACTTGATATTTTCAGATAGGTAAGTTGGTTGGCGAAGATTGCATGGGAAACAAGTACTATGAAAACCCATACTACATGATCGGGCGCAGCCGTTGGGTGGACTTTCCTGAGCAATACTCCTTATCGTATGATGCTTCACAGGTAAAATAATCACATACACATTTATTTTTGAAAACCTCCTTAGCGAGACTGAGACTTACTTTTTATTTGGTAATTCGAAAACTGCATGAATCCGACCCAATCTCGCATTATAGTAAATGTTGATAAGAACAGAAAACTTCCACGTGTATTGGTTAGGTGTTTACAATCAACAAAGCAATGGTATTTGGATAGGTATTAAGGAAAGTAGCAATTGAACCAGTGAAGCATATGACCAAGTTTGTCTCACTCGGATTAGCCATCACCATTGTAAAAATGCTTCCTAAATGACAAGATAACTAAACGACTCCTCACTTCACAACTAACGATCATAATTTGTATACAGAAGGTATAATGCTGACTGTGTTTTATGGTAGTCAGTTTTTGCTAGACTTCATATTTGGCCTCACTCTCACTAAGTTATACTGAGAGATTAAGTTATAGGTACACTATAAGTCGGACTTAGACATCGAAAGCTCATCAATACAATTTATAAAACAAATGTACCCGTCTACACTGTTCGTCTATGTGAACGCGATAAATGCAAAACGCTTAAGTTAGTAGTTGGTATCAACTACCAAAAACTATTGATAATATCGTTTTGTCTCGTCAGTATTTATTTATTTGTGGTTATCACAATATCAATAAAAAAAATTGGAGATTTTCTCCTTTGAAGAATCCATTCGTAGTCAATATCGAATATTAGTAATTTGTAAACTGTTTCACACTGACGGCTCGGGGCTGGGCGTATGTACTGAGGAAGTATACAAGGATACCCAGGTTCAAATGTGTCGTCTCTATAGCACATCTTACTGCTTTCTTACTAATATTATAAATGTGAAAGTTTGGACGGATGTTTGGATGTGATTCCTTAATCACGGCAAAACAGCTCAACGCATTTGGATAAAATTTGTCTTAGTAACTCGAATCTCTCTCTCGCGGGATTCGAAACTGCGTGGGTAAAACAGCGCAAAACAGTTAGTGCTTGATAAAAGCTTACTTGGGGACGACATAGTCGGCGTGTCAGTTTGTATAATTTATTTATTTTCAACACACTTGCTCGTAAAGTGAGCCTTATTCTATTGAATTTAGAACTATAAACTGGGCTATAAGTCACGCGTGCATAATATATTATACCCTAGTGCATAATATAATGAATCCTACAAAGTTGAATTGTACATTTGTGCAAATTACATGCGAGTAAACAGAGCATATTTTATTGATCCGGGTTATACATTAAATATTTTCAGAAACAACAAAGAGATTTTATACCACTTCAAATCCATATACGTTTTTAAATGTTTGCGCCTTATATTAGTAAAACAAATTTGTATATCAAACAAATTATTCACAATTTACAATAATTTATTATAAAATATTAAAATATTTGCATTTACCACTCCAAATTAAACATTTTCACTTAAAATAGGCTGTATATGCTATACAGACATTGACACATTTGGCGGAAAAAAAAACCTACGCGCATGCGCGAAGTTCGGCGCCATTTTTCAATCACAATTCACAGCTTTGTTATCAAGTGTGTTTGTTATTTTATGACCACGTATGTCTGTCTTTTACTCACAAGTGTGTTGAAAAACGTCGTATATAACTCGTGAGCGTTGCTAATTACAGTCTTGGCTCATTATTAAGTTGCCTCGACTGTAATTAGCAACTTCGCTCACTTGTTACATAATATACTATTTCAATAGATAAGTCCTGAATGGTACGGTTGGCTCCACTACAAGACTGACAAGAAACCCTGCGAGGATGATGTGAAGCAGGCGCTCTTCTGCTGCGAGTACTCCAGAAGCTGGTTGATGAGTCCACAGGAGAACCTGACGGGCACTGAAGGGGCCTACTACCCTTACAGCACGGTCAGGCCCCATATAGTACCTTGGGACGGTGCGTTAAACTTTAAATTACATTTTTTCTATTGAAATTGATAAGTATCTATATTATCGCGTAGATTTGGCTTAAGAATGGACTAGTATTGAACTAGTTGGATACTTAAAAATAGAAGATTTGTTAAAGTTGGTAACAAAGAACTAGTTTGGGATCTTGTTTTTATTGTTTACACCTGTCGAACATGCTGCGTTTGATCAATTATGGTATATTTTGATTTTGCGCAGATCTGCCGTACGACTAAATAGCCTTTAAACCAAATCTCGATATGATCCCACAGCATTATGGAGAGATCATGTTTGGACTACAGTATTTTCATTTAGAACTAAAATGAGCCGCTACTTATTAATATTTAGTGAGATGAAGTATAAAATAGGCTTAAAGGAGCGGGCTTAGCTCGAGTTTTTTTGTCAGTGTCAAATCGCGAACACTTTAAACATGATAAATTTTACTGAAAAAATATATTTATATGTAGCAAATTACTGAGGCCTTAAATAAAGACATCTACTGGTTAATACAGCCATTCCCTTTCCCTTCTGCCTCCTCCTCAGGAGCCCTCAGGAGGTGGTCATGTTTGATGTAGTTAATTTCAAAAATTTACAAAATCAACTCAAGCTGCTTTTTGTTGCAGGTAAGACGGTTACAGAACGTGGGCGAAAATGCCATTTCTAGCTTTGAATTGAAAGTAAAATATCGACTACGTATAGATCAACTTTAATGGATCAACTTTAGCCATCTTTTCTTTTTATTTACGCATTGTTTGAATTTCCAAGTGTATGCTAAAAAAAGATGAATAAATATTCTTCAAGATGTACTTGTAATTTGTTCTATTATTAAAGCGTCTTTGTCATTTCAATCACGTCAAGTGTAGCACTGAGGATGCTGCGTGAGATTACCCTACACATTTAATCACACAGCTCGCACTACTGTTTTCGCAATAAACGATACTCGCAAGGAGGATAAAATTGACAACCGATTCAAAATTTTGTCCTCTCCCCGGGAATAATATATCATCAGTCCGTGCTAGCCTGACTGAAATAGTTATCTTGTTGCGGAAATATTGTTGTTAACTTGGCTAGCTTGACTGCAAGTTGACGTGTTTTTCAGAGATTTCAGACGCCTAAA
The DNA here is from genome assembly GCA_944452665.1 of Stenoptilia bipunctidactyla. Classification (NCBI taxonomy): domain Eukaryota; kingdom Metazoa; phylum Arthropoda; class Insecta; order Lepidoptera; family Pterophoridae; genus Stenoptilia; species Stenoptilia bipunctidactyla. The sequence continues at coordinate 38,859,168 of OX101721.1, forward strand.
TGTCCCAACAAATCTCCAAAGATTCATCTCTGCTTTCATTCTAGGTTTCATTGAAATTTATTTTTGACGCACAAGGAGGGTTTTACTGAGTGGGTAGAATTTGTTTTGGAGTCATTCTTCGAGCCAGAGGGTGTTCCTCCAGTGCAGGTAGATAGTTTTTTCCCCTTAAGAAGGTTGGGACGTTTGTCCCCCATGCCACCTAGTGGAAAGTGAACATGAGAACTAAGATCCATCTATCCATGAGGAACCTTTTCACTTGACATTTAAATGTACCAGGGTTTTAGTGTTTAGAAAAATCAAACCGTCAATTCGAAAAGAGACTCTCGAAGCGCTTAGTTCTGACTTCGTGATATCGACTATTTTACGTAGGTTATGCAATAATATTATGCAATACGCAGATACAGTAGTCCCAGGACCCAGATTCTGTTATTAATAACGTAGTATTGTGCCTCATGCATTATGTTAACATGTGACATTTTGTCAGTATTTTGTCGATGCAATGCAGAACATTATGCACTAACAGAACCACTAGTAAACAATGTTAAAAGTTACAGAATCGGGCCCCTGTTGTGTTGCCAATAACGATTTTTTCCAGAGAACTATAAAAAATCTATTTATTTATTTATCGTTATTTTCAATGTCACCTAATATTGAAGCTGAGGTCGAAGGTGACAGAATAAGGGGTAAAATGGAACGGGCGCACCCTAAGAATGGTCATTTATGACGGTATATTTTGTTCAGGTGCTCGCTAGCCAGGCGAGTTCCGAAGGTGTCCTAAAAACAAGCGGGAACTCGGATTTGCTGCCTTATACTACACACTTAAGCCTTTTGAAATAGAAGTTACCTAAAGCAACAGTAGAAGATTTTTGTAAAACGCGTGGTTTGAGAGGCATGGTAGACATTACAGATTTAGGTAGTTAGCTGGATAAGCGGCTTACAAAAATCTTCTACTGTTGCTTTAGGTAAGTTCTATTTGAAAAGTCTTAGGAGGCTTAGTGTATAAATTGTTAAATGCTACAACTTTCTTCAGGGCACGTTGGCAATGTTTACCCGACGTGAATGACCGGTTGTCCTAGGTCAAGGACAAACGGGACAACATACAAAAATAGCAAATGTGTGTCACGTGTCTGATCGCTTACCTAAGACAAAGCCTTTGTGCGCGTTAAAACCACAAAGCAGATTAAAACTATGCTTTCCGATGCTATTGCCACCTAGTAGCCAGAAGTGGAAGTTGCGGGGTGCGGTACAATATTCAAATAGTTCTACTATATTTCACTGTGTGGCGTTAGTGCTGTCCAGAGTCGGACTTGGTGTAATAAAATGAAGTTTTTTTCTCAATAGGTATTTAAATTATTTGTGTAAACTGTTTCGGAGACTTAAGTATAAAATATAGATATTACTATTACCGCGATTAAACGTAATGAATATTTTAACTTATTTTTAATATTTGGGTTTTGGATATTATGAAAGATTTAAGTTGAATTTAGTAGTCTAGCCAAATGCAAGTAAAATAAATTACGTCGAATATTTTAACACAAAAACTAGCTAGCAAAAGCTGTGTACGGACCTAACAATAATTTAGACAAATATCTAAGTTTCTTCAACTTAAAATCTAATCTTCAAGGCAATAAAACTAAACCAATTATAATTTAGAAATAAATACATAAAATAAAATAATTTTGTTTCTGTTTTGAATACGGACTTGTTATGAACACAAAGTAACAAATCAACAATACCCTGGCAAATAATATAAGTAATTTAATGCAGTAAAATGACAGTTCCAGTGTGCCCACTTTCGGGAAGAAAAAAAATAGTGATGGGAATGAATGTAATTATTTTCTTAATAATATTTCCATAATGTATGGAAAAAACATATTTTGGCTCACAAGATTTTTCATGGTGCTGTAAGCGATGGGCAAATATGCTTGAAATTTGCTTGAATATGCTTAATTTTTAACGACGAAACGAATTTAAAAAGCAAGAAGTCATAAAGTAAATTTTACTTCTACTGTAACTGTTTTAAAGCACAAGGTATGTTTGGTAATTAATTATTTTCATTAAAGTTACTTTTAAGTTATTTAAGATTTAACATACACCTTACATTAAATTATATATAAATTTCTTTAAAATTTTATGCAAAACGAATGACAAATACTCGTTCGTTTTCAATCATTATCATTCAATACTTACACTACGAAGTTTTTAACCGGTATCGTTATTTTTTCTATTTGACATTTCGATCTGTCACTTTACTGCATTGAATTATTTGCCAGAGTATTTGCTAGGCGAAATATAGTAAACTGGAAAATGAAAAGTGGAAACAAATACTAATGATTGAAAAGCTCATTTGTTTCAGTTAACTTTGTTCTGATAAAACGTCTCCGAGATTATAAAACAAAATTGACTTTAAAGCAATTTGGTATAATTGCATACGCACACATCTATTATGCATAAAACATGTATATACCTTTGGTAAGAGTTTGCCGTTGTGACATTATAATCACACAAGTGGTACATACTTATCATCAGGCAGAAAACGCCCATCGCTGTACAAAGGTATTGCCCAAAGATTCCACAAAAAACTGTCCTAACAGGCATCCTTTCTTTGACCCGTGTAAGGTCAGCAAGGAATAGCCCTACCACCCCGGATAAGCGTGTCGTAAGAGGTCGCCTAATCTTGCAGCAGAGAGGGCCATAAATCATAAACAGGCTAGGGTTGTGATTTAGCGGCGCGGGCGCAAGGCCGTTATCGATAAAAACCTGTGAGTCATCAAGGGGCCGCCTTAAAAAGTAAACAAGTGACTAACTGAAATGGAATGTAGGTACTAATGGTGATCAATATAAGTTTTGTTTTATATAAAGTCTGTTAATGTTGAAGACGCTACGTTAGCATTTTCATGAGAAACAGTAATAACGCGTCCCGGTGGCCGTTGCATAACTCCTCTCTCATCAAGCGCGAAATTATCGGGTTTCACTGAGATTTCGATCAGGTTCCGATGATTTCGCCCTTTAAGGGCGGGTTGTATCAAACGGTTGGTTATCGTATCATACGTACGTAACTTTTTGACGATTACATCAGATGTTTAACGTACGTCAAATACAAAGCGTTGTTTCATCACAAAAAAAACTGTTCGTTCTCTTCCTTTCCTGAATCATCATCACTATCATTTAAAATATATGAAAATAAAACAGAATCCATATTGTTAAAAGCTTTCAACCAAAGATGTCCTGCCTGTCAACTCAGTTTTCACTAGAAAGTTACGTTAACCAGTGGATGGATGGACGGTCAACGTAATCGTTAATTTTTGACGTCCGTTATAGGAAACAACCCAATTTTTAACGTTGAAAGACACGTAAAGTAGTTGTGATACAACCCGCCCTAAGTATATATCTAATACATGTGTAAAATACTATGCTTAACACTAGTACATACAGGAAAAGGGTATGTGCACTGATACTTTTTGTATCGATAATATTATAATCGATATGATCACTTTCATTGTTTTCACTACCATTATTTAAGATCCATGAGAAACGTCGTAGTTCTTCCTGGTTCATGCTTTTGATTTTGATTGGTTGTTGGAGGCTGAAGTTCTGGTAATTGATATCAGGTAAGGTAATAATAAGTGTAAGTCTTAACTGGATACTTTCAGCAACTGACAAATGAGCGCTGATAGTTTGGTTTCACGCCGTGCAGGAATAGGGAACAGTTTTTCGCTATAGACACCATGTAGAGATTCTTTGGTTACATCATGGCCGCAGGTCTCAGTAATTATTATAGGGTTCTGATAGAATACGATCCAGGTTCCAAGACTGATTCGCTAGATCATGACATCCTCGATGTCAACAGGGAATGCTACGCATCTGCTTGTATCTGGCTGGAACTCCAGGAGCTGCTGCACGCAACTAGGTGGCTGGAAATGTACCACGTGTTCGTCGGTACACAGGACGTTGTCTGCATCGATTCGGTGGCAGGGCTTACGAACTGGCAGGTATTTAGCATTTTTCACCAAGAGGTAAGGGAATTCAGAGAGAAGATCTATAAATAAAACACTTTTGAACCGGATTTATCGCGTATATTTACATTTGAAATTTTGACTCGACGTTTCGGTGTCTTTGCAGACCCCGTGGTCACGAGCGACTAAGGTGTCAAGCGTCGGATTGATAGATTGAAAAAGTTATACATCATCATCTCCATCTGTTTCTCAGTCTTCGAGCGTAGCGTTCTGGATTGACACAAAAAATTTAAAATGTAAATATACGCGATAAATCCGGTTAAAAAGTGTTTTATTTAATAGTATGAATCGCGAAAACTTAAGACAATATTAAGAAGATCTATAGTTTTATTAATCGCGTTTGTATATATCGGAAGAGAGTAGATCTTAAAATAATTAAACACGGTTTTATTGACAAGTGGAATTTCCAAAATAAACGTTATCTGGTTTTCCTTTACAAATGTACAAGTGTAATGGATAATACTTTTTTCAAATTTAAATAAGTTTCCCTCCCTAACTTCTTACATTAAATTATAATTTTGACTCATTTCCCTTAAATAGTTCAACCTTTTATTTGAGTTAACAATAGACTGAAGAAGTACAGATACTTTGGTAAAGGCTAAGGCAGTTTCTATTTCATTGAGGTTCGTGTAAATAGTTCTAAAAGTGTTAATAAACATTTCAAAGAGTTTAAATGTATGGATCAGATATAGAAATTTATTATTTTTTTATTTTATTTTTTTATTTTATTTTATTTGGGAGGTCGACAGCTTACATTATAATAATAGATTTTACAATAAGTATACACTGAGCCACTTAAAGACCACCGCAACTAGGTTACTAAATAACAAAAACGAGAAAAAAAAAATACAAATTAAAGAAAAGAAAAATCCAAATTCTACATAGGTAGCCATTGAGGCGAGCCTCACTTAAATAGTTTATTTGTTAATACTTTTTTCAATACTACAGGTGTGGTATCAAATAAGTCAATGTCATCGTCGTGGTGGGTGTTAAATGTCGAAATGGATCGTGACATGAATGAATTCTTTCGATAATTAGTACGAGCAAACGGAGCGTGGAGTAATTTTCTTTTACGGGTGGGTCTGTTGGGAATATTTAATGCTAGTTTTCCAAGCAGATATGAACAGTCAACTTTTGACTGAGCTATCTTCGTTAACAAAGCAACATCGTTTATATTTCGTCTCAAATAAAGTGGTACCAAGTGATACTTTGAACAACGTGCATGGTAGTCCATTTTCGGAAGTTTAAACTTAAAAGAGAGAAATCTACTGAATCTTCTCTGGATACGCTCGATTCTTATGGAATATTTAGCGTAGCAAGGGTTCCAGACCTGACTAGCGTATTCCAAATGACTCCTGACGTAGGAACAAAACAGAATCTTCAGTGTTTTCATATTCTTAAAGGAGTTTGCCGTACGCATTATGAAACCAAGTGCCATTGATGCCTTTTTGACTGCATTATCTATATGAGCGTCAAACAAAAACTTATCGTCAAGAATAACTCCCAAATCTCTAATTACCTTTACCCGAGCAAGAGGTTCGTTACACAAAGAGTAAGAAAATTTAAATTTGTCCTTTCGAGAACTGCTTATTATACAGCACTTAGATGTATTTAAGTCAAGGTTATTTTTCTGACAATAGCGAGACAGCCGAGCAAGGTCTTCCTGCAGGAGAGTAGCATCGTATACGCTATTAACTACTTTGAAAACCTTGAGATCGTCGGCAAACATTAAAAAATTGCTGTGTTTGAAGCATTCATCAATGTCGTTTATAAAAATTATAAATAGCAAAGGACCTAGCAGGGACCCTTGCGGTACTCCAGATGAAATAGTAGTCCAGTAAGAAGTATATCCCTTAAGAACGACTGCTTGAGTTCTATTTAGCACGTACGAAGAAAACCACCTATAAAGGTTACCCCTGATACCTGAGAGATAAAGTTTTTTGAGTAGTATTTTGTGATCCAAACGATCAAAGGCTTTGCTATAGTCGGTGTATATCGTATCAACTTGGTGACCCTGATCCATACTCTCAGTAACGAAGTCAGTGTAGACTAACAGATTCGTTGTTGTAGATCTTCCTTTCAAAAATCCGTGTTGTTGAGGAAGAAACGTATTTTGCAAAGTCTGGTATAATTCATTGTAGACAACCCGCTCCAATACCTTCGCCAAGAGACAGAGTTTGGAGATAGGTCTATAATTGACAATGTTATCCTTAGGTCCTTTTTTATAAATAGGTGAAATAAACGCAGATTTCCACACCCCGGGCATTATCCCTTCTTTAAGAGATCTTGCAAATAATAAAGAGACGGGATGAGAGAGTTCTTTAGCACAGGCAATCAAAAATCTAGCAGGAATGGTATCTGGTCCAGCTGATTTACTTGAGTCCAGAGATTTCAAGTGTCTGTATACACATTCAGTGGATATTTCTATCGATTCGATGTGCACCGGCGACTCTTGGTTTGATGTGGATGGATCAACATTACCTGTATTTGGAGCCGCGAAGCTAGATTTGAAATAATCAGAAAAAAGGTTGCAAATATCAGAACCTGAATCACTGCTACAATCATTGTAATACATTTTAGAAGGATATGTGTTGTTCAGACGTTTGGACTTCACAAAAGCCCAAAAGGCCTTCGGATTGTGCTTAATTGAGGCTTCAATTTTCGAGATGAAATTTTTATAGCAAGCTTGTTCACAATTTTTAGCTCTCTGTCTTAATAGATGAAATGATAATTTATCAGAAATATTGCCATAGGTTTTGTATTTTTTGTGATACTTCATTTTTTCCTTAATTACTTTTTTGAGTGCAGAGCTGTACCAAGGTGGATACTTTTCATGTTGCAATTGACGTTTTGGTATGTATTTTTCACTCAATTTGTTGATAACAGAATAAAAGTTGGTCAAGGCTTCATCAATTGAACATTCAGTAAGGAGGAGTATCCAATCCGTATTATCTAGTTCTGAACAAATAGCAGGAAAGTCAGCTCTATCATAATTGTATACAGTTCTTACAGTTGCAGGAAGCACTTTATAATCAGCAAACAAAACATCGACTATAAGCGATTTGTGGTAAGGATCTTCTGAGACAAGTGGAAACAAACATTCAGTTACAGTGACGGAGTCGTTGCATAATATCAAATCGAGAATTTTCCCGTGTGAGTTCTTAATCACATTGAATTGTTTTAAATTACAAACATCAAGGGTATCAATAAAATCAGTATAGTTACTATTGGATAATGTGGACGGACAAGCTTCACCGTTAGTAGGTACCCAAGTGATGGAACTCATGTTAAAATCCCCTAAAATTAAAAACTTATCTAAGGGTCGCGTGTTAATTATATTAGTTAACTTGTAAAGAAAATTGTTAAGCTGCATTGAGAAAGTATTACCAAAATTTTGTTCACACAGATAAATACAACAAATGTGCAACTTAATAGGTTTCTGTTGTTTATTTATAAGGTTAATTGTTATCCACATGTCTTCAGCACTGGAGATCCATTCTGCATTGGCTACTGTGACCAGCTCACGACGCACTGCTATTAAAACTCCTCCCCCACGTGACTGTGAGGTAGCATCGTAGTCACGATCACGTCTCCAAACCATGTAACGATTATCGAATAATTCGCTATTACCTATACCCTCCAAAAGCCAAGTTTCAGTTAATGTAATTATGTCAAACTCACTCAAGCATAGATTCCCAAAAAACTCTTCGGTTTTGGTTCGTAAACCACGCACGTTTTGGTGATAAACTTTGAGACTAACCATTTGGAAAACAAAACACAACTTCTAAATGATTTTGAATTAAAATATAAATTCCACACTTCGTTTGCAATAAACTACAGAAAGAATCCGAAAACACTAAATAAATTTTGAAGCTCACCTCAATGTATACAGTCTTACAGAGTAAAATTAGAATTAACAGGTATATAATTGTTGTAGAATATGTTTCAACTAAAAGATAACAATTATAATAGTGGCAGTAGAAAAACTGGTTTACTGACAAAGTTTTAGCAAGTCGGTTTCCGACCTGATATTCGCAATCTTCGATGTTGCATCCCTCCTGATGAAAATTTTGGAGTGCTTCACCCAAACAAACTGAAAATGATTCTCGACTGCAAATGATTTGGTTTTAGATAAAAGAATTTTATTATGCATCGTAAGATGATCGTTGATGAAAATTTTATTCGTTGCTGTCAAACCAAGATCCTTCGGAGTTAACTTATCGCTGCTAGCTCTTGCTGCGGCTACAAAATCTTCCTTCATGTAACGGTTCATAAAAGACACTATTATGTTTTTACATCCATTTCCTTTCGTGGGAACTCTATGTACAAAGTTAATCTGATTCTTCGCAGTAGGATAAGAAATTTTATTACCAATTTTGGAGATTACATCGAAGAGATTTTCTCTGTCTTTCTCTGGGACACCCTTTATCTCGGCGTTGTTTGCCCGGAGCCACTGCTCTTTATCGTGAATCTCAGCTTGTAGTGCACTTAGTTGTTTATGCAATGGCTTAGTGGCTTCAATAACTTTGTCGAATTGCTCGAGTCTAACTTCCAATTTGCTTACCCGGCCAGAAAATTCACTAGTAGAAGCCTTGAGATTAGCGAGGTCTTTCTTTACTTCCTGCATATCGGCAACCAGATTGGCCAAAGGTGCTAATTTGAGATTTATTTGGGCCAATTCCATCATGACATTATCTAGGCTGACCGTAGAAGAAGGCGTTGGTGACACTGTATGGCGGCTTGGAGTACCAGAGTTTCTGCATGAAGGACATCTCCAGGTTGTTTGACGGTCGCCAAGCTTTCTGTAACCTATTTCAGTTATCCCCGAGCATGGATAGTCAAAATGCTTGAAGCAGGCAGTACATTTCAGGGCCTCCGAAACCTCATCGCCACATCTACCGCAAATGACCATATCGGTAAAACTATTGCTTAAAATAAGTATATCACAATAGCCTCTATAGTGGACCAGACAATTGATTGAAGTGAACGCAACAGGTATTGCAAACGTCAGATGATATATGACATTTGCTGGTCGCCCTCTGTCAAATATGAGTTGTCACTTACTTGTCGAACTGGTATCCAAATTCCAAATATAAACAAACACCCTCGTTTTGTGATTATAAGATTTGTAAATGTAGCTTGAAACTATGTAATTAAGCAGTGTTACGGTCTTGAACGCTCGAAATTATTATCTTCTTCCTTGAAGCATCAGTGCGAGATCACAACAAAACAACAATTGTTACTGCACAATCGGAATATACTTGAAGATTTCAACTTGAGTAGGACAAAGATTTACTATCAACTTGATGGAGTAACGCGAGGTACCCACACTTATTTTCAGAGACTAGATTTAACAAGCTGTTCGATATACCTTAGGCGTCTGTCAATGATAAGGTTGTTTTTATTTAATGTCTCTGTACTGTTCACAAAACCATCCAACATTTTCGTTACCAATGTCATTTTATTTTCTAATTTAACTGTGTTAGTGCCAATTTTAGATAAAACAGTATCATAATGAATCGCGTCTTCGTGATCCAGGTTACCAGTAATTGCTATTATAAATGATCCAAGAGTATTAAATAAACTACGCCTCGTTCTCTGCATAGGAACTAGGTGCCTTAACTTGAAAATAGTAATATTATTTAAGTACTCGACTTGCAATTGAATATCTGAAAGCTCTTGAACTTTATGTGAGGTTATTAATGAATTCCCTAAACTTAAGAGTGTTGCTTTTTAGGTCAATTACTAACCCATTAAGGTCAAGTCTTTTTACTATAGTCCATCTATTTTCCTGCCTATGTGCTTGTCTAACCTTGATCGGCAGTAATCCAGGATACCTTTCGAGGTTCTGTAGGTGTAAGGCCTTACCGTGAGCTAGAAGGCTCATTACAGCCAAGCTCCACCTGTGGTGGGCGTTTAATATTTTTAATCGCTACATTAGTATCTTGCTTTCCTACTTGTAACGGGACTACATTTTTAACAAGTTTTCTACATTTTTAACTATTGCCTTTCAATACCTAATTGTCCTTACTTTTCCGTGTATTTACATCTTTAGAGAAAACTATGTCACCTTCTTTGAAGTCTACATTCTCGCCTTATCGCTTTTGTCTAATCTTTTCTTTATGTAGCACAATTTTGTCTGCTATATACTTATATAGATAACGTGTCCACTTTGCGTGATCTTTCATAAGCTGTTGCATGTATGATTTTTCAAAAGTCATTCGTAAAATTGTACCATACCTTCTTTAAACAATTGTATAATGATCATGATAAATTCCTTTCTACGTTGCCCGTTTTCAAAGTAAATAAAATATTGAATTTTGAGTTGAATATATTCTTTTAAAATTGCTTTATTATATCTAAATTATTTATTGGAATGAAAACTTCTAAAATCTTCTGTTTGTCTCTAGATATATCTTTAACTTGTAATTCATTTTTGAGCCATGTAAACACTAAGATCAGGTTTGGCTTCGTTTAAAATTGGTATGCCTTTGGTTTCTAAATCAACTGCTGAGTGTACTGTTTCAGTGCTACTAGATTGTGATGGAAAAGGATAAGAACGATCTAAGTCAGATGCATCGCTTATAGTCAATATTTCAGAGCTGTCAGCTATGTTTATCATCTCTTTGCTGTCTCTTTGTCATTTAGCTAATTCTGTTATTTTTTCAGTTAGTTCCGTTACGTAGTCTTGTATTTTCTGTACCGATTTGTCAACGTTTACCTTTGTGGATTCTTTGTCTAGGTCATCTATTGCGTTAAGTTTTATTCTAGAAAGAGTGTCAGCGCTAGTATTTTGTTTTCCGTTTTTGTATATAATCTTAAAATCATATTCTTGTAAGCATATTCTCCTTCAAGTTAATTTACCATTGGGTTCTTTAAGAGAATAAAGCCAAACAAGTGGTCTGTAAATATTGTAAAGGTAACGCCATATAGATACGATCTGAAATGTTTAACAGCCCAAATAATTGCTAAGAGTTTACGTTCAATGGTAGTATAACACTTTTGGGTTTCGCTTAGTTTCCTGCTAGCGTAAGTATCAGGTTTATCATTAGCTATACTGCCTTGAGACAAAACGGCACCGAAAGCCACTGAAGAAGCGTCAGTAGTCAAAAAATATATGGTTTGAATATTGGAGAAGAGGTGAATTTGTTAACAGTGTCTTGCATCGTCCAAATGCGTCCATGTATTCCTGATTGATTATAATTTTATTACGTGCCCTTAGGCATGATGTCAATGGTTGGGTTACTTTAGCGAAGTTTTTGATGACGCGTCTACAATATCCAATGAGTCCGAGAAAGCTCTTGATTTCTGTCACATTTTTAGGTAAGGGGTAATTAAGTATTGCTTTAATTTTGTCGTCATTTTGTTTCAGCCCTTGGTCAGTAATTGTGTGTCGTAGATATAAAACTTCCTTTTGTAGGAATTCGGATATTAGTTTCCCTGAGTCTGTCAAATACGGATCGTAAATCTTTTATGTTTTCTTGTTAGCTAGTGCTATAGATAATCATGTCATCAATGTAGACAAGTGTGTGGTTTCCCTGTAATCCTCTCTAAATATTGTCCATGAGAAGCTGAAATGTCCCTGGATCGGTTTTTAGACCGAACGGCATCCTAAAGAACTCGTAATGTCCATCTGCACTAAAAGCTGTATTTTGTTGGTCGTTTTCATCGATTTATATTTGATGAAAACCATTTGCAAGGTCATGAGTAGTGAAGTACTTGCTCCGGCCTAGTTTGTCAAATAGGTCTGTTATGTTGGGCAATGGGCATTTGTCATCTATTGTTATGTCATTGAATTGTCTGTAGTCAACTACCACCCTAAATTTATTTTCACCTGATCCATCGGCCTTCTTTGGCACTAGGTGCGCTGGAGCATTCCAGGGTGAATAGGATTCCTTAATAATATTGTTTTTTACAAGTTTTTGGACTTGAGCTTTAATTGCGTCTATCTGAGCAGGGGGTGGTCTGTACGGTCTAACGTAAATAGGGTCTTCGTTTTTAGTTTTAATTTTTATACGTGATCTGATTTGTAAAAGTTATTGGTATCACAATTAAAGAAGTCTTTGTATTTACGTTTTAAATTAGTCGTTTTTCTTCTTCGTTCATGTGATCTAGTCTAAGCCTTGTCAAGTTTTCGTTAAAAGCTTCATCAACTTCGAGGTCTTTCATCTCTACATCTGTGCTTTTGTCATGGCTTTGTTATCGATAATTTCATAGGAACATCCGAAAAATTTTGAATAACTGTTGAAACATAACGGTTAACACAACTATCTATGGCTGATGGAATTCTAACGCCGTCACAAAATTTTGAAAAGTTTATGATAGCGTTACCGGAGTATTGGTCTATTAGTAACTTTACTAGCAGTTACAATCTGGGTTCTAATTCTATAATAAGTACAATTAGTTATGTTTATTATCGGTAATGTTGTCGATTTAGTAACAAGTTGTTGATTTTTAAGGTCTATTACGGCTTCTAGTTGTATCAAAAGGTACCTATTAGTCCGTCATATTTATGATCAACGTCATAGACATAGAACTTAATGGTAATAGTTACTGTTAAATGTTGGAATTAGTGGTATTTGAATTACTTTGTAATGAGTACTTGAAGCATGGGTGCTTATAACTGTAAAAGGTTCGTGAAAGGTATATGATCTAAAATACTGTTTGGCTTATGAACGATCTAGTACTGCCACTATCGATCATAAACTTTGAGTCTGTTTCATATATATAAGGTAGCTAAGTTTTGTATCATAATTAAGATATGCATTACATATTCTCTTCCTCGCTGAAATGATATTTATTAATTTATTTATGGCCATTAAAAAGAGGTATACGTTTTATTTACCATTTCGTTAGGAATAACTTGAATAGTGGTTGTAGCCATTTTGAGAGTATAAAATTAACTATTACATAAGTAAAAATCATTATAAAATGTCTATAAATAAAAAAATAATAAAACACACACAATAAAAATAAAAATATCTAAAATCACACATAATAAAGTTCAATAAAATGAATTTATCAAATTCAACACTAACAATGTAAAGTTTTACGATGTTTATAAAAACCATAATTATTATTATATAACCATGATAATTATTATTATGGAAAATTTAGATTCCAAAATTTATGATTTAATATTTTAAAATAATGTTTTTCGATTTTGAAAAAAAGACAGTTATATTTATGATAGAAAAGGTTCGATTCCAAAAATTCCAAAAATTAACACTTAAAAATAAAGTTTTTCGATGTTTAGAAAAACGGTTTTAACGTTATGATGGAAGAAGTTTGATTCCAAAAATAACAATGAAAAAGATGTTGGGAAAGGATGGTGAAAAATTGCACTCCCCAGCCAGCCACCAGCATTACCTCCTTGGATTTGACGAATTTATTTGGTTCCAGGATCGTTCGCTTGCACCGAACAGTCGCTTAAACTCACGTTTGTAATTGCGTTTATTTTAATACTTGCCAAGTACGATGCTGCGCCAGTCAAGATCTCAGGAGCGGGAAATATGTTTTTAAAAACTAATTGAAATAAAAATCTACTTTATTGAGACGTGTAGTCAGAGGCGTATGTCTAACACGAATAATCTTAATATTAGTTTTTACAATGAAGCTTAAAACTAGTGCTTATCTCTAGACTCGCAACGCACCAGACGTCGGCGTCTGGACGGAAGCGCTACGTAAGCATTTTCATGAGAAACAGTAATAACGCGCCCCGGTGGCCGTTGCATAACTGGGTATTACACAGGTATTTATTACACAGTAAATATCGGTGTTTATATTCTTAATTATTCTCACTCTATATTCATTATGGCGGGTTTCAATATTCAATGGCAAGTTACCTATGTATGACCGATACGACCAACGATTACTCTGTAGATAGGTAAAAGAATAGGTAGCTAGCTAAGAGTAATAAAATTATAACTGTAAGGTAGCTATAAATAAGTAAAACTTTAAAAATAAAAAATCATTCCTTTATTTTTGAAAAGACATAAAACTACGTTCAAAGATTTTTCGTAAATTTGGTTGCTTCACCCAGAAATCGAACCAAATAAAATATAAAAATTAAGATTCCATGGTTTTTCTTTCATTAAATTTACCTAGTATGTTAGAGAGATTTCATTCTTATAATTGACCCTGATGATAAAATTACAGAGTGTCATTTTTACAGATTTTAGTCGTTTCGATTCCCGGGTGAAGCTAGCAAATTTTAGTAAATCTTTGAATGCAGTTTTATTTCTTTTCCAAAATAAAGGAATGTTTCTTTGGAGTAAAATTTGCTATCTCTATTATTTAGGGGGCATTCAAAAATTCCACCCTGTATAGTAAAGTTATAATTTAATACTTTTGGAGTTAAACTACCTTTTATACTGCTGTTTAATACGCGCTGTTTACCCATTTTTAACCTCAAACTCACCTGATGACCACGATGAAAAGAGATGATGGTGATTGTGCATACAGATCAAGGCTTTATTGGTTTTACAAAATACATTAACTTTGTGAAATCACTCGTCTTTGCAATAAACGGACAAACCGAGATAAAAGGTATTATCATAAATAAATTGTTAGACATATAAAAATACAGTGCAACTTATACTTAAACTCCTTTTTTTGTAAATACCTGTGTATTTTAAACAAACTAACTTTTCGTTTACATCATACATAGAGAACACTAATAAGGAGAATTCACTTCTTTTTTATTTGTTTTATTTTTTATAAAGTTGGTAGATATAGCACTTGATTAACCGGACAGCGAACTGTTGGAACTTGCGCCCACATAATATCTTTGGTTTGGTATCTAGGAGTTGTGAGATACCAACCATTCGTGGCCCCGCGAGTTTTTAAACGATTGATACACAGTGCCAATAATAAATCTTACTTATTTTAAAATATAATGTAAGTATGTATTATTATTTTTGTACCTTTTTAAAAATCCATAAATATTAAGCTTATGTCAGAAGATCGTACCTACGTCGTATCTCCGAAAGTACTAACATTTGAACATAGGTTTATTTGAAAACAATGTTCCGTCTAAAATGTGCTATCTAACTGTATATCACATATTACTATTGAGTGGTGCGCCCAAATTCCATACATTCGTTTGCCACTGTCCTTTCCTGGTTTTAAATTTTACTATTTATTTTGTACTCTCACTATTTATTGAACGCCTCTTCGACTCGTCTAACTTATTTCCTATCGTTTTCTTGGTGCAATGGAAAACTATGCCCATGATCATAATTTGATCTACCTATTTATGAACCGCATCCATTTTATGATAAAAATTATCTAATCATGGGTTTTTTTCGAAAATTGTTATATTAAAACAATCTATTGTTCTAAAATTAAATAATAAAAAAGATTCTTATGTTTTATAAAGTTTTTTAGAAGTTCCAACACGAATTAACAAAAAATGCATGAATGATAAAACATAACAAAAGAACATAGAAAAAACAGCGTACAAATGAACTATCATAATGAAAAAAACAATGCCTTTTCTAATTAAAAATATTGTAAAAAAATATTGAACAAAAATTTACATAGGTACAGCTGGAATCAAAATCCGATATTCAAAAATGGAATACTTTTTAAAAGTGAGTGAGTAGGCTGGGCGTAGATATGGGCGGACTAAGGCCCTCCCTTTGCAAGTTCACAGGCACAGTCAGTGACTCGCCGGCCGTGGCGCAGTGCGGACGTGTGTGATGACACGCGCGTGACTCGATGTGAAGTGGGGCAGAAGCCCATTCGTTCTCGACAACAATTGAAAACGGAAAAATTGAACGCCAGATGGGAGTGTACGAGGAGAGGGGAGCGATGCACTGGGTATGTGGAAAATAAAAAAAAATTATTGGTAGAAAAACGTACTTTAAGTACTTATTTAAATTTAGGCTTAAATTAAAAGTTTAATTTAAGACGATTTACTTTATTTCATATAACTGTTGCAAAAGCGAATACCCGTTAGTTTGAAAATACTAAAATAAAGTAATGGCAGTTAAACTGCATTATTCTAAATAAATCCGAAAGTTATGTATAGTAGGAGAAAGTAGAGTAGGTACAGAAAAATGCTCTACCCACATGTATACACCTGCGTGTAGAAATAGCTAACCGGAGTATTTGATAAGCCCATTCGTTCATATTTTTCGTGTATCACTTGTGCATTTGAATCTACCTATATATTCGTTCTTTCTTTATCAAGATATATGTCATAGTCCTGTAACACATTGAATCCTATAACGCGAGAACTTCACATTGTGAATTTTTTCAGTTATTTAACCTAATAATTTTTTCTTTTCACTTAAAATAAGACACCTCTTATTTATATTTTTTCCTATTATAACAATAATTGCTACAGACATACATTTGAGAGTTTGGTTTTAAAAAAAGCATTGCAGTTCGCTATGATTTTTATTTCTTTTCAATAATGTCAATACCCTACTTATAAATAGAAATCGCTTTTAGTACCCATATAACTATAGTACTTATTTAAGTTTCACGATTAACTTATTATTAACCTTCTGTATAGCTTTGTAGAGTTAGAAATTTACATTTTATATAGAGACACGTAAAGGTTTATAAATAAATTTAACAAAGTACAATGTTAACTTAAATATAAAACTAAAAGAATTATAAACTGTTGATTAGAGACGTAATATTATATGAAGTTTTTATACAATCAAACGAATACTTTTACATGTAAATGCAACTTTGTTCCTAGAAATGAGAATTTATATCGAAATATTTTGGGCATGTACGGCTAGACTTAATAAATTTTCATTGTCGAAATCGAAATGTGGTTAAACTGTTATTGAAAATAAATACAATTAACGCTTTTTGAAGTGGCTTCACGGTCCCATTAACCGCCCGTCGGTCTCATCGCCGCATTGCCTGGACTTCAGAATTATGGAAAACCGCAAAGCTTTTTAATTTTAAATTTTAAGCGAATTTTAAAATTGTTTTATCTATCTCACTGTTCATTTTAAATAAATGAATTCGTATTTATTTGAAGGAAAGTAAAATAAGAACATGTTAAAATTAAAGTAAGATAGGTAAGTACGGCATTATTCTTGTACTGGAATACGTAGGCGAAGATTCTTCTTTTTCATGAAAAATATATATAATTATTTATGAATAAATAAATAATAAATTTAGAACGAACTGAATGACTTGAATAATCTCAATTTGTAATATTTTGTTAATAACGACCGGTTTTATATCATGATTAGAGAAAAATAATTAGTTTTCTTATTCATATATTTTTTGATCAGCTACAGGCTAAATCCTGCTGGCAAATGTTTAATTTTACCCACACATAAAATGTTTATTAGTTTTGACGCGTGCAAAGTCTAGAATATTGTTTATTAGGTACCTAGGTAATTCAATTTATAGGTATACAGGTATTTACTGCGTCGGTACTTACATATAGTTTTGATTATTAATATACTTACTACACAACTCCTATTCTTACTAAATAAGCCTAGAAAAGTGTGTCTAAATTTTTATACCTGATTGTCAAGTAATGTTGTTTTCTTTTAAACTGACGATCATACCCAAGACGTATGATGCTGGTTTGGAAGGTCCCTGGCATTTCAAACATAACACAGTCAGGAAAAACATTAGGCTGCAAACTGAACGGCAGCGACAGCGAGAGCAACAGCAGCGCGGGCAGCGACGCCGGGAATCTGGGCCTTTCTCGACGCCAGCGGGCGCTCGAGCGATTTGTCGCGGTTTCATACAAACTCAATACTTTCGTTGTCGTCCAGTTTGCAGCCTTATCGGTAGCCACAGTATAAGCTATCTATAATTATAATTTAATAAAGTTACATAAAAATCATGCGGAATATAGAAAACAAAAAGGAAAATTATTAAGAAAGAATAACAAGAAATAGTCAACATAAGTTGAATAAAACTTAGCTAATACTTGGGCTTTTCTCAATATTTACCAGTCTATAGTTTTACGGTATATTATAGTTTGTATAAAAATACTAACAAAGAAAGTGACAATTATAAACCACAGTATAGCAGTTTTAGTACCCCCTTCATTAATCAAATAAGAACCAATCCATAGCACTAGAAAAATTCGATGCTATTTTAAATTTACGCCTCAATTAATATTACATTTACGACCACTTTGGCGATGGGGTAAAGCCTCAGACGCCAGTGTGGTTATAGATTTGCTTCCCGCACGGAGCAAGAAAAAAATATTCCGTGTCTGGCGTTTATTTATATATGTATTTTATATTCTAGGTTCCCCCCTAGTTCGCTACATGGTATCTCATAATACAAGCTTTGCTTATTTTGAATACTTTAGATATATACAAGAAGGGAAAATAACTATGTATTAATAATACAGCCAAAATAACTTCAATATTAAATATTTTCGGTCACACGTATCTCTAGGATACTAGGTACTAGGATTATTGTCTTACTCGTCGAAAAACGAATGGATGTATGAAGATGTAATTTGAGGTGTGTACATTATCTTCAAAGTACTTGACTTTAATGAAAATAATTAAGTACCAAACATACCTAGAGCTTCACAACGGTTACAGTAGAAGTAAAATTTACTTGATAACTTGATACTTGATAACTTTTGTTTTTGAACTACTTTTGCCGTTAAAATTAAATTTCAAGAAGAGTTGCCCTTTGCTAAAAAATCTGTAAAAACATAATTATTTTGTGATCCAAAATATTTTTTTCCATACATTACGATATTATTATTAAATAATAATTACATTCATTCAATTCAACCACATCACATTTTTTTTTCTTCCCTAAAGTGGGCACACTGGAACTGTCTTAAATTATTTTCCTTTTTTAATTATTTTACTCATTATTTTGCAAAATGCCTTAATTTGCTGCTAGCTTACCAGTAGACGTCTTTTCAAATCGATATCTTATTCGTAAATCCGTTATTACTTGGCTTGAAATAAATGTATCGTGATGTGAAATAGCCTATAGTGAGTCTCGAGAACAAACTTTGCAGATCAAAATGTGATCAGTGGTTTCGAAGATTAACACGAATATACAAACAAATATACCTACATTAAACAAGTATACAATAATATTCTTATGTCAACTATTTTTTAGTTATAACTACTATATTATACTGTTTTCATAAGAACTATTGAACAGTTATTGCCGTGGTTAAATCTATTTAAATAAACTTTATGCAGTTATACTTTTTCTATTCATAGATAGTTGTACTAAGGCTCTTTATATAGGTAATTCCAATAAACCTTTATATATATATATAAATAACTTCCATGCTAGACTGGGAGCGAAAGAAAAACATAGAATGTGCCAGCCGCTTCTCTTCCCGGGCATAGGTACTGTAAAAGACAGTTCCGGGACAGAGGTTTTATTGACGTTTCCGTGGGCGATATGCTGACCCCCTGTCACTGCAATAGTCTCTCTCCATCATTATAATACCTCCAAATTTTGTCAAACGTGAAATCAATTGGTTTTATAGCCTCTGGTGTTCTACTTACCCTATAAGGGACACAGGCGTGAAGTTATGTATGTATGTAAATAACTATAACACACACCTAATCATTTTGACTTTATTCGTATTTAAATTAACTTAACAGGAAGTTTGAAATAGGTATGCGTTCGCTTCGCGTAACTTATCAGTAAATTAATACCGCGAAAATTATTAAAAGAATATCAATAACTTAGGGAAAATAATAAAACGAAACTATATGCGATAATCTAATTACCTACTCAATAATAATGCTCATACCGAGAATCATTTTATTAGTGAAGTATAATTTATATATATTTTATACTTTTAACATAAGTTGAAAATATATGTCGGACCTCTATAGGAATCGGCCGATCAGCAAAGAATACTTTTAAAAATAGAATGTGACCAAAGCTTTACCGCTGTTTCTTTGCGTGATAGAGATAGTTCCTTTCTGAGCCCTATTTACTAAGCTATGGGTTATTTCACATAAATTATACTTTACTAATAAAATGATTCTCGGAATATAAATTCCATATTCTAGACAGATAGAGTATGGAATATAAGTTGTATATAGACTGGTATTATATTATTTTAAAAATACTTTGAAACAACTCTACATCGGATTGTTCAATAATAGTAAATTATTCAACGCAACTCGGGTGTTGGCTTTCATGGCAAAGCTCAATCATAATTTTATAATTTCGCAATCTGCAAAATTTTATAATGATCATAATCGTTCAGACAGTAACAGCTTAATTTATAGGCGTTGCTATGGTAACTTAGCTACGGACGATAACGATACATTACCGGTACTTATGACGCAAAATCCGTTTGTTATACCTACGAACAGTTAAATTAACTAACAGGCGTAGCTATAAACCAGTTCAATAATCAATGTTTGTCTAAACTACTGCTAACGAACAGGAGGGTTAC
Source organism: Stenoptilia bipunctidactyla (assembly GCA_944452665.1). Classification (NCBI taxonomy): domain Eukaryota; kingdom Metazoa; phylum Arthropoda; class Insecta; order Lepidoptera; family Pterophoridae; genus Stenoptilia; species Stenoptilia bipunctidactyla. Next base: position 38,879,580 of record OX101721.1, read on the forward strand.
TAAAAACGATTCCTAACGATTACGTATTAAAAAATGACCTTTTTTTGTTTCTACATCCATTTTAAGCCCGTAAACATGAAGATACTGTCTGGATTTGGCCAATTACAAAAACAGATCTTTCCAATGACGGTACAAGTCTTTCAGTTTGAATGAAATGTAAAGAGGGTCATCGGTAAACTGATAACTTACGGATGTTCGCAGTTGGTAAGAATTGAAGGCATTGTGAAACACTAATTTTTAACTATTATTCGCCGTTTATACTGTTGTCCATTGAATATTGGAACCCGGCAACAGAAAGTGAATTCAATTGTGACAATTAAGGATAGCTTTCATGGAGCTACAAGAATTGTGCACTCGGCAATAGGAAATAATATAACGAAGCGAGTTAAAACTTAATACTATCAGTTTAAAAAAATGATTAAATAAAACTAGTTATATCATTTTGCGTGAATTTATAGCTTATATTGCATACCAGTATTTTAAGAAGAGTAGTAACTAAAGTTCGTCTTTTCTCCAAATATTAATATCGAATGAACACCAAATATACTGGTAAAGGGAAAAGGGGTAAAGGGGCGGTTCTACCCTACGCATTATATAAAAATGAGAACCTTCACATTATTTAACCATTAATATATATCAATGAAAAAAGCCTCCATGAATCACAGATTTCTTCGGAAGCTCTTCGAAGCGTTGTGTTTATTTTCCTTCAAAGACTACATATGGGATTCCTAAGAAGCGAAGGTTTATCGAAACAACCGGTTTTCCAGGCTACAATAAGAGCAAAGAATTCTGAAACACTTTGGGACCTTAAGAAATGCCTATTGTATTTAGGTACAGTCTTGGGATAGCGTGAGATTTTTGACCATCCCTTCTCCTCCATATACCTATATGAATAACTGGATGATTGTCTTTTATTTTTTGTTTCAAAGATAGGCACATATAGGATAGACTTTTGTAATATTTTATGTTATGTTCCTTTTTTTATTTTTTTTTATTGCTCACTTTTCTTATATTTAATATGTCGTATAGGTAAGGATGGCCGTTTTAATAATTATCACGCAAAGATTTGTCTATAAATGTTGCACAGTTTAAATTTTTTTTGTTATGTATGTTTATATGTATTATTCATTATTTTTGTTCTGTTGTGTCGATCATCTGTGGATTAATGTTCCTGAATAATCGTTTAAAAAGCGACTAACTTACTTGAGTGGTGATGTTTTGGAGTTCACATTCTGCATACATAACATACATAAAGTAGCACCCAAAAAAAATTCTGAACTTATTACAGTTATATTTTTGCGAAAGTCTATTTCTATACACAGATTTAGAAATATAACTTACTAGCTGTTTCGCGCGGTTTTACCCGCGTCATTTCCAATCCTGCTGGAAATTCGAGATAAAAAGCAGCCTATACACTATTCAAGACTGTAAACTATCACTAGGCCTAATTTCATCCAAATCCATTAAGCTGTTTTGCTGTGATAGAGGAACAAACATCCAGACATGCATACATCCATCCATCCAAACTTTCACATTTATAATATACAAAATTTTAGTTTGCTTTTATTCGATAGATGTCGCTGTACGTCGATTAAATCGCGCAAGAAGTACTTCTTCTTTAAGTAAACATAGCTTTACTTTGTAGACTACCTTTATTTGTCCTCACTTTCACAACTATAATATTAGTAGGATCTTATATATAAATATATTAATGATAACGTTTTGATTCATAGCACGTTATAATGGACCAATAACGACCAATATTCTCATTGTGATCTGAAACTAATACCTAGTAGTAGATAGTACTCGTAGATCTAGACTCGCCTTAGCCTAAAGACCTATTGAACTAGGTCACACTGACTCTTAGGTCAAGTTATAAACACTAAATACTAAAACATAGTATTTAAACTCATGCGCATAGATAACGTTATGTTTATAAATATTTAAAAACGTTCCCAGTTGTGTGGTAGTCTTCATACATACTTTTACAGTTACGATCGGTAAGATTTAAAATAATTTGTTAAAATACTCATGTATAAAAATAAATGAATATTGGAAACTTAATACCCTGAAGTTCGGCGAATACTGTTCAGTTGATGGCCACTTCATTTCAACGGAATCTCAGTAAAGAGGTGGTTTATTGAGTATTCATCAATTTATTTACGATATTTATGTATAATTTTTTAGAATTTTAATTAAATTACCTTTACCTACTGTTATGTGATTTTAACGGATATTAAACAACTAAGTTTTTAAGCTTAATATACTCTTCTAAGAATTTAATACAGGTTGCATATACTTATACTTATATACATATACTTGGAAAGTAGGTATAGCTGTTGGGTGTAGGCGTGTATGTATTTTAGACATAGCGAAAGACCGTCCGCCGCCGCCGGCAAAATAAGTTAAAACTTAAGTTAAGGTTTATATAACTTAACTAATGTGCATTTATTCTTACAATCACATGATAGTTCTATGAACACATTTTCACATTATATTACATGGTATGTATTATTTAGTGGAAATTGGAACCAAAAATACTGTTAACAATAGTTATTTTCTCTTAAAGTAAAGCCGTACCTAATATTAAAATCACATTGTCGAAGAAAGTTAAGATGGGGCTGCTTATTGAATAACATCAACGTAATAAAATAATGTACAGTTTACTTAAGAGTACAGATACCTATAAAATATTAACCGACTATTACTCAATCCTACCTTTTTATAAATCCGCTAATTAGGTGTTTATTTATTTTTACATGCAACATCAAACGTACGTTTATATGTGTGATTGTAAGTAGGTAGTGAGGTAATAGTGAAAATTGTGCTGAAAATATACAGCCGAATATATAAATACAGCCGGTAGTTAATGCTATATTCTTTATAAGGTTTATTTTAATGTAATAATGGTTAAAATAAAAAGGTCTCATATCTCCTTTTAACTTTAATGTTCGGTTAATATTAAAAGCTGTATTTTTGTTAAAGTTCATCAGAAACTTATTTTTACGCTTAACGCACCAGCTGTCTGCAAGGCAAGCTAGGTTTTTAAATCTATAGCTTGTTTTATAAAGACGTCACTATCACTGCGGAAGTTAATAAAAATAAAAATCTCTTTATTGTACACCAATATCGTAAGAGTCATACTTACTAAAAAAAATATTGCATTAAAGTGTATTCGAACGATCGCCCAAACGCGGATTGGCAAAATAGACTTTTGAAAATAGAATACACTTTTCTTAAATATTTATTACAAAGAAAAGCTGACTTCCATGCTGGACTGGGAGCGAAAGAAAAACATAGAATGTGCTTGCTGCTTCTCTTCCCGGGCATACTGTAAAATTCAGTCAAGGGACGGACGTTTTATTGATGTCTGTGGGCGATAGGCTGACCCCCGTCTCTGTAACAGTCTCTCTCCATCATTATAATACCTCCAAAAAAATTGTCAAAGGTCATCATATGGCTTTGTAGCCTCTGTTGTTCTGCCTACCCCATAAAGGATACAGGCGTGAAGTTATGTATGTATGTATGCAAGAAAAGCATTTGAATCACTGAGCTCTGCTCATCTATATAAAAGATGAACAGTGTTTTACCTGGTAATGCCGTTTAAGTATATTATCCGAGTAAACCCTCAGATACGGACTATTTTAGGTTTACCAGATTTATCTAAATTTCTAAGGAGAATACTACCAGAACCGCCACAACGTTTAATAATTACAGTAGTTACCGATGCGAGACTGAGCTCATGACTAATTAGTATTAGCTCTGAGCTACCGTACAGTAACTGGTAACCCTTCCCATTATTTCAAAAGCTGTAAAATTCGAATTTAGATCGCTAAATATATGTATAATTAAATTCCCTTTAGGCGCACTTGGTCCAATTCGCAGTTGGTCAAATGATCGAAAATCCGTCCAATTCGCGGTTGGTCCAATTCACGATTGGTCTAATTCATGGTTGGTCCTATTCGCGGTTGGTCCAAAATAAATTATTTGGGCATCTGTTAGATCAAATACGAGTCCAGTAAATTTATTTAATTTTTTGTTTACATTTAGTTGATTTTTATGAAGAGATATTTTTCATGGGTCTTGGTGTTTCTGTATGGTGTACATCTTATATCAGGAAACTTCCGTGTGTATGTATTTTTAGGACAAAAAACTCTATGGTCGGCTAAATAATAGAGCTAGAGCTAGTTTGCAAAAGTTTATGAGTAGTTCACGGGCATCTCTAGACCAAACGTCACTATACATTATCTGCGAGCCTAGCGATGACTCTTTATAATAGATAATGCGCAAATATTTTCGTACCACTGTTTTTTTATAAAGCGACAGTTCACACCTAAGCGGTCTTGGGCTACAACTTCAAGTAAGCAGAATTCCCAGTTGGTGATCGGATTTTACACTTATAAATAAATAAAAAAAATCTGACACTCACACAACATTATCTAGCCCAAATTAAGTTTCTTAAAGGACTTGTGTTATGGATTCTAGATAACTGATATAGTTAAGAAATATATAAAAATACATATGTTTTGAATAAAAACATTTTTTTAAATTACATGTACTAAACTATAATAAACTTAAATAAATATACAAACATCCATGACTAGACAACTTATATCCGTGTTCATCACACAAATATCCGCCACCGCCGGGATCCGATCCCAGAACCTCCGGCATAGAAGGCAATGTATGATACCACTACACCAGCCGGTCGTATACCTACTTACAGCCGCACTAGTGTTTTAATTATTTAGTGGTTGTCGCTGTAACTAGATCAATCAGATTATTAGATCTTACTAACAGGATTTCTATATTGAATCTTAATTTTTAATCCACGAATTTTTCATACAAAATACAAATCTGGATTTGCGTTATCATGTCAACGCCTTTGTGTGTTTTAAATCTAGGATTTTGGATTGAGTTTGAAAAAAAATTCTAGAATCTTCTGTAAATCTCTGTGAGGTTAAAATATAACACCGCGAATATCAACGCGACCTCTTTATTAAATTATATTCAATTTTTAATAAAAACAAATTGTCTTTCTCACATTCAAAGATCAATAAATTAAAATATTTTCTTGTACGCCCTTACTTAGTTATTCTCTAGTCGTTTACCTAATAGAAAATATTAAAAACTAGGTGTTGCGCGCGGTTTTACCCGCGCAATTTCGATTCCCGCGGGATTTTCGGGATAAAAAGTAGCCTATACGGATTCGGAAGAATCCCTCTAAGTAATAGTAAAAGAAATTTTGAAATCGGTCCAGTAGTTTTTGAGCCTATTCAATACAAACATATTAAAATACAAAGGCCTCTTTATAATATTTATATTACTTAAATTATATTCAACTTTTAATAAAAACAAATTGTCTTTCTCACATTCAAAGATCAATAAATTAAATTATTTTTTTGTACGCCCTAACTTAATTATTCTCTTGTCGTTTACCTAATAGAAAATATTAAAAATGTATGAAACCTTACATGATAAATAAGGGCGGTTCATGCGCGAGCTGTAAGAGATAATATCTGATATTTTGTAGCTATGTCCTGATAATTAGTAGTTCTATTTTATTGTTTGAATAGGTTGAATATTTTGCAACTAAACTTTTTGTGGTGTTGTCAATTTTTTTCAAATTTGTAGTTATTTAAGAGAAGTTATTTGTGTATTGAGAAAAAAAATTAGAATTATGAATTTATTCAGGAAAAGAAAAATTACAATTTGGTAATATTAATTTATTTTAATATACCTAAGTAAACTTGTTGATTAAGGAAAAGGTTCTTAGATATAAAAATTTGGATAGTATTGAGGTTTTTATGGGGTTTTATAGATGATCTTGGTGGTAGGATCCTTCTGGGTCCGCCTGGCTAGCGACCACCCTTTATATAAAGTCTGCCGCCAAATGTTACCGCTCCGCCGGTAATGTGTTCCGGCAATATTGTATAAAGAGCCAGTTCCTTCCTAAACCCATGTGCTTTCATCTTCGACCTCATCGTCACTTACCATCAGGTGAGATTGAGGTCAAACACGGGTTTAGTTACTTATAAAAAAAAAAAAAAAAGATCTTTTTTTGAATTTTGAATTTTTGATGTTGCAGAATATGGGGAATTAACTAGCCATGGGTAGCAGTAATATCTTAAAGAAAGCAATTGTATTGTGGCTGGCGACCGCAGTTAAGGATGATATTTCAGAAATCTTTTGAAACTAAGTAGTCAGAAAATTTTTATCTTTAAGTTATTCCCCATAAATCTTAATAACAAATATGCCTAACGAATCATATTTCCAACCAGACTTCACTAGCTTTCCCACTATCTCATCCTTAAATACAAATGTGTTAAAACATTTTATCAAAGTTCATTCCTTCGTTATTCGCAAAAAAAATTCCTTATATTCTATTTCTTCCTTAAAACCCTGGCGTTGAAGGTGTTCATGTCGTGTTAAGGTGTTAACAGTTAACACCAAAGAATTCACATGCTAGTTTTTTTATATTGTAAGGATAGGACGTTTGTCTTCCATGCCACCTGATGGAAAGTGCGCATGAAGACTATGGTGTAACACGTCCTTCCACGAGACACCTATTCACTATTGGGTAAACTCTTAGTTATAAATGATGGCTTAAATAATAGCTGTAGGTAGGTAATAATTATCTCCCTGAATGAGCTAAACTTAATCGCATCTGTCGTCAAGGGGCCTCTATTAGACATGAGTGGGTAGTGCCTAGGAAACACGCTTAGTAAACGATCACAAAAGGCGTATTTAATGCTATATCACATAAACTTCCGTTCTGATTGACTTATGTAATCTTGTATCTCGACATATCTTAAATTAAATATTTGCGCACTGACACTTTCGGTAGAATATTGTGAGACTTTAATGTAGGTATACAATAAGTTTCGAATGTACCAATTTTCATGCAAATAAAGATTTTATTATTATTATTATAGGAATACTAAGATACCCGCTATTGTTGCTGTGTATTTCTCAATAACACAAGCTTATACAGGGTCCGCCTATATTAGTCAATTATATTTTAATAGCAGGTTAAGAATGATGAGTGGGTGTGAATACCGAAAAATTTTTTTATTTAGTAGGTATATTTTACTAAAAATCAAAATTTTAAATTCTCCTCAGTGTGTAAAATTTAACTTTAATCTTCATTTTATGACTACATACAATAAGGTGGAAACGTTTTTATTACTTGCTGTGTAGTCATAAGCTACAAATTAAACTTAAATTCTGATCACTTAAAAGAATTTTGAAATTTTAATATATGAAAAATGTTAATTTTTTTTTTCGAAATTCAGACCCACTCATCATCATCTTCTATTAAAATATTTTTGACTATTATGTGGCGAAACTATATACAAAAAGCTTAGGGGAAGAAACAAACCTACATATTTCCTAAATTTTTCAACGAAATTCCATCAGAGCTTTGTTCACTGTAGCAGTATTAGTTATTTGTGACTAAAATGGGCGTCATACTTAGAAATTTACTTATTACATACATACATACATAACTTTGTGCCTGTATCCCTTATGGCGTAGACAGACACCAGAGGCTATAAAAGCATCTGAAGTCACTTTTACAAGTTGAAGGTATTATAATGATAGAGAGAGAGAATATTGCAGTGACAGGGGGTCAGCCTATCGTCCACAAAAAGCCAATAAAATTTCTGTACCTTAACTGACTTTAAAAGTATGCCCGGGAAGAGTAGCAGCTGGCACTCTTTGCTTTTTTTTCCAGACAGCTTAGAAATTGATTTTATAAACCTGTCTATATACCTGTCTCTATATCTGTCTGTATACCTATCTAACCACACCTCTTATTTCCAGCAACAAAACGAGCGGTACATATCATCAGCGTACGACGCCAGCGCCGAGCTCTCTCCGGTAGCGCCGGCGACGTCGCCCGGGTCCCCGCGAGACTGCACGTCGTGCCATAAGCGCGAGCCGCCGGACGAGCCGCCGCCGGCGCCGGCCGACGCGTGCGCAGGCTGCGGCGCGCGCATCACCGACCGCTTCTACCTCCTCGCGCTGGAACGACGCTGGCACACACCCTGCTTGCGGTGCTGCGAGTGCAAGATGCCTCTGGATTCTGAGCAACGGTGTTACGCACGCGACAGTAATATTTTCTGCAAGAATGATTATTTTAGGTTAGTACCTTTTTTGATTATTTTTGATGTGGACTTTTTTTCATATAGTTTTAGGATCTAAGTAGGGAGTAAGCTTTTAGGCTTTGTGTATTTACTTTGAAAATGTAGGAACAATAGTCAGATAATTAGCCTTTGATCAGCAAACCGACCACTTTAAACACTTTCTTTCAATTTTTTTTATAAATTTCGTCGTAAATTTATAAACTTACGGATTTTGTTAATTTCCAGTAACATATATACCAACAAAAATAGTATAACTATGTTTTTCCGTTGTCTAGTAGCTATAAGTCACTAGTTAACTAAAGCTATAATAATATAAATAAAATAAATATGTCTATCGGCCCAAATACCAATTACAATCTTGTGCTTGTTTGTCGGCTTTATAACACGCAACTATAATATTTTTGAATAATTGTTTAACAAACTTATAATAAGTACAATTTATTTATTATTTGATTGCACAAAAAACATCGTATCTATACACAATGCTCCGGATTCTGTCGATACTAATGACCGGTGGTTCGTCATTATAGCTAATGGCTCTAGATATATCTGGCCTTAACTTTAGATTAATCTTATGTAGTTATTAGTAGAATACCTATAGTTTTAGTAAAGTCTCGCTTATAGGTTGGTAATTTTAGTAATAATTTAATATCTACTTTAGGAAATTTATATACATAACATACTTTACCTAACTTTGTCGAAATGTACCAGACAGAGTTCTTCTATTAACAAGTAAAATACATACATAATATTACTACGTTTGACGTGAAATTCTATGGAACTGTACAAAGTTATCAGGTGTAGAACTTTACACTGATATATAAGTAGTGATATATTTTTAAATTAATTAAAGAACGATTAGAAAAAAAAAACCTTGAAAAAGCTTACGCCAATATTAGGAAAAAAAAAGAATCACATTCTACAAAGGTTGTAAGCTATCAAGGTTCCAACCAACATTGGCCTAAATAATACTAACATGGCCTAATAAGTACGTACGTAAAAAAATATTTATAAACATAATAGGAGATCACGTACTGACGTAGGCTTTTATGCTCTGGGGTCGCGTGGGAGATATACTATTATTTTTATTTCCTTGCATATATTTAAGATCTAAGACGATAAAAATATTTACGACTGGAGCTTGTAGCCGCTTACTAATAAAACTTGAGAACGGTTCAGTTTGATACAAAACTACTAGTTTTACTGTTAATGAATGTAACTGCTTTATTAGGTTAAAATCACTTAATTTTTTCGTATATGTAAATACTTAGAATACTAAGAACTTCACTTTGATTTTAGCTTGCCTTAAAATAATAATGACGAGTTTAAGATTTTCGATCGAGCGAAAATTTTTAGACAATTAGCTAGAGTCCTAGAGTTGAGTGAATTATGATAAAACTCCCATTTGATCGCGTAAGAGGAAATACTTATTGACCTTCTTTATAATAATATTAGAATTTATAGCCACATGCTCTCTAAAAAAGATATTTATTCCTGGACTGAACATTTTTATTGAGGATATGTATCTCTAAAAGCAAATTTTAAACCTTACAATCCGTAGGTTACTACTCACAGAAAACAATCTAGATCTATTGTAAATATCTGCAGCTTTTTCAGCCAGCCAAATATTTGCTTTACACCGGGAGTTAAATAAACTGCAATTTCTTTATAGTTACCAGGCTTTACCACGGTGTGAAAGCAGCAGAAATAATTAAAAAAATGTAAGCAGTCTTATTTGATCCGAAATATGGCGCCAGAAATGCCGCGGACAACATAAAATCGCCTTTATTTCCTTAAAATAGTACGTTGAGTACGTAAAATTTATTGTGAAGCAGTCGAGTGTGACTAGATTAGCAGAATTCTAGAGTTGCGAAATATTAATAAGAGCTAGATATCATACTCATGGGCCATGAAAAATTGTAACTAATAAGTCTTAAAACTCGTTTGTTATTATATTATACTAAAGTTAGTTTTTTTAGTTCGAATCTTGAATTTATTCTCGTGTTTTTTAAGCTCTATCACAATAGAGAACTGTATTGACTACAGAAAATATATTTTGATCATATAAATATCAGTTTTAACTAACGCTAGAACTAAAGCAACAGACAAATTAACGAGAGATTTTGAATGCAAAGGATCACTGCACCAATCAGTGGCCAGTGAATAGATGATCTAATTTAAAAACTCTGCTATGATTGGTTGTTTAGCATTATAAGCTTCAGAATACTGAATTTCAATTTACAATCTAAATCCGGCAACTTACAGCGAAACTATCTGAGCGTCACCATGACAACCAAAAACAACGTGGCCGTTTGCGTTGTAGAGATCTTTTTTTGCATATTTTTGAAATATATAATAAAACTAATATTGAAATGCAGTTAGAACTATTGTCAAACAGTTTCATTAGGTTCTTAAAGTCCTATCCAAGAATTTGATTAAATGTTAGTTGAATTAGGAAATAGTTAAGTGTCTTTTTTGTAAAAGCAAAACATATCAATGATATTAAGTCCAACACTCAAATTAACGTTAAATAAAAAAAAATATGATTCTTTTGCGGGTTTGTCTTAAAAATTTAAAACCCTATCAAAATTATAGTACCTACTCGTGTACAGATACTTCCACTATGTATATATAAGTTTATTCTTATAACATCCATAAAAGATAACGCATTCGGTACACATTCCATTATGAACCTTAAACAAAATAATCCAATCGACTCCGTCATTAAGGAACAATTAAATTACGGCAGCAGTTGAATTGTTCTCTTGGCTTTCGAAGTTGCCAGTCTTTAATTTAAGAGACCTCTACGCACACCTAAATGTTGCCTGAAAGCTTAATGAAATGGCACAGATTAATAATAGCTTCTGCTTTTAGGAAAAACATGACTCTGATTGCCAGAACTTGCTTAAGTATCATTTTAATCTCGATAGATGCATGCCTAAAGACAAGACGGCGATATTTCAACATGTTCACAGTAACTTGTAATTCTTTTTTTGAAAGTTTCAAAATGTTGAATGTGGAGGAGAAGGAAAGCAAAATTATTTATTTACTTCATAAATAGACTTGAAGTCAGTTACAGTGAACTCTTCCCTTGTGTTATAGAGATCGTTACGATATTACGATATCTATAACACAGTCAAAGAGTTTACTGTAACTCACTGGCCGTAATAGGCGTGTAATATCCTGTTAATCATCTTGAAACTCATGTTTCAGTACTAGGTTAAAAACTAGCAATCGTAGCTAAAACTGTCAAAGATACATTTTATTAATTTAATATACCTACACTGACACACTTATTCCTTCAAGTAAATAAAATAAGTAACGCACACAAGCACTAAAGCAGATAAATCTGCTTCTAAAATCTATGAAAGCGGCTTTAAGAAACCGATAGGATTTACGTTTTATATAACTACTGACTTCGGGAGTCTAATAAACAGACCAAGGTTGAACTAATTCCAATTAAACGTAGTGGTTGAGGCGCGCAAGGTCGGTGTTATTGGATATACTTTATATAAGTTCTGGTCTACTTTATATAGGTTTGCATCGATCAAAGTGAAACTAAAGTTAGACTCAACTAGGAATAGCAAAGTTTGAGGCCGAAAGTGGAAAATCTGTGAAATATAAACTTATACAATATTCACGCAAGAATTTGTCGTGGATCCGAAGGCACGAATATGAAAGTTTGACCTCTACTTCGAGAGTAGAGCTAAAATGTAAATTCTAGTAAACATGACTGTAGCAAGCGCTGTTTGAACTCAAACCTGGAAAATCACGCTTGTGTAGTCTGGCTTGGTTATATTTCATTTGCTTACGAAGAAGATATTGGGGTATTGGTCGACTGAAATGCTGCGGCTTGAGAGAGTTTCATTCAGGGTTCGAGTCTTGTCAATTGACGGAACGAACTTTTCTAAACTGGCTCAGGTCTGGGTCCAGGTATAGCTACTAGGATATCCGATAGTTCCACTGTGTACAAGTATAATTAAAGGCTAACTTTGAAGAAGCTTCATATTAAATAAATCACTTTTTAACCGGATTTATCGCGTATGTTTACATTTTAAATTTTAACTCGACGTTTCGGTGTCTTTGCAGACCCCTTGGTCAGTCGTTCGTGATGAATCGCGAAAACTTAAGACAGTATGAAGCAACATATTTTAAGTATGTATGTGAAATTTGATACCAAGTACCTCGTGTACCTTGATACTATCAGACAGTTTTATAAAAATAAATAACCCTAAATCAAACCACATTCATTATATAAATATTTATCTCCGTCAAAAATAATCCCGTTAGGTCATTATAATTATAATATTTAGTGACCAATGGATGCAACCGTTGTCATAGAAAATTCTGAATTTAGAACAAATATTAAACGCTACCAACACTTACTCCGATATTAAATGAGCTAAATTAACTTTAACTTGAACTTGAAAACAATTTCAAAATAAAGAGTTTTATTGGTACTAGTTTCCATAAATACATACAACCTTTGATTAAGAGACCGGTACAACAACAGCCATAAAAGCTCCTTTTTTTTTTTTCTTTATTTGAAAGTTTGAAGCTTCATAAATTGATCATGCACGCTATTTCAAGAATTTCATTAATTTATACAGCCTGTCAATAATATCCACATGAGGTGTAATATTTATCTAGTTGTTTATGCCTGGAATCTTAAATTATGAATTATTGTTTTGCCGCCAATACGCGCACATATTTGCCATGAAAACTGCGACAACAATACAGTTTATGGCTAAAGCTTGTTATTGTTTTCTCTTTCTAGTATTTCTTGGAGTTAAAAATAACTTTTTAAAGTTGGCGGTTAATTATAAAGACTTTTTATAAATATCGAGTAAGCAAGTGTTATGTCATATTCCTAAAATGTCGAGTTAGTGACTTTATTCCTTTTATGGAAATTGCGCCAGACAAGTTTCTTTAAATAAGCGTTCTTTTTATAGAAACACCATATAAAATAGATTTTATAGTAACGTTTCCATTTTCTATCATCCGTCATAATGTAGCAATAACATTTAACTTTTAAGGTTTTAGCTGATATTGGAATACATAAACTTTTATGACAGTGTTTTTGGTATAACGGTTTGAGTGGTTGCTGCGATTTCTGTGGTTGTGGGCTCGATTTCTTGCTGTTCCAACATATTCTACTCCTATTTAGGTGTATACGGACTACAAACATATTCTGCTCTCATTTAGGTGTATATTAGGTTACCTCGCCGGGCCACTGCGCAGTTTTGAAAACAAAAACTTATGTAAGGGCTGCTTTCGTGGTGCAAAATTTATACAATTTCATGAGTCATTATTATTAATAGGGAACATAATATTCTTAGGATTTAGTAATGTAAGAGCTTAGTGCGGCAGTATCAGTATTGTATCATGTTATTTTGCTTAATCTATACTAATATATAACGCTCAAGAGTTTGTTTGTTTGTTTGGTTGAACGCGCTTATCTCAGGAATTACTAGTCCGACTTGAAAAAATATTTTTGTGTTGAACACTCTATTTATCGAGGAAGGCTATATTTTATCCCGGAGTCCCGATGGGAAGGGGGGGTAATGCAGGTGGAACTGCGGGGAGCAGCTACTTTTAATACATATGTTGATAAGCTTAAAAAAGTAAAATACTGGGCAAATATTTTGAATGGTGGGTTCCGACTTACAAACCGGTCAAATTGAAGTGAAACAGAAGGAAAAAATAGCAATATAACATAAAAAGAATTGCGAATGTAAATGTTAAATCCACACCGACTAAAAATAATGCAAATCTATTCCCATAAAGTTAAATCTCATAAAAATGAGAAAATGGCCTCTATTTTAGATAAGGTTCACGGCACATGATTGTCTACAAATCGATATTGTGTCGTCAACACGACTTCCTGTGTAGAATCGTCCGCCACCGTTGCTAATGACCGCCGGCTATAACTCTTATCACAGAATCGTCAACTTAATGTGATGAGAACCTCTTTCGTCAACTTTCCAATGTTAAAAACTACATTCCTATAAGTTTTATTATTTGTTATCAGTACTAGTTTGGATTTCGCCTGTTTCCGTTCCCCTTAACTTATGCGGTGGAAGCCGCTGCGCAGCGGGGGTCTGATGTTTGATAAAATCGTATAGTGTGTTGCGGGCCTAAGTATTCTAAAGCTTGTTTCTCTGTCTTATGTTTAGTTTTAATTGCGGTTTCGTCAGTAAATTTATATTATTTACTCAAATTTGAATCGTTTTGTACAACCATCATACTCGTAATTTAAGCCTGATATGACAATACTAATTAGGTGATAGTGAAAAATTAACATTTAATTGGATTACGTGGGTTTAAGGGCCCTGTATAATAGGATTATTTCTGGAAATAAAAAATAAATCGTTTCTTTGTATGTACTTCCCAAATAGCAATATATTATTTAGTGCTTTTTACGCACACGTTTGCGTTGGAGATGATAAAATTAGTTAAATTTTTGTATGTTGAATTATTTCTTAACATTAAAATTAATCTAATTATGAGATATTTATCTAATTATGATGTATTGTATACATTATCAATTATTGTATATTAGTAGTGCATTGTCTTGTCGTCTACTTTTAAATTAATTTATAAGCAACAAGATCTTACTTCTACTTCAAAATCCAGTTATTCCCAAATTACTTATCTTCAAAACGAAACCCGAACTTATAGTCTAATGTAATAGCTGCAGTATTTTCATGCATTTTCCTAGAAACAGGCAGATGCGCGGCGCGGGCGCACCTCGAGCCGACGGTGACCATCGAGAAACGGTCACCTTCGTATCTGATGTACGTTTTACTGCCCGGGACGGTAACGAGTCACTTCGAGTTATCACTGCGCCTGCGCCCATGTCGTAGTGATCAATCTCAGGGATAGGGTCTGGTTCAAGACAGTAGAAGGCGCGGAGTTCATACTTGCATATCGCTACAGCTTAACCAAGGAAGGGCACGAAGTATGTATCGCATAAGCCTTAAGGTGTAAGGAGCCGCTTGAGCGCTCTGAGTAAAATTATATTCTTGGAAAAAGTTTCAAGCTAGTAAGTTTCAAACTCGTTAGTTTGAATTAACTTCATGCCTGTATCCCTTATGGGGTATGCAGAACACGAGAGATGATAAGACCATCTGATGTCACGTTTGAATTTGAAGGTCTTACAATGATGGATAGAGACTATTGCAGGGGATCAGCCTATCGCCCACAAAAACTCCAATAAAACATCTGTCTCTTAACCGACTTTTACAGTATCCCCGGGAAGAGAAGCAGCCAGCACATTCTTGTTTTTCTTTCGCTCCTAGTCCGCTATGGAAGCTGGACTGGGAGCAGAATGTGCTCGGAAATTAACGGAAATTAATGTTTGCATTGGATAGACCAACACTTTGGGAAGGTTACATATTGTATTTCTTTATCAAGCACTTTGTATGAAATCAAAAGAAGCTCGGGAAGAATAGCGCGGCTGCTACCTTAAACTAAGTATCTATTCAACTTGAGAATATGAAATAATATTAATAGTTAACAATATTTGTAATGTTACATATTTAGTGAAAAACATTACGTGGGTAAAAGACAACCATTTGTTGAAATTAGGGCTGTTAACTATTTATTTGTCAGTGTATTTTGAGTTTGTTTTCATATATTTCAAATTTTATAAAAGTTGGTGCTTGCGTTATTGAAGAAGAGGTTCTAATACAAAAATGAAGGTTCATTAATTTATTTTTGAGATCGCTCCTTAGAATGGTATCTGACAAGAGATATTACATTTTTCGTCACACAAAGTTCTGTGTTATGATGTTTTTTTAATTTTAAACTTCATATGAAATATGCAACAAAATAATAGACGACGAAATCAGAAGAAAATAACGTAAAACAAACAAGCGAAGCTCAACAAAACGGCACTTTTTTCCTGATGTAAACATTTCCAGCTAAATAAGAACACGGCAGGAAGCAAAATTGTGGAATTTATAAATGTGTTCAGCACTCTGCGTTTTATTACAACCTATCATGGTTAATACAATAAAAAGCAAATTCCAGCTTCAATGATGTAGAAACCATTGATAATCTCATTTTCCTATTTTCCTGTAGAAGTAGAAAGGTATGCAGTATAGCACTTGCGAGAAGAATATTTTAATTCGAACGGTAGCTAAGCACGGGTACGGAACTTCAGTATTCTTTGATAAGAGATCAACATAGTCACTGATCCGCCAGAATCTATGGTGCCGTAAGGTATGCATATCTCTAAGAAACCCTGTATTAAAACAATATTTACAATTGTAATTTATTTATATAGCACTTATTAAATATTAACACACTGATGATTTTTACATGCAGGTCATAGAAAAATGGCAAATTGTTTCTATGACAGCTATAAAAACTGATTAATCAATTAATTCAGCACTAAAAAACCTGTGTCATAAAATATTGAAAAAGAACGCATTGTAGGTATACTTTAAATAGAAGAAGCTGGTAACGTCTCTTTACTTATTTTAAATATATTTAATTTATGTATTTTCCGCGTATAAATCAGGCAATGTGTTCTAGTTTTACAGTACAGGTACAGGGCTAATATAACTGCTTCGACTATGAATCTTATCAATATAGTACCTAGGGCCAAAGACCACATGAACCCTGAAAGATATGATGCGTTACATCGATGATATGCCACGTTTTCGGCGATGGCACATCTTGGCCTTAGCAGGGCCCCAATGCCCAATTCTGCTCAAATGTAGCATACATCGTGTAAAAATTCTCATCTGCGTATATCTAAAAAAATTCCTAAACAAACTTAACATGATTATCTGATTTAAAAAAAATCTTATAAATTTTGTTTCCCAAAAATATTGGACCATCAGTTACTGCTTGTATCACAGAGTTGTTTTTTGTTTCTGTCTGTCATATTTACATTTTTTAATGTCGACACCATCTTCAATGCGACATTATTTCAAAACGTATATCGGATTTGAAGTATCAAGGGCATTTGTATAGGATGACATACTTTTTTATTTTGTGTCTGATTTAATTATGCGTACCAGCCAAATGTGCATATAAACGTTTTAATAAATCAAGTAACTTTTCAATCATCTGTATAGAGACGATCATACGAGTAGCTCTTCAATTGGAACTTTATATGAATTCGGTTGTCTACACTTATTATAAAAGTAATAATAAATTCTTTATTGACTACTATCTCATTAGAAGAGAAAAGTTAAAACTGATAATAAGCCTTGTTTTAACACACTTTAGCTAAAATACCTAAAAAAACAACAGTTTCTTATGAAAATATTTATGAAGCTTCATTTGAATAAAATTTTGCATTTAATTTGTAAAGAAACACTTAATAAAGTATTATAATTAATAGTTCGCACTTTTGCCAAATGCTTAAATTAAAAAAATTGTACAAAAGAATTAGTGAAATAATGTATATGTTCAAATTAGGTATTGTTTTTACATTTGAAATATAAGTACCGGGAGCTTGGTAAAATGAGGATAAGAACCTATATGTTGCTAATTGTAGTTAGTTTTCTGAATAAGACGATAAATTGTAAAAGAGGTTTAAATGTTCAAAGGCAATTTGAGAAGTGACCTTCTAATTGAAACCTTTGAAATTAATGCGATAATAATTAAAGTAGTTTCGATGTGTGCTACGCTTTCACGCCTAAACGGGTTTTGGATATATTTGTGAAACTGGACCAGCTAGACTATAGTTTACCTCTGTAGGTACGGTAATTGTTTCAACCTGTTTGGCAGGTAAATAGGTATTTTATTTTATTATATTTTAAGATAAATTAAAAATGCATAGTAAGTTGAGAAAAAGTTTGAAAAGCTAAACGATGTTATGCTATCTTAGTTTCTTGCCACCTCGCTCTTTACAAAGACATGGATATCAATGTTTTAATAGTTAATTATGTTGGCCAGCCTGTATATGCGTATGTCGATCACGATACACAGAAGTCTAGACATCATTTGACACGCGTCGTGGACGCACGAGCAGCCAACTCCCGGCGCAAGCGCAGATGCGCCAAATGCCTCCAAATAAACCAACTTAATATACGTTTTACTTATTCATTAATGAGCATTTTAGAATTATAAAAATATAATACGATGTGACTTTAAATACAAATTCATGAACGGTTATGTGTTAAATGCATCTTAATGTTAAGTTAATTTTGGAAATTATGCATAAGTACTGGAATTAAAATTTTATTTAAATAACATAATGATGAAAAAATATTTTAAGCTAAAGGTAATTCATCAAATTTATTACGGTCAAAATAATTTTGATGTTGGGTTTATTTTAGGAGGTCAGGATAATTTTAAGTTAATGTAATAAAACTTATATTAACAGTTAGGCATCTAATTATACTTAGTTTCGTACGTTTATGAAATCTATGCCGCCGTGATTTGATGTTGGAAAATGCTCCACCTAGAAACCTTTAGTTAGTCATTGCGCTATAGACAATGTCTTATTTATTTCTTCAAATACTAGCAAAGAGATTGAATTAATAAAAGATAAATATGTCTAAAACGTGCTTTATCGACCATAACAAGTGTATGAAATCACATCTGTATTTGAATACAAATGTAGTTTTTGGACCAGTCACTACATCTTACGAGCAGTTGAACCGTTTGAATTACACGATTAAGCGTTATTTTATCAGGTCTTCGACTTTGTGTTTTAAGCTAAGCATTACAAATTTAAATAACCAGGTAACCAGCTTTCTGTGAAACGATTCTTGGTTAGTATCTAGGTATTAGTTGTGCGATAAGCCCAATATTTATATAGAAAAAACTAGTTTTTGTTTTTATATTTTCTGCTCAAACCTATACAGCGCTTTCTTTTCAATTTATATAAATTTTGCTTTAATTATTATGAACACAGTTTGAAATTTATTTAAACGCTACAAAATGTATATTTTTCTCTCGGTTTTATTTGCAATTTGTTTATCTGTAGTTTCACGTGTAAATGCGCTTTAATAAACAAACAAGTAGCTTAATTATATTAATATAGTTAAAAAATCGTTGATATACATTTCTTTTATTAAGAAAAAGGATTTCACTTTTCAAAAACGAATTATTCTATAAAAAACTATAACACCAGTACGTCGAATACGGCTGTGAATCTAACACAAGATCAAATGACCTTTTTTTTTTTTTTTACTTGAGGAAAACGTGCTATCACGTCCCCGACCGCCCAAGGGGGAGCGACGGGGTATGTGGGGATGATCCGGCAGAAGGCCAGACCTACCCACTAAAAACCTCAAGGTGTACCTCATCTGCCATAGATGGAGCCCACGGTACCGCCATTGGCATTACCCGCGAGCCCCGGCAGATTGCGCTCAGCCTTAGCCGAGCGCCCCTCACGTGGGAAATGGTCCAGCACACGAGACCATTTCCCCACACATAGCCCTACTAGCCGCAACAGGTCCCCTCACCCGCTACGGCTGGCTATCGGGAGGGAGAAGGTGAGCGTATCTCCTTCTCCGTCCCCCCCTCCGCCTACGGCGGATCGGTGCCGAAGAGGCGTCATCCTCCCGGCACCGCTCCGCCGCCTCCTTCTGCGACATTACATCCTCGCAGAAGGAGGTCATGGCCGCCCAAGCCTCTCGACTCCCTAACATGGCTTTAACCACGCTAGGGAGCGAGAGGTCCTCTCCGACGACAGACGTCAACTCGTGCCGCAGCCGACCCCACGCCGGACACACCACTAAGGTGTGCTCCGCCGTGTCGTCGGCCGCTCCACAATGGTGACACTCTGTCGTCACCTCCCTCTGGGCGACCCTGTGCAGGTAGTGACCGAAACAACCATGTCCGGTCAATACCTGCACAAGGCGGAAGGTCAGAGTCCCCCACCTTCGCTGCACCCACTCAACGAGGACCGGGCGAATCGCATCGATCGTCCAGGCCCCGTAAGCGGGCGCGACGAGAGACTCTTCCCACCCCCTAAGGAGTGCCCTCCTGGCACTCCTACGGACGCGCGCCACCTCCTCGGGACAGGGGCGCTCGCCCGCATCCCTCCTCCCGGCTCGGTACCGGTAAACGGCACCGAGCACTACCGCTTCGAGTTCCCACGGGGGGGCGCTTGCCAAGACGCAGGCAGCCCCATGGGAAATCGAGCGGTACCCTCGCGATGCCCTCACCGCCATGGCCCTCTGCGGCTTCCGCAGCAGGGCCCTATTTTGGCGGTTGAGGGCATCCTCCCAGATGGGCGCTCCGTAGAGGGCCATGCTTCCCACAATGCCGAGGTAGAGCCTACGGCATGGGGAACCGGGCCCCCCCACGTTCGGCAGCAGCCGCCCCAGTGCAGCCACCGCTTTGATGAGCCGTTCGGCCAGTACCTTAAAATGCTGACCGAAGGCCCAGCGCCCATCAAGGATGAGGCCCAGATACCGCATTCCCCTCTTCAGGGGTATCCGGGTCCCATCCACCATCAGCGTCGCACCTGGAGGGGGACCTTGCCGAAGCCCGTGAAACAAAAGGGCCTCGGTCTTCTCCAGCGCGACCCTGAGGCCCAAACTCCTTATGCGGCCCACCACTAGGGCCGCACCCTCCTCCATCCGAGTCACTGACTCGGCGAACGTCCTCCCCTGGGCTACTATAAGGGTATCATCAGCGTAACAGAATACGCTGACGTGGGGCGGCAGAACGCCCCTCAACACCCCGTCGTAGCCCAAGTTCCACAAGAGCGGACCGAGCACCGACCCTTGCGGAACCCCACACCTCATGGTTCGCCGCGTCAGTGACCCCCTCCCGTCGACGTAGATGACGTCCCTGTCCCGGAGGTAGTCCTCCAACAGCCGCCGCAGGTACAGAGGCACCCCGTGAAATCGGAGAGCCTCGAGAATTGCACCAAACGGCAGGCTGTTGAAGGCGTTGGCAATGTCCAAAGACACCGCCAATGACCTCTCCCCCCTCGCGGCACCTTCCGCGGTGAGGGCCTTCAGGGCAGAGACGGCGTCCAACGTCGACCGCCCCCGTCGGAAACCGAACTGCGCCTCGGACAGGTCAGGCCCCACCCCCTCGAGGTGCTGGACAAGCCGGGATGCCAGAATAAATTCCAGCATCTTGGCCGTCTCATCCAGCAGGACCAAAGGCCGGAATGCCGACGGACTGTCAGGCGACCGGCCCTCTTTCCCGAGGAGGCAGAGCCTCCCGTCCTTCCAGAGCTTCGGAAACCGTCCGGTTCTCAGAGAGAGGTCGAACACTTCCCGAAGCCCGGACCCTAGAGTTTCCACCGCTATCTCCAGGATCCGTCCGGGAACTCCATCCGGTCCGGGGGCCGTCCTCTTCCTCCCCAAGCGGGAGATGGCATTCTCCATCTCGGCGTCCGAGATGGGGGGAACCTCAATCTCCCATGCCACTCCCGCTGGGGGAGGCAAGGAGTGGTCGGGGCTGTTTGGAAACAGCTCTCCCACGACCACCCTCAGGAACTCAGGCTGGAGAGTCTCAGTGAGGGGCCGTCCCATGGCCCGGAGTTTGTTCCGAGCCATCTTATAGGGACGCCCCCACGGGTCCCTGTTGAGATCCTCCAGGAGTTCCTCCCTGGCCCGCTCCTTAGCGGCGCAGATCGCCGCTTGCAATGCCTTCTTGGTGGCCTTGCAAGCGGCCACCCGCTGCGCCTCCTCCGCTTCGTCGCGGTGGCGCCGCCGGCGGTAGTGCGAACACTCCCGCCAAGCCCGACCGTGGGCGTCCCGGAGCTCAGCAATCTCCGGAGACCACCAGTACACCGCCTTGCGGCCGCAGTGGACCCTCGCCCTGGGCATTGCCGCATCACACACCGCAGTCAGAGCGGCGCGGAAGCGGCCGGCACCCTCGTCCACCGAGGCCGGGGCAGTGCGCGGCGCACACCACGCCTGGACGATGGCCGCCTCAGCCGCTTTTTCACGGTCAAGCCGGGCGATCGCCCAGCGCGGGAAGGCAGAGGGATGCCGTGAAGGCTCAGCTTGACGCCCGTGGACGGCGACCTCGAACCGGATATATCGGTGGTCCGAAAGTGTCACCGGGTCCACAAGGACTCGCCAATTGCACACCCTGTGTGCGATCGCAGGGGAGCAGAACGTTACGTCCACTCTGGACGATCCCTGCGGTCGCACACAGGTCGGCACTGTCCCTGTATTTAAGAGAGACAGTCCAGCCTCCACAGCCCATTCCCCTAGGGCCACGCCGAAGCAGTTGGTGATGGTGTCACCCCACTGGGGCGACCTCGAATTAAGGTCGCCCATCAGAAGCAGGTGGTCGGGTCTGATGCGCCCGACCACTGCATGGAGGGAGTCCAAGTACTCCTCGTACTCACGTAGCGGCCTATTAGGGGAGAAATAGACACCAATAATGGTGTACTCCCCCCATCTGGCCGCCACGTACCCTGGACCCCTCTCCCTGACAATTAGTGGGCAACACCCCCCCAACCGCACGACGATGGCCACCGTACCGTCTGAGGAGCAGACCCAATGCGGTCGTGGAACCACAAAGTAAGGCTCTGCCACGACCGCAACTTCAATTTCCCACTGCGCCATTGCCTGCAGGAATAGGTCCTGAGCAGCGGCGCAGTGGTTTAGGTTCCCCTGGAGGAAATTAAAGGGCCTATTCATTGCTCGGCCATTTCCATTTCCTCAGCCACCTGCTGGGGCTCCACCACATGACGAACCACGGCCCCGCGGAACCCTCTCTTTTTGACGGGGGGAGGGTTGCAACTTCTCCTCCCCATCACGTGCGCTGACGGGCACCCCACGTCAGTACATACCGCACAGCGTGTGGCGGCAGTGCAGGCGGCGGCCTTGTGTCCCGGCTGTCCACACCGGTGACACAAGTCCGATCGGTCGACCGCTGACGGGCACGCGGCACGGACGTGCCCGATCCCCATGCACCTGAAGCATCGCATGGGACGCACCTCAAGTGCTGTAACGGAGGCAGAGCTCCAGCCAATAAGGAGCCGACCCCCTCCTACTATCTTTTTGGCCGCTGCAATAGGGCAACGGACAAAAATCGCTGCCATTCCACTGGCCGCCGTCAGAAGTGCACCCGCCTTAATTTGTTCGAGTGCACATTCTCCTTTCGAAGCAACTGCCGCCACCACTTCCTCAGCGGTGACGGAGTCGTCCAAGCTCCCAATCCTTAGCTCAGCCAGTTTTTCTGGCCGATCGACCCGTGCGACGTCGCAGAGCACTGTTCGCAGCTTAGCCGCAAGCTGGTCCGCCTGGTCTCCACTTTGGGTGCCCGGGACCTCCAGCATGCGGGCTCCCGTTGCAGACTCCCGGATTTTGACCGTGGCAATCCCAAGGTCGGCCAGCCGGATGCTCTGACGCGCAGTCAAAATCACGTCTTTGTAGGTCACCCCTCTTTGGATGGCCTCTGGAAGTAGTGTGATCACCACTGCAGAGGATCTTGGAGGGGCAAGCTTCGGCTTAGTTGCCTGTGGAGCAGGTCGCACTGGTGCCACAGCCGCCAACAATCGCTCAGACTGGCTCGCCGGCTTTGCGGCGGATTTTACCATCTGCGTATACGACGGGGAGGGCTGAGCCACTGTTGGAACCACGGGGGGGGGCGGAAGAAGAAGCCTTCTTCTTATTCCTACTTCTCTTTTTCTTGCCGACTACAGTTTCCCATGGCTGCGCGGGTACCTCAGCCGGCAAGGACGCACTGGTTGTTTGAGGCGAGAGCCCCGGTTGAGGACGGGTCGCGGCCGATTCCTTGCGTGAATCATGCGCCAAGGGAGGTCGCAAAGGCTCTTCCTGAGCGGGGCGATCCCGGATGCTGGAGAGTTTGGCATCCATCATCTCTCCCATAGAGACCATCATTCCACCCCGCAGATCAAGTAGGGCAGACTTTAGTTCCTCACGACTAACGCCAACCGATGCGGCGGGTTGAGGAGAAGAGATTCTCGGCCGCTCCGAGAAATCGCGCCTCAGGGCAGCGACCTCCGTCTTCAGGTCGTCTATATATCTCCTGGGGCGGGCATTGTCCCTCCGGAGATTGCGAACTTCGTCCGCTTCAGTCCTCCTTGACAGATTCTCCACAATATCACTCAGGTCCCTCGCGCAGTCTTTGAAGGCTTTCACATAGGAACCCTTAAGGCGGTTCGACGTTGTGGCCAGTGAGAGAATTCTTGCTACCCTTTCACCGGCCCTCTCCCTTATCTGGTCAGCAGCAAGCACCTCAATGTCAAGCTCTTCCATAGCCGAAAGAGGAGGACTCTCTTTACGGAAGTTCAGCCTAAGAACCTCGCCGCTGTCTTCCGTCCCTTTCTCTTTTTCGGGTTTCCTTTTTTTGGGGGACCCCTTTTTCCCTTTTTTGGTGGGAACTACCACCTCCGTATCCGTCTCGGACTCCGTAACGACACGGATAGACGAACCTCTTCTGCGGGTTCCGCAGGAATTGCGGAGTTCGGAACCACTACTCTCCGTTATCTCCGAATACCCACTAAAAATTGAGGAGGTATTCTTCTGCGAACGGGTTCGTACACCCGAGCATCCCTCAGTACTCCCGTCTCCACCATTGCGGCGTCGGCCAATTCTGCCCTTAGCAGGCACAGCAAATTCTCTGCTTTCGCGGCCATCTTGTGCGACGTCATCGCATCGTCCCACTTCAAAATGAACTCCACCCTTCTCGGGCACTAAACCCACTCCGCCCTTCTCAGGCACGCCATCAACTCCGCCCGTCTCAGGCACAACGTCTACTCCGCCCTTCTCACCATTAGTTTTTCGCTTGCAGTCTGAATCCATTAAGTCAAAAGCCAGGTCGTTATTTGTTAACACAGATGTTGCCCCCCCAGAATACGGTAGGCAGCCCGAGTGGAACTCGGGGAGGGATTCTCCGCTCGCTAGAGCGGTACCCTCCTGGGGTAATTTCTCTTTCATATGTGCTTCCATTTTTACTTCTTCAAATCATCAGTTTGCAGAACGCCCGCCGCAGCAATGCCACGCCGGCCGCTATCCGGAACTAGGCCCTAGAGACATACAATCTGTCACCGGCCCCAGCCCGGTACTGAGAGGTGCTGCGCACGTACCACCCTCAGGTGTGCTTTTCGTCTGGTCCCCATCTCCGAGCCCGTCCAGTATGGGAAGCCCTATCTGGCTTGGCCTCAGAGATCGGGACACGCAAGCCCCCCCACCACGACAAGGTAGCAACACATCGGGGGGGAAGATCAAATGACCTAGATCATGGTAATAAGCGGAACTATGAGCGACGACGTTCTAAACTTTTTGGGGTGTATACGGAATCACAAGGAGCTTTGATTTTAAATCCTTTGGGTAGCAAGTTAGCGTATAGTTTCCAACTAAAATCCTATTTTCTGCTAAGCTTACGTACTTAATAGTTATACCTATAGTAAGTCTTTAAAGTTACGAATATATATGCATAGAAACTACTTAGTTCTACCAGGCTTAATATTAGTCGATATATGAAAAAACTCTTTTAAATCATTAACTTATTCACAGGCCAATAATTAGAACCTTTTAAAATTTATGTCTCAATTTTACTTAATTACTTGGTGTTTAAGTTACAACTTGTATAAAAGTTTACCAATAGATGCCGTATTGAATTGCTATTTTTTTTTTGTTTTTCCGCCAAGGAAAGTTTTGGCACCCACTAAAGCAAGCTCTAGTAGTAGGATGATGAATCAATCCTGTTACGGACGAAAGGGAATTCTGAAGTGCTGCTAGCCCCAGTGGCTATCAGGTATAGAAGTACCCTGACAGTGTGGGGAGCGCGTATATGGTGACTGGTGACAAATTTTCAATACTGAATGGGTGCACTCTTTGCTCGATTCTAATCACAATTATGTAATAAAAGTAGGTACTTAATTTTCCAACAGAAATCCCTATGAATAAACCTTTGATTTCCTGATAATCATAGAAATAAATAAAGAGACCTTATTATACTTTTTCCGACGCGCTACCTCAGTCAAAACGCACACAGCAGTGTTCCCTCCACACGCATAGATACCACCACCTACTAAGTATTTATTGTAAAACGCTAATGAAACCATGCGTTGAGTAATGAATTCTTTAACTTTTGGAGAACTTTACTCAGTAAATAATTTATATTTATATTTTAATTTATTTTTTCTCTTCATGTATGATCTTAAACTATCACGTCCTATAATTTGAAACCAGTCACCCTGTACATATTTCTCATCCATTAGCTTTTAGTTAATTTGTGCCCCAGGCCGTTAATAACAAGGAACCGCGTTTTGATCCGGCTAATGGGAAGGATACTATTTCCTAATAAACCTAGGTTTATATAAATATCGTTTTTTCATCATATGGTATCCAAGAACGATATAATTCATCACGCATCTTGTATGCACACTAGATACCTACTAGCTACAAGCCCCTTACTAACTGAAACATTAAAAAAACACAATAAAAAAACCAATTGAATTTATTTTAAACTCTCAAAATATGCATTAACGTTCAAAGTTCACTGGCTGTTAATATGACATAAATACATGCAGTTACTAGTGTTAGTTATTGCGTTTTGATGCAGTGATTTGAGGCAATGATGTCACTCGAGATTGCGCGAATATGCCGGGGCGTGAACCGGGTGGCGCGCGGCATACACCAGACGTGGTGGATTGATTAGCACCGCTACATATCAGTAGCTCACGAATCGACCTCTTTATATCACTGCTAAATATGTTTTTATTATGATATAATACTGAGGACGATCATAGGTAAAATATTTTGGTGTTTTATTTATATTTTGCATGATAAGAAGACGGCGCGGTTTTTGTTGTCTCTACGATTGAGTTTTTCTAATCGATATATACACCAACTTTGTATTGCATACACTAAAAATAGTAAAATAAGTTATAGAAACAAAAATGGTTTGAGAGGCACAACAAGTGGGGTAAAGCGATTCCTTCCAGACATCCTTATTACATACGTACTTAACTTCAAGCCTGTATCCATTTTGGGGTAGGCAAAACACCAGAGGTTATATCACGTTTGACTTTGGAGGTATTATAATGATGTATAGAGACTATGGCAGTAGCAGGGGGGCAGCCTATCTAGGGCTACCCACAAAAACGCCAAAAAAACCTCGGTCCCTAAACTGACCTTTACAGTACTTATGCCCGGGAAGTAAAGCAGCTGATACATTCTATGTTATTCTTTCATTCCCATTGCAGCATAGATTACACATCCTTATTGATAGGTACTAGATATTGATGCCATATCTCTATCTTAAATGGTCTTACCACTGCACTGTGGGATCTCCCTGCTCCTTAACAGCAGCTACCAAATAGCTACCTTTTCTCCTCAAGAGTAGATGTTCTAGACGATCATCTAAGAAACCCTTACTTAACTTAGAGTGTCGTCTTAGAACGTTTAGTAATACATAATTTCATCATCATCACAACTCTTTGTAATGAACAAACTCCAAGGCTATGAGTCTCTACCCTAAGTGACGAGGAGGTATAGGCCATAATCCACCAAGCGGACCCAGTGCTGGTTGATGGATGTCAGAAATTTAGGCCGCTGAAATGGCTGCTGACAAATCCTAACGACTACTGTATACAAGTATACAACACCTGGGACCGACTGCTTAACGTACCCACCGAAGCACGGAAGTAGCCGTGAGAAATAAATGGTCGGCGGTCACCCATCCAAGTATTGACCGCGCCCAACGTTGCTTAACCTGCGATATCGTATGATATACACAGTACAGAACTACGGCGGCGCCGCGATGCCTTCTACTTATACATAATTAACTCGTATCCAATCTTTTATTTGCACCTATTCATTAGTGCTGTCATCAATTTGTACTAATATAATAAAGCTGAAGAATTTGTTTGTTCGAACGTCCTTATCTATGAAAATACTAATCCGTTTTCATAAAAAAATCATTTTGACACACACACACACATAACTTCACGCCTGTATCCCTTATGGGGTAGGCAGAACACCAGAGGCTATAAAAACCATCTGATGTCACGTTTGACAAATTTGGAGGTATTATTATGATGGAGAGAGACTATTTAATAAAATTTAATATACCTAATAGTATAAACAATATCAAAATTCAAAACGTAATTTTTATTCAGAGTTTACTTCGGAATCTCAGGTACACCCGCGTGAACCTAATAGTCTATACAAAAAATAATCCAAATTTAACCTTTTCATTTCAGAGTTCATTAGTATTAATGTATTCTCAAAATAAAATTAAATACGACCTTTCTGTCTGCAGTTTATTCAAATATTTTTAACGTGAAAATATAGGAATTGAAATAATATCGGTTTATGTTGGAATAAAATGCGGAAGTATTGTACCTACATATTACTTATTTAAGAATTTACTTTATAATCTTGTGTTCATTTTGTTATAATGCCCTCTTTTTCAAATAATTAAATTGCCCGGGCATTATACATAATGTCAATCAACTTTTGGGCGGAGTGATAAAAAATATATTTATTCAGTAGGTATTTATATTTTTATTGTCTCTTAAATCAAAACGTAAAGCAATTTAAATAATTATTATTTGGATTACTTAGCAAAGAATATAAAGACTTGATATTATTTAATTAGTATTAAAAATAGGGAAATAATGAAACGAGCGACCAAAAAAAAACAAATTTGCGACTAATGACGAGATACTGTTTTACAACCTTCAAAAAATATGAAAATTAACGGTATGAAATAATAATAGTGGATTTCTAAGTGAGCGATTAAAGCACGGACTGTTTATTTGACCACAAGAAAGTGAGTTGGTTGGTTTGGTAGGTTGCTTTCGATCAAAAATGGGTACTGTCGTGCCCCCGTTGGTCAGCCAAAGTTCTATCACGATCAGTGGGGTCGCCAACATACCATACTATCGGGACAATGTTTGTAACATGTTAGTTTGTAAACATAATATTACAAATTCTGCTTCATTATCAAATTGCCTTATATATTTAGCAATATAATAATGACCGGGCAATGTGATAAATAATGAAGTTTATATTGTAAATTATCACTTAACCCGATATAGCGCGGATATTATACATAATGCCCGAAAATTATCACTGGGTCCATAACATATAATATGTATAGCTCCACAATTTCACCGAAATGTTGTCAATAGTTTGGAGTTTTAAAAATTGATTTCATAATTTTCAATAGCGTATATTATAGTCTAAAACACAATGCTCCTCAAGTTTTATAACTAAAGACCTATAGATATCAAAGCTGTGTTACAATATTACATTTTCACTTACAATACCTTTGATCTAATTATATGTATTTCTGACATATATCACGAAATGGGAATAATATCTTTGAAGTTAGTAGATTGAATGATAGGCACCGAAGTATGTTTAGTAATAACGTAGGTACCTGATATAAATACGTTGCTTAATTATTAAGATACAAAGAAACTTTCAAGTTTATCTCAATCTATATGAACATACGCATCGTACGATTTAAACCTCAAACCAGAAGTAAAAAAGCCAGTAACCTTACTAACCATAAGCATTACAACCGAAATTTATTCGATCACCGAATAGAGACATTGAGTGAAGTCATCTCGCGTTATCTCGGCGTCCTTTACTTCTCAAATAACATTATCAGCTCCCAGACTGGGTGAAATACAAGAAACAATAAACGTATATTTATGTGAGCATAAATCAAATACGTCTCCGAATACGAGACACTTGTTAAATTGCTCATAAAAGTCCTCAACGCTGCGTATACGCATATATTAGGGCGATTTTATTGCTTTTCAGAGTCGGTGCATCGGCGCTTTTGATTGGTTCTCTAGCTTCGCTGTCGGCTAGTCCGTCGTTTGTCCAACCGTTAATTTCTAGTTGCGCAAACGCCAGATACTCTAGCACTGGTATTTATTGAACAACATCTATGAATCATTCCGAATTAAATTAAACAAAAACCATTATAAGGAATCTATTCAGTCGAAAGACTAATGTTAAGATGGTGTTGTTAATTGTAGAGTTTTTAGAATTAAAAAAAGCCTTAAATACGAAACTCTGTTAGTAATGGCGACTATTGATGTTTATCTAACTTAAAACACTGCTATTAACAATTAATCAACTATTTCCTATATAAATATCCTATTTGGGTTAAATGGTGTCAGGCTTAAATCATTTTTGAAGCAATAAAACAGTTCAAAAGGCGGACGGCCTTGGAGTATTATATATTTGCACCCGCATTATTATAATAAATACAACAAACCGTTACTGCATATCAAAGTTGTTTGTATAAATCTTTCTCATTTATGCGGCGCTTCAAAAGAGAGGAACAGCTCTATACAAAGATATATCCACGATTCATTTACTCTTATTAGCGTTTGTATTAAAAAACTTAATAACTTCGGCATCAGTTACTGTTAACTTTTTAACTGGATTATGGTGTAGGAACATTTTTATAATAAAACACTTAATGCAAAATAAAAGGTGAAACATTAAGTGTGTGGGAAAATATTGTAAGCACCATTGTTACTGAGTTTTAAGTTGCATTGTGTTTGTGATAGGTGTCATTTATTATTTTTTAATAATTCCGATGAATAAATACGGTACTATGCTGAATATAAATCAAAAAGTTAGTTTGTTATCACGAAAGTATAGTCAGCCTTATAAAGTTACTTCTCAGCTCGATGTATTAGGCGCCTATTTTCTGAAACCAGTCAACCGAAAAGTATGCTTCCGTGTACACTTTACGATAGTCCGATAGTCATTTACAGGTTCGGTTCTTAAAAAGAATATATTATAATTATCTTTCTATTTCGAAGCGACCAGTTTTCCGCAATTTACGTATTACAGTGTCGGTGACTAACGGTACTCTTTTTTTTAGTCCTGTTTACGAAACTTCTAGAAGGATTTCTCAAGGTATAGAAAAAAAATAGGTGCAAGTATTTGAAACATTCAGCTCAGGCCATATTTACCAGGTGCTCTGGTAATTTTACAATATTTTTTTAATTAGTTAGTTGCTATAATTGGCAAAAGATACTCATGATTTTTAATGCCTTCAAAGTGTTAAACTACTGTTAAAAATGTTAAAAATGAAAGTTG
The DNA here is from genome assembly GCA_944452665.1 of Stenoptilia bipunctidactyla. Classification (NCBI taxonomy): domain Eukaryota; kingdom Metazoa; phylum Arthropoda; class Insecta; order Lepidoptera; family Pterophoridae; genus Stenoptilia; species Stenoptilia bipunctidactyla. The sequence continues at coordinate 38,910,721 of OX101721.1, forward strand.
TGATAGTAGTATCAGCATTATAAACTTTTATAATTTATTACTATTTTTTATTTATACAGGGGATAGTAATTATTTCTTCAATGCTGGACTGGGAGCGAAGGAAAAACACAGAATGGGCCAGCTGCTTCTCTTCCCGGGCATATTGTAAAAGTCAGTTACGAAACACAGGTTTTATTGGAGGCTTTTAGTGGGCGATAAGTTGACCCCTGTCACTGCAACAGTCTCTCTTCATCCTTATGGCTCCAAATTGTCAAAAGTGACATCAGATGGTTTATAACCTCTGGTGTTCTGCCATCCCCATAAAGGACACAAAGTTTGAAAGAGGTGTGAAGTTATATGTAGTAATTAATATTTTCAGCATTCTGTTACGTTAAGCAATGTTAGATTTTGACAGCTTTCAGTTGAAGCCTTTAACTAATGCAATGGCTTATAATTTTCAGTAGCGTTAACTTTCAAAAACATGCAAGCAAGGTTAAAAATTAAGAGTAAGAACACAAAGTAAGAGTAAGGACAGAAAATATGACAGAAAACTAATACCAATCAATACGCATCTAAGACATTCAGGTTTAATACTGGTTGATTTATTTCTGTTTTCAAATTAAACGTTCTTTTAAAATAAACCATGCCTTGGGTCATACTGCAGACGTACTTATCACCAACCATCAGTTAAACCGCAGTATATAACTTTATAAAAATGCTAATTTTTTATCATTATATCTATGTTTTCTGTAAACATAATAAATATGTCGGAGAAACAAACAAAACGAAGAGAAGCGTTACTCATAAAACACGATAGAATTAATCACTGGACAGTTACTTAGTACCGAGTCTGTGGGCTTGGGTATAACCCTGGCTTAGTCACAACAAAATCTTTATTCGCGAGTCCGTTCCGTCAGTTACAATGCCAACTCAATTAATACCGAGCTACTATCGACCGTCAGTCCGAAATACGTCTGCGCACCTAGCCGTCCTAACCGTATCTGCGTCACTTGCCATTATCCTACTTCAAGATATAACCTATGGCGCTGCAATCGAATGTCAGTCAGTCATTGCATTTAGCGCCCTCTTTAACAGTGCTACCAACATACTTCCGTTACCATGAAGTCATACTAACATCTTAATATCGCCAACTTATCGTTAGCTCCGACACGGCCATCCTGCGATGGAGCACGTCCTCGTGTGATATTCTAAAACAATCATACCAAAGTGGCGGCTCGGCCACTCCTGACAATGAAGTCAGGCAAATTCTGAAAAGAAAACACACAAGTTTGAATTTTTAATAACTGAAAATACCGTTTCAGTTAACCAAGTTCCAAGCACCAATGAGTAACAATTATCTCCAAATCAAACATTGAAATCCATTATTTTCATTATTAACAACAAGGTACATCGTTCGTGGTTAACAGCAATTACACCATTTCCCCACGGGAAACCTGAGTCAACCAATGACTCCTTCAACACACTACCCAGAATCCTTCTGGCGTAGTCACAAAACCAGCGAACGAGAACCTGTATCCACAACACATTAAATCTCTTCCAAACACCAAAAATAACATCTTTCTTTACAACTACAATGGATACTTGTACTTTTGGCAAATTCAAAACTTTAACCGCTACAGATTTTTTTTAAATTTTACTTCAATTTAATATTTCCATCAAAATTCTAAATCCACGATTTAACAATTTACGTAAAGCTACCACTGGTTCGGAAGATCCATCTACTGAGAAGAACCAGCAAGAAACTCAGTAGGAATCGGCTAACGTCAACGCATTGTACGAACTACAATACTTTCGATAAGAAAACCGCACATTAAACAATGAAATTTACTTTGAATGTAACATCAAACAATTTGACAGCGAACGAACAATAAACAAAGCAAGCATAAGCTGCTAGAACAACCCAATCAATTAGCAAACAATGCAAAGGCTACACACAGGCTACTCAATGCCACACAGGCTAGTCATTGCCACACAGGCTGTCATTGCCACACAGGCTAGTCATTGCCTCACAGGCCAGTCATTGCCACACAGGCTGTCATTGCCACACAGGCTAGTCATTGCATTGTACTTCATAATTCACAACAACAAAGTATTAAAATTGTTCGACAACCGCAAACAGTTCGACAGTAAAATCCAGCTCTTTTGTCAATCGCAACGAATTCAAAGTATTATTTAAACGCATTTTCAATTTTCAATCTTTTCAATCTCGACGTTATTACCTATCTCCGTGATTCATTAAACACACACTATCGTAATATTACGTTTCAATTGCCAAAATAATAACAAGTTTACTGTTACCAAAACATAAGAAAACGTGTCTCCTAAGAATCGCAGCAAAATAATCGAAGATCGGCAAGATACAAAGCGATTTCTACCGAGTCACGGATACACGATAATCAGAAAGAAAATCTACAACTTCAATATTCAGACTACCTATTTAAAAAGGCATTATGAAGGCCGCTTAACCACAAAATTTCACCCGCTCAACCGTGATATCATTACTATCTACCAAGTAGGTACTAAAGGTTCAAAAAGAAACGCATTAAGCCACAGCAGCGCAAGCTATACAAAATTAACGCAAAATAAATCGATTGAAATTTTGTTGCCATGTTTCAAAAACTCGCACGCAATAGAAATGAACCAAGTAAAAACACGTTATGAAAATAACAAAATTAACGTATTGGATCCCTTTAAATCACACACTAAGTTATCACGAATTTAATTAACAACACATGGCAAATATTTTTACACAAACACGGCACACAAAATGATGAACTCTCTAAGACACGTGAATTTACTCTAATCACAAACGAAAGTTAAGCTTGGTCAGATCCCGGAAGTCTATTCGCAAAATGAACCGAAACACTAATTATGCATGGGCTCATCCCACTTCTGATGTCGGAGAAACAAACAAAACGAAGAGAAGCGTTACTCATAAAACACGATAGAATTAATCACTGGACAGTTACTTAGTACCGAGTCTGTGGGCTTGGGTATAACCCTGGCTTAGTCACAACAAAATCTTTATTCGCGAGTCCGTTCCGTCAGTTACAATGCCAACTCAATTAATACCGAGCTACTATCGACCGTCAGTCCGAAATACGTCTGCGCACCTAGCCGTCCTAACCGTATCTGCGTCACTTGCCATTATCCTACTTCAAGATATAACCTATGGCGCTGCAATCGAATGTCAGTCAGTCATTGCATTTAGCGCCCTCTTTAACAGTGCTACCAACATACTTCCGTTACCATGAAGTCATACTAACATCTTAATATCGCCAACTTATCGTTAGCTCCGACAAATATATTAAATAGATTGTATCTTTGCTAGGTATGTCATATGTTTGATAAGATTTAATTATTAGCTAGTAAGTAATGTCTCTTTTATAGCTCTGCCCGGGGCGTTGTATCTTTCAATCTTTATGTTATGTTTTTGAATAAAAATTTTGATTTTTACGATTGAAATTTCATGAGATTATTTTGTTGATTTTTTGATAAAGTTTCTCAATACTCTCAGTATTGTGTCCGTTATCGCTAACTCTAGAATCCATCCAAATCTACGCTTTACGACATTTTTTATGATGAACTGACGCTAAGCATTATCATCAGAAATCAGATTTTGATTTCACATGTCCTGCTTCAACTCCCGTGTGGAGGTAAACATTTTGAATGCCTAACTAATGCTCGTGGCATATGTTACGTGGCATACATGATTTTAGTTGATGTTATTTTGTGGCGTTTAACAAACAAAACCATATTAGACTATTCGGAATTTATTCGTGATTAACTCAGTGCAAAAAATACTCTTAGACGAACGTTACGCGAAAAGATATTGCATTTTGAATATTATATGTTTTGTATGTCTTTAGCAATTACAATTCAAGTTTTGGACGAATTTTATGTATATTAAAAACGCTACACAATTTAAACCAATGTGTTGAAAATTCTAAGAAGAATAAGTTATTAAGATAAGTGATGATTAGATTTCTAAACGCTCATTATTAAGGATCTAACTAAGGATCCGCCTTTGTTCTTTATTTATACTTCAACCGCGCTTGATCCTAGCGTTACAAAAAATACGCAAGACTTAATTGTCAAACAAACAAACGAAAAAGTTCTTCAGTAAACGTCCCTAAAACCAATAAGAAAGTTCCGACTTTACGGCAGACTTTATTAGGTAACGTTGCTAGCTAGGTTAAGTTAACCTAACATTTGATACGTCGAAGTATATGAACTATTCAAGATAAGAAACTCATAATTCATTTTCTAAATGCTAAATTAATCTGAATTGAATCTTGGATTTCAAAAGACAATTTGATTATTTCAATTGTAGAGTAGAACTCACCTTTTAAAACTTCTGTGCATTAGTGAACCTGATACTTTACCAGCACCATAGAATAGACGCTAACAGATGCTTGTTAAGGTTCTACCTTGTGCAGGCACTTGATCTGAGACCCAATGCGCTTGTATGCCTGCCCACTGCCAAATTGAAAAGACCTCCTTTCAAATTCACTGTAGGGCTAGCAAATAGTATCGTATTTCTCCTCTTAAATAGAACCACAATACTGCCAACTGGATATAAATGAAAGGATATTGTGTGTTCCATACCTTATAGGTCAATTTATCCTTCAAACGTGTAAATAATAAGACCGCATAATGTCTACGTAGTGACCATACATTTCTTCTACTCCACAAATTTGTAATCGTACTTGCATAAATCTATTCAAATAGTTAAATGCAACGGTTGCAAGTATTATATTATAATTGTACATAAAAAATCTTATACAAAAGAGCTCCCAATAAAAAAACAAATACGAACAACAGGGTTATTAACATAATTGTATTCACGCCTCCCGTCTTCATACAAATGATTGTCATACACAAAAACTGTAATTGATTGATTTTACTCGTGTATCACTTACTTACTACTTTCCCAGACTTTCAAGATAATAGAAGCAAAAGAACGTGGGTTCGCAAGAAGTTAAGTGGAGTAAAAAACAAAAAAAAACATATTCTCGGTTTGCATATGAGCTATTTTCCCGGTCGGAAGTTCGCGTGACGTCACGGCGCCCGCGCACCTACCTAAGACGGATTAACGCGACTCAAACGCCGACACAGCACGCTATTCATAATTATAGTTTTTTTTTCGGCGCTAAGGTGAAGAAACTTTATAGGGATAAGTCATAAACAACATCGTGTACAGCCAAGAGCCGGTCTAGTTTTCAACGATTAAGTAAAATAAGATCTACTGATATGATATTAAGCAACATCTTAAGGTCAGACGGACTAGATGGACGTGTGCTTGACTGTTCAATAGAGTTTTTTTAATTATTCAAGTTTTATGCTACCTGATTCATAATTCAATAGGCAATTTTTTAAATTGAAACTATCATCACTCGTAAAATTAATTATTTTGAACTAAATTGAAAGTGTATAATGGTATATGAAGATAAAATGTTTTACAGTCTACTGAAGACTATAATTTTGTTTTTTTGTACTAGTTTGCGTGTGTGACTGGATATAATTCAGAAGCTAAGAGTGATTAAAAAATAAGCGAATAATGATATTGTGGGCTGAAGCTGTCATATATACAACATTTAACCAGCTGATAATTAAGATAACGATCGAGTTAATATTTCAGTAAGTATTCCGGAGTTCGTTAGAGTTACGTTGTTTTTTTTATTGAAAAATCTTTGACGCTTATGCGCCTTTTCAACCGAATTTTAATTAATGTATGTTCTGGAGTCTTTTGACAGTTTTAGTTTAGTCAGAGACGATTGCATTGGGAAGATAACAGTTTTGTTTGACACTATTTTAAAATGATCGATAGTTGTTTTTGAAGCCAAGTGTTGGATTGCTCCTTTTAAAATAAGAACAAGGGGAAAATGATGGTCTCCGTGTCACAAAAAATATAAGCTCTGTAAGGTAGATCGTAAAATTTTTGTTATAGTTTTAGCATCTTTAACTTTATGCTATACTGTTTTTCATTCCTCAGGCTTCGGTACAAACATCAGTCTATGTTTTAAATTAATTCCGTGCCTATTTGAACCTATTTTAGCACCTATATCATATGCATCGATTTAAATTTACCGAAAGCTTTTTGGTATGTTTGTCAAAATTGGTGAGTTTTAAATTTATGAACGTATAAAAATATACCTAAGTATATAAAATTACACTCATATGACTCGCAGATCTAGGAATGCTTTTCACAATAACATGAATAGGATATCTCTCTGCAAAATGTGGAATTTAAGCGACCTATAGCTATCTAAAGCCACAGTAAGTAAGTGCTTTAACAGATTTGATGCTATTCCGAATACTGCATTGCTATAAATAAATATGATTGGTATGTAACAGAGAGGCTGCCTGTACTCGCTAGATAGCGCTTATCGGCGCGTCGACCACGCTTCTCCCCAAGACTAGCGTCATACTTACTAAAACCAAATGTATGATAAATATTAACTCTGACATTGCTAGATAATTCTGACAACGAAAAATATTTCGAACGTGCATTGATTTCTTATTTAATTAACAAAATATTGTCCAGTATTTTGGGTTCATGGTCGTTTTGGCATTTTTTTTAGTACGCAAGTACTGAACTATTTCGTTATCTCATAGATTATCATTAAATATTCATAAATAAAATGCAATGAGAAAGTTCATAAATATAGGCGCTCACAGAATTTTCAAAGAAAGTTGTATCAATAGGAATCTCTTTAGCCATTTGTAGTTGAGTTTTTGATTTTGAATGCTAGTTCCCATATTAATAACCTTACAATTAAGAAGACAAGTGGCCCCATATGAAGTTTCCCTGTCTGTAGCTGTGTAGAAATTTTCACTTACTATACAACAGCAGATAGGTACAGTACACCTGCAATTAATTAAGTGTGCGTGGCAAACTTGACCTTATCCCCAACGTAATCTAGACTTTATCGAGATAGCAGGGCCTCAGTCCGTATGAATTTGTTTTCTATTTTCACCACAATTATTAATGCAGTTAAGTTTAGTTTTGAGTGCAGAATTATGAGGAGATTAAGTAAATTGGAGTGGACCGGACATTTCTTTTACGGGTTTTATCGGACAATCTGCCTGCGTCTCACGGTGCGGGCACTTGATAACACTTATGTTGTCTTTTTTGCAACAGATTTGCAGTGACGACATCTTTATTTAAAAAACATATATTAGGTACTATTAATACGTTGAAAAGGTCAAAAAACGTGAAATTGAGTGATTTTCATTCAGTTTTTGATTTTTCACTCTGTACATAGAAAGATCTCATAAAAGGTTTTTTTAACATCAAAGGCTATTTGTATAGATAATGGAAAAGGTAAAATAAATAGTTTACTGACGTAAGCCCATTTTCACAGTTTACATATAAAAAGTTTTAACAATAACTTCTGACTTTTCAATATCTTCCAGCCAGTAAAGTCCACTCAAAATGCAGTTTCTATGGGAATTCATTTTTTTCATTTTAACCTCCAATTTACACGACTAAATGAGAGAAGATAAAATATTCGATTTGTTCTTAGTAGGGTCTGAAACTTAGACCCACATTCCAAAAAAATCTTAGTACGCCCCACATCGTTATTGAATTACTGCTATCGATATTGACAGAAAATTCTTCTTATTTTAAATGTTTTGAAACATTCTAAATAAAACAATTCATAATGTTTAGGTATAATCAACTTTATTATCTAGTATCAAAATCAAAATCACAGATATTATATGAAAACCTTATCATTATAACATTATTAAATATACGGAACAGTCAGGTTTTAATGCACAATCTACGAAATATTAAAATTACTGAAACATTTATCGACAATAACTAAATGAAACTATCATAATAAAATAAAAATTAATTATTCTTATGATTTTTAAAATCTCTTCAATACATACCAAAAGCAAAAAGTAATAACAAATAGTCTTTCAGAAGTGATCAATATTTAAAAGATCATCCACACTGAAAGCACGCACCGTTCCACGGCGTCGTCGTGCACGGCGCACCGCTCAGCGCTTCATATTTGCTCTTAAAATGATCTCCATCATAGTTCATTATAGAAAAGCCTAGACGGCCTAAATTAAGCTTAAGATAAGCCTAAATTATAGACGGCGCCGATATGGATCCAGAGATGGACCCTCGCCCTTGTAGGACTTGAACATCAATCAGATTTATTTACTTGACATAACGGATCAGATAATTATTTTTATTTAAATGTGCTAACACTTACTAAAAGAAACTCACTTGTCTTATAATAAATATTACATTTAAAAATGTTAACTTACCAAACACACCTGACAAATTTCGATCACACTTTACACACATACTTTAACCAAGTTATGAAAGAGTACCTACTGACAATTAATACACTTAACATCAGGGGACCTAACGTTAACCTGTTGAGGTGATAATGAAAAGTAATGCTTTTAGCCTATTGGCTATTGGCATACAATCAAAGGACATGAAAAACAAAACCTGTGGACCATTTTGACCTGCTCTAGGAGGAACCGTGCCATTGTCACCGTGTCAATTTCACACGTATACACGTACTTTGCTTACTTTTCTAAAGAGTTATAATATTAGAGTAATGAAATTTGGGTAATTATTCGTTCGCGGAGAAAACAGAAAGCAAGTGAAGTGGTCTTGATGTTAATTTTTTTATAGGTAATAGGAAAATTTTCTTGCCGGTTGTACTTATCAGTCGACTTAGTCCATACAAAAAAAATGGGCCTTAGCAAGAATATAAATTGATCCGTAACGAGAATAAAATTATTTAAAAAATATTTTGGGCCCTTCCAAGCATTCTGTTTAGTCCGTTCGAAGAATTTTTTATGTGGGCCCTAGCTAAGTGGACCCTCCCAAAAACAAATCTTTGATTGATTTGATTCGTAACTAATCGAATAAGTAAATTATGTCCGTTTTAAGGAGTGTAGGTTTATAATTTTACATTTATTATTAAACTAATAAAAATATTTTATTTATTTCATAGTATACTTGCTTCGTTGGACGGTCGTTAACCAGGACGAAACTAAAAGGATTCATAACTTAGACTGATTATTAAAAAATCTCTTTACACAGATATGCTATCTCCAAAGCACGCGTCGTGATACTACCTACTGTTACGCTCATTTCTATATGTGTGCCTTCAATAATCGACTGTATTATTGGCAACAATGATGTATATTGTCACACACACTAGTGTCTCGTGTAAAAACACGTGAGCTCATCATACTCGTATAACTCCTGTATTGGCGCCACTTGGGCTAAAGATGTAACTTTAGACTTAGGATATTCTTACCGGCATGTATTCGTATTCTGCACGTCACTCATCAGTTACAATAGGTTATGCTTGGTGGTAGCAGCCATTCATGGTTTGCCTTTCTAGCGACCACCCTTCAGCTCCAGCGGTGATATGTTTCAGAAATATTTTATGAAGAGCCAGAAGCTTTCTAAACCTCATCTTCTACCTCCTCTTTACTTACCACCAGGTAAGAAGAAGGTCAAACCGGAGTGTAGGCACCCATATAAAAAAAGTCTAAGACAGTTTAGAAAACTTATATTTCTTTGCCCAGTGCAGTCAAACTGTGAAGCAATACCATCACACAGGAATTTAAATTTAGAGATAAGACTGAAATCAAAAATACATGTTAATTAAGGTCATACGGCTGTGCTCTTGACATTTTTGGGATAAATAGCACAGCGGGCGGCCCCAATCCTTACACGGGTTTCCAAAATTTTGCGATATGCTATGTCAAGGAGCTGGCCAGACTTAGCGGCTTGTGTTGCCAGGGTCAGGACGAACCGTGATGGAGGGTCAGCTGCTCGTAAACAAAGGCTGTTATCGACGTTAAGCATGTCCGGGTCGATTGATAAAGGAGTGAATGTTTGTCAAAAATAACACAGTAGCCATTTTATATTGCGGATTTTAAAAATATTAATAGGTACGCGATTTGAAAATTTTCTGTTTAGTTCGATTCTATTTCGTGTAGTTTATAGTAACTCCACATGCACAGGTGTATGTTTTTAACTATAACACTTCCATCTACCTTATTAAATTTAAATTATAAATTACATTTAATATAGAAACGAAGCAGTTAAAACTCCACAATCTTTTCAAAGTACATTCCAGCCTGCATTCCAAGTTTAAAAAAATGGGAACAGTTGACATCAACAAAACATAAAACACGATCCAGAGACGGAACCCTGAAAGCACACGGTCTGTAAAAGCTAGCCAAGCGTTATAAAACTTGAAAGCAAACAAGCTCTGAGCGGGCTCCATAAAAAAACTCATAAATTTGCCGCTGCTCGTAAAGTAAGCAAATTTCATCGACCATTCCAAGGGATCCGATTTTCGCAAACACGAAACCTTACGGTATCGATAAAGAACAAACAGTTCGTAAAAAAGGAGAACTTTTCAAAATTCTTAAAATTATTATGCATTTTTGGTTGAAACACACCTTAAAAGTTAAAAGCTTCTGTAGCTTTAAACATTCATTCAATTCAAATACTAGTTACCTACCATTTCATAATTATTGCTTAGATTTTTTTTCCATTTTAATAGCAACATCTAGGAGCTTTTGTACCATAAGATAAACTTTATAAAGCTTCGTAAAAGTCAAAACAAAATACTTCTTACTAACGAAAATATAAACATGTTAGAGGATTTCAAGGAACTGTTGGTTAATAAATAACTGTATTTTTTTATAAACTTGAGCTGTAACTTGAGTATTTATCTCAGCGTAACCATTTTTGCGTTAGTTAAAGATAAACTAAACTTGAAACTTCGCATTCATTGATAAATTGTGTGGGTATGAGTATAATATTTTATTTAGTTATTTATTTACTGCATCAATGTAATTTGTGTGTATATGTTTGATTATTTACGTAAAGATTAAATATTAGTACTATATTTTACTAAATATAAGAGCTGGGCAATCTGATCTGACTATTTTGGCTTAGTTATATACGACGACTCTAATCATTATACTTGTACTACGTTTTTATGGGTTTCGATTGGCAATAAAGAGTTTTATTTTGAAATATGATTGTTTTTTATGAATGTCTTCTTAAAACGCCCGCGGGAGCTGCGTCATACGCCGTCTTTTTAATTTTATGCATAACGACACAAAATCGCCCAACATCTTTTTAAACTATCACACCTATTTCAATGGAAAGTCTTAGGATGTCTAGTACATATAAGGACAAATTTCTTTAGCACACCTTCTTCGTCTCGCAACGGAGATAATTTTTGGATTTTAAGGGTGCTACCACACCAATCGATCGAGAATGGAACAGTCGACGTCGATGGATAGTTTTACAAGGACTGCATATCGGTATGAATTTCTGTACAATTTTTTTCTGCATTACGTACGTCATACCGTTAACCTAGGCGTATTTAAAAATAACTGTACAGGAATTCATGCTGAAATAATTCGTGTACCTTTTTTATTATTGTAGCATAACTGATTTTTTTTCAGTTAACTCAAATTTTCCGGTATTAATATTAATATTGAAATTTTATTTTTAAATTACCAAGTTTCGTTAAAATCCGTCGAGTAGTTGTTGTTTCTATAAGGAACATACAGACAGACAAAAATTTTACTGATTGCATTTTTGGCATCAGTATCGATCACTAATCACCCCCTAATAGTTATTTTGAAAATATATTTCATGTACAGAATTGACCTCTCTACAGATTTATTATAAGTATAGATAACTGTAGATTGTTCGATAGTTTAGTTGGAGCCTATGAAGCGTAGTGACATATGCTAACCGGTACTGAAATTTCACTAGTATACTATTTAATAAAAATATACCGATATGGTTTTAACTAGGCCAAAAAATCCGATCGACGTCGATCCATTGGTGTGGTAACATCCTAAACATTACTAGCGCATAATTCTGCGCACGTTGCGTATTTGGGCGTGTAGTGCGCAGAATGTTACATTACTAGTTCCATTACAGCAATCTGTACGCACCATTAAAGTTCATGCTAGTAAAAACGGCGATAGTATATAGGTATGTATACGTACAGTTTCCAATATATAATGTACTTGAAGATAACATTACGCCAATGTCTTGTCTATCGTAAATGTAGTGAAAAAGTAAACTGTGACAGAGTACACTCAACTTATCGCAGTACATTCGACGTTGTAATTTGATATTGTTTGACTAATTGTTTAAAATCATGTCATTGACACGGAATTGACATAAGAGTTTATAGGGAGGTTCAAATGTTCCAATCGAGATAAAATCATGTGCTGAACTTTGGCTTGCCGTCCGAAAGTCCGGTTTATATGCGAAAAGTTTAATATAGAAAATTAATTGTGGGGCGGATTGATTTTCTATGTACCTATTCAAGTACCTAAATGTTAACAGAAAGGTATTTTATTCGTAAGTTACTCTCCATAGTACAAACTCTACTTATTTTGAGAAATGTGACAGTTTATATAGGGTTGTTTCTTAATCACCGGCCAAATTTTTTTCACACAATTAATATCATTTATAGAAATGATTTTTGCAAAAAGGTATGTAATTCTGTACAAGGAAATTAATATACTCGTTCCCATATTAAGGAAAGCATGGTCACTCTAAATTATGCAATCATAATTTAGAGTGACCATGAAAATACCATTAAAAAATGCAGATGACTATGCGCTACTACAAAAGATCTTGTATGTTGCATCGTAGTAGTGTTATTTGGAAAAAGTTTGATGTGCCGTATTTGTTTTTTTGTACAGAGTGATAATAAAATAAATATGCAGGTACGTTTATATCGTTTCAAAGAAAATAACATTTAAATTTGGCTGATGACTAAAAAATAACCCTATACGACTACCTATACGAGTGATTTTAGATTGTCCTGACTTAAGTTTCTAGATGTCTCACAATATCTCTAACTAAAAGTATATAATGTTGATGATGTTTATGTTATGGACCAAATGAAAAATGACGCATTATAGATAATGCCCGGTCACCATGAAAATAAAAGTAATTAATCACTTAGCCCGATACAGCAAGACATTATTCATAATGCCCGCATTATTGAAATGAAATGATTTTTTTTTTATTCGTAGTAGGTATTTTATACACTTTTAGAAAGTCAAACGCAGGATGAGGGCGGCGCGGGTCCGGACGATATGACGAATCCTGGGGGAGGCCTCCGTCGAGAAGTGTGCGTATCTCGGCTCATGAAAATAATGATCGCCCATTATTTACCAATGTCTTGGAGTTGTCTACTACTACTTCTTCGGCTTAAAAAACGAAATGAAGGTAGAGGAAAAATACCGGCGGAAAAAATACCTCGGCACTCTTTTGTAAAAAGTGCTTATTATAGGCTCAATTAGGCAGAAATAAAGCTCTGCTATGACATGAACAAACAAATACAAGACAGCTATTCGTGCTTGCCAATATCGTGTCACAGCCAAGCTGCTTACATAGTGATTAAGGTTTAATATTTGGAAAAAACCTGTGGAGACATCAATCCCACGCTCTTTTGTCATCTAAATAATCTTTGAGTCTATAGTAGCCTTTTTTGCATAATGTTTCTTTGATAGTTCTCTTAAATTATTTAAACGTTAGGGATTGAATTGTCATTCGTATTGACATTCCCATACCTAAATGATTTGGTGCTTTTAGCCAGCCTTAATTTGGGAAACACTAATTTATGGCCGTTCCTTGTCATTACAGAATAATCCACTTAAATCACAAAATTCACTTGGTTCATAACATTTATAGTTCCTTTTGGTACGGATTACCAAGGTGTGGAACAATCTGCCTGCGTCTGTTTTACCTGACCACTACAGTCCTGGAACTTTTAAGTGTCGAGTGAATAGGTTTCTCGTGGATGAACGTGTAACACCATAATCTTCATGCGCACTTTCCATCAGGTGGCATGGAAGACAAAGGTCCTTACGATATAAGAAAAAACTATGTAAAAAAAATCATCGATGAAATGTTACAGTCATATTGAAAACTGTTTTGATGACCTGTGTTTAAACAAAGGCGTATGACACCGAGTGTACTTTACGCACGCGGCGCTCGTTGAGTCGACCGTGGGTCTTATCACGAAAGCTGTGATAACAACTGAGGTGGAAGTTCAGAGTTTACGGTTGCGGCGTGCTAGCTAAATGAAAGTAGTCAATGGATATGGATATGGAAAGTAGTCATTTTACACGGGTTTGTAACTTCAGTAAACCAAGAGTAGGTAGGTACTTTATTATTTGAAAGTATTAGCGACTATCATGGAGACTGATAAGAAAGTTTAAGCATTCAATAGGATAAGGATCTCTCCTACTATGAATTGTTTTTAAAATACGATATTTATTTATACGAGGGTGCTAAGCCAGAACTAAAATGACCTCTGCGAATACTAGCCACTTCTTAAAGCACCTAATATGGTGCGAGTTCTGACTTTCGGTACTTTGATTTCTAACCTAATTGACTCCAAAAGGGATGCCTCCGATGTGCAAAACATCAGCAGTCATTGTTTATCTTCTCCGTTTTGTTAGTCTTAATCAACGATCGGTTAAATACCGCGATGAATGGTAGAATCCAGAATGGCAGAATCCTTCTGCTTCGCGTCTTCGATCGTCAACCAGTTTAGACAAGCAAAACAACTACCACACCTACCTTCTTCCTCTTTTCCTTTAAGATTACCCTATCCCAACTTAATTAACGACAGACGTTAGGCAAATGTCGAAACATAGATACACTTACATTTCTAATTATATTTGAAATAAGTTGCTTATTTATTTACTATTTTAAATATTCTACATGCAACACAGGCAATGCTTAGGATCTATTGTATAACTTAAGTTAAACTTAAGTATAACTTAATCGATATCTAAGAGTCTTATGATCAAGAGCTCTCCCGTTAACTTCTTTAGCATCACTTACCAACACTAGATATTGAGGTCAGACGCAAGTATGGGTATTCATAAACTTGAGCTCTAACTTTACGGTTTGTGAAGTACAATGGTTGATGATGTTATTCGCAAAACTTTATAAAGAAATTGTGATGGCTATTCTATAACTTTTGCTTCTTCTAAGCTTATTAACACACAAGTTCAGTCTCACAGAAGCTCAAAAATAGTTTAAACATATATCAAACTGCGAAACAAGAGCTTAGACCAGAGCGTACCCGTAATCATTGATGTATAATCCTATCAATATAATAAAATTTGTTGACCTATCTGATTTTTTTTTTAATTCTCTAATAGGTATATGTTCTAGCATCAAAATGAGTAAAATGTAGACTTATCAGTTTATGAGAAGCATGGTTCATGATATTATTTCATTTATCGGGGATATGTAATCACTTCTGTTCGCTATTATATTAATTTTGGACTTGGTAAATTTAGGTAGGTAACTAAAATTGGGACCTTTGTTCGTAAATAATTTATTGAGTTGAAATATGTAAGTTGATTACGCCTATTGACAAAACTCATGACCACTCCTCATTTTGAAATAGGCAATCTGTTTATTTTTCAAACCAACGATATCAATTAATTTTGCTGGTACCTGATATATTTTATAGAGAATTGTGAGGTTTTTATTCTTGTCTTTCTGTAAATTAAATAATTCCTCATCAATATCTGCAAATAGTTTGTTATGTCATAGTGGGCCCTAACTCGAAGTTATCTGTGTACTTTTTGTGTAAGCTGTGTTTGAAAATATCGTTGAACATATTTTTTTTTTATACAAATTTATGTTTGATATAAGTGTACCTAGTATATTATGTACCTAATATACTTAAGAGAAACAGTTGAATAAAATACGTAAAAAATGAATCGACATATTTTGTTCCTTATTTATTTTTAATTTCCAACTTTGTCTTAGAATTAAGTTATGAAAAATGTGTCACAAAAACACTTGTTGTTGTTGACACAAGTACTTATAAGTAGCTTAACTCAAAATAATATTAAGGTTTAATGGATATTAATTCATCATTATTCAAAGATATTAATTCGAAACCGTCGTCGTCACCGCTCCTTACTATGATAAACTTTGTCACTCTCTCACGAAATACTATCATGTATATTATACTATCAATCAAATTATCAGAAAGTGTAATAAAGCGTAATTAATACGTCATCACTGAGATACCGCGACTAGTTAGATCCGCGAATCTATTAGTAACGGCCTGTTTTAGTGATTTTTATCAAATTATTAAGCTAGAGTAATGATCTACGCTTCAAAAAGTTTTCATAATACAGAACTTAAAAAGAAACGTTAGTTAACTCAACTCTTCACTTCATTGCCCATCTGTTTATAGTATTTCATATTATGTCAGGCCTGCTGTGGCCCGGAATAGTGTACGATAGTTCATATAAAACGCGTAACACAGTGTTACAGGCGGATTTTTGCGCTGCGTTGCGACCTGACATAGTGTGCGCGTACCTTAAAATGCCAGCTATTTACTTAACAATTTTCTAAGTTTTCCGTTCCGTAAGATTAAGAACAAATACGGACTACGGTACTAAAGCATATTTCCAAATATTGCACAAATGAATGCCGCGACCAAACGCAAACCATAAAGGAAATAATCCGAATACTTAAATGTAAGTAAAAACGGCGGTACAATCGCGAACAAAGATGTTTACAAAAACATTTGACCTATAAAGCGGAGCAGATGGCCTAGCGGAAACGGGGCATTTTTTTTATTTTACGTAACCACCCTTATCCCTTTGTAATACATGTCAATATTCCACTTGATAGGTCGGGGTTTGTTGACAAAATGCGCGGTGACAATATCATTGTGTGGTTAAACCATTGTTCGGGTGATGACTATATTTTGGGTCGTGAGTCGCCTAGTCGGGAACTCAATGATTTATTTTATTATTGCCGTCTTATTGTATGTAGTTTATCTTTGAAATGTTAAGATTTTTAAACGCAAGAAGCTCCTGTGTTAGCCTGCGCATCGTATTTGGTTATATGTGAATTTTATTCAAGTTTTATTTTATTTTTAATTTTATAAAAGTTTATTCCATTTTCAATTACCTACAGAATAATATAAAGTAGCATTTGGTATAAATAGGTTAAAATTTTTAAAATTTACTTTTTTATATGTATTAAAAAAATAAACTAAAATGCTAATTCCATCTCAAATTATGATGTATTATGTCGATGACGACGACGCGACATGTTAAACTTTTTTTGGTTAAAAAGTAACAAAGTTAAAAAGTAACAAAAAAGTAAAAAGTTACAAAAAAGTTACAAAAACTTATAATAATTTAGATACAGTCCTCAATATATCCAATACAAATATTTTTCATTGTATTATAGCAAGAAACTAGCAAAATAATGCGATTTGTCGCTCCGCGGCGTTCGAATGGGCTCCCAGTCTGAGTGCAGTGCAGCGTGTAACGCGCAACCATTGCGGTTTTGACAGGATTATTTGTACTCTTTATTATGTTTATTAACGAGCATAGATAACAATAAGAACTTTGCATGAGTAATATATTTTACAAATTTCATTATTGTACGTTTTAATGTGGTATTTTATGCATTTTGTTTGTGCTTTGAATGTACACTGTTTCCGATTTACGTCAGATTTGCGTAAAATCTGTTTTTTTTTAAGTTGTCACGCGATTAAAAGCTTTATAAAAATATACTTATGAAAACTCTGGAGTGTTAGTAAAGAGATTTAAGTTACCAATATAAACCAAGACCTATTTATTTTACACATTACCAGTAGAATAGCAGGTACTCTATATAATACCTTGGATTGTATACATTACTTAGGTAAAGTATGTAATGGACGATAGTATTCATACATTACATACGACCCAGGTATTGTATAGAATACCAAATTATACAGATTTCCGGTAACATATACTAAAACAGAATAACATCAACAGTAATCGAAACAAAAAACCGTCTCGATTGTACTTCTTCTATTCAATGACAGGGTTAAAAGGCCCTTGACTGTGTTGCAGTCCACACAATACTAAGTGTTTCGATTTTTCCACAAGTGCCCTATGAGTGTGTGAGTCAAATGTCGATGTTTGTTAGTCCTTTATTTACAAATAGTGAAGGATCCGCGTGCATGGTTGTTTGACTCAAGAGCTTTATTCTCGTTGTTTTATGAACCTTTGAAATAAAAGTTTGATTGTTTCGTTTATTTATCGAGCTTTCAACATTCGAATGGATTATATTTACTCTAAAAAGTATCTATTAAAAAAATCTACTCATATTCTGAAATAAAAACTCACTTTTAAATACTGGCATGAGAGAAAAACGAATTTCGAATGTTGAATGAAAACGAGCTAGGTCTCCGCATTCAAACGTGGAACCTGGCGGAGCACAATTAGATTCCCATAGAGTGCGTATTTTAGAATTCGGCGGCGTGAGAAATGTAGTGACTTGCCGTAGGCCGACGACCCGCTGGTCAGTATTGTGCAAGCCAGCATTGTGAGCGGCGGGGTTCCGCCGGGTGTTATTTGCAAACACGGCGCGAGCCCGCCCGCTGCGACCTACCCTCCGATTCTACGATAGAGCAATTTGTTGCCGATTTCAGTAATATGATATGTTAGGCGCTTACTCCGTTTTCGCACGGCTGTTCCTACTTCCGTGTTAGAGTTATAAATCTATTCAGAAAAGGCGTTCCTTGTTTTGTTTGTATTTGTATTTTGATTTTGGTATATGTTTATTTTCTATTAGGGTTGATAATTAAGTGTGTGTAAGTTTTGGATTATTTTTGGGCTGTATTATTTTTCTTCCTACTGAGTTTTTATAGTGAATGTTAAATGTATTATTTTTGCGAAGACTGTTATAAAATTAGGTACTGTACGGAATAGCAAACATAAATTTTAGGCTTACATTAGCGGCTATATTTACGTTATTTTGACATTTGATTTTTACCTAAATTGTTTAAAAATTTCAACGTTAACAACCACATTCAAACCCTAAAATATTAGTGATTTTAGTGCTGATTGATATACCTACATATAGCATTAAACAAGCATTAGAATTATATGAACTTAAATAAAACTGATAACTTACCCAAAGACATTTTCCCACCATTAACAAGGACTGATATTAAGATATTATCTAACATGGAATGTAAATATAAAATAATAAAACTTTTAAAATTTATTTTATATCTCAACTGTCGAATCCGAGACGGATTGCCCATAATAAAACAACATTAACAAAATTGTGTTTCCATTAACGACACATTTAGTTCTTTTTTTAAATTAACGAATAAGACGAAATGCTTTCAAAATTATCGAAAAGAGGTCTTGTGAAACGGTAGACGTAGCACGCCCATAAAATATACATTTAAGATATTTTTTACAACGGACTCTATGATTGATATTATTTATTTTATCATTATATTACTTATGTTATTTTAGTAACAGAGTTTATGCTTTAAAACATAATATAATTTCTTACAAAAACACTTCCAAGTTTCTTTTAAAATTTAAATTTGAACATAGATAGAACAGATATGCAGCCAGCCAGAATGATTCATACTTTTTTTAAATAGGTGACTGGGGAAAGAATTATAACACTTTGCTGTGTGAAAAAGTTACCTTCTCAATAACTGGCCGCAAGTGTGAACGTACGGCCGCAAACAATTGCTTTTCGATTATTATCTAAAACAGATTGTTTAAAAAAAACAACGGCATTTGTTTTGAAACAGTTCTGTTACACATAACATTTGAAAGTAGAACAACTTCACTTTTTGAAAATGTTTAAAAGACGCGATAGGTATCTGCATTGGTTTGGAAGATTTTTTACTGGAAAAAAGAATTCAATATTAACTAAATAAGGTGCTATTTAGTCGGAACGAGTGCACGCAGCTTTAGCAGCTTCGCGCGACTCTACCTTCTTAACTTTTGGTCCCATTCAATGGGATTCAGCTTCGCAATACTTAATACCTAACTTTTCTTAAAAAGAAGGCTACCTAGTGCCAAACTACTTAGTACTTACTTTAAATTCGACTATAGTTTTAGAGGTCGGCGTTCGAGCAAGCAAACTTAAGTTAGCTTTGTGGGTAAGTCGGTTGGTTCTTCTCGATAACTTTCATTTTGAACATACTTAAAATCTATAGGGTATCTTTGACCCAATCCTAAGTAGGTCACTATCATGATGCCATTATTAAAGCTTCTATGGACTTTCAGTCATGAACCTGAAAGAAAAAAAAATGTTTTTGAAACTGCATCAATATCTTTATCTCAGTTTAAAAGAATCCTGTTCCTAACCAGACTGACAGAAATAGTGATTTGTTTCATTAAGTGACAGATAAACAAACTTATTACTTAATTATAGCTATTTCGATAACAATCAGTTTTAGTAAACATATATTTACAATAAATCTACGTTTGCTATATCTAAATAGGTCACACGATTTAATGTGTGTAACTAAATATGACTCGCTTCTTATACCGAATCAAAAGCTATAATGTGATGATTCGTGCCATTAGATAAAGCAACAAAAGTGACGCGTTTCTATGAAAAAAAAAACAATAGAGTGAGGGTATTATGCGACCCAGTGAAGTGTGTAAACGGCAGTCCGCGCTAATTACATAGCTGGCTAATACAGACTTTTCTGCACTTATGCTCTGCTTGTTACACTACAAAAACAACGTCTCTCCTCAACTTTATATCAATTTAGAATTTTGTGCACATTATAATATAAATCTTTGCGAGGTTTTTTTTTATCAGCCAGTCATTTAAAATAAAAAGAGTTTTTACCTTACAAATGACGGGTGCGTTCAAGTTTACAATCTAAATTTAACCTTATACCTGTAAGCGAAAGCTTAAATTTGTTGAACATCAATCCACTCTAATTTGGCTAGCTATGCAGTAGCTAAAATTATGATCCCGGGAATAAATCAGTGGTTTTTTCCCCTACCATGGATTACTATCGAATAACTTGTTGTTGTCAAATAATTATAAGCAAATAAGCAGTAGTACAACCAATTGGGTGCTAGCTATGGAACAATAGAAATCTATCTGCTGTCAGGGTTAGGTTCGATTTTTATTCCAGCTTCGCTTACTTTAAAAAGAATATTGCGTCTTGTATGTTTATCAAATCAGCTTTTTGTGTTTTCACAACAAAACTCATTAGCTCCTAGTGTTGTCACATGTAACATCGCACCAGATCATATTTATAAGAAACGAATAGTTTGATATTTAATACTTATTTTATCTTTTCATGTATGTATGGAAGCTGCAATCTATATTTACTCGGATCAGTTTCGGAAATTGGAATATTGAAGTGAATTTTGATATTTAGAAGTTATTTTTAGTTTGAATGCCATGCAATACCTTAATTAAAAATGTTTTCTCATTGAATTCGGGTCGTAGAGCATGAATGGAACCTTATCTCAATTTTTAAGTAACATCATGGTAGTTACTTAGGGTAATTTTCAGTTCTGCTTAAAATTTAAATAATATTCAAATATGCATTTGAACTTATCTTTTTATAACAATAACGATTTCAGACATGCCGCGCTAAATTCAAATTTGTATGTAGGTTCACGGACTGCACGGACTTTAAGACGGATCTTACAGTAATTTCACGGTTTTAAATTGTTGACTGGGATCAGGGATAACGGCCAGACAGAGCTTTTTTACAAGATTGATACGATTAAAATCATGAGGAATACTTATTAAGAAATTTTGATAAGACATAATGATTCGCATTTACATGTAAACCGTGCTACTTTGTTTTGCTATATGCCTGGTAAATATTGTACCTTATAATGTAATTTAAAATCTTTGGTTAAAATTTATGGTCTTTTTTCAATAATAAATTGCGTTGATTTTACAAGCGAATTAGCAAAATACGAGTTCCCTTAGTAGAAGTGTCGTGCCGGTTCCGGGCGATTGGCTACCGAGTGCGTGGCGGCCGCGCACCGCGTTTGCACTAATTAATGACAACCACTGCCATCTATCGGTGACGCCCGATCAATCTTATGAAGCGAGCTTGCCGTGACACCCATTTGTCGTTCATGACTTTGTGCTAGGGGCGAGAGTTGAGAAATTCTTTGACTTTTACAGTTATAAATTGAATGTGCTAGATGCTTAAGTGAAATGGCTGGAGACATCCCTAGTTTTAGTTACCGCTGATGGTGGTTGGACCTTTGCCGAAAGCAATCCGCAATCCGCTTTCGATTAAACACGCGTTAAATCTCCATCAAAACTGAGTTGAAGTGCATTACGAAGCCGAGACTTAAAAGGGACTTTATTTAAAAAATATATCTTGGTAATATTTCATTACAGACATCATTATATTTAGGGTTAGTTTTTATAATTTTAGTTGCTTTTTGTTATTTTTTTGTAGCATTGTAATATCGGCAAGTTGGCGCTTTTTGAAATATTCATTATTTACTTATAAGAAAACGCCTTCATGAAAAGAAGCTTTCGTTTATACTGACAGTTAATAAAAGCATGTTCGAAATTCGTAAACAGCAAACATAATGATTGACAGCACTAGTTTGTGGACGCAAATATTAGTTTAGATGCGATGACTATATGAACGTACCTATAATCTATAAGTAGGTGCGTGCTGAGACACCCGATCAATCTTGTGATATGCTCTTGTCATGACAGCTATTTGTCATCGTGACATCTTCTTTGAGACGAAGAATGGGAAATGATTCCCACGTCCGTTAATGTTTTATTTCTCAAAAAATGTTTTTAGTGTTTTCGACTTTTGTCTTTTCGTTTGTCTTTCGAAAATCAATCTATTCGTCCTAGCGCAAAACTAGGACTTTTTGAGTGATGGATTTAAAAACAGTTTTCAACAATATATGGAGAGATTCACGAGGAGAGTTTCAATCATAAATTTGTTAAGGCTTTCTATAAAGTGACTGAATTATATCTTAGGAAAATTGTTGATAATGTTAGAAAAAATTGGACTGAGCTTTATGTTGTTAGTTATAAAACAATCTTTAAAATAAGATCGTTACCTATTTAAATGATCCTTCGTGCTGTTTGATATTAAATACAATTATTCAATTATTTTCCATTGGCCAAAAAAATATTTAAATTAGGCCAAATTGTGATTTAAAATGCAATAAATTTATCGCGTTATTGTTATGTCTAACTTTAATGAAATTAAGTGAAATTAAAAATACTAACTTGTAACTTTAAAATTTAATTAAAAAGTTAAAGAACATTGGGCGTTTTTTACCCGTATTTTAAGGTCGCGAACATAAACCAAAACATTTTTAAATCATAGTGATTCCGATCCTATTTAATATTGTGCGGTTATTTTAATTCATAACAACGGGAAAATGGAAATAATAAGTAAAATTAAAATCATATTTCAAATCGACTATTTTTCCTAATTACTAAATATGACCGCTCAGGATGTTAAAATATCACTCCGTGATATTTTTGTAAAACCAACCTGACTAAATCCGACAAGTTGATGTGCATGTTTCGTTCTTGCTCTCGCCCATTGTCGTAAAACTTGGTTATGTTACGTCGCGCAGCTATATCGCAGTCCAGGCTTGTGACAGTTTTAGTTCCATAGTTTACACACGGTGCTGCTGTCGTTTGTTAGTTTTTCAACAGATCAATTAGTCAATCCAGTCAGCAACGGTCAATGTTTGCAAAAATGCAAAACCCACTGTTTGTTTCTCATTTTTAGTTGTAGTGCGCCGTATTTTGTGTTTACTCCTCGGTTAAGACTTTAAGTTGAGATCTTAATAATTTATTTGCTAGCTATCTACGAGTTACAGTGCCTAACTTACACGATGCCTCAATTGCGTAAGTTTTGTGCTCTAACTCGGAATTCGGATAGTGAAAGTCATCGCCTATTTTCCTTTCCAAGGAACAATAGATTGTGACAATTGCGGTTGTCTTTCATAATTCTTGTGAATATTGAACTTTGTGGGTTTTCGACGAAGCTATTTTTGGTTTGGATGCGGCAGGATAAACGTAAAGATTAAAACATGTCTTTCCTTTTTTTTATTCCTTTTTTTCCTTTTCATTATGGCACAAAACAGTAAAAATCAGATTTTTTTTAATGTACATTATCTTATTATTCCCGAGACCCACAGATATAGGACCTATACCATTGTAAACTAGATTTAATTGCCTATCCACCTGATCTAATTTTATTTTAGTTCGCCTTAGGTAAGTGTCCCATACAAAGATGCCCAATGTCCTTTTTTATCAACTTTATCGGTCGTTTAATTAACAGATAAAAATAATGACGTTGAAAAAACCTATAGCATTAAACTTTAGTAGAGCTAATATTTAGAAATGTTGATTTTTTTTTGTTGTACGAATCTAATCTTAAGAGAAAATCTTAAGAGAATCTAATGTAATTTGACTAAAATAAATCTTAACACATCTAAAAAAACCAAACTGCAAAAATCTTGAGTTAATTATAATATTTAAGACCGCCCTTTTAAAATATTCGCAGTTTTTTAATCACATGGCCATAATCAGAAAGGTAGTTGAGTTCGTAGCTAATATAATAAGATGAACATCAGCTATAAATATTTCTATCGGTTGGTAACACAGGTTGGTAAATAAGTGCCATAAAATCTGTAACGCCATTATGGTTAGTCGATTGGCGTGTTATATTCTTTCACCGTGACATATTATTAACAAATAAAGCCTGCCGGCCGCTATTGTTTGGGAGTGCGTGGCGAATGTCTTGGTTGCGTGAAAACCGAGGTCGTAATGCGCGATGATTGCTGAGCGCTGTCGGCTCCAGAAATTAGGTTGGTACGACTTTTTTAATTGCCAACTATTTATAGCGAATTCAAAGGTTCCATTTTTAAATTTGATTGTTTTTAAACGAGGAATTTAAACATAAAACCTCTTTGGTTCAGCTCGACAGCTTCTTTATACGTTGATCGTGGCTTAACCATAACTTCGTTCTCGATTTTCCATTGAGAACTATAAAATAAGATAAACGTACTTAAGCTAAGTTTAAATCTGAGAAAGTTTTCCGAATACGTCCTATTTGATCCGTTATATTGATAGATTTTTTGACATTAAAAAATCTATCAATGAAAGACCAAGAATATTACATATCTAGACAGTTTAAAACACAAGTTCTTAAAGTAACTTAATTAAGATGTTTTTATTTTCTTCTTTAAGTAATAATGTTTTTCTTTAGAAAATATATATTCTTCAAATAAATAATTGTCGTAGTACCAACATAACCGCTAGATGGTATCACTAGCAGCGCCCACGACCACCGCTATTCCCACTATCGTCGTGGCTTACCTACATACTCTGTGCCTATTCTAAAACACTCGACATTCAGTTTAATAAGATCAACGGAAATGCACTCGGCCATAGATGATGCTTGATAGTTAACTTCAGCCTGCTGTAATTCAAGATTAAGTGTATTAGGGTACCTTTATAGGGTTTTAATAGTTTTAAGAGATTGCTTAGACATATGACTGAAAAAGCAGGCGTGTGCTATGTTTCAGGTCAATTATAGTAATTACGTCATATTCAAGATGGATTTTATAGAAATTAGAAAACTTTGTTTTTATTGTCATAGCAAATAACTTTTACGAAATCAAAAATTACGCAGGAAAAACTCCACGAGCCTCTAATCTAGTCTTTAATCTAGTCTCTAATCTAGTCTTTAATCCTATTAGAGTAAGTATTACATTTATTTCATCTTAAAGAATAAAACTACGATAATCAGGTGTTTTGCTAGTACCAGTGTTAAATTCATCTAAAAATATAGTTTTCATCGTCCGATTGGACAAAACTATAAAAAAGAGACATTAACTGAACTTAGATCAGATAGTTTCAAGTCGTGGAATGGGGACCACACGGGGATGTCTCATCCGCACTGGGACTCGAACCCGCTATCTTCGATCTCGAGACTGCGCGGGCCTCAGAAGAACAAACATATGGAAGTGAATTAAAAAATCTATTTGATATAGGACGACAAAATAGTTATGTCTCTTTCTCGCACGAATATTCTTGCGTATGAAAATCTGTATTTTCGGATAAACACTCTGTTTGTCAGTACCGTCGTCAATATTTCCAATGTACTTTTGCTGCCGAATGACGCCATTTTAGTATCCCGTGTTGTTTACTTGTGGAAGTGCCGTCGAGAGATTTTTGTTATCGATAGCGATTACGATCACGGTCATGATGCGCGCGGTGTTATTTGGTCACCGGTTAGCCTGTATATGGATATATGAACCGGATGTTATGTCAATAATTAGTTGTTTAGTTCAGTCTTTATCAGTAAAATTTCAGCCTAGTACATTTGATGATTAATGAGATAATACGATTAAAGTCATTCGGAAGTGAATGACTATGTTAACCCGACCAAGTTAAGGTTAAAAACAGCGGAAACTTTTATTGGTTTCTCCGGCAGGTTTAAGAAACAACTTATAGATAATCATCGACATTAAAAAAATATCGACACATCCATCCCTGATCCGCCATGTTTGTTACCCGATTTGTTTACGTAGGTATACAACAAAAGTACATGCTTAGGGCAGTTCCATAGGTTTGTTCTTCAGAGGCGCGGGCGCAGGCGCGGGTTTTTTTAATTACCTCAATAAAAATCAATAGGTTCCGATGCTTGGTCTAGAATCGTTTTCAATGTTTTGAGTATTAGGAACCTGTGTGATTGCTTTGAGATTTATTTAAATAAAACTTCAACATTACTAGAATGAATTAATTATATTCGTATTAATAGAGTTTGAAAAGTCCCGGGCTTACATACAATTGGGGCTAAATATTTTAAAACCGGCTCATCTTAGAACGTGTGCTAGGGTAATCCTGAATTCCGTAGTGTAGTGTGCAAAACACAAACTTATCAGAACTTACTCGTGCTTTGGCGCTACTTGTTTGGTATGATTAGATATTAAATTTAAATTAGAAGGTTTTTTGATTAAAGTTTTATTTTATTATTATTTTGAAATTAAGATCAAACATGGTTTTTTGAATAAAGTTGACGTTGTGTAAGTTATATGATTAAACACAATAAAATCAGGTCAAAAATCTTTTATCCGGCTTTTACACTTTACTTACAACTTAATTATAAAAATTTAGTCATGAAAAGTTAAGAGAACATTAACTTATTTTCCATCTTATCCCCCAGGTTGTACGGATCAAAGCGGTGTGCCCGCTGCAATACTCCAATTTCCGCCTCCGAGCTGGTGATGCGCGCCAGGGACCTGGTGTTCCACGTGCACTGCTTCTCCTGTGCCCTGTGCAGCGCGCCGCTCACTAAGGGAGACACCTTCGGCATCAGAGACTCAGCTGTTTATTGCAGGTTGGTGTGGTTAGAATCCGTTGAATATTCAACCTTAATCCCTCATCTTAGGCCCGAAATTTGAAGAATTTGATCTACTGCTTTTCCTGTGCCCTGTGCACCGCGTCGCTCACTAAGAGAGACACCTTCGGCATCAGAGAATCAGCTGTTTATTGCAGGTTGTCGTGGACAGAGCTTGCTGTTAAATATTCAACCTTAAACTGTAACTTTTATACAAGGTTTCATACAAAAACGCAAGCGCGACGTCGAAGGGGGCACTTAAGACTGACACCACGTCCCGACTTTATGCCTGAGAAAGCTTTTGTAATACGGGCGTCTACAATGAGTAGGTACGACTATAGCTCAAACTACTCGAACATTATAGTTTATCAGACGTTGTCATCACAATCAAAATCCATTGCTATTTTCTAAGTTACATGTGTATTCATGTGTCTTTTTGTAGAATTGTAATCTTATTTATATCATAGCGCGTGTTGAAGGTCTGAGCTTTCATATCTAAGGTGATGGTTAACAAGTTTAGTAAGCTGACTCCGACGGCAATTAAATACATTGATTCATTACAGTTTTGCAGCATCACGTTTTTTATCAAACATGGCACTTACAGCTGTTATAAATTTTCAGGCTGCATTACGAAACAATGCCGGAATACGGCCCACACATGCCCACTCCTGGACCGCCCCAAATGTGCCCCGGACCTTATTCGGGGCCACCCCCAGGACCTCATTATCCACCTTACCCTTCTCCGGACTTCTCAAGAGTAGAACCTGATGTTACTAAAGGGCCTTTCTTCAACGGCGCCCAAGCACCGCCACCGCGACAAAAAGGCCGACCAAGGAAAAAGAAACCTAAGGACCAAGATATCATGTCCGCTAATCTCGGTGAGTCTCTAAGCTAGCCGGTCTGCGTCGCGAAGTTCTACCCAGACAATGTTGCACGAATCCTATTCAGATTATTCATACGAAACCACCCGGTCCGCTTCAGATAAACCTTCCAGTACCAATTATCTACACGATAAATGTTAAAAGCCGCAACTAAATCTATTACGTACTTCAAAAATAATTGCATATCCAGACAAAATAAACGACGTTATTCTGCACAATTTAGAGACAAGTTAAGCAAATACCCGCGCCAACTCATCACGACCAAATGCCGCCATTTTGTGTTTCTAAATTAATATTGATCACCTACAAACTGCTGCGTAAGATTTGCCGACAAAACGCTTACAATTTTATTAACACATTAAAGTCAAAACTGCATTTACCTCAAAAGATTATCGGCAGCGACTTCCCGTGTGTTTCTTTATTTTAAATTTTAAAAGAACTTTTCGAGATATCAGAACCAGTCCATTTATCTCGACGCGGACTGCAGCATTCGGGCAACTCGCCGCGCTCTGTTCTCGGTGACGAATTTTTTTTTTATTTGGATGTTGCGTGCTGGCTGGTTGTTGATAAAAAAGGCTTCATGCAAGTCGAATGTAGTCGCGACTCACAAGAGAATCAAGACGTTCCTCAAAATAGAGAAAGGCGGTAACTATGCCGACGCATAAGCAATAAGGACACCCGATGAAATGAAAGCGACGGTGTTTTTGTTTCCATAACAAGCTAATGTTTTATAGTATTAATTGAAACACATAAAAATTGCTCCGTGCGCTATCAAACATCTGTTCTGGGCTATCATAGAATGCGATTCGCAATCAAACTTAAAGTTTAAATTCTTCTACTGACACTCAATTACTCAAAGTTACATATAAGTCCGTTGTGTTTTTTGTTTCGGAGAGTAAAATTATAGTTAGTCATGAGGTAATTTAGGTTCTAGAATGTGGATTGAAAGGAGTTTTTGAGTGAAATTGAGCAAAAACCGGGTTGTTTACGGCTGTGGTTAAAGTTCACGTGCCTTGAAAAGTTTCTTCTGGTCGCGCTGAGACAAATGGTTGGACTAATTACAGTTTAATTGTACATGGGTATTTGTTTATTACTAGAATTGTTCAAGAACGGAACTTTCAACTTAACGTAATTTTAAAATAGACGATGAAGCTTAATTAAAACAGTTAATTGCTGTGATTAGTACAGAATGAACGAGGCTATAAATCTCTTAATTTTCAGTTTTCGCTGTTAGACTTAATTAAAAAAGCTCGCATTAAAAAATGTTTTTATGTAAGTTGTTATACTGTAAAAAATATATTCTGAAACCCTAAACGAAAACGGTAGCAATTCTGTCAATCGTACCCGCCTTTTTGTATAGCTACATGTACTTAGAATTATCTTTAGCTGCCGAGGGTGGCTCGGTTCACGTAATACGAAGCAGGGTGTCGGGTTCAACTCGCGTTTATATACGAAGCCATAAATCTGCACCCGGATGGGGGCGGGCCCTAGGTGCTCGTTGCTCCATATGATTACGTTATGATAGCTTTGCTTATTATATTTGTAATACATACTCAAAATATAAAGAATCTCACGATAGTTAGCCCAGTAGCGCAGTAGAAAGATGACTTGAAAAGTTTCCAGTTTTATATTTGGTGCAAATTGCTCTAATTGTTCGCAAGGTCAATGACACCTGCGAAAACAGCGCTGCCCTCATGCACGCGCGGTTTATCGATACGTCCGTTTTACTTGTACAACAAAGTCCTCGGACCACTTAATAATTTATTTCGTAATTATAACACGTGCAAAAATCCGTTTGAAAGAACAGTGTTGAGAGAAATTTTTGTAGGGTATGTTTAATGGTACAGAAAATTGTTTGTGTAATAGAGCAATTTTATCGATTGATTGAGCTTATCAGAATTGTACTTAACGATGAAGTTATTAATGTATTTGTGCGGTTTTCTTCTAATAGATACAGCGGGAGCGTGTTGATGGTTCGCTTAGTTTTTTGTTTCGAACGAGTTTTGCCACCTCCACTTTTGGTTAAAGTAATAAATATACATTATGTATTTGATGCTAAAATAAACTAAATGAAAGCAAAAAGACTGCTTAAAATGTTTATTTTTAAAGTAATATGTCCACAATTTTTGCACAATTATGTAAATATGTATAATAATAAGAATTTACGACCTTAGGTCATAGTAAAGTTGGTATTCGTTCAGCAAGTAAATTCCTAGACTCCTAGATAAATATTCAATAGGATAAAATGATAAAAAAGTAAATGAAAAAGAAATATATCGGATCGGTAAATGACGAATATTCTTTTTCTTATCTCTTTGCAAATAAAATACTTCAGCGCACGTTGGCGTTTCGCCATTGGTGTGTACTTTTTATCTTGTATGTAACATTCAGTAGCTGTTTGTATGAGTTTTTATCGTATTTTATCTGTAGAGCACATCGCTATTGCGTTAGTGTCGCTAGGCTGCGCGTACGCAGGGGCGGGCCTTGGGCGTTCCCGCGCGCGTGTCGCCTCGCTAAATATCTATACTTATTTGTACTGTGACAAATAGACATTCGCAATAAATATTTTCCAATATATTTCGTATTCAGCTCGCGTGTAGAGGAATTAATATTTACAAACCGGTAGCAAGAATTGAGGATTAATGTCAGGTTATTAATAATGCAATGGCAACGATTGTGACGGGGTGTGCAACATTTTTCACGAAATGGTCAGTTTTTGCTTGTTATAAATTCTTGATTAACTTTTTGATGTAGGTTTTTTAATTGAATTCATATATTTCAACGCAATAATTGCTAAGCGGTTTTTAAATGATATTGAAGTACTGTGATCAAATAGATCTTATCTTTTTTTTTCTAAGCAGCAACTTTGAAATTTCGGCAGCTTGCCGAAGTTTTCTATATTATGATCATAAATAAACAACTAACACGAAAAGGAAAAAAAAATAGCTTCCTACTTCAATAACGGGAGTAAATTATGTGTCGTAATGAAGTTGTCGCATCTGCCGGCGTCACGTGGTTGTCTTTGGCTTTTTTTAATGAGTTCGTTTTAGTATTTTCTACCACAGCGTCCCCAATACAGTTACCTCCATAAATTTAATACAGCCTCATCTACCCGCCCGTGATTTATTTCCCGCCAAATTATGTGTCCCGTATTTTTTTTACAGTTTTTGGTTCGGACATTTCGAGTAGCCTCCGATGTCGCTGATAGGGTGGCCGCTGGTCCAATCCACCGTCCACGGACGGTAGTTGAATTGATTTTTTTGTGTATCCGGAACGAATAAAAAAAATTGGAGACCGATTTTCTTTGTCCTTTTAAATTGTGATAAAAGATAGGCACCACGATTTTTGGCTTATGCTTTTTTTTTGTGCAGGCCCCGAGGTAAAAAGGGAAGGGTTTTAGCAGAGCTGTCATTTCGTGCTTTTTCTGAGATCTTCTTCGACTAGTTTTAGATATGCGTTAATAAGATTTTATTGTAGTTGTATTTGAAAAAGGTTTGCAGTTACGTTATAACTATTGCATTGAAGATGTAGCATAAATAGTGTTGATTTTGAAAAGTACATAATATTATCAGAAATAAATCGATGTTTCGGCTTTTTGCAGGCAGCAGCGTTCCGTGGTCATAATAAATGATATGCCAAATGTCGTAATTATACTCCTCAATAAACTAAGCGTTTACCGTATTAAAAAGAACAATTGCGACACTTCTTAGAAAAATCTCATTGATCAAAATCAGCTTAGCTCAAAACTGTTTTACTCGCAACAAACTCAAGTGACCGTACGTACATTGCTGGCCACTAGTAGGTAACCTCCACGAACCTCTGTTAATGTAATATCCGTGTAAGGCCGTTTTGTAAACGCCGCTATCTCCGCCGGGACATCTGTATCATCGGTGGCTAAAGAACCCAATTGCTTTAAACTCAACTTTTATTTATTACTCATGGAAGGGCCCGTGAGTTAGTGACGCTCTGTGTCGATAAATTTTGATAGATTTTTTTTATCTGTTATTGAGATGTGATAGTGTTGGTATAGCTATTTTGATAAACGATATTGTTAACTTTTTTCGATGTTTAGACAGGTCTTTAGAAAACGCAAGGGAGTTTTTTAATATTATTTTTGTGATGTCGAATAATATTCTATTTTCGACGAGTTTGAAATGTTAGTCTAGAAAATATGCTTGAGATCTTAATCTAATACAATATTGCTATTTATTATTAAACAAGGAAGTATAATTGTAAGTACATTAATATTGTGTTGCAATATAACATAAATAATAATGAATCGATAAAACTATGATAATTCATAGTAGGTAAACACAAGGTAGGGTAATTAATTAAAACGCAGCCTATATTGATATTTGGAAGTAAATTGAAAGTTTTTACTAAGTTCACTATCGCTTTTGCCTCAACTCAGCACCTGATATTTTTTTATCGATATTAGTGTTATCTGTATACATCACTTTAACATATTGAGCCTTTTTACTTTATCGCTTGTATATCCATCGTCGCTACGTAATCCTATCAAATGAAGAAGTAACGTTTTTTTATATAAAACATTGACATTTAGCAGCGTACTTTACTCCGTTGTGTTTTTTGAGACGGGTTCAGTAGCGCCCCCCGCTGTCTTGTTATTTGATCGTACGAGTGTTGGTTTTATACGCAACAATATCAACGAATCGTCAACTTATCTTTTGAGGTAATTATACATTTCTTACAAAGTAAGGAAGATTTCAAAAATGTTTTATAAGAAAAAAGGTTAACTAGAATGACCAGTTTCCGCAGCGCAGGTCAAAAATACGATAAGTTTCCATTTCGTGCGTTCGGGACCGATATCGTATAGAAAATCTGTTTTTTTTTTCGTTCGCCAACATGAATGGGCTTACGATTTATGATATCTCAATGATCTTTCACATTTTGTGTCTCAATCTATTAATTATGTGGCCTTTTAGTGAGCGCTAAGAATTTTTTTATGTTTCTTTTTTATAAATTTTAATCGACACGTCACTAACTTGTGATATAGGGACATTCACGATATTTTTTTGAAGGATGAGAATATTTTTTTGATACAGGTATATTTAACATGAAGCGGATATGTCGCTCGTATCAGTTGTTTGTGTTTAAAATATCAGAAACAAAAAAGCGCGTTTTGAATTTTACAAAGCAACCAGGCCCTAAAGTAAATATATCTACAATTTAAATTTAAACGCAAACATAGTAGCGTCGAGACAATATATGACAAAGTTTGCCCGAGAATGTCTCAATTAAATTTAACGCCGAGTAAAGTATGAATATTCGCTTAAATTTAAATTCTTCGTTGCTGAGACGGTATCGGGTTGTTACTTGTTTGTGCATGAGCGCCCGAAGCGTTTTCGCGACCACCGCTGTATATAGAGCCGCCCTTGCCTCCGCGGATCCAACAAATATGGGACTTGTAGGGGAAATTCATCAGTTCTGTGCGGATCCCAATAAATAAGTCCTGTTTATCGTTTATGGGGCAGCGCTCTAAATCACGCTGTTCAAACACGCTGCGCTGCGTCAACGGCGCTCATCTTGCCTTCGATCGAAGCCCGACCTGTATTGTGTTCGTAGAAAAATGGGACTTGTAAAGAAGCGATACAGATTAAAACAATGCAACAATTTCCTACGGACCGCAAGGGTCACGAGCGTTTAACGAAACACCTTATCAAAGGTTATACAGTGTTTAAATTTAAACAATGCGTTTGTGTATATTTATTTGTTATGTAATGCGTTCGCGCGCATTAAACTTTGAGCGGTTTTAATTTAAGTTTGCTATCAGGCTTCAGATTAGCTTTAGGTCGGCTTATGTAAGAGTTTGCATTAGTCGGTGGACAGGGGATTGGCAACGGTTTTTATGAGTCGTTAAAACGCATGCAGCAGTTACGGTTTTGTCACACTGCACGAAATTGTAACTGAAAACAATAAGAGCGGAGGCAAGCGTGGTTTTACGACGCGCAGCTTTGCGATAACTGTAGAGAAATGCCGACTTTACGAGTGGCAAACTATTCCGATAAGGGTGCGTTTACACTAAGCGGCAATTAGTCTGCTCATTTATACTTTATTGATAGGCTTGCGCTACACATGAAAGAAAAAAATATCAAAGTCTCAAATGAATGTAACTGATTAGTATTCGTTCAACATTGTCGCAGCTATTTAAAATGATAAATAAAAATAGAAAAACTTTATGATTCCAGCGAATTAGCATTGCGAATTGACTCGAGGTGTTCTTCGTAACTTTTATTTTTACGTTAAAATTATGCATATTACACCTTTTAATGTACCCACCCATGTGTCAAGAATGAAATTTATATACTTTTGTACAGCCGTAAAAGCGATAGAGTTTGTCGTAAAGTTTTGATTGTTTTCTGTACGTGTGCTATGAAGTTTGTTATTCACAAACTTCTTTGACAGGTAATCGTATTTATGATTGCGGCAAGAAATGTGACTAGGTATGATATTCCTACCAAATAAAAAATCAGGCAAATACCGCTACCATACCGTAAACATCAAACCTGTTTATGATGTATATTGTATAAACAAATATTAACTTAAATTATTTAACGGTTCATTATAATTCAAAACGTGGCCATTTTCGTAAAAAAATAAAACGTATTAATAAGGGGGTAACTGTGTTTTTTGAGCATTCAGCAGTATCCTAATTCTGCTGTCAGATCTGAACGCTGAGTACCTGGAGATGGGATTCCGTGGCGGAGGCGGCCTGGGGTCCACTTCGCGCACCAAGCGAATGAGGACGAGCTTCAAGCACCACCAACTCCGGACCATGAAGTCCTACTTCGCCATCAACCACAATCCTGACGCAAAGGACTTGAAACAACTCAGCCAGAAAACCGGCCTTCCTAAAAGGGTCCTACAGGTAATAAACAACAAATTTAAGTTACCTACTTTCTTTTTTTTCCGTGAGGCAAAGTGCGTTTGGAAACCGGCGTGACACGGTGTGCTAATGCGAATTCAGTGTTTTGATAATATTGTTATTGAAGTGATGTCAACATTTTGCAGTGGCGAGTATTTAATAGTAGCTGTATTTAAATTTAAATATGTATTTCATGGTTGTTGCAGCACCTTTGATTTTTCATGTAAGGTTTTTTTTTAAACAGGTCAACCTTTTTGTTTGAGTCGTTAAAGGTAAGTTTTATAGTTTTATTATGGGATCAGCTGTTTTATGGCTACATCCTTTTTTACAACCATAATAGTTATCTGCGTCAAGAAAAGCTACAGTCCAGGTAGTCAGAAGAAATAGCCAAACAAATACTCCGATGCCATGTATCGACAAACTTTTTTCCAGCCACGATGTTACGCAGTGGGATTAATAAAAAAGGTAAGTACGACTTAGCTCCATCGACACCACTTTATTCTCTGTGTTACAGAATAAAAACATAAACAAAAAGAAACTCATAGATACTCAATGACTTCTTTTACGAAGCACTTTGTACATCTCTACAACTGCAGCCGAAGTAGGTACTGAAAATGTTACTAATTGCTTGGGAACACTTCGGCGCCCTTGTGTGGTTAGAGCCTAAAATAGTGCCTAAATTGTTAGTAAAGAGCGGCTTTTTTTAAATGGAACTTAGCGGCGAGTTCAAATGAGTTAAGTGTTCTCTTTTTAATATCGATTCTGTAATGTATAGAAGAATGCAAACAGAAGCGAATATGAGTAATCGATGTTGTTCTCGTATTGACTTACGATACTTTTTGTACTGTACCTTATTAACCTTAACTGTTACTATTAACTATTAACCTTACTATTTAAATTCCTAAATGTTTTTCACGTAAGTTGTTTGAATAATAAAATAGCTATTAATGCAGGTACAATAATGTAAAACAATTTTTAAATCAGTATAAAACGGAGTAAGGGCTTAAGAAATCAATTGACATAATTTTCAATAATACATATAATCTCTTCTGAAGTTACGAACCGTTTATTTAGGAATTACATGTTATTCTAAATTTGGCCTATATATTATCTAAATAATTATATCATAGCACTGTAGACTACTATTCTAAAAATCTTCCGTCATTTGTTTAAAAAGACGGCTTAACTCTTTAAAACAACAATAATTGTAACTTAAATTAAAAACAAGCAATTAATTCCCCGGCAATAACTGCTACCATGTAATTATATAAGTTGTCATATCTTTGACAGGCGACATTCGACATTTTTAGCTCACCAGGTGTACGGTGAAGTAAACAGGTGCCACAGATAAGGTTAAGTTTGAACATAATTCAACATAAGTTAAAGCTTTTAGTGGTTAAGGCGGTTTGATAAGGTTAGGGTACTGGTTACTAGTACTGAATTAGAATAAAGATCGCACCTGGTTTATGGAATACTTTGGTATATCAAAAAGGAGAGCTGATAGAGACGAGGTTTACATAATTTTTTGACCTATGGGGAATCGACAGGGAATCCATGCTTGGGTTATGCTTAAAAGAACTTCAATAAGGACTGAATAAGATCTATACTCTTAGATTTAAGGTGGCCTGCTTACTATGAGGAGTACCTCAAAAAGATTAGAGATTAGAGACACTCAGTGTTAACTTCCGGAGAATCATAACAATTTCAACAACAAGCGATTGCTGTAACCCGAAGTTTTTTATATATTTTATCTCCAAAACATAAGTTAGAAATATGCTCAGCTAGTGGATAATATAACTTATTTCTTTAAAGTGATGATTTTTATAATTTAAAAGTAGTTAAGTAATTAGACTTGATGTAGAGCTAATCGTCTGTCAAGGTTGTGTTTTCAAAGTTTCAAAGTTCTACGTTTTCGTGGTTTCAAAGTACCTCGCTGGCTTACTGCTATTTGTACAAAAACTAAAACGGAAAAAATGGAGTTTTACATATATTTCGATAGAAAAAATATAGAACTGTAAATTTAGTACCTACATACATACATAATTACACGCCCATATCCCTTATGCGGTAGGCAGAACACCAGAGGCTATAAAACCATCTGACGTCACGTTTAAAGGAAATATAATGATGGAGAGTGGCTATTGCAGTGACAGGGAGTTAGCCTATCGCCCACAAAAACGCCAGTATAACCTCCGTCCCTAAACTGACTTTTACAGTATAAATAAAAATAATAATAAAAAATAAGGTCCAGCATTTAGTGTATTGGGTAAAACGCAGGGTATGGTCAACACACGAAAGTTGGACTATGATGCAAAATAGGTACAGTCCTGGTCGCAAGCGGTCCTTTTAGAAAGCCAGCCTTTTCGCAGCGTCATTTTCATAAAGCTTAAATTTTCTTTGTTAGTCATATCATTAATGTTGCCGGTTGTTGTAAGGACAATAATTGTGTTCGGGAGGAAAAATATTTGTAACAAAAATATTCCACCCAATCAGGAGTAAAACCTTTGATCTCGTTCTTTTCGTTGTTACTAATACCTTTGATATTCGGTTAATGGGAAAATAAAATATCTTGAAGAACTTTTACAATTTACAGAAAATTATCAGCCATATACATATAACCATGCTACTTAGGTACTGCACTTACTTACTTAATATTTTACTTAAATCACATCGTGAATTTTATTGTTAAGTCGTAATTTTTGAATTACTTTCGTATCACATGTGTAGGATAAGTAAAACTATTCATAAAACTTCCGGAAATAGACCTCTAAATTAACGTAAAGATGTAACCACCAATATGTACATATATATCGACTTTAATTTTTTAAGTACGTACCTACATTTAATTACAGTTTTATTAAAATACATTCACCAACAATTTCGTGCTCAATAGTACTCATAATGTTAAAAATAAGTAACGAAACAGCACGTTTTTCCAGCTTTCATGGCTACTTACAATACAATAAATTCATAAATATTCAACACAGCATTGTTAAAGGTCCGCTTAAATTGGATGTGGAACCCGTATCCAATATCAACAGAGCCTCCCCAAAACCTTCCGACTTCAAACAATGTATACTGCCGTACTATGTACCATGCAGCCTACTGCTTACCATCCAAAAACCGAAGCAGCTCTCAACTTAAAGGCGAAAGACTTTAAGTGGATTTTTCTCTGAACTGAACAGTTTGATATAGTTATTGATATAGCCTCTGAAAGGCTCCCACCCTACCAATCTTGGAATATTGATCGATTTTTTTGTGGCAAAATAAATGTTGCAGCGTAGTCGCCATTTTGTGAAGATAAATATATACTTTTTGTTTTGGCTGTGGAGCGGAGTTAGTACAGGGACAAGTATACGTGGGTACTTGCATTCTGCTGCCATTTAGTTTATGCACATAAATAATACTCATACTGTGGCAAAAAGCAGAATTATGCGGTGAAGTTGTGTTATCAAATAAAAATACAACGTTCGGAGTTAAAACTAGGCATTTGTTTACTTGTACATTGCAAAGCTAAGTTTCGTAAGAAAGAAATCAAGTTTTATTAAAAGCGAATGAGTTATTTTTGAATAAAGTTTAACTGCCACTTTGATATTACGAAATTGCCTGTGCAGCTGCTATTCAAGAACAAATCGTGAGGATAAAATAGCATTGTTTGCTCGTTAGTATGATTTAATAAATCTCGATTCTGAGAATATCAAAACTTTTGTGGACTCGAATAACAATTACATTGACTAAAACTTGTAAAAGAATTAGGTTTTTTTTCTTGCTAAAATTTGCCGTCTGTTTATAGCAATCCCTATCATTAAAACCAAAAGACCATCTTAAGAAGCCGTCATTTCTCAACACTCGCAAAGAAATTGAAATCACCCGCAAAATAAAAGTACTTTTTTCAGTGAACCATAAATAAGAACACATGCGTCTGAAGAGCCAAGATTTATTTCACAGAGCTTCGGCTTATTTACGATCAGAAAACTAATTGCTTCTCGTGACAAATTTGAACCTTAGAACTATAGAGATAAGGACTTCCAATTACACTTGGTTCAAATTGGAGGGAAATTCAAAGCAGTCGCTTTCAAATGCGTTTGTAGGTAAACTTTGAAATGTTTTTAGAAAAAGGTTGCTCGTGAGTAAAGCGACAATGTGGGTAAAGTTGGCGATTTCTTAGGTTTACCTGCCATTACAAATGCATGGTTGATAAATAGAAATAAAAACTTCTCAGATTCAAGCACGTCTGACAAACAGCAAACTTAAAAGAAATGGAATCGCCAGTATAAGAACACAACAAGGAACGCTTAGACTTAAATAAAATAGACTTTATAACAAATGATTTAAGTTCAAAGTAAACGATAGACGCTGTAAAATTACCACGGTTGCCCTCATTAAACATATACCTAATGTCGATTTTGAACAACACATTTTATTCTAAAATACTCGATATATCTCGTGCGAGTATAAAAATCGTTGTCTTATTCCTATTGATTAAACTTGCAGTATATATAGGACAACATAATTTTATTTAATATCTATTGAACTATTACTCTATCATATATACCTATCCATATTTGAGGGAATACAAAATAAGAGATGTAATTTATTCCTTAGAATATGTGCAAGGTGAAAATAGTGTAAAAACTTTAATCCTTTACTTCACAGCGCCTGCTCTTGTCGTATCTTTAAATGAAGCGGAGATTTCCAATTAATTGTAGGTATACCTGGTAGAATATATTCGCCAACAGAATTGTTCCGTATTATTTATCGTTTCTTTATACTATCATTTTACTCTTTTAATAATGAAATTTCAGTAAAATTAATTGTTTCTAAGGTTTCATTTATTTATCATATTGTGTTTGTTATGTTTGTTAACGGAATAAAGAGCATATATTAGTCTTACAAAATACATATGAATGTACTACTATTAAGTATGGGAAGCCGTTTTTATATTTATTGGATTTTATCCAATTCATCAAATTTTTTGAATTTGGTAGCATTTGAGGTATTATAACTTCTATCTGAAAACAATTCTATTAATAGAAATTACGGCAAAATATATTTAAAGACAGAAAACAAAAGTCTACATATAAAATCCTGTAAAATAGTTAATAAAACCAAAAACAACAATATTTTCAGACTTTTGTAGCCGACGAACTGAATACTTAATAATTTATATTAAAAAAACATTCTCATAAAATTAAATTTTTTAAATAAATGTATAGTTTTTAAACATATTTTTAAAAAACGAGCGTACTAAAAATATCTATTGAATAAAATCTTTTCTATTCTACATTCAAAATGAAGTAAACAAACCAAATATCGAGTACTCCAGAATGGCGGCCAACTCCCGCGCAATTAGAAACGAGGCACGCCATATTTCTCTCGCTGCGTCCGCAATTATGTGATTTGTCACTCTTAGGTTTATTTTTTGGAAACATTGTTTGACTATAAGCGAGGGTAACGAGATTTAATTGGTTGATTTGATTGTGCTTTTGGAACTTTAAGCCTTGACGTGGGAATAAAATGAATTTAGTAAATTTATTATTAGAAAAGGTTTTTGATTATGCTGACTTAAAGAGAAAACAGATTTTTACATATTAGAAACCCAACAAAGGAAAACTCAAACTGAGTGGCTTTCAACGAAGCTCATTCATTATTATATTTGAGGCTGATTTTCAGTCGACTTAAACTTGAAGGGTAGCTGTTCAAGTGATTGTGTTGATGCTTACATAGAACTTCCATAATCTAAATAAACTAATAAAATAAAAACTAAAAGGTTTCAAAAAAATTAAGTCGGATGTGAACATGGTTTCACAAATTGATAACATAATTTTCGAGGTAGATTATACGAGGTAGCATTAGGAAGAATAAATAATATGACGTACCTATTAAGTATTAAAAAGGAGATATCAGGAGTAAGCCTGATGTACCAAGCATACTCGTAGCTTACCTACCTATAGTGCATATTGTGCTGTAGCGACATCTAGTATCGCTTCATAGTAACTACGACGATGAAGACACAACGGATCCTACAACGCGCTATCAACTAATTTAATAGCAGCGAGTATACACGACATCCCGACTTCAACCGTCGTCGGGCCGTGGGCCGCGGCCGTCCATTCCTTTTCTCGGAGTGGGAACTAACAACCATTCCTACAATGCTAATCAAATAATCATTAATCATTAAATTAACTCTGAACTGAAAGGTAAATAGATAAAAGAAAATATTATAAGTTAATATCCTATGGCTATGATAACATTTTTGCTTCGCGATGTGTTCGGAGAAAGTTGTAGAAAGATAAAGTTGCTAGAAATGCAAAGTGCTTAGAGCAAAAATTTTAGGTAGAGCTCCATAATTGGGCCTTAAATTATATTTTGTTGACTTAGATAACTGTATGAAAATGAATTGTTTTACATAAATCTTGTAATATTAAAGTGAACTTAAAGCTAACGTCCGATACATAGGTTCATTTTACAAACTTTTCCTTTTTATATACACACATAAGTATAACTAGCCATAAAATCATCATTACGTATGTTCTTATAAAAAACTGTATCTTAAAATGAAATAATGCAATATTGCACACAGAAGTAAGTGGGTCATGCATCAAAGGATTTTATTTAAATTACATCATACATATGGAAAAATAATTCTCCATCAATTTATAACACTAAACATTACACCAGAAAACTTGTGATGCTTTTATTACGTTTCATTTCACGTTATTTAATACTAATTGACTTTGACGACGGATAAAATATGCGTATTATTACAACGCAAGTCAAAACACACATAACCGAGTCCAATCTCCACTCCTATCTAAAGTCATGACGAAGATATTTATAAATTGCCAAGATCTAAAGCATCAACATAAAAAATATATATCACTTCTTCTATTTATATAAATATTTCTATGTTTTAAAATCGTTTTCATGGCACGTTATAAAGATTGACTTCACGGCACACTTGTTATCCGACTGTGTCAGGAAGGAGCATCCGACCACGGCAATTAGTAGCGGATGGTCACACCTCGACATTTGCTCCTATATAATTTCTCTTTCTAAGTACATTTTGTGACAATAATAAGCTTAAGGTGGCACTCGAACTGAAACTGTAACTAGTTTCATTAAGGTTTGTTATTCTGTGCAAGTAAGTGTGAAGATCACAATCAAACGCTCTAGTAATTACACGTTCCGTAGTCCTCTGGTTCGTGGATAATTTCCGTTCTTCGTTCAAAAGAGGTACATTTGTCATTCGGTCGGCAGCGCTCACCCCAGCCGGACGTTCCCTCGCCCTACTAATTTATTCAAATAATATTTATTTAAGGAAAACCCGGCTATTAATCACATCTCCTCATTTTTTTTATTTACACTCCCGAGGATTGCTCGCTGTTCTTTGATCGTGTTGTTTATTTTGACATTTATTAGGCGCTGCTTATTCGCCGTTTGTAAATGGCGTGTTAGCATATTTAAAAAGATTTCAGTTTGATGTTGTAAATAATTTTATGCATAATAAAAGCCGTTTTAATAAACGTTACCTGTGTCTTTTGACGAGAGATTAATTTTGGCATGTTAACGGCATTCAAATTGGCGACTTATGACGCCAATTGTAGGAACTTTTTTCAAATATTACATTATATTTCTGTGTTATAAAATAAACATGCGGTAAAGCACAAAAGTATAATTGCATTAGCACCCACATGCGGCAAATTACCTATACTTAACGTAATGATACATATAATCAAATTACATTAACTTTTTAAAATAATGGCTTCATAATAATATTCTACGTTTGTCCCCCGTCGTTCAGTAGCTAATTTTCATTATGGACATATTTTATTCTATTCGACTATGTGTCTTATGCCAATGGATAAAAGGGTTAAAATATATAGTGTTCTAGTTGGGTGCGCGGACGCAATATCGGTGATAGGTGATTAGCCTAATGAGCTGTAAAGCGAATTGAGACGTTATACGGACATGGCAAGCAACATGGTTCTTTGCTATTTTATTCAATGCTTTCATGGAAACTTGGTTTTTGTTTCGAGAAATATCTTTTTTCGATTTTAATGAACTGACTAGTATGGACAAGATGAGAACAATTATGTATTTTATTTATTTTCAATTATGCGTTCTAGTGTTATGACTTTATTTTCGCCTTTTTAATTAAATTTAAACTCTAATTTAAAACATATCGCATCAATAGCTTTTTTTCACATTTATTTACTGCGTCCACAAGTTTAAAGGTATTCGCAATTCAGAAAAATCTAAAAATAACACAAAACAAACATTTGTCATCTGTCGTATTTTTTTGATATGAATTGGTTTAATAATCTGTTGTATGAAATGAAGACTTAACATTTGAATATGTGGGTAGTTTAAAAATAAATCTCTGCTGTTCCGTCACTGTCTCGCGTGAGGGATCGTCGCGTACAGATTGTAATCGCCGTGACAAATAGTATACCGAGTTGTACTAAATGTTTCTTGTACAGAAGAGATCAATTTTTTTTTATCTCATCTCTGAATATCTTATTTTTTTCTAATTTATTTTCAAG
Organism: Stenoptilia bipunctidactyla; assembly: GCA_944452665.1. Classification (NCBI taxonomy): domain Eukaryota; kingdom Metazoa; phylum Arthropoda; class Insecta; order Lepidoptera; family Pterophoridae; genus Stenoptilia; species Stenoptilia bipunctidactyla. The sequence continues at coordinate 38,954,267 of OX101721.1, forward strand.
TAAAAATTGATTACTTGAAAATAAATTAGAAAAAAATTTAACTTTTAAAACATATAAGTAGGTATATGTTTTAAAAGTTGTGATTTTAAATAAATAACTATTTTTTTATACATTTTATTTATTCTGAGACGTAGTAGAGTAGAGAAAGTAGAGACATAATATAGAGAGAATTTATAAGAGTTGTTAGAAGACGCTGGATATAGAGCAATATATACAATACAATATATAGAGCTGGGATAGAGGCAAGTTAAAGAATATCTCAATGACATCGTGAGCTCCTTGATTTTAACTCTACGCTGAACAGTGCATCTATGTATATTACCTATAATTTACAGAACCTTATTTATTTCATTAAACCTAATACTTTATGTAGTTTCTTGATTATTCAGTATTACAGAAACTATTTAACTTTTCAAATTAAATAGTTAAATTATTATATTATAATTAACTATTAATATATATTAAACTTTTCAATTTTCAAATCAAATAGTTGTAATCTGTAAAAGTAGGAATGCTCTAATGCATCGTATCGCATTTCATATCTTATATCCTGTATAAGTCTATCAATGTTTTAAGAATAGTAAGTACATTTATATTCACTGTAATTAAAAACTTACTTGCTACTAGACTTTTAAATTGAATGAAAAAGTAATCAAATTACCTACTTATAACTTTTGTCACCATTGTTACATTTCTACCTTATATCTAAAAAAAAAATAAAGAAAAAGAATATATAAATTATGTATAAGGATTTTTCAATACAATCTTGTTATATCGAGCACGCTGTATTCAATGTTCCAATTAAAAGTTTGAAACAAAGAAAATATCTTTAGATTTTAACCTTACTGTCGGAATATTATCCAACAATTTTAAAATTATCAGGTTATGTTCTCTATAGAAAATAATTACTTGGAATTCTAGGTATTCCTTCTTTTCTTTTAATGAAACATTTATCTTTCATGAATTTTCTCATTATTAAATCCTCTGGTAAAGTTACAACGTCATTATTTATGTTAAAAAAATGATCCGCAGTAAAGCATGACCTCTTATTAACTTTACTTGTTAATTGTCTTTATTTTATGATCACTGCCTGCAGAATGTTCTTCAAACTAGTGATGTTACGGCACGAAACCCCCGACATAGAACAACACTGGTTTAGTTATTAACGTCGGCGGTAGGACGATTCGAAGTATTCCATGCATTTGCTACCAATGTTTATAAAATATTACAGCGCGTGGTCGTTACGTGTAGGTAGTGTAGCAAATAGATCGGTATTCTGATAGGCCAGCTACTGTTGAATGAGTTCCAAACCGAAGAGTATTTACTTATTTTTTTCTTAGACCACCATGGTTTTTGTTTTATCTGTGCGCGACAGAGAACGCGCCCATCATCAATTTTGAGACTGAAATTCGAGACTGTCGCCTGCCGCGGTTTTCGCTCATTTCTCATTCGGTTGCCGAACATCTCACATCAAATGCCACAGATTTATGAACAGAGCGACAGCGTCGGGCGGTGCGCGATAATTAGAAGTGAGCTCTCACTTCAAAACTGACTTTGATCATCGTCAGTTATTAATGAAACACTGCTGAGATATTGAGGATGGTTTAATTAATTCTCTTATATCGGAGATTAATGGAACAGTAAGATTATATTTTGTGTCGTAATTCAGTGACATGATGGATTTCTCAGGAGAACGTAATGTGGTGTATTCTCTGAAGATAGTGTTAGTTTTCAAGTAAACGCCTTAATATTTTGAAGCTGTCATGTAATAATCATCTAAGGAATATATTTAGAAAATGTATGACGTTAAAGCTTGATGTTCTCCCGTGCAATCGTACCGACTAACACTATTATAGAACTTTAATTGGTACATTTCTATACTGAATTTAAATTTTCAACCCTAGATGCTTTCGTACTATTGACATGTAATTATTATTAGACTCTATATATTCAAGCACCTCTATGTAGACAAGCTAGGTACTTGCAGAAATAAATTATATGTTTAGATTCTAGTAGGTATTCGGCAATATTTGTTTATGTGCAAAGGAACGTTTAACGAAGTGTCGAAATTCGTTCATGGAACGTCCTATAGCGGCCATGACAAGGGGGGCGGGGCTCGGCGCCGCGCCGCGCGTGATTGGGCGCCAGATTCGCGCGCGCGCCTAGTAATGCCGCAAATATTACTTGACACTGGCAGAATGTGCAACCGCACTATGGCCAAAAAAGAAAAAAAATGTGCAAAATTTTTAAAAATTCCGCACTTCGGGAGTTAGTGAAACATAGGCAATTCTCGAACGGGCGAAACACGAGCGTCTCATTCCGAATCTACTGTACCTTTTTGCTTTTAACTTCTTAGTCATCCTTTAATGAAAAGTAGTATTCATCAAATACCTATTAGCACTACAAGCATAAAATTATAGTGAATTTAAAAATACCTTCCCACATATTCATGGCAGACAACGAATTACAGACCAAAATCCCACGTTTTAAATATCAATCATAAATTATTTCAATACTAACAAGAAAAATCACAACTTGCACTTCAACCTTCCTTAAACTTTCAAATGAGGTTTAAATTTCAATAAAAAAACACTTCGTTTTGTTTTCTAATTATATTTGTTTTAGTTAGCTACTTCAGTCATTAATTCTGTCGTGGAAGAAAAGCAGCAAAATAGTTCCTCCGATAGTTAGTGAACGAGGGTCGAGCAACTCGAAATGTTCCCAGGGATCAGTGGCCGGGACGTTGATGGGTTGCCGATTAAGGACATACCCTAAGAAGACGACTTCGTTTTTCTTGTCAGAATCTTATTGGATCCAGTTTCGAAGTCGCATAAGTTTTTTTTTCAGCAATCCAATATTATTATAGGTCGGCAAAACTGGCTTATCTGAGGACCGTTTTTTTTCGCCGTGAAGTGCAGATAAATCGACAGGCTGGTAAGAAAATATTTTGAAACTAGAACGGCGAGGCTGAATAATAAAACTTAACTGAATTAGCGCTGTTGATTCGCCGGTCCACCGTGTGCAGTCGCTGGCGGCGCAGACCGTCATGCTTGGCGGCCGGCGTTCAGCTGAGTAATCTTTCTTTACACAGATACGATCTGCACTTTGGAACGCAACCCACAACGGCAGATCCGTGGAACGCGAGCCCGCAAAAAATCCACGCAATGCGCTAAAGAAAGGAATCCAGCTTCCGCATCCAGACAGAACGGGACGGAAGCTAATTACTCCGAATTACGTAGCCATATCATAAAAGACATTGAACGCTAGCCGGCGGTTTTTGTGTGCGCTTTGCGAACTCGTATTCTTTTTAAGGGCTGTAAAGTTGAGACGCCAATGGTTTGTTTTTGTTCTCAGGTGTGGTTCCAGAACGCGCGGGCAAAGTGGCGGCGATTGGTGACAAAGCAGGAGAACAAGATGGCGGAGAAGTGTTCGCCAGACGCTTCGTTGGAGATGGACATGTACCACGGGCCGATGGGGTCCATCCAGTCGCTGCCGCCGCATAGCCCGCCCTACAGCGTGATGGGTGGCCCGCCGAGCCCCAACTCGATGGACTGTCCATAGCCCCAGTACTGCGCTTTATGAGCGCTCCGATTGCGAACGTTGCCGCCAGTGTGGTGAAAGTGGTTGCTGCCCTCGTGGCGGGGACGTAGTGGTTTCGGGTTTGAAAACCGGCCCTGCGCGAGCGCAACTCTTGATGAACTCTTGAACAGACACAATGTGAGCAGTAGTCACTAACTGTGAAAACTGAAATGGTTGTGTAGATATAAGTAGTTTCGTGTTTAGTCATTCAAAAGTTGAACTACTCTTTTCTAAAGATAAAAATACAATGTAAATTTCTTGAACTCTCTTTTATCATAAAAATAGAAGTTAGTTAATCACAGGAAACTTTTGAAGTTTTCACTTTGTATTTAAGAAACTGCAATGAGCACACATGACCATTTGTAGGTTTACGTAATGTATCACATAAGAATGGAAAGTTTCCTAAGTCGTGAAGTCTTTGTTAAAGAGTCGTATAATCTGTGTTTTGAACCACCTAAGAACGCTACGTTTTTGTTGGAAAGAAAAGCCAGAGAAATATTAACTAGCAACGTAAAGTTAATCCGTATCAAATTTAAATAAAATATATTTGTTATAAAAACATTCTGCTTGTCAATCCTTGTAGACTTTACTTTCTTCTTCACTATAAAGAGGTCGAAGTGCCGTCCATTTTGACTGTAAATGTCACTTTGAATTGTATTTTTCGTAGACACAGTATACGTACGTTGTAAAGTTTTTTTCTAAGGATAGAAATCTTAGGTATTATGTACTGCGTGCTCAATCATTTGTGAACAAAGCAATTTAATGATTTGAAGATGTATTTTCTTCTGTGCAAATGTACTTTATAATATGTTATTTGCAAAACTAGGTTCAATGAACCTATTGATTTAAAAAATAATATATAACTATTTATTTATTATACTTAATGTAGGTTGTATATTTAGTGTAAGAGTTGTTAGTATAATTCCATAGCTTACAAATTAAGTTTTAGTTAAGAGGCCGATGAGAATAAAACGAAGAACGAAAAATTAAATCTTAGTCGGTTGTATGTAACTTGATTTAGAGTACATTTATATAGTTTTAAGTATTGCTAGATAAAAATATTACTGTAACAGATAAGATAACGCACTGTTAGTTCCTTTTGTGTAGATTAATAATTTTAATTATAATCCAAGTAAACATTTGGTAAGGAGAAACAAAATGTCACACGTAATTGTCAAATAAAAGTTTGTTATAACTTGAGCAAGGCCAGCAGGACAAGGTTTGAGTCTCGCTGGGTTATAGTCCATTTGTGATTCAATCACGTAATACAATTTAGTAATCTGTTAATAAAAATATTCCAGCTGAACTTGTGTCTTTGATTTTTTAAAAGCCATCATTAGATACTCGCTGATATCAGTAAAATCACAATAACGGAAATGCGGAAATGGATATCCCCAATGAATGGAATGGATAATGCGGAATGGCTAGAGAATCAGAATTATGGGATTTACATGGCTCTAAATTCTGTTGAAAACAATGTTCTGATCATATCTAAACGGATAGAAAAGACCACAGGACACAGGATGCTCACGTGTTTTGGGCGAAAATCACAACTGCTGTAAGATAAAAGGTAAGTGGACATTGTAAAAATGTCTTGTCAAGATTTTTCTGTGATGTCATGGTAGGTATGTAAATATCTAGACTTGAGAATAATAATCTCTTTAAAGATTTTTAGTGAACATCTATGATTCTGCGTCTGTGTGAAAAGGATGAACATAGAATGTTCTTCCTCTTTCTGTTTCCCGTCATATCAACCAAAATGACAAATTTAATGCCATAATCACTATGATGGGTTTGGTTTAGAAGCCCATTCGATTATTCATTACTATTTAGTCTCGATCCATCATCGAGTCAATCTAACTGACATGAAAACCTACTCAGACATGTTGCGATCATTTCAGAATCACCCGGTATTTATTCACCTGTGATTATTTTTGGCTGATGTTATGACGATTAGAATATTCTCCAAAATGGGATCATATCGCTTTGGTAGATCCTATACATGAAGTTAATATTTGTATTAACCAGCACAATGAGGACCTTAGATGAGCAAAGCCTCTTAAGAACAGCACAATCTCTCATATATAATCTTCTAAAATATCAGATGAATGACTCAATACAAATCCATAAGTGACAAATTTCTACAAGGCGCCAGAAAATTATAAAAATAGTTAAAAACACATAAAATAAATATATGATAATTAGCACCAAAATATTTCGACGACGACGAATTTTACAAGCTCAGGATGATATTTATAGATACAGTAATTACATTGTCTAAATATAAACCTCATGCAAGTTTGTTTGTGTTGGCCTATCTATATTTAAACCGTCAAAAATTACCGATAAGGTTAAATCATTGATAAGCTTTATTTGTAATTTTTTGAAAGCCTTTTGCTGCCGTTAATTTGTAGCAAAGTCGTACTTACACCGTAGAGAACTACTATTCTGTAAACACCCCAGGCTAGATGTAAAATTGATTTGCATACTGTATGCAAACGTATCGTAGAATCAAATAGAATAATGTTAAAACGCGAGAGGAGACAATATTCCACCTTGTGAGACACCAGCTTTGATGTCAATCTCGGGTGAGGGGCGACACCAAAATATTTTAAAACTAGTCAATTGCTGAAAGAGATTTGTTAAACATCTAAGAAGTTGTAGGTAGGATGACATCAACAAGTATAGTAGTCTAATGAGTTTAGGATTATGAATTGTAAACCTTTCCTTGCTCGTTATTATGGGATTAGTGAGTTTTTGACAAAACCGCAATGGTACTGTTTCCATATCACAGTCCTTAATGGAAAGGATTAAGTATTATGCTCTTGTAAAGGAAATTGCTAAGTTCTAGACTCTTAACAATTTTGGAAGATGCTACACATATGACGTCTATACTAATATTATAAAGAGGAAACCTTTGTATTTTTGTATGTTTGTATTGAATAGGCTCAAAAACTACAGGACCGATTTCAAAATTTCTTTTACCATTACTTAAAGAGATTCTTCCAAATCCGTATAGGCTACTTTTTATCCCGAAAATCCCGGGGGAATTGAAATTGCGCGGGTAAAACCGCGCGCAACAGCTAGTATAAAAATAAAGTGGATAAGAGAATCAAGGAACTTTCCTTCTTTGAGAATCTTGGAGGATGCCATGGATTTCAAGTCAATATTTAGAAGATTTAAGAAACGAAATAATTTATAGGCAACTGTAGAAAAAAGTGTATGTCGATGAGGACTGACAATTCCGTTTATTCAAATCAAGAACTTTTTTTTTGAGAATTCCACACTTTAGCTATCTAATCATAAAGATGGATTGTTATGTTTCCCAAGATGGTACTGCAGCGATTTAAGTCAGACATCTCACAATATTGAGTTTTACAATTAGAGGCAGACTAAAGTTTTGATGCAGCATTACCCAAAATGTTTATTTTTTGCAGAAGTAAAATACCGCAACCTAATCTAGCTATCACAATTAGTGTAACTTTTAGTGTTAATATTGAGTATCAGTGTATATTCAGCTGAGAAACTGGATCCAACCGAGAAGTAGGAATTAAAACTTTTCAATGTACTCTCAACGAATTAGTTTGAAAATTAGGATCAAGCATTTTGGTTAATGCTGTAAACAAGCTAAAATGTTTACTATGAAATTGGAAAGGTCCGATTTTATTAAAACTTACTGTAGAGTTTTTATGGTGATGATTGTTTAATAAGTAACTACAAAAGTCAAGACTTTATTACCACTAGCGATTAAAATACAATATTATACAATCCAGTCACCCTAATAAAATGGTTTCTTGTGAAACCAATAGAAAAAAACCTATGAATAAAACAAAAATTATCGTCACAACCTTTAATAGATATTTCCTTTGGTTATCTATGTAATCAAAGGATATTTCCTATTATTTCAAACCACAGCCATTGAATGCATATTTTTGTTTATTTACCTCAAATTAAGCTTCAAAAAGCAATAAAAAAATACAACAAATTAGTGTTAATTACGGCACACGAATGTCCCCTAAAATCCATGCTTGGCTTACCCCGGTATACTGGTATCCTCGTTTTGGGCGAAAAGTTAAGTTACGAGCTGTCACAATTTCGTGCCACGGGTCCTAAGTTATGTTGTTTTAATTTAAGACAATAAATAACTTAAGAAACCGGCAGTCGAACCCTGGGTGGTCGGAATAAAGTAGGCGCTCGTTTCCAACATTCTGTGTTATCAATGCTGAATTTACGAGATTTTACGCTTGCGTACTTAGGAGGCTTAGGAGTTTCGAAGCTTTATTTAGTTAGTAGGTTATACAGGGTGACTGATGGGTCACTTTAGAAATTCAAGGACGTGATAGTTTGAGATCATACATGAAGAGAAAAAATAAAAAATAAATATAAATCGCTCCATCAATATCTAAAATTGTCACCTGTCACCCTGTATAAGAAGGGATTTATCAAAAATTATGAAAAATATTAGATTTCGTCATCTATTTTACGTTTTTTAAGTTTGAAACAAATAAGTAAAAACTGAGTTTCAGTAATGATTGTATACACGAAGTATCAAACTAAGCGGGCCTTGTAGTATATGAACAAAGACAAGTATAGGTTATAGCTACTATTTTTGCAAAATTACACCTTTGAAAATGGAATCCTACACAAAATCCATCCCTGTGCCAATATTTGCAGACCATACAAACATTTATTAATTAGCGGAAATCGAACCCACATTGTCCCTGAATTACAACCAAAATTCGACATCAAAATACAGATATGATATTTCACAATCTCATAAATTTAGTCAAATACTGGATTACACCTTCATGCTCCTTTATAACAAAATACTTTATTTTTATTTAAAAATCTCTACTTAACTATTCAAGAATATTGAAATTAAGCCTGATTTACTTTGATTATAACACTCAAGCTTTGTATCCATTCTGCAATAAGGATTGAACTCAAAGTCAATCCGCTGAGCAAACCAAACACCGTGCGAGTAAATGCTATGCCAATATTGATGTTGTTCTGTTTAAACTAGCAGTTAAATATGGGGTGCGTAGGCAAATAGAGTGAATGGATTAATACATTACGCCTATTAAGGGAATGATAAAAATTATTCTAGTGTGAATGATTTGGATATGCAGGAAAAGTTTTGGGGTGTTTTTTTAATGATTTAACCAAACAGTTTTAAAGGCTGTTGAGATTTAACCGAAAAAATCCGTAAAATAATACTTGATGTTTCTAATCTCATTCGCAAAAGATGGGTGTAATAAGGTTGTCTTGTGTATCTGTGTGTTTGTAAATGGCATAGAAGCTCTCAAACGGATGAACTGATTTGAGTGCGATTTTCTGAAGGAAATAAAAGCTGACATCTTCAAGATATTATGTTTTTATGACACTAGATAGAGAAATCCAGACGACATTGAAGTGACGAATTGAAGTAACCAAATGTTAGTGAGTTATGTAGTGAGTATATTGTTTAATTAGCGTATTCTGTAACAGTCGCCAATCATGATGACCAGCTATTTGCGAAAAGATTTCACTCAATACTGAAGTTAAACATTTGACTTCTTATTTCTTTGTTATTTTTTATATTACAAAAGAACGACTTTTGAACCCAACGCTCAGAATATTGATCTTGAGCTAACGATCTGAACCTTGAAATGTAAAATACAGCAATACCTATTTCATATCTAGTTTCACTTATTAGTGAGGAATATAGATACAGTTTTGGATAAAAATCCATATAATAATAATGGTAACAAAGAGCTACTTTGTGCTAAAAAGCTCAAACTGATAATTTTCGAGAAGTTTATTGCAGAGACCACTATTCTGTAAAATTTAAGGTACACTAACGGCATTGGAACTTTAAATAGATAATCTATGGAATGAAAGTATATATCTCTAATATTGGATACATATCAATTATGTTATTTATATCTGACTTTATTTCACACGCAAGAGGAAATATGTTTTTATTTTCCGTAAATTTTTGACGACCGGCTTGTGTAGGGGTAACGTACATTGCCTTCTATGCCAGAGGTCCTGGGTTCGAATCCCGGCGGCGACGGATATTTGTGTGATGAACACAGCTATTAGTCGTCAAGTCATGGATGTTTATATGTTTATTTAAGTTTATTTTCTAATAAAAAACTATGTATTTATTAAATATGTATGTTTATATATTTCTTATGTACTACATTGGTTGAAAAGTTCGCGGCCTGGCCATTAAAAAAAATTTTTGTTATTTTTTCTGCCGTCATTTTGAACTGTCATTATGCAATTGTCAGCCCGCGAATTTTCAATTTGAGATCTTGTTTAAATAAAATTTTACGAACAATATAAATACGTGTGTAGAACAAATTTTCACTAATGGAGAAATTTGAACAACGTGCTGTGATTAAATATTTGTTTAAAAAAAGATTAACACCAAAGGAGATGCATGATGACATGCAAACAACATTAGGAGAATCTGCCCCGTCTTATACCACTGTGAAAAAATGGGTTGCAGAATTTAAACGTGGACGAGAGAACATCGAAGATGACCCTCGCTCCGGCAGGCCAATGACGTCTACGACAGAAGAAAACATCAATAAAGTGTGTGATCTCATATTGAAAGACCGTAGATTGACTATCAGAGAAATTGCAGACACTATAGGCATCTCATATGAACGAACGCAAAACATCATTGTCCATGAACTCGGCTTTTCTAAGGTTTCGGCTAGGTGGGTCCCCAGATTGCTTTCAGTAGAGCAAAAGCGAATTCGACTCACGATTTCTCGCGACTGTTTGGAGATATTCGAGGCTGATCCACAAGGTTTTCTTGACAGATTTGTGACAATGGATGAAACCTGGGTTCACCACTATACCCCAGAATCAAAACAACAATCCAAACAATGGAAAAAATCAGGTGAACCAAGTCTGAAAAAAGCAAAGGCAATTCTGTCGGCTGGCAAGGTGATGGCATCGGTTTTTTGGGATGCTAAGGGTGTCATTATGGTGGACTACCTTCCAAAAGACGAAACAATAAACTCTGCGTACTATAGCACCCTTCTGTTTACGTGAAGAAATTAAACAGAAACGCCCAGGATTACTGAGAAAGAAAGTGTTGTTTCACCAGGACAACGCCCGAGTCCACACGTCTGTCGAGTCTATGGCTCAAATTCGCGATTGTGGTTTCGAATTGTTGCCACATCCAGCTTATTCTCCTGATTTGGCACCTTCGGACCAGGGACCGGAACCGCTTACCCTTAAAGAGGTTTTTGATTGGGTTTTTCATAGACTTGTTTTAAAAAACCCTATCAATTTGGTAACCGTATCGAAGACTTACCCTAATTTAAGGCTTACCATATCAATAGAGTTAGCTTCATGTAAGCAGTAAGCCTATCGAAAACCCTATTGAAGGTTACCGATTCAATAGGGTTTTAAAACCTGCAGGCAAATTTAATCTCTAAGAATATCAAATTATCAAAAATATCACCATCTATTCAATCTCGCACTTCGAATTATACTTCCGAATTCAACAGCATGCGCGGAAAAGAGAGAAATAGGCTAACCCTATCACAGGCGCATCCGAAAGTAGTTAACTTTATTCAAAGTGTTACCACGTCGATAGGCTTACCATATCAATAGGGTTACACTTCCATATGGTAAGATTTTGATAGGGTTACCCTATCAATAGGCTTAATCAAATAAAGGGGTTTTCCGGTCCCTGCTTCGGACTTTCATCTGTTTCCAAACCTGAAAAAACACCTCGGTGGGCAGAAATTTTTAACGAATGAAGAGGTCGAAGCCGCTGTTAACCTGTATTTTGAAGACCTTGAGGAATCTTTTTTTAAAACAGGTATGGAAGCTCTGGAAAGCAGATGGAAGAAGTGCATAGAGCTAAATGGAGATTACGTCGAAAAATAAAAATATTTTTGTATGTACTTTATTCTGTTTTCTTGACTAGACCGCGAACTTTTCAATCCACCTTCGTATATCAATTAACTAGTATCCATAACACAAGTTCTTTAAGAACCTTATTTTCGGCTAGATAATGTTGTGTGAGTGTTAGAAATATTTATTATCATTTATTATTATTATTATTTATACTTAAAGCTACACGCCTTTCGGCGGAAAGACCCGACAATTTGATTATTATTATTATTATTTTCAGAGGAAAATCTTTGCAAATTAATCTAAGATCAGAAAGTGCCGTAGTATCATACTTTTATGTACAAAAGCACTAAGCGTTTTAGTCTGCAGAAATAAAAAAGAATACCGATTTAAATTACTAGACAAAAACCGATTTCATGCCTAAGATTGGCACGAAGCTTATAAGGAAACAATTGCTATTTATCACTATACTGCAGTGCGAGCACAGAACTTTATCGACTCGTATGTTTACGAATGTTTGTATAGTATTGAGTCGGTTGCAAGTTTGTAGTAACATTGTAATTTTTCTCTTCCTGGGCATACTGTAAGTCAGTTAAGGGACGGAGGTTTTATGGATGTTTTTGTGAGCGATAGGCTGACCCAATATCACTGCAAGTCTCTCTCCATCATTTTAAATTTCCAAATTTGTCAAACGTGACATTAGATAGTTTTATAGCATCTGGGGTTCTGCCTACCCCATTAGGCGTGACGTAATGTATGTAATTTTTTATTCTACAGTTACTTAAGAATACAACATGTTAATAAACATTCAAAATTAACAAGGCACACATTTATTTAAGCTGGCCGTGCGGCAATGGATAGATTTCAATTATTGCTTACAAATCGTCTCCATGCTATGCGAACATTCGTAAACATACGAGTTGATAAAGTTCTGTGCTCGCACTGCTGCTCAGTTTTGCTCACTTTAAATTGTAAAACAAAAACAGGTTCACCTGTTCTTCGGCTATATATAGCGGTAATCATGATGCGTTCATGCTGGGCAACCAGCTGAGCTGCTGTTTCATCACACCACACTCTGATGTTCCAATTTTAAATAATTGACATTTATTTGCACAACGCATTCCTGCCCTATAGTAAGCACTTTATGCTTGTGTTATGAGTACTATACCACGGATATATTTATTCTAATACTAGCTGACCCAGCAAACGTTGTTTTGCCATATAAATAAAAAAAAATAGATGTTGGCCGATTCTCATAGATACCGGATAAGCACAAAAAATTTCATCAAAATCGGTCAAGCCGTTTCGGAGGAGTATGGCAACGAAAACTGTGACACGAGAATTTTATATATTAGATTTTTACCTAAATACATATCTACATATCACACATATTACATCCAGACCAATGCAAAAAGCTATCTTTTACAAATGTTTGCTTTGTGCGGGGTAGAACAATGAATGAGATGAGTGTTTTGGGATGAGTTTGCGGTAGGATTATTTCTAAAAGCTTTTTTTAGGTGCTTTGGTTTGGTTACACAGGCGTGCGTTCAAAGCCCGTAAGAAATTTGTTACCAATTGTAATATTAATAATTTAAGAAGGTAAAAAGCCGCATCAACGCTTGAGCATCACCACTTTTGATGTCAGGGGTGTCATAAGGTCCAAAACCGATCAAGTACAAGTTTGGACCGCTACCGAAATAGTGTTGTTTGTATGATTTGAATGGATATTTGTTAAGGAAGTCTTAGAAAAACTGAATGGTAAGAGATATGACGCAAATAATTTAAATTAATTTGCTACCGCGCAACTTTAATGACAACTTTTTTTTATTAGATATGTAAGAATGGGTTAGTTTTGTTTAGTTTAATAAGGAATGTTACTTATTTTTATTTACAGATGCTCGGGACAAAATACAGTATTTTATAATCATAAGAAATAAAAGCTATTCCAAATCAATTAATATTGTTAATTATTATAACAAACTATACTGTTGCTTTTGAGAATGCGAAAATTATCTGGATTTTGTTCGGTTCATTCGATGAATAGAGAGATTTAATTTTATTTTGAAACATTTGAATTGTTTGATTGAACGCATACAACCAGTAACGCACCTAACAAATAATTATTATATTTGCCACTGAAAGTTTCTAAGCAAGTGTAGCGTTATATTTAACTATATAATAGAGCCATGTATAGATATATTTTATTGATCCGATATCGACTTTTCAGCAGCCAATTAACCAGCGCAAATTAAAGTTATTATGATTGACAAAAAAAATACCTGAAACCAGACTTATACAGTTCGTTGCTTCATAAATAATTTATGTGGAAAATAATAATACGTATTTACCAATTTTACTTCTGTTACTGTCCTTTAGCTGAATAAAAACCGGTCTAACCATTTACTAAAATCAGTATTCCGAGTGGTAGCCCATTGAAGAAGAAACGGGATAGAGCATTCGTATTCCTGCTATTGCAGAAAAGGACGGAAGAAAGTAACGGGACGATTTTCAGATGAATTTCGTTTTTGTTTGTTTATCATTTTGAATTTTGTGGTCCCAATAACATGTAGGGTCCAATCAGCAGCGTGTTTTGGTTTTTCTGACGTACAAATTAAATAATTCCTTAAGATAATTGCAATGCCAGGAAATAACAGTTATTGTAATGAAGAATTGGAATGTCCATTATTATTTTTTTCATTATTTATTTTTTGCTTCCTATTCGGTACTCAAGTTGCTTTCTTCAGTACCAGTTCTATAGCAGCTATTCTAGTTTTAAAGCATACAAGTGCAAGTCATAAAGTCACTGTGTTTTGTTTCACTTTTTAGAAATCATAACAATCCTTTCAAGGCTATATGTGTCTCTAAACTCAGTGACGAGGAGGTATCTGCCAAAAAGCGCCAAACTGGCCCACGGCTGGTTGGTGGGTGTCAGAATTTTTAGCGTCTCACAAGTGTTTAACTCCCAAACTTGAAAGACGCTGAACCTGCGATGACTACTCAATGTTGCCGCCAAAATGGATTGGTATTTTTTGGCAATAATGTAATTTTGATATCAAGATAGACCACGAAGGCTTGTATTTAGAATATTGCTAAAACATACCAATCTTGCCTTATTAATACTTCAAAGCTAATTCTATATCTGTGTTTGCATAATTTAAAACTCCTTATATTTGTAGGTTGCTGGGATAGCGAAGGCAGTCCAAAGAATATGCATGGCTGGCTGAAACAATACTGTGAATAAAAACAATGTTATATACAGTCACCAAGATCACATCTATAAGGATTGTGATCTGTGCCATTTCCTGCTGGAGAACATTTTATAAACAAACAGATTCCACTTCGATAGCGAAGACATTCCGCACTGACAGACAAACACAATTTTTGATTTGAAGAGTGTTTTTGAATAAATAGTTTCATTTTGCATTAATTTTACGTAAAATGTGCGGCACTTAAATATGCGAAAGATAGGTCTCAGAACTTTCATAGTAAAGAACACTAAAATTAATAGAAATATAAAAGACCATAGATATGATATATTACATAGGTCTGAAATTTTTAATAAACATCTTTCTTGGATTGTCACTGATTTAAATCTCCCACGAAACAGTGTTGCAGATTATACCTAAGATTTATATAAATATCTAACGAGGAATTGTTCATGACCCTGATTCAATAACTCGTATTTAAACGCGGACTTAGCCTTTAATAAAAAAAACTTGTACTCATAAAACTTAAATTGCTTATATTCTTGTTTTATAATTATTTTATAGTATTACTTTTGGAAACCTTAGCTCATACTGGAAGCATTTAAATTAAAATTACAAGAGGTGTTTTTAAATATTTACAAATCAATGATATGGTGCAAAATAAAAAAAAAACATTTATTATCTACTGAGTTCCAAGTGGCTCTTCAATTCAGAATTGCGGAGCCTCTTTTGTATTCATTTAACTAGTGATATATTTTGCTACTGAATTCAAAAGTTGTGCTGCAAAATTACGAACCCAAAAATTACGTGAAGTGAAAATAAATGACTTTTTAAATAAAAAGCATTCGGACCTAGTGATAATTCGCATCTCTATTTTCATATCGCCAACTTCTGTAGTTATTTAATTTTACATCAAAAGAACTTAATGGGTACTCAGATTCCGTATAAAGTCAAATTTTAATGATATATAATATTTCAGCTATCAGAAAGGAAATAAAACCCCAGAGCATACGCGACGTAAATTATGGGCAAAGGCAATGTAGCGTGCAGATTAAAACTTTTGGGCGAGTTGAAGGCGCTCTTCGGGGACAAGTGTGCTCTATTTTTTGCACCAAAATATGAGAGTCGGAATCATTTTTTTTTGGATGATTAATGGTTCTAGTACAGCGACGCCGTACCTAAAGAAATGTATTGGGTTTCTGACGAATGAATATTTATGTTGAGACGGATTTAGCAGATGTAGGTCAGTTTTGCGGTTTAAAGGGTTGCTATAAATAGTATGACACGGCTTTTTCAAAATGATTGATTAGATTAAGTAGAAAGTTAATACCTGCGTTATGAATTTGAATAAATGGGTAATTGTTTATGATTGAGTAATGTAACGGCTAGAATAAGCCTTCTTATTTTTTCAAATTTAAGTTTATTTTTTAATTATTTCACAGCTGATTTTTATACCTGTACAGGTCAGTGCTTGTAGCCTCTGTTTAATTTTACTTATCTTATTAGGTTGGAAGAATAACTCTAATAGTCGGAATATAATTTTTGGTTTTTGATTATTCATAGTCATATCACTTTTACATAACTTTTTTACACGTGCAGAGTTTTAAGAATTTGCTTCATATTTTTCAACCTTTATAGGTTTTGTCTCTTAGAAGATTTTTAAAGATCTGAATAGTAGTGATAGTTTTAGTAGTTTTATGACAATGTATAAAAAATATACATTTACTGGTTATTAGCCCGATATCACAAGTTGTGGACTTGGAGCGAAAGAAAAACATGGAATGTACCAGCCGCTTCTCTTCCCGGGCATACTCTAAAAGTCAGTTACGGAACAGAAGTTTTATTGGCGTGTTTTGTGATAGCCTGACTCCCTGTCACTGCAATAGTCTCTATTTATCATTAAATACCTCCAAAGCCAAATCGACATCAGGTGATCTTATAACTTCTGGTGTTCTGCCTACCTAATAAGGGATACAGGCGTGATGTTAAGTATGTATGTATGAACAAGGTTTATAGTGATAAAATCATACTCTATTGCATATTTTATAAATAAAGTTTAAATAGGAGGAAAATCACATTGCTCCCCTATGTGATCTTTATAACTGAAGCCTGATGTATAGCATATTATGGGGCTAATTAGTGGCTAAGGCTTGGGTAATTTATTATAGTCTAATATGACTCGATATAACTTTACACCTTACAGGCTCTTCCTTGTTACTTAGAGTAACTTAGACTTATAGTGTTGACAGCTCACAGGAAATTAGTTAACTTCAAGTTCCTAGCAAACTTTCTCACTTTACTTAGTTAAAATAAACTTGCTTCATCCTGCTAATTGGAGTTTTGCTTCGCATTTTTAATTGGTTTTGTTTTTATTGTTTGAGTTTAGAACTTTCTTGTTATTAAGACTGTATCATTGAAGCAGTTTAATAATAATAAATAAAATAATAAGTTCTTTCGAACCTTATTAAAATTTGTTAGCTGTTAAATGTTACAAATTATTTAGCTTTGTTTTCTCAAGTTTATTCCATGTATTTATATTATTTTATCAAAGAGTGACATTAGATAAGTTAGTAGCAATTCTAATCATAATAAGGGTGTTATCATAACGATTGATCAACCCTCAATCGACGGCGTCGATCGATGGCAGATTGAAACAGTCGATGTCGATCACTGAATCTAACGTTGGTATCTTGTTCGATGTCAAATTCATATTTCATTTATTTTTCACAACCTCGTTTTAATGAAAATCCAGAGGAACGTTTGCCTCGTGGTCTCTAATTTAATACTTTGTTTACTGAGGCAAACTCCCGAGAGGCAACTGAGCAAAATATAGAGTTACTCCACAATAACATGTATTGTACTCCACAGCTTTCTCCTTAAACTGACGTGCTCTGATACTGGGCAAAAGCTAAAAAGTATAACTTTTTGTATACGGCCATGAAAGAAAAGCTCTTGATTTTTTTAACTTTTTAACAAACTAAACAGACTAAATAATTTTTATGCTTAGGTTTACCTAGTTCAAATGTTTTTTTCCTAGATCATGTTTGTTTCCAATCCTAGTTACTTATTGGCAAATAAATATTGTATTTATGGGAATAAGTGGCTATGAATGTTTCCTGTTCACAACAAATATCTGTGAGGAATGAACCCAACATGTAGCACACAGGTAGGGCAAAGTAATACAAAGCTAATGTACAAACGTAGCTAAGTCATCCCTTCTAGATTTTTCTGGAAGACACGTCGAATAACATTTCAAAGAACTTATAAAAATTCTTCTATTTGATGCTTTTTTGGACACTTTTATCCAAACAATAAACCGCAAGGACTCTAGAGACTCATATTCGATATTGTCAAGTATTCTCCAAGGACAACGTAGTCCTTGAGTATCATATCTCAAACATTGCCAAACTACAAGATATTATTTCATCCACGCGCTGTGACATCACAGGGCGCCGGTAGCAAAAAACCTCGGGTTCACGTTACACCGCATCCGGGGGCAAACCCCACGTGGAATTAAGACACCGTGACACGGTAGCAATGTGGAAAAAAACCGTCAAAGATTGTCAGGGAGGGATTATGGTGTTAAGCTGCTTACTGAGATCATAGAACATCTTAATAGTAATAGTAAAAACGCGCAACGTTCAAAATATGACATTTGATGGCAAAAATCGTCAATTTTAAAAGTCGATTATCTCGAAATAAAAATGGTTAGGTTTGGGGTAGGGTGTTTTATTGTGAAATCAGAAAAGACGGATACACGCCCTTAACGGATCTAGGTCGACTTGACCAGTAACCCTGTATATACTTATGTAAATATACTGACGGATTTAACACGGTGTAATGAAACGTGTTACACAGCGGGCGTTCGTGCAGCCAGTTCGGGGAAATAGGTGCTCGCTTCGAGCGTAAAACGCAAATTTCAGAACACCTATAAGAAGTAGGTTTTAAACAGTCGAGGATGAAATGAAATGAAATGAACCTTTCAAGCCCGAACGAGTTGAACTCAAATTCAAATTGTACTTCAAAATGTTATTCAAATTGTAATTGTATTCTACAATTCATACCCACAATAGTAAATATTTTGCAAGGGTGAAGCCGCAAGGGATCGCTAAGCGAATTTTATACTCACGTTCATCTTATGACATCGATCGAACAATTATGACCCACTCTGTCGAGTGTGTACCACTGAGAAGAAGAGCAGTAATATAAATGAAATATCTCAGCAGAAAGGGGTACCAATAGCATAATATCCACTAGGATATGAGATTTTGGGATGTATGAGATGGATTCACGCTAGAGGAATCGTCCAAAAACCTAAAAAAGGGAGAAAAATAAAAGAAAAGTTTTATTTTAAAATATTAAGTCAAACCATTTTGAGGATAGATACCACTTGAAGGATCGTCATTAAATAGGTGTAGTTCCTGAAAATCGACTTGTGTATTAAATTGCTTACATGATCTGATGAAGAAAGACTGTTTTCTATAGTTAGTGCCGCTATGCTGATTGTGCAAGAGTCATCAATTCTCGACTGTGCAATTTTTACTAAGACAGCAATGTCAGCAATTTTGCGTCTCTCAACAAGAGGTAGTATATGATGCCTTTTACATCTTAAATGATAACAGTTGTCATATATCCGGGTTTATACTGAAATTATCTCAAGAACTTGCGTTGAATTGCCCAAACTATGATGGTTCACAGCGTTGTTGATAAATAATTAATAATCAGATTTAATTACTTTTTTTATCACCATAGTTTAAACTTTACAAATAAAAGACAGGGTGTGCCAGTAAAATCTATGAAGATATGATATTGCTATCAATTCTTCATCGTATTTTGCAATTTATTTATCTTTGCAGAAATGCCAAAGTCACATTAAAATCAATCTTTGGAAGTATTAACGATTTCAATTTTAAAGCTTCAAAGAATGTCAAAAGATTTAGTTGAAGCCCACAGTGTTGAAACATCTTTTATTTTATTCACATGATCAGTTTAACCAGCAGAGAGTAAGGAAATCCGTAGAGTATAAATTATGGTTTTTTTCTAGGTTTATTACCATTTATGATCATAGATAAAACTTGAAATATTAAAGAGGTTTAAATTATACCTAGCCATTTCACAAATACTGCTTAATGACATTAATATAATTGGTTAAAGCTAACTTATAAATTACAACAGCAGTCTGTAGTGTGTACGGTGTACAAGTACAGATTCTGAATAATATTATTGAGATTTAACACGAATTAAACCATTATTAAAAATCAACTCAGCTAATTGTTGTTAATTTATTTTTGGAAATGCAGAATTAGTTTAATATATCGTACTTTTTACACCTGACGCTTTTCAATAGGAATCGATAAAATATAAGTAAACTCATAAACTAGTAAAAATAAGTAAGTTCTATAAAAATAATTCTACTGTTTAATTTTCGCAAGTTTCTCAAAAAATCTAAATGATTAAAATAATTTTTAAATAATAAATTTCCTAAAATCAATATAGATTTTAAGCTACTCCACATCTTCTCAAATATTATATAACTCAGTTTGCCTGCAGATAAAATCTAAATCACAATATTTTGGAGGCGACGGATCCACGATGTACTATGTCAGGTGTACTCAACGAATCGTATATAATTGATCGACAACACCCTCGAGAAAAGATGGCCATCGATGACGTTGTCACAACTGTCAGTGACACGAGTTTTTGTCACTTTTTTAAGTGTCAATGTCATATAGGACTGACCAAAAGGTAGATAAGATAAACATGAATGGATTGAGAGCCGCCAGACCGGTTTCAAACTGAGAGTTATATTTAATTGATTTCTATTAACGGATAGTTTTTACTATAAGTTTGTAAATATTATTGAATAAAACTTACTTGTCACTATGCCTTGTTTTGTATTTAGATACTTAAATGATCCGCTCTATTCTACAAGTCCAAAAATTCAAAAAATTCAAAAAGTTTTATTCATGTTAGGAATTTCACAAAACAATTGATGAAGTCAGTCATCTCATCACATACTTCGGCTTTAACTAGATTTAGATAGTTGTTAATAATTACAGTAGACCAAGAGACAAAAAAAACGGCGCAAAAAAACTCTTGGCACTCTTTTTCAGTCAGAATTATCAAATCAATACAAATAGTTACAGTACAAATTGACCGTGACACGAAAAAAAAACAAACACAAGACAGCTTATTGTGAGAGCCAATGTCATGCCACAACCAAATTGCTTACATAGTAGGTGCAGTTCTTCCATTTATTGTTATCAACACAATTTTTTTTTGGAACCTGAAAGAATCTAAGTGTAGACGTTGACGTAACATTTAAGGCACACTATTTCTGAGCCCATTAGTAAAACGATAGTTACTTTGATCACAAATGTTTTCTTCCTGCCAATAAAACACTTGCTCTATCTTTTACATTGATCTTTTACAATTATAAAAACTAGCCACCGCGCGCGGTTTTACCCGCGTAACTTTTGATCCCGTGGGAATTTCAAAATAAAATATAGCCTATAACCTTCCTCAAGAGTTGGGCTATCCAATTCAAAAATAATTTTTCAAACCCCACTTGTAGTTTTTGAGATTATCGCGTTCAAACAAACAAACTCTTCAGCTTTATATATTAGTATAGATTGCTAATTTCCCGTAATATTTAACTGTGACAATGTAACAACGAGCCCTTCGGGGCTAGCATGTGACTATCGAAAACGATAAATCGAACCTTTATATCGATACTTTCTTGAAATATGGCACTTAGAGTACCTACCTTTGTATTTTTTTAGAATAGGCATCTTTAGTTTTGTGGGCTTAATCATGGTATAGAATCGAGTAATTCTATCTATTATGATATGATGCGCATGTTACCAAACATGATAGGATAAAATAATATTTTTATGTCGTTCGATTCTTTATTACATGCTAGCCCTGCAGGGTGAGATTCAGCGCAAGGCAGCTTTAGTTACTCTTGTCCTCGAAATTCGTGTGAAATTTGCAAATTAATTTGCGTTGAGTCTTCCTTTATTCTTTTCTCTTTTAGCTTTTATGTGTAAATATTGAATTGCCACCTTCATAGGATGTTAAATGTGTTTTATGAGACGAGTAATCACTAATACAAGTATTACCTAGGTTTTTTTTTATATCAAGCAAGCGAAACCTGGTTGAGACTTCATGATTTAACAATTTCTTTTAAAATAATAACTAGATTATAGAACAGTACGACGGTTCGAACTAGACTGCTTCGCTCCATCCATTTGTGGTAACGTGGCCCATAGAGATTAATAACTGTAGATGGTATTATCAATATTGCCCTGTAAGGCTTAAGGTAAAACGGCCTATAATATTATTCTTAAACCTAACTAATGTTTCTGACTGATCCTTATTTTGTATCCGCAACACAACTACTCTTGCTCATAGTTATTATCGTGGTACAGATTAAATGGTAACAACAATACAAACACTACAGTAAATTGATTTTGTTCCATTTTCTCAAATTCTGACTGATCCTAATAAGACGTATATATATTTAATTTATCACAGTTATACTTGCATTAGATCTATTTTAGTAGCTGAAGTATTTCTCCATAAAACATTGTTTTCAAAGCTCAGACTAAACACAATTTTCTGTTAACGAGACGACAAAATAAAAAGGCAGAGAAACAAACGTACTTTTAAACCTTTTTGCAAGTTTGTTTAGTAAAAAAATCCAGTCGAGAAGGTATCTCAGATGCCGCAGGCAAGACTGAGATAAATCATTAACCTACTTATAGATAAAAAATACTTGCATCAGACATAAAGTAAGAATTACAAAAATAAAACAACGAGACATAGAAAAAATAATAATAAAGGAAATTACAAATATTTTACACACATTACAAAAAAAAGAAAACCGAAAATAACAATAACAAAAAATAAAAAAAACAAACTAACGGTCTTTCAGGTACACTTGTCTTAAAAATAAGTAACTGTAAAAAGCCTGCAAAAAAGCTTAAGAGTCTTCTCATACATTTAATATTTATCTCCACTCCGAATACGCAGAAGAAATGAAGCATGGATATTCAGAGCGTTCGTACACACCCCAATTTACTAGCGAATTCTACCCTCTATTAATTGATCCATAACAGCAAAGTTACAAAGTTCAAAGTTCTTTGTACTTTATAATAAAAGGCTTAGGTATACTAAGCCACGTGGCGTCATAAAATCCCTCCCGCCCTTTTGTTAAGGCAAAAAACACGGCAAAGTTCACCTATCTCCCTTTTCATGGAAACAAAGGGCCGTTCTTGGGAAAAGTCCCTTCAATAGAACTTTACTATTGTAATGGTTTTTTCCCGCGGTTTTGCTTGTTAGTGGGAGACTCAGATTTTTCAATTTGATTTTGTTTAAACATTTTTATGTGTTTATAGAAATTGTGAGGATAGCCTTAGTTTAATTAATTAAAATTGAGGGCTAAGGATTGCAATTTTTATTTTTGGTATTTTTAGTCTCTTTTTAGAAGATGTCATTAGCTAGCAGCTGTTATTATTAATTTGATGACGTGATGATCAAATATATTTCAAGCTTTCTAAAATATGTTCTTAGACTTTCTTAGTATCTATTTATTACTGCTTGTCCTTGTTATTTCATGGCCGTTTTGTATTTCTGCCGTTGTATTAATGAGTACTTTTCACAAATGAGCGCCGAGAGTGGATTTTCTTCAGCTTTTTTTCCTTTCGTTCTACATTGATTTAATTCGTGTTTTAAAGGCGAGGCTGTATATTATATACTGACCATGATGTATGTCATATTCTTACAGTTAAAAAAAATATGGTATACTTATTATAGCAACGTGTTCATATTTCCAAAAAAAAATTGTAGTTTGATAAACAAGAGTTTATTGTCCATCCCTTTAAATTTAAGTTCATAATATAGTAACAACCGGCTGGCGTAGTGGTACCTAACATACATTTTCTTCTATGCCAGAGGTCCTGGGTTCGAATTCCGACATAAATACAAACAAACCATGTTTATATGCTTATTCAAATTGATATTCCAAAAAAAAAATTTATTCAGTATTACTGTTTCGCGCGGTTTTACCCGTGCAATTTTGAATCCCGCGGGAATATGCTATTCCTGTACCATATCACTATGTCAAATTTCATCCAAATCCGTTAAGTCGTTCTCCCGTGATCGAGGAACAAACATCCATAGATCTATACATCCATCCTTCCAAACTTTCACATTTACAATATTAGTAAGATGTATGTTTATATATTTCTTAAGTTATATGAGTTATCTATTATCCATTACACAAATTATTTAAGAAACTTAATTTGGGCTTGATAATGTTGTGTGAGTGTCAGAAATATTTATTTATTTATTCATTTAAATATATCACTAAGGTCTTTTACTGTTATCCCATCGCATGTACACTGCCTATAGGTATCTATTCATTTTGTTCATAGGGCATACAAGATCTCTGGCTGGAAGCTCAGTCACTACAATTTAACATTTCGGTCAACTTGGTGCACGTGTTAATTGGACGTTGTCCAGTGCTTGTATGGAAATTTACAAACGCATGAGTTGACTCTTACTATTAAATTAATCTCTTGCATTCTGACTTGACGGATTCAGCTTATTTTATTTATTAAAATGTTGCTATAGAAACTTTATAAGCCAAACTCAATTCTGTAGTCCTGTGAACCGAATCGATTTTCATGTTTTGAGTCATAAAGTGTCGAATACATCTCGACAAGTAATATAGGTACCTACTCTTAAGGCGATATCGTCTAAATTAAAGTTACATACAAGTTTATTTGATCCACAGACAATGCTAGAGGATAAAAAAGAATACTTGTAATAAAAATGTGCATATTACCTTTAATATTTTGTATGTTTCAAATAAATGAAAATCATTTAACCTCCCGTTTCAAAATCGTCGACAACACCAACACCAAAACTGGTATACTGGAGTGGTGTTGCAAAAGTGACTGTATATACCTTCTTGATGTGTGTCTGAATGAATATTTATGACAACACCAACACATGTCCGTAAGGATTGAGGAGCTACATCTGGTTTTTAAATTCTTATTTCACCATTATAGCTTATTTTGCAGCAGAAATTCTGGATTTAGCCACAAAATATAGCACTAGTTATATGAATTTAAAGGTGGCTCCTCAATCTAGCCTGAATTGAGAAGCCACCTGGAACTCGGTAAGTATTAGATGAATTATTTTGAAAATTTGGCAGCATTCAGCAGCCAACCTAAAACCTGCTAAAGATTTGGCTTCTATAGCACTGTAATTAAAGAAAATACAATAATTTCAATCCATACTCAAGGTGTGTTTATTTTTAGGATTTAAGCGTTCAATTAATATATTCGATGTGATGATCATTAAGCAGGTATTGTGTTTGATTTAGCAGTAGAGAAATAAGTAAAAAAATATTGACAACTTGGTACATGAACGCATTCTTTGTGGCTCCTCAATCCTGAAGTTCTACTTTTATATGATTGACTGTAGCGACCTGAGATCTCAACGGAATCAAGAGTTAAAGACCAGTATTTAGCGGAAATTTCTGCTAAATGTTACTGTAAAATTCACCAGTGTACATATTCTGGATTCTGAACACTTTACTATTAACCTGTGAATTCGCTGTGAAGGGTGATCACAATTTGGGAGAGAAAATTAACACCCCCAAACTAATATATCTCTTAATTATTTAATATAGATGTTAGATTCTAAAAGAAACAATACTTGACTATTTTGTTATGGATTTGGTGTGATGGTTTACAATATTTTACTCGTATTAATGAATCTAGTATACCTAAGTAGATAATAAGATTAATGTTTCCATTTCAGGTTATCTTAACCTAATACACAT
This sequence comes from Stenoptilia bipunctidactyla, assembly GCA_944452665.1. Lineage (NCBI taxonomy): Eukaryota > Metazoa > Arthropoda > Insecta > Lepidoptera > Pterophoridae > Stenoptilia > Stenoptilia bipunctidactyla. Next base: position 38,979,770 of record OX101721.1, read on the forward strand.
CGTGATTTCATAATTTGCGATTCAGTGGAAACTGAATTAGATTATGATTTGCATACCTGCTGCATATAAATAAATTTTGTATAAAAATAAATTATAAAATACGTTCAATGTTTCAATAATATATTTTACATTAGTGGAGTTAACGTTGATAAAATGATTTTGCTTAATGAAACTTACATAGCAAAAAATAATAGATAGCATTATTTAAATAAATGGTTACTTTGATAGAAATTGCTATGCTATGCTATGATGGTGCTATTTTTCTTCTTTATTTCTCTACTGCAAAATCAAACAAAACACCCGCTAAATGATCATCATATCAAATATATTAATTGACCGCTTTAATCCTAGAAATTTACTACTCTTGCGTATGGATTGGGGAGCCATATTAAAAGTATTGTATTTTCTTTAATTTCAGTGCTATAGAAGCCAAATTTTTAGCAGGTTCTCTAAACAATTGCTGCTAAATGCTGCCAAATTTTCAAAGAATTAATCTATTACTTACCAAGTTCCAGCTGGCTCCTCAATTCAGATGTTTAGATTGAGGAGCCACCTTTAAATTCATATAACTAGTGATATATTTAGCTGCTAAATCTAGGATTTGTGCAGCAAAATAGCTTATAAAATAATGGTGAAATAAGAATTTAAATACAGATGTGGCTCCTAAATCCTTGCGGACATCACCAACACATTTGATGAATATTTCATAGTTGTTCTCGTGTGGTGTAAAGCGATACTGGGTGGTGGTAGAGTTAAAATGAGTGATAGGATACTTGATAATTTGTTATTAATTGTGAAAAAAATGTTTTTATAACATTTGTTCGTTTTGGTAGGTAGCAGTAAATGTATGGCTGTTATGTATCCTGTATCCGCAATCGCGCAAGAGTAAAGTCAACTTTTTCACTTTCAAAGCTCTACATTTTTTGAATTTTTTTTCAAACTAGGTATGTGTCTATATTATTAACACGTCACCATTGTCCAAACGACTTCAGATCAATTCTAAACAAACAATCACACATTTGCATCCATAATCCATTAAACAGACCTAATCCATAAAAAATAAACAGCGTCCAGAAATAAACATGTTAAATTAGGTAAAAGCGAGTAATGAGAAGGTATGAAAGGGCCCTGCGTGCGCCGGGCCACGCGACCTCGTGACGGTCGTACTAAAGGGCTTAGCGAGTGTTCTCCTCGCCTGCTGAGGGCATTTGGGCACGTTTTTCGGGATCTGACAGGCAGCGCTAATGAGGAGCTGAGGCACCCGCTGCGTCGGGGCGAATCGGGAATATCGGGGCGAAAGGGAATCGGATGTTGGTACTCGATATGTCGAGTCTTGTTCGTAAGTGGATTTGTTTTCATGGGAACGTTTATGCATTGTGCGTGGTGTTTTTTAGCAAATTATTTTTAAATAGAACAATAATGTTATTTTTTTAATTTTGATTATTTGTATCATTTTTATTTGAACACAAATAAATAAAGTTAGGCACAGTATTATATAAAAAGTAATAAAAATATAATGACAGAATTTATTAGTATACAAATAACATTTTCAAATGAAACTGCATATTACTTAAAAATATTACACCCCTGTGGTTTCCCACAACTTTAATTGCATTACCTATGTATATTATGTTTAGCGTTCACAACTTAACCTTTTATTTTAAAATAATGTTGTTTTTTTTTTGTAATAAAAGGTCTTCTTTTTTTTTTATAAGTGTCTAAACCCGCGTTTGACCTCAATCGCACCTGATGGTAAGTGACGAAGAGGTCGAAGATGAAAGCACACGGGTTTAGGAAGGAATTATCTATCCGTATTATGAAAAATATTCCAAAGTATTCATACAAAAGACTTCTCAATTTTTAACATAATTTTCATACATATTTTGTACGGCCATACTGTTGTATTTAATAAAAAATAACAAACAATCGCAATCCACCTCAACATGGACAAGTTCCTACCAGCAACAACAAATCGCGATAACAATCTCCAAAAATCAAAATCACTGACAAATCTAAATAAAATATCAAACACAACTAATACCACAATTGACCTTTTAACCGCCCTAAATACGCTGTTTATATACATTGTATCGCGTATCACGGCGATCGGTTCGCGCCATTGAATGTAGCTAATCCATCGGATCACATATCCGATTACACGGTTCGCAAAAAGAGTGGAAAAAATAATAATAATATAAACCACGATAATAGGGCACGTGGCGTAAAATAATAAAGTCTGTAAAGAGGTTGGTAATGAAGAGAGGCGCGTGGCGTGTCGCGTGCGCAGCGTTGGCTTGCGTCTAATGAGTGAGGCGCGCAAACCGCACTGTGAGCGGGAGAAAGCGACGCACTACGCACTCGCGCTGTCTCGGCATTGTATTTCACATGTATTGTTTTTTTAGTATTATTCTGTGAGGTATTTTTATAATTTAGCGTTGATTTTTCTCTGCACCCTTATTTTATTTTTCTAAGAATTTTATTGGAAGTTGTACATCAAATACGAACTTATTTATTTGTTTGCTTTGATGTTTCTAAACAAAATAATTGTGTTAAAATACTTTTGTTTATATCATGTTTTATGACTTTTTTTCTCAAAAGTCGTATTACGAAGTTAAGTACGTTTTAGAGATTAGTGCGTTCAAATAACTTAAGGTAACATAAAACGAATAAACGAAATTTTAAAATTCACTGTGTCTCTAATAAAGGGAGGTTAAAATAAGGTTACCTCCGTTTATCAAAGTTTCTTTTCTAGTAAAGAATCCTTTATTCTTCAAAATAGTTTGACGAAAAGAACGACGACAAAAATACCATCAAGGCAACTTAGACATGTGAAATCAACTGTGTGACTTCGTAGTTGCTTAGGGTATATAAAATCATCTGTGTTCATTCAGTTCAGTTCATTCATAGTTCTTGTTAAACAAAATCACACTAAAAAATTCTCGCAGGCCGTCTCATATTTTTTGTTACAGGCAAGACTATTATTGATGTGACATTTTGATCATTGGAGACAAAGCCCGTTGGCATGAAATCAGTAAACACGTGACGTCATTTGACATTTCAGTCAATACACAGTACACATGTCTTCATCTTGACCGCCGATCGCTAATATCTTAAAGTCAAAGTCAAAAAATATATTTATTTTATTAAAATACATTTATTTAAATACACTTGAAATGACGTCGAATGACGTTGAATTCTCGTGAAGCAACCGGTCTCGGGCGCTGCATCATTAAATATTTTAGTAGTAAGGCTATATCAAAAGCCATTATGGCGCACTGAAAATTCTGAAATACACGAACCAGCAGCCAGCTCATTGATTAATGGCCTTAACCTCCTCGTGACCCAGGGTAGAGAGTCATGGTCCCGCAGTGGACTCATTAAAAAAAGATGTGGTGATAACTTGTTACGGCATTCGAACTGAAGTATCATAGAAGTTAACACCTCAGCTTACTTACCTATTTGGCTCTTACTTTTATGAAATTAGCTCTAGTGAGTTGTTTTTCAAAGTAAAAATAGTTACGCATTATCGAAATACCATCTTTTGACGATCAGTTTCCTTAATTTATTTTTATAAATACCTACTATGATTCAAACGGATTTTTACTTACTACTTACTGTTAGTTTTTTATATTATTACGTATTTATTATAAGAAATGTATTTGGGGTATTTGCCTGGAAGGGTTGCCTACAATACCTATACATCGTATTTCGATTTTCGATGACGATATTGTGCTCTATATCTATAAAATGGTTGTAAAAATATTAGTTATCGATGTGTACAATAAAAAAATAAATAAATTAATATTGCCTCAATATTTCTCACAAAGAGAGTACCTTTTAGAATGTGTGGGCAATGAGATACATATGTGGGTTGTTACTCCAAGCGGCCATCTTTAGATTATTATTAGCAATTTCACTTACAAATCTAAAATTTGAATCCATCATTGATATATTAACATTGAAGACCTCCGAGACGCCGTGGTTTAAGAAGCTCCTACGTATTTCGTCAGAAAACTTCGAACTCGGCACAGATTAAGGAAAATAAATTTCGGTTCTTGGTGTTTACTATAAACGTAATTATATTCTAGGTCCCCCTTGATTACCTACATAAACATTGCTTATTTCAGACAAGTACTTGGTTGGTGTGATTGGTTGGATTTAATTGATGCTTTTATTATACTCATCTCTTTCTACCATCAGCTGATCTAGTAAACTTTAAACAGATTCATGAAATTGTAGTTTAATAAAAAATATATTAACAGGCAAAGTTAATTGTTTATACAAACCTCATGCCTCCATCGCTTGTTCTTGGTTAGACAATCCCTTGTTTTGTAAGCCACGATCTGATTTGAATTTCGAACTCGATTAATCAAACAGCGTCACTAAACATTAGACACGTACAGTTACCTGCGATTGAGTTGCATTTAGTGAAATGTCAGTCTTATTTTGATTCATAAAAGGGTGTAAAGTTGTGTGTGTGGTGGCGAACTGGAGTTTTTAGAGTTGGGCCACGCAGAATTATAACGGACCTCAAACTGTAACATTTAATTGTAAAACATGTTTTTAACTGTTTTTAAGTCATGAAATAAATGTACAAATAATTGATTGAGTACTGTATAGTAAAAAACAGGAATACCTATGTATTTATTTATTAAAAAAAAATATGTTTACACAAGTAAAAATAAAATTTTAAATAAACACAATAAACATAAGTATGTAAGTACAAAAGTACGTTCCATAAATAGCAATGTAATGAATAAAACTTACGAGAGTCTTTAGGGTAGTTAAGTCTTGAAAAAAATATGTTAAAATTATTACTGTGTGATAAAGTGGATGCAGAGGATATAGAAAAAAATATCTAAAATAAGAGTGAAACAGGGTTACTTTTTATTGGATCTGAATCTGTTGAGGGGTTACAGAGTAGGTCAAAACAAATCATTTTTACTATAGAACCACCCCTCCTAAAATTTACCGTTTTTGAGTTATTTCACTTTTTAGGATTTTACTGTAAACATCCATTTTTCACTAGTTTTTATAAGAAATAAAAAAAGCTTCACAATTTTACTGCTTTTTTTGTCGTTATCATATAACTGATTAATGATTTAATAAGATGAAGAAAAAAACTCTTAAATAACGTCAAAAGAGCACATGTTTTGGTCTTTCAAGCACTTTTCTCTTCTTTAGTTAAACCAAAGCATCGCAATTAAAACGCATCTGCTGTAGAAAAAAATCCTAGTAATTTACTGTGCATATTACATAATAATAAAGTACACTGTTAACACATATAGGGAATTATTCGCTATAATTATCACTCGTTGTAGCCGTATCCATTAATTAAGACTTACGTACGTTTTGAATTGCAATCTGGAACATTCAAAATACTTAATTTTTAAAAGGCCGCCAAATTAAATTTAATACATAATAAAATCCCCAAACAATCACACCAACTACATGGCCCCAAAGTAAGCATAGCTTGTGTTATGGGATACCATGTAGCGAACTAGGGGGGAAAGTAGAATATAAATACATAAATAGATAAACACCCAGTCACAGAGCATTTTTTTTCTTGTTCCGTGCAGGAATCGAACCCGGAACCACTGGCGTCTGAAGCAGATAGGTTTACCAAATCGCCAAAGAGGTCGTCAAAAAAAATTTGATTCCTACTTTTTAAATTTAATAACCCTATTGTAGCTAAAAACCTCATATAAATGTTTTACCACTAGATTATAAGCAATTTTAATTAAGATATTGCCAGCTCTGTTTCGTATTCTCCCTGGCCACACACGGATTGGTTACTTCGCGCTTTTTTCTTATTGTCATCATATTAGATATAAACGAACATTTTGTTCGTCGTCGACCCAATATATCAGTTTCACCAGTCTTTTTTTTATGATGTAACCACCGATGACAGTTTTTCGGATTATTCATTCACACATGAAGTGGTAAAGAAGTTTTCAAGATAAGCGTCCGCTCTACTTCGTCAAATCAAATAGATAATGGATTACGTAATTTTTTTTATAAAGTTGTCAACAAAATATTAACGTTCATTTTTTAAGTATTACTATACAGGTTTTTAATTTATAGATCGTTTATTGCTTGGTCTCTTGAGAGAGTTAGTTACGGCAATGTTATTTAGATATACCTTTATGATCAATGATTGTAAATTGTTAATTTTGTGATCAATTTACAATTTATTCAGTTCATCATCATCATCATCACAACTCATTGTAATGAGCCATCTGCAAGGCATGAGTCTCTCCCCTGGGTGACGAGGAGGTATTGGCCATAATCCACCAAGCTGGCCCAGACCTGGGTGGTGGATGTCAGAATTTTCAGGGCGCCAAAGTGGCTTCTGACAAACCCTAACGACTACTGTATACAAGTATACAGCACCCGGGACCGAGTGCTTAACGTGCCCTCCGAAGCACGGAAGTCGTCGTGAGAAATGAATGGTCGGCGGTCACCCATCCAAGCACCGACCACACCAAACGTTGCTTAATCTGTGATATCGTATGATACACACAGTAACCACGGCTAACTTTGTTATTCAGTTAACTTTGATTAAATATTACATACTCTTTGCACAAAATGCTTGAGCTGGTAAGCAAATAATTGACGTTTTAGATCAATTTAAAATTTTGATCCAAGCTTTAATTAATTTGGTAAAAAGGTGACCTTTTATTCGAACAAAAATTTTACTCAATGAACATGTGCAGTTTTAAGAATAAAAATATAGAATTGTCTTATGTCTCAATGTTTATTTCACCGTGCCAGGATAAAGTTAGTGCGTATTGGAAGTGGTAGAGATTAAGAAAACTTTTATTTCATTCGAATTTACATTAAATAAATAACTTAAAAATGTATGACTTTATAATAATAAAGAAAAGAGATAAGTATACAATATGGTTTGCCACTAAGCTCGATAGTAGCGAGAGAATCACCGAATGTATGACTCTGATTTCCAGGAGACCCAATGCGAGAGAAAAGAGGGTATTTTTTCGAAGAAACAATTAAAGTTAAGAAAAAGTAATGATACTGTTAAGTATGTACACCTGTAAGTTTATACACCAAGTCTGAACATCTTTGCTATTACATCAAAATATTTTTTAGCACAATTATATTTTTTAATTTGTCAATGTTTAACATGATAATTCATAGTTTAGTCATGCGGCTGTATATTATTCAGTTTATTGTCCTTTTTAAGAAGTGCCTATGTAGGTATGTAATTCTAGGAAGAAAAAGAAACATAATTAAATTTACCTTCAATGTTGGGAGCATTTTAAAGGTCTAACTAATTCTTTCAAGACAAGTTAACGTTAATTGGTTTAAAAACACAAATAATGAATACATAAGCATAAATATTTCATGGATGTCAAGTAAATTGTAACATCAAATGAATAATTACTTGGTGCATTACAATATTTGCCAACTACCCTGTACAATTCATATGATGTTTACGCCCCGTGTAATTTTTTTAACAAATGCCGAGTATTTGCTTGTGGTGTTTGGCCTAGGCAGCACGCAGAAGCGGAAATGTCATAATGACTTCACTTTATGCATGCAAAGGATTCACCACCTTTTTTTTTTCACCACCTAAGATTGTACAGAATCATCCTTCACCCGAATAGCATGGAAATAAGTTTTCTATGTTTTATTCCTGACGTAGCCTAACAAAGTGTGTTTTTCAACTCAAATGGCAACAAAGAAGAGAAACAAACGTTAGTTCATAACTTTAATAGTATGGTCTGAGACGAAAATGGTAGCTAGTTTTTGTAGATAATGAGATTCCGTTATTTTTTCTAAATTGGACCTGAAGAGCGTATGTTTGCTGACGTCATATATCAGTGCCAGTGAATCGCAGGGGTCGTGCGAGGAGCCATTGTAACGAAACAAGTACAATAATCCTTGTTGAGCCCAAACATCACAACGAGGGAACAATGCGAACAAATTGTGCCCTAACTCTTTATTTTTCACGGTTTTATTAATTACCCACTTCTGATTTAATGTCTTCTTTTTATGATAACGCGACAAATTAGACGACTATTGTTGACTATTGGCATTTTTGGTGATAGTAATGTATTTTTTTTTATTTTATTGTTTTGAGTGTTTCTTTTATGGCTTATATTTTACAATGACGTGTTGGGTAATGTGGTACGCCATAGCATTATCACAATATTCTGAACGAACAGCATTGATAGAGATGGAACGGGACTTAGAAAAGGTGACAGTTTGCGACTATATATTATATGTAAATAAAATATTGATTGACTAGTGTCATATTTTGTATGTTTATTTTTCGTCATTTCTATACTTTTAGATTAGTAGAGAAGCCTAGTATAATATAATGGTAGATACAATAGATATATTTTTGTACATGTATACATTAACTGCCTTTCGTTAATGTAAAATTGTTTTATTATTTTCTTTGATATTATATTTATTGAAATTGAAATGTAATATTACCCTTTTATGTGTTTTGTGATATTTAATTGAAAATTTATGTATACAGTAATGTAATGGGTTAAGTACTGTAAAATGTCTGTATAAATGGAAGATAAAAGTCCTTGAATGTACAGTATTATTGAAAAACAGATGATTGCTATTGAATGTCCTGCCGCTTCTTCTAAACTTCTTTTCAGTTTTTTCTTTTCAACGATTAACCTACGAACTAAATAAACTTTTGACTTTGACCAACAGGCAATTGATATTAATTTTAGTTTGATAGCTCCACGCAATCAATTCATATTATGAAGCCTGCACTCAGTATACAGAATGGATTTATAGGTATACAGGCTGCGTAGCTTAGATATAACTCCCGGATATAGTCTATGGTTCAGAGAGTAGCATAGATCATCACTCTATATCTCCGTCAAACGTTACCTCAAAACTTAACGGTAATTGCCGAAGTCAAGCTCATCGTACCTACGTAAATGAATTGATAAAATGAAGATGATTTAGAGTTTATTTAATTAACTTTCCCAGTTTGTATGTTTTTTAACAAAAATTTAAAAGATGATGCAAATCTGCACTCTGTTTGGATGGAGTTCTATTCCTTTAAACATGTGATTTTCAGGAAACAAATTATAATTTATATGTGACTAAAGTTTCGGAAGATAGACATTCGATTTCTTAACAATTAGGGTGAATTAATTATGCTGCATGAGCATTTAGCAAAAAGCTATGATAAGTCAAGACCACATAAATATTGAACATTGGATTTCTAGGGTCAGTGTCTATTTGGAGCCAGTTGCCAGTACCAGTTAAAAGGTGCTGAGAATCCAATTTTAATCGTGAAGTTTCAATGCGGTTGTCTAACTCCTCTCATTTAAATTTCTTTTAAGCAAAGCGTAAGCTTAACGCATTGGTGGCGTTATACACTGGCGTATAGACTGATTTTTAAATGTAGGTTATTTTGACCTCTGTTATACAGGGTTGATTTTTGGACACCAGCCAAATTTAAATATTAGTTTCTTCGATACGATATAAACGTACCTGCATATTTATTTTAGCGTCGCTCAGTACAAAAAAATTAGAAATATGGAACCACAAACTTTTTGAAAAATAGTCGCTGTTGATGAAAATAGCTACTACGACGCAGCATTTCTTGATACGACGCAATACAACAAGCTGCTTTGTAGTAGCGCGTAGTTATCTTTATTTTAATGGAAATTTAGAGTGACCATGCCTTGGTTAATATGTTAGCGGATATATTAATTTCTTTGTAAAAAAAATAAATACTTTTTCTTTACAAAATTCTTTTGTATAAATGACACTTATTGTGTAAAAAAAATTTGGCCGGTGACCACAAATCAACCCTGTATTGTTGCTAGCGTTATAACGTGGTTTTAACTCAAATGTAGATTGCGTGTCGTTTAATGCATCAATTTAGCCTATTTTTATTAAAATCATTGTTTGTTAACTTTGTGAGTGATTGCATAGTAAAATTTTATAGATAAATATATTCCAAACGAAATCTTTCAGTAACATAACGGGTTATAAGTCCGTTTTGCAGTATTCACTCCGCGATCGATTTTGCGAACCTTTATTCTCCGCTTTGCGGACGAGGGGACTATATTCATATTTGTTATTATTTGTTAATATCGTGTCTTTAACAACTGATAATAATTAATTTACAAATCGAATTTATAAATCTTCCATCTTGGACTGGGACCAAAGGAAAAACATAGAATGTGCAAGCTGCTCCTCTTCCCGGGCATACTGTAAAAGTCAGTTAAGGGACGTAGGATTAAGTGGAGGTTTTTTTTTATATATTGTAAGGGTAGGACGTTTGTCTTCCATGCCACCTGATGGAAAGTGCGCATGAAGACTATGGTGTTACACGTACATCCACGAGAAACCTATTCACTCGACACTTAAAAGTTCCAGGACTGTAGTGGGCAGGAAAAACAGACGCAGGCAGATTGTTCCACTCCTTGGCAATCCGTACCAAAAAGGAACTATCGAAACGTTTTGTTCGACTTCTTGGTAAATCCACTATATAGGGATGGAAGTTCTGTCTGCGTCTGGTAGTCCGGTGGTAAAAAGGGGTGGGTTCAATTTGGTCAAAAACAGCACTCGCACACTCACCAAAATGTAGCCGATAAAATACTGTCAAACAAGCAACCTTACGAGCTACCTTTTGTGGGCAATAGGCTAACCCCGTGCCACTGCTATAGTCACTCTCCACCATTATAATACCTCCAAATTTGTCAAACGTGACCTCAGATGGTTTTATAACCTCTGGTGTCCTGCCTACCCCATACGGGATACAGGCGTGAAGTTATGTATGTGTGTTTTTTTAATAAATTTCGAATTCTTATTGGATTCGATATTGAAATAACTTTTGAATATTAGCTGTAAGTTTTTAGCATGGGCTATATCTTCTCACATTGCCAAATCGTATCAATATCATCGTCATTAATTAGTTACCTTCCATTGTATCAATACAGTTCACTAAATTGAACACCATGAATAGTATTACAATGTATTGTTATCATAATAAGCTAATCTTAAGACAAAGTGACACGCGTCTATTGCCATTCTCTAAAATTCACTATTTTAAGTAATAAATTCATATATTATGTATATCGAATAAAAATGACGGATTCATTATTCTTCTAATAAAATTATAAATATCGATTTTTTCTTGGAAGAATATGATAAGAGTAAATGATAAGAATATTTTTTTGTTTTGTACTTTTAGGTCGCGAGTCGCGACCAACAAATTGTATGAATGAAACTCTACATGAGTTACATATGTATCATGAGCAATAAATCCTTGCCAGATGCAAAAACATCAATTAGAAATTTCCTAAACTGACAGTGTGTTAGTTGATCTAGCCCTAAGCGAACTATACACCCAGTATAAATCGGTTATAGGTACTTAGTGAATCCGCCTACTATGTAATCCTTGATGATATCAATATATATCAATTATATAAAACTGTTCCGTTACTGACTGAGGTACTGAGTGACTGAGTGACTGAGTGACTGAGTGACTGACAGACAACGTACAGCCGTAACTACTGGGCGTAGAGAGTTGAAATTTGAAACATACATTCTTTAGGGGACGTAAGGGTGCACTAAGGAAGGAATTTTCGAAATTCTTACGGGAACGGGAAATGCAGGACTTTTTAGTTTGTATGAAAAATCTTATTCCTTGAGTGCACCGATGTGAAACTTTGTGTAAAGGTTTCTCAATGTGTGTCTGGTTGTGTCATGAACGGGAAATATATTATGTTTTAGTTTGTATGAAAAAATCCCATCCCTTGAGTGCACGGATGTGATACTTGATATAAGGGTTCCTCAATAAGTGTCTGTTTGTATTATGGAAGGAATTCCCGAAATTCCCACGGGAAGGGGTTGGACTTTTTAGTTTGTATGAAAAATCTTATTCCTTGAGTGTACGGATGTGATACTTGGCATGAAGGTTCTTCAAAGAGTGACTGGTTGTGTTACGAAAAAAAATCGCAAAATTCCCACGGGCACGGGAAATATATGATTTTTAGTTTGTGTGAAAAAAACTTATTCCTTGAGTGCATGGGTGTGATATTTGGTATAAAGGTTCTTTGCAGTGGGTGTCTGGTTATATAGTTTCTGAAATTTTCACGAGAAGGGTAGGTAAGCGCATACGAAGTTGCGGGATAAAGCTAGTAATATATAAAATTGTTCCGTTACTGACTGAGTGACTGACAGACAACGTACAGCCGTAACTACTGGGCGTAGAGAACTGATATTTGGAACATACATTTTTTAGGGGATGTTATGGTGCGCTAAGAAAGGAATTCCCAAAATTCCCACGGGAACGAGAATTATTGGACTTTTTAGTTTGTATGAAAAATATTATTCCTTGAGTGCACGGATATGATACTTGGCATAAAAGTTTTTCAAAAAGAGACTGGTTGTGTTATGAAAGGAATTCCCGAAATTCCCACAAGAACGGGAAATATGTGATGTTTTAGTTTGTATGACAAAATCTTATTCTTTGAGCGCACGGATGTGATACTAGGTATAAAGGTTCCTCAATAAGTGTCTGTTTGTATAATGGAAGTAATTCCCGGAATTCCCACGGGAACGGCAAATAGGACTTTTGAGTTTATGCGTGTACGTTTTTTTTTTTGTTTTTCCGCCACAGAAAGTTTTGTCATCAACAAACAAGCTTTAACCAGTAAAGCAAGCTTTAGCGGGAGGAGGATGAATCCTGTTACGGACGAATGGGCATTCTATAAGCTGTAAACCCCAGTGGCTAACGGAAAATAGAATGCCCAGACAGAGTGACTCACTCAGTGATGCCGAGCATACCCACTAAACATCCCCCTTTACGACCTACCTTGATTCAGGTTCTTGATCATTTATCGGAGCGACAGCCAATTGGAGAGAGAGGCTGCGCAGTGAGCGGCACCCGGACGGCTGCCACCAAAAGGAACTGAAAGCGAGAAATTCAGAAGCTAAGACTAGCAGAAATGACAAAGCTGAAACTAAGAGATTATCTAGAGTGATCAGACTCACTCTGAGATAGGAATGCTGGAAAGAAGGACTACGTTTAGAAACGTTGAGCTTGCTGGAGTTTCCTAATAAGGGGAGCGAACTTGGTTAGGACCGGAAGAGCACCGTTGAAACCCCCTGGGCTGGCGTCGAGAGCGGCGCAGAAAGCCAAGATCTCGTCGATGGGAGCGAGCTGGATCCAGAATGTCATGCGGTCTTGAGAACCTTTTGCGTTCTTGCACTGGGAAGTTCGTTTGGCAGCCGGTTGCGATTGAGTCGCGACCCGGCTGCGCTGAACTGGAACGATAGAAGTAAAGGCCTTAGGGCCCTTTGAACCTACTGCAGGAGCGTCCGAGCAGCACGCGGTGCCTTGGGGCAGCCGCGAAAGTTTGCTGTGTGGCCTGACTGGCCGCACAAGACGCAGGACGGAGCGGTGGGCGATTCGGGAGTGCGAGAGCACTCCTTAGTCCCATGCGGATCTAGGCACTTGACGCACCTAGGGGAAGCAAAACAATTTGCCGCCGCATCACCATACAGTTGGCAGCGGTGGCACTGACCTGGGAAACCACGCTTGTGTGGAACTTCGACGCGGATGTTGGAGAGACCGCACACGGTGGGCTTGCCTCTGAAAATGGACTGCCCTTGCGGGCTCTTCGCTAGGATTACTAGCGCAAGTGGGAACTGCTTGCCTCGGCGGCTGTGCATTTTGTGCACAGATTCGACGGGGAAGCCTTGAGAAGACAAATCCTCTTGGATTTGTTCGTTCGCGAGCTCGAACGGCACGTTCCTGAGGACGGCACGAATCTTACGCTCCTCAGGGAGGGCGTAAGTGTGGTACTCAAGCTTGTGATCAGCAAGAAGCCGAGTAAGATTCCTGAAATCGGAAATGGAATTGACAACGACCTTAATAGAGTCACCCACGTTGGATGCCTTACTATACTGGATCTTGGGATTGTGTCTACCGCAGAGAGCTGAGACCCCGGTCCAGCGGCTCTTGTCCCGCAGAAAGACGGGGTGCGGAGACTTGACTTTCGGCGGAGCCGAATCTGATTGCGTCGCAGGCTGTGACGCAGGAATCGCTGGAACAAAAGGCACAGGAGTAGACGCCGGTGCGACATTTAGCGGAGCAGGAACAGCGGCTGGAGCAGCTGAAACGGATGAGAATAAGACTGAAGAGGCGTCTTGCTTCTTCTTCTTTGACTTGGACTTTTTGCGAACCTCGGTGAACGGAGCAGGAGATTCTGGAACGATAGGAACCTTGGAAATTTCCAGCCGGAGAATCGGTTTGGAAACTCTGTGAAAAGGAGGTGACCTGAGGACGAGCGGACAATTGTTCACGCAAGGACTCGATTTGAGCGAGAAGGGCATTCTTCTCGGCTTCCAGTGATTGTTTTTCGCTGAACGTCTGGCTGAAATCTGAAGACAACTGACTGAATTCTGAGGACGAGGGACGTCCGGATAATTCCTCCTGTAAGGAATCGATCTGCGTCTGAAGCGTGGCATTCGCTTGGCGCATGTAGTTGTGTACTCGGTCACGACTAGCAATGATACCTGCCTTTTCATCTATGAGATTCTTGATACGACGGCGATTGATTTCGCATTGATGCTCGGTGCACTCAGGGTGACGAGGCATAATGCTGGGCTGAAAGAAAGTCTATCGGAGACAAACTGCGCTGTAAAGAACGACCTAGTACGGACCTATTGCCGGTGAACGGTGGACGATCAGGCTTAGTTGTCACGGTTACGTATCCACCTGACCAGCGATGCTTCGGCCGGCAGCAGTCGGGTCCGCCCTGAAAAGGGCAGATGAATTAGCCCCGACACCACACAGCCTCCACAAGAGAAAACTTTCCGAAAGAGCTTAGCTTGGGACCGCGGGGGAGGGAACAAGGGCAGCGCAATACGAACACTCGGGAGCGGCCGCAGACACGACCGTTCGGGAGCGAACGCAAACGGGAAGTGTTGATATGCGTGTACGGGCAAACGCTCGTTTATAAATAAAGTAACAACTCAGCCTGCGTAAGGTCGGCTTTGAATAGCCTTAACAGCCCCGTATAAGTGTGTCGTAAAAGGCGACTAATCCGAGTGTAGCCGCTTGGTGGTAGGACCCTTTCAGGGACCGCCTGGCTAGCTTCATAAAAATCTACCCTAAAACATCGCCGGTAATGTGATCCAGCCATATTTGATGAAGAGCCAGCCTTCACCCAGAAGCTGTCGAATTCCCCTCCCGATCAGAAAGTCTAAGCAGCACAACGTCCAATAAAGCGAAACTACAAATAATTCAATGCATTAAACTGACAGTTCGAAATGACTAATAGAAAAATAATGATACCAGTTAAAAACTTCGTAGTGTAAGTACTGAATGAGAATGATTGAAAACGGACGAGTCCTTGTCATTCGTTTTGCATAAAATTTTAAAGCAATTTATAAATGATTGAATTTGACGCGTCTACCTTAAAGTAACTTTAATGAAAATAATTAATTACCAAGTGCTTTAAAACGGTTACAGTAGAAGTGAAATCGACTTGATAACTTCTTTATTTTTAAACTCGTACGTACGTACATAACTTCACGGCTGTATCCCTTATGGGGTAGACAGAAAACCAGAGGCTATCCAACCATCTGATGTCACGTTTGACGAATTTCGAGGTATTATAATGATGGTCAGTAAAACGCTAACAAAACCTCTGTCCCTTAACTGACTTTTACAGTAAGCCCGGGAACAGAAGCAGCTGGCACATTCTATGTTTTTCTTTCGCTCCCAGTCCAGCATGGAAGTAACTCGTTTTGTCGTTAAAAATTAATTTTCAAGAATAGTTGCCCTTTGCTAATAGCACTATAAAAAAACAAATATCTTGAGAGCCAAAATATATATTTTTCAATACATTACAATATTATTATTAAAGAAATAATTACAATATTTCACTTAGACCACATCACTATTTTTGTCTTCCCTGGGCACACTGGAACTGTCATTTTCCTGCATTAAATTATTTGCCAGAGTATAGAAGTTTCGCTTCATTGGACGTTGTGCTGCTTAGACTTTCTGATCGGCAGGGGAATTCGACAGCTCCTGGGTGAAGGACGGAGCTGGCTCTTCATCAAATATGGCCGGTTAGCTAATTCGACTTCAGCTTCACTTATCATCAGGCGAGAGAGATGTCAAAAGTCACAAAAAAATATTCGTTACAGATATCATTAACTTTACTCAACACAAGTGAGTTCTCAATATTCTCTTTCATATGAAACAGCGTAAAGGTTTTTGTTTCTCTATTTCAAAATCAACCAAATGCCTTTAAACTTATAAGATCAAAGTGAAGTGCGAGCATTTATGAATACGTCCTAAAAGGGATTCCAGTGGAATCTGAAACCAGCTTTGACTTAATTTATTCCAACTGGCTCCTGTTCCGACAGTGGGACGTAATCACGAGGCATCGGGTTTAAATAGGGATTTTGTCCCTATTTGTTCAGTGATTAAATATACGAGTCAATGTTGTCCATGAAATCATTTGGTTCTGGCAAAAGATTTTACTTAGCCTTGTGGTGAAGCGGTAAAAATTCGATTTTCAAATTACAAAGATTTTTGCGATATTGGCTGTCAAGTCGTGGATGTTTACATGTTTAATTATTCTTAAGTGTATGTATCCGTTTTCAACCGACTTCCAAAAAAGGAGGAGGTTCTCAATTCGTCTGTATGTTTTTTTTTGTCTTTGTTACACAATATTTCAGACAATTATGATTCGATTTTAAATATGTGGATTATACCTCCTCATCGCCCAGGGGAGAGACTCATAGCCCTGCAGTGGGCTCATTACAAAGAGTTGTGATGATGATGAAGTTATTTAATGTTATAAACACATATTTTTAGAGCTGCTCGCACAACTTATTAATTTAAGTCTAGCATATAAAGTGTTCAGCATTTTTTGCTGAAAACAGTATTTTGTATACTTTATTTTTGTTCAAACGTAAAAAGTATAATGTAGTCAAAAACAGTATAATACTGTTTTTAACAGTATGTTTGGAAACCCTAGTTGAGGCTGTAGAGTACACGGATTTAAAGAAGTAGTGAGTCTTCGTAACCGCTGTCACATTCTAATAACCCAGTTAAAGTGTTTGGCGCAGAAATAGGCAGCACGGTGTTACCTATGGTAAAAAATAAAATTAAAAAACTTAAAAGCAAAATATGGAAAAGTTATTAAAGTATATATTAAGATTTAAGGTTACAGAGGAAGTGTCAAAGGAAAATATGTTTAAAATTTTATGGTGCAGCACATTTTTATACGTCATACTTAAAGACTCTGAGCTATTTTTTTCGGTATAAGTTATTTAATTTTATAATTCTGTATTAGTTAATTTCATTGTCTGATAGTCAACGTAGGTAGCCACCGTAAATCACTTTACGGTAGATGACCACTATCCCACAAATTCAACTAATTATGTAACGCATCCAATAAATTATAACTACCGCTTTGGGAGTGCTAACCTGAAAAATTGAGTAACATTATTACCACTAAGTTTATCAAGGAAATCAGTGAGCACCCCTTAGGGAGATACGATTCACCCCTGCGTTTACCCCTAATTGGCATAGGGGCGAGCGGTAGGGGATGATATGCGACATATGTCTGTAACCCTCCAAAATGTTTGGTACATCATTATTTTGAATTCGTTGAAAATAATTTTTGTGTCTACCTGCTCTATTGTTATCAGTACTTGAGGGCTTGAAGGGCACTTGATGTTTTAACGATAGGATTTAAAGTTACTTTGATTTCGCTACTTTAACGAGATTATATCTCTTTAAGATAATTTTAGCACAAAATTGCCTTCAAAAATTAAAAGAGTTATTAAAATAAAGTATTTGAATACAACTAATAAACAGGCAGTTTATTATATACAACAATTATAGAAGCCGGGTCAAATGTCTTTTGAGGAGTCATATCCCACTTGAGTAAAACGTGTTGCGCGTCACACTTGTTAAACACAAGATGTCTGAAAATCGCTGAAAAGGTATGTACCGGTAAAATGTTTAATACAAACGCGATAAAATCCGGCCAAAACACGAATTTAATTAAATAAAATGAAAACCGTAATGCTGAAATATCAGGATTTTGAACTTCAATTCCAATCATTTGACAGCATAACTACAATAAACATAGCAAGGATTGTTGTTGTTATTGTTGTGAATAATGCACGATTTATTGTAGACACCAATCTGTTTATTTTCAGTTTAAAAGTTTGATTCTTCTATGTTGGGTATAGGTTCATAAATAATTATATGAGTCGCACTATTCATTCATGCCTATAAGGGGTATGTTTTCATATTGCGTGGATTTAAGCTGTAAGTTTGAGTAACATACTCGTATATGTAAGATAGCTTAAAATTCACAAAGATGGCGCCTGGTACAGCCGTCAAGAGAAATACAAAATATTGCAAATCAGAAACATGTGCAGGCGTCGTTGTGGGAACAACACGTAATAGTAACATTAAATTAGTCACAGATTACAATTAAGATTGAAGAACAAAGGCCTTAAGTATTCATAGCAATTGCTCGTTTCATTTATGATTGTACACAAAATTAAATAATAGTCATGATGCTAATTTATTACGTAAAAACGTAATCTTCTGATTACCAAATTGTTTAAGTTATTTGGGGTGCTTGGAGAGATTACTATATTTTTTTTGTTTGGGTATTTTTGTAGTAAGTTTAAAATGCAATTATATATTTACTTAATGAGTAGCTGAACGTAAGAGAACTTGAACTGTCTCTGGTGTGTCTTTCTTGGATACCGTCTAGTTGGAGTCTTATTCGTTTCGAACCGCAGCTGATTCGAACCGCGGTTCGATTCGCCCAAGTGTTCTTTTGAATGGGTCGATTCATATTTCTTCGACTTGAAATTATACAAAACATATTAGGACTTCTATTATTTATTTGTACAGATAATATTACAATATACAGATATATTGAACTGTGATTAATCCACACCCTAAAACATTAATTAGTATTTAGGTCAGTCAGGGTAGTTTGTAAATTTATGAACTGAATCTTTTTAAAATTAGTAGGTATTGAGGATTTTTATATATCACGTGCAAATTTTCGTAAGTATCCATTTTAAGTTCGCACATCACCGCTACAATGATGCGGCTAAACGTGTTCCGAGTTTAAAAATCTTTTTCCGAGTTTAGAAATCTTTAAACTTTAAACTTAAATCTAAATCTAAAATCAGGGTTGCCTGTAAGAGATCATCTTTCGATGATAAGGCCGCCTATTGTGCTCTGTTTCTTAAAAATTGTTCTTTATAAATATTCCTTATTTTTGTGTAAAATGAAGAATAAATAAATAAATAAAATAAATCTAAAACTTTAATTTTAAAAAGTCAGTATAGTCGTGCTATATTTAAGACTTTAACGACACTATTGAAAATATAGTTGCATTAACATTTCGAGTGGGTACCGAAACAAAACTACGTACAAAGAAAGTACCTTATTTTTACATGGACAGGTTAAGACAAATTGACCAGTTGGGGAAAACAAAAATAAAGATTTTGTGTGAATAATAGAAGAACCGTGAGTTGCAAAGTGCAACCTTAAAACAAGCTCAATAAAGCTCATTTTGGAGTGCTTGGGTGAAAGCTTGACACTTGGCGTGTCGGTTTAAGCTAGAATTACAGTCTAGATAGCTTTTTACTAGGTAAGGAAGGCCCCTACACAATTGTTGCAATTACCAGTAATGCATATGTGAACTCCACCCAAACCTACTAATTTTTCCATTCACTAACTTCAACCCTACCATTACAATTTTATTGTTTTCATCATTATCGTCAAGTTTGATAAATAGATTGTCAATTTGTGTTCGCCGACTGGGTGTAATTCTTTATGGCTTGTTTCCGAAGCTTGTTACCACTTGTTCGTTATTACTGTTAATGAAATTACTGCTTATTTGATAGACGCGCTTTGCCCTGTGATTGCCGGCCCCAAAAATCCTAATTGAATCGGAAATAAATAAATAAATATTGATTACAATCGCACCGCATTATCTAGCCCAAATTAAGTTTATTAAAGACTTGTTCTGTGGATCGAGATAAAGGAAAAAAAATGAAAACATTCCGTGGGTATGTTTATTTGTATGTTTCATCCAGTAGATATACAGATTTCTTGTAAATCTGGCCATAAATGACTTTCAGAAAGACCTTCAAGACATGGCTCATTAGAGAAATTGAACGATAATCGCTACCTACACATTTTGGCGTTTCGTACCTTTGGCAAAGTAACAAAAGTTGATTTTAGCCAATCTTCTGGAATATTCCCGGTGCCATAAATTCCATTGAAAGGTCGTACTAAAATGTCCAGCTACTACGACGCGGCATTTCATTGTTAATACAACGACGTAGTACTACAAGATGTTTTGTAGTAGCGCATAGTCGTCTTTATTTTAATGGTATTCATTCATAATTTAGAGTGACCATGCTTTGCTTCATATGTTAACGAAAATATAAACTTCCTTGTGAAAAATATATCTTTTTTTTCAAAAATCGTTTCAACAAATGATACTTATCGTGTAATAAAAATTTGGACCGTGACTGAAAAACAGCCCTGTATGAACATACACAATTAATTAAGTAATATCAGACTTAAATTCATGCCTTGACGGCTCATACTCTCATGGCTCATGCTCTGTTTGTCTCATAAATATCCACCCCGTATGCCCACTTTAGGGAATAAAAAAGTAGTGATTTGGTTTGGGTGAATGAACGTAATTATTTTTTTATAATAATATCATAATGTATAAAAAATATATATTTTGATTCACAATTCTTTTATGATTCTGTAACCAAAGGGCAATTCTTCCTGAAATTTAATTTTTAACGACTAAAGGATTCAAAGTTCTACTGTAACCGTTTAAAAGCACGAGGTATGTTTGGTAATTATTTTCATTAAAGTTTCATTGATGATAAAGTACCTACACACCTTAAATTAAAAAAAAATACATTGCTTTAAAAATTCACGCAAAAAAATGACAAAGACTCGTTCATTTTCCATCATTTTCATTCAGTATTTAAACTGCGAAGTTTTTAACTGATATCATTATTTTTCCATTTGACATTTCGAACAGTATAGGTACGAATAATATGTTTCCACTAGACCATCCAGCCTTCAAATAACTCCCGACCTGCAAGAATCTGACAAGAATCTGATTAAATCACATATTTTACTCTAAAATATTTTTAATTAGATCTGACTTTCTTTCTATAATTTATTTAGAATAATTAACAATGTTTACGCTACAGTTATAGCTTCTAAGAACGTATGCTGAATTAGACAACCCAAATTAACAGCTCTATTTATATGTAAGAGTAATAGATAAGTTGTTTAGCGAAGCCTTCTTCTTGTGTAATAATAAACAGATAATATTTTGTTATTTATAACACCTCTCAGCATAATATGTAAAATTTATTGAACTTGAGGTGAAGCATTATATCAAATGTGTCCCAAAAGCTACTTTATAAAAAAATATGTATCGAAAATTCAGTATCCATTTTATGGAATATGAATTAAGTATTAATTAAGCCTTTTCCTTAGGAACAGATTATGGAAAGGATTATGTTCAATCAAAAAAGTCTTAAAGGAAAATCCACAGGATTATTTAGCTTAATTTTGTTACTTTGGAAATATTCCTTTGTTTTTCTTTTCTTAAAATTTTGCCATTAAATTATCAATAATTATTGACGTAAATTTTATTCTTTTTTTTTACAAATTATTTTGTTTATATATACAACTGGCTTAGAATATCCATAAGCGCCCATTTCAGAATCTGCCTGGGTATTGAAAACCCTGGTTAAGAGCAGTTTCTTCCAAAATCTCCATAATTCTGATCAGTCTGATTTAGAATCGTATTATGTAGCTCGCTCAGCGTAAGACAATTTTTTGACAATTCTCTATGGTGAATTAACAGCAAATCTACGCCCAAGTCTTGTTCATCCTTTAAAAAATATTTAATTAACGGTACCATAGTTTATATAGATCTACTAAAGCAACACGACACGGAGACAGGTTACACCATGCACTGCCCAAATAACGTTTTAATACTTACTATTTATTAAATAAATTAGAAGCTAAATTGAATATGATGATTGATGATACTAATAATTTCGTAAAAATAGAGGCTACAAATGTACAAAATATATTTTCAAAATACTATAATATAATGTTGACAGATTTTAGTCACATAAGTAAAATAGAGTACAATTTAATAAAGGTGCTTGATACATTTACATAATTAACACTAATTGTACGACTACAAACAATATAATTATTCGAATTGATGATAAGTCAGTTGTGAATATTAATATGTAGGCAAATTTACCATTAGTTTTCCAGTATTTCATGTATTGTGGCGAAGTACGATTGCTCGTGGCACGCACGACTCAATAGCTAAATTTAAAATCTGTCCACAAAACGAATGTTGATACATGTACACACTAATAAAAAAAAAATTGAACGTAATAAAATGTATTACAAAGCTAGATATATCAACAAAGGACACATACATCTGCTCATTTTTTACCTTATCGAGTTATAAATTAGAATCAAATTAACGGTACAATAAATTTCGTGCAGTGAAAAGACGTTCTTGAGATTCAAGGCTGATACGAATGTTGACTTGTCTAACAAAAAGTAAATGACTACTTAGAGATGTTTATCAATTGAATGTGTTTTTTTTTCGAGATGGTGTATCTTTTTGATTGACAGGTATTGGCGCACCTGTTATCTGTGCTCTCGTTCATAAGTCACGGGGGAGGGGTGCGAGATGTTGGGGTCCAGGGTTGTGGTGCTCAGGGGATGATCCGGATGAGCTGGCACACACCTGACTCGAGCACCTGATGTCGAGGGAATGACCAAGTAATTGGGGTTACCGTTAATTAAATTATGTACGGAGTTTTGAGTCGATCCGCGTTCTGTTGCTAGGACGCTGATTTTAGATGTGAAAGGTTCGGGATTAATATTTAACGACTAATAATGTTTTGTAAGGCTAACTTTGAATATAAATTTCTTGGCAATATCAATTTCTTGGCTTGGTAAACTAAGAAAACCATTTTTTTTACTGGGGTGTCAAACTTAACTTCAAAGAAAGGAACAAGTACCTACTAACAGATTTTTTATAATTATTCCCTTCCTTAAAAAAATCATAAAATTACAAAAAAAAAAAACGACTACATACCTATGTAAAAAGAAATGTATGATTTGTTTGCTATATTTTTTATCAGCTCCTGCAAATCAGATGAAAAAGACGGACTTTAACGTGCCACTTACAAATCAGGGTGGTAGTTAAAAAAACACGAATATGCTTGCTCATGCTTATAATGTAGAAAAATAGCGGTAGTTTTAAATTGCGTGCAAATTGAATTGTGACCCGAGAACTGAAATAATCTTTTTGGATGATCGAATTTGAAATAAAGACACAGAATATCTCTGATCTTGGCCGCATATTATATCACCATCCGTCTACGTAAACTGTAGAACCTGTGTTTTAACCTTTCACATACCAAAGAAACCAAATAAAACGTTCAGTACAAAAATGTTAATTATTCCCATCCATATTATTTCTAGAGTCTACAAAAATAATGATAACACAATTTATTTAAGGTTACAAGTGAAATTATGAGGCCAACGTACAGACATAACAACTTAATTCGACACTTGAGTTCGTTCCGACAAACATTCCTACCAGTCACCTTAGCACACGGAGCGGAAAGGGTACAAAAGGAGCGAGTATTGTTTGCCCCCTTTTTTATACCAACGGATCCTCCACATCCTATTGAACTAGTCATTTTACACTTGTAGAAAAACAGGCATAATTATATTATTCGGCTGCAACGAAGGTTACTTTTTGTCTACAAATTATGAAGGAAAAGTATTTGATTGTAGACTGTCGGATGACGCAGCGTTTTCGCGCGGGGCTTATTCTGGTGTAATGGACATTCGTTATACGGTGATTTGTTCGCAACTTTTTCTCGGATATTCAATTACGATAGATAAAAAAAGTGTTTCGCTAATAAGTGTGTTTGTTCACAACGCTATTTTTATGTAACTGTCTGTTTTCTTTAACACGCTCTGTAGACTTAACGGATTGATGAGTAGCTAAGACAGTTTTATTTTGTAAGCACGGAGTATGTTTGTGAGGTTTTGCTTGCGTTATATTTGATAAGGTACAAATTTTATAATAATCGATAGCAAAAATAAACTTTAGGTATTTACAGAAAGGCTGACAAGTATTAAAATACTTAAATAAATACCTATTAGTGTAGATATTAAGTCGCAATCTAAGTCTATCACGTGTTATTAATTTACTGTTATGATGGTTATTATTCGAAACATTGATTATTTCACATGACAATAGGAACAGTTATATTTGATTTAAGTAATTGAATCTATCTAATTTTTGCGGTCACTTCTTCTGGAACTTTTAAGTGTCGAGTGAATAGGTTTCTCGTGGATGGACGTGTAACACCATAGTCTTCATGCGCACTTTCCATCAGGTGGCATGGAAGACAAAGGTCCTATCCTTACAATATAAAAAAAAAAAACACTTTTTTAATAAATGTTGTACTTATCTCTATTTGCATTTAATGTCTAAGTATGTATTTTTTGTATTCCCGAAAAAATTATGACAAACTTATATGTACTTAAAACTGCTACAATTTATCTTGTTTTTAATATTTTTCAGAGACAAAAACAAAGCTTTCAGTTGGAAACATCAACATACAATTTTTACCTTAATATTGAAACAATATAGACAAACAATAAAATAATTAAAACGACTACGTGCACAATAGTCCTCAGAACAGCTCCACTTAACTTCGTATTTGAACACTTATCAGTTCTTGAAACGTCGAGCGAACCTGTTAACACAAATCGACTTTCATTTTCCTTTCAATTATTATTGGATAGCGGAGTAAACACTTGAATGTCTTTTAATTTAAACAAAATTTATTTAATTCTGAGCAAAATCGAGTATCTGATTGACTTGAGATAGGATTCTGTGTATGTAAATAATTATAATAAACTTCAATATTTATCCCACTTTCTACATTACACATATTATATCATCAAATGGGGAAAATTAATAAACATTTTAAGAAAGTTTCATCATGTAGGCTTAGAATATCCTTACAACCTTTGGAAAAGATCTTAAAAGGGGGCTTTGATCGTGGGATAAATTCATCATCATCATCATCATCACAACTCTTTGTAATGAGCCCACTGCAGGGCATGAGTCTCTCCCCTGGGTGAAGAGGAGGTATAGGCCATAATCCACCAAGCTGGCCCAGTGCTGGGTGGTGGATGCCAGAATTTTTAGGGCGCCTAGATGGCTTCTGACAAACCCTAACGACTACTGTATACAAGTATACAGCACCCGGGACCGACTGCTTAACGTGTCCTCCGAAGCACGGAAGTCGTCGTGAGATATGAATGGTCGGCGGTCACCCATCCAAGTACCGACCGCGCCGAACGTTGCTTAACCTGTGATATCGTATGATTCACACAGTAACCACGGCGCCACGACGACTTGATAAATAACACGACGGGATGAATTACCGTAAAATAAAATAAAATACTTAGTTACTTCTATGCATTTAAGATATGGCAGATATAATAAACCTTTCAAAATTTCAATCTCCTTATAGAAATCAAGTTATTTTGTAAGTAAGTACAAAATTTATCCTAAAATTAATTCTAAAGAAGATGAATACAAGATGTTCACGCCACTTAAAGAGGAGGACCGAAAGAGAGGACCGTTCTCAAAGAGGCTTAGAAGTGATTATATTGCACACCGCTTGAGGACCCGTTCTATTTGATAATTATTTTATCAATCTAGACCAAATGTAGATGATTTTAACAACAAGTAATAAAAAATCAATATATTTTAACAGGGAGTAAATTGGATAGCGAAAACCATCATAACGGTTAACTTCATTTCTTTTGTGTTCATTATTATAAATTATTATTCTAAAGATAACTACAGGGTCAATTTATAATAATCAATAAAAATTTTAAATCGGGTTAAGAATCATAAGTGGGTTTAAATTGCGAAGTTAGTTATCGATTAAGTGTTCGCGCGGGCGCGGCTCGAATTTGACTTTCGGCTCGTTTGCTTGTGCCGCGCAAGAACGTATATCTAGGTATACGTTCTTTGGTAATGTAATTAATAACTTATCGTTTAATAGAAAAAGATGGCAACGTTTTCATATCTTGCTTTGTAGTCGTAAATTACAGATTAAACAAAAATTTTATGCACTTATAAAGAATTTTGATATTTAATTTTTGTGAAAAATATTTCAGATATATTTTTTTTACGTAATATAAACCCACACATCGTTCTTAAACCGACTTTAAAATATTACAGACTAAAATAAATTGACCCTATATAGAGTATCTAGGTGTTATTTCAGTCAAGTCTCGTGAAAATGAAAGCTGCAGAGAATGTACTAAGCTCACATATATCGCAGATTTGAGAATATTCCTGTATCATTCAATCAATGCCGTTTTGCAAAGTTTACCGTTTCTCAACTGATAGACTAAGCAATACCTACGCTCACATAAATATGAATTTTTGCTTAGTCTTCAATTCCTAAATGATATGTGTATGATTGAAGAGATTTTAATTCACACATTTTTTGCAACAGCGTTCATCTCTATCATTGTTGCTTATAATCATGGGTTATATTATCCTTAACGGAATTCTATTAAAGTGTACATATTTTTTGGTATCTCCGTTTTTTATACAGATATTTTTCGTGTATTTACAAGAGTATGACTGGTTATGGATTTTTTATATGTTGGATATTAGTAAATTGACAATGAATACCAGCAACGAAGCAGTTTAAGTCCATCTCTAAGCATATACTTGTAAAGTCAGTTGCGTAGTTTTAAACCTGGATATTTTTTTTTGATAAAGACAACTGACTCCGACTCCAATCACTCCCTTAAAGTTAATAGACTAGCAACTTCCCTCAATTATTTTAGTTAGGGTCATGAAAAAACGGGATTAAAGGGGCAAAAAAGGACACGTTTATATTATTACATAAAGAATCTTCTTTTTCAACCGACTTCCAATAAGAAGGAGGTTCTCAATTCGTCTGTTTGTATTTTTTTTGTGTCTTTGTTACACGATATTTTGGACAATTATGAATTGATTTTGAAAATTGTTGTTTCATATGATAGAGGAGAAAATTATCCCATATAAATTTCATCAAAAACGGTTGGGTACTTCATTAAAAATTTTAAACTTTTGAAAAAATCTGTATGATTTCGGAGAATTTTTACGTTGATGAGATTCTCAACTCACCCAAAGTTTTGACGTAAAGTCGGTTTTTTAATGCTCTTAAATAACCTTTAGACGATAATAATGTAAGATTAAACGTTGGTCTTTATGGACTTTTGTCTCTCTTTTACGAAGTTATTTCATACGACTTGTATCGAAACAAAACAACTTTGCCACCTTTTATGGCACCAATGGAAATGTATACCCAAATATTTACCTCCCTGTCTATAACTATAATTAAATACAATATGAAAGTGATATTTTAATAATAGTTCTGTTCTGTTTCTGTTCTTAGTTCTTTTTTTTTATTGAGAGTGAGACTATCACTGGTTAGAATCGACATTGTGTCAAAAATTATATTATGTTTTACATATTACAAATTAGGACGGTTGCAAATAGCCTTTTCGCCAGAAGCCTCTGTAGATCCTTAATGTCACCTATTAAAGTCCTTTACTGACTTTGTTCTGACATTGCGTGACAAAAAGGTAGATGAAAATTTGTTCTACACTGGTTTAAAAACACCATTATTACAATAAGTGCCACCAGAAAGATTTGCGACTAATTTTGTATACCTGGAATTCACGTTACAAAAATAAAGTATATCCTTTAAGCATGTCCGTTATGATAATATTTCTAAAGTATTTTTCATAGAATAGAATTTTCCTTGGTGTGCTATCTCGAGTGAATCAATGTCAGCCATGTGTGTTTCATAAACAAAACTTCACTGATGATCTAACCGTTGACACTACTTATTTCTCAGGTAAATCTGAAACCACACTTCCTTTACTACAGTTAGTACAATCTAACTCACACATACGCATTTAGCTCTCGTAAAGACACGTGTTTTCACATGTTTTGCATCCGTTGTCGAGTTGTCGTTGTGTTTAAGTGTGTGTTGCATCATGTTGAAATGCTTGTATGAAAGTGTATGTACAGGGTGTAGCGTAGCGTAGTGCGCCTGATTTACGGTCGTCGAATGCGCCTGCGCCGGCTATCGCCGCGTACACATCGCCACACGTACTGATAACGCCTCTACGTGCTATAGATATTACTCGCTTGGGAGAATAGAAATGGACCATATACGAATAATTTGAATTACTCTCACGCTGTTTAGATCGTTGCGTATTTTGCAACATCAACTTCACTGCTATATTATCTATGAAATCTCGTTTTGTATTCATGCTGCAGCCTCACAGGATCAAAGTTTAAAATAAATTTACTTACATGCGCAGTGAAGGTTGAATCGAAGCTGGTTCTGAGAGTTACTAAGGATTTATGTAATTGTTATTCCTAAAAAGAAAGCTTTATTATAAAAATATGTCAAAGAGATAGTTATGACCTGTGCCTTCCATCTAAGATACGAGAAATTGCTAATTTGGTTGTATTTACAGTTTCGGTTTGTCAAATGTATATTTTCACCTTATCCGATGAACTAGACAACCTCGATGTCTTCGGTATCAGTCTCCCGAGTGTCGGAGTGACTCTGACTAAACAGTATTTTCGAAAATTTGCAAAGTTCGAAAACCTTAAATTTTTTGTTAACTTTTTTTTATATTTTAATCTCTAGTAGGTATATTGTTACTTTTTGTTTTCTTTTTGAATTTATGTCAATAGTTTGTTGATATTAGTTTATTGATTTCTACATTTATTTTTCTATTTTTGTATTCTTTTTTATTGCACACACATGTTTATTTTATTTCATCATAAAAATGTTATTATTATTGGGCATCTTAAGAGCTTTTATGTTCGTTCTTGTTTCTTTAGGTTTAAGGTTTTTATTAAGTTCAAACGAAATTAATTGCAAAGTGCAATATTTACGGAGCCTTCGGAAAATGGAGTTCACAGGCTAAGGAAATGAACTTTGCGGTACGTACCTATTGGTTTTGGCGACAGATTGCATGAAAAGAATATCGTTATTGTAGGTAGTAATGTTTTAATTATCGCGATAATTCTTTTTATGCCTTTACGAAATATTAGTATACAACCTACATTCAAAGCTTGCGATAAAAATAGAAAACTATATTTGTCAAAGTCGTCGTGGCGCCGTGGTTACTGTGTGTATCATACGATATCACAGGTTAAGCAACGTTCGGCGGGGTCGGTACTTGGATGGGTGACCGCTGACCATTCATTTCTCACAACTTCTGTGCTTTGGAGGGCACGTTAAGCAGTCGGTTCCGGGTGCTGTATAACTGTATACAGTAGTCATTAGGGTTTGTCAGAAGCCATCTTGGCACCCTGAAAATTCTGGCATCCACCACCCAGCACTGGGCCAGCTTGGTGGATTATGGCCTATACCTCCTCTTCACCCAGGGGAGAGACTCATGCCCTGCAGTGGGCTCATTACAAAGAGTTGTGATGATGATGATGATATATTATAAAGGTAAACTCCTGTTCTATTAGTTAGTTTTTAACCGACTTTCAACAAGAGGAGGTTCTCAATTCGTGTGTATGTTTTTGTGGGTCTTTGTTACACGATTTCTCGGACAATTATAAATCTATGTTGAATATTCCTGTTTCATAATATGATAGAGAATACTTGATTGAAGATGTTGTATATCTATATAAATTTCATCGAAATCGATTGAGTATTGCTAAATATTTTTTGAAAAAAAAAAATGTATTGGTCGAACCATATTTATACATTGACGACCTTATGATTCAGCCAAAGTTTTGACGTAAAGTCGGTTTTTAACGCTCTGCATTCGTTGATTATCTTCGTCTTTTTTTCCTTTTCTTCTAGTTCCTTTCTTTTATTCTTTTTCTACATTAAATAATCAGTTAGTGAACAATTGTTTTAAAATTTTTATAAAGTTACTTGTTTAAGCAATAACATCGATCTTAGTTTCAGGTAAGTGGGTATAGCGCTAAACATTTATTTCATGTTTAAACTAATCCAAAATCGCACTAATTAGATCAATGTATTTCCGATAATTAATGTTAATTGCCATTAGACTCTTAATATAGAAGATAACGTCTCAGCAATAGAATGACAAAGTTTTGTTACTAATAATAATATAAGAATAACTCTTTATTGTCATAGAAACAAAATACAATTTTACACTAGCGAAACAAAAGAAAGACAACTAGGTTTCGACAACTAATAATACATCTTATAGTTTTAAGTCGGTTATGGTCATGCTTTAAGCAGCTATGGAAGGACTTATAAAACAACACTGGCGGATATTTATGACTTGCAGATTATAATCTTAAAAATATTTGTTCCTAATAATAAAAAAAATATATATGATTACACCAAACTATTTAAATATTGTAATGTGATGAGTGTATACAACAAAGTAAAATTTTTAATTTTAACAGAAACTAATAACACAAAGCTCAATGGAAAAAATAAGACACTCAAAATTAAGAAAAATATGTGTAAATCATAAATATATTAATAATAATAATAATTTTTTGGTGGACATAACTATACCACATGACGAGAACCTCGTGAAGGCCGAGACCGAAAAGCAACGCAAGTACTTGGACCTTGCACACGAGGTGACCGAAATGTGGGAAGTTATGTCCACCGAAATCATCCCGGTTGTAATATCCACAAACGGTTTGACCCCAGCCACTTTGGTCAGAAACCTTGAAAGGCTGGGATTCGGTGGCGGTTCGCTTCCAGCACGCATGCAAAAAGCGGTTTTGCTAGATACTGCCCGAATAGTTCGCCGGTTTCTGTCCCTCTTGCCCTGATCCCCGACCGACTGGTCAAATTGTCGGGTCTTTCCGCCGAAAGGCGTGTAGCTTTAGGTATAAATAATAATAATAATAATTCTTTATTGTACACCAACAGCATTAATAACATTTTACAATAAATTTTAAAACATTTGCACAAAGGCGTATTCTGCCTAACGTAAACAATAAGTAGGTATGGAATGAGAATGGATAAATATTAAATACCTGAATATATCAACGGCATGCCACAGAATCTACAAGAGCTGTATGCCAAAGAATCTAAATATATCGTTGTAGATTTAAAAAATGTTTCATAACATAGTAGCCATAAAAAAACATATAAAAATTTAACATTGTAATGTCAACAATTTAATAGTGTAATATTAATTAATAACTTAAAATAAGAAAAGACTCACCTCACCCAGATAAACCATAATGGTTTTTGTGGTGCGGTAACATAAGTTTTATAATGTATATTTTTTTTCATTTTGAACAATAAACTAAAAAAAAAGTAAAAATTTCCTTTTAAAAATTGTTCAATAATATCAAAATAAAATCTTCTGACTGATTTTATATTTTTACGAACGATGGTGTTTTATGTTTAGCCGTAGGTACTAAACAATTGATATGACTACTAAAAATGTAGAGAAAATTTTACACATTTCTTTTTGGTTATCAGAATCTTTTGATTAAAAATAGCGTAGTATGATTTTTTTGAGAATCACCTTAAAAAAAAAAGAAATTTAAAAGAGTTTAAAAATGGAAACTGTTCATGAATATGCGCGTGAATCTTCGTATCCTTATAGTTATTCAGACGCAGTAGCCTAACAAAAAATGACAGATTCCAAATATCGAACTGTACAACCATCACAGCCTTATTTTGAATTCCGTAATGTAACCTTAATCAATGACAATACATTTTTATACAATCTTATATAATCTGTTGACGCTGACCTTTCAATTTAGTAATGAACAAATGGATAAACCAATCCATGGTCTATAGTCGGAGTGGACTACTAGTGTTGAATGCAACAAAGCTGTGTTTAGGCAACTCCGGCGCGTCGTGATTCAATCACTAAGCTCCATAGTTAACGATGTGTGGTATAAGTTAAAACCTTTTTCTTTTACAAAATACTGGTTTTTTATCAGTGTCTAAGCCCGCCCCTGACCGTCATCTCAACTGACGGTAAATAAAGAATGCTCATGGGTTTTGAAAGGAACTATTACATGACAAAGAGAATACTCTACATCCTTTGGT
Organism: Stenoptilia bipunctidactyla; assembly: GCA_944452665.1. Lineage (NCBI taxonomy): Eukaryota > Metazoa > Arthropoda > Insecta > Lepidoptera > Pterophoridae > Stenoptilia > Stenoptilia bipunctidactyla. The sequence continues at coordinate 39,012,014 of OX101721.1, forward strand.
AAAATCCTCTGTCGCTAACCCTGAGGATTGGCGGAGCTACCGAGGAACAGCTTGAAATACCATTTTTTATTATTTTTACTATTGTTTCGCATATGCATATAGGGTAAAAGTGGGATAGATTAAAAAGATCCACTATTTTTCAAAAAACCTTCTAATTTTTAAAATATTAAAATTAAAGGAATAATTTCCACTAACGAAGATAGTTTGATCATTTATGTTGAATTTTTTCATTTTTTTTTGTTAATAATTACGTATTTAACAGAATTCGCTTTTTTGTAAAACCTTTTATTTGAGGATAGATGCATAACCATACATATGGATACTTGCCCTATCAAAAAAATTATGTGATTGCCTATAAAATATTAAGTGTACACATAATCAAAGAGCCCTAAATATAAACATACGTAAATACATAAAAATATAAGAGGACACTAAAAGTATTTTAAAAATATACACCGACACCCTATATGGTGTATGCCTCACTGTATACCTCAAACAATTCGGGGCAACTATCTATTGTGATAGGGACAGAATATGCCCAAGCATTTCTTTATAAATTAAAAACAAAAAAGCCACTTTTTCAACTAGGTGTTCACTTATTGCACCAGTATATTGACGTAATAAAAAATATATATTTACTTATAAACTTAAGCAACATGAAAAACCGGTGTTTAAAATTGGACGTGCTTTTTTTTTTTCTTTATTAGGATATCCAACTGTACTGCCAATTAAAGAAATACGTTAACAAAACATGAGTAACTTATAGAACCTAATAACAGGATATCACATCATGGTTAAATTATATACATACAAATTCTTCGAATTAAGTAAGTACTTAGAGTTGAATTGCTGGACTACGTCTTTATAGTAGCATCATGTATAAAAGTCTGTATATACGTACATATTTATTTAAACTAAGATATTCTAAATAAAAAAAGTGTTATTAATTGATTTAGAGTGTTAGGATAATTTTAAATACTGTACGTAAATTATGATTAGTAATGTGATAATAATAAGAGATAAATAAAATAACTTTTAGTTCGATTCTATTGTACCCATCACCAATATAGCTTTAGTATGTGTTCAGAATGTTTTGTACTATCTTTAGTTTAAATGTGTTTTTAGTAAGGAGTAATATATCTGTATCTTTAAATGAAGTGTTATAACTTTTTTGGGCTTTAGAGAAATATTCGTTTTGACTGTAGTTAGATTTACTTGCTGGAATATAGAATAGTTTATTTTTTTTTGTGTTTGTAAAGATCGCATAAAAATCATACGAGTCCCGACTGAATGAAAGCCTCTGGTCACCTGAGGTGCGGGGTGTTAGCACCTCCTACTAAAAGTATTAATTCAGTGTCTCGAGTTTGGCATATTAGAAATTTTGAAAATGGGGTATCTATCATACTGCGGCATATATCTCACTTTAACCCTAACAGAACTAAAACGAATCTTTGAAATATGCACTCTATGCTCCAGCAAAACATTACGATTTCATGTGATTGTGTATGAACCGTATTTACGCCAGAATCTTATTACTTATGCGCGCTACGGTCACAATATTCTCGTAATTAAATAAAAGTAATTACTTCAAAATGTAGACATCATGCATGATATCAAACGAGAAACGGGATGAAAGATCATTTATCATCTCTTTTACAATGGCTACATTAGGCAGCACTAACCCGGTTTAAGAAGATAAAAAGTGAGGTTATATCTTTTAATATTTATCTTTTTATTGTGTACTAGGAATTTTGCGTGGTTTTAGATATATCCTGATAGCATATTAGTTTTGTGATAAAATACAGCCTAAAAACCGTCCACGAGAGTTTAGCTATCAAATAAAAAACCAAGTCTAACAATTTCAGAAATAAGCACGTTTATACAAAAAAAAAACGCTTCTCTTCTAATTAATTAGTATGTAAGTAAATATAAAAGGCACAGATAAGACAATTGTATTTAAAAAAAAGTGTGTTTCAAATAATTCAATTTTATATAATTAAACATCTAAAGGTATTCGAATTGAAAATTACCGACGATCTTGCGTGTCTGGAGGGTATCAATATCACGAGCCTTTGTCTAATTGGACTGTAGCTTCCGTTTCTTACTTATAATTACAGGGGTCCTAGCCGGTTAAAACAATTTGTAGTCACGCCTTTGGTGCTCCAAAAAAACGGTTGAAATTTGAAGGTTACATAACAATCCCTCATTTGTTTCATTGATCTGCACGTAAGGGCTTTGAACGAATATGAATGAATAATTATAATAATTCAATTTAATTTGTAATTTCAATTTAATAATATAATTTAAAAGATTCATATGGTTAAAATCTAGATGTAAATTCGCCTATATTCTTATCATGCATGTTCTATTCATATCATGTTAATCGCTGATTATGCTCTGATTTTTCAATCGTCGAATAAAAGTAATTTGACGAATAAAATACTTACCGGCGGAATAATGTTGCTTTGCGATTTTTTTGTAAGTGTATGATAATAACATAAAATTATAATATGATAAACTTGAGAGGAGCAACACAACCTTGAACAAACCTTGATTCTGATGTCACAAAGTTCTTTTTTGAAAGTAAATATTTATTCATTACCTATCAACGTACAGGTACTAATATGATGGAGTCAAAGAAGTTCTATGTTTGAAGATGATAATGTCGAAAACTTTCAGTCGGGTCCGGCTGTAAAAAAAAGTAAAAATATTACTAATATTATAAATGTGAAAGTTAGGATGGATGCATGGATGTATGGATGTCTAAGGCTACGTACGCACAGGCAGGTTGCTTGCTTGGCGCCTAGAGCCTAGAGGGTCACCCAGCGAGTAGCTTAGTAAAACGAAAGTTCTTGGATGTTCGCGACCGGCTGCACTACGCGCTTGTTGCCTAGTTTATGATACACGTTAAGCGATTAACTAGGCGACAGTGCGGCCGGTCGCAAACATTCAAGGACGTTCTTTTCTTTTACTAAGCTACTCGTTAGGGGACTCTCTAGGCTCTAGGCGCCAAGCAAGCCAGCTGCCTATGCGGACGTAGCCTAAATGTTTATTCTTCAATCACGGCAGAACGGCTCAACGGATTTTATCCCGGCTACCCCCGGGATCCGGAATTGCTACAGGAATTGAAACAGCTAGTCTTTTATAATTTGAAAGCGATATTGCCAGAGAAGGTTTTTAATATGACATATTAATTGCATCTGCGTACCTGCAGGAGAAGAAACAATACCGCACGTACAGCTGGAATGTCCGGTATATGAGCTTGAACGATGTAATACAGATCAGACGCTAGGTACTAAAAAATATCAAAGTAAAATAAATATCACAATGCCCGAAATAAGACGGAGTAAGCATAGAAAAGTATTATTGAATTAAATGATAAGCGTTGAAAAAAAAAACGAAGCAAAACAGTTTAAGAAATATATGTTTCAGAAATATTCATCATCATCATCACAACTCTTTGTAATGAGCCCACTGCAGGGCATGAGTCTCTCCCCTGGGTGATGAGGAGGTTTAGGCCATAATCCACCAAGCTGGCCCGGTGCTCGGTGGTGGATGTCAGAATTTTCAGGGTGCCGATACGGCTTCTTACAAACCCTAACGACTACTGTATACAAGTATACAGCACCCGGGACCGACAGCTTAACGTGCCTTCCGAAGCACGGAAGTCGCCGTGAGATATGAATGGTCGGCCGGCAGTCACCCATCCAAGTACCGACCGCGCCGAACGTTATTTAACCTGTGATATCGTATTATACACACAGTAACCACAGCGCCACGACGACTTCTGCAATCAATGCGCTTCAGAAATATTATATATTATATTTCATGAAAATATATAGATGTAAAATAATGTAAGTAAATAGGAAAGAAAGTTTAGCTCATAAGTACATGTACCCAAATTCCGAGATTAGATTAAAAATGTAAAAACACGCTGTTTGATTAAAAAATAATGTAAATTGGTTTATGTAGAAATAAAATAACAAAAATAAATAATAAAAACCCCATACAATCACACCAACTACATGACCCCAAAGTAAGCATAGCTTGTGTTACCATGTAGCGAACTTGGGGGGAACCTAAAATATAAAAACACTAGCTATTGCTCGCGGTTTTACCCGCGAAATTTCGATTCCCGCGGGATTTTCGGGATAAAAAGTAGCCTATACGGATTCGGAAGAATCCCTCTAAGTAATGATAAAAGAAATTTTGAAATCGGTCCAGTAGTTTTTGAGCCTATTCAATACAAAAATACAAAGGTTTCCTCTTCATAATATTAGTATGATAAATAGATAAACACCCAGACACGGAACATTTTTTTTTACTTGTTCGGTGCGGGAATCGAACCCGCAACCACTGGCGTCTGAGGCAGACAGTTTTACCCCATCGCCAAAATAAGAAATAAGTAAACCCTGTATAAAATGTAAGTACCCAGAAAATGTAATTATAATAAATAAGTAGAAGTAATTGTACTAAAGTAAATTTAGAATAGAATAAAAATAAGATAATTATTTGAGAATAAAAAGAATACCCACCCTGAGTAAAATAATTCTCCCACAAAACTGAAAAGTAGATAAGGCGGGAACTCCCACCCGAAATAAGAATGAAAGAGATGCATGTAAGATATGAAAAGGGGGGCGGGGAAAGAATACAAGTACGAGAGGCATAGAAGCGAGACTTATAGTATGAAAGGAAGTAGAAAAAAAAACAACAACGGCTCTGACGTTGGTGCTAGATTAAAAAAAACTAAAAAAAAAATGAAATATTTTAGCAAGACATTCGGAATTTGAAATGAAAACGGTAAATCATTAGAGGCTTCTAGTATAACATAAACCACCAATAGTTATCATAATTATATTATACTGTATTTCTGTTCGCAGAATTCTATAGGTAATTAATATTTGATGGGGCTTTGAGCGCTCGTTTTCTTAAGAGGTGGTTTTCCCTACTCCAGTAATGTGTAGGAGTATTGATTACTCCTAGTATTGATTCATAGACAGAGACTGAAAATTAGTGTTACATGTCTGAGTTGATATCTTTTGTTTTTCGGTGAATAAAATTTCAGGTTATTTAAAATAAGATAACCTAAATAAAAGTTTATTTTATTTTTTAGTAACTTAAAGCCTCTTCTAATATATGCTAAGAGGTTCGTATTTTCCAATTTTATTATATTTTTTATGATAGGTGACTGCAATTCGACTTCACCGATTTCCCATCCGCTGTATTTTTTTTATTTTATGGAACAAAGTCCCGTGGCTGTCAACTACATGTTTGAACGCAAAAACTTCAAAAAGTACTAGACGTTAAAAATAAAACACTAAACGTATTTTCGTATGGTATGAAATGCGGAAAAATATATTGCCAACTGCAAGCATGGCAAACCGTAAAAACGAAGCGGGTCACTGGACAATAAATCATAAAATTGGAACAATTAGGTTGCTTTTTATCTCCAGCGAAAGGTATTTTATGCAGTACCTACCCTTTTTATGTCCTGCCAACGTTTATATAAACTGACATAACAGTAGGTACAGAAGGCAGCACATCAGGGGTTACAAATCTGTCAAAAAAATTACTTGAATCTGAACTCCATGCCCGCCAAATTAAGTTAAAATTGGTTGGGGAAATTTGACAGGTAATGTAACGCTTGATCTGCTGGCTTCTGTACTTGATTACATCCAATTCGTTAAAAAGCAGTGTTTGAGCTCACCTTCATTAAATATAGTAGTTATTATATTAGTTTAGATGTAAATAGTTCTATGAGGTTATTTTAGAAAGCCAACAAACCTTCGATATTAATAATAATTATTTGAATTTTATGTTCCAATATTACTATCTTTAATTAAAAAAGCTGACAATAATTTTAATTTTAAATCGGTATGAGTTAATTGATGGATTTAAATTACATTTAGTAGATACTCGATCGAAAACTCTAAATGAATAATAATTTACCCCAAGTGACACACAACGATGTGGATTCAAAGTATCTAAGCTTTAACAGTAAAAGTAAAATTAAAAAGTAAATGACTATAAGATGTCCGGATGCAAGAAGATGGGATTCCCTGGCTGTAAATTGTTATTGTTGTGTTTCTTGCCACTTCTTCTCAACAGATCGACTTTCCGAAGTGGTGATAGACTCAGTTAAATTTGTTTATTTAACGTATTTCAAATGTATGATATAAAGATTTTTTTGACTTTGACTTAATAAGCTTGTGTGTTACGGAGACCACAATACAATTACCGTAATTACTGAACTTGAAATACCAATTTTGTAGTCCTGACATCCCAAAGCAGGTTTTCATCGGTCCGCGCTGTCTCCAACTACCCAGCAGAACTATGGAGTACCTATCCAGAGATAAAAAAAAATATTTTCAATCTTGCCCACTCAAATGGAGGTGAGTGGCCAATGCTCCACGAAGTAATATTAGACGATATAATATCTGTATTCAAGAACATTAATTAATGGACATATATTTACACAGGTTCATATAGGTATGTAGTCTTAAATTAAGCACATAGCTTGTGTTATAGTAATACAAGTTAAAACTCCAAAAAGGATATATTTTTTTTAATTTTTGGAGACTAGATCTCAGCGTCAGTAGATAGCTACCAGCGGCTACCCGACCTGTCAAGAAAGGAGGAGCACAATCTGTTGGCACAAAGGTTGTCCATGACTCGACATCTTGCTGACACAGACGTCCTTCCACACATAATCATAATCGTTATTGATGATGCCGAGTCCGTCTCTGAAGCTGGTTTTTGTCTATTTTTGGGTTTAGTGCAATTTAAGAACTTTAGCGATTTTTTACGGAGGTGTACTTGTAGGTTCACCTTCATGCAACTGTGATTTGTGATTTTTAGTACGTGTCATGAAAAACTAATAAATATATGTTTGGATGAAACTGAGAGGGTAGCAGAGAAGTTTTGTCTAAAGTTTTCAAAATTCAAATTCTAATTTTCAAATTCAGACATTTATTTAACATACAAACAAACAAACAAGGCAACACATAAAAATCAACAAAATCAAGTACAAAAACTCTATATAAAATTAAATTGAAATATTAATAAAATAACAACACAAACAAACATAATTAAAAATAGTCACAAAAATCTTTAAACAAAAGAAAAAAAAAAGAATATAAAAAACACAATGGGAAATAATAAAATGTTGCCCTGTTACTGCAGTGAGTAGTATAGTATGAGTCGTTAAAAAGGGCATTCATTACATTTATCAAAATAATTTTTATATGGATTTGATAACTAATATTTAATCGACGAGGCAACGTCTAGAGTCTAGTAGGCATTTTATTTAAGTTTCGTCTTTCTGATGCAATAATATTCATCAGAGTTTTTTCTATGGGTACCTACTTAAATAGGTACCTATACAATAATTTCAACGAAAATAATGTTTTTTTTTTCAACAAACTTATCATCGATAAATTATTTTGGCGTACTTTTTAAATCAAATCGTTACTAATAATTCATATCTGGCGATTACTTTTTCATATTCGATGAACTTAGACCACAGCTCAAGATAACGCCAAGTCACCGCGGATTCTGCCGGCGTCCCCACGCACTTACACAATACTCAGCAGCAGACTCAAGTGCTGATTGAACATTTCCCATGATGTCAGACTGACAACTGACAAGCTGGTCGGTAGCCAACTGTCAGATTGACAAGCGAGCGCGGGAATGAGATTCTCATTTTCAATACGGGCTTCGAGAGAGTGATTTGTTTGACTAGAAACTAAAATACATTAAATCGAAATTAAATTATTATCGACGAATATTAAAAAAATACTTTGGTAGATAATAATGAAAACACCAAATAGTAATTATTAATATCTGGTCCAATGTTTGCATTTCATTTTCTGATTCGCGGAATATATGAGCTTTTCTTAATTAATAGTAGTGAACGATGATGCCGATATATTTTGATTTTGATTGCTAAATTTATTAATTCAGTACCTATTGATTAAAATTACGCTTTATACGAAACGATTTTTCAGTAGCAGAGAAAATAAATATGAGTTCTACAAAACACTCTCTCAAGACTTTAAAAATAATATCGTCCATACGAAAATACGCTAACATTAGTTATATTTAAATGAAAACCAAATAACTCATATTAGAAATTAATCAATCAATAACCTTGTTTCTCAAAAAAAGGTAAATAAATCTACAAAGGACAGAAATCTACAACTTCCTTTAACAATTCATCATATTGAGTCTCTATGAAAAACCACACACCGATCCTTTTTTGACTTAAATAAATTGCAGATATTACCACGTAAATTTTCCTATTACAGAAAACTTCTAACTGCCTTACTTACTTATGAATAAGGTTTAATTTATATTGATAAGTAGTTATAGCCCGGCATAATTATATTTGTTTGACCTGCAGGCTGAATGAAACACAATCCCAAGTTTACCGTTTAGCGTCGTAATGACGGTTTTTAAGTTGTTTTTTTGTGGATGTTTGATAATAAATAATAACTTAAATTGCGTAACCGCCGCGCCACCTAGAATGGAACAGATTTAAATTCTAGGTTTGAAATAATTTAAACTGCATGTGAAATTATCTGATGACTCTGTAATCTTTTATACATATTATTATAATAAATTTTATAGGAAATCTTTTGAAATAATTGTTTTTTTATTATCTTGGTTAAGTTAGGTACCTACCTATTGCATATTATTTAGACTCAGATTTGTATTATGAAAGCTTTAGGTACCTGAACTCTTCATTAGAATAGACTTATGGCACTCTATAGCTGTCTCTATTAAGGGTATGTCTCTATTGACTCATGTATCTCTCGGTCAGATTAAAAATAATAATTTAACTTTTATAGTCCCACTGCAGGTAAAACTGGGCAAATTGAGAAGCTTTATGACAAATATTTACGTTGCCTAGTAGAAATAGTTCACTATCAATAAGGCCGCCTATTTATACATTTCGTTTATTTATTAGATTTTTTTTCTTACATACATAACGTCACGCCTGTATCCCTTATGGGGTAGGCAAAACACCAGAGGCTACAAGACCATCTGATGTCACGTTTGACAAATTTGGAGGTATTATAAAGATGGAAATAGACTATTGTAGTGACAGGGGGTCAGCCTATCGCCCACAAAAACGCTCTGTCCCTTAACTGACTTTTACAGTATGCCCGGGAAGAGAAGCAGCTGGCACATTCTACGTTTTTCTTTCGCTCCCAGTCCAGCATAGAAGTGTCTCATTTTTTTTTTCTTTTGTATGCACTATAGGGTCTTAATAAATAAATAAAATGCCTTTACTGCAGAGACACTAAATTCGACGACTGTATTCCGTACGCAATTGATTCGAACGGCGTCGATTAGTTCCGAGCAGCTTCAACACGCGCTGGTCAGGGCGTCAGTGCTTATCGGTGCGGGTTCATATATTTTCCTACGCGGGAAAAAAATCCTTTTTGTATACGGCCTTAGACTTTATAGCAAAGTTTATATGAAGTTTTTTCGGACTCGGAAACCTTCTCTCGAGTTACGTAGTAATGTCTCAAACAACTGCGCCACGGAGATCCTCGAACAGTGAAGCAGTTAGTGGAGGACTATCTATGAAAAAATTACCATTCTGCAAATACGCCAAATTGGACGCCATTAAGTACCTACACAATTTTCTAAATGAAATTAGTATAGTGCTTCTTGTGGTGTTGTTATTCTAAAGCTGAACGTACCATGTTCCTAGATACATTTTGTGACGAAGACTGGTCGATCAATTGAATTCGAAAGTAAGCTTCATGGTCTTTTTGACAGCCTCGTCAAGTAGAAGTAACAAAGCAACCTTCTATCCTTACCTCCTAGCTCTGCATCCTGTTTGTAGCAGATGATTGGCTGATAATAATTACAGCTTACTCTCTTTTCAATATGTAGGTATGTTTATTTAAAAAAAGAATGGAAATACTTATATAAGTATATTTCATATTTTTTTGGCTGATGTATAAGGTCGTCAATGTAAACGATCTCCGAATTCATACATATTTGAATTTTTCCTGAAGTAGGTACTCAATCGATTTCGATGAAATTTATATGGGACTAAATGGAAAGTATTCTCTATCATATGAAACAAGAATCATCAAAATCGGTTCACCCAGACAAAAGTTCTGATGTAACAAACATAAAAAACATACAGAAGAATTGAGTACATCCTTCTTTTTTAAAAGTTGATTGAAAAATTAACTTATTAGTAAGAAATCTACGTCTTTAAACAGGCAACGAAAAAAAAATTTAAAACTAAAGAATAATAACTTTAAATTTAAACCTAAAACCATTAGTCAAGGAAAGCTATAATTCAAAACATGTGTGGTGTAAGGCGACCGCAGTTCTATCTTTCCACGATTCATCTCTTTTGCTCAGCTTCCCTAAACATGTTAATAAAAACACAGCGTTCCTGAACATATTGAGGGCGGCTTCTTTTGTAACCTGACACGTACGGCCGAGGCGCCATACTGCCCACAAATCTACTCGTGCGCAGTTGACAAAAAATCTATAAGTATCTAGGAGTTGAAGTAAAAACGCGTTAAGCGCCGCTTGCTACTATCACGTACTGATAATGAATTAAAACCTATTAGTTATTAAATTAATTACGTAATACCTTTAATGGTTAGTCAGTTCTAATTAAAAGGAATTTATAAAAATAGTCTGCATTTTCAATAGCGATTTCATTTATCAGTAGTGCAGAAAATGTGCAGAAAATGTCTCATAACTTTTTTTCATGCACTTCTTTAACATTTTATTTTTGCAGATAGTTAATCTCTCTAAATAATATGTAAATTGTCCGGAAATACTGGTAATCTGTGAAAATAAAAGATAAAACATGTAATTATTAAAAATCCTAAAACTTATAAACTCATTTTGAAATGATGCTGGTGTAAAAAAAAGTATGGCAGATTTGGTGAAATTTTATTTTAAAAACAGCTACAATTTATACCGATTTCAAGAAGGTATAAAAGTGTGCGAAAAAAAACAACAAACATATTTTTATTACTATAAAACCATACCAAAACCCATTTAGTCTTAAATAATAATAATAATAATATATATAAACATAAATATCTTTAATGTTTTTATTTCTTATTTTAAGATCTTTGAACAGATGGCGGCTGGATAGAAAATTAAAACTTTATCTTAAACCAGGCATTTCAAAAAATTACAGTTCGATTAATTCAAGTAAATGAAAAAAATACATATTTTTTCTTAATTTTTCATATTGTTCAGTTATCATACATAAATAGTATTCGATATTCGGCAAGTAAGAAACCACTTAAACGAGTCGTACCCGAACCGATGGATAGGACGTGGTGGAAGAATTGCATAGCCACCACGCTCTGGCCACGCTATGGCCGGATTTAAATCCACTTGATTATTTTCTGTGGGGCTATTTAAAGAAGCCATGTATGAAACAGTAAATGACAGAGTTACGTGAAAAATTGAACCATGTAGCTGAATTGGTGAAAAATAAACATCTTAAGATTATATGTACGAGCAAGAGGTAGAGACACTTCGAGCGTTTAATGTAGTAAAATAAGGCTTAATAAATGTTAAAAGTTCGATTACTTTACTTCTTTTTATTTTAATTTATCTCGCCAATTAGGTCTAAGATCCATATCTTAGTGATGATAAAAAAACATGTTAAATGTTTTTTTGTAGATTGTTATGCCTTTTTGAAATCTGTAGGGATTGTAGATGTTTTTAAAATAAAGTTCCATTAGGTTGTCATACATTTTTTTACACCAGCTTAGTTTAGAAATCAAGTTTGGAATTCTTGAATAAAAAAATCTACACGTTATCGCTGTTATTTTAAATATTCTAATACGAACGAATATTTATAATAATATAAATATTCGTTATTAATAAATTGGATAAAAATAATGATCTCTCCTTAATTTTCTTATGAAATATAAAGTTGGAAAAAAGGCATGAAAAAAAATTATGCCACATTTTGTATACGCAGTAGGTGAAAATTAACTAACATTCAAAATCGATATATCTCAAAACCTATTGGCATGAGAAAAAAAAATATGGTGTTTCGGATTCCGCCCTGTATATCCAGTTTTCCGTTGATCCACTAATGAAATATATGTCGGAATCGGGGTGATTCCTCTCTTTTATTCAGCTATTCCTGAGGATTTCAATCATGATTCTTTAATACAGTCTTTTGTGTGGGCGTCTTAAGGGCGAGTCGGTTTTTCTACTGTCGACAATGCTTGTGGTGCTGAACTGATTGATCTTCGGTACGTGACAGTTCTACATCTTCACTGGCGTGTCACTACATTTCTATTGAATAATTACTTGAAGGACACTTTCCTCGTGTCCATCTTCTGTATTGTTATTATTTTCTCTGCCGGTAACAAAACTCATGACGTAGACTCTGTCAAGCACTAAGAAGGTGCTGGCATTCGAAGTCTATCCAAATAAACTATATGGCTCTAGCTAGACACCGCCGACTTATACATACGCATACTGACTGGTGGGTCACTTTCTAAATTCGAGGACGTGATAGTTTGAAATCGTACATGAAGAGAAAAAATTAAATTATAAATAAATATTTATTATATACTGAGTAAACTTAACCGAAAGTTAAAGAATTCATTAGGCAACGCATGGTTACATGGGCGTAATATATTAAATACATAGCGGGTGGAAGTGTGCATGTGGTGGGAACACTACTGAGTGCGCGTTGACTGAGGCGGTGGTGGCGCGTAGGGAAAAGAGACATTACGTCTCTTTGTTTATTTATAGGTACTTCTGGTGAAAAATAAGTACCTACATACTTTTATTACATAATTATGATCAGAATCGAGTACAGAATGCTCTCCTTCAATAGCTACAATTTGTCACCAGTCACCTTGTATACTTTGGGCCAATGGGGATGAAGCAAATTGACCACCGCGCCACCGAACCCATAAAAGTCTGCTGTTACTACGGTGAACATGAAGCTACTTCTTTATATTTAAACTAGCTGAACCTAACCGCATTGGATCCCCTGAATTTCCATAATAAAGAAGCCTATGTTAGCCCTTACCAAAATTAACTACCGGCAAAGTCCCGTCATAATCGAGAAACATGGATCAAGTCATGAAGTTTATTTCTTGTATTCAATGTAGGTATATGCTTATTTCTTAAATTTTATAGTCATCTAGTATCCATGGCATCTTAAATGGAACTTAAACTGGGCTAGATAATGTGGTGTAAATGTTAGAAATATAAATATATATATATAATATCTATATATATATAAAATATCTCATTATTGTAGGTCTCATTGCATTATTAAAAAGTCATAAGGTGTAGATACATATTGATTTGCAATAATTCTCAACACGCTTGGAAGCCTAGGGACTTTAACGGCCTCCGCCTACGAATCAACAAACAGTATTTAAAAATAGATTTTTTTTTTTTAATTTTGATTTCTTCTTTTCTTTTTTGATCAACTTAACTTAAACGGAACGCTTTGAAGTCAAGCTAATTTGTGAAAGTTAATAAATTTTCATTACAAATGCTGTTACATGTTCCAAATACAAATTTCGCGTTATAATAATCAATGACATTTACAAAGTTGCGAGTAGCCGTCTTCAAATACCTACGGTAAACAAATAAACATAGGTACTTATATTGTTGTTTATCAGAAGAAAATTAAAATCTATTCAGAAAGCGAGCCACTAGAACTCTTTAATATAATTATCTACATGTACATCTTGTTGTAAAATTCTTGTAAAATTCTCATGTTTCCGTTTTTAATCAAAGATTAAAAACAAAATTAAAGAGAAAAAAAAATTAATAAAAACAAAGGTTTCTGGGTAAAGTTATAACATCTAACATTTTATAAGTTTGAAATATAATTTTCTTGTCTCTAACGTGTTTGTGTTATTAAATGCATAACGATCATGAAAATAATGTACAAGGTAGGTATTCTTATCAAAATATCGAGAACTTGAAATATTTATGAAAATCATGGTTAGTAACCCGTTTCAAAATTTAGATAAAGTACAATTTCTTCTTAATTCATAATCCAAAACAAAGAAAATAAGATTGTTTTTTCTCATTTTATTACTTAGGTAGAGTCTACATTTTAACAAGATGTTTTTAAAGGATTATGCTACGATAATTTACGCGATTAAATCCTTTTAAAAAGAATTCAATTTATAACAATTTTATTAAGCTTAAAACAATATTATTATTTACACAATATTCTATTCATTAAGTTACATTCAGCGCTTAACCCTCTAGTGGTTACGGTTAACAAGGCATCGATCGAGACGTCTCTAGGCGTTAACCGATGTCTTAGACGCCAATAGACGTTAACCGACGTCTGAGTTTCTTGCTCCCAGTCTTGAGTGGCGGCGCTTACAGAAACAAAACTGGTTGGCTAATTACTTACCTATACTACAATCACCTTAGGCAACTGTCCTAGAGTTATTTTAGTTCTTCATTTTCGCTTAAGCATTGACTAAACCATTATGAGTTCGGTCAAATTTAAAAGGATTTAAGGCCGCGAATAAAATATTAAAATGAAAAAAATGACATTAAAGGTTATCTTCTCCTTTTCTTCTTAACGTTGCATCTCATCTTTCTTGATTATTCTATATAATGAAATAGAAAATGAACACTAAATGCAACACAAATAAATGGTCTTCTTTAACTAAGAATACCTACAAAAAGAGCTCAAATAAGATATACAACGTGTAACATAATAAACAGATAATACTGAAGGGGATTGTATGTTTGGTGATGTAGTTTATAAGTAACCGTAACATATATTTGTTATCGTTACGGTTCGGCTGAAAAACAAGTTCAAAGTTTAGATCAAAATATCTAAGTGCTAACCCTACAAACAGCTGTTAGCTTTTGATGAAATCTTTTCGATAACAGATGGCGTAAAAGTGATGGGTAACTCAGACAGATACTACAAAGTTCAGCCGGTGCGGGAAAGGTCATAAGGTCACAGACTGCGGCACAAGTCTTGTTTTAGCTTATTAGGTTGTCTAGAGTTGTCAAAATATTTTGTTGTTGAAATTTGTATGAAAGGCTATACCTGCACTAATCATGGTAATTCTTTTACTGTAAATTCTACGTATGGTATAGAAGCGAACCCTTAAGTTTTATCTCTCCATTTTGTTACACGTTATCGAAAAGGTATCCTTAAGCTAACCTTAACTGAAATTAAATTTTTCACAATTGAACACTAAGACGCGTATTTGGTAAGTAGCGACGGAACCAGTTTAAATGTGGACCTTTATATTTTATTTTAATTTTTACTGTCGTAATCGCATGTCATCGGAGTCACATTTTAAGTTCAAAGCAAAATTATCTTAGACATTTGTTTTATAGTAGTAACAAGTCATAAATTGAGCTGGTCTCGCGACCCTTAGATTTAGGAGGGTCGTAAAGCCCACTAAAGTGAGGCCTTAGGTCCGAGCAATGACTGTAAACTTTACAGTTTTATTGCTACGGCCTTTTATACTTGTCTGTACTTCGTATACATTTATATTAGTGATGGAGCTATCAAATTGTCGCGACATCATAATATTGTGCTGGTGATTCGAGTTCAGGTCGTGATTGTACCTACCGTTTTATTGTAGACTAGTACAGTGATTTTATGATATTTTTCAAAAATAGGTAAAACTTGTATAATAATTGTATTGTTTGTTTTGTAAGGGCGATTTAACCACCTTGTGTACGTAATCACGTGTACATATCTATTGAATTTGTTAGCAAATTTAACTTGTTTTTGCCCTAAGGAACAAGAAAGACTTCAACGCTTTTCGATTAGGTTTCAACATCAAGTATAACATTCATAAACTGCAAACGAATTGGGTGCTTTCAAAACAAACATAAAATTCCTTTTAAAAACGCATCAGAATACCTTAATATAGGCAAAAAATCTGAACAAGGTTATTATAACCCGTGTAATTAAACAATCAGGAATATGAACTGAGCAGGTATCGTAAATCAAACATTTTATCTTTGGTTAGTTTACACCAGTCATGCCGCATTCACACCGTCGCCGAGAGCTATTTCTTATGCATAAGTTTTTCTAAATAAAGTTATAGTTTTTTTTTTGTGCATAGGGAAATAGATAATGGATTAAATAAATAAATATGTGTAAAATTCTCATAAAAAATCCTGAAACATTTTTGACAAACTTTTAAATCTTATTCTTAGTTTCATTATAGAAAAATAAAATAATAGAGAAACAGGTTTCAATGGCTTAATGGTCTTTATGCTTATAACCAAATGGCACTTTATTTTACATTTAAAACTGTATAAGTACCTATACTTAATTAAATTTTATTTATTCTCTCAGAACTTTTAAAATTGGTAAAACCAGTAGGTAAAAGTTGTTTGAGTGAAAAATATTAAAATATGCCTTTTATTTATTAACATTTCAGAGAGCTTTCAGGTTGATACATCTTTTTAATAAATAAAGTAAATTCAAGGTTAGCCATTTTAATAGTAAGTTGGTAAAATAGTGTTAGCACGGATAAAAAGCTTACTGAATTACATAAAATTATTGTGTATGAAAAACAGAAACATGAATAAACGAAATATGCAATTCTTCAAAAATACTACGCTGAAATGGCTATTTAAAATGTTTTGATACTGGACAAAATCCGGTAAAAAGGATTAATTTTGTGTTATGATTATGAATCATGAATATTTAAGAATATTTTTATCATTTGACATTCGGTGTGAGGGGTTCTCCAAAAACAAATATATTTCAAATAGATATTTCTAATTTTCTTTATCCTTCTGCGGGCCGTAAAAAGGATTATTGCACAGTTTTAAATTCTTGAAGGATTGCTTTGATTAAAGTCCGTATTTTAAACGAGTGTATATCAAATTCACGAGTAATTATTTGTTTTCATAAAACCTTATAGCCAAAATAAGGTTAAAAAGTTACGAATCTACAGCAGCTTATAATCTTTTCAAAGAGTTGGGTTATCAAATGCAAAAATACTTTTTCAAATCTGACTGGTAGTATCTGGAATTATATTATATAAATATAACTTTTAATATGACTTATTTTTTTACTGTTTTCCTAGAAACTTTGTTCTACATTTCATTATGTTGTGAGAATTTATACATAGAAGAAGTCACCAGCTAAAACATATGTTTTAAAGATCATAACTTTGCATTGTTGACAACGTAATCGAGCTATATTGTACCTACCTCGCAAATTACTCTTACATCTCAAGTTGACTCATTCTGAATAAAGCTCTCTCCATAAAATAAGATTACAGGTTCAACATACACGATGTGGCAAGTAATTGTAGTAAAGTAATTAACGTTTTAAACAATAACTATACACTATGCATGCAGTTACAATAATTATACCTATACCAATTGTAAACTGTGAACAGTTTTAACTATAAGTGGTAAAGCGTAAGAGTCGTGAATAAACCATATTTTATACAGACTTTGTGGAAATTTAATATAAAAAAACCTTTGAAAACATATGGAAGGATTGATACCATGGATCCATTTCTCAAATAATCAATGAATGCAGAGCATTAAAAAAACCGACTTCACGTCAAAACTTTTGCTGAGTTGAGAATGTCATCAACGTAAATATTCTCCGAAATCAAATCATGCATATTTTTTCAAAACTTTGAAATTTTTAATGAAGTACTCAACCGATTTCGATGAAATTTGTATGGGAACAACTATGAAGTATCTTCTGTCATATAAAACATCAATTTTCAAAATCGATTCTTAATTGTCCGAAATATCGTGTAACAAAGACACACAAAAAAAAACATACAGACGAATTGAGAACCTCCTCCTTTTTTGGAAGTTGGTTGAAAAAAGCCGGGTATTGTTAGGCTTAGAATTCCCTACCCGCCCTGCCGCCAATTATCACTGTTCCTGCGGTGACGTCTTCCGACAATATTCACGAAGAGCCAGTTTCTTCCTAAGGCTGTTACCGACGGTCGAATGGGTCAGTCGACGTCAACTGATAGTTCTTACTAGGCAAAAAAACCCCGTCGATCGACCATCCTAACACCCTAAGCCGTGTGCCGTAATCTTCGCCGTTATCTTAACTGACAATCAGGTGAGATCGAGTTCAAACGCGGGTTTAGGGCCTTAAAAAAGTCCAGTTCGTGTAAATCTACACTAATATATAAAGCTGAAGAGTTTGTTTGTTTGAACGAGCTAATCTCAGAAACTACAAGTGGGATTTGAAAAATTCTTTTTGCATTTGATAGCCCAACTCTTGAGGAAGGCTATATTTTGTCCCGAAATTCTTACGGGATCAAAAGTTACGCGGGAAAAACCGCGCGCGGTGGCTAGTAGGAAATAAAATTGCACATCACATCTAAAATACACCGATATTTTTATAACAAAATATTCATTTGAAATTTTGTAATCTAGAAAACTTTGCAAAATGCAGATTCTTAATTTGAATCTGCAAATTAATCATTAACTTTTGTAACTCAACTTATTTCGGATACTTTTTCCCTTTTAATGATATATCAGCTTATGTTAGTAATAATGGCAAAACTCGGTTAAAACAGTTTACGGAAAAAGTCTATGAAAAAGCATATACAATAAACTAAAAAAATAATAAACTAGTCTCAATATTTTACTAAATAGCATAACTTGGTTATAAAACTACTATGAAGGAATAAAATACTAAAATAACGCAAAAAAAGCATCTTTCGTTACTACAAAAGTTCGTTATTTGAGAATAAGTCTATTTGAACTTTGAAGAGTATCTGTAATGAAATGATTTTTTTTTTCATCATAAGTGTTGATAGATATTGAATAAATTACAGTAGACCAAGAGACAAAAAAAGCCGGCGGAAAAAAAACTCTTGGCCCTCTTTTTAGTAAGGATTATACGAATTAATACAAATAGGTACATACAGTACAAATAGATCATGACATGAAAAAATAAATAAACACAAGACAGCTAATTGTGAGGGCCTATGTCATGCCTCAACCAAATTGCTTACATAGTAGGTGCATTGAGCTATGGATGCACAACACGAACATGACAAACTGGGACCAGAGTATTTAAACAAGAATGGAATAAAATAGTCATAGTATCATCAGCAAATAGACAGCTTTCTGAAGTCAAATAGACACTAAACTTCGAGTGAAAAATATGTTGTTAAAGTATTACATAAAAATACCTCCGTTAATTTGTTCTATGATAAAAACCTACCTCATTAAATGTATAATGTTGTGAATGAATAATTGTAAAAGTAATTATTACTTCCACAAGAACGCCGCGGTCCATATGTACTATTGCAATTTGTAAATTATTTAGAAAATATACACGTTGTCCACTCCATTTCCTTATTAACCAGATAGCCAGAAAGCCAGATAAATCGCACACAGTTACATAAAATGAGAAACGGCTCATCGATGCCAACAAATAATCGAAAACCATAACGTACTTACAACAACAAAAACAAAAACGATTCCCAAAAAGATATTAACAGTGAAATGAAGTGTTAATTGTGTAGATACATTGAGAAATGATCAACATATGTTACAAATATAAATACCAATAAATATCGTCTCGAAATTCAGTTTAAATAATAATAAGTGCGAGAGGAGAACAAAAATTAAAAATCAAACAAGTTATTAATTTCGTGGCTTGTTTAAGTGTGAGATGAAATAACAGCGAACACAAAGGAGTGGCTTTAAAATAAAAAAATCTAATTATGATTGTGTTATGATGAATGCCTTTTAGTGTAAAGTAACGTTAAGTTGGGTGTATTGATCAAACAGTATATAGTAGGCAGTGCATGTTTTCATTATTGTATTTAAATTTCAATAGGCTTCCCAAGTTCGGATTTCAGCCTCGTTTACTTTACCAATTAAAAAGTAAAATAAATCACTTTTTCATATTTTACATTTTAACTCGACATTTCCGTGTCTTTGCCGAGTCTGTGGTCACGAGCGAAAAACTATAAATTGTGGGCGATTAATACGGTGAAAAAGTATTTTATTTTTGATTATGAATCGTGAAAACTTAATATAATATTAAGTAAAAAGTAAATAACAAGAAAAAAAAGGTTTGATATTGCGAAAATGTTTCAAATTTTTCAAATAAAAAACGTTCTACTGACGTCCGGAATACAGGACTTTATATTTATATACCTTAAATATAAAATTTAACATAAGTACACACTATAATAAACTGTATAGTAATAACATGTATTCCATAACGTAATCAAATCATCCACCAAAAATTATAAACTGAGTTTCAATATATATTTCTAATATCGTCTCTACATCCTTCTCTGTGCAACTTCAATTCCAAGCCTCGAGTTTGACTTACGACTCTCTCCTAAATAACTGCCGACCACTCATTACAAACGCATAGCTATTTGCATAACTATTGGAATCGAACCCGAGTCCGTGTGTGTTTAACCTGATGAATGAGCTGCCGGCACCAAATGAATTTGCAGCTTCGTCGTCCTTTTATTGGGGCGAGGTGCAAATAAATTGTGTGATTGTTTTCGGAACGGTGTGATGTGTTTTGCTGTGAAGGTCGGAATTTATTATATCGTATATGAAGTATGCGAAATTAAAAAAACAATTAATATATGAAAAACATCTAAAGTCGATTTTGAAGTATAACAAAAGGTGCACTATTGAAAAATGTAACTAACTTATTAGAATTATTATGGACGTAAGCATATTTAAACGTTTCTGTATAATTTTGAAAAGTATTCGATCAAAGTAAAACCACGGAACTAAATAATTAAGACAGAATATCGAGTTATAAGAAAAATTCAATTATCGTTTGACCAATGTCTCACATCCTTTCATTTCCTGAATGTTGGGATAGAAAGAAAAGCAAAATGTCTATGATTCGGGATGCTCGTAAGTATTTACTTTAGTTATCAGTTTAGTTATAGATTTAACCAGTGGGATGGAAGTCAATACACACCCAAAAAAAAAAACAGTTACTATAAGGAACAATTATTTCTTATTCATAAACTTGCAGGGACTTAATGTCTATATAGCCCAATTTAAAACAAAAACCTACTATATATTATATGATATATACTATAAATAAAAAAAGTTCTTCGTAGTACCCACATATATGGTATCATAAAGACAACAGTTTTACAATGGACGGCGCTTCAGTAATCTCGAATTTATGGTAAGGTGGTAACTCTATCAAACACCGGTATAATCATTTTTATAATCGTTTCGTGAGAAAATCGAGTCGAGATCTTCTGAGAAATGTTACCTTTTAAATTTCGAACAGAGATGAAACCCAGGAACTTTTATTGTAGGACAATTAGGGTTTTATTTTTTCCGATACTTCGCTTTTTTGCTCCTAAGGACTCGTAATAAAAGGGCTCAAGTGGTTGTTTTTATCGTTCATCGATTCGGCCTCGTTTGTGCGGAGTCTGGCAGGTCACAGTAGCGATTTAGAAAATAAAATGGTTTTGAAGTGTTGTGATAGGATGGTACAAACTACAGACTAGAAGGCCGCATGTTGAGAAATGCATATGCATTCACATAGACTCTTTTCAATTTGGCTTGATTAACAAAAGAAGTTAATTAAGACTGAGTCAAATTAAAAAACAGTAAAAGCGCTATTTAACCTATGTTTTCAATTTATTTGTAACTTGAAGGAGGCTTTGTTGTACATCTTGTAAACAAACAAATATCTACATATATCTACTTAACTTTTATTTTATTTATTATATAATACATTTTTGTTACTTTTCTTATTTTTGCATGAAGGACGTTTTAAACTCTATTAATTTGCCTTTATTATGTGTCAATAAAAACTGTTTCTGGTAAGAATGAAGAATTTTGAAAAATACAACGTAACGTTAACGTAATATTGTTAAACTCAGGACAACATATCGAAAATTGTTAATCTAATTTTTTTAACTTTTCATGGATATTTAAACAAACTTTATAATTAGAATCGGCCTTCTGTATCTATTTGTTTCTTGATTCAGGTAAAGCTGTGGATACTGTTGTCATCGCACTTGTGTTATTATCACTCAGCGGTGTCCTTTTCAAAGATAGTTCTAGAAAAAGATTGACGTGTAACAACATTGTTTGAGAGGTTGTCTCTTCAGCAACGTAAGTCTTATATTTCTTTTGTTCATATTTTTGCTTTACTGCAACGGGTACTCTTTGTTTTCTGAGTTGCGTTTATTTTTTATTTTTTGAAACGGTATTTTTTTCTGAGTCGCACGAGTAAGGTAATCTGAAAGAGTAGGTATGTATGCTAAAGTTTTATACATTGTTCGTCCGTAAATCAGGAATAGTTAATAGAAAAATACTTTCATAGTGTACTGCTATTTTTATCCCATAAAATAAATAAAATCCCCAGACAATCACACCAACCACATGGCCCCAAAGTAAGCATAGCTTGTATTATGGGATACCATATAGCGAACTAGGGGGGACCCTAGAATATAAATAGATAAATACCCAGACACAGATTTTTTTTTCTGGCTCCGTGCGGGGTTCGAACCCGCAACCACTGGCGTCTGAGGCAGATAGGTTTACCCCAACGCCCATGTATCGTTTATGAAACCGATTCGCTACATTTTTTACCAATGAATTCTAGATTTTGGCGTCATAATCGACAAGACAATTACTAAATATAAAATACGATCTAAATAGTTGAATACAATATGTTCGATTATCAAACCTAAATATTTGGATAAATCGATTTATTTACCGAAATTCACAACGCCAAATTTCGAAAAACTTGTGTGTTTTTATACATTTTAAATCGCGATGGACTAAAACCATTTGATTTAATATCTGGAGTGCGTTTACAGAGCTTTATTGATTCGTATATTTGCGAATGTTCGCATAGTATGGAGTCGGTTTGTAAACAACAATTGAAATGTACCCATTGCCGCATGTTGAATGTAAATAAACTTGTGACTTGTTAATTATGAATATTTGTGGACGTTATATATTGTTAAATAATTGTAAAATAAATAAATTTTAATGTTGTTTGCAGCTTGTAACCGACTCCATACTATACGAACATTCAGAAACATACAAATCGATAGAGTTGACTCGCACAAAATCGATAAACCACTCAATAGAATAACTATAAATAAAATATAAAATTCGTCGTGTACATTATTTATTTATTACTTTGAGTAAACAAGTGCCAAAATAAATATTTAACTTTATGAAGCAATTTTCACACTGATCATAATAAGTGATATGTTTTTTTTAACTAAATGCTGATGTGTAATATATTGAAAGATTTATAAATCGATGTAATCAGACGCGATTAAAAATGATTATACAACCCTATTTATGTACTTTTGTGACAACAGTGACTTAATTTTAACACGATGTGTCGATAAAATCCTTTTTAAAATATTTGGCAAGCAAATTGTCCGTTCAATATAAAACGGGTTGATTTGTAGTCACCGGCCAAGTTTTTTTTAAAAAAAAAAGGTTTTTTTTTACAATGAAATTAATATATCCGCTAACATATCAAGCAAACCATGGTCACTCTAAATTACCATTAAAATAAAGACTACTCCGCGCTAGTACAAAACATCTTGTAGTACTACGTCGTAGCATTATCAATGAAATGCCGCTGCGTGCTACGCATGAATAGGTAGTAGCTGGTAGCTATGTTCATTAACAGCGACTATTATAAAAAAGTTTGTGGTTCCATATTTCAACTTTTTGTACTGAGCGACGCTAAAATAAATATGCAGGTACGTTTATATTGTATCAAAGAAACTAACATTTAAATTTGGCTGGTAGCTAACAACAACCCTGTATGTAACTTAATCAACCCATTATGCAAATAATTGCTGCTTGCATTTTAGACTCACTGGAACCAGAGAATACTTAAAGTGTTCAAGTTTCCTGTGGTAAATATGTATGCAAATAATTATTATTACTAATCTACATTTACTGGTGCCTGTGAAAATTTGAACACTGACCACTTCTACATACAAACATTTCGATTAGGGAAGGGTTCCCAGTATACGTCTAGGCCGAGCGATTTTTAGCCTTAAAGTGGTCAGTGCTTTATAAAAAAACAAAAGAGATTACAAGCATACTTATTAGGTTACATGATGTGTTTAAGAATGTGGTTCCGGAATGTGTTCATAAATAGTTATTGAAATAATAATTAACAAATAGGTAAAGAATGCCGATTCGAGTTATTATGTTTGTTTTAATGTTTATGAAAAGTTTAGAAATTTAAATTTAGAATAACAATTTTCGATATGGTGTCTTAAATTTTCATGATTCATCTTATATAAATATAACAATATACGGCTTAAACTAACTACGTTGTATTTTGCATAATTCTTTATTCTTACCAGAAACCGGGGTTTTGTGCCTCAACCGCTTTTTATCTTTTTATCAGCCCGTCTCTTACTATCTATCATGAAAAATTTAGAGGTCGACGAGTCTAAGTAGGATTTTTACTACATCGCCGGTTTTTTTTTGGAACCATCAGCTGGTTTAGAGTAAAGCCAGCGATGTAACGAAAACGCTTGAAGCCCCGCGTGAGTAGGGTTGCCAACCATACTGTTAGTATTACTAATCTTACTAATCTGTTTTTAACTACATTATACTGTTTACTGTTGAACAAAAATAAAGCCTAAAAACCTAAACACTGTAGGTATATGCTAGACTTCAACTAATAATTTGTGCAAGAAGCTCTAAAAATATGTGTTTCAAACATAAAATGAACTGAATACTGTTTATTTTTACAAAATACTGTTTGATATTCTTTTCATACTCAAATATATACTGTATTTCTAGAAAAAAAAGTTGGCAACCCTACGCGTGAGTGGTAAATAAAATATAAACAACATTTAAAATGCTCAACTTTTGAACTCAATTTGCTGGTATATTTTTAAAAGTAGCGGTAATTACAAGTTTATTTATTTATTTTATTTTATTTTCTTTATTAGGATATCCAACAGCAGTACAATTAAAGAAATGCGTTAACAAAACATGAGTAACTTATAAAAGCTAATAACAGGAAAAATATATACAAACAAACTCTTCGAATTAAGTAAGTACTTAGAGTTAAATTGCTGGACTACGTCTTTATAGTAACATCATGTATAAAAGTCTGAATATACGTACATATTTATTTAAGCTAAGATATTATAAATAAAACAAATGTGTTATTAATTGATTTAGAGTGTTAGGATAATTTTAAATACTTTACGTAAATTATGATTAGTAATGTGATAATAATAAGAGTTAAATAAAATAACTTTTAGTTCGATTCTATTGTACCCATCACCAATATAGCTTTAGTATGTGTTCAGAATGTTTTGTACTATCTTTAGTTTAAATGTGTTTTTAGTAAGGAGTAATATATCTGTATCTTTAAATGAAGTGTTATAACTTTTTTGGGCTCTAGAGAAATATTCGTTTTGACTGTAGTTAGATTTACTTGCTGGAATATAGAATAGTTTATTTTATTTTTATTTATCTAGAAGTCTTAGGTATAATAATGCTACTAAAACTAAAAATTATTAATAAGTACCCCAAATGTTATCTGAGATCTTCTAACGTCAATTAGATTTGATCATCTTAAAGACAATTTTTATTTCCAACATACACTGAAACTACCATCAAATCTGCTAGTTTATATAACTTTGTGTTACAAAAAGAACACAAAACGCTAGTACATACAGGCTATCATGAAATTTAAAACTGTTATAGTTTTTCCATTTCACAGCACTTTACGGCACTACGCCGTACAACAGATAATAATTAATATTAAACCAGTCGAGTACGGATCAAATTCGCTCATCACATGAAACGATTTATTGTAATGGTTTTTATTTTTGTGATATAATAGATTACCAATTTTTGGATTTTCTCTTAATTTGCACTCTCTTCACTTGTTATTAAATCTCATACCATGTACCTACATCAATGTGAAGTAACCTTTAAACAGATACGGAACCACAAAAACTTCGAGGTCTATCTTTTGAAAGTTCTGTATTTTGACCTATGTGTAAATTTTCAGTAGCAGATTCTCATTTCCCTTACACCCTGTATATGAAAAGAAATCAAAGGATCTGTTATTCTGTTATAAGGATCAACATTTAAACGAAACTGCAGATTGATCATATTATTGTTTCGAAGTTAACACGGAGTAAGAAATGCGAGTTAATTTAAGCAATTTCCCATCCACCACTGCTGTTAAACAGTAAGTGGTATGAAAAATGTTATTGTGAAGATTAAACTCGTTAGAGTTGTAGATGAAGATGTATCTGTAAGGTTGTGGGTCAAGCGATGAGATGAAGCGGGCTTTTATTGTAAGCTTCAGGCTTGCGTAGCACAGCCCTGTTACTGGTAGTAGTAGAGAATTAAAGCCAAGGCAAGCAGAAAAACCTTTTAAACTTTTTCATACACGTACCAAAGCGAAAATAAGGCCTGATTTTCCAATGGTCGGACAAAAGTTGTCTAATTAATAAAGTATCAGGTATTATTATTCGACATAAAAAAGCTCGTCTCAAGTTCATTGTCATTCTATGTTATTGTTATACACGTAAGAAAAATCGTAAAACAACATTATTCTTATACTTTATTCGTCAAAAAACTTTTAATTGACTCGACTTTTGAAAAATCAGGCCGAAATGACAGGTTTTTTTTAATTCGTCTGAATTCGACTCTAGTTATCTACTCCCATTAGATTGACAAAAATGTGATCATGCTTTTAATAATAACTTAGAACAATAAATTAAAATAATATAATATAATACTAATATATATTATAAATAACCACACAACAATAATTCTAAGTAAAGTGCGAGGAGATTCAGTATTCGTACACAACACGCAATCTTCGCAAGATACACAGTTACCGTTAGAAACACAGCCATCACCAGTCACACAGTCATCACAACCACACAGCCGTCACCAGACGTATTAATATCGCTAGATACGCAACCATCAACAAACACGCATCCATCTCGCACACCAAACACTCAGCAAGGAAGGAGCAGAAGGAGAAGAAATTATTTAAAAAAAAAAGGGCAAATAGATACCTTATTTCCTGTGGGTTACAGGACGAGGTATTTATTAAACTGACGTAAATCCATGAAGGGAAACAACTCAAAAATAATAATAATAAAATAAATTTATATTTTTTAAAGTACTTTTTTGACTTTTTATTGACGACTTTGAATTGACGACCACTTTGGCGAATGGGGTAAACCTGTCGGCCTCAGAAGCCAGTGGTTGCGGGTTCGATTCCCGTACGGAAAATGAAAAAAAAAAGTTCCGTGTCTGGTTGTTTATCTATTTATGTATTTATATTCTAGGTTCCCCCTAGTTTACTACATGGTATCCCATAACACAAGCTATGCTTACTTAGGGGCCATGTAGTTGGTGTGATTGTCTGGGGATTTTATTTATTTACTTATTATTTATTATAATAACTAAAATTAAACATTTAGAACCACTCAATTAGGTATAGAAAACATCACACATGTATATAATACATAAAACAACATATAAGTATACAACTTAACATAAAATGTGTAGATTCTAACCGCTGTTTTCTTATTCCTTAAATCACCCTTCTTTATCACAGTAAAATGGAGGCAGAATTAATGCAATTAAATCCATAAACGGCACCCTGCGACAAGTGCAAATTAAATAAATAGCTTACATATTAAAAGCACGAAGACGAGACAAACATAATTAAAGAAAAAGAAAGAAAAACTATAAACGTAAAAAAGTAGGTTTTAATGGCCACGTACTTGCCATTGATAGAAATGACGTATAAAAAACAAAAGCTAACGTGAAATAAAGAATTCATCATCATCATCAGACGGGAGACTCTTACTGCTGAAAAAGGCCTATCCCAAGGATTTCCGATTTAAACTATTCAGTAGGTAATATAAATAAATAGGTCATCAAAAGTAATTCAAAATTTACTTTCCCGATGTCAACGGAAAAGTAAACCTATATTTAAAAGGAAAAAGAAAACATGGCTTCTTGTTATCTTTTGGAGTAAAATAACCCGCGATGTTGTCAACGCCGATATGTACAAGTAGTTATAAACTGTCTTGTGATCGGTGGACGGCAGTAAGAGAATGCGCAGTAGACTAAGAAAATACATACATTGAAATGTAGCTACAATTTTCTTATTTAACCCAGATAAGCCATATATGACAGTGTGGGCACTTTCTTATAATTACACTAGGTTAAAAAGGTATGGTTAAAAATTAATAAAGGTAATGTTTTCGAATTGGAATATTTAATAAGCACTAGACCAGAACGTAGCTTTAATTATGTTGGTATCGATAAAAATATCGAAAAATTACAATACCTAAGCTTAATTAATGGCGCACAAAAATTTTAATGTTTAATGTAAATGGCAATCGCCGTGCTAGGTCGTCTTTACATTTCGCCATTTTTGATACTCTCTTTATTGTCAAAACTGTCATTGCCATGTCACCTGTCTTGTCATTTGGTACAAATCTGTCACTTGAAGTAAGGAGGAATGGAATGTCTATGTACGGAGAAGCAATTTTTAATGAATTTTGTGGTTTTTTATACGATGTCTATTTGAAATTGAGTGATTGAATTGTAAACTTATCCTCTTCAATAGATCTTTGTGCTCACATTTTACCCCAGATACAAAAAAAAAACGGAAACATATCATTTTAAAAATGTGTAAAAACATCAGAAACAGGAGATAATTATAGTTATACCGAATATCATAAATAGAAAACTAGAAAAGAAAAAAGGCCTCTCTCCTCAAAATATGATACTTAATAGTAGATTAGTAGCCAAAGGCTGTAAGGCATCAATTGCTATAGTTCGAGGGTGCATTTGATGCTTACACCCGAGCTAAATATTCTGCTTTACATCTCGCTTGTGAGGTAAGTAGAAAAAAACAGACATTACAAGAATAAAACACATTATTTGTTGATATTAATTGCAAAATGAGAACAATTTTAAAATTTTAGGGACAGGTGTTTTTTAAAGTTAAAGTTTTCTATTCCCGCCTTTTTTCATTAAAAAGAATCAAGTAAAAACTTTTAATTTTTTTTTTCAATATCGGAATTGAGCTTCGTCGTTCGATATTTAAAATTGATGACTATTAGGTATACTCACACGTAGACAAGGCTGAATAGCAAAGCGATCTCTTTGGTCATTGGGCTGAATGCATGATGTCTATTCGTAGTATGATGGTTAGATGAACGCAAACTTTTTGAAAGAAAGAAGTAAATAATAAATAAATAAATATTTTTGACACTCACACAACATTATCTAGCCCAAATCAAGTTTCTTAAAGAACTTGTGTTACGGATACTAGATAAATGATATACTTAAGAAATATATAAACATACATATTGAATAAATAAATATTTTTTTATTAGAATAAACTTAAATAAACATATCAACATCAATGACTTGACGACTAATATCTGTGTTCATCACACAAATATCCGCCGCCGGGATTCGAACCCAGGACCTCTGGCATAGAAAGCAGGCCGGTCGTCGGTTTTTTTTAATTACTTACCGCCCTAGGGCTTTTCTAGCTAGATAATTACCCTAGAGCGCTAATTAGTCACCTACAAGCCCCATTTGGAGGTAATAAGAACCTACTTACCGAACATGAGAGATGTAAATGTATTTAAACTCCTGTGAAAACTTAAGAAAAATTCATTCTCGTACATGCAAATAATGTCCAATGTACTGTATAGTGTGAAACATCAAAATTGTCTTGTTTGTAATTAGGATAATAGAAGGTACATTTCTCTAAGATTTTTTATCGATACATTCATTTATTTAAGGTCTTTCGATCGTAACCTTAGCGCTAGTCTTGAATAAAGGTAAGCAATTGGATTATGAACTGGCATTGTTTCAGAAAGCGATACAATTTAGGATAGCAAGCAGGAATCTCCGCAGGCATCCAGTGTCAGTTTCCTCATCCGGCTTTGAGTTAATTGCCACGTTCACTGGAAATTGCCAGGGCCGTAAAATTAGATAATACAACGTGATATTCGAATACCCAAGTATCACTCGTATGTCACGTTTATACATACATGTAACCAATAGTTTTAAACCCACGCTTCAGTACTTACGAGTATACATATAAATTAATGTCTGTGATTCCCAATGAACAACTTTTTATTTAATGCTTATGAAAGTATAAGTTCAGGGTTAATTTTAATTAGAGCATCACCTCTTGCAGGCTGCTTCTCTGTAATGCTTTGGCTACACTACCGTGATATGCCAGTAATTATTGCCATAACTTAAACAACACCTAGGTGTAACCACGATTGACGGCCATAATTTTACAATGCCAATCAATATGGCAAATGGCGGTAGGCAATAGCTCAGGCGGCGGTCTTTTTTCACACATCAAAGAAGATTACCGCAGTAATTATAGCGTTTGTGGCCACACTACCATTTGTCCAGTGTGCAATATGAGCTCACCGGCGACGCACGTATCGACCGACATGGAGTGGTCAAATGAAAAAGCGCTCGAGTTTTTAAAATTATTCCAATCCGAACCGGAGGTCGAAGCTGCAGCGGTGTTGTATTTTATGAGTGCCAATTATTTTTACATGAATCTTTTAAATTTCAACAAAGCTAAAAGAAGAAAAAAAGGGTATCCCAAAGAGACGGTTCGGATTGGAATAATTCTAAAAACTCGAGCGCTTTTTCATTTGACCACTCCATGTCGGTCGATACGTGCGTCGCCGGTGAGCTCATATTGCACACTGGACAAACGGTAGTGTGGCCACAAACACTATAATTACTGCGGTAATCTTCTTTGATGTGTGAAAAAAGACCGCCGCCGGAGCTATTGCCTACCGCCATATGCCATATTGATTGGCATTGTAAAATTATGGCCGCAAATCGTGGTTACACCTAGGTGTTGTTTAAATTATGGCAATAATTACTGGCATATCACGGTAGTGTAGCCGAAGCATAAGGTAGTGTGGCCGTAGTATAATAGGTGATGCGCTAATTAAAATTAACCCTGTACACGTCACTATTTTTAATTTTTGACGGGAAGTTTTGTGGAGTAACTTTGCTTTTAATTTGGAAATCGAACCCTTGAAGTGGTCAAACGTGGTTTAAAATCTCTAGGCACAGGGGCAAAATCGCAGGAGAAGTGTCCGCCGCATAAAGTCCGACTCTTTTTTTTACTCCTAATGTCAATATCACCTGACAGTTCGTGAAGATAAGGTGCAGTTATTTTTAACCAAAATACCTACATCGGGCATTCGGCACACATGACCGGCGTCTGCCGCTCAGTTTCAGACCAAACGTACCGAGATCCATGCCTCTGTGGCAATCCGCACGTCTGGACCTTTAAGCTTAGTCAATTAACACTACGATATTATTTTTAGGTAAAGCTGTATCTGGCAGTCGGAGCACAATAAAACCAATCGTTAATTTATTTGTACGTATCTTAAATACATAGATACACTTGAATACAAATATACCCTACATACATAAGATAACTAAGTGTTTTGTTAATTTAATTTCGAACTAACGCTCACCGTTCTCCCTATACTTCCATATTTTTAGTCTCACAATTTTCTTAATTCCAAGCTTCGATATCGTGAACTTTCAAATTTACGTACATCGCACATTCATACTGTCGAACTCGCGACCATTTCGGTATTCCATACGTCGCTACAGCGAACTTTCGCACGAACGTACATACATCGAACTCCTATACTTTCGAACTTGCATAGAGCGCGATTTCGTGATTCGAAATTCAGTAGCAGTGTCATGTTTTATTGAATAATATTTTATACTGCGCAGTCTTGTACTGCGCTCGTGTCTCTCCCTCAAGATCCTCGACATCTCGAGTTACACAGAGGACAAGATCAAAGGCGGTGCACGGGTTCGAGCCCTGACGCATCACAGATGTCTTCTCATTTTAGAAAGGCGGCGGTGAAATAGCTATTTTATTGTTACTTTTCAATGTCAAAAATTGTTTTTTTTTTTTTATAGAACTATTTAACCAATTTAAGTGGGAGTCATTTTTTTGCGCTGTGTTTTTTTATTCTTATATTTTTTAGTAATTTCATATTTAAGGGTGTATTTAGTACTGCGTAGAGCAGGTAACTTGGTTTTAATATTACGAATGAATCTAATTATATTTACGAGAAGAAGTTATAAACGCCTCTAGATTTTACACAGCAACTTAGCTTAATGTCAAAATTTAAAGTCCTGCAATGTGAAAGTTGTAAAATGATGTAGGTGACGTTCTGCAAAATGAACGTGATGAAATTGAATAATTCTAAAAATAAAACATCTTCGACTAGATTGTGACGTGTAGGTATCTACTTTTAGCTCTCAAAATTTCATCAGTTTTCTTTTAAATCCTCAGTTATGCAGTTGTATAGTAATTCGTAATCTATATCTATATCTATACATATAATAAATCTGTAGAGAGGTCAATTCTGTACATGAAATATATTTTCAAAATAACTATCAGGGGGTGATAAGTGATCGATACTGATGCCAAAAATGCAATCAGTAAAATTTTTGTCTGTCTGTCTGTCTGTATGTTCCTTATAGAAACAAAAACTACTCGACGGATTTTAACGAAACTTGGTACAATTATTCTTCATACTCCTGGGCAGGTTAAAGTATACTTATTATCACGCTACAATCAATAGGAGCAGAGCAGTGAAGGGAAATGTTGGGAAAACGGGAGAAATTACTTCATTTTTTAAGCTTCCGTCACGTGTGCTAAAGCTACATAGAAATCATGTATGACAGAAATATTCTTCATAAAATTATATAAAAAATATCCCGCAACAGTATATGTCTACATTTTATGGTTGACTCACAATAACACGTGTAAATCCCGATAGCTTAGCAGTTCGGAGCTTTCTGATTATATTTGTTTACTCTTACGTCTATAATACTCTCACTCATCCCTAATAAAAAAAAAATTAATTTTTTACCTATTCAATAAAAAAAGAATCATAGAAATCGGTATAGAAACACCAAACTTATACATGAAATACGCTAATAACCCATCGCGTGTGAATACTGAATGATATAAGGATTATTTTTGCGTAACGGTTGCCGCGCTCGACGCGGCTCGCGGCGGTATGGTATAAAAAGGCGGGAGACGAGCGCAAGCTCTATAATTCATTCAATATTTGGCTGTTGATGCGTTCAGAGCGTTCGACTTTATTGACAGACAATACCTAGTTGATATTATAAACCGTGCTTATCAGCGCGACTTTTAGTCTTTAAATAGTTTATTTGAATTTCTTTCGTTGTTATTTTATAAAATAGGTATTAGTTGTTTTGGTAGTGTTTAAATATTCGGTCAAATTCCAAATTTTGGCTTATTTATGTTCAGTTTTTTTTGGATTTTTTAGGTAAAAGCGTAGGTACTTTTAATAATTATTGTAGTTATAGATATTTATGTTTAAGTGAAGTATGTAGGTATAGGTAGATAGCATTGCACAGGCGTTTTAGCTTTATTTTCATTTACTTTTCTGTTGTAAGGTTGTACATATTTCTGGGTATAATTCTATTTGGATATCTCAAATTTTAATAGGTTGCGGTGCAGGAGAAACCGTCTTTATTCCCAGAATTCCCATAATAACAAATCATTTTCCATTCCAATTTAAAATAACGCAATTCCCAGTATCGGTGTGTTTTGCAATGATAATTAATAAGGCTCAAGGTCAGACTTTTCGTGTTGCTGGAGTAGATCTCGGTGTCAGTTGTTTCTCGCATGGTCAGTAATACGTCGCTCTTTCCCGGGTTAGCAGTTCTAGAAATCTTCATGCTCACGTGCCGGACGGGTCAACTTTCAATATAGTTTACTCGGAAGCTTTGCGCTGAAGTATTTTCGTTCCATAGATACTTAAACCTCATGTGAAAGTGATCTAAACAATTAATTGTCAAATATTATAAAATGTCAATCCTTATCCTTACTAATATTATAAATATGAAAGCGTGGATATTTGTTCAGCTTTCATGCAAAAACTACTCGACGAATCATGAGAGGTACTAGAAGTAACATAGGATACTTTTTATCCCGAAATTATCGCGAGCGGAGCCGCGGGCACAGCTAGTATTGAATAAAAACAAAGCTTTTGTTCAGAAAAAAATATCAGTTGCTTGGTCTTGAACAGAGGTTACCAATTAGTGGGATACGCCCCAAGGGCGCGTAGGGGCTTGAAAGGATACCTACCTACGTGTGGCGGTAGCGGTTCGATCACGACGCATTTCAATAAACAAACTCACATAACAACAATTCTGTGTAAGCAGGTTTCGTTTGATTGTTAAGAATAAAAAGTAATAGAAAATATTAATCTAAAATTATAAGACAATTTTACACGAAGTAGGTACTACTGTAGGTACCTAATACTCGTTAAGAAGTTTCTTTGTTGAACGTGTTTTATCGCAAAACACTAGTCAAAAAAGAGGTCTTAAAGTAATGAATATATGAACTTATCAAAAGAAACCACTTGTGTATATACTACTTCAAGAGATGTGCTACGGTGACAGTCATTCTTCTCTTTACTATATAACTTCAAAACTCCTGTAAAAATTCCATCTAAAATTCCGGCGAAGGTCATCGGCAACACCTTCAAATTATCACGACTATTCAAACCCAGTAGTTAGCACCTCTTGTAAAAGAACAAGCTTTGTAATAAAAAGGCTTTGTCTTGTCGCACCTGCATCCTTTTAGAACATGAAATTAAATTTCTAAAGAAATATAATAAAAAGAGTCAATGAAGAATAAAGAGTTCTATTATTGTTTAGTACCATTCTGAACCAATATTCTTTTAGGAAACTAATTTCCCTAGCTGTCAGTTTATTAGTATCTGTAATAGTTTTTATCTACTCTCATATCATAATACTCTGAACGAATTTATATTGACATACTTTTTAAAATAGTATAATATAACGAAATGAAATTAAAAAATTAAATTATGACACACTACCTCGAACAATACAATGTTATAATAATTTTTTTTTTCATTTAGATACAGATAACAGACCATAGATTTCATTTTTTTATCTGTGTCCTGCGAGCGCCGCGCTACGTTACATTCTGTGGCCGCGCGGCGCGTTTTGGCGCATGCGCGATAATGGCGGGAATAAAGTCATCTTCAGTGTATGAGATTAGATAAAGTAGAGTATGAAACTGCACATAACTAGGTATTATGTGACAGTTTCATAAACTACTATTTCTTATGATATTATAATGCAAATAAGCTTATTAATTACTTGATTTTAACCCGACTACGGCGAAGCAAAAAGGAGGGTTATGATTATTCCCTCATAACTGAACAAATGTCCTTGGAAGCTTCTTGACTGTCCGCTGGTTAAAGATTACATGACGTCACGTTAAATTGACTACAACGCTCCCTGGGGGACGTAAAGTAGAGAACTAAAAAAAATCTTGACTATTTCGTGTCAAATGAAAGAACTTTGTTAGCACAGTTCAAATACCACGGTTATCCTGTAAACATAATCTCTATCCGTGTGACGTATAAAGATACATGAATATTTCAGGGAAGATTATTACTTGCTTCCTACTTTTTAAGGCGTGTTTTAGTAGTCGTGTTTCCGTCTTTAAACTTATTTTTTCAGTAATATCCACAACCTATCATCTGCAACTTTAGGGGAATTACCGAACCGATCCTTTGCCGAACTTCATGCCGAAACGAAAATATCATTCTTTACAATCCCTCATGAATCACGACAGTCAATTTATATCGTAGAGTTTAGAGACGTATGATATTGCGTCTATAAACAGTAATACTTCCATGCTGGACTATTAAAAAAAAAAACAAGGAAAAACATAGAATGTTCTAGCTGCTTCTCTTCCCAAGCACACTGTAAAAATCAGTTAAGGGACAGAGGTTTTATTGGCGATAGGCTGACCCTCTGTAACTGTAATAGTCTGTCTCCATCATTATATCATATTACTTCCAAATTTGTCAAATGTGACATGAGATGGTTTTATAGCCTCTGGTGTTCTGCCTACCCCATAAGGGATACAGACGTATGTATGTAAGAAAACAGTACCGTCAACACAACAATAATCTTTACGTATCGGCAATTAAGTATTTAACACACCATAATATTGAAACCACTTTGGAAACTCAGTTGTGTATTGTCCGAATGCTTTGTCTGGCTTGATAATAAACATTTACAACTCGAACCAAAAAACATACACAACACACTCATCTAGTTTATTTCTATCCCAGCAAAACAATATGTTACTTTTAACACCAGATTTCTGAATAATAAAAAACTATGGCCATTTGTGTCAAACTATTTCTAATACAATTTTAATTCACGCAGTTTCGGAGTTACTTATGGTTTCTTGATTTGTGTACGGACAATTTGCCACTGTAATTTCGTCCTTATTACCGTGGGTTGTAGTATTAAGTTGATGGCGTCTGTCATCACTGCTATAATAGTGATGGTACCTTTTTCCTTTAATGAGATGAAAGCAATGCTCAGATATTTTTGGCAACGCTCACGGTGAAATACAGGAGTGAAGGTTGCTGAGTAAAATTGTTGGTTGCGTTTCGTTACTGTAAGATTTTATTGTTATTTTATTCAAAAATTTAATGAGAAAACACAATGTCTCTATTGAGCGGTGAACGGTCGAATAATATATAAGCTGCTTAAATAGTAAATCTTCTAAAAAGCGCAGAATACTTCACAATTCATTGCAATGAATCTTGAGAAAAACATAACAATGCAATACAATAACAAATATATACCTTTAAGTATTTTCAACATAACTTTTTACAGCATTGAGCACCCCGGCTTCTTCTTATCAATATTTTTCTCCAAGATGTTTATTGTTGAAATACGCTATTATTCGATTCAATAAGTCCCGAGTATTCAATAAGTTTAATAAGTAAGATAAACGCTTATTTCTACAATAAAATATCTATATTGATATCAGAGAAAGGAAAGAGGTAGATATAATCTAGTAATACGTAGTAGCGTACTACGGTTTTTCTAATCAGTATCTATTATTTGTGTTATTAAAGCCACACTTTTTAGCCACATAAGTAAATATTGCGTCTCTAGGCATAAATATTTAATTTTTCGTCATTGAATGATCAATAATTTCATAATGTACCTACTGAAGGCTGAAGATCCAGCGTTACAAACCTATCAAATTTCCCTTACCAATTTTTAACTTAATATCGAGGGCATAGAGTTCAGATTCAATTACATTTTTCGACATATTTGGAAAGGTTGATCTACTGCTTTCTGTACCTACTTACAGAACACGAGAAATTCCAAAGAAGAATGGATAGTGCAGCGGTAAAACTTATACCATGGCAAATAAGTCAGTGCAGTAAAATGATAGTTTCAGTGTGCCCACTTTAGGGAAGAAAAAAATAGGGATGTGGTTTAATTAAACAAATGAAATAATTTTTATCGTAATTTTTGGAACAAAAAATATTTCAGGTCACCTAACATATTTTTTAGTGATTCTGTTAGCAAAAGGTAAGTCTTCTTGAAATCTCATTTCTAAAGAGGTAAAAAAAATATAAAAGTTATCAAGTCGATTTTACTTCTACTGTAACCGTTTTAAAGCACTATGTACGTTTGATGATTCATTATTTTCATTATACTTTGAAGATAAAGTACACACTTCAAATTCCATTATTCATACATCGCTTTAAAATTTTATGCAAATCGAAAGACAAAGATTCATTCATTTTCAATCATTTTCATTTTCAATCAGTATTTCGTTTCGACGTTTCGATCTGTCAGTTTACTGCATTAAATTATTTGCCAGGGTATAGTCTTTTATGCTTAGTCCTGGGTTCAAATCCCGGTTGAGGTACATATTTATTATTAACCGTTAAGTCATTTTAAATTTTGTATGTTTAAAAAATTTTACTGCTAATAGGTATATTCTTACGCATAATTTAGATTTATTTATAAATTACCCAAATGGACACATCAACTATACATATATTGCCAAAGTCATATAATCTTCTGTTATCTAGACTACACAGCGAAACTAAGGGATATTCTTGTAAACACCCGAGTCAATTTAAAAAGTTCGCTTCCTTCTCACGCAATGTAAACAAACTCACGTAGAGTTGACCAACCGCTACAGCCGTGTGTGTCACTTCTAATTATTATAAATCTGTCGTCGCGGCACCACAGAGACACAGTGTAGTTTTATTTTGTTAACAGAGAACAAATTTACGGTAACAAGTGTTACGTTCCATGCTGTTATTGTTGCACTTGAATTCATTCAGGCTGTGGTCGAGTTCACTTATTATATTTTGTATGAATTTAGTCAGAGCGTGTTTCGTAGTGGTTTAAACGGTAGCAAGCAGCTTACCATGTTGTAGATGGTTTGTGTTTGAACTTATATTGTGTTTTGAAAGAAAAAGCTTCTGCTAATTTAGTATTTTTGTTAGTTTTTGGGTTATAAATAAGCTACCGCTGCGCTGTTTTAATATTTACTAATATATTAGTAATAAAGCTGGATTTGTTTGCTTGAATCCGCCCATCTCAGGAACCCAGACCCATGTCGGTCTAGAAAAAAAAAAACATTTTGTAAGTGCCCAGTTCTTGGGAAAGGCTATTTAGGCTTTATTTCATCCAGAATTTCCCACGGGTACAAAAGTTGTACAGCTAAACTGCTTGAGGCTGCTTTATAATTATATTTTGTCTCAACTTTGTACATTGCAAAAAGTACTTATTTATGATAAAGAGAGAAATAGCCTTTATTTTTCATAAAATTAAGGAAATAACGAAATTCAATATTTACTTGATAAGTTCAAAGATCAATAGGCTGCAGGTCAAGCGATAAAAATCTGCGAATCTGAACTCTATGCCCTCGTCATTAAGTTAAAAATTTCTGGAGAACTTTGACAGGCTTGTAACTGAGTTTACTTGACCTGCTTCCTTCTGTACATCATTAAAAATGTAGTAATAAAGTGTCTGCATAGCAGAGTCCATCTACATGGCTGACGTACAAGTTTCAGCTTAGTAATGAAAGATACATGAACCGAGTGAATGAAATTGATATTATTGAATGGTTAGGTTAAAGTTCAATCTTAATTAAGATGGCCGTCTGGTGTAGTGGTAAAATACATTATCGTTATGCCAGAAAGTCCTGGGTTCGTGAAAATACTTGTATGATGAGCACAAATATTTTACATTAACGGCTTATCTTTCTGATTTGTGAATCGTCGAGTGAGGAATATTTTTATTTGAGTTTATTTTAAGTAATATGGGTGAAATTATACCTATATTCAATATGCATGTTTATATGTTTATTAATGTACCTATTTAGTATCCATAGCACAAGTTCCTTAAGAAACTTCACTTAGGCCGGATAATACGGTGTGATGGCTAGAACTATTGATATAGGTATTTATTATTATTTTATGGTAAGAGACTATAACTATGAACCCATAGACAGAGCACACAGGCTCAGAAAATGCTTTCTCTCTCTCTAATCACAGAAGCCGAGTAGCAGCGATTACATTTGACGGCAGAATTTCATGGAGGGTGATCGCTAGCCGGGCCGATAAACTGAGGGGAATGTTACCTTGGCTAACTCAAATTAGTTACTTTTAATGACACACTTATCCAGGCCAGTAGGTACATTCTGAGTGCTCATTACACAGGAATCAGTTAGTTACGTTCCTTTTTAGGGTTCCGTAACAAAGAGTATAACGGGACTCCTTAACAGGCTCCTCTGTCCGTCTGTCATCCGGGCTAGTATGCGACCATGGATAAATACTCGAATAGACAAGATAAATATTACCGAACGATTTTATCCTTTCATAATAAAGGAGACGAAAGTGGTTTATTAAAATACTGCAAAATTATATCTTTGTTTAATAAAATAAATATAATTTAATCCTCGACGAATATCATAATATACACAATCTTAAAAAGAAAAATAGACCTCAAAACTTACGTAAACTTAATTATACACCAACATATATACTACTTAAATATAATAACGAATATGGTAAACAGACGTGGAGATACATGCTTCCTAATATATTAAATACAATCCCCGATGAACATGTAAACGTTTGCTCAATCATTATTATAAAAATAGAATGTACAGTACTTAATGCCACTTACTCGCACTTAAATAAACCTTATTAGGTTTCAAGTGTGTCATCCATCATCATCCACAGCCTGTAGACGTCCACTGCTGGACATAGGCCTCCCCCAAGGTCTTCCACGTCGCTCGGTTCAGCGCCGCCATAATTTGGGGGGGGGAAATGCCATAATCGCCGCGCTTGGGGGTTGGCGATCGCAGTATGATGTTAATATACACAAAAGGACGCTGCTGCCCATCCTCTGGTTTCAAGTGTGTAGATTTAAGGAAAAAAATGTAAATCTTATTATATCAATACATATAATAAAACAGTAAAAAAACGTGTCTGTACATTTAATATTTTTACAAAAAAAATTATCTAGGGTTATAAAGAAATGAAAAAAGAATAAGAATCTGAAAAAAAAAATTTGTCTGTTTGTTTGTTTGTAAGTTTGTCTGTTTGCACACGCTAATCTCTGGAACCGCTGGACGGATTTGAATGAACCTTTTTTTGATGTATAGCTGTGAAGCCGGGGCAACATATAGGGTATATTTTATTTCGGTTACACCTGATGCAGAACCCTTAAGGGATCATCAAAACCGTAAGAAATATAGATATGATGCCTTAACAAAAGTTGTCCAGGATGATGAGCAGATTCTGCAGACATAAAAAAAATCTAGGATCTAAAAAAATTGTAATAGATTTTTAAAAGTTATGCCTAAAACTTACTTTACTAGAATATGGTGGAGATGTTCGGCATACAGATCAGAATTACTCATTGATCAGTTACGCGTAGACCGACCATGAGTCTAAGGTCGTGGGTTCGATCCTGCTCGCGTAATTTTTTTTATTACTTTTTATTTTTATTTTGATTACAATAAATATTTAATTGTGAACAAAATTGTCTTCGACACCACTTGATTTCAATCAAGATCCAAAGAGATATCGTAATAATTTTAAAATAACTCCGTAATAAAATAGGTAGGTATGTTCGATAGGACGCGGGCGGGCGAGCGAGTGATTCGCTGGCATGGCCGGCCACTCACGCTGTTAATTGTTCGAGATACCTACCAAACTCTGGGTGCCTATGACCATATTCACCCAACTTTTATTATTTCACTTGGAAATAAGATTTCTCTGAATGAACCACCAAATTTTTGTAACGGTTGGGAGTCAGACTACCCACGAGTTTAATTTTATAACTTTCTATTCCAAAATATTAAAAATACTAAGTATTTTTTCAAATCGGTGAATTAGTCCGAATTTGACCTCATTCTCACCTGATGGTAAGTATAAATGAGGTCGAATACCGAAGCCAAGCCAGTTCTATCATAAACCCTAATTTTTCAAATTTAAGTCAGCAAATTTCAGTCAGCAAATTTCAAATTTCAAATTTCAGTCAGCCGAGACAGTCAGTTTACCACCAAGCGGGGCTCACTCGGATTAGTCAATTATTCAGAGGCAGTAGGGTTATTCTAGGGGTAAATTATAACTAAATTGTCGTCAAAATCAATGAATGCTGGGTTTCGATATTTTACATGAGTAAAAGCTACTACAAACAAATGGTAGGTAGTTATAAGAATAGTAAGTAGTAATTTGACAAGACGTTGAATATTGAAACGCTTTATACGCTTCAATATTCAACGTGTGTGATAGCTAAATCTACTGTTCGTAGAATAAACGAACGTACATGCATATAACTTTACGCCTTTATCCGTTATAAAACCTCTATCCCTAAAATGACTTTTAAGGTATGCCCGGGAAGGGAAGCAACTGGTACATTCCATGATTTTCTGTTGCTCCCAGTCCAGCGTGGAAGCAACGAACGAACAGTGTTTTTGATATTGTAACGTGGCATTAGTAGATTAGATAGATGTAAAAGCGTTCGGATAGCCAGAAGAAAAAAAAACTGAACTACACTAAAAATAAACATGGGAATAAGAATTCTAAGGAAATTCTCCTGGTAAAAGTACTAGGGGCTTAAAAATAATAAATCTGAAAAATAGTTGGTATGCAGTAGAAAATTTTGCTATGTTGATAGGGCTAAATCATTAATAAAGCTTCTTGCGCGATTTAATACAGGTAGGTACAGAAGGCAGCAGGTCAAGCGTTACATTACCTGTCAAATTTCCTCAAACAATTTTAACTTAGGTAATGTCGCGGGCATAGATTTTAGATTCAAGTAAAAAAAAAATACCGATTTGTAACGCTTGATGTGCTGCCTTCTGTACATACAATTGTAAGAAAGTTAAACTTTAAATAATGGGACATGGTTTTATTTATTTCGTGATCATTTCTAGCTCTTGGAAGTTAGAAACCGTAGATTTAGAAGTAGAATAAAAAGTAACGTAGATGTGTTAACTACCAAAAGAAATTACATTAAATTGGCTTACCGTGAAAAGTAGCCAATCATAACTTTAGATACTCGTAGATACACATTATACACTGATAATGGCTGGATGGATGGATCTTTGCTACCCTTTCACGCAAAAACTGCCGAATGTATTCTTCTGAAACTTTACAGTAATATAGCTTTACTTAGAATAACAATAAGCTATAATTAATGAAGATAGGTATTGCATGAATTATGTAAAATTTAAGACACTTTGGCACCCGATTTGTTTATAACGCAATGTGCCTAATATAGTTACCTATGTTTGTAATGTACCTAATATAGTTACCTATGTTTGTGGTTAGGAGCTATACATATTATTTGGGCGAAGATTTTTCATTTTTATTTTTGTTATTAGATATAAAGATAGTACTTAGGACCTTGGAGAAGAAAATAACCTACTCGAAATACTAATTCAATACAGACGAAGTCGCAGGCATCATCTATGTAATATGTGACCTACCTACCTATACTTTTTCACAAAACACCTAGGTGAAACTGCGGATCACAGCTTTGTTGTAACAGTTTTTGAAGTAACTCTGTCTGTTTATCTATCAGTAACGCTTAACTACTGAATCGATTTTGACGAAATTTTGAATGAGGTAAGTTTAAACTTCAAGGAGGATATAATAATAGTATTTATCCAACTTCAACAACCGGTATCCACGCGGACGAAGTCGCGGGTCACAGCTAGTATTGAATAAAGAAACTGAAAAAAAGATAAAATTACTTGATTCGACACCA
The DNA here is from genome assembly GCA_944452665.1 of Stenoptilia bipunctidactyla. Taxonomy (NCBI): domain Eukaryota; kingdom Metazoa; phylum Arthropoda; class Insecta; order Lepidoptera; family Pterophoridae; genus Stenoptilia; species Stenoptilia bipunctidactyla. The sequence goes on from OX101721.1 coordinate 39,055,220, forward strand.
TGATTAAGCCCACCAAAATCTGCACTATTCTAAAAAAAACGCATACTCTAAGTGCCATATTCTAAGAAAATATCGATATAAAGGCCATATTTATCGATGTCGATGGTCGCATCCCAGCCCAGGCTGTCCCTATCTCATGCTCGTGATAGTCGGATAGTTGAAATTTTCACAGATGACGTGTTTATCTAATTCCTTTGTCACGTATTAGAAGTAGTATTGTCCTATAAGTCCTGTCCTGTCCTAATCAGCGTCTTAGCGGAACCCTTCGTGCAAGTCCGCCTCGCACTTAACCGGATTTTTTTATAATAAACACTCTTAAACTAAATAACTTACAAGACCAAGGCCTGTATTTTGAAAGGTTCATAAATAATAAATAAATATTTCTAACACTCACACAACATGATCTAGCCCAAATTTAGTTTCTTAAAGAACTTGTGTTATGGATACTAGATAACTATACTTAAGAAATATATAAACATACATTTGAATAAATACATATTTTTTATTAGAATAAACTTAAATAAACATCCATGACTTGACGACTAATATCTGTGTTCATCACACAAATATCCTCACCAGGACCTCTGGCATAGAAGTCAATGTATGTTACCGCTACACTAGCCGGTCGTTTAGCGGTGACCATGACTTAATTATGTACAAAATTGACAAAGTTTTAATAAAACGGGCCTAAACAAAGAAGTTGTAAACCTGGTAGGGAAGTCTTTGTATTAAACGCTATAATAATTTCTAAAGCAAATTTCTAAGTTAAAAATTTTTAAATGAAAGGAATAACTATTCTCTTTCGGTGTCCATTTCACAAAATCTGCTATGTTTGGAGCTTGACCAGCAGGGCTATTCGCGTAACTAACTAAGTAACAGCGCTGTGTTCGACGACAAACTCGTCGACGAGATGGCAAAGATTTCGTCTTCGAGCTCACAGATGTTACATATAACAGCATACCAAAACTTAAAGAAAATCGTCAAATAACAGTTTTTACTCATGCCGTTATCGGCGATGAGCGCTGGTGTCGTGTTATGACATACAGGTTGACTGGTGGGTCATTGTCGAAATTCCAGGACGTAGAAGGGTTTCCCCTGCCCTCAGTATCTGCAGAGCGCCGTGTCCTTTCATAGTAAAATACAGTTTTTGAAACTACGTGAAGTCCTTGTGATGTCTGTTAATTTGTCAAAGTTCATATTGTAGTTGTTTCTTAAGGTGAAAGGTTATCCAAAGCCGCCGTCAACTTCTTATTTCTAGGAATTCGTTGGCAACGTCCTTTGCAGATAACTTTGTAGGATGCCGAACCAATTGTTGATAAATACTCAATATTATTTTATTTATTTAACGTAATCGTGGCCTGATAACACAGCCGGATCTTTAGTTCCTAAATTTCGATAAAGGTTTTTAATATAAATTTATAAGATCAATTAAATTTTAAAAAAAAGCTGTGGTATTAGTCATTAAAGCTTTAATAATTATAAGGACAGTATTTTATTCAGTTCGTACTCAATTATTAACACAGTAAATTCGAGCATAACGTTTTACAAATTCCATACCTCTGAGGGTTGTCACAAAAGCAGAATACGTTCTTAATTAATAGCCTTCAAATTTTATTAATGAAAATAAAATTGTATTAAGCTTAAACCTCGTATGAATTTAAAGGTGATTAACAACTCTCCCCTCGTGGAAGAAAATGAGCAAAAAAAATTTAAGATCGCTTTAAAAAATGAAACTTAGAAAGTAACGCAACATTTATAACACGAGGTTGAACAGAGGTAATTGAAAGGCGTTTATTTAAATTGATTTAGCAGAAGAACATTTTTTTTTTAACTTGATTAGATTCAGGATAATGACTGTTGGGATTTCAATGTACTTCTTACCCCTGCTTGTGGACACCTGCAACTTAATTAGTGAAGGCTGGGCTCAACTCCGAGATTTTATTTGGTATTTTTCTCTATGGTTTTACTTAAATGCAAAACTGTCTAAAATCAAACAATCGGTGTGTGCAAAATATTGACAACCCTGGAAGCTCATTATCACCCACTCTAACCGGCGCGCGTGAGGAACTATAACATGCTGGTTTGGTTTGGTGGTCTTGAAATAAGAAACTTATAAATATTTGTAAATTTATGATTTTGTGACTATTATTAAATATTGTTTTAATTTAGACAATAAAAGTTAATATTGATGTTATGAAAAAAGTACGTAGGTATTTATTTTGAAAACTACTGAATAGAGAAATTTTTATAAACGCTGAGTTCAAGGAAGTAAATATTTTATTTTTGGCGGCTTAGGATAAATCTTTTGGGGTTAAGATCCCTTCAGAGTATCGTGGCTAGCAACTACTTTATATAAAAAGTCTTCCACTAAATATTACTGAACTAGTTACTTATTCCGTGTTTTGATTTTTGCACATCGCAGCGCAATAATCCATCTGCCGCATCGAATACATTTTATATGCCCCGTCCCGCCCCTGCATAGTTTTCGATACTTCATATAAAATGTACAAGACGCTCACACGCGGATTTTTGCGATGCGATGCGGCCCGGCATTGTTTGTGCTTACCTTAAGCCAATGGAAAAAATATATATATTGAATCGTGAAAACTTAACTAAAACAAAACATAATATAACTACTTCCATTCAATTAATACAAAACAAAATAAACCGCTACAAGAAGAACCAATTTTTTTTATTTTGAAATACCTACTTCATTTTCCTCAATGAAAAACTAACCCCTGCTTATTTATGAGTATCATCAAAATAAACCGATCTTTGTATGAGAAACTCTTTGAACACCTGTGTACGACCACCCTAACTATATTTTGCTCCCAAATATAGGTAGGCAATCCCGAAGCTGCAATTGAAACAAGAAAAAAAGATCGTCGCTAAAAATACTTACAAAAAACACGCCGTAACTAGTAAACAGCCTTGACTAGTTAGTTTGTATACATTTGTATATTCCTTAGTACCTATATTGGTTAGTATTTATATTAACTATATGAACGTCATTAAATGTGTTACGAACTTAAGCTGCACTAATTGCAGATAGTTACTTCCTTTACATTGGGATCTGTGAAGATACCGAAATGTCGAGTTAAATCGTAAAATATACGGAGAGAGAATCAACTTTAGGGAGGTACGATCAATCAAATCAAAGCAAATCGATCAATTTCACCAACCAATTTTCAACTTAATGCCCAAAGCATAGAGTTCAGATTAAATTATATTTTTTAATAGATTTGGAACGCTTGATCTGCTTCCTTTTGTACACCACCTTGGCCGACTGTACAAGTATACAAAATTGCAGATTGATTTGAGTAAGTTTAATTAAATTTGTTAAGTAGTTTAATAAATCTAAAACACTTTTTTGTGGATATATTTTTTACCGATTTAGTTTTTACTGTAAGTATTAATTATTTGACGAGAATAGTTTGCGTTATTCTGTGAGATAATTGCCGGCGCTAAGCACGGGTAGGTATCATAATGGCACACTGCTGAACAAATGATAGAAGGCTCTATGAGTAGGTACAGTAAATTAGAGTTTTCAATTATTCAACGAAAACCCTTTATAACGTAAATACCTATGGGTATATTTGGGGAAAAGTAATGGAATCATCCTGAGTTATTTTTTTATTTTGACATTAAACAACAACTTTACTCTCAATGAAATGTGTGATCATAGTACAGATATCTACAGTAATTTAACTTCATACAAACGGACGACACGCGAGCTATACATACGTACGCGGCTCGATCTCGGCATGAGCTCGGCATGCGGCCAGTCGCGAGTGTCTGCATACCGAAATAATTGTTGATTGAGCTTTACGGTAATATGCGGATTGTAGATATTTTAAAATTTAATGAAAAAATATTTCGTACGAGGCGCAAGTATTTTTCGGTCGCTACTTTATGAGACCGATTTTTTATTTAACGTAAGCATTGACACAAACCATACTTTTGTGGAACACTTCCTATGCAGTTCTAAAAAACAAATAAAAAAAAGTATATTTGCTGTCACAAAACTAAATGGAAGTAAACACAAAGTAGGTAAAATGTAATTTAAACGCTGAAGGCGGGCAGCCCTATCACATGTGAACGGACCGCAGCGCTGTAGGCATTTATTTCAAAGATGAGGCCGAGTTGAATTACTGTAGATATCTGTACTGTAGTGAGATCGATGTTCAATCTAACGAAATAAACGACGGAAAGATGTATGTTTTCATGTTTGTGTTTACCTATCTCCGGAACTACAAGTCCGATTTAATTAATTCCTTTTTGTACTAGGTACTATTGTTCAACTTACGGAATACTGCAAGTTTCATCAAAATCGGTTCAGTAGTTTTCGAGATAGGGACTTATAAAAAAATCTTGGTTAGTATATTGAAGTGAGTTTATTTCAGACAGAAGTTATCGGTTTTATTTTTTACTTTTTAGTTAAATTTTGATGTCGTTTTTATTTTTCCAGAATATTTTTTTTGGATACGGATCCGACTCGCACAATGCAAATATTTGTGTGCATGGACATGTTTGTTTGCATTCGTATTATGCTTGATATTTACCTTTGTAGTTACTAAATAAAGGTAGGTACCTTATCCGTGTCTATTTAGGTACCTACCTATAACAATATGAATATGCTGGGCAGCTACTTTAGAACTAGATGGCGCTGTGTGAATGTCAAACAATTTGTTTAAAAATATACAGGGTGATTGGTAAATAGTATAGGCTAATTCTAGTCGAATTTATTATAGGACCTACATTCCTACAGTTATTCTTTTCCAAGATATACCTTAGATTTACAAAAAAGTCCTATTCAAGCTCTTGAAATATTAATAAATTTTAAAGATTGGCATTTCTTATAAATTTTGCTTTTGTTTGGGTACAAAAATATTCTAAATAAATAATACTGATGGATAAATTTTCATAATTGTCGTTACCTTTTGCGAAAAAGACTCGTTAAAGAGTTTCGATGATAGCCTCTAAAACGTCGATTTACTCAAAAAAGCAGGTATATCTTGGAAAGGATTAACTTTAGGACAGAAGGTCCTATAATAATTTCCACTGGAATCCACTTCCGCCACTAATTACCAATCACCCTGTATACTGTTGTAGATAAAAAAAATTCAATTTTGTCGAGTTATAGCAATTAAACGTCAGTCAGATCTATCAAATTGGAAAAACGTTGATATCGTGCTCATGGCATTCAGTAAATGCCACTGGACTCCCTTTAGGACTACCTTAGAATTTAGATCTCTGCCTAATTATTAGTAGTCTGGGCCGAGGTCACTCATTTACCACAAACTAGTCATGTGCAAAGTTCAGACTATGACCGAGCCTACCGAGTAGCACCGGGTGCAGCTGCAAAGTAATTAAAACTTTACGCTCGAGTGTTTAAGCTCATTTTCATTAGCAGCGGGTTTGTGATGTAAGGATATGCGATCATAGGTGTAGGTACATGTGGATTTCATATACTACCTAGTGATTTATCTGTTTTGTATTCTTCTTAGGCTAAAGTTTTATTTAAGACGTTCAAAATTATTGAGTTAGTATACAAAAAAAATAAGAAAATTTTGTTACCTGCCTGAATTTTTTTACATTGCTTTCATATTTCTAAGTTTTGCGATGTAACGCGGTCACAAAAATGTCAAATTATCAATTAAGTCATAAACACAGGACCACTGTGGCTAAGAGGTAGGTAGGTACTATCGAATCATATGAATCATGATTCATGAAATCCTGATCCATTTCGCTGATAATTCGTTTGAAGCTGTCAGACTTGTAAGGTCTATCGCGTATTTATTGTACTTAGGTTAGGACATTTTAGTTACCTACTGTACAAATTCTGTACCTATTCAGTAAATGTTAGTGTCGAATGAAATGATAATAAGTTCGTCACCAAGGAAATATATCTTTACGCGAATTTCCACCTAGTAGCATTTAGACTGTTTGCCAAAATGAGCTCATGGTGGGTCATGCATGATTCAGTTAGTTCGATAGTACAGTCAGCTACAAAAGTTGATTAACATAATATAATTGGCACAATACGGTTAAAAACGACTTTGAAAATTTCAATTTGTTGATCAATTTTTGTAGCAGACTGTACCTTCCTAATACTTTTTGCATCAAACACCAGTGACCGCAGGTCCCGTACAATGTAAATATTTGTGGACATGAACTTGTTTGTTTGCATCGGTCTGGGTGTATTATGTGAACCTTATTATGAATGAAAAAATAAGTTAATTGAAAAAAATATATATATAGATATAGAATGTATATCGTTTGTATAGTACCTATCTACCTTCACTATAACACAAGCTTATGAGCCTACATCAAGGCTAGATGCTGTGTATAATAATAAATATAAGTATTTACCGTCGTACATGACCAACAATTAGAAAACTTACTTAATCTCAAAAACTAACTAAGTAGGTAGGGGAAGGTGGGCATGAAATAGCCACCCTGCATATTTGTTCAACAAAATCTGTTCAACAAAATTCAATCAGGTCTTTTTACTCTATAGCAATAAGTACTAGTTATTTATCAACTATTAAAGTCCGTTTATTTAGCTGTCATAATCAGGTATTGGTGTCTTGTATTGTCTCATAAATTTTAGAGATTTTATTTGTTTTGGACATTTGTTATAAAAGAGCCACCCAAAACTGTGATAAAAGAGCTGGCTTCTTAAGTCTGATTTACTTAAGAAGAACATTTATATTTAGAATTTCAAAAATACTGTATTTTTTGATATCTTTTGAATATGTTATTTTTTTTAAATTCACAACGGTAAATAAGAACTTAATATTAATTAGTAAGTAGGAGTTATTGAGATTATGATCGACAGTCTTTGCTTGTGTTTTAATTAGTTACTATTGTTTGTTAAGCTTTATTGTGGTGTTGACACCTTTTAAAAATATTTAATCGTGCTTTATTACTTCGTTTTTAAGATTATATTATGTACCTAGTGGCTCTTTCATTAAATGTGATGGTTCTTTTAAAACACACATGTCATGAAAGAACCAAAGTTTTTGTTAATCGCCAAGTATGGTACCTATAACCTATATTGTACTTAACAGTAACGAATCTTCGTTTATTTATATTTGATTATTATCAAGTAAAGTACAAACTACTGTTTTATTTGGACAATTAATAGAATAATCGACAAAATCTAAAACTGGCTCTTTAATGCCCACCTGCCTAAGTCATTTTAGGGGATTAGGAGAGCATTATATTTTATTATTATTTCTTGTTGATATAAAAAATTGGTGTTGAATAAAAGTAGAGTCAGGTAGAGTACCTACCTACTTACCTACGTGTTCAATGCTAGGTATACCATTTCTAAACCATAGATATTCGGTAAGCCCAGTAATACTTACGTTGGAAGTTTAAAGTTGGCACCTATGTAAGTTTTTAAGTGATATTTGCAAAAAAGAGATTTTGTAAAAATTTTAATACCTAAATATTAAAATGTTTTTTGTTTGTACATTTATTAAGTTTTGGGAATGCTTTTTATAATAAATTTACCTATTGTATAAACCAGTTCGTCAAAATCATTATTAATAAATCGAAATACATAACTTAATTTAGATTATAAACGTGAATAATAATACTCTAATATAAAAATCTTAGATGAATCAATATAAATTGCGTACTTCCTTCACCTACAAGCTTCTTAAAAAGCGCAGTGTCAAAATAATACAGTTTTATATCGCAGCAACTTCCAAAAAATCGATCTCTGAATCATAACAATACTTAGCTACAAATATAACACGAACGCGACTTTGTTCAACGCAACGCCAGCGACAGACCGCGCCGAATACATTACACTAATACAGAAACTCTACAATCATTCAAATTCAAACCTTCTTTATCCTTGAACAAAGCCTAAACTTCGGCTAACAATCTTTGAAAAACCCGCTTTTTAGTTAGAGCAACTATCTCACTCAGTCGTCTTGTTTTAGCCGTTTTGAAAAGGGATGGCGTTCTGCGCTCGTGTTTTCTCGTGAGTCGGTCGATTTTGCAATAGGGCTTTCCTATTGGTTGGTTTGAGTTAGTGGGTGCGGTTTCATACATTTCGTCGTTGTCGCCCTTGTTAGTCTACAGAGTTGCAGTACCGCGTCCTATTCACAAACAGTTGAATGCTTTGCCGCTGTTTGGTTGACGGTACCGCGCTTCTCGAAATACCGGTTCTCGCTGAAAAGGTAATACTGATTGAATTGAAAAATATTTTTGACGTGGTTCTTGCTGTCCGTATTTCCCGTATGTATTGTAGTTTTGTGAGAAAATTGAGATTAGAGTTATTTAATTTTTAGTTTTTAGATATGGTGTTCATAAAAGTTTCGGTCTTTACACTTAATCAGTAGTTAGTTTAGAAGTTAGTTAAGTATCGTTTTGTTTCGTGATATTTTTAATTAGAACTGTAAATTAGTTGTTGTTTGATTATTTTTGTACCAATATTTTCGATGATAAGCACGATACTGTTTCGATCATTAAAAAAGTTTGATGTTTTCCTCAAACAAATTTTATTTGTTAGAAATAACAGAAACGAAACGTAAAAATGTTCAAGTGAGAGATAAAATCACGCACCAACCGAGACCAATACGTAGACTCTTCGATGTTTGAATGTGAACTTTATAACCAGCTAATAAAAACCGTTATTTAACCGCGTAAACAAGTTTGTACGATATCTTAGGTTATTTTGAAAACTAGTGCGGATTTACTGATTTACATAATCTTTTAATAAAGACTAATGTATTATATTTTAAAAGTTTACGCTATAAGTTCGGTAGGTACTCTTTTGGGAAACTGTATTTTGCAGTACCTATTTGTTTCTATTACTTTTTTACTTGCTCAGACCATTCTTCTCAATCTGATAACCGAAATGTATATCCAGGCGAGAACTGATTCTGATATTAGACACCAACGAATGATGATACCAATGTTCACTAGTAAAGAGGACCCAGGCGCGGTCGCAGACTGAAATTTTGGGGGGTCACAACTGAATTTGGGGGGTCTCAACTAAATTTTTATCAGAAGTATCTTTTTCTAGCTTCTTCTCTTGTAAGGGGTTCATCTTTTCATGATTAGGATATTACCTACCTATGGGGGGGTCATGTCCCCTGTGACCCCCGGGACCTCGCCTAAATGGAAAAAAATAATGTTCCGTCTACTTAAAATAAAGTTTTTTTATTCTTCGGCCATCTTTCATACCCGTATCAAAATCGCAAATAATATAATGAAAACTGCCATATAAATCCATATGTTAAGCGGAGTCCTTTTCTGTAGGTAAAGTCTATTCAAATTGGGCATTGCATCCCACCTGAATGCCATGCAACATCCTCGATTGATGCCTTTCAATGCAAACTACGAAGCGTTGCCCTTTGTACAGTTGTTGTGCTTTGCACATTTGCTGTCCTTTGTACAATTGTTGTGCTTTGTACATTTATACATATACGAGTATTATCGCATATTTTCGTACAATAAATGTCCAAGCGAAATATTTTCCTACGCGGAATATTCATAAAAAAATTAAAAGAAAAATCAAAGTTGGGGATAAATCTGTAGGTATTTCTTTTCTTTTTATAATTAATATTGTTATAACTTTTCCAGGTTTTGACTTGTTTTAAAATTTGAGGCATGTCTATAATAATAGTTTTTAGTGTAGGTGGGTAGGTATGTAGTTTAATTAGAATTGTAAATAAGTTGATGTTTAATAAATAATTTTTCTATAAATATCATTAAAAAAGTTTCATGTTTTCCTCAATCAAAATATTAACCTGCTCAGTTAGTTGTTAGTTTTATAAAGGTAGTTTTACCTACCTTCACGAATGCCGCAAAATGATCTCAATTGATGTCTCTAAGTAAAACCAGGAAGAGAGCCGTCCTTTGTAGGTACCTACCTACATTTGTGCAAACAATAGGTACCACTCAGTACAATCTACGCCAACAATATTTAATTTATTTTGTATATTATTCGGAAAGAACGATAGATATAAGTATATTTAAATAGTACAATAAAAAATTTAATCTATTCACACTTTTTGGTAGGTAGGTAAGCACCTACCTACGCTGCGCTCGTCCTCGCACCTAACCGTACCGTCTCCGTCTTCCGGTGCGGGGTACTTATTATAACAGAATATTGAGAAAAAAAATGACCAACTTTAAATTCGCTTATTAGCATTTTTTTATTAATTTTATTCAGTTGTTTCTTTATTAATATTATTTTCTTACATGAAAATATAATATTTAAATAAAGCCCTTTCATATTTGACCTAAAAGCGCTCTTCACAATTTTAAGCTCCGATTTAATGCACGTTGCAGGCGAGCTTTTAAACCGGATTATTTCGCACCAATTATATAAAGTTCAAAGTAAAATGAAATGTAATCTTTGCGAAATGACAAAAAGAAAAATGGATGAAGTGATCCATTTCAGCATTAGGTATCTACCCACCTAAGGCTAAGTTATGCCAAGACATGAGGTTGTATAAACCACATGATATCTACTAGAATTTATAGCTACCTATTATCTATATCTGCTGTGTGATATAAACAGCCACAATGATAGGTATAAAAGTTGACGCATAAAACAAAACAATATATTGAAAAAGAAAAAAAATGAAAAATAGTAGATAATTAAACATGAATTAAACTAAAAAAAATTAACCAAAACTTCACCACACACTGGCAGCCATTAAAATAAATACCTAATGGACCAAAATGCCGTAAAAAAAAAAAAAAAACTAGATTTGGTTTATAAGCTCGATTTAATGCGGTAGAACTATTCACCTACTGAATTGTAAAATATTTCCAAAAAATTCTAATCAATTACTTATTGCTTATTTGATATATAGCTGTGTGAAAGATACATGAATAATTATTATCTTATAAACAATTACCTACCTATATGGGAGACCGGGTCAAAGGGGACTAAGGGTCTGTGCATGAAGCTCATCCGTTTTAAAACGCAAAGGTATTAAATCAACATATATATTCAGTCAGACTCATTAGGTAGGTAGGTACCCATTACAATCGACATACAACAATTTCAACGATATAACGAATAACTACTTTTTACGGTTTTGCCCCGAACCATGTGTAAAACCGTTACTATATACGATATTGCCCCGGAATTTACCGTGTGATATTGAATCTTGTGCGAAAGAAGTCAGCCAACTCCTATGTATCACAGCTGGTTCAGCCTTAATCAGCCCAACCTTGACAGCCTATACATTTCACGAGTTCGAGTTATGTAGTGGATGTTGATGAGATCGGGTCTCGACTAATTCTTTGCGCAGTGTCTTGAATGACATATCGAAAATTGATGGTGTTTGGTCAACGAGCAGCGCTGATGAAAATATGATAATAATTATACTTATCTATCGTGATCAAAATCGTATATAACCGGTTTTACCCCATGAGGTTGTGCCCCAACACGGGTGTAGAACAAAAACATCATTCATTCACACATAGTCAATACAAACTTGCCGGTGCAAGCGTATGTTGCGTATGTAAACTCCACAGTCACTGCTTGTATATTCTCGAAAATACGATCAAGACTACCGAAAAACAATAAAGTACCTAAATAACTCCAAATTGCGTTAGCGGCTTGTGCGCACGAAATTTGTATTATTGGCGAAAATAGCTACGCTATACGGTTTTACCCAGGTATACGGTTTTGTACAGATTTCCCCTAGATATTTACGGGCCTAATTTAAGTAGGTACTATTTTTAATCACTATCCCGTTTATTCTCAGCTAAAAGAACCCGTACTATTTGCGTCTTTACCCATATTTGTTTTGGATACAGTAATTCAACAAACTTATTTCTTTCCAGCTTGGCGGCTTAGCACGAGTTAGCTAAGCTAAAACTAAAGTTAGTCCTAAATATAATCACCATAGAGTCTAGTATGTGTCTAGACTTTACATCCCATATTGATACCTACAACAATCTCAACTCCAAGAGCGGTCTTAAGTTAAGCTTTGCGTTTGATCTTGGCCAAATTTTGATCGACGACGCCAAGTTAGAGGGGCTTGGTCACGGTAATATTATCTACAGTGTATCAACTCGGCCGCATAGCGCGGCCGGCGCGGCGGCGCGGCGCGGCGGTCAAGTCACATGCGACCGCCAGAATTTTAATTATATTTACTTACTTTGTATTTACTTCCATTAAGTTTAATGAATGTAAATATACTTTTTTATTTATAGATACAAATAAATTACTGTGTGAATTGAATAGGAAGTGTTCAACAAAAATTCGTTTTGTGTCAAAAAAACATGTTTACGTTTGAACAATAAATCGGTCCTATAAATTAGCAACCGAAAAATACTTGCACATCGACTGAGAGGTACTAAATGATTTAATATAATACTTTAAAATAAAAAAAAAACATTTTATCAAAATTTAAAATTTTAAAAAGTATGTAAAGCTCAATCAATAAGAGATGCTGATACTCGCGACTGTCGCATGCCGAGATCTAGCCGCGTAGCTGTAGCTCGCGTTTCGTCCGTTTGTATGAAGTTGAAATACTGTAATACCTAGTATTACCGTGGCTTGGTAATTGGATTTCCAACATTGTATCGGACGCCAGCACTCGGGTCGGCGATCTAAAAATTTAGGTTTCGGTTACCTTTGAAAATGGATTAAAGCGAAGATCGGTATATTTCGAAATTTCAGTATTGATAAACTGACGCTTGTCACTCAATTGCTGTGTCTAACTGAATATTTGATGAAATCATCTGCAAATTCATCTGAATAATTCATGTAGTTAGAGCACTCTTTGTTTTAGTGCGAAATACCGTAAAATAAGCAAAATTACTTTATGAATGTTTGTGTTCTTAAATTATTGAAGAAAAACGGATAAAATTGAAATAAAAATTCATTAAAAACCAGAGTTCCATATCCTGTATATTAGTCTGTCCTTAATGTGATGTTACTACAAACCAATACCAATATACCATACCAATACCTACAAATTAATAAATGAAAACCAAAATCTGTTTTAAGTATTAAATGGATCAGGTACCTACTTATATAGGTTCTTCGGTAGGTACATATAGGTATTTTATCAGAAGAGAAAATCATCATTTTCCGAATATATGTTAGATATCCAAAATTCAAGGATAAATTTCCCATTTTCCGGTAAACTTAAGAAAACTTTTCATACCACGCTCCTATAAAGATTCCGATTTTCGCAGAAATTTTCGACTGCTCGTGTTGCCAAACTATGAACTTAAATCTGAATATTTCGAGAAGATTCCCAAAATTTATCTTACAAGCACTACCTATTCTCGTTTAAACTTCACCCGTGTTGGTTATACCGTTTGGTAATTAATTATCTCCAAGAATGTCCATATCATTTTCAACCAGCAGTTTTCCTCACAATAGTTAAATTCATATCTAAGTATTATACCTTGTTCGATTACTAAAATAATTTATTTTATCATGATACCTACAATCTGTATAACAAGTTACTGGGACTTTTTTTTAGAAGACGCATTTAAGTGCGAATTTTTGATTTATCTTTAGAAGAGAAAAGTGCTTGTAAGACCATAACATCCTGAGGATTCAGGCGACTGGGCCTACTCGTAATTTTAAACACCAATCCATTGTTTAAGAACCAGATCTTGTACAGTTAGCAGAAAAAGTGTTACAAATAAAACAAAGATATTCATCATTTAAAGTTTTTAGTTTACGTTCTTGTACTAATGAAAATATATAACACGCTTAATTATAATGATAATACGAGAATTTTAAATGATATTAATTATAAAAAGTCACTAGAAAATCACAGCATTAATGGCACCCAAAGATATAATTGTCTTATTGTGCAAAAAAATAATATTGATTTCTAATACAGGTGGTATTACTCGTTATTAGAATTTTAAAATCAGTCTTCACATCGATTAGGTATCTTTTTCTAGTTTCTACGTTAGAACTCTATTAATAAATTACCGTCACTATTACGTTCGCTTGATGATGGATGATGGATGAAGAAAGTCAGATTTGTGGGCCCAGTCGACCGATTCAAAAATGTATTCAGGGGACTGGCCCCTTGAGCCTAGTCTCTCCTCTGACTTTATTTTAGGTCTTTTTTGCTTCATATCAGGAACTCACTCATCAATTAGGTGTATGATAACGTCAAAAAAAAACAGATAACGAAAGTTTTCTTAGTTATAGATACTAAAACTAGTTAAAAATAGGTGTCCAAATTACTAAAAAGTTAAAAAACTAAAAAACTGTAAATGTTTGGAGGGGTGCGGTGGTTCCTTATTGATAATGGTTCATTTTGACCAATGCTATAATTCCTCAACGGATGTGGGTCCAATAACGAATAATTCATTAATATTTCATAAAACAGCATTTTAAAGTAACGTAAAGTAATATGAGGAAGGTGTTGTTGTAATTAATTGATATCACCTAATATGGCAGATATGTCCAATAGTGGCAAATGCTACAAAAAGCTCACGGATACCGGTTTATTCTAAAGAGTAAATACAAAAATAAAGATTCTTGTATTTTGAGCATTATCGGGATAAATTTCCTGATTCAGAAACCCGATATTTAAACAGAAGTGAATAAAAATAGGTTGAATTACCTTTTAGTTTTTACTTTTAGTTTTACGATAAATATTTTTAGTGTACGGCCTGCTAATGTAGTGCTTTGCAATGGGGTAACACTGTCTGCCTATCACGCCAGTGGTTGCGGGTTCGATTCCCGCGTTTATCTATTTAAGTATTTATATTATAGGTTGCCCGCTAGTTCGCTACATGGTATCCTATAACACAAGCTTTGCTTACTTTGGGGCCATGTAGTTGGTGAGATTAATCTGGGGATTTTATCAATTATTTTATTTATTTATAACTTTGTTGTCTATGCCAGAGGTCTCAGGTTCGAATCTCGGTTGGAGTGGATTATACCTAAAGGTGATAAACACGATATTGGCCACCAAGTCATTGATGTTTGCGTGTATACTTTTATGTTTATTAAGTTTATTTATCCAATATCTAAACTCCATTACACAATTTCGTAATCCAATCGTAATTTAATAGGTAGCTAACTTTTTTTTAATCTTTATTAATATTTACTTTACTATACAAGCTGATATCTCTTCTCAGAATATCAATCTGATATTATTTTAACTTGAAGCTCTCATGTTAATTAATACTTCAGTCATGAATTCTCAAATTATTATCTTATTCATGGAACAACGTAAAATAAACCACAATAGGTAAACTATGATACGAATTTATGCAGTGCAAGTTAAGTTGAACTGTAATTCACCTTCAACATTTTGGAGAATACCCGAAAACGTTTAACAACTGATGTTGTGTAGGTACCTCGGTAGGTAGGTACTAGGAAAATTTCGAATTCAGAATCCAGCGATAAACGCTTTAACGTAATTTTATCGGAAGCATTTATTCATGATCAATGTTTTCTCTTTTTTAATTGCTTTCATTATTTTTACCAAAAAAGGTCATAATAAAATATATCTAACATTTCCACCACTGAACTGGTCCAATTTAAATATCTTAAAGAACTTGTGCTATGGGTATAACGGATAAATAAATTTAAGAAGCATATAAACATACGTATAAAGAATACTCGTATAAATATTAGAAGTAAACTGAAATGAAACAAAAATACATGATTTGAAATACATCTGTGTTTCGGAAAGTCGTTGTGGCGCCGCGCCGTGGTTGCTGTGCATATCACACGAAACCGAATATCGCGATATCGTGTGATATGCACAAGTATGGGTGACCGCCGATCATTTATTCCTCACAAGTCACAACTACTTCCGTGCTTCGGAGGGCACGTTAAGTAGCCGGGAGGTGCTGTATACTTGTATACAGTAGTCGTTAGGGTTTTTCAGAAGCTATTTTGACACCCTGAAAATTCTGCAGTCCGCCAACCAGCTTGGTGGATTACGGCCTAAACCTTCTTTCACCTAGAGGAGAGACTATTAGCCCTGCAGTGGGCTCATTTCACGCAGTTGTGATGATCTGTATTTATTACATGCATGTCCACCCCACCAGGATTCGATGTTACTATTACTACACTTACCAGTCGTCACTAGTTAGTAAAGTTAATAAAGCTTAGACTCGATCGTATTTTTTGCGGTTAGCAGTCTTTATCTAGGTAACATAACATTATACCTCGACTTTAGAACTTTTTACCCACCCTGTATATTATAATGCAAAATCACGAACCAGATGAAATTTATAATATAACAAGTTTTCCATGTTTTCAAGTTTGAGCGTTTTGTAAAGAATTTCTTGCTTTTGGTTTTGTAGGAGTACGGTTTAGTTTGACCTAGTTGAGTTGATAGGTTAGTACTGAATTTCTATATCGAATCTCAATCTAAAAGTTTGTAGACACTTAAATTAACTTAACGTATTTCTGTGTTTTGATATTTTGTGATTTCAATAAATATTTTTTATCTAAATAGAACAATTAACGACTGGTTAACTAAAAAGCAATGTAATGTATACAAAAATTCTTTCAATAAATGGCGATTAAAATTATTAAATAGTAGTAAAATTAAATTAAATGATATAAATATATAATAAAACCTTTGTTATCACTATTTGTACACTTAGATTTAAATAATGAACTGTCTTGGAAGAGCGAATTCACATGGCATAGACATTTTTTTCCTAAAAGGTGACATCGAGAACTGTACATTTAATGAGTGTAACAGTTTAAAGAAAACATGAATGATTGTTATTAGTTATTATAAGGTACTTAAAAAATCTATGGGCAAACAAAATCCAGACAACCAGAATCCAGATTTGTTTTTGTATGAAAAAATCTTGGATTGAAATTAAGATTCGATCTACAAATCCACTATTACTTGCTAACCTTACCCTCTTCCTTCACTCTATGTACTCGAAAGGGCTTAGTACATACTGGTTGCCATGGAAACGGGAACCCTTATTTCACAAGTTGGTCCAACGTCAAGTGGTCTGGCCTTCGTTCAGGTTAATATTTTTGGAAAAGTATTTTTTAGCTAAACGAGGGCTTTTCGTACGAATAGTTAACGAAATATTTGAAATTTTATTTTTAATATTTGAATTTGGATTTTTTATGACAGACTGTTAACGAAATTTCACTGTCAATAGTTTTTACCTAAAATCACTACATCTTAATATATAAAACTGTTCCGTTACTAAGTAACTGACAGACAACGTACAGCCATAGCCACTGGACGTATAGACCTGAAAGTTGGAACATACATTCCTTAGGGAGTGTAAGGGGGCACTTAGAAAGGAATTTCACAAATCTTATTACTTAAGTGTATGGACATGATACTTGGTATAAAGGTTCTTCATGTTTAATTGCATTATGAAAGGAAATTCCGAAATTCATACAGTAACGGGAAATAAAGAAATTTTTAGGTTGCATGAAAAATCTTATTTTTATCTTATTCTTATTGCACGGATGCGAGACTTGGTATGAAGGTTCTTTCAATGGGTCGGTCGTATTATGGAAGGACTTTCTGAAATTCTCAAAAGAAGGATAGTAGGTACCACACATTGTTCAGTCGCTTAATCAGTTTTAAACTACTTTCCCAACTTGGATAAATAACATGATAACAGATGTCAAAATAAACGAATATAATAAAACAAATAACTAATATATGTTACGTTGAATCAAAATAAACATAATAACAAGAATGTTGTCTAAAACTGTGCAAAAAGTAAAACATAGTAAAACAAAACAGCATAATCATGATCATGCCATAAGCGACCTTGTGATCTTTGACCCACAATGCAGTTTCAATAATACAATATACCCCATAACTTTTGTGATGAAATCTATCAAAATAAACATAAATAAATTATATATTTTGCCTCATCTTTAATTAGGATAGTTTCATTTTCGGTAGATATATTTATTAATGAGACTTCAGTAATTAGACATTAGAATAAAAAAGATAATTTGAGGATAATATCGGGGTAGTTATGAAATTTATATATTTTTGTTTGAAAACCATGTGAATTTATTTTGCAATTCATATTATGTTAGTATACGTTTTAACTAAAAACTGTAGTTTAAATTCACAGAGAAGTCATCATCATTATTTTTATTTATTATATTAGAACAATTAAAATATAATACATTCTCAATAAAAATATGCAAATGAATTCGAATTATTTGTCTATTAATACTGTAGGTTTGTTTATTACGATCCGGCGAAATAAGTATTTGTTACAAAAAAAAAAAACAGTCAATCGAAAATCTAGAATAATATATTTGATAGCTTAAATAAGTGCGATAAAGTAATATATTGATTGGGTAAACGCAATCATACTATTCTGTGTGCCGTGTCAGTAAATACGTATGGCTTTAAGATCACAACAAATGTTTTTTCCTGTTGATTGTAGACTGAATTCATTTACTTAAGATGTGTTTAAAATTGTATTAAGTTTTTCTTTTAATGAACAACTATACGAGTATTTACCCAATAATATTGTTCTTAAGACATTATTGAGAGATTAAAGACTTATTTGCAAGTATACAAAAATGGTGCACCTCAGGGTAGTGTATCCGGTTCTACTGTCATTGTTTTTAATTTTTGGAAAAACAAATATGGAAAAGGCGATGATAATCAAATTTTATTCGCAAAAAAAATTAGACAATAACCCATAACCCTAGCAAATAAATAATTTAGTTAAGAAAATCTAGTTAAAATTTGAGCTCAATCACAGTTTCAGGTAGCCAACAGGATCATGATCTAAGGTATTTAAAGTCAAAAAATGAAATAAAACTACTTTATAACCAGTAGCGTAATAAAAATACTCGATAGTCGTAATATGTATAAAAGCTGAATGAAAAAACGCTTGACATTTTTATTATTAAAATAACCCAGGTTTAATAGCTCAAAGGCTTTTTAAATGCTACATTTCATATTAAATACAGACTTTAATTTCAATGCAATTTACTAACATGCCGATTAAATGTTATACCTTTGTTAAATAATTCCGGTTATTTCCAGCTTTCAATAATTATTTACAGCAATAGAGTTAAAAGGTTTTAATTTTATAATTTGCCGAAAGACGTATTTTTGAATTCAAAAAATGTTAACATACTGTTGAAAGAATTAACTTAAAATGGATTTGTAATAATTTTTAAATAAAGGGTAATATTATATTAATCTTATCTTATCTTATCTTATCTTATCTTATACTTATAATAAATCTGTAGAGAGGTCAATTCTGTACAGGAAATATTTTTTCAAAATAACTATCAGGGGGTGATTAGTGATCGATACTGATGCCAAAAATGCAATCAGTAAAATTTTTGTCTGTCTGTCTGTCTGTATGTTCCTTATAGAAACAAAAACTACTCGACGGATTTTAACGAAACTTGGTAAAATTATTCTTCATACTCCTGGGCAGGTTATAGTATACTTATTATCACGCTACAATCAATAGGAGCAGAGCAGTGAAGGGAAATGTTGGAAAAACGGGAGAAGTTACTTCATTTTTTAAACTTCCGTCGCGTGTGCAGCCTTAATGGTTAAAGCTACATAGAAATCATGTATGACAGAAATATTCTTCATAAAATTATATCCCACAACAGTATATGTCTATATTTTATGGTTGACTCACAATAACACGTGTAAATCCCGGAGCTTTCTGATTATATTTGTTTACTCTTACGTTTATAATACTCTCACTCATCCCTAATTAAAAAAAATTAACATTATTACCTATTCAATAAAAAAAGAATCATAGAAATCGGTATAGAAACACCAAACTTATTCATGAAATACGCTAATAACCCATCGCGCGTGAATACTGAATGATATAGGGATTATTTTATATTCTAATAAACGGTATCCACGCGGACGACGTCGCGGGTCACAGCTAGTAAGTAATAAAAGCATGGAGAATGGAAAGGAAAAAATTAGCAGTTACATTTCTAGAAAGGACTTTAAAAGACATTCAGGTATCGGAGTCTCTCTTTTATCTTTGTCATATTTATACGATGCAATAGTACGTTTATGGGCTATTTTATATATTTTACCTTTAGTGGTCTGCTCCACTCAGTTCCAGTGTTACTGTCTTTGCAGTTAAAGTGTTTCAAATAGAAATTTCTCAAACTTTGTTAAAGAAAAACGTTATAGCTCGACTTGTTGGTCGTATATTTTAATTATCCTTCAGTTAGGCCCCAAAAACTATTTTGGGCCTTGAGTCTCCCTTTAAGGTTATAATCCACATAGCTGGTCTTATGCTAAAAACCTAATGCTGATATTATATGACAAGATTAGGTTAATATCAGGTCACAAATGTATTTAACTAAAATTGTTTGTAACTTTCAATAAAATTTCCTGACTTTTCAATGCGCTTCAAATTAAACTAATCAGTAAACTGTACTTGAAAACTCAGTATTTTACTGAAACTAGTGTTAAAATTAATACAAGTTTTTACTCTTAGCTTCGTCTTAGTTTGAGATATTCGGTTTACCCTTTATGCCAATTTTAAATTATATGCGTACATTAGATTTTACGTAATTTTTTTTCAAACCTTTCGTTAACTCAGCCGTTCTTACAAACAGTACAATTTAAGATACAAATGGAAAATCCTACTGTGCTACATAAATCTCTAACGCCTATTTAAAGAAAATCGCTTTTGAATAAATACTGTACAAAGATTATTTTTCTTTGTACTTACTAAAAATATTTGAAGTTGTGCAAGACATGCTCCAAGACGGGAGGGTCTGAAGTTACATGGCTACCTATTTATTTTTATGTCCAAAGAGGGTTGTTTTATATCTAGCGAGTTTATCTGAAAATAGGGGTTCCGTAGCGTATCTGAAATTTCCCCAATGGCTTAGGGGAAGTCTGGCGCGATTTCCGCAAGATGCCACCCTTAGTTAGGGAGGGTTGGCTACCCATCGAAGTGCAATGGTTGCTATAAATGTAAAAGTATATTTTATATTGCTACTGGTTCTTTATTTGATTTGGAGGTTTTGCGTTCAGTTTTGTTTCGCGAATACTTTGAAAGTTTACAACAATACTCGAATCAATACTCGAGTGCAAATACGGTTATAGTTTTAGTGATTTTAATAAATATTAATTAATAACTTTACTTACGTTTTTCCAAATAAAGTGATTCCTTAATTTGTCACCTGAAGACAATTTAAGTTTTATTAAATGCTTGCTGATTCTCTAAACCCACACCACAAGCTACCACCGACACGTGTTTCGCTTCAACCCGAAGTATCTTCAGGTTACAGTTTTCCAAGTGTGTGCTCATTGCATTTCTTGCTTCTTGTGTGAGGGAGGGAGGGCGGTGAACCAACGCACGAAAATCCTGCATCACTAGTGCAAGTACAAGTCGCGGAATTAGCAAGGTAACTTTGTTAAAGTAGTTGTCATGGATTTCCGCAAAGTAACGCATGTAAATCAATTATTTTTACTACGTGTCTACATTGGGTATTGTTGCCATCAAAATAAATGATGATGACGATAAAACCTCACTAAATAGCTTATTCGGGTTAACGCAAAAAGATTGGTTTGTTTTGAAATCAAAAATCTGTTAATTAATCAATTCCAATCAAATTAAAACTAATAATATATTATAATTTTACACGTCTGATTTCACAGATTCGATTGTCAGCTACCTCTGTTCCGGCCGCATTGCAGCATTCAAATAATTATTGTTGATATTTTCATAATCATTGTTCCGGTCAAAGTTCGCTGAACGAAACCGGTTTATCCAAATACGTTTACATTCCATGTATAAATAGTTCATTTATTGAATCCATGTTAATCAACTCGATTAAATAAAAAATCGATCGAATAAACAAAGGATGAAAACTGATTTTGAAAACGCAAAGGCTTTACAGAGAAATATCATTTGAAATTAATGAGTGAATATTACGTTGGATATTTCATGAGAAGAAGATAATTTCCGGTCGGCAAATACCTAAGAGTTAATAAAAACGGATACTAATGGCAGTGCAATTAAAGACGTGGAATAAATCCGAGCGTTCACCGTTTTTTTGCAAGTCTTTCATTCAAGCTAGAAAAGAGGTCAAGAGTACAGCGGCGGCATTGCGCGGTTCCGAACCACTTCGCAATTAATGGTGTTTTTATAATCACTTCGGTATCCTCGGTGGAAACTCAGCTGAATTTCTCTATTTTTGTTAGATATGGAACGGTTTCTGTAACACTAAGCATGAAGTTTGAAAGGTTTTTGAAACTCAAAATTTAAATCGAGCGATCGATCGCTAAAAGCAAGATTTAGTTATCAAATTAAGATATTGAGTAATAATATGTAGTTGAGTAACAAAGTACTGCTCAGAGCCTTGTTTTAATAGTCCAGTAGCTTATTAAGTAGAAAGCTTATTAAAAAAATCTCTTCCGGGATTGACAGTAACACAAAGCAGGACAGTAACGTGGGTGAGATCTAATGGAAAGTAGCGTAAAGATTTCACGATTTATTCAACCTCTTCGATTGTCGATAGCAATAGTAAATTAATTGTAAGCGAAGTTCCAAACTTCATCAAACTAAATCTATACATCCTCACATGTATCCAAAGAAGGTATCTCGCTTCTCGTTCCTTGTACTTTCAGACAGACAGTCGTGAATCAAACCATGATATCGATGAACGTTCAAATTGTCATAAGGTAAGGTATATAGGTAGGTACTTATAGTGCCTATAATAGTTACGATACATATTTAACAAACACCCTTTACTCTCTCTAATTTCAATCCTCTTTAATATCAAACATACGTACAGTTTTGCTTAAGAAACGAAATATTTACAATGTTTTTATTTATTTGATTTCTCGATATAACAGCTAACAAATAAAAACAACGTACCCGCATCTTGATTATCGCCGTAATCCAGGCTACAGCCCACAGCTGAAATATCGAGAACTAAAATACACGAAAACATGGGAAATATCTCGTTTCTAAAGTTGAATGAACCTAATTGCATTCATGTCAGTGTAGAGTTCAAAAAATACAAAATTCGGGTAACATAATTTTGAGCTCCAATTCAATTAAAATCAAAAATATATTTATTTTTCTATCAGATAGAATTTACATTTTGTTTCACAGTAGGTATTATTACCTACAGTACATTTTATTTTATGTGAGAGACTGGTGTCTGCACTAGGACAACCTGTGTTACGGATCACCAGTCCCTCCTACTCTGGATTCTAGATCTGCTTACAAAGTACTATACATATACAGAGTGTTCGGCATTACGTTGAAGATACGGAGGGTAGGTGGGGTGGGGTGGTCTGTTAACTAACCAGCACAAAACTACTCAAGTTATTTTTTTCATATTTTTGTACTGTTTCGCTTATGAACTTTTTAAGCCCGTCTAGAGATTTTTTGCTCAATGGCAGATCATTATTTTTTAAGGTGATTGGTAGGTTCTTTTAAAATTAAAAGATGCACATTGCTCGCTGCTAGAAATAAAGTTATGGCCCCTCAAACACAAAAAAGGGTTAAAGAATTGAAATTTAACTACGCGGTGCATTTAAAAAAAAATAAGAGTGATAGATGACTTCTGAATTGCTAAAAACATCTCTAAAGAGTGAGCTTTCTAGCGCTGTGTAGTTTGTTTAGATAAGTTTTTCGCAAGTAAAGTTATTCGATCTTTTCTACCAAGGCAGACCATTTCGACGAAAATGTACTTATGTGGAAAGTTCAATGTTATGCAAAAAATATTAGTGCTAAAAAAAACATCAATAGCATAATTAAATCATGAAACACCTTAACTTATGAAGCCAATCTGAGCGAGATTTCATTTAGTTTAAGTGATGCTCAAATTGATGTCCCTAATTTGCAATGCACGTCCCGCTCGTTTTCTAATTTCAACCGTTGTTGTATGAAGTGATATTTCCTGTTTTATCTTCTCGAATGCAGCATCAATGCGAATTATAAGTTCTTCACGACTGGGCAGATGTGTATACTAAGTCCTTAGCCTTTTCCAAGACGTAAAAGTCTAGAGGAGTGAGGTCTGGCGATCGTGGGGGCCAGATACGTGGACCACCCCGACCAATTCAGGAATACGGAAAACTATTATTTAGAAATTAAACTAAATTATCCAGTATCCTCTAACTTTAAGTCTTTCTTTTATGTCTTCAAACTCTACTGTTTCTATCAATAATCAACAAATGCAGTGCATTAAAAATCCAAATTCACGTCAAATCATTGGCTGAAGTACTCTATCGAATTCGATGAAATTTATATGGGACTAGGTACCTCTAAAGTATCCTCTATCATATGAAACAAAATCATTCAAAATCGATTAACGATTGTCCGAGAAATCGTGTAACAAAGACACAAAAAAAGAAATCATACACACGAATTGAGAGCCTCCCCATTTTGGAAGTTTATGAAAACTGATTTTGAAGTCACTCAGTTTGACGTTGACGTCAGTTTGACATTGACGAATGGAACAGTAGACGTCAATCTTTGCTTTTTACTATGATAATAAATCCGATCGACGTCGATCGATTGGTGTGGTGTGGTAGCACCGTTAGAGAGAGCTAAAATTCCAATTTGTAACGTTTGTTTGTCCAATATGTGACGTGGTTAGTGTATTGAAATAAAGAAGGTACTTTGCGCTTCTTAATTTCTTTGTACTTAGCTTTGAGTCCATAAATTTTAAGTTGTAAATAAAAATACAATAAAACTAGTCGAAGGAAGACATAATTACTTAAGTAAGATTAAGGTGAAGATATAATTAATTAATTGCCTGTAAAGACACCATAACGTCGAGTTAAAATGGACGATAAAATTTATTAATGTACCTAATATACTTCATATACTTTTTTAGCGTATCTGGTTAAAAAAATATTTTATTTAACAAAATTAATTATGAAACTCAAGACTATAGAAAATTACTATGCCCAAATCTGGGTTTTTTCCAGTTTATAAGTTGTACAATACACGGTAAATGGTCCTAAATTTTAATGTACTTAGAATGTAAAATCTCATTATAACGAGGCGAAGTCTTTTATCTTTTTTATTTAAATTATTACGGTAAAAGAACGTATCAAAAAAGTTAAGAAATCTTAGTTGTTAGTCGTTTTTCTTTCAAGATGAAAATGGCAACATTGTTCCTTATGATTAAAACAGTAAACAAACATACATAAAAACTTCTTTTGATTTATAGAACAAAATATTAATTGATTGTAGGAATAAAATGTGATCCCTTCTCACTAAAGTAAGTACGTAGGTACTTACGTTTAAATACTCCACTGAAGAGTGAGCTTATTTTCATACTCAGAAAAGGTATTACAGAACTGTTGTGGTCGTTCAATATCGGAATTTGATTCAACTGCTTGTATTTATTTGTATAAAAAGCATGTCAATACATCGTTTGAGTTACATAATAAAATATTGTATACTTGTATACAGTAGTCGTTAGGGTTTGTCAGAAGCCATCTAGGCGCCCTAAAAATTCTGGCAATCACCACCCAGCACTGGGCCAGCTTGGTGGATTATGGCCTATACCTCCTCTTCACCCAGGGGAGGGAGTCATGCCCTGCAGTGGGCTAATTACAAAGAGTTGTGATGATGATGATGATGAATAAAATATTATTAGTTGTCCATAAGTAGTATTACAGACAATGATAGAAACGATTTTTGATTTGTTTCCAAGGATGTAACGGATATTTTTTTTAAATAACATCTTGTTGTATGCAAGTATGGTGTTAATAAACAAAGCTTATTAAATATAGCTTATCTTACTATTAGATAATGTGGCTTGCAGATAGCTTGTGTCCTTTTAATGGTGAAAGAATTTTTAGTTGAAATGTTATTCAAAAAACGCTAATCACATGTTGAGCTCATACTGTGATATATACTTTTCTAAAGTTGCGAAATTAAATAAACATTACAGATATCGTACAGCGACCCAGTACTCTGCCGTAATCAGTCTCCAAAACTATACTTATTTCTTGTATTCTCGGTTTCCGTACGATATCTATAATGTTTATTTAATTTCGCAACTTTAGAAAAGTATATATCACAGTATGAGCTCAACATGTGATTAGCTTTTTTTGAATAACATTTCAACTAAAAATTCTTTCACCATTAAAAGGACACAAGCTATCTGCAAGCCACATTATCTAATAATAAGATAAGCTATATTTAATAATAGGATATTCCCTCTGGTTCAGAAGCTGGTCGTAGGTGGGTGAAAGAAAACGCGCAGTCTCCTTGTGTATGATAAAGTTTAGTGCGATTAATTGTGCAGTCTTGCACAAAACTAAAAGTGAGGGAGAAACCCGATGCGACGGTTACGAGGCCGTTCGTTCCTTGCCGATTTTTAGTAAACAAGCGAGTTAGGCCCGTTTCGTTCCTTTTCAAAACTATTTTAAAAAATGCCTTCGCCGAATGGTGACCGTTCGTTCCTCCTATTAATTTTGCTTTACCTGATGTTTGCATTTTGAGCCTCTGAAAAATATTGAGTTAGGAATATTTGAAAACGGCCATCGTGTTTAATATTTTGTTGGTACCGTTTCAAAGGATATTGTTTATGAATTAATTATTGAAATAAAATTGTAGTACAGATGAATGATTTATTAAAGTTACGTAATTTTTTATAGTTGCTGATTTTTAATAATAATTTATGTTTTTATTCTTATTCCATTTAAAAGGTTTTAAAATTGCATATTAATAAGAAAAAGAAAACTTACTTTGTACATACATACATACATAACATCACGCCTGTATCCCTCATGGGGAAGGCAGAACACCAGGGGTTATAGGGCCATCTGATGTCACATTTGACTTTGGAGGTATTATAATGATGGATAGAGACTATTGCAGTGACAGGAGGTAAGCCTATCGCCCACAAAACACCAATAAAACCTCTTACTCACTTACTTTGTGTTTTTGATATTGAATTGTATGATTTTTATATTTATACATTGTAATTTTAGATAAGCCTGATTTATGTGATTTTTTAGGTTCAAGCTAATTATATATATATACCTAGGTACTTATTACTTACACAAATTAATATACTTATTGATTTTTAAAAATAAAATCGTATTTTTTATTCGTTCTTTATAGTTATATTATTTTTGCAAGTAGTTATATGGTATCTAAAACTTTTACAAATGTTGTGATTTTTTAATTAGTTTTATTGGGTTGGGGAAAAAGTTTCTACGCATTTTTTAAGAAAATTCAAAACATTTTTTAATATAGTTTATTGACATTTAACTAAAGTATGTATGTACTATTTTGTTCGATAACCTTTTGCCATCTTGTAGGTAGGGACATGATCCCATTGCTATAAAATTTTTGGGACCTGTCATCAAAATACCGCGACAAGTGGATTTGGCAGTCCTCTCGTGATGTTAACCTAACACTGCCTCAAGAATTTCGAAGATACCGAAACAGGTGGTAATCTGCAGGAATCAGGACTATACGGCGGATGCATTAACACCCAGCCAAACTCTCTTAATTTTTGCTGGGTGGCTATAGATGTGTGAGGTCTAGCGTTATCATGATGAAACACCACACCCCTTCTGTTGATTAATTCCGGCCGCTTTTTCTCAACTTCTTGTTTTAATCTCATAAGTTGTTCGCGAGAGTTCAGAATCGATAGTCCTGCCTGGTGGTAATAGCTCATAATGAATAATGCCCTTCCAATCCCACCACACACACAACATCACCTTATTGCGAGTTAACCCGGGTTTCGCCACAGTCTGAATTTTCGCCACATCAAAACATCAAAATTTCTGGATTGAAAACGCTTAAACTAAATTTATGGTACTCTCACAGACACTGCACTAGGTCCATAAACATCGTAAATTTTTTTCGCGGCTTGCGTTGCATTTTTACCTTTTTTGTAGTAATTTTAAAATGTGTCGAATTTCTTCATTAGATTCACTCATCTTGACAGTACGAAAAACAAATGAAAATCACACATTTTCCTAATTTGAATTTGGACTTATGTTCTTTAAAATTTTAACTTTCAATGATACCAAAAGCAGCCAGATACAAATACTATAGCCAAAGAGATTTTATTACAAGTTCATACATACTATAATGCGAAAAGACTTTTTCCCCAACCTATTATGTCAATCAGTTACTTTAAATTTGATTGAGTTAAATGTGGATTTTTAGAAATCATTTTAATCTAAGACTAATACATATAATATCAGAATGATTGTGATTCATAGTTGAATTAAAAAAAAAAATAAAACACCTCACTCTTTACGGACACAAAGTCAGTGTGTAATGATACTAATAAACAAAAGGCTTAAATTTTATAAAATATACATACAGGGTGACTGGTGGGTCACTCTCGAAATTCTAGGACGTGATAGTTTGGGTTCATACATGAAGAGAAAAAGTGTAATAAAAATAAATATTAATTATTTTCTGAGTGAACTTAACCGAAAGTTAAAGAATTGATTACGCAATGCATTGTTACACTAGCGTTGGCAGCGATCCGCATACCAGGCCACGTACCGCGATTGACTCAGGCGTAAGTAAATTAAATAGTAAAAAAACTTTATTTATTTATAGGGAATTTTAGTGAAAAACTAAGTACCTACTTTTATTACATAATTGTGACCAGAATCGAGTACAGAGTGCTTTCCGTCAGTATCTAAAATTTGTCACCAGTCACCCTGTATTATATAGGGTTATATTTTTGTCACAAGTCAAATTTAAATGTTATTTTCTTTAATACGATATAAAACTACCTGCATCTTTATGATAGTATCGCTCAGTACAAAAAATCAAAATATGAAACTTTATTACAAATAGTCGCTGTTGAAATAGCTACTACGACTAGGCATTTCATTGAAAATACTACAAATTTTATATAGGATATTTTGTAGGAGCTTGTAGTTGTCTTTATTTAAGAGTACTCATTCATAAGTATTCATTTAGAGTGGCCATGCTTTGTTAAATGTATTAGCGAATATGTTAATGTACTTATTAATAAAAAAATTGTCCCTTTTTTTGCATAAATCGTTTCTATACATGATACTTATTGTGACTAAAAGTAAGTACTTATGACACTGAAATAAGGTCGCAAATTGTAAACCTCACAAAAAAAACTCTAAGGTCACTCAATAGGAGATCGTGAGGGCTGAGCTCGGAGCTGCTACCCGATCCCCGGCAAAGCAAAGTCACTAATGCTAAAGTCACTAATAATGATAGCAAATGGGTAGTCGTACTCATAGACGTACTTGAAAAATACTCACAAAATAGATAAAAAGACGCCTATAGTCCTTTGGTTTGTCTGCTAGTAGTTGCGTATTGATCGAAAACTGACATCAATTCAATGCAGATAAGAGCTTCCTTTCGAATTCACATAGGTGTTTTTAAGCTTAAAAATTATTCTGCCTGCGGTGTATGATTAATTTATATTTATCTCTACTGTATTACATGGTATTTATAATATAATATTTTGTATCGTTAAGATCTCTTAAACTTGTACTGATTTTTGAAACAAAAAAGTCTTTTGAAAATAATATTCTGCAAACAGGACAAAACTCTGCGACATAAAAGCTAAAACATTCCATTACTACCAAAGTTACCATAAGGAAGTTAACTTTAAATCCCTGATAACAACCTGCAAACAAAAGAGCATAACTTTTTAAAGTTCACAGTATGCACTTTTCAATAACGATAAAAAAGTATATCAACACATTTTTAATAAACCTATACTGTATAAAACCGAAAAGAATAATTAAGATTATTTTGTTCTAAAGCGTGTGTTGTTAAAACTTTATAGTTTTCCTCGTAAAATTATTTTAACTGTTACCGCGTGTTATGTTCTACTTCCTGATTTTAGGAAAACAATAAAAGAAACGGTTTCGATACGATATCTAAACGATAAGCGTTCTGCTCCTATTTTTTTATGAACTCCGAATAAAAAAGTGTAAATGGAGCATGTTATCGTATGTTATGGTTATTTAATGCCCAAAACCTATTTACAAATATAAAAACTGCTCTTACGGTTGCCAAAGACATTAGAAACAAGGATCGCATCCTGCTTGCATCCTTCTGTATTCGATTTTTATTTAAAAGTATTTAAAGCATGCGACTATTAATTGCATGTGCTTTGCTAAGCGCTCGTAGATCTCGTTCTTTTTTCATATTCGCCTTTCATATGTATGTGTTCTGGATTAAAACTCATTTTATATTACTAAAGCTTTTAACTCACTAGTATGTTTTTAAGAAAATTTATTGAAAAAATGTGAAACAAATTACTCGCTTAAAAAAAATGGGAGATTTTTTGAAACAGTTTAAATACAGGAAAGTATTTGTAGGGGAAATTCTTGATGGTATATTTGATTCATTAAATTTAGGTGTCGTTTTACCTTCCCTGTTCTTGTGATGCTGAGACTATTAAGGCTCTTATTCTGAAAATTAAATCAGACTTGAACTTTACTTAAGTATTGATATTCGACAGTCTCCATTGAGACTCACAGCAAGTTAGAGTCTTTAATGCTTAAATAAACTTTAGGTTATGGTTGACTAAAAGTTACCACAATCAATTCTATTCAGTGCTGTTTTGGGTGGTATAAAGTATCCTATATATACATATATATTCCTATTGATTCATCGGAAACCAGTCTTGAATTGGAAACCCACCAACTAGTAAAAAAGTCTCCAAAAAGAGGGCCGTGAATATCATCAGTGTTCTTATTAAGAATTTTAATACTGGTTGACCTTATCAGGTATTCCCACATAAATGGATAATGCTATAACAGCATGACCGCATTTAATTGCGTCTCAAGCATTTTATTGTTTTACAACTTCATAACTTTTTATCCATTACATCAGCTACTGTAAAACAATTTACTTATTCATTATTTACGAGTCTAACTTTAAAGTCACTTAACATACGGTTTAACTACACCTTGGACATTGTTTCCTGGGTTTTATTGATATTTGATTACAGAACATTACGCCTGACATTGACGTTTAATTATACAACAACAGTTGCCGAAAACCTTATTAAAAACTCACATTTTAATAAGGGGTTTATATTGTGATAGTTTATAAAAGTAATGGTACAAAGTCCCGGTCTGCGCATCCTTGTTTCTATCTTCAAGTGCTTCGTTTTGTTTGAGACTATTTTATTGTGTAAATAATCGTCAATGTCAGGCGTACTGTATGGAATAATACTTTAAACGATATTGAGATCGGACGTAGATAAATCCGTAAAGTTGCAACGGACCAGTTAAGAGTATTTTAGAGTTATAATATCATACATAACCCTATGTGTGATAGCGTCACGCTCAACTCAAACTCTGAAATCTAACCTAGACTGTCTTGAACTCTAGATTTTACTATAGATTCTATGAATAGATCTTCTTAATTTTCTGTATCGAAAATTCTCAATGAATAAAACGCTTGAGTTGTTATTAAAAGTTTAGTAAGCTTTCAGAATATGAAACTGAGTGACTCAAGCTCACCACTTGTATAAAATCTGAAGCTGCATAATATTTTCATTGCTTTTTCGAGAATCACATAGACACATCTTATAAGCGCTGTTTCAGTTTGTTACATACAATTTTTTAAAAAAGATTTTCACCTTAGGTGACTAAGTCCATCGCGTTTGTGAGTTTGATATCTGAATACTAAATAAAACTTTACGAACTGATGATGGCTGACATTTTTTGTTCATTTTCTTGTCTTGCACAAATCTGAAAAATAAGTCAAAGATAATTTTGAGTACAAATTTTTTCCGACTTCGATTTTATAACTGAAGGTCTACCAAAACTTTACCTACACCCACCGTTTCAACCAAACAGCAAAAACTGTAGACGACTCCCAAACCAGTTCTAGTGAAACTAAACTATCTTTGACAGGTCGCATTTGAGAGTCCATCGCGAATACCATGGCGAGCCAAGATTCTGTGAGTGGTCAACGAGAAACCGATCTTGTTGACTAGGATATAAGTTTTAAAGTGGATAGGCAAGACATGCTAAAAGAACGGGAGAGTTCTGAGGGGTCTCCAGGGACCCCGGACGAATGCGCGGGCTGCGGGGGGAAGATACAGGACAGGTGAGCTTGCAATTTTTTTACACTTAGTTAGAAGTTAGTCTTTTGTTTCGAGAGTGTTTTGTTTTGATGAGCTTCGTTATTTAAAACCTATTTAAGATGAATTATGTGAAGATAAAATCAAATTTCATAGTCACGCTCGTGGTTGCAGAGTACTTCTAGTAGAGTAGTAATCAATGTTGTCAATATGCAAAAATATCGTTCTCAGGCAAAGAAAGATATCTGCATAATCTGAACTACAGCTCTCTATTCGAACTAATATAGCACCCTAAACCCACGTCCGTTCTTAAGATTTTTTAAAATACTTTTATTTTTTGCTTGACTTGTTGTCTCAGCGCCAAGGCGGCATTGTAAGTGGGCAACCCTCAAGGTTGACTGAAGGTCTTGTCGAGGTAAATAAAATAACAATAAAATCCCCAGACAATAAAATCCAGTTACAGGCCCCAAACGAACTTGTAGCTCATGTAGCGAACTTGGGTGGATCCTAGAATACTTTTATTATTATATTAGCTGCAGTGTCTCACTGCTGGGCAAAGGCCTCCCTCCATTTTTTCCATTCCTCTCTATTTTTTGCTGTTTCCTACCACGAAGGCTTAAATCGTGTAATCTCATCTTGCCATGTACGTTTGGGTCTGCCGAGGCGCCTCTGGGAGTTTGGAGACCAGTCCATAGCAATTTTTGCCATGACTCCTCTGGCAATCGAGTTACGTGCCCAGCCCAGTCCCATTTCCTAGAATATAAATACATAATATAGGTAAACATCCAGACCCGGAACATTAAATGTTTCGCCTAGCACCTGCACCACGAATACCGGTAAATGCTGGATGTAGACACCGCAGCACCAATCGGTGCGGAGAACCTTTCGTAGGGCAACCATTTTAGGGAACCATTTGTACAGAAGTAAGCGTCTCCTGGCTGATACATTGTTAACCTTATTTTGTTTCCATTAAGGTTCTACTTACTGGCTGTGGATAGGCAGTGGCACGGAGCCTGCCTCCGATGCTGCGAGTGCCGGCTGCCTCTGGACAGTGAACTCACCTGCTTCTCCCGAGATGGCAACATCTACTGCAAGGAAGACTACTATCGGTGAGGCAGAGACAAAACACTTTTTTCAGCTCCCATCGATCTTATAAGGCTTGGTTTACAAAGCTTTAGTAAGAACGTTGATGTCAAAGCAACCGTTACTGGTTGTATATTTTTATTCGTTTTCTTTTTGAGTAAATACGTAGCATTTATCTTTACAACTGTAACGTATATCTTTTGATCGTTTGTGTTGTATTATTTCGAAATATATCTTTGATATCGTTCAAGAGTTCACGGTTTGTCACTGATTATTTGTTATCGTTAGTGACGCCCTATTCTTTAAGATTTTTCATATAAAATTTAATATGCATTTAACCAGACTTTGTCGCATTCTAAATAGATGTTTAAGTGTCTTAGTTATTCTTGACTATAGCTCAACTTATGATTTATTGTAATAAGAGCATATTAGGATATTTCTAGTTCTGCTCTTCATTAAGCAAGCTTTTTTGAACTTATTTTGGTATCGTTTCTGTGTTTGTTAAAGTAATTAAAATGTTTACGTCAGTCCAACAAATTGGCAGTCTTAAATTAGAAATAAGTACTTAGATATTCTTATAGACTTGCGTGTTCGTGACAAAACGATGAATTATCAGCCATTCAGTCAGCTAACAAGGAGGTGTTGCTCGGTAAACGATAAACCATTTATCATGGAAAGAGGCGTATCGAATATTTGAAGTTGCCTCATATCGACCATTATAAGGTGCATTTAGCTACTCAAACTATACTTCTATGACAAACGAGATTATTAATATGACTTGCAATTAGGTGTAGTTAGTTAGCCAAGTAATTACGGACACATTTGAAATTAGGCAGGAATTAGGCACATTTTGTGGTGGGACATATTATGTGTGTTATGAAGACGGTGAGACTAGGATTTTTAATTCATAGTATAACTAGACCTAGGTAAATATAGAATAGTTCTTATTCCGAACAGGCCCGGCTGGTTATCAAATTTAGTCTCGTTGGTTCAGTTGGTTGGTTTGTTCATACAATAGTATGGTATAGGTATTTTATTAATATTTAAATAGTTTTATAGTATTAATTTCCAATAAGGTATAATGTCGGTTCAAAAAATAAACCTTTTATCTACATTGTATGTTTTTTGCAGCTAAGCGATTTTGAAATTCTTTAAGCCATTGCGATTTGTTCTAAATATTGCTTATATATTTTTTTGTGTAATTATATTAATCTTTCTATTGTATTCAATTTGCAGCCTCCGTTTACAATAGGTATAAGAGGCCACACAAAGTTTATATTTTGATATAATATGTGCCCATAGGTATCCAGGTTCTAAAGGATTTAAAAAAAATACCAATTAAGTTTTAACATATTTCTTGAAATAGACCATCTAATCATAAAGTAAGCCATAACTTGTGTTCTAGATACTAGACACAAGTTATACACACTTTTTTCTTTGCAAATACCATATGCCATACTTCATCATTTAACCATAACAACGGAAAGTACATGCCCGAGGCAATGGTCGCGCATTCAAACTGAATAGTCATACAAATATATGAGCATCGAGGGCTCGTTAGATTTGCTTGTTTACAAAATTGATTCCAAATTTAAATTACACGTTTTTTTTTTAAGTCAACAATTTTATATTTTCATGCTGCCTGTACTGAATATCATAATATACAAGAAATACAAGCATCCAGCAAGCAATTAGGAAGGGGCAAGGTGGTCTGCCACTCAACCATCGACTGCAGGTGTGAACTCTCACACTCGACTTAACCACACGAAAATATAACAAAAAAATTTCGACTTCACATGACATGCAAACAAAATATTTTTATGGTTTTTGGCCTTTTAAAGGTGTTTGTTAAATAAAAAATGCATAATTTATTGGTTTCAGATTGGTTAATTAATAAAGTTTTTTATACGGTGTTCGCTATTGTAGAGGTATTTGACTTTTGTATCTATTGTGCTATAATAATTTTTTTTTGTGGGTGAATAATTAAATATTTATTATATGGAGTACTTAGTGCTGGAAATTTAAATAACTATAACAAAAAATAGGTTGGTTTGAAATGCATAGGTACATTACAATACCTTAAAATTAAGAGTAAGTTAGTTCATAATTGAAATAATAACAGAATAATATAGTTAAGACTCTGACGAAAGACATAATAGTATTTTGTCTGTTTTTTTAGCTAAAGCAAGCTACATTTAAAATAAAAACTAATTAAAAAAATAATTTAATCGCTTTATCCGTCTTACGCACATTTTGAGCACACTATACCTTCAATAACACCTCATGATTTCATCAAACCATATGGTGTAATGGCGCGTCAACTTAGCTGTCAACGTAATGACTGTCATGAACTGTCAAAACGGGCGAGGGTCTGACAGGCCACCCCTCATCGATCATGGGCATTCTTGGACAGCCGATTTGCTGACAAATTGATGAACTACGTGCTTTAACTATTCTAGCCAGATTTTGGGTGGTTATGGTTTGAAAGTTAAAGTTTGGTTTAATTTAGATCAAACTGGTTTTTAGCGGAACGATTAGAATTGAGTTCGTCATAGTTGATAGTGTACGAAAACTCTAAAAAGAGTTTAAGGGTTCACTGTTGTTTCAAAATACTTGATTACATTTGATCATTTTTCTAGAAGATTTTGTCTGTAAGTTTTATATTTTGATACTAAACGTGAAAAGTACGTGTATCATAGGCGTAAAATATTACTTCTGTTTTTTTTTAATGCCAAGGAATTTAGCACCATCAAGAGAATCTCAAAATAAGAGGAGGTTATTACAATACTTACAAAAGGACAACCTGAACTGAGCATACAAAAGAAACAAACACGTAATTTGCTGACCATTGTCTTTTTAAAGATAGTTGGTCGTAAAATTGAACTGAATTTCGGTTCTCATTATAATGACCATACCTTGTTTAGAAATCAAAGATTGATTCGACTGTCTGTAGTTAAAATAAACATTAAATACGGTGATCCAGAGTTATCAAAACTACAAACAATTTTTATAAAGACCTAAAAAAAGGTTTAACTGTCGCTATTCCTTGGTTTTGTGCAAATATTTAAAACGTAATAAAAATATGGCAACAAAATACGAAAAAAAATTGATTAAGCAAGACGTTGCGACTTTTAAAAAGGTTTCACCAATCACCATTCTCAAAGTCAACCTTTGTTCCAGAATGTTCTGCGTAAAGCGCTGTGCGCACTGCGGCAATGGCATCACAGCCAACGAGCTAGTCATGCGCGCACGGGACCTTGTCTACCACTTGACTTGCTTCACTTGCGTGGCTTGCGGGACTTTGCTGTCCAAAGGAGATGTCTTTGGCCTGAGAGACGGACTTGTCTACTGCCGGCCGCATTATGATAATGCCTGTTTGGACGAGTACTGTGATGATGATCTGAACAGCGTGTATAGGTAAGTTTCTTATTTTTATCAGTGACTAACTAAACCTGCTTTCAAATTCAATCTTAACTGATGTTCACTGCTATTTATGTTGTAAATTATGTTTGTAAATTTTGTTATTAATAGTTTTGTTTTTCTGAGAACTTACCTTTGTTAAAGCTCCATCTACAAATAACATTTTCTTGTTGCCTGGTAGAAATCGCTTCCTGGCGATAAGGCCGCCCTTTATACATTGTTTTCTTTTTATTTGCTCTGTATTTTTTATTGTGTATAATAAAGGGTAAATAAATAAATAAGACATACATAACTTCACGCCTGTATCCCTTATGGGGTAGGCAGAACACCAGAGGCTATAAAACCATCTGATGCCACGTTTGATAAATTTGGAGGTATTATTATGATGGAGCGAGACTATTGCAGTGACGGGAGGTCAGCGTATCGCCCGCAAAAATGCCAATTAAACCTCCGTTCCTTAACTGACTTTTACAGTTTGCCCGGGAAGAGTACTGATGGTAAGATGAAGTCGAAAATGACTGTATACGAGCTTCGGAAGGAATTGGTTCTTTATAAAATATTGCCGCTACATATCATCGCTGGAGTGGTGATATTTGGCGGCAGATTTAAATACGAAGCCAAAAATGTCTGGATTAAATGTTTACAAGAAATTATCTCAATAATACTTTACGTTTACGTTCTGCAAAAGTTACTTCGTAGGGTATTTTTAAATCTTACCTTTGCAGAACGTAAACGTAATGTGCGATTGAGATTATTTCTTGTAAATGTTATGAACGCCTCCAATACGATTCTAATGTAACGGTGACGGCACTACAAGGTTGTGTTTTGGAAATTACTGTCAGTGTCATAGGGATCAAGGTTCGCCGCGCTGGGTATAAGTTACTTTTGATCGTTAAAATTTTATGGATAACTGAAGTCAATTACTTTCCCTAAGAGCTGCCATAAGTATTTTATTTAATATTTTTTTAAATTCAGAAACTTACAGTTACCGAGTTTAATACGTTTACACAATCAAACAAACTGTTCAACTTTTTGCTATTAATACAGTTTAGTTCGTCTCATATTTGCTACATACGTGGGGACTGAACCTAGCAGCGACCAACCTTGACGCTTGGTCGGGGTTCGGCCACGCAAAGTACATGCATTTGCGTTGTCTATGTAGATGTATGTCTATGATACTAACATACATTTTCATAATACAGACGGGCTCATGGTCTAGAGATAAAAGCTTTGACTCCTGTGCTAGAAGTACTGGGTATGAATCCCGACTGAGGTGGTATGAGAGGTGAACACGGCTATTAGCTGTAAAGCTTTGAATGTTGTTACTAAAGTATAATTATTGAAGTTTTTTTTTATTTATCCGATATCTAGTGTTCACCAATTAAAAACCCTAAAGAAACTTAATTTGTACTTAATTATGTGATGAGAAAAACATATTCATAAACTAATGTGTTTCCAATATAAAATAAATAAGACTAAACAATCCCAAGTATACTAATGAACCAGGAATTGATCAAGAAAATATTTTTAAATTGATAGCTGGAAATACTTTCATCTTCATTAATGATTCTCAAAATCACTAATTTGTTTATTTCCTGTGAGTCCCAGGGTTTTGTTACAATTTATTATGAGGTATAGAAGATCTAGTTGGAATTTTTTGTCCAATTAAAATGACCAACTGTTCTTGAGTCTTTGAGTAGTCGGGCCGAAGAATTTCCGACACGGAAATCTGTAGCGAACTCTGAGCCAAAATCTGGAATGATTGCTGAGTGATGGTTGTGGCTTTATTTATTTTGGCTCTACCTTTCAACCAACTTTCAAAAAGAGGAGGTTCTCAATTTGGGTTTATGTTTTTTTTGTCTTTGTTACACGATGTTTTTGGACTATTACGAATCGATTTTTAATATTCTTGTTTCATATGATAGAGGATACTTCAGCTACTATATGTATAAAAAAAAATTAAAAATATGTATGTACGAGTATGATTAGGTACGGAGAGTACGTTTTACAACCTTATACTTCAGCTAAAGTTTTGGAGTCGAAGTCGTTTTATTAAAGCTGCATTCGTTGATTATTCTTTATTAATGTTCGGGGTAGGTAACCTTTGGAACATCTGAACGGATCTCAAATTGCCAGGGTAAAAGTAGTAATCTGGGTTTAATATAGACTATCAAGATACATATGAACCTAGTTAACTTGGGTAAACATCGATTTGCAAAGCTTCAACAGCCTCCAAAGACAGCGAAAACTTAAACACAACTACAGTCGAGCGGAGACAGGTGCTACAGTTAGAATAACATAAACATCATTTTCGCTGATGTTATGTAGACAGAGATGAATGTTGTCGAACTTTTTTATCATAAGTACAAATACAAATAATAATTAAATACAAAACACTCATGTACCAACTCGTTAGTCATAGAGTTACATGATTATGTTGAACATTAAACTCTTATAAAACCTGTAACATTATGAAGAGATAATACTTAAGGGGATTGTATGTTTGATGATGTAGTTTCTAAGTAACCGTAATAAAAAATTGTTATCCTTACGGTTCGGCCAAAATTGTTTTCCGAATTGTTCATAGTTTAGGTCAAAATATCTAAGTGTCAACCCTAAAAACAGCTGTTAGCTTTGATGAAATCTATTCGATAAGAGATGGCGTAAAAATAAAGTGATGGGTAACTAAGACAGATACCAGAAAGTTCAGCCGGTGCGGGAAAGGTCATAAGATCACTGACTGCGGCACAAGTCTTGTTTTAGCTTATTAGGTTGACTAGGGTTGTCAAATTATTTTGTTGTAAAATAATTAAATAAATTTGTATGAAAGTCTATACCAGCACTAATCATGCTAATTCTTTTACTGTATATTAAACGTATGGTATAGAAGCTAACCCTTAAGTTTAATCACTCCATTTTGTTACACGTTGTATACTAGCGCATTAAGAATATTTAAGTTTCTATGCAGCCTTTAATACATACCTGTACTATTACTTACTACTTAGGTACTATTAGCTAAATAAGTAGTGATAAAAAATCGGTCAATTATTATTATTTATTAACCCTTAGAAACGTACTTGAAATACTTATCAAACTTTCACTTGTACTGAGAGGTTTTCATTTCAATTTGTTCTAGCTAAAAACAAGTTTTTGGGGATTTTAGGTGTCAAGACATGCACAGTGAAGGTGACTCCCCATCGCAATACTACCAAAGCGGAAGTACAACACAGAAATCCCGCACTCGAAAAAGGAAAATCAACCAAGCATCCTCAGATGACATGCAGGCCCAGACAATGAGAATGGCTAGCACTGCTTTAGGTGAGCAACCATTATTATTATAATTTAATGCCAACAGCGATTTTCATTTGCGAATTCATTCACAAAATATTTTCTTAACAACATAAAACAACACAGTGGTGCCTATAAATTCTCGTTTCGCATCCATTATTTAAATATCAACCAGAATTCCCTGGAGTGCGTCTATCCAGGCCGCATTGTATAAACTTTATCCTTTACAATTGGCGACCCGGCGAAGTCTGCGACATTATACATATTTCATAGAATTCTCTGTTTAAAATTTAGTAGAAACCTCAGAGGAAAAGCTCTGTTTTCCCCGCAAGTCCCAGATGTCAATTCATCCCGGGCAGTCGTAACAGCGCCTAATGAACAGAAGCCTCGCTGGCAAAGCTGCGGTCGTCTCGCTCCCGCTCGCTTTACCAGTTTGAGTTGAAAAAGGAGGATGGGTGTTTGCTAAGTTGCGTCGATTTTAGGGGGTCTATTCGTTTGATTCTTTATAGCGTCGAAATGTGAAGAAGTCGTTGAGTCGGATTCAGGCTGTGTGGCGCGGCGAGTCATTTAATCACTAGTTTGAATGGAACGTGCGATGCGACGACACAGTTATATTTCTTTTTCTGTTAAGTTGTTTTTGAATAGTTAAGCGAGTTCTACTACGAATGTTGTGTTGTGTGAAATATCGATGTCGGTTTGTGTAAATCTTTATCTATTCTGAGGAAGCTTACTCTGAATAGATAAAGATTTTTTTGTTCTAGATATGTCAAGTTAGAAATCGTTACATATGTATGATTTGAGATTTCTAACTTGACATATGTAGATATTTATTAAATTTGCCACGTTTATTTATTATTATTAACACACTTAAACAGACTTGTAAAAGTACACCACAATGCTTAAGCAATTGATTAGGTACTTATCTGTAGAAAGCATAAAATTAATTGGGTTATCAAAAATAGTCAAAATATGTATATGATAGGAATGTTTGAAAGAAGCTCAAATTATAAAACACTAATCCAAAATAAGTAATAAAAAGATGTGGAACATGAAATAGATGGTAAAAAAACTTTGTCATTCACCTAAAACAGGTTAAATTACAAAATTGATTGGCATTAATCCAACGTCAAAACTGCCACTCAAACAAATAATAAAAAACAAAACACACGAAATTCATTACCCAAAATTTTCCAAACGGTTGCTTCATAACATAAATATGATCACGAAAAAACAAGCGTTCAATCTGAAAAAAATAAAAAGATTAAAAAAAATAACAGTTTTCGTTTACCCTCGAAGACTTTTCCAGAAGATCATTATCGATATTTTCCCGCGCGTCAGTGTGTTTGCAAGCAGCGCCACTTGACGGCGCGCGTGATGGCCAGAATGAGAAC
This sequence comes from Stenoptilia bipunctidactyla, assembly GCA_944452665.1. Lineage (NCBI taxonomy): Eukaryota > Metazoa > Arthropoda > Insecta > Lepidoptera > Pterophoridae > Stenoptilia > Stenoptilia bipunctidactyla. The sequence continues at coordinate 39,096,392 of OX101721.1, forward strand.
GAAGGGTGCTTGAAGCGCAACACCTCACTGTGAAGGGTTGAGCTTTGCGTGACTTATCATTATTACCAAAACTACTTAGAATCCCTTGACTTACTTGGAATTAAATAGCTGATATGATGCTAGTGTCAATAAAATGATTTTGAATTTAGAATAGTGTGACTTTTCAATTATAAAAATGAGAATAAAAATGAAAAAAAAAATTAAACACGATAGAAAAAATCACTAGGCAGTTACTTAGTCCTGAGAATGTGGGCTTGGTTATAATATCGGCTTATTCACAATATAATATTTATTCGCTGTTACGTTCCGTTATTACTTACCATTACAACGCTAAAACCAATTAATACCGAGCTACTATAAACCGTCCGCTTGAGACACGTCCGCGCGCCTAGCCCTCTTAACCATAGAGAAAGATAAATATACCAAAAGGTATTCCTAAACGACTATCTGTCACTTGCCACCATCCTACTTCAAAATATAACCAATGGCGCTGCAATCGAATGTCAAACAGTCATTCATTGCATTTACCACCCTCTATAACAAACAGTACTACCAACATACTTCCGCAACCATGAAGTCATACAAACATCATATCACAAACTTATCGGTGGCGCCGACGATGGTTTTTGTTTAATAATATACCAAACAATCTACCAAACTTCACATCAAAATGGTAGTTCACGACTTTAAGGCTTTATAAAAGACGAACTAATAAATGAAAGAAAACTCAAGACACTATTACAAATTAATATTATATTTTCATACAAAAACATACAAAATTAATTAGAAAATATCTTGAGTGAAACGCATACAATCTAAGATTGCTATAGATTTCATTAGAACAATATGATACCTATGTTTGTGGAAGTTTGTAAAATTTTTGACAATGAATGTAAGTCCTTTTGAAGTCATTACATTAATAAAAACATTTTTCTCATCATCCTCGACCTCATCTACCACTTACCATCAGGCGAGATTTAAAACGTGAAAATAATTTACTAAATTCGTTCACAAATTCCTACGAGATCAATAGCAAAATGCGTGCAAAACTGCGCGAAGCTTTTAAACTATAAATCTGATCTTAAACATTCACATGTATGTATGTATGTTGCATGCAGCCAAACGAAGATTTCAAAGATTTCACTAAATCACTTTATACTGGGTGGCGCAAAAGTAGTGGCACTAAAGAAAATACTGTATTTTTTTATATGACATTTCCTGTCACTCTGTTGTTGAAAATTGTGTAGTGAAAAAATGTAAAATACACTGAAAGTAAACATGGACCATTTTACTCTCCAAGAACGTGGAATAATCGTATTAATGTTCTTACGGAATAATTCATCAGTGATAAAAACACAACTTGAATTTAGTTGACGATTTATATCGAAAATATCGACGCTGTGCGCGAAGATGTGGAAAAGTGTCCAGAAACATCAAAGAGGCGACGTGCCACGCAATTGGGCATATCCAGACGGACCCTACAGTGTATTTTGATGAAAGACTTAAAGATGTTCCCGTATAAAACTCAAATGACTCATCAACTGCTGCCTACTGACCACCGAGCTCGTCTAGAATACAGCCAGCGCGTCATAAACATCAACCTTGAAGAGGATGATTTTTCTTCAAATTGGTTATGAGTGACGAACCGCATTTCAATCTCTCAGGGCATGTCAATAAGCAGCATACTCTGTTCTGGGGCACTGATAATCCACGCATTATTCAAGAAACACCTTTAGACCCACTAAAAGTTACTGTATGGTGTGGCATCTGTGTTGACAGAGTGATCGGACCCTATTTTTACGAAGACGCTGGAGGCAATGCGATAACTGTCACTGGAGAACGCTACAGAACCATGTTACGTGAGTTTTTGATACCCAGTTTGGACGAATTGGGGCTGGAGTACATTCAACAAGATGAACCGGTTTCAACATGACGGCGCTACGGCACACACAGCGTGCGACTCTGGACTTAGTGAGGGACGATTTTCCTGGCCGAGTTATCTCTCGTTTTGGCGATTTGCCATGACCTGCAAGATCACCCGATCTGACCAGTCCAGACTTCTTTCTTTGGGGTTTTTTGAAATTTTGGGTGTATGTGAACAAGACACAGACTCTCACAGCTCTTAAAGAAAACATTCATCGAGAAACAAGGAATATATATCGCAGGAATTGTTACGGAAAACTTATGCAAAATTTCAAATATAGGGCTCAAATGTGCATCAACTCTGGAGGTCACCATTTAAAAGGCATCATCTTTAAATCCTAATGGCACGAAATTTAATGGCACAATTATATTTTTTAAAACCTAAATCTAGTTTTCTAAGTGAGAAAAAAATGTAATAGCTAAACCAAATAGGGTCTTTACTTTTGCGCCACCCAGTATGTTTTTAGTGAAACGACATATCTGACACATTGTTACTTTTTTAGTAATTAGACGACATCTTCAATCATTTCGTGGTATCTATAGGATCTCGCGCAATCTCCGATTTTATTATAAATTCCTCATTTACCTGCGACATGATCTGGCAATTTTCTGAAATATCTGAACACGGTAGATATATTGAGTTTTGTAAATGTAGATTTATAACACATACATTAAACTTCAGATATATTCTGATAAGTATTGATCTTTATTCACACAGCGCCATCTAGTTCCAAAGTAGGCTCCTAAACTCGTGCCATAGTACACAATTATGTACTAGTCAACTATGAGTACTTATGTACATATATGTTCTTAGTTATTTATTTTTTCATATAAAACAGACCTACGCAAAAAAATCCATGCAAATGATAGTATGCATTATTTTTTTTAATGATAGCTCCCGCGACTACTTGTTTTCTAGACAACTAGAAAATAATAATGTTATCACATCTACTCAGCGGTTAACAATTGAAAAATATATCAATAAAATTTTGACGTAGCTAATTTAACCCCTTTCCCACTTAATTATATGGATAAAAACGACCTTATACGTTTAGGCTACGCTTTTTCAAATATTTCTGTACCAACAAAACAGACGAATCAATTTTATCAGGTCATCTCTCTCTCTCTTGGGTCGGTCCCTCATGTCTGAGGATCGTGGTCAGCATCAGGTCATACTCTAAGCTTATTAACGGAATATGATATCTTCTCATTCTACGGAATTATCTTCATTTGATACTCTTAGCTACTTGTGTATACCACTGTCGTTAGGATTAGTCAGAAGTCTATGGTAGGTTTGTCATTTTTTTTTTGTTGAGAATTGCTTGCATTGCATTGTATGTTACATTACATCATTTATTATTAGCATTTATACTACGAAATTACCGAAACCGTCACTGGGTATCCATGGAAATTTGAATTCCTGATGGTAGGGCCTGCTTTAATTATTTTCTATTTCCACTTTAACCTAATACCTAGCGCATTACCTATAAAAATATATTATTGTGTTATTTTTTTACACGCGTTGAAAGTTTATATTAGCATACTTACCTAGTTAAAATGCATTGCAGTCTTCTAATTAAATAATAAATTTACTTTTCTTGAGGCTTCAGTTAGTTAAGTTTATTTTTATAATATTTTTCACAAGTATTCTATTAAACGTAATTTATAAAGTTAAATCGACCAAGCAAAAAAGTCTGCAATGGCTGTTCACGAAACCACACTGCTAGATTCAAAAAATACAATTGAAAATAAAATGGAACGCACGCTTGCTTTTTTTTAATTCGACAGGTGGCACTTGTAGATTCTTAATTAATTTTTTCGTCCTGTCCGTTTTGTCTAAACTACCCACAGAATATAACTGCTGTTAATAGCGTTATGTTTTTTGGTAAATTGTCTTTAGCGGCTTTTTGTGTTGTTATTTTTTTTGGGTATCATTAATTTTTATTTGGAGATACAGAAGTGTATTATCATGATTCATTTCTGAAGCTCTTCGGCACGTGGGGTGTTTTTAGAAGTCAAGAAAGGAAGTAGTACCTATTATAGTCATAAGTATTTGTTTTAATTTATATTAATTATTTTAGCGATAAGGTATAATTAATATTAAGTAGGTCAGTTGTAGGGTCGGATGAGGTACAGTGGTAAAGCCTTAAAAACAAAGATAAGTTGCATATAAAAAAATTAAGAGTAATTATGAAAAAAAATATTTATGGCTTTTTCTCTACCCATATCAACTTTGTGCTTAACTGGTCAAGCTACTTCACGCAGTGCAAAATAAGGACATACAGTAAGATGAGTACATAAGATAGGTAAATGAAGCTATTGACAGGCTTGAAATTAAATCATATTGGAGCTAAAAAGTCCTAAGTCCTACTGCTCTGTTCTAAAATTAGGTAATTAAGCTAAGAATATGCTTAATTGCAGATCCAGACATCGACACTACAAAATCATGAAACTCAGTTTTAAAGCTGGATGGCAGTATTCATATTCATAGTATAAGCGATATTTTAAGCCACTCTTAAGCGCATAACACTACGTATTAATACTGCGTATTATGCATATCTTTATCAATTTTACCTGAGTTATAAGAGTTGGTGTTGGTGTTCCCTTGTCTCTGCCTACCCGAAAGGGAGACAGGCGTGAGGTTATGTATGTATGTATGTTATAAGAGTTATAAGTACTAATGATGTACCTAGTTAAATATTTGACCTGGTCATGACCAGGAGATGACCATAGAGGCTCTATGACCATAGAGCTGAACAACCGTGCAACGAAGCAAAGGTTTACAGACGGGCTACTTTACATTGATATATTTCAGAATAGTCAGTTTTTAGTGAACTGAGGTATACAGGGTGTCCCAAAAGGTTACGTAGCTGGGAAGGGGGTGATAGGAGTGGTCACAACGGTCAACAGAAAAATAAAAAAAATCCCCTCTGGGTAACTTAAAAAATAAATGGCATTTAAAAAAAACTAAATTAAACTTCATTTTCTTTAAAATCTTGGTTAGATTATGTTTTTTTTTACTATTTCAATTTGATAAAGATTTATTGACGCATCACAAAACAGCATTTTTTTTAAATACAGCAATATTCGTAGGAACAGTTAAAATAGGTATAAAATTATTAGTTTAAAAAAATGCCATTTCTTCTTTTAAATACCCAGAGAGGACTTTTTTATTTTTCTGGTCACAAGACCACGCCTATCACCCCCCTTCCCAGCTATGTAATATTTTGAGACACCCTGTATATTGTGAACTTAGGAACTTAGGTCACCTTGGTTTGAAGCTTTGTTATAAACAGTCTAGATGGTGCTTGAATCCTGTGATTATGGAATATCATTACCAAGTTTTCGATATTTTTTTGCAGATCAAATGTACGCTAGTCTATACTTCCTCTTAAAACAATCATATCTTTCCTCTACCAAGCAACAGTTAATTATAAACAAATATAACTCCACTTCCTTAAAGGTCTTGAAACATTAATTTCGAACGGAAATCCATATTTTAGAGCTGTCTAATAATTAGTGACCCCTACCACGGGGGTCGCTTACATGCCTGTCAAAATAAATAACTAGAAATGATAGATGTATTGATAATTGGACAATATTTCCTGATCAAGATGATATCAAGTAATGGACGGCCACGGGGCGGTCGATGTGGAAGAATAACCTGTGTAGTTTTAATAATTTATAAAAAAAAACACTCTCTCATTAGTGAATTTTTTTTTTTACTTTTGTGTACTTTACTACATAGTTTAGGTATACCTAAGGTTAAATGTTCTATTTCGGCCAATATTTCTACACTTTCCATGCCTACTTCGTTCGGTATATCAATTTCAATGTTTTATAGATATACGACCGGCTGTTGTAGTGGCAACATACATTGCCTTCTATGACAGAGGTCCTGGGTTCGAATCCCGGCGGGGCGGCGGATATTTCTGTGATGAACACAGATATTAGCCGTCAAGTCATGGATGTTTATATGTTTATTTAAGTTTATTCTAATAAAAAATATGTATTTATTCAATATGTATGTTTATATATTTCTTAAGTATATCAGTTATCTAGTATCCATAACACAAGTTCTTTAAGAAACTTAATTTGGGCGAGATAATGTTGTGTGAGTGTCAGAAATATTTGTTATTTATATTACTTATTATATGTGGGGCAATGGAAATATATTCTTCTGACCGATTTACAGCGGGGCCCATCATTTGGTGACAACTTATAGCCCTCTCGTAGCGCGGCGTGTAGGTATTCAAACGTACCGCACTTCCCCCCAGATAGCGCTAGTGAACTTCGCCAACGTGAGCAAGCGCATAATATGCGTTTAATTACATACATACATACATAACTTCACGCCTGTATCCCTTACGGGGTAGGCAGAACACCAGAGGATATGAAACCATCTGAGGTATCGTTTGACAAAGGTATTATAATGATGGAGAGAGACTATTTTACATTAACTACATTATGTAAAACTTATAACATCGGTTAAGAGGAGTACGCCGTATGCTTTTATATAAACTTTACATGAATCCATGACGGCATTTTGTAGTAATATTGACTTAGGTTTTCGCGATTCATACTATAACATAAAAGACTTTTTAAACCGGATTTATCGCATATATTTCCAATACATTTTAAATTTTAGTCGCTTATGACCCCGGGGTCTGCAAAGACACCGAAACGTCGAGTTAAAATTTAAAATGTAAATATACGCGATAAATCCGTTTAAAAAGGTGTTTTATTTATTTCGTAGTAATATCCCTTCGAAATTGTAAGTCAGTGTTGTTTGTGTTCTTTTTTAACGAGACAAATTTCATGGATCATTGTCTGTCTTTACACATCGGTTGGTTACCTGAAAAAAATATACACAAAAATTAAACATATCAAATTTTTGTGTATATTTTTTTCAGTTTCAATTTGTACATACCACTGGGTTTATAATCGGGTTTATAATACGCTGCTTGATCTTCAAGAAGCATCTTTGGTGCAAAAAACGGAGTGCGTTATAATAAGCGTCATCAAATAATAATAGTGGCCTCTCTTATTGAAACCCAATTTGTTTCTTTGTAAACACTTTTATGAAAAAATTCAAAAAGTTTTATTCATCTTAGGAATTTCACAAAACACTTGATGAAGTCAGTCATCACATACTTCGGCTTTAACTAGTTGTTGATCGTTGTTAAATAAGATATTACAGTAGACCAAGAGACTAAAAAAGCCGGCGGAAAAAAACTCTTGGCACTCTTTTTAGTCAGAATTATCAAATTAATACAAATAGGTACAGTACAAATCGACCGTGACATGAAAAAAAAACAAACACAAGACAGCTAATTGTGAGAGCCCATGTCATGCCACAAGCAAATTGCTTACATAGCACAATACGAACATGACAAACTGGAACCAGAATATTTGAACAAGAATGGAATAAAATAGTCATAGTATCATTAGCAAAACGACCTGGCACCGCTAGCAGCACCCGTTCACGAGTATAATGCAAGCACCAGCCATCACCCTCCTCAACCATATTTTAGGGAAGAGGGTGAATGAGCATTGCCATGAAAACTAAATCCCAGATATGTTTTTGAACGAAATTAAGATTCTAGAAATCCACTATAAGTTGATATGATTACATCTTATCTTACTAGTATTATAAATGTGCAAGTTTAAATGGATAGATGTCTGGATGTTCGTTCATCGATACTTTACGGATTTGGATGAAAGTCTGGAATAGGACATAGGTTATTTATTATCCTGATATTCCCGCGGGATCCGAAATCGCGCGAGCAAAACCGCGTGAAACAGCTAGTTCAAAAAAAACTTGTTTAGACGCGCTTAAAGCACAACCCCTTCCACCCGCGTCGCTGGTAGCATGCTCGAAAATCGCAAACCTGTCGATTCACGAGCATGGTTATTCTGAACAACATTCCTACACAAATGCTCAATTGAAGCATGCTTTCGTGCTTGAAATGAGCATATGTAACAGTTGCATTAAATTACTTCCAAATGCCAATATGCATAGGTATACCTACTATCTATACCTGAGATCATTAATTAATTATCGCAATGCGTTAATACGTCATAATTCGTGTTTGCAATTACCAACGTGTCGTAAACGATAGGTTCAATGAAGCGAAACGCGATGTCATTAGGTACTGTGACTTCATGATTGATCAATCAGCATTTATGAACAGTTTCGGAGAATCCGTATTAGTGCAACAAAGCTGAAAACTTGAAACTTGTCATCCTCACCATCATCATCATCGAGAGACGTCCACTGCTGGACCAGTCGCTCAAGACAACGGTGTCCTAATAGTTAGACTATAATAGAATTCATGTATTTGCTGAATATGGTTGAATCAAATGGTTCAATAAAAGAAAGGTAAGTGACAACGCTTCGTATCGTTCGTCCGTATCTTCAAATAGGCACACAAACCCATAGATTTATATAACACCTACTAAGAGAGATTCAAACATACAAACATAACATTTTCCGTACTGTACGTGCATATCATACGCGGCGCTTGGCGCATTCCGAACGTCCGTATCGAACGTGCGTATGGTACGAACGTTGCAGTTTTGTATGAAACGCGTGTTCGAACGCGTGACGCAGCGTTGGCACTAAGATCGATCGGTAGGTAGGTAGGTACATGATCCATACTCAACCGCATATGTAATGAAATCAGAAGTCCCAAAACGGAATAATACAAACAGATTTTTTTATTTTTAATTTTACTAGCCGCGATGTTGAGGTGGTTAATAGGATATTCCATAAATATTTTGAGCTCGATTAAAAGGTCCGCAAAACGAAACTGTCGTTTACTTCTATAACCAAAGGACTTGGACAATAATAGAAGGGTTAAATAAGTTTTAAAATTTTGGTACTCTACGCTAGTCATACAAGGAACATAAAAAAATAGAATGTTTCAATTCTAATACATGGCACTGACTGAAGGAATTTCTTTATTTTTTACCGTTTTCTATGCTGAACGCTGTTTCAAAGAATTAGCCTTTCGCATCGTCAGAAGTGTAGTTAGAAGGATAAACCTATCCTTAGAGTAATAATACTTACTCTAAGACTCTATCAATGGGGCGTATTCGACATAGTCACTGGCCCAATTCGACATTGCATTCTCTTATTATAAATGTCTCTTGATGCCATGACAAAGAGAGAAAATAATAGTTTTTGTATGAGTCTGTAACGTTTCACGTCGTAAAATTTGACACTGGCTGGAGAGACGAAAATGCAATATCAAATACGACCTAGTCTAATGTTAAATTTGGAGACTTCAAATTCAAAAGCTGCTAAGAAAAATAGACTTTGATACTTCTACATAAGTTTGACATTAGAAAGACTTAAAATTAGAGATTGTAATAAATAATATCCAATACGGCTCATTGTACCTATAGTCTGGCTAATGTAAGCAGAGACTGGAAAAACCTGACGAATCAAAAAAATAGCATCATGGTTACCCCGACAATAGTACGAAATAAATGGATTAAACAAACTTGATACTTGATTATTTTTTTTTTATAAAAGTACCGTAAAAAATAACAAAATAAGGTACTGTCCTACTTTTTGATAAAAACTATATTATTAAAATGATAGGCAACTAATTAATTAGGTTTAAAAAAAAAACAACAAAATACAATAATTATTTTTATTCATTGTTAATCATAATCTGAATCCAGCAATTCTATATGGAATGAATCGTCAGGGTCACTGGTATCGCTGTTTCCTACATTGAATATGAAACTATAATTTTTGTATTCATTTTCAAATACGGAAACTCCAAAATTTCAAATACCAAAACTACCAACAACCGTTCAATTGACAACAGTGACACCAGAAAAGCGACTTTGACATCTACTGCCATATAAAAAGTTTGCAAAAACCCCCAGTGTCTACTTTCGCTAGCCAGACTCTAATTTCTAATTGTCAGTCAGTCTAATGTCAAACTGAAGCTTCGAAATCAGTCTAAATTAGTAAACTTTGAATTTAAAGTATTCCTTAACAAAATCGGCGTTCTTAATTCCCCATTGTGCGATTGCGGACTGGAACCTGGGACAGCTGACCACATCTTTTTTAACTGTCCCCTCTCACCCTCCTCCCTGTATTCCTTTTTTCCCGACAGGTCCCTACCTCCAATCAATATGAGGTGTCTACTGTCAATCCCAGATCCTATTATTCTCAAACGCCTGTTGAAATACATCCATCAATTCAATATAAGGTTGTAATGCTAGCTCAAATCCCCCGGCTACTTATATTATACAGCATGTTTAAGCAGCAGTAAGAGCTGGTAGCTGTCAAAGATAGTCTCCACGCGATACTGGTAAAAATAGTCTGTTGACTCAAAACAACGGCTGATTGCCATAATAAATAATAATAAGAAGAAGTCTCCTAGGTTGACATTGAAGAGACTTAGAATTAGCGAATCTAATATCGAACCGAACCCACTGTCTGGCAATCAAATGGCTACCGGCGAAGCACTTTAGCTGTTTTAATAAACAAATATAGATCAGATTATTAAAAATATAATATATCGCCTTAAGGCCAAAAACAGTTTTTTTTTGGAAGGAGATAAAATAAAAAATTTCAAGAAATACAACGCCATCTAAATTGCAGCTTTAATTTAAACGCCAAGAATGCATTTTTAATGACTCATCATTGGATAGCTTTGCAATATTATAATTCGATACTATAAATAGGTATAAAATAGGTCTACAAAAAAAAACAACAATAGGTATTTAAAAGTCTTAGTACCTCAATACTTAATTTGTGTACAAAAGTATACTATATTTACTAATATTATCACAAATATAGTTCAGATCGTCTATCTTCCCACCCTCGTTTGTTTCAAGTGGACACACAGCCTAACAATAAACCCGCGCGCTCACCGCGACCAGACCTGATTATTATTCTTTAATTAAATATAATATTTGACTGTTTGAAAGATTTAAGCGAGGGGTCAGGAATATCACTCGTACGCTGCTCTCAATTATTTTTTATTAAGTTTTTTATACGAAGTAGCTCGTGTGGGTTCTTTGCTTTGGATATTATTACCAACAACAAAAAATATAATTTATGCTTTAGCGCTCACGATATTTGGAGCGTTTGTCATATAAAATTGACATAATTAGGTGAGATAGGGAGATAAGTATGCACAGAAATATAATAGATGGCAGGAATTTATTAAGTTTTACATGAAATAGTGTTCGTTTGTAAGGTTGTTTATTTGTCAAAATTTTCGTGGCGCAGAGGTGTTCATTATGAATTTATTGGTGTAGATGACATTTTTAGCGAATAAGTTATAATAAAATGTAGGTATATTTATACGAGATTTGTTCTATTGAAGATGATAAGGATGTTAACTGTAGTAGTTAAAATAAGCTTTACTTTTATACAGGGTGACAAATTAAAGATACTGAATGAGAGCAGTATGTACTAGACAACTGCGCCGATGAAAAAATCGCCGGCGGCGGCATAGAACTAAAATCTGATCGGCGGCGGCGTAAATGGCGGCGTGATCGGCGTCGCCTTTCGTGAAATAAATAACTCAATGAAAACATTAAATTGATTAAAACAAGCAAACCAACTTCTTCTTTTAGATCTTTTCGTCGTTCGGCAACCGAAAAGACTCATTCACTTGGAGTACTAGTTGTCTGTGTAGTACTCCTTTGGCCAAGGTTGATAAATATGGGAACGATGATTAGGTTTTATGTAAAAAAATAGACACTTAATTTTTCACTTGAATTCCCTATAAATAAATACTACTATGTTACTATTTTACTTTACATACAAATGAGTCGGTCGCGTCACGTGACCTGGCACGCGGATCGCTGCCAACGCTAGTGTAACCATGCGTTGCGTAATTAATTCTTTAACTTTCGATCAAGTTTACTCGGTAAATAATTAATAAGTATTTATTTTTTATTTTATTTTTCTCTTCATTTATGATGTCAAACTATCACGTCTTTGAATTTCAAAAGTGACCCACCACTCATTTTATATATGTTAAAATGCAACATTTCATTATTTTTATATTTTAAAATAATGTAAGAATTAAATTGTTAAAGACAAATATTAGCATTGAGACATCTCATCCTCACTATACATAGGGTTGTCAACTTTTTTTTCTGGAAATAAAGTATATTTGAGTCTGATGAGAATATCAAACAGTATTTTAGAAAAGTAAACAGTTTTCAAATCATTATTTTTTTAAACACATATTTGTAGAGCTTCTTGCACGAATATAAGGCGTTTAGATTTTTATGCTAAAAACAGTATTTTGTATATTTTATTTGCGTCAACAGTATAATATAGTGAAAAACAGTATAATACTGTTAAAAACAGTATGAGTGGCAACCCTACGTATACATGAATTAGGTATAAGAGTAAGCAAGTGTGTGATACATGCTTACTCCTACACCTAATCGAAATAAACATGATTGGTAACACAAGAAATTGTAAATGAACTGACGCTAGATGCTGATAGTCATTCATAAATCTATGTAAATCTACAAAAAATAGTTATTCAATCATACATTTTAAGCGAAGTATACAATTTTAATAGATCGTCGAAATTTTAAGCAAACAATTCTAAAAGATTCACTTCACTTAACATAAAATCTTTCAATAATTTTCCATCTCCGTCAACACGCCAACAGTTCCTGGAATTTGATTCCTATGACTTTCACAATACAGCGTATAAAGTTCTTTGGTATATTTTATTTATTGTGAAAGAACCACATCCTCATTTGTAAATATCCGGTAAAGTATGGGTGGGTGATCGTTAATGGTCGGATGTGGCATTCTCAGTACCTTGTCTCCTAGGAAATAATGCATAGGAGGTTTTTGCGATTCTCATATTTCACGCATCAATTGGTTTTAGTCTTTCTTTTTATAACTTTTAGGAAACATCGATTATTTGATGTTTTGTTGTTTTCTTTGTGTAAACTTGTAAGTGTAGAGTTCCGATTTGTTTTGACTGTCAATTTCTAGTTTTGTATTTAGCAGGTATCGTAATGTAAAGAGAGTTTAAAATATGACTAGCACTACGTACTGATGATATTTATTAATTTACAATGCGGTCATGGTCTTTAAATTAGGATGCACTTAAGTGCATAACAAACGTATAGCTTATGATCTAAATACCTTATATTTCAAGCTTTATTAAGTTATTTCATCAGTCGTTTACAAGCACTAAATCTGAACTCAAAGTGCCCATCCAACTTTTTTATACTTTGTGTCTATTACGTCCGAATGCGAATATACAAGCATTTCAATGGTTTTCAGTATTAACTCACTATTAAGGCGAGGATGCAGCGTTTTTACACTTTTTTGAACGATAATATACCTAGTAATGTTTACATGTAGTATCTGAAAAAAATATTCACAAAAATTAACCATAAAACCAACGGCTGTGTAAAGATAGAAACATGATTAATGAAAATTGTCTCGATAAAAAAAAGTCACAAACGTCACACTAATTTACCATTTCAAACGGATATTGCTATGAAATTTCAGAATGGAAGTCACATAAAACATAAAATAGACATCTCTTAACCGATGGATAAAGCAAAACTTGAGTTATAATTTTTAAAAATAAATCAGTTAAAACGTAATTTGCTTGCTCACGTCGTCGGTTAAATTCGCTAGCGATATCTGGGCGGGAAGTATGGAAGTACGCACCGCGCTACAAGAGAGGTCAGGTTTATGTCGACAATATGTGAAGTTACGCAAGATAAAGCCTTAAAGCAGTGCAATTCTAAATTAATAGAAGTATGGGTATCAGTCATGTATAAAGTTTCTATTATAGGACTGGACTTGCCATAGACCTTAAGCTATTGGTGTAAGTTAGGAAATTGTTTGACCTACAAAGCAGAGCTTTTAAGCTAGTATAACTTAGCTCATACGTTCGTTAGTACTTAAAATATTAAAAATAGACCTAAAAATATACCTTGTTTCATCACATATCCAGATTTCTCATTAAGTATACACATACCTATTCGTTTGTGATTCAGCTGGGATCTAGTCTACATCCTATTATAGTTCCGTGAGATCTCCTTGTGATATGCAACTTTAGAGCAATATTAGACATAAACGTTTAAAAAATGTATTTAGTAACATTTTGTGTACGTACAATTATTATTTAAAAAAAACAAGTACTTACCTACAAAAAATGACAAATTCTAATAAGACGTTCTAGTAAGAGATAATCTACAATAAATACAAATTTCCTTTGACTTGTAAAGGTCAATAAAAACAACTTTAAATCTAAAATAACCCAACGCCATTATTAAAAAAAAATTATTAAGTACCTACAAAAATGACAAATTCTATTAAGACTTACAAGAAAGGGATTATCTACAATAAATACAAATTTCCTTTGACTTGTAAAGGTTAATAAAACTAACTTCAAACCAAAAATTACCCAACGCCTCATCTTATAAACTTTAAACACTGCTTTTAGATATACAAAAACAAAAGATTCCTAATAACTTTGTCTGTACGTAAATCTAATGAGCACTATAATATTATTTTTAACATTATGAAATAAATAATTTTAATTATTTGACATTATTAATTTTATTTTGTTAATATATTTAATTTTATTATAACTGTATTCTAATTTATTTTATTTATAAATTCAATCTTATGTTGATTTACTTTTGCTGTAGCAGAATATCAGCGCTTTGTTCTCTGTGCAAAAATGACGCTGAGCTTTTTGCACTGCTACATATTATATTATTTTTCAACACACTTGCTCGTAAAATGAGCCTAATTCTATTGAATTTAGAACTATAAACTGTGCTATAAGTCACGCGTGCATAATATATTATACCCTAGTGCATAATATAATGAATCCTACAAAGTTGAATTGTACATTTGTGCAAATTAAATGCGAGTAAACAGAGCATATTTTATTGATCCGGGTTATACATTAATTTTTTTCAGAATCAACAAAGAGGTTTTATACCACTTCAAATCCATATACATTTTTAAATGTTTACCCTTATATTAGTTAAACAAAATTGTATATCAAACAAATTATTCACAATTTACAATAATTTGTTACAAAACATTAAAATATTTGGATTTACCACTCCAAATCAAATATTTTCATGTAAAATAGGCTGTATATGCTATATAGCCATTGACACATTTGGCGAAAAAAAAAAACCTACGCGCATGCGCGAAGTTCGGCGCCATTTTTCAATCACAATTCACAGCTTCGTTATCAAGTGTGTTTGTTATTTTATGACCACGTATGTCTGTCTTTTACTCACAAGTGTGTTTAAAAACGTCGTATATAACTCGTGAGCGTTGCTAATTAGCAACTTCGCTCACTTGTTACATAATATACTATTATTGTATTTTTTGAATTGTATTTAATTTTTAAATCGTATTTAAGTTTTTTAGTTGTATTTCATTTCTAATTACATGTTTTCTAATATATGTGTGCAGGTAGCTGTCAATAAACGAGTAATCTATCTATCTATATGGTTCAAAATTTTTCCAGAGATTCTCCACCGAGGTGACCTGTCTTCATCAATGGAATCTCTCGCCTACGACTCTTCAGTGGCGTCTCCTGGCAGCGTAACCAACCACGCACAGCGAACCAAGCGCATGCGAACCAGCTTCAAGCATCACCAGCTCCGAACCATGAAGTCCTACTTCTCCATTAACCAGAACCCTGATGCGAAGGATTTGAAGCAGCTCGCGCAGAAAACTGGGCTGTCAAAGAGGGTTTTACAGGTTGGTCGACTCGTATATTATGAAAAAAAAATGTCAGTAGCTTCACTAAAAAATTTATTCGACATCCATTTATTACATTAATATTACTGACGTCAGATGTTCTAGTGAAGAATATTTTAATGATATTAACCAGTTTAAACTTTTTGTGAATTTTCTATCTGGGTGTTGCGTGATATAGGCTCGCATTTAAATAAATAAATGATAAATAAATAAATATTTCTGACACTCACACAACATTATCCAGCCCAAATTAAGTTTCTCAAAGAACTTGTGTTATGGATACTAGGTAACTGATATATTTAAGAAATATATAAACATACATATTGAATAAATACATATTTTTTATTAGATAATAAACTTAAATAAACCTATAAACGTCCATGACTTGACGACTAATATCTGTGTTCATCACTCAAATATCCGTCGCCGCCGGGATTCGAACCCAGGACCTCTGGCATAGAAGGCAATGTACGTTACCCCTACACCAGCCGGTCGTCAAGATTTATATACCTACAGCATTTAGTACCTATTACCGTTGACGGTCTCCGTGGCGCAGAGGTCTAAGGGTGTTACCACACTAATCAGTCGACCGTCGATCGACAGACGAATGGAACAGTCGAAGTCGGTCGATAGTTTTTACTAGACCAAAAAATCCGATCGACGTCGGTCACAATAATACGCTACAACGCAAATCATGAGGTCGCGTTACCTTACCTTAGGTTTAGACGATTACTAGACGATTCCATTACTGTTTTTTCGAATGAAGGTATATAGGAAAAAAAAGCTCTAAGGATAATATAAAAACATCTCAATAGCAATTTTATCAATGTGACAATTGATAACAGATTCACTTGAAATGTAGATACGACAGCGCTCTGAATTGTCTTTACTCTTAGGAAAGTTTATTTTACCATTAATAAAGGAATATTATTTGCAGCTAAGATTCGATATGATGAAACATAAAGTTAATATAACACTTACTTGTTAGTACTCAAAAGGATATTACATTTTATTTCAGAGATTTTAAGTACATATAATGGTTTTAACTTTATTTAATTTCAGGTGTGGTTCCAAAACGCGCGAGCAAAATGGCGGCGTAATATGATGAGGCAAGAAACAAACCACGGACCAATTACTTCTAACGGGGTTTCTGGAGGCCCAACCATAGTGCCTGGGCCGCCCACCAGTGTGGGGACTACTATGATACTGACGGAGCCCTTCCAACCCATCGATGACCTCAGCGTGCATGCACCGCATCCTCATCCCATGACCTTTAATGAACTTTACTGACGGTGGAATGAAAAACACAAAGTTTCAACATCTGAGCATGAAATATGAAAGTTACGTATTTGCTTTTTTGTAAGAAAATCTGTGGGTCCATTTTGTAACTTATCAATCAATCGAAATTGACAATGTGACTGAAAATGTGAATGTTTTGATGATATAGCTTAAAATTTAGACGAAAATAGTCTATAATTGAGTACAGTAATAGATCAAGTTAAAGTTCAACCCGGTCAAATAAGTTTATTTTTATATTGTGGTAGAATTTACTCAATATTAACAATTTGAATATTGAAGAATAATTTATTCTCGTGTTGTTTTAGTCTTCACAATACATAGGTATTTTGCTTTCAACTTCAAATAATCGCGTTTACCTATTTTAACTCGACGATGCGTCCGTCTTTCATCATCATCATCATCATCACAACTCTTTGTAATGAGCCCACTGCAGGGCATGAGTCTCTCCCCTGGGTGAAGAGGAGGTATAGGCTATAATCCACCAAGCTGGCACAGTGCTGGGTGGTGGATGCCAGAATTTTTAGGGCGCCTAGATGGCTTCTGACAAACCCTAACGACTATTGTATACACCCGGGACCGACTGCTTAACGTGCCCTCTGAAGCACGGAAGTCGTCGTGAGATATAAATGGTCGGCTGTCACCCATCCAAGTACCGACTGCGCCGAACGTTGCTTAACCTGTGATATCATATGATAGGTACACACAGTAACCACGGCGCCACGACGACTTCGAGACCGTCTTTCTTCGGACTCTCAAAATATAAACAAACGCCATATGTCCAGTTAAAACGTGTTTTTTGTACAAGCGGCTTACAATTGGTGATAATTGACAATATCCAGAGATAGATACGGTTACTTGGAATAGACCCACTGATTGTGTTCTCGCCTATATTGGCGATAACAGATTTGCTCATGACAACATCAAATTCGTGTGACACAAACATTTGATAACAAATGACCTATGTAAATAATATCGGGAATTTGTACAGCGAAGTTGATCAATGGAATAAGTGATCAGCGAGTGAGCTCAGTTCCACATTACACTCTTAGTTAGCCCCGATTTCGCCGATTTCCTTCTGAGCCTAGATTAACCAATCTCGGCTCTGACTGAAAAGAAAAATTTAAGGTGTAACTCGTTTTAACGCATAAGCCGATTTCAACTCGAACCTAAATTGGGCTTAGTTTTAGGTCTTTCTTATGTCTAATTATCGGATTTCTTACTCAACAGGTGCTGTCAAAACTGATTTTGTTACCTGTAAGTTTGACATCAGGAAACTTAAAATTAAAGAGTGTTATGTCGAATACGGCCCAGTGTTAATCTTATTATATGGGATAGTAGCAATCCAAATATTTTTCTAGGATTATATTAGAATCTCCTACTTTTATTAATAGTTGAAAATTATTTCAACAGGCTGTATGTATAAGCCTGTAAATAAAAAAAACTTTTGGGAAGCTCGCTTTGAATTCAAGAGGGTTAACGCCTTATTTTTGTTATTCCTTATATTATTCCATATTATTGTTATTAAATAGATTTCAATATGCGATTTACATAACAAAAACATCTAATAAACGAAACCAGATGAAACATTTGATCATAAGATATAATTAAGCCCATTCTCGTATTGATCTTATATTGATCGTTGCTGTAGTGATCTTGATCTTACATCAACTTATAATACCAAATAATAGAGCAAGAAATGAAATAATGAAGGAATGATTGGAAATAAAAATCAAATTGTTTTAAAGTAAATGATGCGACTGTATAATATACATATAATATTATAATAAATATAATATGTATTAATATTTACTTACTATGTGTAAGTAAGTAAATATAATCATTATATCACAGCACGGTTCAATATCATGGCCATCTAAAAGTTCATTAAAAACCTGTAATAAACCAATAACAAACTGGTAATAAAACATGTATGATAGGCCGTTTATCTCAAAATGTAATATATGTCTCAGATGTGTACTCACCCTAAGAAAAATGTATACACTTAGTAAGCTAGGGTTACCGGATCCACGGCTTTAGTTAAAAAACCCTATCAAAATAAAATGCCTATCATTATGAAAATTATTCTGTGTTTTTCGTTTGTAATTTGTTTTGTCAATAATGTAAACTAATAAATATTCTCATAACAAAATTCCTGAAAACATACTGAGCTAATTCGATTATTTTAGGATGAATTATGTTATCTGGTAACCCTATAAAACAGTAAAAGTAGGATAACTTCGTCCTGCACCTTTAAAAATTGTATCATAGAAATTAGGATATAAACTAGTTTAAATGTACTTATGTCACATAAAAATTACGTGTAACTTAGTTCTAGTTTTACAAGTAAATAACTATGTAATAATATTATAACAAATTGATAGGTTTTCGATCACATACACCTGTATTACGAACAGTCCTATTTATTGCTGGCCTGAGTACTTATTAGATTTAAGTAAGTACTTCTTTGTAAAAAAATTATACTAAGCACAACTTACCAGCACGGCCTTAATCAGCATTTATTTATGTATTTTTAGAATATTTTAGTACCAAACAAACATGGTGTCTGAGAAATGTATTATATGATATTGATTATATGGTAACAGTATCGTTTACTTTGTCTAGATTAAGTGTACTTATATAATATACCGTGATACTAGTCAACCCTGTAGTTTTAGTTTACGAATTAGATGTTTCAAATATAGAAATATAAAACAACATAAGTTTTTTGTTAAATAAAAAGTAGTATGAAAAATAGTCCTAACGACATCACCATATAGCAGATATTCAAAGAAACTTAAGAAACATCTATAAAGTATAGTGTTTATATAATGAAGATAAGTATATGTAAAATAAGTTAAGTAAGTAGAATATAACGAATGAAGTTAGTCTAGTAACCGCCAGAGTTAGATGAAGGGTATAATATAGGTACATATTATGTTAAGTACAATCGAACCAACTGAATCTCATTTTGGCAAATCGTCTAAATGCTAGTAGGTTGGTCATGTTTCAGTCGGTTCGATGGTACAAGGAGCGCGCATTGGTTCTAGGCATCTTCCTAATAGAACACGTTGGTTCTAGGCATCTTCCTAATAGAACACGTACACGCGAATTTCGCGCGTGAAAACGATACCATGCGAGAATGTCACCAACTATATGGCAAGAATGCACACTTAGAGCCAACGCTGCGTCACGCGTACGTTTGCGTACGGAAATGGCAGTTTTGTCATTATCAATTAGGACGATGCCATATGTTGGCTATCTAATTTTTTCAGCCTTAAGCCCCAGCTAGACTATTGGAAAAACAAAAAGAAATCAAAGCAAGGTGACCTTGCTAGTTTACAACAGTGAAGACAGCTGTTGACAACCAAAATACGCATGACCTTGGCGGGTTGTAAACGGCGGTGTTTAGAAACACAGACATACATCTACATAGACAACGCAAGTGCCACGATTTGAATTGGAACCAAGCGTGCCGACTTTTTAAGACCTATTGTGACGTCCCAGCTGATATTTATTACTGGGAAATACAAACAGATTCAGAGACACCTTGTGGAATCGATTTTCTAACAGACATCGCGGATAAAGCGCGTATCTATGTCTGTTAGAAAATCGTTGCCAACGTGAGAGATCAAAGCGCACTGACGATTTGGGGCGTGGCCTAGCGAGACCTTGGCTTGTGTTCTTGTTTGTCTCCTTGTTTGCAACCACAGTTTGTAACAGTGTGGATGACTTCGAATTGGTTGTCAACAACTTAACCATCCTTAACCTTGGTTGGAAGCATTGGTTTTCAACGTGTTTTCAACAGTGTGGCTGATGCTTTAGGGACATCGTTCCTTGTTTTATTGATAACTCTAATCACTTAGAATAAGTTATTAGGTACTTATATGTTATTCATATTGCCACAATTGAAATGCGCCAGCGCACATGTATTTAGATTCTAAACACTTTATTAATAAACACACTTTGATGTTTTTCATAATTTACATAAATTTAATACTTACTCTAAGCCCATTAAATTTATCAAGAGTTTTCGCTTCGTGGCCAATTTGAGCAGTGACATATTGAACTAACTTTCAAATGATCAGAAATATAATTTATTTACGAGTAATTACCTAATCCTATCGTACCACTTATACGTCGGCCATATTCGACGTAATTTTAAGACTCTCGAAACTTGGAGTCTTCAAAATTAGATTTCCTTATTACAGAGTCTAAAAGTAGTGACAGGGGGTTAGCCTATCGCCCACAAAAAACCTCCGATAAAACCTCTGTCCCTTAACGGACTTTTACAGGTTGCCTGAGAAGAGCAACAGCTGGCACATTCTATATTTTTCCTTTGCTCCCAGTCCAGCATTGAGCCCATTGTCGTGGTAAATTTAGAATATCCTCATTTTTCGGCTAAGTACCTACGAACCAAGCGTTGCTTCATCTGTTTAAGAAAAGAAGCAACAATTCTCGATGACTTTTGAATACATAAACGAATATGGACATTTTTAGGCATTTACAAAACTAATTTGGTTTACCACAGTTAGTAGTTAGATATAAACATTCATAGGTGCCTTTAGCATTTGTACTGGCAAAAGTTTTGAAGTTAAGGTGTAATTTAGCTCAGTCTGCACAATCAGAACTTGTAAGATTAACTTAGTTAATGTTTAGAAAACTTTACATACAAAAGCAACCTCAACAATGTTGTATTTATTTGAACGAGTGTTGAAATAGATACGTTTTTAGATACATACCTGATAAGGAATATAGACCGTGTTTTTTTATTATATGTAATATATCAGAAGTAATATATTGACAAGAAATATAAGTGACTTTGTTTTATTTTTAAATTTAGAACCTTAGTTTAAGTTTAGATAGCTTAGGACCTACATAAACTGCAAGATTGTTTGTGACTGGCCGTTAGAAACACTTTGAATCCATTTCTATGAATAGTCAACATTGGCGTGGCATTGTAATAAAATCAGTTGATGCTTTAATAGTTGTATGATATATATTTTTGCCCAGTGAGTGTTACTAACGCCTATGGCACTGAAATGTGATGGCCTGCTGTGGACTATTTATACAAGCTTAAAGCTACTAAATGGCGATGAAGAGTTTCTTCAAAAAAATTTCTAACAACAAATGAAAATTAAGTGATTCATAGCGAACCACGTCACCAACACGTCTTTGATTAGATGAAAAATCTATAGAATATACATAGGCGGGTTGCATGGTTAAATTGCAAAGAGCCAGCGGAGGTGGATGCCTCAGCCGTTTCTCGAGTGGCAGACACATGGTGAATCGGTGTAAGTTTTCTGGTTGTGAGCATCACGTGTGGGAATTGATCCTTGGTAAGACCTTTATACTACAGAGCATATCTCTGGTTTCGTTATGATTTAAAAAGGCCAACTATGTCGTTTTTGTATAGCACTAAGTTCTCTTAGTGTCAGGGATTTATTAATATTTAAAATTTTTTTATAAAAGTTATTTATAATTCTAATTAATTTATTTTATATTTGCTTTAATACAACCATGAAAGAGTTTTCAGTTGATCTTCTAGACAGTCTATGATTATTCTTTGAAGTAACACATCAAAATACATCAAAGATTTTTATATGTCAAACTTGAAATACAATAAGTGACGTTTTTTTATCAATATTTACAAAAATAAATATTTACAAATAAATATAAATTTGATAGGCCTCGTGGTAATTGATTTAAGAGCAAGTTTCGAAGTAATTTAGGGTTTTTAAGTAGTATATTGAAAACTCTCGGGTATACTTAAATATTGTTTAAAGATGAATGTGTAGTTAGTAGCAGGATGGATTCAAGGAATATGTCCAGTTCATATGTGCCATCAGTTTTTGCGGGAAACGATGACACGATCGCCGAACTCAAGCCCCAGCCGTATCAGGTAAATGGAGTTAGATTTGCAAGATATTTCATTTTATTGCTGTAGATACATATAGCCACGATTTTGTTGAAGATTTTGAATTTTATCTAAGAGGTTGTATAGACCTCCTCTACAGATGTAGCTGACTACAATGTTTAGGTACGTAAGTATTTTTTTGTCAAGTAACGATTTATTCTTATTTACACTTTCTTTACAAAGGGCACGTCTACACTGAGTCATTATCTTAAAATTATTTAAAAAAGTATCAAGAGAATTTAAGGGGAAAGGCGTGATGAGACACCACAAAAAATTGCCTTCCAAATGAAGAATCAGAAGTAACGGTTTGCTGAGCTTTTCCGACTGCTTCAAGTTAGTTATTTTACTTGAAGTAACGGACTGATTTTTCTTTGAACTTGTTATGAAAATATGACGTAATAGATTCGGGAACGGGTCGTTTAGCAATAGTGTCCATATTAAGAGCATCAGTTTCCACAAACCTTACAAAATAGGCATTCCAAAAGACTTCTTCTAATTTTCATTTCCCATTTTTCCGATCTAGATTGTCGTCAACATAATAGAAGCTCGTAAATTAGTTTGGGGAAGTTCCCAGTCACACAACTCATTTGTTCTGGTTGGAATTGGTAAAAAGAAACATAAAACAAGCGTCAAACGGAATAGTATAGACCCTTTCTATAAAGAGGTAATCCTTCTTTTTTTATTAGTCCTTGGACTCGCTTCGATCATATTTTATATACCTACCTACTAGGAATATTATCTGTCTACAAATTCCTTAGTCTGCTTAAATGTTTTAAAAAAATCGTCATGGAATTTGTTGAAAAATGTTCACTTTGATAGCCCAAACAAAATAGATAGATAAATAATTCTACAAGGACCTTAAATTACTCAATACTAAAAGACTTTTGCTTGAAAGAAGTGCCATATGATTGAATGTTGTCCTAGAAATCTATGACTAATTTATTTGCAATAAACCGTGCCATTGACCGTCTTTATACAAAACATCTTATTCCATAACGAAAAATATCGAATAAAATGATTTAATTTACAGTTTTTTATATTTGAAATTGTTGGAACATCACTCGATATTCAAAGAACGAATCTCTGGGTAGCTGTGTTAGAACCACGATGTTACTCGCCGCCAAAAATCATTGGCGAGGCAAACGTCGGACTCGGGTATATTTGGTCTCAGCCAAGTAAGTTCAAACAACTCTATTATGAATATTATATTTTAATTACTTTATTTTTTGAGTTGGGCAGGCTCTCAGCAGGGTCTGCAAAAATAATCTGCGGGGCGACCATCGACAACGATAAATCGGGCTTTCATATCGATATTTTCTTAGAATATGGCCCTTACAGTATGTATTTTTTTTATAATGGCAGTTTTCATTCTATGGGTTTAATAATGGTATCGGATCAATTAATTCTATCTATTATAGTGCTCATATTAGCTAATATGATAGGATAAAATAATTCGGAAATGTTTATGTTGCCGATTCGATTTATCTATGGTCACATACTAGTCCTGCTGGTCAAAGTCGCCGGTAAACGCTGGATGTGGGCAGCGCAAAACCGGTGAGAACCTTGAGATCGGTTTGGGGAAGCCTGTGTCCAGCAGGGACGTCTTCTAGATGACGGAAAGATAAATTAGTTAAAAACTTCATGCATAAGCTAACTCAACATATTTAGCTAGTTATGTTTGACTGTTTTAATTAACGTTTCATGGGAATTTTCTAGATCACCAGTTAATTCGTAAATGGATTCAGCTAGCAGACTCCAGGAACCCGGCGTCAGCAGGCATAGTTGGTTACCTCAAGGTGGATATCTCTATATCACGGAAAACAGAAAATCAGCCGAACCAACTTGTTTTGCCTTCGGTCGTATCAAACGATGTTGGAGAGTAAGTATGAAATTATATATGAAAGGATTTTTACCTCTCATTAAGACTGTGGTACGCGGGCGTGGTTTCATACTAAAACGTAAGACCTTTGAATGAAATCGCGTCCAAGCGAAAATTACGCAGCGTTGATCTAACATAACAATACAATTATCTTAACAAATACATAAAAGTACAATAGTTTGGGATAGGCAAAATTTATACATTTTGTTTTGAATTTACAGCAATATTTTTTACAACATGATGTCAGAACAACAAACGGCGAACTATGTTATAACTATCTATGGAGCTTATGGCCTGCCGAGCGGAACAGCTTATGGGAAAGAGAAGAAAATCTCTAAGCTGCCAAGCACATTTGTCCGCGTTTGTTTCTGCGGTCTTATGGTAAACTTATGTCTTTTGATTCAAAATAATGAAATCATCATCGTCATTATCATAATAGCTCTTTGTGATGAGCCTACTGCAGGGCTATGAGTCTCTTCCCTGGGTGACGAGGAGGTATTAGACCGTAAACGCTCAGTGATTGCTGGATATCAGAATTTTCAGGGCGCTGAAAATAGGTTCTACAAACCCTAATACTGTATACAAGTATATACATATAGCACTCGGGGCCGACTACTTAGCGTGCGTTCCGAAGCACATAACTTGCCCTGATAAATGAATAGTTGAGGAAGCCCATTTGTACCGACCCAGGCGGTCGAGCTTTGCTTAACCTGCAATATCTATTGATATACATAGGACCTTCTGCGCCACGATGTCTTCTTTATGAAGTAGTGTCAATAAAATAGTATCAAATCATGACGTGGTCTTTGTACAAATGGCGAACTGTCGAAAATGTTTACAAGTATCAAAGAAAGAATGTTCATAGCTGACCTGTCAGACCTTTGACAACTCATGAAATGTATTAAAGCAGCATAAAGTGCAAATAATAGCTCATGTTCGGTTAATTCCAAATCATTAACTTATATTAGAAACCGCAGCAAGGATTTTTATATTTTACCCCATCAAGTTACTCAATAGATTACTAGTATCATCCACTTGAAATGAAAATCCCGATATCGTCTCTAAGAAATTAAATCAAGTCAGCACCAATAGTTTACATATAAACAGGCAGCATTTCAATGGCAATATCATCTTTATACATTCACATACCTATCAAAAAGTAGTAGGTTGACAATCAGAGACTGTATGGCCCGTGAACATTAGTCTTTGTTAACTAACGTTTTCGAACTCAGTGTCTTGGTAACGATGCGAGTACAGTCCTTCAAGGCTTTTTTGGCGCTTGGATGATGACGTCAGGGAGGCGTGAAGGTGGAATAATGGGTACCATTTAGTAAAATTTCCCTATTCTCAGGGAAAAATATGAATGCATAAACGTTTATATCCGGCGTGGCGAACCTTGATCCCTATGCCTCTGACAGTAATTTCCACAACATAACCTTAACCTTGTAAGGTATGATTTAATAAATACCCTACGAAGTAACTTTTAGAGAACGTAAACGTAAAGTGTGATTCAGATAATTTCATGCAAATGTTATGAATTGTTATAACTCCATCGGAATATCATTTTATTGGAATATAGCTACGTAAAATAAATAAATGCCATTTTTAGAAGCCTCCAATACGATTCTAATGTAACGGTGACGGCAATACAAGGTTGTGTTGTGGAAATTACTGTCAGTGTCATAGGGATCAAGAAAAACGTTAAGAATACAAAAACACAGGGTTGAAGATATAAATAGAAGATTAAGCAAGAAAATAAATTAAAACATAAAGAAACATGGAATTAAAATCATGCTTTATGATAAATTGCTTTCCTGGCCACCTTCGTCACCCCTACTTTCTTTATTAGGTACCTAAACGTATCTAAAAATGCTCTTATTTTGAAGTGTTTGTATAGAACCTGCTTATCATTCTCCACTTTTCATACAATCCTTCTAAAGAGACCATTCTCCTGAAATCGTAATTTCTTATTAAAACTTATTAAATTTTGGCGTGTTTCCTATCTTAATATTGAATTTAAAAGTACAATAAAAAAGATCAGCGGTAAAAGTCATGGCGTGACATTTCTCAAGACAGTGTTGAGTTCCAATTTTAGCCACGCGCCAAAAGATCCTTGTCGGACTATATCAATTGGCTATTTGACAGTGTGACAATCACGTTTCGTTATCGTCTTTAGGTATCGATTGAGTTATTTTTTTCATTGTGTATCTGCTGACTGTATTATGAATAATGAATTTTCAAGCGACTTCCAAAAGGTTCTCAAATTCGTTTTTGTATCTTTGTTACAAATATTTTTGACAATAATAATCGATTTTGAATTTTCTTGTTTCATATGATAGAATATACTTCTTTTGTCGAAATCGATTGAGTACTTTTTGAAAAAAATTGAAACTTTCGAAAAAATATGTATCAATACGCTGAATTGTACGTTGATGACCTAATACTTCAGCCTTTAATGTTCTTTATTCGTTGATCATATTTAAAAAAAGAAAAGTATTTTTATTCAACGTACGTTCATTTCGAATGTCCTCAAAGTTGTTAATAATATTGTTGTTAATAAAATCCAGTTAGGCAGGTCCAACTTTGAGAAAGAGGTCAATCGTCGAATCCAACTCGGCTGGGCAGCGTTCGGGAAGCTCCGTAAAATCTTCTTATCCCAAATACCGCAGTGACTGAAGACAAAGGTTGTTGACCACTGTGTCGCTAACTGTGGGCCTTGTAAACAAGTTTAAAGTCGCTAAGCGGGCAATGGAAAGAGCTATTCTCGGAGTTTCCCTGCGGCGTCGAATAAGATTTGCAGACGAACCAAAGTCATCGACATAGCCAGAAGGATTGCAAAGCTGAAATGGCAATAGGCAGGGCACATAGCTTGCAGAACAGATGGCCGTTGGGGCAAAAAAGTTCTCGAGTGGCGGCCACGAACTGGGAAGCGTAGCGTAGGCAGGCCCCCCGTAAGATGGACCGACGATCTGGTCAAGGTCACCGGTAAACGCTGAATGACGATGATAGGAACATTTATCTATACAATATTGAGGCCCAAAGGGCATAAAAATCTTTTAGTACTGGGCTTTAGGAAGTCATGATAATAGTTGGTCAAAATATATTATCGTAAGTTTTCTTTACCTTTTCCGGTTACAGTTCTTACCTCGGTGCCATACCTCGAAATTAATCCCAAATGTTGTACCAGTTTAAACTGAGGCTTGATTACCTAATAATAATCACGCTGTTTATATTTTTAAAGGTAAAAACCTCTACGGAACACAGAAACAATAATCCGGAATACAAAGAACGCATAAACATAGTGGAGATGTTTCCAAATGTTAACGATGTGATTCGCTTCGAAATCTGTTCAGTTGAGGGATTCAACAGAGTTCTAGCCACGGCCACTTTGAGCTTTGCAGATATATCTTATGATGGAGAAAATGGTGATAAAACTTTTAGACTATAGTCATATTAAGAATATAATTTTAATAGTATACGCCGACCGGAGCGTAGGCAGGCCCACCACTGCCTGGGTGGACCGTCGATTTCTCGCTACTCGCTGGTAATCGCTGAATGTGCAGCACGGTACATAGCACCATGGTGAAACTCGTCCAGCAGTGGGCGTTTCTCGGCTGAAGAATCATAATTTTAAACAACAAGTGAAATATCATATTCTGTTTACATTTCACCTGAAAGTTTTCCAATTTTATTTCTATCTAGAAAAATTGGAACTGAGATCGTACTCAGGGATACGTAATTGTCATGTTCCGTCACTGTATAACAACAAAACTTAAATTTTGTCTTTATTTGTTTTTTTAAAGGTAATGTAAAATAAATCCTACAATAAAAACAAAAATCATCCAAAAAAAAACACAAATCCTTGAACTTTTTTTTCCTTTATATATAAGGATAGGACGTTTGTCTTCCATGCCACCTGATGGAAAGTGCTCATGAAGAATATGGTGGTACAAGCCCATCCACGAGATACCTATTTACTCGACACTTAAAAGTACCAGGATTGTAGTGGTCAGGGAAAACCGACGCAGGCAGATCGTTGCACACCTTGGTAATCCGTACCAAAAAGGAACTATCGAAGCGTTTTGTTCGACTTCTTGGTAATTATATAACTATTTAAGAAATATTTTGTTTTTAGGATTCCTACCTACATTCGGACCGTCCCTGTTACACATGTACTGTACCTCAAACTATAACACGACAGTTAGTGGAGAGGACAATTTCTACTATCGTGGATCTCTCCTGGTGTCTCTGAACATTCAGGTGCCGTTTTTTTGCTCAGAAATGAGAAGTATCAAAATTGAACCTGTTCCACCTTTTTTAATGGTAAATATTACATTATGGAAATATTGTGATTTGCTTTTTCGAATGAATTGACATTTCGCTTTCATCAACTTTTTAATATTCTATGAAGTCCTGTTATGATAAAGACCTATTGCAATGAAAGCGGTAGAAAGAATAAGAGATTGATTTGTGTATTCTATTCTAAGTCCTTGACTGCCTCAAAGTGATTTTGCTATTTGATTTGCTATTCACATATAAATGTATTTCAGGGCAGCGCGTGGAATTGGGAAGACTTTGTGGCCAATTGCCTATTACTAGAAGTTTCTATGATAGATCAAAGTATCTTCGAAAAAACATGTGGAGTAGCGATGACGATTGGTGAAATGAATGTTTCTAAGAAGACGGATCCAGGTTCGTCAACTTTTCTTGTTTGAAGTTTAACATCATCGCAATCCTTTTCAAGGCGCCCATTGTTAAATCGTTGTGGCGCAGTGGCACCTGTGTACATCAATCGATTACGCAGGCAGCGCTCAGCGCGGTCGGTAAAAGGATGGGTGACCGCCAACCATTCATTTTCTCACGGTGACTTCCGTGATTCAAAGGGCCGGTTAAGCTTTCGGTGCCGGGTGCTGTATACTTGTATACAGTAGTCGTTACAGTTTGTCAGAAGCCATTTCGGCGCCCTGAAAATTCTGCCATCCACCAACCAGCACTGGGCCAGCTTGTTGGATTATGGCCTATACCTCTTCGTCACCCAGGGGAGAGACTCATGCCCTGCAGTGGGCTCATTACAAAAAGTTGTCACGATGACCAAGATTCTCTCCCCTGGGTGACTCGAAGGTTAAGGTAATAAAGCTCATTGATTTATACGCCGAAACTTTTGACAAACCTTTATATCTTGTATACAAAAAACTTTTGTATACAAGGTATAAAGGACCCAAAACCGTCTGCATCAGGTGTCCTCGAAACCGAGAGGGTGGTCGCGATAAATAAATTATCAACTGCCACTTATACTTGTATCAACTGGTCCGAAAGTTGAATTGATTATGGCAAGACGAGTCTCGTCTATACTTATCACTAAACGAAAAATTTTACTACATTTTTGTTAATTTTTTATTGCCAATTCAATTTATGCCAAAGTACAGGATAGATTACAACAAACTAAAACTATTTAAGAGCAATAGCCTTATTACCAAGAAAGTTATACGTGATACTATCCTCGAAGCCACTGTTATATATTATTACTTTACAAACTACTAAGAAATTTAATTGATGAAAATAAACACTACTGTTACTGTTCATACCAAACCCAAGAACTGTTTTAAAACCTATACATTATCTTCCTTCTACGAAATTACTATATCTGATGAATTTTGTATCTATTTCAGAGTTCTCAGCTATGATGGAGGACAGTAGTAAGTTCCATGAAATAACTATAATTTTTAACCCTGGCTTATAGAATAACATTTGTTGGACAGAATATAGAAATATAATATTGAATTTCCTATTCCTTTAAAATATGAATTAAAAGCAGTCTTATTTCTCTACTGTGAAAGTTTTATTCAGCATTGGTTGTGCCTAAATTATGGATTCGCGGTCAATTCTCCATGGAGAACTGTTAAAAAATCTAAACTTACTAACGTAGAGTTCAAGAATGAGTAAATTTTCATCGGATGAGACGCGGACAGACTAAGGCTGCGTCCCCAGTAGGCAAACAGTTAGCGGCCGATTGAGTGAGCCACAAATTTATGCCGAACTGAAAGAGTAATGTTCATAGCTGACCTGTCAGATTTTTGACAACTCTTGAAATGTATTAAAACAACATATAGTGAAAATAATAGCTCGGGTTCGGTTAATTCCAAATCATTTGCTTATATTAGAAACCGTAGCTATGATTTTAATATTTTACCCTCTGAAGTTACTCAATAAACTACTGGTATCATCCACTTGAAATGAAAATCCCGATCAAAATTGGCTGAAAATCAGAAATTTAATGCACCAATAGTTTAGATATAAACAGGCAGTATTTCAATCGCAATGTCATCTTTATACATTCACGTACCTAACAAAAAGTAGCGTGACAGGTCAGAGACTGTATGGACCGTGAACATTACTCTTTGAGTTAGCTGCAAACTCTGATCAATTTTCATAAGTCGCGTGGGAGTCGGCCGCTCGCTGAGATATTCGGCGCTCGTAACGCTGCTCGCAACTGCGTACGGTGAGCGCAAAACTAGCAAACTGTGGACACTCCATTATAAATATATGGAAGAGCGTACTAAATGGATACGCCGCAAACTCATTCGACCGCTAACAGTTTGCCTACTGGGGACGCAGAATTAAAGTGTGGCCCTTAATTAGTGGATTACTCGATACTGAAATATTGCGTCATAGAAACAGTTCGATTGTGCAGCCAAACCTGAAAGGTCTACCGATATAGCTGGCTGACTCTTGTTTCAGTTGTAAATTTTGTTGTTATAACCTAATTACTTATTTATATTTTCTCGCGGGTCTGATCACCAAGAAAACATATGAGTCTTTAAATAATGTTGCGTAATAGGTGCTTTTTATTTGTACTTTCAGAAGCGAAAAAGCTTTACTATACAGGGAATATGGCATTAATGAACAGTCGCTTACCATTTGGCTATTTGGAGTTTTTCAACTCTTTTCCTGTACTTCAAATCGCTACGCAGCTGCCTGATTTTAGATTTAGAATGTATAGAAACAACATGATTGGTGCAATGGTTTCACACTTGGTAGGTATTTTCTTTAATTTTGTGTAGTGCTTATAGATTCCTTTTTATTCTCGACAACTTCACTGACCAGCATTTGGAAAATGCTATATTTAAAATGAAATCTTATTTTTGATTTATAAATAACTTGTATTTAAACTATGATGCCTTAAAGATTTAATAGGCCTATTTATTCTATGTGAATCAGTTTAGAAAAGTTCGTTTTCTAAAATCACTCTGAGAACCTTGTCAGTTATTTTACGAAATTTAAGGTTTTCTTTAATTTATTGTAAATTATGCAAAATACATTGAATAAAACACGTTTTATACTCCTTTTATTGGAATTTTTCATATATTCCTAAAAAGTTAGTTTTTCCATTGCAAGTTGACCCATAAAAGATGATTTTTAGTAGGGTTGAAAATGACATTTAAAGTATATGTATTTTTCAATTAACATTGTATTTTTCAATAAAATACAGAAACTTTCATTGATTTCTTACGAAGTCTCTTACGTAAATTTATGTTGTAGACATGTATTTTTTGCAGTTTTCGAAAAATGCGTTAACTTAAGGAAACGTTAACTTGCGTAATCACAAGTACAAAAATATCGTTACAAGTTGTAAAAATTTAAGTTTTTATTTAATTTATTGTAAATTATGCAAAATACATTGAATAAAACACGTTTTATACTCCCTTTATTTGAATTTTCATATATTCCTAAAAAGGTATATTTCCAATTTTACATGTAATTTACTTGAAATTTTCAATATTGCAAAAAAAAACAACCGTGTCTCTTTCGCCACTTTCATCCCTAATTATTAGCTCTTTTGGATCACGACAGTTCATATTTTGTGAAATGCAAAAATATATGAAATATTTGGCGGTACACATACCTTCGATACCTGAATTTATATACTTTACTATATTAGTATATCAATTTATTGTTAACTAAGTATTTCTGTTCTACAGTCTTCAAGTTATAAAAATTTAAAAACTTATAGGAAAACACCGTAACCATGGTCGAAAAACGCCTACGTACTTACGACTATACATCTCTAAGCGCTCTACTTGGACTCCTCAATAAGGCACTGGATGAAGTGGCAGTGCGCATCGTCAAGTTCGTTGATGTCATCCAGTACTGCGTCGAGAATAACGAGGAGCAGAAACAGAACCTGAGCACAGAGCTGGACCAGAAGCAAATGGCTTTACAGCTGGACGTTTTGGTAATACTGGTCTTTTCACTATCATCATCTCATCTCTTTAAATGAGCTTTTTTAATTGATACCTGATAGTAAGTGAAGGTCGAAGGTCGATACGGGTTTAAAATAACCTGGCTTTTTATATGAAGGGGGCAAGCAGGGAAAAACCAGTCGTATTAGTCGCCTTTTACGAAACGCTCATCAAGGGGAGATAGGGCTATTCTACGCCGGCCCTACGCAGACTTAATTGCAAAGCGTTAGTCATGATCCAAGTATAGATGTTTTTGCTTAAGTAGAGCTTAAAGTTGAGGAAGCCTTTATTTTAAGATTCTGGGAGTTCCTCACCTAAGTGAGGACGTGGGTCCGTCTTTACGGTTCGGCGCAGTGCCGTACGGTGCAAATTAATGCTTTTCTATAATGAAACATGATGTAGACTATTTAGGAGCTAATATGAAGCGCTGAGCTGTGCGCCGCGCCGTGCTCGACGCCGTGGAAAGTTGCGGTGGCGCCGTAGAGATGCATTCACGAGATTTAGTCCATAAACTACCAAGCTTGCTCAGCGATGCACTGATCGGTGGATGAATTTGCAGGCAAAACTTAATAACTTTTGCTTTCAAGTTATTAAAATTGTACCATGATCCGACAGCTTATCGTGCCTTCTAAGACGAGGCACCCTTGGCAACTTAGTACTGGTCCATACTCTTGTTGAGCTTGACTTAAGATTACAAATATGATTTAAATAATCTAAAACGTGAGCTTGAAGCTTCTTTTTAGAATGTGGTATACTGTTAAATATGCAATGGAAGTTTTATGGGCCCTATAATCTATAAAATAAAGGCTAAAGCCAAGTTAACCTCACTTAAGTTGCTGATTCCGATACCTTATTTATATCTATACACACTATTTGCAACATGACATCAATTTGAGATTAAATTAAAATAAATTATATTAAGTAATAGTGCTTAGTTTCAACTTTTCTGCTCAGGGTAAAATCTACGGATCTATTATAGCTAAGGATTGCCATGCTAATAATATCTTTGGAAAAAGGAAAAGGTTAAAAGTCCGCCTTAGTGAAGTTAAACTCTTGATTGAAAAACTCAACAGCCTCGTGGGCAGAGTAAGTAAACAAATTTATATATTACTAGCTGACCCGGCAAACGTTGTATTGCCTTATAAATAAAAAAAAATAGATGTTGGCCGATTCGCATAGATACCGGATAAGCACAAAAAATTTCATCAAAATCGGTCAAGCCGTTTCGGAGGAGTATGGCAACGAAAACTGTGACACGAGAATTTTATATATTAAATTTAACGGGTTTTAAAAATGTTCATTTCTAACATTGACCAATAATAAAGATTAATTTTTATGAATTATGTTTGAACAGGGTATAATATTTGTTGCTATACATAACTACATACATAAGTTCACGACTGTCTCCTTTTAAGGTAGGCAGAGACTAGGGAATACTAATAGCTACGATCCAGACATACCTCTATATTGTTACATTTCTTTTTTGTGATAATTTAATCATTTCGTAACACATTTTGCTTTTCTCCGACGACGTGCTCTTAATATTTCAGAGCACAGAAGGTTGGCCAGATATAATAATTTGGCTCCTCTACAACGGCTCTCGAGCGGCGTACTGTAAAATCCCTGCGTCAGATATCATATATTCTGCAACCGCAGATCAAAATGGACAATTTTGCGGAAAACTACGGACTATTTACATGAAGGTACTTATTCTATTATAAATAAAGTATTCCATTAGTCAAACCAGTAAAGATATGAACTACTGTCATAGATGTGACTGTTATAGGCAGCAAAAAATTGTACCATTAAATTTCATCTTCCCTATGAGTGTTTAGGTTTCTTTTTCGTTGTATCAAATAGTTTTAGTAAAAAAACTTTTACAATCTGATTTCTATTCAGATTAAGGGCGTGGATCCATCTCTAGGCTACGGCATTGATTTGCGCCGTGCCATTATAGGACATACTTTTCTATAATGAATGAACCATGATGGAGATAATTTTAAGAGCAAATATGTAGCGCTGAGCCGTGCAACGTGGAACGATGCGGCGGCTTGTCTTGCCAGGGCACGGGGTACCGTATGTAACGGCGGCACGGCGCCGTTGCCTTGAACAGCGCGGTGCCGTAGAGACGGATCCACGCCCTAACTATGTTATGCTTGGTTTTCAATAATTTAGAAATATAATTATGAAAAGTAAACTAAAGAAAGATATTCTCTGATGTGGGGTTAAGGTCGTTTGAATTCTTTATAACTGTTCTAAATCCCAAAAATACTTTTTTTTAAGATTCTAAATTCTTCATAGCCTTGAAGACCACTTTGGCGATGGGGTAAACGCACGGAGCAAGAAAAAAAAATGTTCCGGGTCTGGGAGTTTAGTCCGCTACATGGTATCTCATAACACATGTTTTGCTTACTTTGAGGCCATGCAGGTGGTGTGATTATCTGGGGAATTTATTTTTTTATTTTTATTGTTTTATCAGCCATTGCGTTGCCTCCGCCACATGAACTCTACGGCCAGCGCATGCGACTGCCTCGCCGGTAAGATCGAAGTTCTCTTGTGGATGGGCCACTTCCGCCAGATGAATACCTTCAATGAATTCATACCTCCAGGCCACGATCTGAGGAGCAAAGATGAAACCTTAATTGTAACATCAATACAGATGGTGAGTTGAGCAAAAAGCCACCCCAATCTCCTGCCTGTTTCAGAGGTACTCAAGTATGTAACTATATCTGTTCTCGCAGATGGTGGAATGCCGCGTCTTCCTATTCCAAGTGACGTTGAACGATGTCAAAGAAAATGAACATAGTCAAATCTTTGTCAGAATCCACATCAACAATACCGTGAAGGATACAGAGGTCAGTACTCAGTAGAACTGGATTTGTGTAGGGCTGCTCTCTAGACCCTTTTTGCCTTTAATCTTTCTTAGTGAAAATATTGTTTATTCCGTAGCTACTTTTATTAAGTACTTGAAAAAAGTGTCGTTAATAAAAAATTTAAATCTACAAACAATTTAGACGGACGCTTTCTTGACTTTAAGTGGAAAAATACTCAGAATATATAGGGTGACTGGTGACAAATTTTAGATACTAAAGGAAAGCATTCAGTACTCGATTTTGGTCATAATTATGTAATAAAAGATTTTTCTTAATTTTTCACAAAAATTTCCTATAAATAAATAAAGCTTTGTTACTATGTACTTTACTTACGCCTGAGTCAATCGCGTCACGTGACCTGGCACATGGATCGCTGCCAACGCTAGTATAACCATGCGTTGCGTAATCAATTCTTTAACTTTCGGTTAAGTATACTCAGTAAATAAGGATGTATAATATTTATTTTTAATTACATTTTTTCTCTTCATGTACCTCAAACTATCACATCCTTCTATTTCAAAAGTGACCCACCAGTCACCCTGTATAAAGTGAATACTTAGGTAATATTAAATGAAACTTAATGCGTGTCTAGTAATATAGTGTAAATGTTGGCATATTCATATTTATTAATGATTGCTCTGATAAAGTAAATCAACACATATCCTTATTTAGACTATCTCATAAAGCAGTTGTACTTTAAGTGAGCGGTAGATATAATTATCAGTTCAGCTGAACGAAGATCACAGTTTTGAAGATCAATTTGGTCTTCTCCCTGGGATTAGGTTAGACCGAATATAAACTCTAAGATAACTAGGCTTTAAGTTCTTTTTTCCCTTAACAGCCTCGACCAAAGAGTAGATCTACCATCTGGAATGAGATGATAAAATTCGAGAAGCTGATGTTCACGTCGATGGAGAGGCTGGAAATACATCCACCGACCGCTTTGTGTGAGGTTTATGAGAAGGAAGATGGCGCATCTACAGAAAGTGTGAGTTACCTAATAATTTTGATATAATACTTCAACGTGAAAAGCATCTTTAATTCCTAGTAAGTGGTAGGTCGACGTGAATTATAGCTCATCAATAAATCTAATCAATTAGTCATATGTATGTATAAGTTATACAATTTTAAAATATTTTAGTATTCATCATCATCATCGTCATCATCACGACTCCTTGTAAAGAGCCCACTGCAGGGCTAAGAGTCTCTCGCCTGGGTGACGAGGAGGTATAGGCCATAATCCACCAATCTGGCCCAGTGCTGGGTGGTGGATGTTAGAATTTTCAGGGCGCCAAAAATAGCTTCTGACAAACCCTAACGACTACTGTGTACAAGTATACAGTACCCGGGACCGACTACTTAACGTGCCCTCGGAGCACGGAAATCGCCGTGAGAAATGAATGGTAGGCGGTCACCCAACCTAGTACCGGCCGCGCCAAACGTTGCTTGACCTGTGATATCGTTTGATACACACAGTAGGTAACCACGGCGCCAATACGACTTCCGAATTTTAGTATTATATTTTTTAATTTATTTAAAGTTATATAACACTAGCTGACCCGGCAAACGTTGATTTGCCATATAAATAAAATAAAAAATAGATGTTGGCCGATTCTCATAGATACCGGATAAGCACAAAAAATTTCATTAAAATCGGTCAAGCCGTTTCGGAGGAATATGCCAACGAAAATTGTGACACGAGAATTTCATATATTAGACTAGAACCTCTGTTAAACTACTCACTAGTGGCGACGCGATGAACAGCAAACATTTTAAATCCCTTCCTAAAATCATGAGCAATGAGCGCGAGTGAACGTACCTAATTGCGATCGACTAAATTTGAGAGCTGCAATAACAGTCAGAATACAAATTAATATACATAGTTTGAAAACATAATAACATACCGAGATATTTATAAATCTGACAAGTTTAACAGATATGTTTTTACTTTCATGTTTTATTGCTATTTATTTATTTATTCTTCATTGTACACATGGAGTAAGAAATATATTTAATAACAATTTCATAGGTACAGAGCGAAGTAGGCGGCCTCATTGCCTAAAAACGATCTCTTCCAGGCATATTTTATATGAATTACATTAAATTCACCTGCCTACATTTTATTTAAAGCTTATGTATGCACATATTATACGTTTTATTTTCTTTCAGGATAACATTAACTTAATTGGTAGATTTTCTATGAATTCAACAGTCAACACCGTAGATGATAAGTGTCCCAAGTTGCAGACCCATGATCTGTACCGCGGTCAGGAACTCACAGGAGCAATAAGGCTGTCCATTGAAATATTACAGGTATTTGGATTTTCTCTGATCATAGAAACGCTTGGATATTACTACTTAGTAAAAATAGCTTCTTGAGAAGTTTTGTGGTATCTTTTTGAGGAACCTCAAAATTATTTCCAATATTCAATGCAAAATAATATAAAATAAGCAATATTAACTGACTTATGGCGGGTTTCAATATTCAACTGACTGCTATGCGTAACCGGTACAGGTACATAACTGGTAGGGAAAAAGTAGCGTTTCACAATATCTACCAGCTACGGGCTGTAAGTTCTCAAATTTGGCATGGGCCCTCCTTGCGTGACGTTCTTCCAAGAAAATAGGTGATATGTGATTTATAGAATATCACACATTCGCAAATTATTTGTATGATATTTGAACTAAATAAATATATAAACTTATTCAATTTATGTTTGCTATGTTTTAGTATTCGATAAATATATTATAGTATGTTTTTAGAGCTTTTTATTAATAATTGCGTTTAACTGCTTACGTAAAACGAAACGCCAATCCTTCGACTAATTTTGCCATTGGTTGAATCACATTTTTATGACGTCAAAGTAAATATTTAAGAGAAAAATTATGTAATTCAATAATATTCGTCCTTTTTTTCAAAAACAGTTATAGATAAGTTAGAAAGAGAAAACTGGATTATTGATATGTTGACAGATATTTGATAGGATATTTCGTTAAATAAATAAATTGTTACGTCGTCGTTGGCTAGATAAAATGACCTATTCTTTAATTGGTCATACGTAATGAAAACATAACTCCTTATTGGCCGCAGTAGACTGCTATGCTACCTTTACCTCATTGGTTTAAATTAATAACTTGTTACGTCGTCGTTGGCTAGATATAATGACTTATTTTGTAAATGGTCAAATATAACCTAGCAACCCATTACAGTCAAACAGTTCGTAAGCAGTGGTTTAGATGTCAAGATTTTGAATATAGAAAGGCATTTTGGTAGTGAATTCTATTGTTCGTAGGCAAAACGAACAGTTTTCATAATATTGAAACCCGCCATTAAAGGTTTTAAAGTCAACTCATGTAATAAATTTTGAAAGTATCTCAATGTAGGTAAGCTTGATATAAATTTTGTTTAGCGATTTGTAATTATGTTACTCCTGTTAATAATCTAATGGCTATTCTTATAAGTTAGTCAAATTTGTTTTTTCAAAAACTCTTTTATGTGCTAAAAATAATGCAACGATTCAATTTAATCATTTATAAAACGCCATCTGCAACTATTTATTCGTACTAAGCTGATGAAAACTAGCGCCATCTGTTATTTTATAGTCATATTAGAATGATTTGTGAACATTGCTTTAGAGTGAGGGTGACTTAATTAATTGGTTTTGTCGTTGTTGTATAGGTGGCGTTATGTTTCATTTTTACTAGTTTCAAGGAAAATCATTATTTATTTACTAAAATTTACATTCAATTTCTCTATACCTATTTAATCTCAAGTTTTTTTTTGTAAATTGTTCCTTGTATTTTATTTTAGAATCAGGAGAAGGTTCTAAGTACGACTGAGTACAGGAATGATGATGGGGAAATGGACGTTAATTGTGTCAGCGACATGAAAGAACGCATACATGTGCCACTTGTACCCAACTTCCATACTTACAAGTAAGTATTATAATAATTGAATATCTACTGCTAAATAAATAACAAAACAATAGTAAATATCAAACTTAAGCTCGAGTTTTGAAGACCACAAAGTTGTAGATATATCATATACACCTAGAGTATTTAGAGACGCTTGTTTGGCTGGGACTCGAACCCAGTATTACGCAGACAGGTGACCAACACTCGACCTCGACTCAACACTCGATCACTCCATCACGGAAGACCTTGATCATAGGTTGTCGAGAAAGGTGTGAATTTGAAATAATTGGCGATAGGTACTCGAGCTAGATTAAAGGACAAGCTAGGTAACAAGGCACTGGCTAGCTCCTGCTAAACCTGCGGCCAACTATCAGCACTTGGATAATGATGTATTTTGTCAATTTTCAGACTCGTTTTCACCTCAAAACGCTTCAATAGACCCTTTTTTTGCACATGACGTCAAGGTATAGAATGAACTGCCTGCGTCTGTGTTTTCCTGACTAACTCCTATTATTGTACTTTCTAATATCGAGTAAAAAGGTCTCTTGACATAAAGCACCTTTGTCTTCATTAACACTTTCCACTTGAAGATTCTTTTTATATTAAAAAAAAAAAAAAACAAAAAATGAAGAAAATTCAACTCCAAGTACCAAACGGCTATCTAGCTTTGTTTTAATTTTACTTTCATTGAAAAATAATGAGTTTTGTTTTTTTTTTTATTTACAATAGATTAGATTTACCCATGATGAAATTGTAAACGGTAACGAAACTGGGTTGTACCTGTAGGTATAATTACCAAAGACTATACAAACATACATATTTACGTAGATGTTTTACAATTGGAATATTACTATGTACCTACATACCTATTTGCTATGTTTATCTTAAACGGGGAAATACGCAGTGTCGTACAATTTCATCATATTTGAACTACTTAATTACCTACAGTAAAAAACATTATTGACGAGTTTCGGATTTATTAAAAAAGCAATGTACCTAACTTATGTACCAAATCTAAATCTAAATATTTAGGGCAAAGTTTAACAAACGACACCTACCTTAAACACGCATTTAAAGTCTCATGAGGTAATATTAAAAAATAAAAAAATCTGTTATTGGTAAAAACATAGAAAAACTACAATACTTACCTACTACTAGTTAATAAATAATAAATATTTCTGACTCTCACACAACATTATCTAGCCCAAATTAAGTTTCATAAAGAACTTGTGTTATGGATACTAGATAACTGATATACTTAAGAAATATATAAACATACATATTGAATAAATACATATTTTTTTATAAGAATAAACTTAAATAAACATCCATGACTTGACGACTTATATCTGTGTTCATCACACAAATATCCGCCGCCGCCGGGATTCGAACCCAGGACCTCTGGCATAGAAGGCAATGTATGTTACCGCTGCTACACCAGCCGGTCGTCAAATAATAATTGATGCCTCTCTGATTAATTCTTGTATTTTAAGGTTGATGTCTCATATTCTTAATACGTTAAGAGTCCCCATACAAAAGGTTCAATCCTCCCCATAAGTCCATTCCCGTTTTTATACAAAACTAGCTGCTGCCCGCGACGTCGTCTGCGTGAACGCTATGCAGCACCTAACGCACCTACGATTATAACACTGCTAGCGTGATAATATGTAGCCTATATGTTGACCCGACTTCTAAACTATCTTCATGCCAAATTTGAAGTAAATCCATGCAGTACTTTTTGAGTTTATCCCGGAAAGACAAACAGACAAACAGACAAACAGACAAAAATTCTAAAAACTATATTTTTTGTTTCTGTTTCGATTGTAGATCATACCCCAAGTATTCTTTTAAAAAAATATTCAATGTACAGTTTTGACTTTCCTACCATTTTATTATATGTATAGATTGTTTCATTTCGACGCAAAAATAAAAGTGATGCACAAATATTGGAAAACATAGAGCCACAGCCCAGATAAAACTTTTTAATTTTTTACTAAGTCGCATTCAATTTTGCCTGTAACAACTTAGAAAAGATAATATGCCGTGTTTTTTGTAATCATTATATTAGAACTCTATTTAATGACAATGACAAACAAACTAATATTACAAGTCCAGCAGGGCTAGCATGCTACCATCGATAAATAGTCGAATCGACAAGATAAATATTATTTTGTTATTTTATCCTATTTTGTTAGCTTACAGGCGCACCATGATAGATAGAATTACTCTATTTGATACCATGATTAAGCGCACAGAACTAAAGATGCCATATAATTAAAAAAAATACATATTGTAATTGCCAAATTTTAAGTGAATATCGATAAAAGGCCCGATTTATCGTTGTCGATGTGTGCATGCTAGCCCTGCAGGACACTGGAGCCACTGAAGTTTGGTAGTACACCGCATTAGGTATACGGACTCGGCCGGGCCGCTAAGCGTGTACTCTATATGGTACACTGGACTGGTAACGTGTTATCTTCTTTCTTGTATTTTAGGGTCGATGTCTATTGGTGGGGTCTGCGAGAAGTGAACAATACAAAAAAGCCCAGCGTCTCTCTCGAAATAGACGACCTCACGATACAATCTGAGATACTAAGCGACAAGAAACGCGACTGCAACTTCACCTCCTGCGCAATGTCTCGCGTCTTTGAAGTCGCCTCCAATGAGAACTACTTCCCACCAATTGTTATCAAGCTGTTTGACAGCAGCACGTTTGGCAGAACGATATTCTCGGGGAAGAAGGTAGTCCAGAATCCGAAGAAGTATTTCGTCCATTGGTATTTGAAGGATGAAAGAGAATCCTCTCTTAAAAGCACTCCTTTATTGTCTTCTCCATTGTCTGAAGGTAGATAACTGCGTTGTGTATTTAAAATAATTTTATTTATTATACAAGTTGATAAGTATTAACTTTCATTATTAATTTCATGTCTAACTGTTGTTTCTTTTTTTTTTATTTGGACATTATAGTAGAAATTTACGCCAATTACACCAAAAAATATATATATATATTTCTGTATCAAATTATCGTGGAAAACACTGTATATTCAGTATCTATTCCTGTCACTGGAGATCCACTTCATGAAAGAAATATTTTAAAAGGTACTGTGGTCAGTGAGCAACAAGAGCATTTAAGTAGTAGTTAAATGTAAACCTACTTGTATCACAATGATTTTGCTGCCCTCGTAAGGGAATTACACCCTGAAGCCAATGTTTCGTTTTAAAAATTCTCACAGTCGGCTACCAACAGTAGGCCAATTTCGTTGTTTATGGCCTCAATCCTTTGCACACACTCAACAGCATCAATAGTCTGCAAAGGGACTGTTAACAAGATGTTATGATTATAGACTTACTTTATAGAACTTACAGAGATTTATGTCCATTACAAAAAAAAACAATGGTAAGAATTAGCTTTTCGTCATTTACAGTTAG
This sequence comes from Stenoptilia bipunctidactyla, assembly GCA_944452665.1. Classification (NCBI taxonomy): domain Eukaryota; kingdom Metazoa; phylum Arthropoda; class Insecta; order Lepidoptera; family Pterophoridae; genus Stenoptilia; species Stenoptilia bipunctidactyla. The sequence goes on from OX101721.1 coordinate 39,139,623, forward strand.
TCAAAGATCCCAGATTTTTGAGGATACACACAGGATACGAAGTTATTCTGCCCTCAATATGCAAGTAAAAACTCCGCTCTGGAAAAGTATATTTAGAAGAAAAGAGGTCGATTCCGAGAGGATGACGCTGTTGCCCATTGTCAGCAAAGAGAACAACATCATCAAAAGATTGAACTCCAAGAGTGAGGACTGGTGGTTTCGATATTACACAGCGCTAACTGTAAGTCGTGTCTTAATCTTCAAAAGTAACCAACCAACACAACTGTACTGTGTATATTTATGTGTTTAAAATACAATATGGGTTACTTTAGGTACTTATAGGTACAGAAGGAACTATCCTAAAGGGGCACTGTAGAATACCCAGTACAGGTGTGTTTTTTAGTACTTATAAAACTTAACTATATAGAACTTAATGAGAAACACTCAATGTTTTTTTAAGTTTGTCTATCGCGCCCTACTCACTTTATTTCCATACTTCCATCCATTTCATATTAATTTCCATTACGAATAAATTCCTTCAATAGTAAAACAGGAAAAAAACGCTTTTGTAACCGCCCCCACCGTTATTTCCATGGCTTTGAACAGCAGAGGGTGTTTTCGAGGCTGATGAGGATGATGATGTATGTAAATCTTATTACGTTTCAGGTTGACGTAGAGGATGATTCCGAAAATGAGCATTCTTTGCCATACAATAGACTAACGGTGAGTGATACTAATCGAAATCAATATTAAACGTAGAAGGCTACGGCATAATCCTAATAGAACGCGTCTACGCGAATAACGTGTGACATTGAATTCGATGCCCAAGAAAATGTCGATTAGAACATAAAATACCATATGAATATATTTAATGAAGGATTCCTACAACTGAAAATCGTGCGAGCCGCGATGATCGCATTGTCGTTTTCCATATTCTTATAGTCGATGCTTAATGGTCGTAATTATACATTAATGATATCAAAGAAACCAAGTTTCCGTGAGAAGGAAAAGTTGATATCAGTGGAAATAATAAGATTGATCACGGTCCTGGTAGTGATCTATAGAGTAGGCCAATGTCTAGCAGGAAACGTCTCCGGAATAAACATTAATGGCTATATTTTTCTTATTCTGTGTCATTTTCATTAGGTCATTGGGATTGGATACCTACTGATATTTCTATAAATAATGCTTATGAATATATTCACAGAATATTACAATGCAAATTGATCATTCATTTAAATTATTTGTAGATTTACAATTCCGAATTGGAACTTCTGCCTGGATTTGACAAGTTTAAGGACTGGTGTTCAACATTGAAGCTGTACAATGGTGATAAGACGGGAATACCTGAAAGGGATGAACAGCAAAAACGGGGTTACGTTAAAACTGGGATAGCTATTTATAAATGGCCTCCACCAGAAGACTCAGTGGCTGTGAGTGCTAGCGGCGTGGATCTATCAAACGGGTGAGTTTACACTACACATTTAAGTACATAAAAATATATCACCGGACAATAAATTTGATTTTGCTAGCAGAACACAAAACCTTTATGATATTTTAACGCAATAATATTTTATTTCATTTAAATAAATTACTACAATATGGTGATATTTTTTATAACTTATAAAAAATATCACCATATTGTACTATTAATTAAAAGTTCTAAAAAACTAAATTCAAGTACCTAATTATATACTATTAATTAGGTACTTGAATTTAGTTTTTTAGAACTTTTCGTATCTCACTACTAGCTATTAGGTGGCTATTATCAGTTGGCCACGATTGATATGTTTTTGATTTAGTGTGTCAATAAATAACCATTGGACTAATTAGTTGTTTATGAAACCTTTCTGTCAAAGTAAACATATTATTAACTTTTTATACTGAACTATAATTAAATGACTTTATCACCACTCTAGAATACTGGTAAGAAGAAGAGGCATGAAACTCCACAGCAATTATGTTTACAAAATAATTTACAATTGTAATGGTCTTTTCCATATATTTTGACATCCTTTTTTCCCTATCGCAGATATTTCTCCGATCACCCGGGCAACGAATCAAAGAAGTTCTTAGTCCGGGCTTACATTGTGAACGGAGTTAATTTAGCGCGGGAGTTCGATGGCAAATCTAATCCGTACATAGTCATAAGGTGCGGCAAGAAGGAGTTTGGTGATCGAAACACCTTCGTACCGATGGCTTCAAATCCCATATTTGGCAGGTGAATTGAACTAAAATTACTTCGTACGTTGAAAAGTGTTATACTTAACCTAAATATCTAGTATCTAGTGCAGGATGAACAAGGCTAATTTCTCACTCTTACCTACTGACATGTTGATACATATTTTGAAAGTAAGCCGCAAGAAATGCGTTAATTAATCGAAAATGGTTTGTGAAACATTTACATACTGAGAATAAAAAAAAATATTATTATGTTTATGCGCTATAAAGTAGTTTTTTAAACTTGTTCAATATAATAATCCAATTTAGGAACAATTATTGTTGTAATAATATTAGTAACTTACCTACTTAGATGACACGAATTTTTGACAAGAAAGATATATGAAACTCGATGAAATCTTGTCTCTTTTCATATATTTAGTAATTTTGATCCTCTTAGGATGTTCGAGTTTCGGTGTACTTTACCTGAAGACTACCTATTGAAAATATCGTTGTACGACCATAACATCTTGCCACCGGACGAGCTGATCGGGAGCACCACCATTGACCTGGAAGACCGGATATACACGAAACATCGAGCAATGGTCGGATTGCCATCGGATTATGATGTGTATGTATAAAACCTTAATAACACTAACCAACAACTATGTAGCCCAAAATTATATTACTTGTGACAAGTAAATCACTCACGAGCGAGCCAGTGTGTAAAAATCCGTTTCTTTAAACGAGTTAGGCTTAGAATTGAATAAAGTGCTTCCACAGTTCCTTTTCAGTACGGGTTCCTGACCACTACTGTTCGGGTACTTTCAAGTATCGAGTGAATAGGTTTATCGTGAATGTACGTATGAAATCCTGGTCCTCATGTTTACTTTCCATCATGCGGCATGGAGGAGAATCGTCTCATCTTCCTTTAAAAAAAAAAGAACAGGACCGAGACCGTTTGTGAAATAAAAAACTGCACAGTATCAATATTGCATCAGACGCCACGAGCATTACTTACCTCAGACATCTGTTTAAGTTGGTTATTAATTTTATTGCTATCCACTTTTTGGTTCATATTATTCCTTAGTTCGTCGTCTTTGGTTTTTCAGTGAAGCCACGACTTACCTAATTTGGGTAAGATATCATGACTTGAATGTTACAGATATTAAAGTCAATATAAAATATAAATAAATAAATAAAATCCCCAGACAATCACACCAACTACATGGCCCCAAACTAAGCAGAGCTTGTGATATGGGATACCATGTAACGAACTAGGGGGGAACCTAGAACATAAATGCATAGATAAACGCCCAGAACCGGAACATTTTTTTTAATTATTCCGTGCGGGAATTGAACCGCAGACAGATTTACCTAATTGCCAAAGTGGTCGTCGTCTGTAGTGATATTAAGCTACTATTAATGTGTCTCAGTAACAATTGGAGGGACTGCAATCGGCCCTCTGTAATACTGGAGGAGCTTTGCATGAAGAACCATATCCCACCACCGATATCCGCCAAGTCGTCCACGCTACTTGTAAATGGCGTGGAGTACACTGATGATGCACGGGGTAAGAAAAATATTATTATACAAATTATACTTAAATAAAAAAACGTTGATTCAAGCGAGAGGCATTAAATGAAACCACATAATTATACTAAGTGTCTACTGTTAATCGGAAACTATCAAAAAAAGTTTACAAAAAGAATACGAAAAAAGGTTTTTTTCAAAAAAATTAAATAGCTTGTATCAACCTAGTATGTATGTAAGTTTGGAATTAATTCAATCACAAGGGCAATAGCGATGAGCGTTGCGAAGAAGCTCAAAGTCACACAACGGTCAATATACAAATAAGAAAAGTTGCTCTGCAGAATCGAATCATAAATTATAAGATGCTTAGGCGAACCAAACTCGCTAGCTTTGCCCAAAAGATAGACTATTTTACATTTTCTTAACATGATTTCAATATGATTATTTACATGTTAATATTCAGATTTTAACCATTAATCTTCTGTGAAATGGTTTTAAACTTCAGAACGTAAGAGCTACATGACGTATCAAGAGCAGAAGGAAAGGATCTGCCTCAGTATCCTCAATAAATGGCACACCATTCCGATTTGTGGACATCATCTCGTCCCGGAACACATCGAAACCAGGACACTCATACACGACGAGAAGCCAGGCTTAGAACAGGTAAGTCAATACATCTATCTACTAAATATTTCAATCGACCTCGGTTATTTTAACTATATTTTAAATCGGATGCTCAAAACGAAAATCCTGCAACTTCATTAAATTATACCTCAGTCAATTACTTAATGTTTGATTTTCATACGTTCCTGAACCATTGAGATGTTCCATACATTGCCGGGTTGTTTGCAAAGTTTTCCGGCTTAAAGCTACAATAAATTTTATTGTAGCCACCTTCACTTTACTTCTATGAGATGTTGGAAATGCAAGCTTGTTTACTAATAAATAAATAACAATTTGTAATGGGAAATAATAAAACGAGTGACTAAAGAACAAATTTGTGCCTGATGATGAGATATGGTTTAAATATCTTGAAAAAAAAAATGAAAATGAACGGTGTGAAATATTAATAGTGCGACTGAATTACTAAGTGCGCGACTAAAACACAGACTCTTAAATTAACCACAAGAAAGCAAGTTGGTTAGGTGCGACGACGGCCGTAGCGAGGAGGGGCAGTTAGGTTGCATATAGGCCACATGTGTGCGGGCCGAGCGAGAGAAGCGGGCTGTGCCGCGGCAGCGGCCGGCGCGTATCCCATGAACCCTAGAAACCTTGTGCTAAAGTGTGGCTCACGAGAGAAAAAATAAAAGGGCATTGACGTCCCTCTACCAATGTACCCTTTTTGTAAAAATTACACAAAAAAAGTGTATGGAAATTATCGCAAATATGTCGTAAACGACTAAAACATGAGTATCGTAGAAGTATGAGTATCGTATGAGTTTGTGTAAAACTTGGTAGAAGTTGAGTCAATGCCGTTTCATTTTTTCTCTCGTGGGCCATACCATAGAATAGTGCATGGTATTTGTCTTGAATATCGTCTGACGATCACAAATTTCTTTTATTGTCGTGCCGCCGTCAAGTGAATGTTTTTAAGTCGCTGTTTTGATGATTTCTCCTCACTCGCAGTCAGTCGCTCACTTAATCAAAACATTAAACATTAGCTAAAATTTTAAAAAAATAATAAAAATAAAAATGATTTATTGTTCACACATAACTTTAAATAAATTAATGTCTAAAGTATTTTACATTATAATAACTTTAGTTACAAATGTGACCCTGCCCCTTAAACTAGGAATAACTCCTGATTCTTAAGGAACAGTGTTCGACTGAAAAAATGCAAATTAACACAATTTATGTGTATCTTAAATTGTGTGCATAAAAGTGTACATTAAATTAAGGTAAAAAAAGAAGTACAAATACATAAAACAATACAATAAATCAAAGGAAAAAAGAAAGGAATACAAATATTAATATGGTAATACACATGTGTAGGTGTATATGTGTGTGATGTAGTGTATGTGTGTGGATGTGTAGTGTACATGTGTGGTGTGCATGTGTAGTGTAATGTGTAGTTGTGTTTACGTAGAATTCAGGGATGGTTTTTAAGCAGGTGCTCAGTCTTTTCGTAGTCTAATGTGTGCAACCAATTCGTGACTATGTTTAAGATTTCATATCTGCTTTTATCACAAATATTTAGCTTTTTGTTTATCTTTTTATATAATAAGTTGCAAAGTACAAAGTGATGGTATTTGGCGAAAGAGGTTCTATGAACGATTGCAGGTAAGTTGTTTCTACGTTTTTTGGGGTCAGAAGGAGGGACGCTAGAATGTTTTCTCACAACAGTTTTAAGTATATATAGTTGCCTGGCAGTTAATATTTTACTTTCAGAATACAGCGCGAAGGTTGGATATCTCCTCGGTTTTTTAAAAGTTACCTTAATTACAGCTCTTTGAGCCCTTTCTAGGTGGATCATATTCTTTGCACAGGCCCCGCCCCATACTGTGATACAGTAAGATATGATAGCCTGGCAAAGTGATAGGTACGTCATTTTTAGGATGTTTATCTTGGCGGAGTTTCTCAGAGTCTTGAATATATAAACAAGGCGTATCACTCTTAGAGACAACAAGTCAATATGATCTTTCCAACTAAGTTTATTATCAATTAAGACCCCTAAATATTTAATAACACGTGTTTTACACACATTTTGACATGAGCATGAAGTAGTGTCTCTTAAATTAGAGCAGGTATGGGCCTTTATTTCATAATTTTCAGCAGGTTGCTGATTTTCACGTATTGAGAAGGGTATAAATTTAGTTTTATCCAAGTTTAGAGTTAGGAGATTTTCCGTTAGCCATGTCATCACTTTGTGTAAGCCCTCTTCGGCAGATTGTTTTACGTGCTCCCATGTACGCCCTTGCACCAAAATAGCCGTATCATCTGCGTACGTGTATATCTTGCAGTTGGGCAGGGTCTTGGTGCATAGGTCGTTGATGTAAATTAGGAATAAAGTTGGACCTAAGACGCTGCCCTGAGGTACGCCATACGTAACAGGTTTCTCCTCGCTATAAAAAGTATCAATTTTGACCATTTGCTTCCTGTTGGTTAGGTAGTCTTTGATAATATTCAATGCTACACCTCTTATTCCTATACTTTCTAACTTAGATACAAGAAGGGGCACAGAGACCGTGTCGAATGCTTTAGAAAGGTCTAAAAACATACCTAAGCATTTAGTTTTGTTATCCATATTACTAGCTATCGCTTGAGTTAGATCTAAAATGGCATCTTCTGTCGAAATTCTTGACCGAAATCCATATTGGTTGTTTGCGATTAAGTTATGTTTATCCAGAAATTTTTTTAGAGAATTATTAATAATCTTCTCCAATACTTTTGAAAGAGCCGATAATATGGATATGGGACGATAGTTGTTGACACGATCTCTGTCTCCAGACTTATAAATAGGATGGACTACAGCCAGCTTAAGAAGATCTGGGAAAACACCAGTTTCAATTGAACGATTAATAATGTGTGTTATAGGAGGTACTAGTGCATGACGGCATAGCCTTAGTATATTAGTAGATATTCCATCCCATCCAGAGGCGCAATTCTGTCGTAATTGTAAAATAGTTGTTTCAACTTCAGTTTCATCCACTGGTAGAATGACAAGTGAATTAGACGGAGACAGGGGAACATTGGAGTTGGTAGACGAGATTACAGGGGCAGTATTTCTCACGTTTGGATTTTCATGCTTAAGTTTAGAAGCTAGACTTTCACCTATGGTGCTGAAAAAATTACAAACATCATTTACTGCTGCTTTGGGGTCGCTATTACTGCCGAGAAGTTCTACAGGGGGATTGACTTGTTTTCCAGTATGTGTTATATTTTTTATAGTCTTCCATAGGGCTTTAGGGTCCTTACCCGCTTTCATTAATTCTTTTTCTTCGTAATCTTTTTTCAGTTTTCGTAGCAGAAGGTTACAGAAATTCCTATATCTTTTATATGTAATTTTGAGAACGGGATTATCTGGCGACTTTCTGCACCTCAAGTGTAGTCTATCTCGGTTCTTAATGCATCTCAATAGTCCTGGCGTAATCCAAGGTTTCAGGTTGCGGAGTCTTCTGGGAACTTGTAAAACCGTTTTGTGTCTATCTATAACAGTTTTAGTCAAATTGATGAATTTCATCGTGGCTTCATTCGGGTCCGATGTCGCAATAATATCAGAAAAATCGGTTTCTTCAAGTTCTATTTTTATATCAGAGTAGTTAAAACGAACCGAGGTGGATAACTGTTTATTATTGGTTTTACTTTGCTGGAGAACTAATATAATAGGATTATGGTCTGTTATATTGGATTGCAAAATAAGAGATGTATTTTTAAGTTTGGATTTCAGTAAAATATGATCCAAGCAATTATCTGCCCTAGTTGGGAACATATGTGTAGGTATCAGTCCATGAGATGCATTAAATATTAAGTAGTCTAGTCTTTTCTCATCAGTACTCAAGTTTTTTATGTCTATGTTGATGTCTCCTACGAGAGCAATGTTTTCATATGAGTTGATTTCTTTATATACACTATCTAGACTATTTAGAAAGTTTTCTAAATTTAAATTCGTATTAAACGAAGGAGACCGATAAATAGCTACAATAGATAGATTATTGTTTACTTGGCAAATAAGGCAATTACCATCTTTAAACACTGGTTCTAATATTCTACACTGAAGTCCAACTCTAAAGTAGATAACTATTCCGTCGTTCTGGTTATTGTTGTTTTTTGTGAGATGTGAGTTAAAGCCACTCATGTAGGGTAAGTTTACCACTTTACTTAACCAACACTCTGTTAAGATTACAATGTCTATATTAGTTTTTATCAATTTTAATAATACTTGTAGTTGATCAAAATTTTTATTTAAACTACGTATATTAAGATGTAAAATTTTTATATTTCCAGAAGAATTATTGAGATGTTGTATACAGTTTTCCGGTGCACAGATATACGCATTATTTGTGTTTAAAACGTCTAGATCATTATTTATTATATCATGATTGGCCATTGATATAGATTAAAAGTCCAGAAAAATGTCTCTTACTTTGCCAGAGTAAGTATAGTAGAAATAAAAGTTTCATAAGTTTTCCGATTTTTTTTTGTGTATTTAAGACTGACAGTGTGAGTGTGAAGTATAATTTTGAGATATTAATTGTATGGTTTATTAGTGGAATTTCATGTTGATTGATTGTGTATTTTAGGAGTGTACATGTGTTTTTATTCGAAAGATATCTTATGTATAAGTAATGAGTGCTAAGAAAATAAGAAGTGTTACTTAAAAGGATTACATAATCATTATTTTCTAATGAGATTCCGTAAACATTCTTGCGTTTTAATGAGTATTTGTTTGTCCCCTTCTTCTTTGCGTAAAAATATGTTTTCGTTTTTACACCAACAAAACTTGTAACCGTGGGTTGACGCAAACTCTCTTGATGAACGAAAAAGTTTTTTACGACTGCCTGGTAGTTGTTCAGAGACAAAGACGCCCCGAGAGGGTCCCTCTATGCCAAACATTGAGGTGTTCAGTTTGTCTTCTGCTTTTTTCGCCTTCTGATTTAAGGTACGAACAGCCGTTAGAAGGTCTTGTCGGGCTTGTACTCTTGTGAACTCTGCTATAATCGGGCGCTGGGTGTCTGGTTTTCCCGGTAAGCGATACACATCTCTGATATCCATGCATGTAACAGGTACCCCAACAACCTTTCCAAGACGAGTTATTACATTTAACAGATTTTCTGTGGATTCTCCGTCTGCTGTCGGAATGTTGCGAATTTCTACCCCGGAGGATCGGCTTTTGAATTGCAGGTCCTGAATTTGATTTTCCAATTTTTGTATATAATTTGATTGCTCTTGTTTCTCTATTTTCAGTGTTTCAATTTCCTTTCTCATATCTTCAAACTGTTGGTTCATGAATGACATAGAACGTTCAATTTCGGTGTTAGTTTTTTGTATCTGAGAATTTTGTTCCTTTATAACAGAAACATCAGCTACTAGTGCTGTGATCATCGAAGTTTGCTGCGCCAAGGCTTTAGAGAGCGAGTCATTTGCTTCTGAGCCTAAGGATAAACTACTGGCTAGATTTTCAGGGGAAGCTGTAGGCCTAGCTCGTTTAGTTCTACTATTTGTATTAATGAACTCACTTTTATTTGTAGAAGCCAAATCCGACTCCGAACTGCTAATTTTCTTTATTTCTTTAGGCGTAGAAGGTGGAGAGCGAGCTACTGACATTTTCGAAGAGAAAAAAAAACAAATAAATTTATGGTCTACGGCGTAGCTTTATCTACGTTAGGCATTGACGTCAGCGTAGTCGTATCTGTAGCTGCGTAGTCGAGCGTACTGTTCGCTAATTTCGAGGCGGGTGAGGCAAGCGTTCGTGGTCTAATGGCTAGCGCGCACAACCACCGATCGATGCGACGCGGGTTCAAGCCCCAGTCCCTGCGTCTATTCAAAATTTGTTTTTTCTATTTTTTTAAAATTTGCTTGATGATGTTAATTTGAGTAGAAGCTCTGTGTTGTAAGTGTATCTCTTTCTAGGACCGCCCAGGGGGTGGAGTCACCAGTACACAGTTCCAAACAAAAGACAAGGAATCAAAAATCACACCGAACAGCCAATCACAGTATTTCACTTAAAAGAACTTTAAAAATTTACGCGGGCGCACGACACACGTCTGCTCCAAACGAATATTCGGGTCGAACTGGATTTTTATTTTTATTTACAGTTACGGATTAAATACTACCCATTAGTAAATGAATGAGGAAATCATTATTAATAATCGCTTTATAGTATTCTTCGTGACTACGTCAGTGAAAATACCGATGTCGGAAACGTCTTGATTTTCAGTGTCGCTAAATAATCGCTAAAATCTCATATTTGCAAAGTCGTGTCGAAAGAGAACTTAATGAAATAACGTCATTACGTAGACAGATAATGATTTGCATAGAGTAAACAATACATAGTGAGATGTAAAGAGTTCTCGATGGCACGCGACCGATTACTTTTATGTGCAACTGCGCCCACGCGCGCTTATCTCAGTTTCAGCCGTTTAATGTATGGTGGATTATTGTACGCGTGTAAATAAGTGGAAAAAACGTCTTTTATCTTAATATTGATATGTTTAGCTTATATAATTATTATAATCTTTATATTTAAGCAAATGTTGAAAATAAAAGTAGTAAAATAATAGTTTTTTATCATCTCGTCACATCAGCATGCGTCAGCTTGGCTAAGTTCTGCATAGTCCAAGAGCTATTGAGCCCCCCGAGTAATGGTGCTCCTGTAAGGTTAAAAATTTGTACAATTATGATTTCTAGCATGCTCGTGGCAATGGTCATGACCTGGCAGGCGTCAGCTCTGCACATCATCAGCAAATTGATTGATGAAACTGTAAAAAAAACGAAAGAAAAAACTTGTTCCTGTAAGGTTAATTTTTTTATAGAATGTAGTTTTGATTTTTAATCTTAGGAAAAAAAGCATTAGCATGACCATTGCCATAAGCATGCTATAAATCATAAGTGTACAAATTTCTAACCTTACAGGAAGACCGTTACTCACTTTTCACTAGCTCTCCAGCTAGAATGATCGGGATGTTAGCACGGACTTTTATGTGTTCTTAGTCAACTTTCAGGGTTCACGATTACTATTCTACTAAAGGACATTTTTCGGTCTTTTATTCTTACGGTACATATAGAAATGAATAGGGTAGTGCTATTAGTGGACACTAACTGTCCCTTATTCTGTTATTTTATGACGGTACTAAAACAATGCACAGAAATCATATTAAAAAAATCCGAATGGCATCTTCTTGTTGTTTAGATTCCTTCAGTTTTCGCCTGACTAATGAGCAACTTTCATGTAGCCAGTTGCCAAATATCACCACCCCTACACCGCTAAGTGTTCTGGAAATGATTTTTGAAGGGCAATGTTCTTCCTTACTTGACTTTAACCTTTAACCTCACTGTCACTTACTATCAGGTGAGATTTGGATCAAATATAGCATAGTTAAGTACTAAGTTTTTTAATTATTCCAATATTTAGAGAACCTAATGTAATTTTTAGGGGAAAATACAAATGTGGATCGACATTTTCCCATTGGATACTTTTGTTCACGTGCCACCCCCTGTAGACATAACCCCGAAGAACCTAGGAGAATACGAACTGAGGGTCATTGTCTGGGACGTCAAGAATATCTCACTTATGAATCATGAAGACAAAAAGAAAAAAAAAGTTTTTGTGAAGGCGTAAGTACCTAAAAATCAAGTTGGGTTTAATATTTTTTTCGTGTTTAGTCTGATAATTGACGATATTGACTTTAGTGATGTGGTAAGATTCTGAGCACAATTTTAGGTATTCATTTTTCAATTCCACATATTTTAGCGCTGCTACAAGCAACATGATCATGATAAATCCGGAAAATCTTTTGTTCCTGTAATTACAATGGAGCCCAACCCAGGTCAATAAACAAAATATTAACTTCTAGTGATGAAATTGATAGCCATAATTGTTCTTTTCTCTTCATCCTTCAATTGACATTCTTTACAATGACGGCCTGTCTACCCATAATATGACAAACATTCTTCCGAGCCGTTTTCGCAGTGACCTGTTGAATGAAATGAAAATACAAAGGATTAAAGCGTATTATTTAATAATTTTCCTGTATCATCTCAACCCTTTTAATTGAGCCATTGCGTGCAGAGGTGGACTAGTCCGTTAACCACTCAACTGGCTCAGTGTTCGTTGGTACATTTCAAAATCTTCAGGGTGCCAATAAAGATTCTGACAAACCTTCTGACACCCGCGATCGAATGCAGCCTGTACATCCTGAAGCCCGACTGCAGTGAAATACTGTTAGAGAAAATATTGTTTTATTATTCTTTCTTTGTTAAATTTTGGACGACAGGCTGGTGTAGGGGTAATGAACATCGCCTCCTATGCCAGAGGTTCGTGGGTTCGAATCCCGGCGGCGACGGATATGTGTGTGATGAACACAGATATTAGTCGTCAAGTCATGGACGTTTATATGTTTATTTAAGTTTATTTTCTAATAAAAATATGTATTTATTCAATATGTGTGTTTATATATTTCTTAAGTATATCAGTTAAGTATATCCATAACACAAGTTCTTTAAGAGACTTAATTTGGGCTAGATAATGTTGTGTGAGTGTCAGAAATATTTATAAACTTATTTAAAGAAAAAAAAAATTTGCTTCTGAGTTAAAATCCGCTGTAAACATGTTCTTGAAACCTACAGGTGGTTAGGAATCCCTGAACATTGTCAACACAGTGACGTGCAAAAGTTCAAAACGGATGAAGTGATGACTTTTAACTGGCGCATGATTTTTGATCTTCAATACCACCACGCGGAGAGAAAGGTATTTATTTTTGACCTATATATATTACTACATTGTGTCCAAAATATGTCCGATGATTTAACAAACTTAAGTGATTAATGTTTAATTAGTAGATGCATTTTCTGCACGAATCGTATTCTTCGTGGGCTGGGGGTACGATACGTTTAATTGGAAGTCCTACAAGACACAATTTGCACGCTAGGGAAACGTTATACTTCGCCGATTGGTTATTGCATAAAAAATACCAACTTTACCGACAATTATGTGGTTTTACCATTTTATTTATTACTTATTTTGCCACAAAATATATCTCAACCCTTTATCTGGTTACTGAAGTATTTCCAGGTGGCTAGGGCTAAAAATAACACAGAGAAACTCAGGTAAATTATGATGTAGTTAATTTGTAATTTAATTAACGAGTAATTTTGCTAAAAAAGACACCTCAACTCTTTATTTTAACTAGGACAGGACCGGACAGGATATTTTTTAAGTAGCACGCCCTGCATGCCGAGAATGTTTTTTGCCAAGATTTTGTTAAAAAATGGTTGCTGTTGTACTATTTCGATAAAGGCAATTAGGGTGTTACCAGACTATTCGATTGATTGGTGATTGAAGTTGAGTGACGAGTCTGGTAGCTTTAAATAACCAACGAATACCGTTCGAAAAACCAATCGATCGAAGGTAGGTGGATTTTTATAGAGTATACCCCAACTATATTCCATCACCTCGATCGACGTCCAGTAATCCATCCTACCATCAATCGACGCCCTCGATCAACGATCGATCGATTCATCTAGTAACACCCTAAGTGCCTTTGCTATTTTTTAAGATAATGAGCTGTACCAATGCCATACATTTTCTTTTCACTGTATTCAGTACAACTTTAGTTGGGTTTTTCGAAATGGAATAAAAGAAGAAAATTTCACTCTTTATGTTAGATTAGAGTTCAAATTACTATCAAATTTTTTACTGAATTGTCTCAAGTGACAAAATTTAATAAAAATATATCTAGCAAAGAAAATAAAAACTAGCTTTAAAAGATTGTTGTTGCGAATGTAGGCAATAAAGGACCAAACAGTGGAAAATTCTTGAAAAATCATAATTTATGGCAATATTTCGAAAACCAGATAACCTTTACTATAATCTGATTCATCTACCTCCTGTGCCGTGTTGTTTTTGGGACAGCCTGTATAAAGTTTAATTTTTGTGTTTGGATTTAGAGAACCACGTTAGATGGAGCAAAATATTTTGAAAATATATTGAAAAAGAAAAATTACAATGAAAGGAAAATCAATGTTAGAAATGATATATTTTTATAATGTAAATTATATTTGTATCGATAGTACCTATTATTAAGAAAAATACTATAACAAAAAGACATGTTTAGTTATGTCCCATCTGCGCAGAGCTGCCGTCAAGGATCGCCATTCGATGTTGGGACTGGGAGATAAATAATACACGTCTGATTATGATGGAAGTAAACAGAATAATATTGTCTCATCAAAGAATATATAAAGAGGAGGCGTGTCGCAGACTGCTCTAGTTCTTATTTCCAATTGCAGATTATCATCGAGGATAAATCGCCGTACACAGACGTAGAAGAACATGCGCAACCTAATTTGATAGTCCAAGTTCTAAATTTTGATCCAGAAAACACATGTGATATACTGGGTAAATCATTCATTTAAAACAAATTTTCAGATAAACTTATTGGGTATTTAGAAATGAATAACCGTATTTAACACACTACTCAAGTAAGCTTACTTATAAGGACAACCTTTTAAATCTGCTTTACTACAAATAAATCAAACCGATTATGAAACAATTTCAATCAAGGACTTTTAAAATTTTTGTATTTAATATTAATCTTTCATAAACAATATGAGTGTTGAATTTTCTAAAAATTTATCAAGTTCATAGAATTATTTAATCCAATATTTCCTGAACTTTTCTGTATTTCCAGGAACATGTACTTTGAATCTCATTACCATGTGCCGTGGCAGTAAAAGGTTCGAAGATTGTAAAACTGAAACACTCCGAACTTTGCCGAAACTCAATATTTTTACCACAGCTTCGGTGCGAGCTTGGTGGCCTTTGAACAAAACAGATCCAAACACGTGTGAAACGTTTCAAACTGTATGTTGACATCATAAAGTACTTACATTTTTCTTATTTAAATGTGGTCCACTCACATACTTTGAAACAAGTTGGCTTAGTTCCGAACTGAAAAAAAGTATATATGGGGTTTTCCTTCAAAGATCCAGAATACAAAGCTCGTAAATACATTGTTTATTGGTCGGGGTTTAAATCTAATTAGATAAACTTTGATGATGGTATGTAAATTACTCCTGGCTTGGGTCCTTCGCATTGAGCTGCTGTGAGCAGTGAAATTTTTAAATCCTAACTTTTATAAATGTATGTGCCTTTTGTACAAAAGCTTTAACAATGTTTTCATTATAGGGTGCAATAAATATGGAAGTATGTATCTTACCCAAAGAGAAGGCAGTTTTGACTCCCGTTGGTTACGGACGAGCGGGGCCTTGGCCTTTGCCTTCACCGGGGTAAGTTCTTGTTGTGTCCGTCTAGCCTATAGCCGAACTAAAAACGAGAGTTCCTCATACGGTAGTTCTTAAACAGAACAAACCTACATTGTTGTGTCACAGGCAACGCTTTGCAAGTGCATAGGTTTTCATAAGTTGCCTCTCACGACACATGTACTTTGTTAAACGAGCTTCGCAAAATTCGTAATAATTTTTCATCATCATCACAACTCTTTGCCCACTGCAACTTATGAGTCTCTCTCCTTGGTGACGAGGAGGTTTTAGGCCATAATCCACCAAGCTGGATCAGTGCTGGGTGGTGGATGTCAGAATTTTCAGGGTGCCGATACGGCTTCTGACAAACCCTAACGACTACTGTATACAAGTATACAGCACCCGGGACCGACTGCTTAACGTGCCCTCCGAAGCACGAAAATCACCGTGAGAAATGAATGGTCGGCGGTTACCCATCCAAGTACCGACCGCGCCACAGTAACCACGGCGCCACGACGACTTCTTTTTTAATAAACACTATTGCAAGCAGTAAACAAGATAAATTTTGGAGTGCTCTTTCTAAAAAAGTTGAACCCATGCCCTTTAACTATCGGACTACTAGACACAGGCCGAATTTCCAAGGTGGCCAAGGTGTGGAAGAAACTACCTGCGTTTGATTTTGGTGATCCGGTACAGTTTTAAGTTCAAGTGAATAGGTTTCCTTGGATAGAAGTCCTTGGTCTTGATGTTCATTTTCCACTTCCATCCTTATTTAATTTTAGAAAAAGCTACTTGTCTCATGATTTTTAATAGCCTTTAGCGAGTCCTCAGAACGTCTTGTATATTGGTGCAAACTAGTTCAGGCACTGTTCTTTAATTCTGAAGATGACCCAAAACATACAGACGTCTGAAATCTGTTTCGTCCACACGTGGAGCAATAGATACGCGTGTATGTTTATAGTCTATGGCATCGTCCAAATACATCTTGAACACGCGATTAGCGCGATTTTCAGTCGTACTGATGCGGAATAGGTGTCCTAATCACCATTTGCGTCATGTGTTCCCGGGACTTCACATGATGATTGCATCGCTTAGGCTTCTTGTACACGCTAAGAAAAGTCACGGGGCCTGCGCAAAAATTCTTGTCGTTCCTTATTAAGAATAAGGATTGACAAATTGTCTGCGCAAGACACGATGCACGCCGCGCCCCTGCCGGCGAACATACGCTGTATTGTATTGTTTGATCGGGATGACTTGTATGTCTGTGCACGTTAGTACGCGTTTCGTGGATTTTCTTATCATGTGCAAGAAGGCCTCGCGCCATATTCCCGTAGGTGAGTTTTATTCGGTCCTAGTCTTTAACACACTGGGGCTAGTCATATGGAATGTTACTCATAGTTGATCTCTACATAAATATGAACATTTTGACACTTCTATACAGAGAAGAATTAACATCGAACCTATTCCTGAGTCATGTTCAACGCTTAAAAAGGAATTGGTAGTCAATAAGACAAGTAGGATTTACAAATATAACAACAGCATGTTTCTTTTTCAGGAAGTTCAAGACAGCTTTTAATGTATTTTTCCTGTGCGACAATCATTCAATTGAAATAAAAGATGTTCTAGCCGATAAATCGAAAAAGATAAAATTCGCCGCTTTTCTGGGTGTGGTGTTAGTAGTCGGAGTGATTTCCTACTACTTCAATGTATTTAACTATTTCTTCAAGAGACAAATTGTAGATACCAGGTATGTGTAACTTTGACATTACAGTAGTTATTTCTTGCTTTAAACGAAAAACATTGGTTTGAATAATACAGTGATCCCAAATAAAGAAGTTAATACTGATAAGAATAACAATCTTGCCTCTAACAAAGCAAAGCTGCGGTGTGTTAACTGAAAGCATGTGCTATCGAACCAATTATATCATAACCCACCAAACCGTCTAAATGATAGTAGGTTGAAATTCGCTTGAAGATAGGTTTCCTTTATGGCGAACTTGTTATCATTTCATTCGACACTGACATTAACTGAGTACAGAATTCGTACAGTATCTAAAATGTCCTAAGTGCGTTATACGAAATAGATCTTACAAGTTTGACACTTTCAAACGAATTATCAGCAAATTGGGTCATGATTGGTTGTTTC
Organism: Stenoptilia bipunctidactyla; assembly: GCA_944452665.1. Lineage (NCBI taxonomy): Eukaryota > Metazoa > Arthropoda > Insecta > Lepidoptera > Pterophoridae > Stenoptilia > Stenoptilia bipunctidactyla. The sequence goes on from OX101721.1 coordinate 39,157,360, forward strand.
GATAGTACCTAATGTACACATACATATTTGGTAAATATGCAAGGTTACATTTTATACACCATATACTTTTATATATCTCATAGGACCAAATCTAAATTTTAAATCTCATACAAAGTAGAATTCCGGATTTTCGTTGTCATGGCAACGCTCATATGTCAAGTGTTAGATTCCAGTTTAAGAAAAATTAAGATGATTGAGATATGATTGAGATTGGAATTTAATATTGAATTTCACTGTAAATTACTATAATTATATCCAAAAGTAAATGCGAGGCGAAGATGAAACCATACGAGCTTCGAAAAGTATTTGCAGTTAATTGAAGATTAAACAGCAGCAGCAGTGATATACGGGAGCCTTAAAAGGGTGTTCATAAGACAGACTGGCTCCGAAGTCGCGTTTATATCACGTTTATCAAAGGAAAGTAGGGCCATTCATAGCCCAAAACTTCGCTGTCGGTATGTGATGAGTGCCAAAACTGTACGAATGACATCTTCTTCGTCCCGTGCTTATCTATTAATTTTTATTTTTGTATTCAATATCTAGAAAATTGTTAATTTATTTAAGGAGCTACGTTAAACGCTACGAGATGCAACGCAAGTACCCCTTAAATATGGACTGGTGACTTCCTCGACTAGCCTAAACAAATGAGTGGCCAGAACAGAGTTCAGACTGCGCGGCAAATAATGTATGATCTTACTTGCATAATAACGGTATACTTATACTTAATGTTTTGAATTTAATCTTATAGGTATATCCCTTTTCTATTGTAGGACAAGCCCGCGTTTTTTTATTTTTATTTTTTATATTGTAAGGATAGGACGTTTGTCTTCCATGCCACCTGATAGAAAGTGCGCATGAAGACTATGGTATTACACGTCTATCCACGAGAAACCTATTCACTCGACACTTAAAAGTTCCAGGACTGTAGTGGTCAGGAAAAACAGACGCAGGCAGATTATTCCACACCTTGGCAATCCGTACCAAAAAGGAACTATCGAAGCGTTTTGTTCGACTTCTTGGTAAATCCACTATTATGTCCTCAATCTTGCCGGGTGCTAAGTAAAGATGAGGTCAAAGATGAAAGCACACGGGCTTAGGAAAGAACTGGCTCTTCGTAAAATATTGCCGGCACCCTGTCCTTCCACTCTGACCAACTAAACTGACCAACTGATGATAATATTTCAGTACCTACATACTGCGCATGGTGACACATACTCCCAAACTAAAATACGCACTCACGTAGTTATAATAATTCTCACTCATAAAGACAGAAAACCCTACTTTTAGAGTCATGCTGCCGTTGCATTTCAGTTTCTTATAGTTTGTGCACCATAAGCACCATGCTCCACTTTGTTTATATAGTCGTACTTTTGTATATTGAAAATGTTCATGTAGAAAAACGTTTTCGCCGTTTTTTTCACACTCCTCAAACAATGACTCAACACTGCAGTCAATTATTTATTTACCAATTGGTCGGTTCGGTTGGTCGGAATGGGAGGAACGATATCAAAGCTAGTCAATAAAATATTATGATAACTAAGTTTTTTTTTACTTCATTATAGCTTATTCTTCTTTACATTACAGTAACTGGATAAAAGCTAGGCATCGTGAACTTTTGAAGAGATAACGTCAAGTTGAATCTAATGATAATAATACTTTTCGTGCTAAATAGCTTTTAGAATGTTATTTAACTAGTATTTGATAAGTAATTATTAATGTTTAATAAAAATATTTTAATTTATGTTTAAATAATGTTGTTATTCTTTTATTGACCTTAAGTTGTTTCTTTATACAGTTTAACCTAATTGCAGTAAGATATATCCAGTCAAATGTAACTGTTAGTTTCAGAGATGTCCTTACTTATTTTATTACCATGTTCTTTTCTGCAAAGCAATACGATAGCAATACGTAGCAATACGATATATAAGAAAATAACTATCGCTATTGCTCAGTACCTACACAAAAGTACAAATATGGCACCACGAAGTTTTTAACATTTTTTTTGCGGCATTTCATTGATTATGCTACGACGTAGTCCTAAAAGATGTGTTTGTTTGTAGCAGTGCGTAGTCGTTTTTTAATTTATTTAAATTAAATTCATTCATAAAACCATGCTTTGCTTAATATGTTAGGAAGTATTAATTACCTTGTAAAAAATACATACCTTTTTCTGCAAAAATCATTTCTCATAAATCAAACGTATTTTGTAAAAAAAAAAATTGGCTGTGAGTAAAAAACAACCCTGTGTTTAATATTTTCATGGGTTCATTCATGCATTCCATTGCTTAACTAAATGTGTGAGCGAGAAACAAAATTTTTGAGGGCAGTTTAATACATCGAAGTGGATTATTTTTCCTTGCGAAAATTGTTTGTTCCTGTAGTTTGGTGGGCGTCAGAGACGTATAACTAAGTTAACTAGCTCATTGCACGTCTTCAAAGTCCGGTTGGTCCTAGTGATGTAGGATTTTCATGCTTTGCACGAGAGCGTGACTATCGTGAGACGCGGGGGAGTCGAATACCACGGGGTATTGCGACGGAGCCTGAGGGGATTAGGTGAAGGCCAGAGCGGGCTGGACATCGGGAGTCGGTGATGCGGGACGTATATCTTGATTTGATTCTTGAGTGGCGTTAACGCGATTTGGACGACGAATGAGGGTGGTGCCTTGGGTACGGCGCGGCGGCGGAACGGGGGTTGGAGCGGGATAAAAACCGCGATTCTGAAGTATAAGCAGAGCGGCGCGAGGCCTGAGTGGCCGGGCGGGACGTGGTAAGGGTCTAAGAGGCCTGGGATGGGGAGGACTGAGGGTTCTGATTGGCCAGGAGGGACGCGGGGAAGGCCTGAGGGGCCGGTAGGAGCGCGGGGAAGGCCTGAGGGACCTGAGAGAGCTGGGACAGAAGGGCCTGAAAAGCTTTGTTGGCACGTTTGGCACGGTTATGTATCCACCTGATTCAAATCGCGAGTGCGAAGTGAGTTACTAAGGGGCTAATAAATTAGCTCTGAAGCAGTACAACTGGAAAGTAAGGAATTTTCCGCGCTTTATTCTAGGAAACCTCAACCCGGAGACAAACTTAGACTTCTAGAGGCAGCGGAAATGTGACTGCTCGGGAGCAGCGTCAAACGGAAAGTGGTTTGACCGCGGCGTGACCCGGCTCGCCGCATATGAAACAATTAAATAAGGCATAGCTAGGTACTACACGAAAGTAGGTCCACAATAAAAGCGATAGGAAATGAGCTCACCGGATATCGCTTTTAAAGTGCTCCTTATTGACCTCCAGCCACACAAGTTCAAATCCTTGACTGCCGCTGCATTATCTTCTCCTTTTTGGTACTTGATGTTGTTGGTGTGGCCTAGTTGCCCACACCACATTACTATTATATGACTATTGTGTGAGCTGGATGTTAGCTTGAACTCTTCACGATATTAAGAACAGTTATTACGCTTTATTACTAAGCACTCCACAGCGTAATTGTAAAAACTCTGCGCCAACTTAATGTTTGTTGTTCACAATGATTTCTGATTATGTGGACCAACCTTATCTACTTCTGGTTCATCGAGATCAAATCGAATACGCTTTGTTGTGGAATTATTTACGGGCTATAACTTTTTCTCTTGAGAAGGTTCCAGTAAGCTAGTCAATAATTTTTTCCTCTCTGTGTTCAACCCACCGCATCCCACTTCTGATGTAGGCTCCTGGCCTTTATTAGAAAGAGCGTTCATTTTCTTGGGCGTGTTTCTATGGATTATTTGGGCGAATAAGGTAAACAAAGTGTATTTCAAATGAACGTTTAATCAATTAACAATTATAAAAAAATTCTATGGGATGGGACAGTCTACCGCACACGTAACCGTTTCCAAGCAGCCAGATTAAGTATTCTTCAATTCTTGTTATTTACTCTTCATGGTCGTAGCTGTCATTAGTCACTAGCACTTGGGGTTATGTCAGATTGCAACTTCATTATCGCCTGCCAGACACACTCTTAATTTATAAGGGCGCCGCGAGCCGTCATATCTATAAATTAATGCCATCCTAACGATGTTTTTTTTTATGTTATTTATGGTTTAATGAGATAAGTTTTCCTTTGAAAAATTTAAAATGTGTGACTCTTCATTTATCTTCATCTTTTTTGAAAATAAACTGTTAGTTTTCCCAGTTAAATAAATAAAACACATAAATATATCTAATCTTTTTAAATTTCTTGGGTAATTTCACATGAAGCAACTGTTTCCTTTGTTAATACTCTTATCTAGTATGATACTCTTTAGTTACACGTATTTCATTTTATTGCTTGTTTGGGTTTATTTAACGTCTCGTGACCTACTTTCGTAATATGTGAAATTTAAAAGAAAATTACAAAAAAACATTTATTCCTTCAACCTAATTACTATCCCTATGAATATGAATAGCAAAAATATAAATAAATTAAAGATTTTTTTTAAACTTGTACTGAATTGTGCTGATTTCATGCGACTGTTAATGATAGTATGACACGTCAAATCTTTATAGGCATTCTTGTAAAAAATATACGAGTAGCTTAATGCCTTCAATAAAATGATGTAAAGATTCACAAAACAAACAAGCGAGTATTATCTTTTATCTTTTACAAATACAACATAAAACAAAAACGCTGCCTCAGTCCATTAAGTTATCCTTGACATTTTTAGCTGCGATGCAGCCATATTGCCGGCAGTTTATATTTATACTGTGCCAACTAAACCGGTATTATTTTTAGTGGATAAATTAAGTTTAAGTTTGAAATTTTGAAGATAGTATAAACGAAAATGTTTCAATCAAATACTATAAAGAACTCAAGTAATGAAGACGAGGATAAGAGAAGTAGTGAACCTTACAAAGTAGTTGACTATGACGAACTTCTTTCGTCAGCTGGTGAATTTGGGAGTTATCAAATGCGACTATTTTTTGCTACTATGCCATTTTATATATTTGGTGCATTTGGATATTTCTCACAAATGTTTATAACAGAATTGCCACCTAATTATTGGTGTTGGATCCCTGGCTTAGAGAATTTGACTGCTTTAGAACGTAGAGCACTCGCCATACCAGCGGACAAATCAGCACGTTTTGGATATTCGCAGTGTTTTCAGTATGTGGTCAATTGGACAGAAGTGCTTACTAATGACCTTAGCCCTGATGAAACTTGGCCGACTCAGAAATGTCAATTTGGATGGGAATATAATAGAACAGAAATGCCTCCTCTTACTATAGGAATAGAACACGACTGGGTATGTGATAAGAATAGTTATCAAGCAACAGCGCAATCAGTGTTTTTTGTAGGCTCAATTTTTGGAGGTTTCCTAGTTGGATGGGTAGCGGACCGATTCGGGAGACTTCCTGCAGCTATATTTAGCAATTTGATCGGCTGTGCAGCTGGTGTCATTACAATTTTTGCTAAAGATATAATCAGTTTCTCCATATGTCGATTTGTGATGGGAATGTCATACGATAACTGCTTTATGATGATTTTTATATTGGTTTTGGAATACGTAGCACCAAAATATAGGACAATGATGAGCAATATACCGTTTGCAATATTTTACACAATTGGTTTAATAATACTACCTTGGTTATCTTTAGCGGTAGGGGACTGGAAGATGTTTTCTCTGGCTACAAGTTTACCTATGCTATTGTCCCTTGGAGCCCCTTTTATATTACTAGAGAGTCCGAGATGGCTGCTATCAAGAGACAGAATCGAAAACACTATCAATAATGTGAAAATGATAGCAAAATCAAACAATAAGGTAATACCTGAGAATTTAATCCAAGACTTTAAGCGAACGTTTCAAAACAAAGAAGAAATTTTAACATCGCAAGGCATAATTGAAGTACTAAAGCGACCAATTATAGCGAAAAAGTTTATCTGTATGTGTTTATTTTACATGTGTTGTGTGATTATTTTTGATGTTCTCGCTAGAGTGTCTGGTGAGTTAGGATATGACTTCTTTTTAGCTTTTACTATTATATCTTTGACTGAATTTCCATCGATTCTTTTAGTAGGATTTATATTGGATTACACCGGCAGAAAATGGTTATCAATTGTTGTACTGTCGATAAATTGTGTCTTTTGTGTACTGATAGCGTTTGTAAATCAAGGATTACCGTCAGTACTGTGTGCGATGGTCGCCAGATTTATGATCAACATGGCTAGCAATGCTGCCTTCTTGTGGGCAGCTGAGTTATTGCCAACTCCAGTTCGTGGAACAGGAATATCAATTGTACATATTTGTGGTTACATTGGGACTGTAATATCACCATTCATTGTCTACTTGGAAACGGTGGTCGTATGGTTGCCGTTAGTTATCACTGGAGCGATAGGTCTGTTTAGTATCTTGATGGCCTTACAATTACCAGAAACAGCTTGTAAAGAAATGCCTCAGACTTTTGAAGACGCTGAGTACTTGATCAGAAACGCAAAAATGATAGAGATTCCCTGTTTGCAAAAAAAGAATAACTTTGCTGGAGGTCATGATAATAATACATTTGAACTAAGTAGTTAGACTGAATTTACAAGAACTTAATTTGTAGATATAATTTCGATATTTAAATGCAAGGCTGCTAAGCGATATTATATAATATACTTTTATCTGTAATAATAAATACATTGAATTTAAAGCTTAAGCGATTTCACTTATTCATACCAAAAAATATTGTTTTCACATGTTGTCGTCTCTATATAATTTTGTTTTCTCTTTTTGTATACTTTTGGATTCTTTTTACAATTAAAGAACTGTTTATAAATACAACTTTTTTGTAAAATGTAAAGTTTTAATAACCTACTATACCAAACCAAATATATTTTTTGAGAGTAGCACCGTCTGCAAAATGATCAAAAGAAAGCAAGATTATCTTCTACTTCCTAAGAATTGTGTCTTCCCTAAAGCTGACCGTCCACTGCTAACTAAACTTAGTTAGTTTAGCTGTCCAACAGAAAATAAGTATAGTTTGCGGTGGATGAGCCAGTTTTTCGTACATTATTTGCGCAAAATAGACATAGTTTACGGTGGACGCACATGTATGAAAAACTGGCACAACTATGCGAGCTAAGCTAAAACTAAATTAATTTAGTTGGCAGTGGACGAATGATTCTTTCCACGGTGATACATAAATACAAGATTTCAACTACGGACGAAACGCGAGCTATACCTACGCGGCTCGGCCAGTCAAGAGTGTATGCATGCCGAAACAATTGTTCTTTACGACGCAGCTTTACGTTTAAATATTTTTTTTTTATACTTTAGAATTAAAAAATAAACCAGTTCGTGCGTCTCAGTCGAGGCGGTCGCTAATTTATAATTTATTTATTTTTTATATAATAACGATTTGTTATTCAAACGTAAACGTATTTTGACACCAACGCATTTTTTTGAACACTTCCTCTTCAATTCACAAAGTATATTATTTGTTTTTATCAAAAAAGGGTATTTACATTGAAAAAACTAAATGGAATTAAACACAGTTCAGATATATACAGTAGTTCAACTTCATACAAACGGACGAAACGCGAGCTATACCTACGCGGCTCGCTCTCGGCATGCGGCCAGTCGCGAGTTTCTACATACGGAAACAATTTTTGATTGAGCTTTACGTTAATATGCAGATTTTTATACTTAAAAATTTAATAACACATCTGTATACGTAATCTAATACATCTTTTCGTGCGTCTTAGCCGAAGCGCAAGTATTTTTCGGTCACAAATTATATATTATCATAAATTATATAAGACCGATTTGTAATTCAAACGTAAACAGGTTTTTTGACACGAAACGTATATTTGTTGAACACTTCCTATTCAATTTACACAATATTTTATTTGTGTATGTAAAAAAGTATATTTGCTGTCACAAAACTAAATGGAAGTAAACACAAAGTAAGCAAATGTAATTTAAACGCTAAAGGTGGACAGCACTATCACATGTGAACGGACCGCGGCGTTGTAGGTAAGTATTTATTTTAAAGACGCGGCCGAGTTGAATTACTGTAGATACCTGTACCGTGCTATTACTAATTGGGTAAGTTGGAGTGGCATTACTTGCAGGGGAAAATAAACTGTTATAGATTTATTACCGCCGTTTGGTTATTTTTATCCCAAGAACCAGCAGACCAATTTATTCAGATATACCTACTTTATTAAGTATGGTTTAAAGAACCGCGGTAGTTTAAAACAATTTATTACTTTACTAGCTGTTGCCCGCGTCTTTGTTCGCGTGAATATAGGCTATTGCAGTTAGATAAACAAAGTTTTATGAATCAGTCTTATAGCCTCAAATAATATCAAAAAGACACCAATGGTTCATAAGTCAAACACCAAAGGTGCAAAAAATACAGTGTCCGTACAGTCGTATGAGCCGAGCCATATTTCAGAATTATAAACGTGAACTATTATTCCCATTATAAGCAAAGTAAATAAATACGTACATTCATATCTTTCATTGCTACTCTTTACATAACTCGACCACTATGACGAAATTTTACGAACTATTTCAGGTTCGAAAATATCGTAAATGTTAATTAAATGTAACATTTAAATGTAAATGTTAGTTAAATATAACATTTAAATGTAAATGTTAATTAAATGTAAATGTTAATGATAATTTTAACAGCGTATCCAATAACAAATAGACAAAAAGAATCCATCAACACTTCATGATATTCAAAGAAAAGAAGTAGGTACCTAACTGTTAAAAGAAAACCAATGTCGTGGGATGTTTTCAAAAAGATTTTATGAAAGTTACTATTTCATGGTTTTTTTTCGTTCACTGTAACGTTTATAGCTATCGTCTTAGTTATATAACTTAAGCTGCAGTAAATTCAAGGTAAAATTAAAAATTACAATTCCATTACCTAAATTATATTTTATAAATACGAATGGAGTCTGAAATGTATGTCAAATTTGATCGTAGTTAATTTCCGCAATTTCCTTGTTTTTACCGCAACCAGCTACGCCACTCAACTTTCGAATTAACAAAGGGATGCCAAATAACATCCCTCCTATTGATATAAATGCATTAGAATAGGAGAAGGGATACTGAGAAATATAAAATGTAACGATATTTTTTTTCAACTCAACAATTACGTCGTGAAAAAAAATTAATTCACGTTATTTGTTATTTATTTATTTATTGAACTTTTTATGTACACACTACAAATAATAATGGAAAACAGAAATATAATTAAATGGTACAAATGTACTGCAAATGTAAATGTAAATGTAATAATTTAATAATGTAATAATAAATTTAAAAACATCCTTAAAAACATTAACATAATTTTTTAATGTTTTTAAGGATTTAAATTTAGTGTAGAAAGGGATATTTACCATGTTTTCCATTTATTTTGAGGTTTCAATATTTCGTCACCGTTGCAAGTGCCATGATCACGACGGTACTGAAGATGAGGGTAACTAATCCCGTTTATAAGGTATAATTAAATGTAGAAGACCATAAAAATATGTAGGATTGTTTTTACGTTTGCGTGTGACATGCACTATTTAATTTCTTCCCATAACTTCATCGCAACAAAGGAGATATTATCATCTTTGTAACTACTGACAAACTACGCTTTTGCAACACAGCGGCCTCCGTCCACATCTACATTTTTTTTCTTATATGTGACTAAACCCGCGTTTGACCTCAATCTCACCTGATGTTAAGTGACGATGAGGTCGAAGATGAAAGCACACGGGTTTAGGAAGGAACTGGCTCTTTATACAATATTGCCGGAACACATTACCGCCGGAGCGGTAACATTTGGCGGCAGACTTTATATAAAGGGTGGTCGCTAGCCAGGCGGACCCAGAAGGGATCCTACCACCAAGCAATACAAATACATCAATGTTGGGTCGTCGTTTTAATTCTGTTACTCACTAACAACTTAGTGTTTGATGACAAGACAACCTACCTACTGGTTACAGCAGAATGTATAATAATGCTGCTTCCATGCTCGACTGGGAGCGAAAGAAAAACGTAGAATGTGCCAGCTGCTTCTCTTGCCGGGCATACTGTAAAAGTCAGTTAAGGGACAGAGGTTTTTAAGGCGTTTTTGTGGGCGATAGGCTGACCCCCTGTTACTACAATAGTCTCTCTACATCTTTGTAATATCTCATTTGTCAAACGTTACATCAGATAGTCTTGTAACCTCTGGTGTTCTGCCTACCCCATAAGGGATACAGACGTGACATTATGTATGTATGTATGTATAATAAAGCCATCCATTGTTTGTTAATGTTGTAAATCTACAGATGCCGTTACCAACTTGACTAGCGTTATAACTGGTTCGCTTTTTAGAGTCGCATTATAATTCGAGTTATCTTGGATATTAAAATTGTAATTAAAATTGAGTGACGTAGAAGCCACTTTGACACAAAATAATATTTGTAAATGCTTACTATTTATTTATTTACGATGACCAGCTTACTTTCTTACTTTTTAATTTTATATAAAATACCAAATCTTTATCGCTGCATAAACTATTTATTTTTATCTGTATTGAAGAATCTTTACCTGGTGAAATTAAATGTATCCATCCACCAGAACATAATATATAATATTTGATCTCTACTAACATTTTATGAAAAATAAGAGAATTAATCTGAACTAAACTAGGAATACCTGCATATTATTAAACTAAAGATATATATTTTTATTATTATTTCTCGTACTCATTGTTTATTAAGTTAAAAAGCTACATACTGTATAACTGATTGCAAGCATAATATTTACTTATATCCTAATCAACTGTAAGGGTACTTAATCTCTATGTTATAGTCCACTGAAAATAACAGGCGTTTATGGTACAGGCTGTATTCTATACTAATATTATAAAGAAGAAACCTTTGTATTTTTGTATGTTTGTATTGAATAGGCTCAAAAACTACTGGACCGATTTCAAAATTTCTATTTAAATTATTACGATTTAAAAAAATTACCATTACTTAGAGGGATTCTTCCGAATCCGTATAGGCTACCTACTTTTTATCCCGAAAATCCCGCGTGAATCGAAATTGCGCGGGTAAAACCGCGCGCAACAGCTAGTCAAATATATATTTATGTATATCTATTGACATATTTATTATATCTATGTGTGTAGGTATATTTTATATAGTAGGTATACCTTTAACCTCAAACTACATATACTAATGTTCTTTATCCATGGTTGTCTGGTAGAGATCGTTTTCCAGCGATAATACCGCCAATTGTATTTCAAAAATTTTATTATGTATTTCCTTTTTTTGTACTTATTAATGGCATACAATGAAGTGTAAATAAAGAAATAAAACTACAGGTACTAATTTAACTGTCGAACAACGTTGACATTGGATGAAAACCATGGAAAGAAAATCGTGGAAAATTTCTGACAATTTGATAAGTAGGTACGTCTACTGTCATGACAATTTAAACAAATTTGACAATTTTTTCCAATCAACTTGTCACCTGTGGCCTGTCAAGGGAATTTATTTATTTAACAGAAATATGTCGAATTGTCACGACATGTCGACATATTTGTAGTTTTTACAGTGGCGTATTTGTCAGTGATATGTTTTATTAAACAACATAATATTGTCTAATTGTCGGATTGTCACCTGTCACCGGTCACCTGTCTATTAAATAGGCCCCTGGCCAAAGAAAACTACACGTAAGTCTTCGGGCCTGATCAAAATTTTGACGGCATTATCCCATATAATTGAAGATAACAAAAAAGATAGTTCGAAAATGAAATCATCAAATGTTTTATTTTTAATTAGAACCATTCTAACAAGCATTGTTATTTTTTAGGAAACTGTTAAAATAGTTGCTAATAAGTCAGGATGATAAGCAAATAAAGGTGTGAATCAACTGAAGCATATGGCGCATGCTGGTTGTACTCCGAAAAGTACGCTAGCTAATAAACGCAATTATTCTTACTCTAAAAATATAGAAGTAAAATAATTACATAGGTATATCTAATAAAATTAGTATTTACCTATACAAAATAAGAAATTGCATTAAGTAAACAATCTAGAGTGATTAAAAGTTATTAATATTGTAAGGAGACTTTCAAAATAAGTTACTAAGGTAATAAAAGTCTTTTAAAAATTAATATACTGCAATTAATTTGTGCTCGACAAACACCGTGCTTTTTAGAAGTGAACTTCTATTTTCGTATTTAACATAATATTTATATTGTTTTAAACGCCATCTATCGTTTATAGTTGCAAAATAGTGAATATGTAACGCAATGCTTTAGACTGTCACGTAAAGCCAACTAGAATTTAATTTTGTTCTCGGTTTCAACAGTAGGTGTCGTTACATAACATTGAATGTACCACAAAATATTTTGTTACCATGGATCCTGCCACCGAACATATAAACTGTGTGCTCATCTACTAGATAACAAAATAATTTTGTCCTTCTTTAACTCGTTTACTAGCTGCAATGCGTAAAAACTTTATAACGTAAAAATAAAACATATGCAACTGTGTCTTAATAATCAACAATTATGTCGAGTAAAAGTGTATGGTTTTATCTAGATGTAACTAGGTTTGTCGATTGTAATTTCTATTTCATTAGTGGTCGCGAAATTTGATAGCAAATCTGGTATGGGAGGAGTTTGTATAATACGTACACAAATTTCCAATTCATGGTCACTACTTAATTTTTTGAATGCTTCAATATTGCTGATTTTAATTTTAATGGTTTTCAAGTTTGGGTAATTTCAATATCTGAGAAAAGTAAACTGGCGAAGTAATGTACGGGCTGTAGGTAATCCGCTGCGCTCCGACACACATAGAACACGTCCATACAATTTTTAATTATTATGACGTAATGTAATAATTTGAAATACACTTAATTCAATTAAAAAAAATGTGTTCCTCTTTTATTTTTACAGAAATAATACACCCTAAAATAAAGGGTGTAATATAATAATATACCTTTATTTTAGGTTTACTCAAATCGTTTTTGTTTCATTCTAATAAGATTCAGCTTAAATTTATTTATTTAGCCACTGTCTTGTTTTACTTTTATGAAGTAACAAATATTGTCTATAACAAAAGTTAATAAACAGGTATAGAGATTAAGGTCGTATAAAAAATAAAGGCAGACATCCATTCCCTTTTTTCCTGAATTTATTTCATATTTGAATAAAACCATTCATACAACATCAGCCGTAACGAAAATTCGTTATTGAGAAGATAATACATAAGATAACTTACATGTCATCGCTTTCTGTAAGATAAATAAAAAAATGTGCTAATACACCACCGCATCTCATAATACTGCTCAAGCTTTGCAACTTTGTAATAGTTATTTATAACTACCACTTAACCCATCACATATAATTTTCATTATAATTTATGAAAAACCGCCAAAGTTGGTGAATAAACTCTATTCCGCTTCACGCATACAAAACACCCATGCTCTGGGAGGCTCGCGTTGTCATTTCCACAAAGCCATGACCGCGATAGTCGTGCCGCACGTTCCTTTGTTCCAGTGATTAAAAAAAAAACACTCTTAATTCAAAAATTGAGTGACAGTTTAATTCTGTGAAACAACGAGGTAAGTGTCTTGATGTACTTACAACTAAAACTTGTGTTTTCTGTTTCTATTTTGAGCTAAAAATAGCTGCTATGTCACGGTATGTTTATAAATTAAGATTTAGAGCTCTTTTATTTCAAAATAATCTTGTTTTTGAATTAGTTTTATTTATAGTAATAATAAATATGCATGAACAGCTTGTTTTTCTCGTTGAGTGAATCGATTTGTTGAAAAATCTTTTAGTCAGTTAAGCTATTTCTTCAGTGCTGGTCATTTTGGGCCATCTTTTATCTATTTTTCTTAACTTTATAGAGATTTTGTTCTTAAATTCTGTAGTTACTTAGACATTTACTGTTATCCACGCGTAATATTATTTTTGTGTTTACTGTTTAATGTTGTTTGGAGCTTGGAAAAATATCATGCTCTGCATTCTATTATTATAATCCAGAACATAGTTTCATAGAAAAAAATATGTAATAGACTTGTTTTATATAGAAAAGAAGTGCAGGAACACATAATTTGCGTATAAGGATAATTTATGTCCAATTTTGCCCACTAAGAGCGCAATAGTTAATATAAATATGTGAAGGCGCGTTGTCATATTAGGTTCTATATTGTATTGACACGATGATGATTTCATTAAAATCTACATAACATCTATCTATTTGCGGTGTCTTATAATTTTACTAATAACTTAAATTCGCAACTTATGGCCTACATTCGGAATACACATAAAAATCTTCAAATAAATATTTTAAACAAATTAGGTATATGCTTTGAAATATCTTAATGCACTTGGATCAATTGAAAACACCGTGACTTTTATAAAACTGAACAGAAATAAGAGTAGTATTGAAGTTAAAATTTTGTTTGTACTTTTTTTTATATTGGTTACCAAACCTACGTCTTTGTCTCATTATTATCTGGTGATTCACAATGAGGCTGACGTTCAAAGTTTACAGGCTTAGGAAGAAACTTGCTCTTCATTAAATATTGTCGGAGAATATCACCATTAAAGCTTGGCGTTTGCACAAGGCGGTAGACTTTATTTTAGGAGTCCTGAAAAACTCAAGAGGTTGTTTTTCCAGGGGCGGTTCAGCTTTGCATAGTCCACCCAAGCCTCGTTATCGAATTAATTGGGTCATTTGCTGGCGTAATTGTTAATATAAGGTTTCATATGACTGTCTTCGCACCAACTTGTTATTAAGAGTAGAGAAGAGTATTTTCGACTTTTATAATGGTAGTGAACACCTGATGACAAACAAGGTATCACAATGAATAAGGCTTATTATTATTGTATTAGTACCAAAAGACATGCTGCCTTAGCGATAGTATTCGATATAGATTTTATATGATTTGCAGGGGTATTTTACAATACACTTATCCAGGTAAGGCTTAAACTGAACCTGGTGTAGGTTATAATGTACTTATACAACTGTATTTTGTTCAAAAATACATGTGCTTTTAAGTTTGAAATGCGCAAGCGTAGTTGGGCTATTTTTAAAGAAATGGAGCAGTCAGTGAAACTATTGAAACCGACAACGTCACTCATAATCGATTAATGATGTTTGTGGGGATAATCAGCTAGATCTACGGTGCTAGATCTTATCTGACAATTATCATAGCACCTCTGTCAGTGGGACAGATAAGCTCTTGGTATAAACCTGACTACAGCAGCGGCGTAGACTTTTATACTGTCTCTACATATGTATTACTAGTTGTGGTGCGCGGCTCTGCTCGGTTTTAAGTTATTGCTATTGTTAAATTCACTCCTACTTTTACATTAGGGATCAAACGGCTAAGGCAGAGCGTGTGAAAAGTGTTTTCATACCGATATTTTAACCCCCTTTAACCCCCTATTTGACGAGGACTAATAAGCTTTGACCATATTTAATATACTATGATGTTTAATAACATTTAGTAAGCAACAAGACCTACTCTTAGATTGGTTTTAGAAAACATTATTTAATTACCTCAATAAGGTATAAATAGAACTTCTTTGGGTGCCTCGGGTTTTAAGTCGTTGCTGATATTATAGATTAAGGCATTTCAAATCGATATTTTCACTGATTACGTTTACAAAACTCGTGCTGACGTGGCTCGTATGTAATGTATATAAAAATATATATATACGTAGGTACTTGTAACTTTTATAACAAAACCTACAAAATATGCAATAATTTTGCATTATTTTGACCGATTGTTACATCAAAAAAGCATGAACTTGATTTAGAAACATTTACTAGAAAAATCTATAAATTTTAAGAGAAAGTTTCCCTATATGTGAAAGGGTGAATGCGAGCGGCACTAACACTTAAGGCTTCTGATGATTGAATTGGGGTCCCTCTGAGTGTTTTCCCCAAACGATGCGACATTCTAAATGTATACACTTAATACTTTGAAAAGTAAGTTCTTAATTTAAAAGTCAAGTTCCCAAATGTACTTGAGAATTAGATTTTTTTATCACTGTCAAAAAGCTTAAATAGTCGTATCGTACTTATATTATGGTGTATGAAATTTTGAAAGGATATAATATAAACTCTTTTACTAAATAGCTACAAATCAAATTTAAACGTCAGTGGATTCTCTCTTTTTTCCATACAATAGATAAAAGGACAGCTAACATGCTATGGTTATGAAGTTTCTGTGTATTGAAAATATAAATCAACTTGAAGATTGAATTTATTAGTTGAGTATATAATCCGTCTTCATGTAGGTAAGTTGTTTAATTTACTGAGTAGTTTGTGATAGTGTCGTACTTGACGCTTACGTAATAAGAGTTATATTGTATACGCATTGCAATCATAATAAAACGTGGGTGGTTTCGGAGAAGCTCAAATTAACAAAAAATGAAGCACTAATGCTAAGTTAAGTCGATATGGGTCGCTTTGAATATACAGGGTTCATTTGTAGTCACCGGCCGGGTTTTTTTACATTATAAGTAGGTACCTATCATTTATAGAAACGATTTTTGCAAATAAAGTATTTTTTTTTACAAATAAATAAATATATCCGCAAACATATTATGCAAACCATGGTCACTCTAAATTACCATTAAAATAAAGGCAACTACGCGCTAGTACAAAACATCTTGTAGTACTACGTCGTAGTACTATCAATGAAATGCCGTTTCGTAGTAGGTATGTTCATCAACAGCGACTATTTTTAAAAACGTTTGTGGTTCCATATTTCTACTTTTTTGTACTGAGCGACGCTAAAATAAATATGCAGGTACGTTTTTATTCGTATCAATTTGGCTGGTGGCTAAAAATCAACCAAGTATATATTTTCTGAAGAAGTTTGCTTTTGTATTGATTGCGCTTCGCTAAAGGGTTTCCTCAGGGTTCGCCTGTAGTTCTAGCATGCTACCATCGATAAAGACTCGAATCGACAAGATAAATTATTTTTTCAACCGACTTGAAAAAAAAGAGGAGGTTCTCAATTCGTCTGTATGTTTTTTTTGTGTCCTTGTTACACGATATCAAGGACAATTATAAATTGATTTTTAAAATTGTTATTTCATATGACAGAGGATACTTCATTGTTGGTCTCATATACATTTAATCGAAGTTGGTTAGTTACTTCATTGAAAATTTCAAACTTTGGGACAAATATGTATGATTTCGGACAGTGTTTACGTTGATGACATTCTCAACTCAGACAAAATTTTGACGTGAAGTCGGTTTTTTTATTGCTCTGCATTCGTTGATTATATCCTATTATGTTAACGCATGCGCACTATGACAGAATTACTCCATTCGATAGAATGATAAAGCCCAATGAATCAAAACTGCCATAATCTAAAAAAAAAAGTGCCATATTTTACGAAAATGTCCATGTAAAAGCGAATACCATTAATTTAAGTCCTCCGAAAAATATTACTGGCACTATTTTACAACGAGGTCAGTTTCTTCATAAATATTTTATCTGTGAGCTCAACTTCATCTACCATCAAGTGATATTATGTCAACTTTCAAAAAAAGTCTTACGTTTGCCTGTTGATGCTCAAAAAACGACAAGTTTCCAGGCAAAAATAAAAAAGTACAACCAAATTAAAGGTAAAAAAATTATCTTTCAGATAATATATTATTTACAAAAAAATATCATCACTTTTCTACATATTCAAGAAAAAACGTTTTATTTTATTTTTCTAGTGAATAATATTTGACTTGTTAACGGTATTGTGTCACTGCATGTTTATGTTCATGTCACAAATGAAGCATGAACTAATGTAATGAAATGTTGCAATTTATTACGTAAATATTATTTTTTATAAGCCAAGCTCTGGCCATCTACAGACTTATTCTGGTATATTTTGTTGCTTTTTCATGTCTACATAGATAAAGGCCCGTATGTTAGTGTTAACAAGATCGATTCAGTATTTATGTAATACATCTTTATTATTGCATTGTATAAAAATCTAAATTAGCTAAAATTTTTGTTGAAGGTTCAAAAAAAAGATTGTGAAAAGAACAATTTTTATTTATTTATTTAAAAAAATATATAAATACCCGTTTTTTGTGCGGTTTTACCCGAGCAGTTTCGAATCCCGTAAGAAATTCTTGATAAAAGGTAGCCTATGTGCTGTTCCACACTGTATACTAGCACTATGCAAATTTTTCACACATCCAGACATCCATACGTCAATCGATCGAAACTTTCACGTTTATAATATTAGTAAGATTTTTTTAGTTTTTAGTGGGATGGGTTAAACTTTGTATGAAATATTATTAAGAATTTATTTATACAACGTGTAACAAAATGGAGAGATAAAACTTAAGGGTTAGCTTCTACACCATACGTAGAATATACAGTAAAAAAATTGCATGATCAGTGCTGGTATAGAGTTTCATACAAATTTATTTAATTATTGTACAACAAAATATTTTGACAACCCTAGTCAACCTAATAAGTTAAAACAAGACTTGCGCCGCAGTCAGTGACCTTATGACCTTTCCCGCACCGGCTGAACTTTGTAGTATCTGTCTTAGGCTCGGCGCAAATTGGGCCACCGACCACAGCCACCGGTGGCCAGCCACCGCCACTTAACACACTTTTTCATGTATTTTATATAGACAAGCCGCACACTTGTGGCCGGTGGCGGCCACTCGCTACGGTAGTTTCAGTGACTCGCCACAATTGGTCACTACGAGCCACACAAAACATCGACGCTCGCCACTGTCGCACTGCTCCACCACCCGCGCAGTTAACCGTCCGACGTTCTACGTATCGCACGCGTACCATCATGGAGCACGACTCAATCGATATTGATACATTCATATTGGAAATTCATTCAATTCATCCATAAAATTGGATGCACCCAAGACAGGCGGCGACGGCGTCGTCTACATCTTCTGCGTATTAATAAAAGCGCGAGTAAACTTTCCTCGTCCGAATACAATTTCAGCAACGAGCGGGTTATAAAATGTGGCGGCTTCCTAACACCGGTGGCTGTCGCTCGCTTCTCTCTAGACACTCTAGAAATGTGGCGGTAGCGCACGACAGCCACCGGTGGCTGTGGTTGGTGGCCCAATTTGCGCCAAGCCTTAGTTACCCATCACTTTAATTTAACGCCATCTGTTATCTAATAGACTTCATCAAACGCTAACAGCTGTTTTTAGGGTTGACACTTAGATATTTTGATCTAAACTTTGAACTTGTTTTTCGGCCGAACCGTAAGGATAACAAAATGTTACTGTTACTTATAAACAACATGACCAAACATACAATCCCCTTAAGTATTACCTCTTCATTATGTTACACGTTGTAGAATTTATATAATAATAATAAATATTTCTGACACTCACACAACATTATCTAGCCCAAATTAAGTTTTTAAAAAAACTTGTGTTATGGATACTAGATAACTGATATACTTAAGAAATATATAAACAAACATATTGAATAAATACATATTTTTTTATTAGAATAAACTTAAATAAACATATAACCATCCATGACTCGACGGCTAATAACAGTGTTCATTACACCGATATCAGCCGCCACCGGGATTCGAACCTAGGACCTCTGGCATAGAAGGCAATGTATGTTACCACTACACCAGCCGGTCGTCATACAGTTAATGTTAATGTTTGAGTACAAATATTTTTACGTTGAACTGTAATTTTTTTGACGTTATCTTTCTTTACATGGTGGTTAATAAAATCCCACCGTCTTTCATATGGTCCAACTTTTAGAAAGAGGTCAATCGTCAAATCCAACGTGGCTGGGCAGCGTTTGGGAAGCTCCGTAAAATCTTCATATCCCAAATACCGCAGTGTCTGAAAACAAAGGTTTTTGACCAGTATAACATACACTGCAATGACATACGGCACTCAGGCGTAGTCGTTAACTATACGCCTCATAAACAAGCCTAAAGTCACTTAGCGGGCATTGGGAAGGGCAATGC
This sequence comes from Stenoptilia bipunctidactyla, assembly GCA_944452665.1. NCBI lineage: Eukaryota > Metazoa > Arthropoda > Insecta > Lepidoptera > Pterophoridae > Stenoptilia > Stenoptilia bipunctidactyla. The sequence continues at coordinate 39,177,298 of OX101721.1, forward strand.
TCGGAGTTTCCCCGCGGGACCGAATCAGGAATGAGGAGATTGACGAACACAGAACAGAGAACCGTTGGGGCAGAAAAGTTCTCGAGTGGCGACTACGTACTAAGAGACGCAGCGTAGGCATGTCCACCGCAAGATACACTGACGATCTAGTCATAGTCGCCGGTAAACGGTAAACTGGATGAGGGCGGCTCGGGCCCGAGCACCGTAGAGAACCAGAAGCTTAAGTCCAGCCGTGGAAGTCTACTGGCTCTTGATGATGATGAATATTAACAACGATGCTTGTGCTCAAAAAATAAACGAAATTACTTAATAGCTCCAGTACATTCGCAAATGGACTGATCTTCCAAGTTCTAGCGATGTCACGATTTAAGAGGGCAACACTGAAAGTTTTTAGAACTGGCCACATGTAAACAAGTTTTCGTTCATAATATTGGGTATGAATAACTTTGACATTTATTTTACAATTTGGCGTCTCATTAAAAATTGTCTGTTACGCCCGTATTAATCAACGCGATAAAATTTTCAAATTATATTTTTTTATTACTTTCGGTGTCATTTAGGTTAACGAGAAAGTTATGACAGAGTTCAATAGGCTTTTCACGATGACGTTCCTTCTTATTCCACCGTTGAAAACTGTTTTAATGAGTTTAAAGGTAGTCGAAATAATTTCACCGATACTTTGCGTGAAGGACAGCCTTCTACGGCAACAACAGAAGATAATATCAGTGTTAAGCAGCGCATAATAGAGACTGATCCAATAGTAACATATCAGCAGATTCGGACATGCTGAAGCATCGGTATGAGTCAAGTACACAGAATCCTCCACGAACATTAAGCCAATAGATATCAATGTGTCAGGTGGAGGACTGGTCAATATGCGACAATAGTTTGACGAAATCAAAAAAATCTGTTACTGCAGAATCGTATAGGTACTAATAATTGTTTGCCACATGTCTTAGAAAATGTTCAAAAGAAACGACCTTGCAGTAAGATCTTTCACCACGACAACGTTTCCTAGCACACCGCCCGACGAACGACCGACTGTTTGGTGGTGTCAGACGTGGAATTCTTGGGACACCCACCATATAGCATTTTGTGTATTTATTTAGTCCCGAAAATAAAAATAAAACTTCGGAGAAAACATTGTGTTGACTGAAACAGGTTTCAGAAGGTCGTCAAGGAGACCGCTAAGAACGAGGCGGCAAATTGCTTTTCTCGGTAGTTCCATTGAATGCAGCGATGGATTGTTGTAACCAGAAACTATTTTGAAAAGATATAGGTAATTAAAAACTTGCTAGCTTGCTCAGTTTTAGGTTTTCTTTGAACTTACAGTGTCGCCTTCGTACAAATACCGCCGCGACCTCACCTCTAACAAGCGATGGCGATAGACTCTAATGCAAAAGTATTCATTTGTTCGAAGGTTACTCTCCATAACTTAAAATTCCTGATCGACGAATATAAGTGTTCCCTAAAAATTAGAAAAAAAACAAGAGAAACTAGTAAAAGATAATAGAATAGCTGTAATTATTGTATTCAAAGCTTTTCCGTCTGCAACGAAGCATTACTAGTAAAAGTTGCTTTAATTTTTACACGAATAATCGTGTAAGACGTATTACCCAAAGGGACGGAAAGACACGAGCGGCAGATTGATTTTACACATTTATTCTGGTGTAATGAAAGAAAAAAATAATACCTATGCAATTTACGCATGTTTTGTTTTTCATGTGATATGAAAATATTTTTTTCCGTACAATAAACAAATATAGTGCTATAAAAGCCTTATTTTAAGTCAAAAATATTTAAAAAAAATATGAAGAAGTATGATAGGCCGAAATACACGAAATACACGAAAAAAAATTTCATGTAAGAGCCCTTGCACATTTATTCATTAGGGCCATCGCTGTGATATGTCATGTCCGGAATTTAAGTTTCTTTGTTTATTCATAGGGATTTCTGGTGAAATATTAAATACCTACATTTATTATATAATTATGATCAGAAGTGCGATCACAGAACTTTATCGAATCGTATATTAACGAATGTTTACGAATGCTCGTATAGTATGGAGTCGGTTGCAAGTTTTGAGTAACATTGTAATTTTTTATTTTACAGATATTTAAGAGTACAACATGCTTACAAACATTCAAAATTAACAAGGCACACATTTATTTAAGCTGGCCGTGCGGCAATGGATAGATTTCAATTTTTTCTTAAAAACCGTCTCCATACTATACGAACATTCGTTAACAAACGATTCGATAAAGTTCTGTGATCGCACTGCAGAATCGAGTTTAGAGGGCTCTCCTTCAGTATTTAAAATTTTTCACCAGTCACCCTGTATATTATTACTATTTAATATGTAGTTTAAATATTTTCCTGGTTTTATCGGTGTATCATCAAATATAGCTAGATTCTAATTCGACCTTTTGGTGTCCTACAGCGTGATCAGTCGTCAGATTGACGTTCAAGAAACTATCAATCATCCCTATCAGATTCTCAGACTAAACTGGCTTTTTCACCCCAGTTCAGCTGTGTAGTCTCCGGATTACAAGTTCGATACAGTTAACTGGCAAGTTAGTGTTCTAGTTTGGGTAAATTCAATTGGAATAGGTATATTTAATTGGACGAAATAGTATTTACTCTTGCGATTAATCTTCGAACTTACTACAAGAGTTTTCTGGTCTTAATCTGAAAAAATGTACAGGTTTGACCTTGGTTTGGTTTTTGGAATTGAAAAAAGTAGCTTTTTACAAAATTCTCTGTCCTCTCTTTTATAATAGGACCTTTAAGGCTGCCATTTTTCTTCATTTCCGGTTTTGACCGATTTTGGAAACTTTTTACAAATGGTCTGTACGATATTAAAATAATTTGAATCTTAACGCAGTTTATCTTATGTTTTCGTATATGCCTAGGTACTCCATATTCAAGACCTTAAAGATTAGTACTAAGAGGTATAAACATTATGAGATAACCGGCTGACAGTTGTAGAGACAGGCGCATTCAAACAAACACACAAACAGTTATCATAAAGTATACTCGTACTTACACACGGCTTTCGCTATATTTCTGACCTACTTACCTACTCAAGTAAGATTTTGTCATGAATATAAATTAGCATCATAATATACTCCGAATATTGGAATACTGCGAACTATAAAAATGAATGAAAAAAAGGGAAAAGAACTTTATATATGAAACTTTAAGGCATAAATTTGTACTAGATATATCTATACTATACATGGCGAAGGAAAGTTCAAAAACAGAAATGCGTGTTTCTTACTATTAAACTTTAGGCGAAACGTGAAAACAGTCAACAATATGATTTTGTTTTGATAATTCGTTAAATTAAAATTATTATTACTTTGTTTAATTTGCCTCAAAGCCTCCCTAATTGCTACGTTCAACTAACATTATAGTTAAACAAATAAATAAATAACATAGACCGGTAGCATTTGTACGCACGTGGATTCATTATTCAACCAGGGCCTTAGGGTGACGAAAACGTTGGGTTTTTCGCTTTTTAAAACGATATCAATAAAGTTTAATTAATTGCTTCTAGAATTAATGCAAACAAAAAATACTGCTATAGAAACACAATTTTCTGTATACGACTCGAATTGTATGTTTTACTTCACCTTGTATAAACAAAACTGCAGTGCTAGCACGGATCTTTTGTCGATCGTAAGTTTACGAATGCTCGTATAGTATGGAGTCGGTTGCAAGTTTTTAGTAACAATGTAATTTTTTATTTTACAGTTATTTAAGAGTAGAACCTGTTAACAAACATTCAAAATTAACAAGGAACACATTTATTTAAGCTGACCGTGCGGCAATGGATAGATTTCAGTTATTGCTTGCAAAACCGTCTCCATACTTTACGAGCATTCGTAAACTTACGATCGACAAAAGATCCGTGCTAGCACTGCTGAATTGTTTGTTTATTTGTTCAAACGCATTCCAGTCGAATATGAAAGCCAGCATTTCATCAATAGATTTCTGGATGAAAGAAAACGTAACTTTAATGCTCACAATCGAGAAAACTTAAATACATACATTTATTTATTTTTCAGTTATGATTCAGTAGCATTATTTTCTAACAAACAAAAAACAGCTGACGTAAAAGAAACTTCTGAAAATGGTAGGTTTAATATAGAAACTATTTTGCCTGTAACTTATATATTAAGATTTTTTGTATATAATTTTCTTATAAATGACTGTTTGTAGTCAAAATATAATAAAAATATATACTTATTTATCTTTCAAAACAAAAAGTCTCCAGGTACTCCATCCAAGACCATTATTTTGGATATGAGAAGGGGTATTTGTAGGTTATTATTATTACTTATTTATTCCGGTACAGTATCCTACTTAAAATGAACTATTATGGATTAGTGCCACGTCATATAGGTCATATAAAACACCTCTCTAAATTAGTGTAGGTATTTGACGACTAATCCTATTTATATGAAAAACTGCTGTTCAGTTATTAATAGATGATAATATGTTTCAACCACTTTCTTTAATCCGAGTCTAGCTTAATTACGGCGTGATCATGCGAAATTTAAAAGAAACACGTTCAGTTACACACATGCAGTGAAATCTTGATAGAGAATAAACGAGTTAGCGATGCATCATTCAGGAGAACCAATAAAGATTCACATCTCTCAATCTATACGTTTTTCTCGTTTAGATTTTCAAGTGAAAATTTGAGAAAATAACTTTGTAATAGATGTATTTACAGAAACCTTTTCCGAAACTACGTTTGACACCAATCCAGAGTAAAAATAAACTATGATGAGGTAAAAGCAGGTTATGCTACGCTAATAAATGAAAAGCCTACTTTAAATTCAATAAATCCGTAATTTATATTCATGGAAAATATTTGAAGTATTACGCGCCAGAATAAATGAATAGTATTGTTTAGTTAGAAAGAACCAGCAAATTGTTTTTAATCATCACTGTAAGCTCAATTATGACGTCACAGTAACATCAAACAACATAGTGAATGACGCAATTTAGTGAAACCATCCACTATTGTGGAGTTCATTTAGTCATCGTTCACACACTTGCTGTAATTGGTTGAACCTAATCTATACTTGTAGGTACATAGGGCGTTTGCCCGTAGCAAATCTACTACGTCAAAGTCACTACTACTATACGGGAACACTTTTGTGCTAGGGTTCTCAATATGATGCAAATATTTAAGCTTTACTCCTAAAAAAATATTTAACATTTTCTATTTGATTAAATGAATCGAGAAACTAAAAAACTAAGGTCAAAATGCCTGAAAGGTTGGTCTGTTGGTTTACAAAAATATTAATATATTTAGAAGCTGATAAATTTTCTCTCTTTTAATTTAATTTAATTGGGTCTATCTACACATTTCCGAGTTAATTTCTCTTGAAAATGTTTCTGATTATATATTTTTTTACCCAAAAAAATCTTTTTAATTATAAACAAAGACATGTTTTTTTGAATATTTATAAAATTACGGTAAAATGTATAATTTCATATGTTATTTTTGTAAAGAACCAATATTAACACCCATTCTATTAGTTACGAATTTTAGAGAAACCAAAATGTTTGTGGCCTTGCGTCTCCCTTTTTTAGCTCACCTTACAGGATGTTTACCTCTTAAGGATCCTCACTCAAAGTCAAAACTTGTAGTTCCCTACATACTCTCTTTCCCACCCCTTCCTGAGCACTCATTGAATATACTTGCTTTATAAGACCAATAAATGCGTGGAATGTTTTTATGTTAGAAGATGGAATGTATTTATGTCATGGCTCTACTTGAGCTTCGAAAAAGTTGGGAATCATCTCGAAGGTACGGCGGTACTTCGGCTCGGCACAGCTTCTTAACTTATACACAGCTGAAGTGCGATCATGCATGGAGTACTGCAGTCATCTTTGGGATGGTTCAGCCAAATTTCAACTAGAAGCGCTGGACTCCGTTGACCGAAGAGCCCGTAATCTAATTAACAACATCGACCTTACGACCAAAAAACTGCAGACCCTAGAGCATCGTCGTAAGGTTGCTTGTTTAACCGTGTACTACAGGATACATTTTGGTGAGTGCGAGAGTGCTCTGTTTGAGAAAATTGGACCCTCACCCTTTTACCATCGGACTACTAGATGCAGACAGAACTTCCATCCGTATGTGGTTGATATTCCGAAAAGTCGAACTAAGCGCTTTGACAGTTCCTTTTTGATACAGGTCGCCAAGGTTTGGAATGAACTGCCTGCGTCTATTTTCCCTGACCAGTATTGTCCTAGTACTTTTAAGCTTCGAGTGAATAGGTTTCTCGTGGATGGACGTGTACCACCTTAGTTTTCATGATCACTTAACATGGAAAAAAAAAATGTCATGGAAGACAAATGTCCCATCCATATTTTATAAAAAAAAAAAGATAATCCTTTCGTTAGTCAACCCTCCCCGATCAATCACTCCAAAGCCCCTTTTGCAAAAACATAATAAGATTACCTGTTATATGAAAGTAAAAAACTTACCAGTATAAATCCTTTAACATAAATACAGACAAAAAGACAGAATTAAGTGAAAAATAATCAAATCTTGAACATATACTAATTTGATTACATTGGTACGAAACGAGGCATATTAATCCTGTCAGGTGTAACAAACCTTTGGTGCAAGTAAACGAACTGTTTAAATTGTGATCCTGCTTAGCATTTTTTCAACGTATTACTGAAAGCTAGTCTTGAGTATAATAATTTGAATTCTCACTTTGTCCTGAATCGTGCTGGGAATATAATGTCGCTTGTATTTTTAGATTCAATAACTTCTATCAGGTTTTATCGTAACAATTTTATGTTACTTGGATACTTTCTCACCTATAATTTTAGTTCATATTATTAATTTTAATTAGATACCTTAATTCTACATATTGTACTCCCGTTTATTTGAATTTCAATAATGTTTGTTATGCTAGCTCAATATGACACCTTAGTTAAAAATACAGTATAACTACCCTAGTACAGAAAAACTCCTATAGTTTTGTTTATGTGGTCACTAGGCTAGTATGTGCAAGGGCAATAATCACGCTGCAATCTTTCATATCATTTTCTTCTATGATCTTATCCACAATCCAAATCTATGCGAGTTAACTGTCTCTACTATGTACCTATCTCTATGTTATTCTATTACAGACAAGAATTGATTTTGGATCAAAGTGCTTAACTTAATTTTAAATTCTCAACAAAATGAGCTGAATCCCTGCAACGATGAGAAAACAGGCAATTATTTTTCGATGTCGGTCAACTTGTTATCTGAGAAACCCTGAACGTGCTCAGTAGGAAGACCACGATTTGTGCGCTAGTCTAGTCTGTGAACCTTATTGTTTCCTACATAAAGATCAATATTAACTAAATCTGGTTTCAGGTTGTAGTATGAAAAAATGCGGCACTGTTTTTCGATTTTTATTAAACGTTAAACCAACTTATTATTATTTAAATTAATTATTAACAAAGTTGCTCTCATGGCAAGATAAATCGAATTCAATATTTTGTATACTTCTTTAAATTAAAACGCAAACAATATTCAATGTACATAAATGTGTATCAACATGGTTTTATCAAAGTGGAATAAACGTTATCCATTACAAAGGGGTTGACTTGGAGGTCATATGAAATTTTTCACATCGTGACAACCCCGAATATTTTGTTAAAAGATAGAATTTCACGAAATTTCACACTGTAAGGCTCACTAACAAGCACATTTGATAGTTCTGCTGTGTCTTCGTTCAGTTTACTTAAGGTTATTTCACTGTACATACCTACCCACAGGCAATTTATTTATATAAAACTTATAAATTACTATAATCTACTTCTGAGTAATATTAAATGTAATCATTCCGATAACTTTTGTTGAGCTTAACTGGAACGCACTTCGTTGATTTAGTATGGAAAATATAGTTAAAGCACAGATCAAAATAATACTGCAGCAACAGTTCAAAAACATTTTAGCACTCAGTTCAGTATAGATTCGACCTATTCTGTTGAAGCCAAAAACGAAATCGTTTCAATTCATAGAGGGCTTTGTTTGGCGATAATTAAAATACGACTACTTCAGTTTATTACTTCTATACAACAGCAATCATATAAGTGCTGTGCTATTATAGTTCTAGCTCTAGTTAATACAATTTCCCAGTTTTAATTGTGGCAGTGACATTTGAACATAGTAAATATTAACGTTGGAGATAACTCAGACAGATACCGACGATAACACTAAATCAAGTTTATGGCTATATACTAGCCACTACTATTGTAAGTTGAAGTTAGTTGAAAATAAACCCTGAACATGGATATTAGGTTTGTGTAGCCATTAAAACATTTTTATAAGTAGGCTTTAGGATTAAATAGGTAGTGGAAAATACGTTGTTCTGCATTTTTTTTTGCCGCCAAGGATGACGACCTCACAGAGTAACCCATAGGTATGCCAGGACAATACAGGAAACTCACGAGAGGAGGGGGAGACGAGAATACTTAGGAGTACGAAAGGGCCCTGCGTGAGGGACAGGCCCCGGTACACGCAACCCAGACAGTGTGAGACTAACTAAACTCCTGTGCTAAGCTTATTCATGATTTAAGTTTTCAAAGTTTTGAAGTTAACTGAAACCATGAAGCTAACCGATAGTAGCGGTCGCTTTGTTCGTCATTTTTATTATGGTATGTACAGATTGCTGTATTGGAACTAGTAATGTTGCGTATTTGGACGTGTAGTGCGCAGAATGCTACATTAATAGTTCGATTACAGCAATCTGTACGCACCATTAGCTCATAATTTTGTTTGTGAATAGGTACATTAATTTATTTGTGTCACAAATTCTTGTGTTTCTAACTCTCTGACTATATCGTACGGCGACTTATTGCAGATATACTTAGAAAAATGTTTAATATTTAAGAAAAAAATTATGTTATACGGACAAGATCTGTAATATAGTTTGAAATCACTGTTGTAAACACAAGTTTATAAATCAATTATATTACATAAATATTTTAGATTTCCTGTAGACACATCACCCCTACAGTTCTAAACTTTTTCTAGGATAGAATAGATAGTCCAAATATTAAGACTTTTTTGCATTATTAGAATCTGACGTGTGCTCTATGAAGTCGTTGTGGCGTAACTATGTATACCACACGATATCACAGGTTAAGCAACGTTCGGCGCGTTCGGTATTTGGATGGGTGACCGCCAACCGTTCATTTCTCACGATGACTTCCGTGCTTTGGAGGACACATTAAGCAGCCGGTCTCGGGTGCTGTATACTTGTATGCAGCAGTCGTTAAGGTTTGTCAGAAGCCATGTCTACGCCCTGAAAATTCTGATTATGGCCTATACCTCCTTATCACCCAGGGGAGAGACTCAAGCCCTGCAGTGGGCTCATTACAAGGAGTTGTGATGATGATGATGTATCTTCTATGCCACTTGCATAATGATCATTATGGCAAGCTTTCATCCATGAGAAACGTATTCACTCCACGCTCAACAGTATTAGGACTGTAGTGGTCAGGAAAAATTATTACACGAATTTCCTATATAATATTACTCTTTTAACCATAAATACTTTATTAAAATTTAATCAAATGAATTGCAATTTTAATAAAATTAATAGGTTTTATTTATCAATTACTATGGTTGCTTTGTAATAATATACGTCCCACACGTTCAAAAAATGTTATGCTTTTCTATTAGTTATTTTGTAAGACAAATTTAAACAGACTTCGAGTTCCGGAAGATATTTGATGCTTTATTTGATGCCATATTTAATGTACTTACTGGGAAATGCGATCACTTAATTTTTTTCATTTTTTCGGTCCATGCACCGTACACCTTGTACTGGGTGGTGCAAAAGTACTCTGTTGTTGAAAATTGTGAAGTGAACAAATGTAAAATACACTGAAAATTAACATGAACCATTTTACTCCCCAAGAACGTGGAATAATCGGGTCAATGTTCTTACGGAATAATTCGTCAGTGATAAACACAACGTGAATTTCATCGACGATTTCCCCACCGTCCAGCACCGATTGGTCGCACAATTTAACGCTTTACCACACGCCTTGAAGCAACTGGCTCAACATTGGATAGACCTAAGTCTGGGAGACCAAGACAAAATGTGGAAGAGTGTCCAGAAACATCAACCAGGTGACGTGCCAAGCAATTGGGCATTTCCAGACCGACGCTGCAGCGTATTTTGGTGAAAGACCTAAAGATGTTCCCGTATAAAACTCAAATGACTCATCAGCTGCTGCCTACTGAACATCCAGCTCGTCTAGAATACAGCCAGCGCGTCATAAACCTCAAACTTGAAGAGGATGATTTTTCTTCATAATTGGTTATGAGTGACGAAGGGCATTTCCATCTTTCAGGGCATGTCAATAAGCAGAATACTCAGTTTTTAGGTACTGATAATCCGCGCTTCAAGAAACTCCTTTACACCCACTAAAAGTTACTGTATGCTGTGGCATCTATGTTGACAGATTGATCGGACCCTATTTTTTCGAAGACACTGGAGACAATGCGATAACTGTCACTGGAGAACGCTACAGAACCATGTTACGTGAGTTTTTGATACCCAGTTTGGATGAATTGGGGCTGGAACACATCTGGTTTCAACAAGACAGCGCTACGGCACACACAGCGCGCGACACTATGAACTTAGTGAGGGACGCTTTTCCAGGCCGAGTTATCTCTCGTTTTGGTTATTTGTCTTGGCCTGCAAGACAAATAGCCCGATCTGACCAGAAATCTAGGGTGTATGTGAACAAGCCACAGACTCTCGCAGCTCTAAAAGAAAACTTCATCAAGAAATAAGGAACATATCGCAGGAAGTGATACGGCAAGTAATAGGGCTGAAATGTGCATCAACTCTGGAGTTCACCATCAAAAGACATCATCTTTAAAGCCTAATGGTACGAAATTTAATGGCACTACATTTAAAAAAACCTAAATCTAGTTTTCGAATTCAGATTTTTTTATAGCTGAACTAAGTAGGGCCTTTACTTTTGCGCCACCCAGTAGAATGGATGTGTCAAATAAATCAAAAGTAATAGAAAAGAAAACAATCAACGAATGCACAGCATTAAAAAAACCGACTTCACGTCAAAAATTTGGGCGACTTACAATGTCATACACGTAAACATTCTCCGAAATCATACATATTGTTTCAATAATTTGAAATTCACAATTAAGTTCTCAACCGATTTCGATGAAATTTATAGGGGACCAACTATGAAGTATCTTCTATCATAAGAATTTTTGAAATCGATTCGTAATTGTCTGAAATATTGTGTAACAAAGACAAAAAAAGAAACATACAGACGAATTGAGAACCTCCTCCTTTTTTGGAAGTCGGTTGAAAAAATACATGATATTTATATTACTTATGAAATATCACGAGCTTGCAAAACCTAGATATTTTAATCATTTACCTTCGTTTATTATAAATTTTGAATATAAGCTATTTTGTATATTCCATCCTAAAGATAATAAAATCATAAACAGTCACTTTGACAAAAATAAGGTAACTTTGTATTTAACCATGACAAAAACGAATTTTTTAGTTTATTTTAGTTTGTTTTTAGTAAATATTATGTAGCAGTGACATGAAACAGTGATTTAACATTATTTTGTAATAAAACATGGGTAATTTATAAAAATCATGATACCAGTAAGAATTAAATTATATGTTTAATCGTTCTCTTTCATATAAAATATTATTAAAAAAATATATTTTTATACACAGAATATATTTGAAGTAAGGGTATTTCAAATATATTCTGTGTATAAAAATATAGTTACAAGTGTAGTACAATAATGTTTTTTTTTTTGCATTTAAAATGCTCAATTATTCTTAAATAATTTTTATTTATCACATTTTTCATTTATTTAAGTGTAGTACAAGTTTGATTGTTGCACTTGAGGTGTCTCCCCCGGCGCGACGACGAAATATCGCTTTATTTACTTTTCTTCGTGAATATACCTATCAGCATGGAAAATCTATGTTCTTTACTGTGTACATCTGACGACATAATATACCATGTTAATCAAGCGGATCTAATATAAAAATTACTAAGCGGCCAAAAAAAGTACATACTTTTTTTAAATTTTATTTATAACATTCACTTTAGTTGCTATCCATCATCGTAACCTAAGAAAAAATAGATCAAACACCAGCCAATGAACCAATATCTAAAGTGACCTAAAAGTTTCCAAAACAGCCAAGAAACTACCCTTCCCTCACTCAGTCTATTGGCAAACAAAACAAGAAAACATTTCAGACATTTTATATACAATGAGATATCTACAGAACTTTTCATTCGATAAGTTCGTTGTTGCGTGGTTCGCTCTATGGGCTGGGCGTGTCAGTAATTCACTTTATGCTTGTCGACTGTATACTGCTATCGCGATATCTAATTACTAAATTGATTACTAACAAACTATTGAAATAAAATAATTTCTTTATAGTATGACAATATCGGATACACGTATCAGCCGCTTGTTCGACATTTTTAAACTGAAATTAAAGCAATTTCATTTAGTAAGTCGTTGATATCGACGTTTTTGAAAGTTTTATTGCCTTGTTTAGTCAGGTCGTTTAGGTTAAACTTAAAAAAGAAATATAGCACGTTTTACGGTCTCCCTGATGCACTTGTATAGACACTGCTGTGCCAAGCGTGAGGGCGCGAGTTTGATTCGCGCACGGAAGGAAAAGAAAAAAAAATCCAGGCCTGGGCGTTTATCTATTATTGTATTTATTTTTTAGGTTCCCCTCTAGTTCGCTACATGGTTTCTCATAAAACAACTTTGCTTATTTGAGGTCATGTAGTTGGTGTGATTTTCTAGATATTTTATTTGATTTATTTTTTATTGTATTATTTTTTTATAACAGCAGAGTTTGCAAAAGATACATATTATTAATATTAACTATGGGCCTTATCGACAAACTTAAGGCCGTCAATGGAAAGGGCTATGCTCGGAGTTTCCCTGAGGGATCAAATCAGAAATGAGGAGATTCACAGGCGAACCAAAGTCACCGACATAACCAGAAGGATTGCAAAGCTGAAGTGGCAATGGGCAGGGCACATAGCTCGCATAATAGATGGCCGTTAGGGCAGAAAAGTTCTCAAGTGGCAGCCACTAACTGGGAGATGCAGCATAGGAAGGTCCACCGCAAGATGGACCGACGATCTGGTAAAAGTCGCGGGTAAACGCTGGACGAGGGCAGCGCGGGACCGAGTGACGTGGAAAGCTTTGGGGGAGGCCCATGTCCAGGGCTGGACGTCTAATGGCTGTTGATGATGATGCCATATTATTAATTAGGTTAATTTAATATGATGTAGAAGTCCAAATTTTCGAAACTTAATTTGTTCTGGTCACAAAACTGGCTCATACTACATAGCGGCAACAGTAAATAAGTGTTTAGGCAAATATTATTGTCTTAAGTTTTCGCGATTCATACTATTAAATAAAACACTTTTTAACCGGATTTATCGCGTATATTTACATTTTAAATTTTGACTCGACGTTTCGGTGTCTTTTCAGACCCCGTGGTCACGAGCGACTGAGGTGTCAAGCGTCGGATTGATAGATTGAAAAAAGTTATACATCATCATCTCCATCTGTTTCTCAGTCTTCGAGCGTAGCGTTCGGGATTGACACAAAACGAGCTGACAGTATCTTGAGTTACAGGTCGTGCAGCTTGCTGGATGTTAGATTTAATGTTTTTCAGGATAGGGTCCCATGTCGGTGATAGTTTCCAACCATCTTCTCTATTGAAATTAGGGTGTTTTTTAATTTCAATCGCTTCTCTGATCATTCTAGGAATGTAATGCTTCTCTCTAGATAAAATTTTCACAGAGTCAAACCTTAAGTAGTGGTTGGGCTTGTCCATGGAATGCTCACAAACTGCAGACTTTGAAGCTCTTCGATTTTTAATATCAGCTATGTGTTCTTTTACGCGGGTTGATACGTTTCTTTTGGTTTGACCAATGTAGGAAAGCCCACAGCTGCAGTCAATCTTGTAGCAAGCTGCACGACCTGTAACTCAAGATACTGTCAGCTCGTTTTGTGTCAATCCCGAACGCTACGCTCGAAGACTGAGAAACAGATGGAGATGATGATGTATAACTTTTTTCAATCTATCAATCCGACGCTTGACACCTCAGTCGCTCGTGACCACGGGGTCTGAAAAGACACCGAAACGTCGAGTCAAAATTTAAAATGTAAATATACGCGATAAATCCGGTTAAAAAGTGTTTTGTTTAGGCAAAGTTTGCTCTTAAGAATAGCCTTGTTAAGACTAAAAGCTCAGTATCGTTGGCACATAGCCCATCTTATAGCATGGGTGCTTGTATTGTTTCTTGTACTTTATAAAAAAACAGATTCTTGTAGTCAGATACTTAGTAAAGGAAGTTAGTAATGCTCTTGTTGACGATATTTATTTCAATAGATATTTACAAACTTCAATCTACTGATTTTATATGATTTGCTTTTGTTTCTCTGAAACGTACAGGCAGTTATAAAGTATTAGACGCTATAACAAGGGAAACGACTAAGGAATGACTTATTTTCTATACAACAGCTAATGTATAACACAGACAAGGTCTGGTACCTAAACCAAAACATCTACTTACTATTATGAAGAAATACTTTACTGAGTATATGTTGATGTGCGTATAGGTATCCTTCATGCGCTTACCAATGCGTTTCCATCTTTCTACGGTCCTGCTCAATTCAACCGACAACCCGATTAGGCTACGTAAGGCAGTTACTAATGTGTCAGATACAACATATTTTTATACCGATAATCACTCTTAGACAAGCAACCTATATCTACCATCCTTCGGAGGGCACGTTGAGCAGTCGATCCCGGCATTCTGTTTTTTTTTTACATTTTCCGGCCAGCATCGAGTCAGTTTGGTGGTTTACTCAAGAAAAGACTCATATCCAAGCATAGGGGTCATTAAAAAGAGTTATTATGATGATGTATGCCTATTTGGCCTTTAATTCATAAATTATTTTTTTTAATTTAAAAATACACCCCATTTTAATTATCCCTTATCTAATAAGCAATTTCATTGATGACCTTATCCGAGCTTCTATCTAATTACTAAAATTAGATAGAATATCTAACCCAAAAACTTTTTTTCTTTTAAAGTTTACAGTGACCGATGCAATGCCTGGCATACTCTGGTCGCCTCCCGCTGCGCATACGCCAGTCCGCGGTCCCGCTATCGTGTCTGCCGCCGACGGAGCAATCCCCCAAGTGGAGGTCATCTCGCACAACTATAACAACACCCGCAAGAAGAGAGGCTTAGCGGTAAGTTCTACTTCTGTCAAGCTTTCCGAAAAAATGTAAATAAATAAGAAAAAAATGATTGTCAGTACCTTATAACTTTAGGGTGCTCATTTCGTTATTTTTTCTATACAAAGAGTAAAGTTCACGGTCCACACAGTCTCTGACCTGTCAAACTACTTTTTGTTATGTATATGAATGTATAAAGATGATATTGCCATTGAAATGCTGCCTGTTTATAGCTAAACTACTGGTGCAGATTTGATTTAATTGCTTAGAAATTATTAGAATTTAAATTCTTAGAATTTATAGAATTACTTAGAATACAAAGTCCTCGTGGTGCCGTGGTCACTGTGCATATCAAACGATATCGCAAGTTAAGCGCGCTCGGTGCGGCCGGTATTAGGATGGGTGACCGCCGAACATTTATTTCTCACGACGACTTCCGTGCTTCGGAGGGCACGTTAAGCGATCGGTCCCGGGAGCTGTATACTTGTATACAGTAGTCGTTAGGGTTTGTCAGAAGCCATTTCAGCACCCTGAAATATCTGACATCCACCAACCAGTACCGGGCCAGTTTCTGCAGTGGGCTCATTACACGGAGTTGTGATGATGATATCGGGATTTTCATTTCAAGTGGATGATACTAGTAGTCTATTGAGTAAAATAATAAAATCCTTGAGCTATTATTTGCACTATATGTCGTTTTAATACATTTCATGAGTTGTCAAAAATCAGACAGGTCAGCTATGAACATTACTCTTTAGAAGCTCCATATATCTCTGTGTGCTGTTCTTAAATCTTATGGGTAGTTAGCGTAATTAATAGATAAGCATAAGCATTATCAATAGAAACCGTACTGATTTTACGATAATTCAATTTTAAATTTGGAATTGAAAAATCCTTCATACTTCAACCCCATATTAGATTAGACGCATGTTTGGCATAAATTCACAATACTAACAGGAAAATATCGAAATTATATACTTACATAAGCCAAGTTATATCAGTCTGTTTAAATAAGAGTATTTATTGTATATTGCTGGACTGGGAGCGAATGAAAAACATCAAATGTACCAGCTGTTTCTTTTCCCGGGCATACAAAGTCAGTCAAGTGACAGAGGTTTTATGATAGTTTTTGTAGACCATAGGCTGACCCCCTGTAATTGCAATAGTCTCGCTCCATGATGTAAAATTCAAACGCGACATCAGATGGTTTTAAATCCTCTGTTGTTCTGCCTACCCCATAAAGGATAAAGGAGTGAAGATATGTATGTGTATAAAAGCTTTTTAATTTTGGCTCCCAAATTACGTGAAATACTTGGTTTTATTTCTATCAGCCAAAGCTCAACGACAAAATTTGGCTAACTACTTACTTGGTGTAATTTTAGTACAAAAAATATCTATTTATAGAATGACGACCGGCTGGTGTAGCGGTAACATATATTGCCTTCTATGCTAGAGGTCCTGGGTTCGAATCCCGGCGGCGGCGGATATTTGTGTGATGAACACAGATATTAGTCTTCAAGTCATGGATGTTCATATGTTTATATAAGTTTATTCTAATAAAAAATATGTATTTATTTAATATGTATGTTTATATATTTCTTAAGTATATCAGTTATCTAGTATCCATAACACAAGTTCTTTATGAAACTTAATTTGGGCTAAATAATGTTGTGTGAGTGTCAGAAATATTTATTTATATTTATTTAATCAACCTGCGACTTTAGCTACATACGGTAACAGAGTAACGTTATCCGATGGCATGATTCATTCGGCATCTTTAACAACCATCTTCATATTTCAGGCAATTTAGATACAACCATAATGAATTCGACGCCTAAACTTTTCTCATTAATCATTGCGTCCAGCTGCGAGTTTTAACTCATTCAGACAGATAGACTCGCCGGGTATACTTTGTTATTCAAACAATACATAAATTAATATTTCTCTCAATCATACCACATTATCTAGTTCAAATCAGATGCCTAAATTAAGTTTCTTAAAGAACTTGTGCTGTGGATACTAGATATCAGATAAATAAATTTAAGAAACATAAACATCCATGGTTATATGGATATAATCTGTATTCATTACATAAATATCCAGCCCTAACGGGATTCAAACCCAGGATTTTCTGGCATAGAAGGTCTATATAATATAACAAATTTCTTAGAATTTCACGGCAGTCTAATTGGTCTAATTTTGAAGTTCTGGTTAAAATAGTTATTTTAATGATAAATGTAGCTATAGCATTCATAATATGGATGTTTCTTAAAAAAAAAAAGAGATAGTAACATTTTCAGGTAAGACTAAAATCTTGATATCTAGTAGTTGTTGGTTAAAAATGATAAGGATATTCTGCGCCGATGATCGGTAATATTTTGTGGACTCTGGCTGGCTGTGACCATCAACATCAAGTCTTTTAAGATCCGAAGACATTTCATGTCTAAGGTCTTGTCTTTAGGGCCGTTTTTTTATAATAAGTATGAATTTATTTAAATTTTCCATTATCTAAAACCATGCTTATTAACTATGATTGTATTACATGTATATGTTTAGTATATAGTTAAGTATGTGTTTATTTATTGATAGTATTTAGTAATAGTATATTCTAATGGAATATTATTTCTGTTAGGTACGCACGCACTAATTTTGCTTCGGTTACAACTCTCCATTCACAGGTCTGCTGGTAGAAATTTCTTTTAGAAATAAGCAGTACCTTTGTACATATGTTATATTTAAGTAACCCTGTATTTTTACATCAATGTGTACATAAATAAATATGATTTTTAACATAATGCTGTAGTAATTTATGAAAAAATTATCCAGTTACTTTTTTGTTTGACATCTCTATTGTAGAAACACTCAAACGTAAACATCTCATAGTCATATTTTAAGTATTTCAAGAAAGTAATTTCTCAAACTTAAGTAACTGATTGAATATATTTTTTTAATTCTGGTGGAACATTGCAATGTGCATTAACTGTTGAGGGGGGAACTGCTCACAAGTTTTAATTAAAACAGTATAGTTTCAGAAGTAATTCAATATATAAAGAGTAATGACTAAAAGTAAGTTATAAACCATTGTTGAAACTTTTCTTAGTTTTCTTGTAAATTCTTGAAAATATGACTTACAACTTCAACTGGAAACCTAGTTTTACCAAAAACGTGCCGGGTAAAAAGTTTCTGTACTCGTAATACAAAAAAGAAACTTCCATTTCTATAAAGCTATTAAGAAGCTAGCCAATATAAAAGTAATAACAGTCGTTCTGTATAAAGAAGGTTCCAAATGTTTCGAAACAAAAGAGCTATGAAACAATTGGAAACTCAGACACGTGCGTTGAAATGCATACTCTCACACAAGGGCTCGCCATAACTCAATGTCGTTACATTTTATTTCCATCTTTTGCAAATGTCCTCCGTTGTGTACATGAGACGTGAAGACATTACTGTATTGAGACAATGACATAAGTTGTTTTGATATTCATTCCTAATTTAAAGATTTAAAATATGAACTGTCATGGCAAAATAGCCGAAGGCCTTCTTTACTTTCTTAGGTCGATGAATACCAATGATACCACATAAACAAATGAATAATTAATAATATACATTATTTTCGCACCTTGCTATTTGACCCCAAAACTAAGCAGAAATTTAGTTATTAGCGCTGTATCGAAAAGAACACTCAAATAAATATTTTTTGTAAACATATAAGTACTTAAAACACACAAAAACACCCAAAAGCTTGCCAAATATTTACGTATCTTCCTCGTCACCTCTCGCAAACAACTTTGTTATATAATAACTGAAGCTGTAAGTTACTTTGTATAAGGTAGTTTTTTGCTTGGCCTAGATAGCCAGGGTTACTGACTTTTCAAACTCTGCAAGTTGTGACACCATCTGGTATTTTTGTTCGGACTCCATAATAACAAACGATATGGTACGAGGGCGGGTAAATAAGTCCGTGACTTTTGGAATAAAACACAGATTTTTTGACAAATAAATCTTTTTTATTTCAACGTAGTCTCCCTTGAGCTCTATACACTTTGTCCAACGCTTCTCCAATTTTTTAATCCCTTCCAAAAAATATGATTTGTCGAGGTCCGTTTTTCCACCAAGCCATTTCTTCAGGTTTGGGAACAAGAAGTAGTCACTCGGAGCCAAATCTGGAGAATAGGGCGGATGAGGGAGCAGTTCATAGCCCAATTCATGGATTTTTACCATGGCAACTGCACATGTGTGCACCCTTGCATTGTCTTGATGGAAAATAACTTTTTTCTTGGCCAAATGAGGTCGGTTTTTTTTTTAAATCGTCATTGAATCGGTCCAATAAGTTGCCATAATATTCCCCATTGATTGTTCTTTCCTTTTGAAGGTAGTCAATGTGGATTATCCATAACTTTATTGGCTGACAAACCCACCTTGGTCGTCTTTGGCGCCGATTCACCCTTAGAAATCCACTGTTTTGACTGTTGTTTGATCTCTGGTGTGTTGTGATGGATCCATATTTCGTCCACGGTTACAAAACGGTGCAAAAACTCCTCCATATTGCGATTAAACAACGCCAAACGCGGCACCCATCTTGCGGAAAGCTTTCTCATGCCCAAGTGATCCTTCAAAATTGAAACCACTGAGCCATGTGAGATCCCTACGGCTTCCACAATCTCTCGCTCTTTTAATCTTCGGTCGGCCAACGCCATATCGTGAATTTTTTCAATTGTTTGGGGTGTAGAGACCTCAACTGGGCGTCCAGGACGTTCGGCATCTTCAGTGCTTGTACGGACACAACGAAATTCAGTTAAACCCTTTTTTACCATTGAAATCGGTAATGGTTTTTTTCGCAAAAGTAATGCTTAATTAGCACGCGAAATTCACTTTTTTCCATTTTGTCTCAAATTACTGGGTAGTTTGATAAAGATAGCTGTCAAACACAAACTAACTGACGCATCAAATTCAAATTTTGACAGTACTCAACTGACAGATGCCTGTTGACAGGAGTAGTGTTGCTTTTCCAGTAAAGAATTCAGAAATTCAAAAAGTGACGGACTTATTGACCCGCGCAGGTAATAGTTTCCTCCCGTCTTTTCTGTAGAGTTTTGACGCGCTGCATTTGAGGAAAAATTTGCTACCTTTGCTACGTTGTAATGAACACGTCCTCTAAAACGTGCGTGCAGGCAATTTATTTGGTGAAATCCTGAAAAAAAATATTGTAAAAATAGGCATTTAAATGTTTATATTATTCTACTGCAAGCTGAAGCTGTTTCTTTAAATTATGTTTAGTCACGATAGAAACATATCGACTTGTTAAAGTGGTTATAGTTATGTGCATTCTTAGATTCCATTTTCTCGTGTTAACAAACATAAAACAAATCAGATGCAAATTTTCAAAAACCAATTAAAAATATAATTACCGTTATTTCTTTCTCATAATGAAACTATGGAAATTCAATTTCTGCGGACTTCAAATGGTTCTTTTCTTTTAGAAATCCTGGCGTTACTCGTGGCTCAAGTTCAGGGTGACTTCTGAAGCCTCTGGAAGGTTGACCTTCATAATTAATGCAAAACAAAATTATAACCTTTCCTTAAAAATGCATTAATTAACTTCCTCTACGGACTTATTTCCCCTTCTAACTTCTCATAACTACCGCGCCATTTAAGTAAGCGTTATCTTAAAAACTGTTTTAACTAAAGTTCAAATGTTCGGTTAAATATGGGCTTCGTTTGCGTTAAGACGATATTTTGGGCCTCTTTTTCTGGTTTATAATCAAAAACAGTACCAAAACCTGTCAGTTGTGATGTAATCACACATACCT
This sequence comes from Stenoptilia bipunctidactyla, assembly GCA_944452665.1. Lineage (NCBI taxonomy): Eukaryota > Metazoa > Arthropoda > Insecta > Lepidoptera > Pterophoridae > Stenoptilia > Stenoptilia bipunctidactyla. The sequence goes on from OX101721.1 coordinate 39,198,437, forward strand.
AAGTTAACAAATTTTTATAATTATAATATTGGTAGTAAGCTGTGGCCCGAATAACATTTAGTTTTGTGTGATTCATGCTCCTATATTTAGTACTAAACAAACTGACAACATTTTCCTAACAATTACTGGTTTTATAAAGAGCTGTCCTGTCAGATTTTTGACAACTCATGAAATGAGGAGTAACAGATCAAAGTGTATCAACTCCGTCAGTGTAAGTTTCGAGATAAAGGCAAAATTCATAATTTCTTAAAGAAAGGACACAAACAAATGTATGGGATTTAATACTGTTTGAAATGATGTCTATTTTTGGTTCTTTTTTATTATAAAAAGTAATACAGTTTGATGCGTCATAATTTGACATGAGGTTAAAGGTTTTTAATAGATAAAAAATCCGTTCTATACTATTTTTTTTCGGTGTGTGGAGTTGATACACTTTGATCTGTTACTCCTCAAATGTATTAAAACAAAATATAGTGCAAATAATAGCTCATATTCGGTTAATTCCAAATCTTTACTTATATTAGAAACCGGAGCAAGGATTTTAATATTTTACCCTCTCAAGTTACTCAATAGACTACTAGTATCATCCACTTGAAATGAAAATTAATTAAATCAAGTCTGTAGCAATAGTTTAGATATAAACAGGCAGCATTTCAATGGCAATCTGAGAGCTCTGAGAGCTCAGACGATAAGTGTGAATGCGGGCATTCCCCGCAAACAATGACGCACCTACTCACCTGCCCAGCATGTCCACATAGCTGCACACTCCAGGAATTGATGGAGGCTAGCGATGGTGCTGTAGAGGTGGCGAAATTTTGGAGGAATAAAATTTGAATTTGTATCGACTCGCAAGAAGAAATGGCAATAATATCAGCTTTATACATTCGCATACCTAACGAAAAGTATTTTGACAGGTCAGGCACTGTATGGACTGTGAACATTACTCTATCAAATAAATATTAACTATTTACTGAGTTTCCTTAACCAAAAGTTAAAGAATTAATTACTTAGGCGTAATACAATAAATAGGTACAAATTCGGTGTGCGTGTGGCGGGAACACTTCATATTTCGACTTATTTACGAAATCGAATTATTTCTAAATCTTTTAAAGACACAACAATCAATGTATTTTTTATTGCAATGAGAAGAGCTATTTAAAATCGCAAACCAGTTATGTAAGCAACATACAAAGCATTTTTGACTAGAATAACAATTTTATCTAGAAAAAGTAATGCTTCTAATATCTATACATATAATAAAATGGTAGGAAAGTCAAAACTGTACATTGAATATTTTTTTAAAAGAATACTTGGGGTATGATCTACAATCGAAACAGAAACAAAAAATATAGTTTTTAGAATTTTTGTCTGTTTGTCTGTTTGTCTTTCCGGGATAAACTCAAAAAGTACTGCATGGATTTACTTCAAATATGGCATGAAGATAGTTAAGAAGTCGGGTCAACATATAGGCTACATATTATCACGCTAGCAGTGTTATAATCGTAGGTGCGTTTGGTGCTGCATAGCGTTCACGCAGACGACGTCGCGGGCAGCAGCTAGTCCTATATAAAATGTATTTCAGAAGTCGAAATAACAATTCTATATTTGGCTATTCTGTACTCGGGTGAAGAAAAAGTGGCTATATCTGTTGAAAAGTAACAATAAAGGCAAGTTTTCACATGATCTTAGGCCCAGTAAATAGTCAACAGTCTCCAGTATCAACCATTTCTATTTGGGAATTCGGCAAGAAAACACTTTTTTATATTACTCAAATTTATTTATCCGTTACAGGTTCTCAAAGAAACCTTATACAGGGTTAATTTTAATAAGCGCATCACCTTTTTATAGGATGCCTCTCCACATCAATCCCAACCACATAATATATTCTACAACTTTTTAAAATAACAATTGAAAAAATTTTAGTTTTTCCCATACAAAAAATATTTATAGCCTGTTCAGAGGCATAACTCTATTTAATCTGAGCGTAGGTATGCTACGTACCTTGCGCAGTAAAATATCCCTTCATAGTAATAAAAGGTACTTCTTACAAAATGTAGAGTAAGAAGCAAACATTTTTTGTTTTTATTTTTTGTGTTATTTATCAATATTTGTAAAAAGTCCTAGAACAAATGTTGTTGGGATTGATGTGGAGAGGTTGCCCGCAATAGGTAATGCGTTAATTAAAATTAACCCTGTATAGGCTACAAAATAAAAGTTTGTCCTTATTGGAAAACAATAGGTTCGTAGTAGAAATATAGTATGGCCTCTGTGGTGGATTGGTCCAGCGTTCGGCTGCGGCATGAAAAGTTCTAGGTTCGTCTAACAGCTGGACTAGTTTATATAACGAGGTTTTACCCTCGGTTTCACGCGCGGAAACTTTGTGATTAAGCATGATTTACCGAATGAGGAGTTATTTAAGAAAAAAACTGACAAAACACTATCTTACGATAACATTCAATTAGTACGATACCTACGAAATAAATAATTTTTGGACTTTTTACTTTGAGGTTTTTTTCTAAACCGCAAATTTCTGGATACCGCCTAATTCCGCTATGCGGTTTCCATATTATAAGCGTATACAACGTTATTTTTTGTCCATGCGAAACCTTGTAACAGTTTGTTCAGAATCGGTAGCAAAATCAATTGCAATAATTTTTATGCCATGTTATATTTTAACTCAATGATCTTTACAGAGACTGAAATTATGTACTCACTCACTCGCACGCATATCGTACGCAATCCTAGGATGCAAGTATTTGTGGATTTTGCATGAACACAAATTGACGTTGTACTAAAGCAACTTTGAGACAACATAGTCGGTGTGTCTGCCAGTTTAATTTAGTTTAATGTTTCTATAGGAATGGGTGTGGACGCTTACGGGCCAAAATCGCCATGACCGTGGTCAGGCTGTGCAGGACTACGGAGGGGAGCTGCAGCTGATGCTGCCACAACAGAACCCGGACGCAGCCGCGGGCGAAGTATGTCTGCTGGCCGAGAGCCCGTACAGAATATTGCGGGTAAGGTTTAGTTTTAGGCTTAACATTAGGATACTTTTTATACCAGACTAATCGACAGAGAATTATATTTTACATGAATTGAGGTTTCATAAATGTTTTATTTAAGATTTTGGGCTGTACACATTTCACTGTAATTGCTGATATGCGCTAATCAATTCCATCCGGATAAGAACAATGTAGTATGAAGTATCCACATCGTAAACAAAATTTTCTTAATCGTTTATTGTCACTAACCAAAGTTTCGTTCATGTTAGAACAGTCGTGAAGTTTGAACTATACAAATTATACACTATTTTTCAAATACTTTTTTTTTTTGTATTAGGTAAGTATATCATCACTAACCAAATAAAACTCTTATGTCAAAATTGAACTTAATTTTTTTTTGATTTTTCAAAACAATATATTCCTAGAACAAGGAAGTGAATAATAACAACAAATCAGAGTGAGGGTTACAGAGATCAGAGATAAGATTTCATATACCTAAAAAATTTCTTCAGTTTTACTTTTGTGCTGCTCAAACTTGAATCCAACATGATATTACATTTAGAAGACAATAATTTGTGAATCTGATTGTTATGATAAGAAAATTGACAAACTTTTTTAAATTGACATCGTCTGCAATTAGTCTTTGTTATCATATATTTTATTTAAATACTCATTCATCATTATGATCATCATCACAACTTTCTGTAATGATCCCACGGTACGGCTTTGTGTGTCACCCAGGACAAGGTTTAAGGCCAAGCTGGTCCAGAGCTGGTTGGTAGATGTCAGAATTTTCAAGATACCGAAATGTCTTCTGTCTGAGAAACCCTAACGACAACTGTATTCAAGTAGGTACGACCGACTGCTTAACGTACCCTCCGAAGTACGGAATTAAACAATATGCTTAGAAAATCAACATCCTAGAGCAAATATACGCAAACTGTGTTCTTAAGTTGTAAACTTGAAAACACAAAAGGTACTTAAAATGTGTTTTAAATTTTGTGTTTTTTAATAATTTTATAATTTTGTCCGCGTCTAGGTACTTGATTTTAATTTAGGAACACCCTGTTTTGTAATTGTAGATACGGTTATAGTCCTATGATATAATACGTGCTGCCCTAAGGGACAACACATTAGTTGAATTGTGGAAAAGTATAAAACAACTGAACAATTTTTTTATTAAATAGCATAAGTCTACGTTTTATAGTAATTACTTAAAACCAAAGAATATTATTGTTTAACTTGTAGTTTTGAAATATTTTCTACATAACAACAGAATTGTGAACTACTGAACTTTTTAAGTAACATATTTTATCATAAATTATTTTCATTACAATAAAAACCCTACCATTATTCTTACCTTATCCAAACCAAATATACTAGATTTTAAAAAAGCCAGTCATAGGTGATGCCTCCACTCATTTAAGTAGTCCATATCAATCACAGTGTCATTTAATTTGTGAATATTTTTTTATCAAAATGAAAATTGCATGAAAATATTTTGAAACGATTATAACTTTAAAATGATTACTTGCTGGCTACGTTCTGTATACTAACAGTTAAAATTATGGTTAAGTAGTAACACGTTTTGTATATAACTTGCATTTAATGCCAAAATTCGCCATCTAATCCAGCGCTTCGAATCCCGGTAGAGATTTTGTATCGGAAAATATAAAAAAATTGCCTTTGTATTAACCATGTTTGAAATCATCACTCGAAAACTGATGTATGATCGACAACTAAATGTTCTTTCGTCTCTTTACACGCCGAAAATTGATATTTACGAACTGTTTCTAATTTATGTCATGAAAATGAAATGAAAATGAAAATAGTATATTTGCTTTAACAGATACTTCAGTATACATTCAGAGGCCAGGACCAACCTAGTAAGCATGTGAAAATGCTTGTAGCAGGTGGTTCTGCTCTTCCCAATTGATTAACACTAATAAAGTAAAATATTTCAACTACAGTTACCAAGTTTACAAACAAACTGAACATTAGAAAAAATATAAATGTTAAACATGAAAGCCATCTATGATTGAGTATACATTTTAAGTTGAAGATTTTTAAATGTGTGAGAATGAGTGTGAATAGAGTGTAAGGGTGTAATGTACGTATTGTGTGTGTAAAGTTGTAATCCTTGTAATAAAATCATTTTTTAAAGTAAAATTTTCAGAGTATCTGACATACGTTTTATAAAGAAAATGTTCGTACTCAATCTATAAATAAAATGTGTTCCAAGCTTATAGAGATTTGTCTTTTGTTCTTAGCATGTATAAAAAAATAACAAGAACTTAAAAAATATATTATTACTTCGAAGCATACGAGTTTTAGAACAAAAAGTTAGAAAACGGTTAATGAGAGATGATCTTGAAAGGTCAACATACTTAATGTACGGAAGTGACATTTCACCACTACTAATATCTACCAAAAATACACAATATTTTATTAATTCAATTTGCTTTTCTAGTTTTTTTTTTATGAAATCTTATTTTATGTCCAGCCTGAAATCAAAAATATAGGAATATCAGTAAACATATGACTTCAATATGGCGTCGTCAGTCACCTGTGGTCATTTTCGATTCAAGTAGTTTTTCTTAATGTACACAAAAAGTAACAAAAAATTTAATTAATAATTTTAAGTCTTTTCATAATGGTATTCCGCAACTATTTTCTTTGGCACAGGTGCTGGCCATACGTCCATACTAAAATGAAACGTGTTATTTGGTTGAATAAATTTTTGATTTCAAGTCGTCATATGATTTTATTAAAATATATTAAGCACATATAAAAAAGGGTCGCGTCCGTTTCTTCCTACTTCACAGGAAATGTTCTTAACCCTTTATCCCTACTTATCCCAAAACCTTTACAGATGGGAATTATTAAACATAAAAAAAAATTTGACGATATCAAAATAACCACACGCTAAAACAGAACAGCAAAAGATATTTGTTACACTGACCCATTTTATCTTGTAAGAGATAAAATCAGTGTAACAAGGCCAAAGCAGGGCCTGGAGACTCTCCTCCGGGTGACGAGGAATTTTAATGCTTAATGCTGGCTGGTAGATGTCAAAATGGGCGATAAAATGGTTTCTGATAAATCATCACGATTGCTGTATACATGCACATAGCACCCGAGACTGAATGTTTAACTCACCCTCCAAAGCGCGAAAGTCGTCGTCAGTAATTACTTTTTGATTGACAGGCGTCGACCGCGCAGACAGTTGCTTAACCTGCCATAGTGTATGATAAACGCATGTTACAGGGATGTCAAAAGTACAGAAGGCAGTTACAAACCTGTCAAGTTCCCCCAACCAATTTTTCAACTTAATACCGAGCGCATAGAGTTCATATTCAATTACAATTTTGTGACAGATTTGGAACGCTCGGACTGCCGCCTTCTGTCGCGTTTCATAGTAAGTGGCAGATTTCGATTGAAAAAGTAATATCCTCGAAACTTGCACTTATTTGCGTAAAGAAGGCAGGCGAATTATGACCTGTCAACTGATTGAAGTGATTGATAGCCGAAAGACGCGTCTTAGTTTCAAATGTATCGCAAAAAAACTTAGATTTTTTACTGATTTTAAAGCAATTAAAACCGTGATCAGACAGTCCATGGAAAAAAAGAAAATAATTTTTAAATATTTTCGAGAAATATTGTTTTTGAACGCAGCCAATCTATTGTTTTAAGTTTAACAGAAGTTAACCCTATGAAGGGCCGAAACTAAAAATGATATTAGAGCAAAGATCATGTAAAAAAAAAATACTATTATGTTAGTAAATACATACTTTTTTCATTGTAATTAAACATTAAAGCTGAACGTAGCTATAAGATATGAGATGCAGGTTCTGTCACTCACATAGATCAATCAGACCTCATCGTCAGATTTGATTGATATATATTTTCCTGCAGTCGTTTTTGTATCTTGTTTATTATGTTAATTCTTTTTACATTGCAGTAGGCTTATTATTACGCAAGGATTAAGCTAATATCCTGATATTTGATACTATCCGGCTGCGAAACTAACACAATTGTTAGTTTTATAAGTCTGAGTCTGAATTGAAGTCTGACATTGACGGGTAGGGCTATGTATTTATTTTATGAAATAATTTTATTTCTGCATCGAATTCAAAAATATTGATAATATATTTAGAGACTTAATACAATAAACAACTGTTTGAAGCACCAACGAATACAAGACGGGGTCAATAAAATAATTTAAGTGACAGGTTTTTGAATGTATGGAAGGTGACCAATATTCTTTTTGTTCAGTCGTCGTTCTTAATTTTTTGGGCCTCTCAAAATCATGCGCAAGAACTTTGACAAACTAGAAAAATCTAGAAAAAATCGCTTCATAGTGACAAGGCCATCCAAATTGCAGCATGTTGTTTTTTTGTTTTGTCTTTTGTAGAATATATCAATAAGTTTTACTGAAATTCACTGTTTTACAGCGTTTATTTTTAGCTTAAGAAGCACAGAACAGAACATAGATTATTTAGTCAAAAGCTCAATTATGAAACTCGAATCGATGGGGCTTAGGTTCGCTAACGGAGGCTAAGATTTTTAGGTTCTTACTCATTTCAAAATAGTGAATACCCTAAACTAAAATACGCAATAAGCCATTACAAGGGTTCGTTAATGAAAAACGTGTGGAAGGACTTTTATGATCGACCAGAATAAAACAAATTAAAATAACGAGGTGCGGCAATGAAAATACACGTAAAATTTTACGGCGTGTCATTGATGACTAAATTGTGAATTGTACTTAGAAAAATAATAACCTGATTGAGATTGCCTAACTCTTCGTTGATCTAATTGTTGATTCTTCTTGTCTTCGTATCAATTTCCCTAAATTTTTGACCAAAATCTTTCCACTCTCAGAGCATTAGTTGTAGCCAAGTTTAGGTCATTTTGTGTGCAACTGTCAGGACATGATGGACAGTTAAATAAGTATGCCATTGACTGAAAAATTGCCCCGCAGTCACACGTGGTAATATCTGAATAACCCCATTTTTTTTAAGTGTCCCGGCAGCGACCGGTTTTTGATAATTGTTAATAAAAGCACTTGTTTTTCTTATTTCATATACAAACTTAATAAGTGAGTACTTAATAAGTCAATTTGATGTAAGGGAAATGGACCGCATCGATTTAAAAGCACTCTTAACTGCAGAAAATGATCTGAGTCTGTAAAATATAACAATAACAGTTAACAACTCACACTGTTTAAGTCCGAATTTGTTACATTAGTTATGAGTGTTTCAGAATAGACTATCTAAATCAAAATGTACTCATTGTAACTACATTGCGGAAAGTACCCACCAAAGTTCATGGTACAAACAACCAGCAAAAACAATTGAAAGCCCGTCCCAATGCAAAAAATCATAATTTACTATTTGTGGGTAAGTTGTGTATCGTAGTGTAGTGGCTCTCGTGTAAGGCGTTTGTTCGATTTTGCAGGTTAAACAACTTTCAGCCAGGTTAATAATAAGTATGGGCGATTTAGAACACTCTCAGCCTTTGAAGTTTGAAAAGTTTATCAAAAGCTATTTCAACGCCCTGTCATTGAACAACAAGCACTTGATCAGTTTTGTGAATTACGGCACAAAACTTCTTTACGAACTCAAAAAAACTGAGTTAATTGAACTTTGCAAAAGTATGCCACATTCACGTCGATTATTTTATGAGAATCTTATTGTGGCCGATGTCCAAGATCTTTCTTCAAATGTTGATTCGGATATTTAATAACAAATTCGATGTTATTTAATTTTTTGTTTGATTTTGAATTTATATCTGTAGATTTTAACATTCCTGTGATTTCGGTGTTCCTATTACAAATAATATAATACAAAAAGCTATTAAAATATTATGTCTCTTATTTCATAAAAACCTTCATAATTATTGTAAAGAATACATGATAAATTATTCTACAGTCTTATTAATTTTAGGTATATAGTGGACTTATAAAACTAAGACACGGTATCTTGCAATACAGTATCATAGTCTTATACAAGAAGTTTTACTCGGCTAGAGTTGACAAAGTAAAACAAGTATGTTATATATTTAATAAACTATCTTATTAATTAAACTAAAAATTACAAGGCCAGAAAGGTACCGAAAATATTTTTTTTTGAGATAGGTATAAAATATAAGTCACAGTAGGAATTGCCAAAATTTGTAAAAACAGAAAAAAACTTAAAGCTCTATTTATCTCAAAATAGGTAATTTTAAAATACAGTGTTATGGATTTTCACGATAGTATTGTCCTGCATTGCAGTGTGCTTGTAAAAATGGCGAAGCGTTTTCTCTTTATTGTAGTAAATAATGGCCATTGTTCAGCAAATATCATTTTTATCTTTTATATTGTGATTTACCTGCAAAAAGAGACTTGTTTCATCTTTATGAATATCATAGGAGTGAATGGTAGGGATTGAAAACCTGTAGCACATTTATGTTTCAATTTTTGAATTAAAGCGAATGTTTTAGTGTGCGGCCACACTGGATGCGCGGTGATTGGGACCTAAGCCTATCACGGGCGCGGCGGCGGCCTGTTTTGGTATTTCTTTATTTCTATTTGAAAAAAAAAACATGTGATTTTTTTAAAAGTTTGTATAAAGAATCGAGAAGAAAACGAAAAGCTCTAAATATACGCTTCATACGCTTGACACATTACAAACTATCATATGAACAAGTTGTAATCGAAATTGCTTTTCTGTGTTCTATTGTGGGGTAAACCCACGGGTAAACCTATAGAATAATGTAAGCACATGTATCAAATTATGAAAAATGTGGACCGTAGTATGTACATTTCTACAAAAGTTTAAATCAAGTAACATCCACAAGTTCCGCATGTGTATATCTTTAGAGAAACTGTGGTATCCATTTTATATAAAACTTATGACCACGCAATGATCCATTTCTAATTTTTTGATCATAATCACTATAAGATTTACTTTTACTATGGTATTTGACAGTTGTTATGGATCATGGGTCGTAATCAGTGCCTCTAGTGGAATAAGAAGGCAGTTTTCTACCCCATTGAGACGTAGCCCATTGTTTTTTAAATTCGTTAGAATATCCGTGTCAACATTTGACTACATTAGTTTGAAAAAGCACCTTTTTTATTTTTATTTAGCATACAAAATTTATTTTTATTCAGCACATTTTGCACTGATTATATATAGTATACCGATTGTCGGGTCTTTTCCGCCGAAAGGCGTGGTGTTACTATAATACCAAATAATAATATTCGTTTATTTCAGGCTTCTTTTGACTTTGACTTTCCGTATAATAAATATCTTACTGTCAAACATACACATTATATAAAAAATTACTTGATGAATAAAACTTATATTTATGCTAGTATTACCGAACTGGTTTGTTACTCCTGCCACCCGCGCATTAGTTCGCTTGTTGCTTAGGCCCATAGTGTGGCCAGCAAGCGCGGATAGGAACGTTTGAAACTTACGCACGCTGACTCGCTCAGTCCGGTCGCGCTAGGCTTCCGCCTTAGTCACTTTAGTGTGGACACTACAGTATGGTTACATAATACATATGTTTGATATTTCGCGTCCGTCGTCGCCACCGCCTTAGGCTTGGAGTATGGGCGCACACTTATATTTAATACATCATATTTTTATCACCTTTTTATACATATGCAGCGGATAATATGATTGCTTCGTTTCGTATAGGGCAATAAATGCTTTTAATTATAAACTACCCGTTAATAGATTCGAGATGACTTAAAACATCAAACTGTTATAATGAGATTGATTCAGAACAATATAATTATACTTAATATCAGTTTAAAACCACTACAAACCAACTATAAAGTGTCGGGTAAACTTTTGAGTTTTTTTTTATTAAAAGAAACCTAACTGTAATAATTATACTAACTAACGCTTCCGCGACACATGATATTTAACAAGTTACGCTAAAACTGTTCAACTCACAGGAGTTGATCCCACGGCAGTAAATAAGCTGATAAGCTAGAGCTTCGTCCGACTTAGAAGAACATAAAAAGTTGTGAGCAACTTGCCCTTGTGAGTGCTAACATACAAAAACTAACATGCTTGTAAATACAACGAGTAAGGAAGGGACATTTCTAGAGTTGTAAATTAAATATTTTTATTGCATCTTATCTTATCCTTGGTTGGTTATCCTTGGTCCTTAGTGCCAGGTTCCTTCACATTAGGTTTTACTAGCTAGCAATATAGTTTGATATCGAAATATTTCCTTTTTAATAAGGGGCCTGTAAAGAAGAAAAAAACCATCTTGAGAATTTCACATCTTTTTACTGGAGATAAAGTCTTGCCTTTGAACTTTATTGAGGTCTAAATGGTTTCAAATAAAATACAAATACAAATGTGGCTATAAACAAAATAAATCAAAAATCTTCTTTTAATACTCTATTGAATATGAGCTTTGTTCTATTTGTGCCTTCATGAAGCACATGAACATAAAATGTGCTGAAGGAAATTTTGTTACAAGTTTTTGAAAAAAATTGTCATCACAACAAAGCACACTAATAGCATAAAACAAAAAGGTACTTTTAGCAATAGCTACTATACTGCCTAGTAAAATTTTGGGAAGATTCTAGATTTTGGGTGGTTTCAAAAGATCTGCTACTTAAAAAAAACCATTACTTTAGGGCCAAAGTTGTATTCTAAGTGACGAAAACTTAGAATACAACTTTTTGTTTGTTAACCAAAATAATTTTTGACAAACCATAACGAGTACAACGCATAAAACTGAATGAAAACTGTTGTGTGTAAGTGTTATAAATGTGTTTCTTTTTCAACCAGGAGCTCTCGTGTCCATAAGACTAGGTCAAATGGTATATACAAATGGTATAATAGACCGCAACGAATTTTGGGCTCTATTTGCTATAGAATACATAGAATACACAACACTTTGTGTGTATAGTTAAGGCCGTTGATATAAGTTTAATTGAGGATTTCGTAAGGCAAGTTAAAATGCTAAAAAAATACCTGATATTTTGGTTTCAAAATTGCTCAAAATTTTCCAGCATGGTATCTAAACTTGCCATTTTTTTCCGAAAATTGTTTTTCTTCATCTAATATATAAAGTTCCCGTTCTCCGAAACGGCTTGACCGATTTTGATGAAATTTTTTGTGCTTATCCGGTATCTATGAGCATCGGCCAACATCATTTTTTTTTTATTTATATGGCAAAACAACGTTTGCCGGGTCAGCTAGTTTTGTATAAAATATGTGAGGTTTTGAAAAATAAAATGTTTGGAAAACGAATAACAATTTCCAATTTATTTATTATGGCTATTTTTAGTTCAACAGTTTTATATGATACCTTTATTATTCCTCTAGTTTGGTTGTTAGGTTTGTTATATGTTTGGTTGTCTGGTAGAAATCGCTCCTCAGCGATAAGACCGCCAAGTTCTTATTTTTAGTGTAAGTGTTCTTTTTTCTTTTACTTTACCTGTAAAAACTGAAGTGTAAATAAATAAATAGTTTATTACAGGGTTTGGAAAATAAGCTGATAATTTTTCAGCTCTGGAGTGCCGTAGCTTATGAGACATTTGCATCTTTATCATTATTTACAAGTTAAGTGCAATGCAACGAACAACTTAAAATTTAAAAAAATCCTTTGTCCATATTAAAGAAGTCAAATTTAAATTTATTAGGTAGAAGGCAAGAAGATAATTGTGTATTCTTTCTGGCAAATATAGATACAAAACTTCATGAATACTAAATGAATTCATTACATCTTATATGCTTTCAAATAAAATAGGTAAAAAATCTGATTGTTCACTTTTGCAATATTAAGGACGCGTTTCCGCAAATCTTCAAAATAGGGTATTTTCTGGTACATATTGTGATAAAATGGCGCAAAGTTTAGTATAATTACAAGTACTAATAGATAGATAAGACTTTCATCTCCATTTATGATATAAAAATAATATAAATAAATTTGTTTTTGTGGCTTAAAAACTAATTTTGCGATGCCTCGTCGCACGAAAATGACGATTTTAAGCCAATTTACGGTACCACTTTTGGTATGAAAACACAAGTATTTATGAATAAAAAAAATACTATTCGATGGTTGACACGTTCATTTTTGATAATACGCATTTTTTTCTTTGAAATTACTACTAAAAACCCTTTAAAAAAAAAAAAACAAACACGTAATTTTCTTCATGTTTGTATAAATGCGTAAATCTTAACACACTGTGGTAAGGGTTATTATACTTTAGCAAATAATGTCAATATCATTCCAAACAAAAACTAGATATCTTCAGTCTGCGCTCAGCCGCTGTCGAAAGTGGACCTGTATCGCTTTTGAGTTAATTTTCGTGCTAAGAAACATCGCTGTACATACACAATTTATTACATCAAACAAGTCTCGATACTTGACGCTCTCTGAACTGAGTTGAAAAGGTAATAATATAATTTTATTGAAAAAAAAAATTACAAAACCTTTTATGATTAGGATTGAATTTGGAAACTTGGAATCATTATGTTTGTTAGGACTAAACCTTATCTCCAGTTCTGGTAGTGGGGTCTGAAGGTATACCTCGAGGTGCTACTGGTACTCCTAGACGGGTAAAGCTCGGTATATCGAGTTTGGGCTCATTTTGATTCGAAGGAAGAGACCTTACCACCAGTTTTGGTAGTAGGAGCTGAAGGTATACCTCAAGGTGCTACTGGTACTCGTAGACCGATATAGCTAGGCATGTCAAATTTGGGTTCATTTTGATTCGCAGGACGAGACCTTACCACCAGTTCTGGTAGTGGGAGCTGAAGGTATACCTCGAGGTGCTACTGGTACTCCTAGACGGGTAAAGCTAGGTATATCGAGTTTGGGCTCATTTTGATTCGAAGGAAGAGACCTTACCACCAGTTTTGGTAGTAGGAGCTGAAGGTATACCTCAAGGTGCTACTGGTAATCGTAGACCGATAGAGCTAGCCATGTCGAGTTTGGGTTCATTTTGATTCACAGGACGAGACCTTACCACCAGTTCTGCTAGTAGGAGCTGAAGGTATACCTCAAGGTGCTACTGGTACTCGTAGACCGATAGAGCTAGGCATGTCGAGTTTGGGTTCATTTTGATTCGCAGGACGAGACCTTACCACCAATATGAATGACATGTGTCTAATCTATAATCTGACTTTCATCTCATCCCTGCACAATGACTTCTTTTTTGGAGCCCAATCACTTGCATTATCCTTTGTCCATAAATTTTATTATTTCTTTTAAAATATGAAAACCCGATTCCACCAAATCTGACCGCCTATAGATTTCAGTTCCTTGTGTCCTGTTCAGTTCTTTTAAAATATGGTACCTTCAGCTCCCACTACCAAAACTGGTAGTAAGGTCTCGTCCTACGCATCAAAATAAACCCAAACTCGATATACCTAGCTTTACCCGTCTAGGAGTACCAGTGGCACCTCGAGGTATACCTTCAGCTCCCACTACCAGAACTGGTGGTAAGGTCTCGTCCTACGAATCAAAATGAACCCAAACTCGATATACCTAGCTTTACCCGTCTAGGAGTACCAGTAGCACCTCGAGGCATATACTACCAGGTCATACCCTACCTACTCTAATTTTTTTAGCGTCCTAACAAATATGAATGACATGTGTCTAATCTATAATCTGACTTTCATCTCATCCCTGCACAATGACTTCTTTTTTGGAGCCCAATCACTTGCATTATCCTTTGTCCATAAATTTTATTATTTCTTTTAAAATATGAAAACTCGATTCCACCAAATCTGACCGCCTATAGATTTCAGTTCCTTGTGTCCTGTTCAGTTCTTTTAAAATATGGTACCTTCAGCTCCCACTACCAAAACTGGTAGTAAGGTCTCGTCCTACGCATCAAAATAAACCCAAACTCGATATACCTAGCTTTACCCGTCTAGGAGTACCAGTGGCACCTCGAGGTATACCTTCAGCTCCCACTACCAGAACTGGTGGTAAGGTCTCGTCCTACGAATCAAAATGAACCCAAACTCGATATACCTAGCTTTACCCGTCTAGGAGTACCAGTAGCACCTCGAGGCATACCTTCAGCTCCCACTATCAGAACTGGTGGTAAGGTCTCGTCCTAAGAATCAAAATGAACCCAAACTCGACATGCCTAGCTCTATCCGTCTAGGTGTATGTACCAGTAGCACCTCGAGGTATACCTTCAGCTTCCACTACCAGAACGGGTGGTAAGGTCTCGTCCTAAGAATCAAAATGAACCCAAACTCGACATGCCTAGCTCTACTCGTCTAGGAGTTCCAGTAGTACCTCAAGGCATACCTTCAGCTCCCACTACCAGGACTGATGGTAATGTCTCGTCTTATGAACTCGAACTTGACATGCCTAGGAATAGGAATTCCAGTAGAAGCCCTCGAGTGTACCACCAGCTCATCAGGTTCGATGGTGAGGTTTTATCGTTACGAATAAAACAAGCTCAAACTTTCCGATCACTTTAATTAATCTTACCCAATTTAATCGTTTTAATAAAAGAATTTGCAAATATTTAAAACTAAAGTATCAAAACTGTTCAAAACCTTTCGTCTTTTTCACGGCACGCTTGTGTGCGTGAATCTTATACATGTAGTAGTAGAATTCGATACTTAGCCTTTTCGGAAACGCATCCTTAATCTATAGGGATGATAATTTAGTTTCAATATCATGGCATTCCCGACTTTTGATGTTTTGGCAGATAAAAAATTGTTCTTTTAAAGCGATCTAGCGCTGTTTTTTAAATAGTTTGATTAGACGTCATTGCTAGATTTAGCGCTGCAGCCGCTGCGGAGCCTCATTTGATCCATGCCGTGCATGCTCCATGGTCTTGTCATAAAAATGCAACACATTCGAGATAGCTTCTCTATACGTAGTAATAATATCACAATGGCTTCGCGCGGTTTTACCTGCGCAATTGTGGTTCTGTAGAAATTACTTTATGAAAAAGCCTTAAGCTATTCTTTATCGCAGGCATTTCTTTTTCTGACCCTTACACTTAAGGTTTATTATATTTCTTTATAATAGCTTTATAAAATTTACTACAACCATGAAACTGTCGGGTAAGTATATAATTTGAATTGTTAAGTCACTGTTACAAAACGCGAACTTTAATTGTACCTATACCGAAATTGGCTAGGCAACGCTTATCTTAGACATTGAATCAGATGATTGCTCGTTCGTCGTATTTACTTGTGATATAATATTTTCGGTCCTGTCATTTTGTTTTTTGACCTAGTGACCTATTAATATACACTTGATATTTCACTTCTATTCATAGTTTATTTTGGTCTTGGAAAAAATGCCTGGATAGTAACGTCCTATTACGAAGTAAAAAGTTTTCCCCACAAACACAATATAAAACGTTAATCAAATAATTTCGTTTATCAGATGACTTGCTTAGCGCCATTTGACTATAATGAATTTGCTTCGACTCATTGACAAATTGTTCTTAGTTGCGTTTCGATAGTGAACGAACCAATCTTTTCCAAGCGCCTCTTGATATACTCCAAACAATTATTACGAGTAAGTTATTATAGTAAGAATTTTTATCTCACTAGTTTAAAGGTCTTTAAATACTTATTTAAATTAATGTAGGTAATTAGCGTTAAATAAACAGATTGTAGATGAAACGCTTTGCATTGATGCAGCTAGTAAATTCATAAAAATATCGGCTTGAAATCTGAAATTTGAAATAGTGCCAAAGTAATAAATGCGTACATATGTACCTATGCTTTTATCAAAAATGGATATTTGGATTGAATTTTAATAAAATGAACTAAGTTCAAAGATAAAAATGTGACTTGCATATTTCCCCTCATGTTCGAAAAGATGGCAGTTAATTAGGAATTAAATCCATATTAATGTTACTTTAACAAGAAAAACAAGCAACTATCTCTTGTTTTAAAAATAACCGAAACAAAGGATGTTAGTAAAGTTGGCTATACGGTGAAACGGACATTAGTTAATCGTAAAAAAAAATATTGAACATTGAATGAATTATTTCTTAGGTATAAATAATAAGCACAGAATATTGCAGTAAAGTGAACTGTAGTTGACTTCATGACGAAACTTTATAGCTTAAATGTGATCTCTATCCATTTACTAACGAGGTTTGGTTAGGACTCACTTCGCCAGAACTTTTATTATATTTTCCGTCAAAACTTTGAGCTAATCTTTCAGGTTTTCACACATCTAGGTGTGAAAGAAGTTACCTGCAACTTCGGTCAGTGGCTCGAGCCTACAGCCCAAGAGTATTGGTAATGTAAAATTCAGAATAATAGCTACATTGTTTACTATCATTGCACATAATAATAGGTAATAATAGGGTATTTACCCCATGAAAAGAAATCTTTAGTTGCGCACGATCTAGGGGGCCAATTCTGATCACCGAAAGAGTACATGGCCTGAAAATGTCTAAAGCAGTAATTAATGTGTTAGAGAAACTGTATGGTATGTGGCACCGTATTTTTTAAACCACATATTGGCAACATCAATATCATGTAAAATTAAAAAGTGTTATCTTGACGCGATATCAAGCACCAGTAACTGCAATCACTGCGGTTAGCAGGCATATTAAAAAAAGCACGTTTTGCCTAAATTATAGCAAATTTAAATCTTGCGTGAATTTCGGGACACCCTATATAATTAAAAGGTGGTCTTTGTGGGATTGTTGACCTTTATGACGTCAAAATTCGTTTACTGTTATCTGTAAATTGAAAAGTCAACGGTGGTTGTAGCTCGCAGACAACGTGTACTTATGTGCGCTCTTTGATTTTAAGCTCAAGTTCACGACGACATGGCTTCTAATTTGACCCTTGATTACTACCATTATCAAAAGCTTAAGCAGAATACCTACTAAAAATATATTTGTAACTACTATAAAAGCATTCTTCTTTTTAATTTAAATTGTTTTCCCCATATTGCAACATTAACCAACCTTTTTACGAGATTAGTTTGTTACGGTTTGTTAAATCTGATAACTAATAGTAAGTGTCATCGCTAATGGTGTAGTTAAATGATAAGGCAACGCAATGAGACAATTTGTAGATAATCGATTTAATGTCAAGAGAGCTCTTAGATAAGGTTAAAATTATATTTTATGACAGCAAATCCACTATAGAGCTTTTGTTTACCTACAGTTTTGAGTCATAAAGGTCAACAGTGTTTATTCAAACTGTATTTTTGTTTGGAAGTATGTACACCTATTCCTGTTTACTAACTTCTTAACTATTCATTCTCATTATTAAATTATTCATAATCACGCGGATATTAAAATAAACATGAATTTGATGAGATTCAAACATACGGTAGGGTGAGTAGCTACATTATAATCAACAGGATTATCTAAAAGTTCGTAATCTATTGGTTTAGTAGTATAGTAAAGATTATATTCAGTAAGTTCTATAATGAATTTAATTACTTTGTACACATGCAATAAAATATTTTTTATGCGGTATTACATATAATTATTAGTGAAACACCTACTGCAAATACAAATAGCAATTTGTTTGCCGGTAAACTTTGCACTTCATAATCCATAAGGCGTTAAAGTGTAAAAAATGTAACCATCGAGTTTTATATAATTCCAGATGTCTTTTAGCCTTTCTTCACGCCTGTGTCTCTCATGGGGTAGGCAGAACACCACAGGCTGTAAAACCATCTGATGTCACGTTTGACAAATTCGGAGGCATTATACTGATGGAGAGAGACTATTGCAGTGATAGGGGATCAGCCTATCACCCACAAAAATGACAATAAAACCTCCGTCCCTCAACTGACTTTTACAGTATGCCCGGGAAGAAAAGCAGCTGGCACATTCTATGTTTTTCTTTCGCTCCCAGTCCAGCATGGAAGATGATTTTTGTGATGTTTCTTCGTACCAAATACAGTCGTAAATCACAAACTTAGCTACTACTCATTTTCATTAACTAAGTATATAGTATAAGTATACCTAAGTATATTTTAAGTAAATTGATCGCACCACCATCTTAAAGCATCAAAATACGTTACATTATCTATATTGTATAGACTAATCGCGTTTCTAAATTCTATTAATAGCCAAAATATTATTTTCTTAAGGATCGCAATGTGGTGATAAATAATTTTAAAAATAACTAGCTGCTGCCCGCGACGTCGTCTGCGTGAACGCTATGCAGCACCAAACGCACCTACGATTATAACACTGCTAGCGTGATAATATGTAGCCTATATGTTGACCCGACTTCTTAACTATCTTCGTGCCAAATTTGAAGTAAATCCATGCAGTACTTTTTGAGTTTATCCCGGAAAGACAAACAGACAAACAGACAAAAATTCTAAAAACTATATTTTTTGTTTCTGTTTCGATTGTAGATCATATCCCAAGTATTCTTTTAAAAAAATATTCAATGTACAGTTTTGACTTTCCTACCATTTTATTATATGTATAGATTAGTGATCCTGCCAGTTTTACGTATTTCTTTGCTGTTCTAATATGTTTGCCTAAGAAATTAGATGTTAGATACACGTATATAGATAGATAATTAATTCGATTTTATCACAAAAAAAAAAAAAATTATAAAATAATTTACGTGATACAATTATTTTGACTAATGTTTGCAGTGCAAAGAGCCGTTACGGCATCGGTATCTTAGCGTCATTGATGCTCACAGAGCAAAACGCCGATATTCTACTACAGCTTACGAATAATTTTATAACTTTGAAGACATCCTTATAGTCGATAGAAATATTCAATCAATAATATTGAAATACCCCAAAGAATAAAATCAAATGAATTGGGTTGAAATAAGATTGTTGATTTGAGATAGACTTACTGTACCTAATTCCAAGCTTTCAGCCCTCATAATGCAAATACCAAGGAAAACTTCATTTTGAGATTGTTAAGAGATAATGGGGTGTTCTCTTCATTGGTCTGTCCGACTATGAAGAAAAGGCACTCGGGTAAGCGACCCCGGCCTCCCTAGCTACTGCCTAAACTACAAACGTCCCCTCCGTGTATGCAGTATCCTCAAAATACCTTTTTCCTTTCTCTCTTTCCTCGGTCCACGAGAGTGTGCCGTGGAGTAAATGTCGGAAGCGACCATTTTCTTGTAGTGTCACGAATAGCAGGTCTGCTTGAAAAATGGCGACATCGCCCACGGTTACGTCGGTAAGGAAAAGAGTGAAACTCGAAAATTTGCAAGAAGAGACTGTCCGTGAGAAATATAGGTTAGAATTGCAAGAAAGATTGGGACAGCTATTGATTGTTGAAGACTGCGAGAAAGAGGAATATTGGAGTAGATTTAAGAATGGTATGGTAGAAACGGCCACCCAAATATGTGGGGTAAGTGTGAAGAAGAATTTGAGAGGAGATAAGAACGAGTAGTAAAGGTTTTGTACTAGAAAAGAAGAAAGCGTGGCAGAAATAAAATACGAGATGACTTGAATTATGATGAAAGAGTAGCAAAAGAAAAGTATGATAGATTAAGAAAGACTGTGAAAGATATGGTAAGCAAAAAGAAAGAAAAATGTAAGAACAAACTTGATAGGAAATTCTCCGAACACTTTCGAGCCAATTCCTAACTGTTCTGGCACTTAGTCAGAAGAGCCCGAGGGCAGGTTGGAGACTTGAAAGTGGGCGTGTTTAGAAATCAGGATGGGAATATTGTTAGTGAGCATGAAGATATTAAGAATCAGTGGAAAGAATATTTCGAGAATTTATTTGAACGAAGCGCGAGTGATGTTTTAGAAAGTAGGCCCCCACCTTCGAATGGTGTGACCAATCGTGAAAGGGAGATAAGTATGGAAGAAGTTATGAAAGCAATGGCAGGTTTGAAATTGGGTAAAGATAAAGACATGATAGGATAGATGCCGAAAGCTCAAGGTGGGTGAAGGTGTCACTGCACACCTGTTGTACCAGCTTTTTAATAAGTGTTGGCGGTCTGGCCTTGTTCCAGGCGACTGGTGCAAGGCAGTTATTGTGTCACTTTATAAAGGAAAGGGGTCACAGCAGAAATGCAAAAACTTCCGTGGCATTAGCCTCTTAAGTATTGTAGGCAAAATTTATGCAAAGATATTAATCGAAAGAGTGAGGAATGAAACTGAAAGCAAGATCTGGGATGTGCAAGCGGGATTTCGAAAGGGGATAGGATGCACGGATCAAGTATTTTCCTTAAGACCAGTAACCGAGAAGGTTCTGGCTAAACACTGAAATGTTTTCTGCTGCTTCTTTGACTTGGAAAGGGCGTATGAAAGTGTGATGAGGAATGAACTGTGGTCAACTCTATCTGAGTTTGGGTGGACAGTGACTTGATACGGGCACTTAAATCCTTATATAAGGACTCGAGTGCCTGTGTCAGGTTGAATGATGACTACACAGAATGGTTTAGCATCGATTGCGGTGTTAGATAGGGCTGCATAGTGTCTACATGGCTGTTCAACCTATTCATGGATAGCTGTTTGAAAGATCTGAAAGAGTCTGATTGGGGTTTAAAAATGAATAAAAAAGTGATCAAAACTCTTCTTTACACCGACAACCAGGTTCTACTTGCATCGTCAGCGTCGGGATTGCAACAAATGGTCACTATGATGCATGACTCGAGAACTTGATATAGGCACCCCCTAAGGCTCTCCATATCACTCTATTTTTGCTGCTCTCTCTCTCTGGCGAATGCGGTTAATCTTGACCAGATCTTCGTTGCATTAGGCCTAACTCTTGGACGACTGTGCAAAGGCGATGTTTATTCCTAAAGTAAAAAAAAAACCTTGAACAAAGGCCGACAATTTCCCATACTTATGCAATTGAAACTAATAATATCTTTCGTATTATCACTATTCTGCATGCTCACAAACACGTGCTTCATCTCAAACAGAATCTTAGTTTAAAGGGTGTAACGAACTGTTAATATACATATAAATCAAAGAGCGTTGAAACTTAGTAGTATGTTAAATACAGATCTATCAAATAACAACGATTGGCAACTAGTACCTAGTTACTGTGAAAGTGTTTTGGTGTTTTGTCATATTCGTAGAACTTGAATAAGTATTTTTTGCATCCTTCTAACTTGTCAGGTGACGGTTTTTGAGACGCAAGGGTTTTCAGTTCCAGACTGTGGCGACAGAATGCTCAGTTTTCATGGAAAGAAAAGTTGGAAGCATTAGTTTTTCATACACGTTTCCTCATATATAAATACAGTTAAAACCTTGTGAGCAATAAAATGTTTTATTATTATTCTGCAAAATTTTGAAATCTATAAAACAAACACAGGACACGAATTTTAATTTCGGGACCAGTTCCGTTAAATTTCCTTTGCACACTCAAATCCGAAATTCAATACGGTAAAAAGTTACAGCCTAGTTGTATCGTAGATTTTAAAAAAACACGGAGAAGTTTTCGAAAATAATATAATGCGTTCAATGGCCATTAAACCATTAAATAAGGTAGCATATTACTGAGAAAAAAAAAAGTTTTATTCAATATCGTGAAAACTTAACTCAATATTTTGTATATTTTATAATTGAAAAATGTGTGATCCACATTAAGTATACAAAAAAAAGCTGTGATTCAGTTTAAGAATAATTTTCGTCTTTCTGTTTCTTTATTTTTTTGTTTTTGTTAATGAAACGTATACGAAATCTGTTTCTTAAGGAACGGTGGCCTGATAAATCTTTTACCAGCGATAACGCCTCTTTTTTACAGTTTTTGCTTTATAATGCAAAAAGATTTTTAAGTGTAAAATAAATAAATAACCCAAAAAGTACAAGTCTGATCGGTGATAACGCACTTTGAGCGGGTCTCAAATTAAAGTGCATGACTACACATATTTTTCATGATAATGAAATTTGTTTTTTATGTTAATACTTAAGATATTGTTCGTCATCCAAAGTATGAGCTTAAGTAAGGTCACAGAACAGCTGTAATGTTCAAAATGTGGGCCCTTTTTAGTGTTCTTAACATCTAATTTATTTTTAAATTTCATTTAATATATAAACAAGTAACCCAAGTTTTTTTTTATATATTTGGTCCCTATATTTCCTATACTACTGTAAACTGTCGTAAAAAAATATTAGGAAAATGTATGTAATTTCAGGGTATCTTCTAACTGTAAAACACTTATGTGCAGCTGTCAAGTCGCTTTTAGCGTGAGAGCCAAATTTTACACTTTTGAAATTTTAATCTTTCAGGTTCATTTCAAAAGTAAGTTAGTTGGATCAATTTCAATTGAAATGGTTTTCTTGCAAGCAGCCTTATTTGTATACTACCGTGGCTCAGCGGTGGTCACGGGTTCAATCCAGGCACGGAACAAAAAATATGTGAATGTATGTCTGCAATTTGAGTTACGTATTTATAGTGAAGATTTCCCCTTAGTTCGTTACATGGTTCGTTACATATCACAAGCTTAACTTAGTTTGTGACCATGTAGTTTGCATGATTATCTGTTGATTTTATTCTTATTATTGTTGTTTATTCCAAAATTATGACGCGCCAACTAAAACTTCGAGTAGTTAATTATCTATGAAAATCATGATCGCTATAAAAGTTCCGCGTTGTTTTTAGATAACAGTCACTGTAACGTAATGGACTTGCGGTGTATATTGAGTGGTCGTGATAACAATCCGAACTTCCCTCGCTTACACTGGAAGCCATGAAGCCTCCTAACGGTTGTTTTTACGTTTAATGCAAATTTTTAATTAAATCAAAGTGAGCTTTCAACATGTGGCTTTTCAAAAGATCTCAAACATTACCGGCTTTACCATCGATGGCTTGTAAAGTGCAGAAGGTATGTTTTTGCTTGTCATTTCTTTATTTTTACCGCTCTGCGAATAGCATTACCTTATTCAGTTAGGGGTTTGTACAAATTCGCCTAAGAGCTTTTTTAACCGTTTCTTTAGGGAGAAAGAAAAAGGATAACAATATAAATCAATTTAAATTAACATTACAATAAAACAGAAATACAAAGTACCCACAAGTTAAGGTTTACACCAATTTAAATAGCGAAAAGAATTAAAAACTTATTATGCAAGTATGCAATAATACCACTCTGAAGCCAGTCAAAAGGCAAATACTAGGAATTTTCATACTATGTTGCGAAGAAGCTCTGATGAGTTGTAATGTAACCATGCCGTGATATAAATTCGCCTATTGTAGTGCTATCCTCCTTTGTAACAGAGCCTTGTCTAGCAGCGGACGTGAGTATTAATTGCTAAAGTTAAAAATCATTTTGATTATATCACTATTATTTGGTGTAAAAGAAGGTAATAAATGTTTGTTCAAAGTTATATTGCAATCTATCAGTTACAGAAATGCACGTATTTTTATTTAAAAAAATAGTTATTTCTATTATTAACTAATAAAATATTAAATAAAGTTTTACCAATTATTAAATATTTAAATATACTTAAGGCTATTTTTTAGTCACAGCTCACCAGCCACCAATTTACATGCATATTTATTTTAAACAACAACCTAAACAACCTAAGTATCGATATGGCACCACCATTTTTTTTGCAAATAGTAGCTGTTGATGAGTACAGCTACTACGCCGCCTCATTTCATTGATTCCATTTGATAATACTACGAATTAGTACTACAATATGTTCTGTAATTGTAATAGTCTTTTCTTTAATGGTATTTATTCGTAATTTAGAGTGACCATGCTTTGCTTATTATGATGGCGCAATTAATTCCTTGTAAAAAATTACATAGCTTACTTTTTTCGCATAAAAATATTTCTATAAATGATACTTAATGGGTAAAAATGTTTGGCCGGTGGCCAAAAATAGCCCTGAATTTGAATTTTGGCTATGATATATTTATTTTTTAATAACTTAAATATTTTGTGTATAAAATTCGCAAAGGTATTATGTTCGTAAAAGTCAAGGATTAGTCTCAATATCGACAACTTTACTCTAGATATTTACATTATCTATAAAATTTGTTCATTTAAAATAATGTTTGAAAAAAACTATACATCTAAATTTCCATCGAAGAAATATAAATAATACTCAAAAAACCATCGCTCACAAACCAACTATGTTAGCACTAAGTAAGCTTTTAAATAAGCTTGTACTTTTATGGACTATTAGGGTGTTAACACACCAATCGATCGACGTCGATCAACGTCAACCGGTTTTTTGAGCCTATACCCGGCGCGGCGAACCTTGATCCCTATGACACTGATAGTAATTTCCACAACATAACCTTGTAGTGCCGTCACCGTTACATTAGAATCGTCTTGGAGGCTTCTAAAAATGGCATTTATTTATTTTACGTAGCTTTATTCCAATAAAATGATATTCCGTTGGAATTATAACAATTCATAACATTTGCAAGAAATTATCTCAATCACAGGGCATTTATTAAATCATACCTTACGAAGTAACTTTTGCAGAACGTAAACGTAAAGTGTGATTGAGATAATTTCTTGCAAATGTTATGAATTGTTATAATTCCAACGGAATATCATTTTATTAGAATATAGCTACGTAAAATAAATAAATGCCATTTTTAGAAGCCTCCAATACGATTCTAATGTAACGGTGACGGCACTACAAGGTTATGTTGTGGAAATTACTGTCAGTGTCATAGGGATCAAGGTTCACCGCGCCAGGTATAGTAAAAACATCGATCGACGCCGTCAATAGACAGTCGATCCATTAGTGTGGTAACACCCTTATGGAGACATCACTGCGGTACGTCTATCCTAGTATACCCGTGACATTACTAATATGGCCTACAAGGCTTAAAAAAACATCTTCAGTTGTCTAATAAATTTCTATCACAAAGAGAGGAACAATAGCTCATGAATGTTTATTTAATTAAAAATCCCTGTGATTGATGACCTAGTAGTAGGTACATTTATGATGCATGGGTTTTAAGTTTCAACGTTTTCTTCATCCGTAAAACCGTGAAACAGATTTACGTTGGTTGGCTCAAGAACGAAGTGATTGTGAACCATACCGTAACGTGCAGTAAACACTAGATTCCTTTTGACAATGATAAGCGCTTGATCGTGCTTGGTCTATCCTCATACCACAGAAGCACAGCCTTGAAGTTCCGGACAAATCATCGTCAACTAGTTTCATCCAGTAGCATTAGCCAGTAGATGTGCACTGCTGGACATAGGCCTCCCTTCAAAGGGGGGGAAATGCCGTAATCGCCATGCTTGGCAGGCGGGTTGGCGACCGCAGTAAGATGTTTTACCTACGCAGAAGGACGCTGTTGCCCGTCTCCTAGATTATGTGCCTTAGTCGCCTCATATGTCACCCAGGGGAAGAGATGGGGTAGCGCTATTCTTAAGCTGACACCACACAGCCATCCGAACTAGTCTTACCAAAACTTAGGCAGACCAACTTCTACCCTTTTTTTATAAACTTCTAGACTAGGCAAAACACAATATCCGAAATACAGTGCAAAGCCACCGGTGGCCTACCGTACGCCCAGCTTTTGCAAACAAGACATTGAAAAATTACAACTAAGCTCCTTACTTGATGTCTATAAGAGCGTGCTTCCTTTTTTTTAATAAAAGTAACAATTCCTATGCTGTGCTACCTGGGCGGGTCAATAAGTCCGTGACTTTTTGAATTTATGACCTCTTTACTGAAAAAGCAACACTACTCCTGTCACCAGGCATCTGTCAGTTGACTCCTGTCAAAATTTGAACTTGCTGCGTCAGTTACATAGTTTGTGTTTGACAGCTATCTTTATCAGACTACCCAGTAATTTGAGGCAAAATGGAAAAAAAGTGATTTTTTTTTTCCATTTTGCGTTGTGGCCGTGCAAGCACTGAAGATGCCGAACGTTCTGGACGCCCAGTTGAGGTCTCTACACCCGAAACAATTGAAAAAATTCACGATATGGTGTTGGCCGACCGTAGATTAAAAGTGATTCAGGAGAGATTGTGGAAGCCGTAGGGATCTCGCATGGCTCAGTGGTTTCAATTTTGAAGGATCACTTGGGCATGAGAAAGCTTTCCGCATGATGGGTGCCGCGTTTGCTCACAGTCGATCACAAACGCAATCGTGTAACAACTTCACAGGAAGGTTTGGCGTTGTTTAATCGCAATATGGAGGAGTTTTTGCGCCGTTTTATAAATGTGGACGAAACATGGATCCATCACAACACACCAGAGATCAAACAACAGTCAAAACAGTGGGTTTCTAAGTGGATCGGCACCAAAGAAGGCCAAGGTGGGTTTGACAGCCAATAAAGTTATGGCGACTGTTTTTTGGGATGCACGCGGGATAATCCACATTGACTACGTTCAAAAGGGAAGAATAATCAATGGGGAATATTATGCCAACTTATTGGACCGATTCAATGACGACTTGAAAAAAAACCGACCTCATTTGGCCAAGAAAAAAGTTCTTTTCCACCAAGACAAGGTGAGGGTGCACACATGTGCAGTTGCCATGGCAAAAATCTATGAATTGGGCTATGAATTGCTCCCTCATCCGCTCTATTCTCCAGATTTGACTCCGAGTGACTACTTCTTGTTCCCAAACCTGAAGAAATGGCTTGGTGGATTTGGCTCCAATGATGAAGTAATCTCGCAAACAAAGGCCTATTTTGAGGAACTCGACAAATCATATTTTTTGGAAGGGATAAAAAATTGGAGAAGCCTTGGACAAAGTGTATAGAGCTCAAGGGAGACGAAAGATAAAATGATTTATTTATCAAAGCATCTGTGTTTTATTCTAAAAGTCACGGACTTATTGACCCACCCTCGTATCCCCAGACAATCGCACCAACTACATGGCCCCAAAGTAAGCATAGCTTGTGTTATGGGAGACCATGTAGCAAACTAGGGGGGAACCTAGAATATAAATACATAAATAGATAAACACCCAGACACGGAAAATATTTTTTTTCTTATTCCGTACGGGAATCGAACCCGCTACCACTGGCGTCTGAGGCAGACAGGTTTAGCTCATCGCCAAAGTGTTCGTCTTATAAGACTATATGTAGAGTCTTTGCAACTCAATTTTCAATAGCATTCTAAATTCAAGCGTCGTTCCTCGGTTGATAGATGATAAAGTATTACCTACCTGCCACCAGACTTCGTGCCTATAAAATCTCTATAAATATTTAACATGAGTCTTCATAAAAGCAGTATTATATTCGTTATTAGTTCCGAAATAATAAAATTTGATGTTTCAGTTCAAACCCGTAAAGTAACACCGTTAATTTTCATACTTTAGTGTTCGTTGTTTCTCACCTAGAACCAGAAGAACCTAGAACTTTGTACGATATTAATACAATCATTGATCTTATTCACATATCAATCCAAGACTACCTTACGTATTAGTAAGTAGAACTCAAATTTTACTCTGGCTTTTATTGCTGCTTCTAATTTATTTCAAAAGATAGAATTTATTTTTAAGATATGAAAAAAAAAGGAAAGCTTGTTATATGTAGTGTACATAGAACTGGAAACTATTCTTGCATATCTAATTCAAAGCAAATGTAAAAAGGATTCGCACCAGAACTTAATCCAAACACTTTATTTTCAAATCGTATCAAATTGTTTTTCTTTTAGGGCTGATTTTTCAAACGTCGGATAATAGATCATCATCATCATCACAACTCCGTTTGATGAGCCCACTGCAGGAATATGAGTCTCTCCTCTAGGTGACGAGGAGGTTAAGGCCGTAATCCACCAAGCTGGCCCAGTGCTGGTTGGTGGATGTCAGATATTTCAGGGTGCCGAAATGGCTTCTGACAAACCCTAACGACTACTGTATACAAGTATACAGCACCCGGGACCGACTGCTTAGCGTGCCCTCCGAAGCACGGAAGTCGTCGTGAGAAATGAATGGCGGTCACCCATCCTAATACCGGCCGCACCGAGCGCGCTTAACCTGCGATATCGTTTGATATGCACAGTAACAACGGCGCCACGACGACTTCAAAATTAGATATCTGACGAATAAATGATTACTCGGCGCAATGAAGTTGTATGTTATTTTTTTTTGATAATTTTGTTTGTTACAATGACATACAATCAATATAAACTCAATATAAACTTGAGACGAGCTTGAGCTGTCGAGTAATACTTTTCTCATTAGATAACTTTTAACTGACCTTTGAAAAAATGGACCTTAGTAACATTGTTTCAAAACAGAAATAGTTTCTTTAATGCTGTTCCAACGACTGTAGTAAAATACTTCAAAATAAATTAAATGTTTTTTTTTAAATTAAGATCACATTGAGAGTCTTTTTCTGTGAACTAGTCTAATTAAGCTAGAGGATTATTTTGAAAAAAAAATATTTCTTATTTATTTTTATCTTCCAAAGTTTTTAATATACGAGTATACATGTAGGTGATAATGTGCTTTATGATTTTCAAAACCTTTTATTGAAAATTATCCAAGTGGCATCAATTTAATGAATACTTTATAAATATATTTAAACTTAAAGTATTTTTATTTTTTTCTTTCTCATTTAATAATTCATTAATAATAATGAAATAAGAGCAAAAACAAAAATATGCGTGAAAAGTAAGAAATATAAAACTATGCAATATTTCTCACTGTAACATATAACCTTTTTTCAAATAAACCTTTTTAATAAATGACACCATAAAAATATCACGATTAATTCCTTCCTCCCAGTACACGGCTTTTACCCAATGCGATATTTCTTTTAGATCCTGGCCATAATGTCTAAATATTTATCAATGACAGCGAATAAATATCACCACTAAAAGCACTAGAATTTATCATGCTTACATTTCTGTCACAAACGAGCACTGGATACTACTGATTAAGTGGCTTCGGTATCACTAATATATATCAACAGACCTTATGCAATAATTAGGCATGTACTGCCCACCTAAACCTAAAGTAAGCAAAAGCTTTTTATGTATTAACTTACCCATTAAACTTATATTGTAGTAAGTGCCGTAGGAAGTCGTCGCGGATAGTGGCTTCTGTGTACCATTCGACATGGTCTATACAAGGATGAGTGACCACAGACCATGACGACCACTTTGAAGATGGGGTAACACTGTCTGCCTCAGACGCTAGTAACAAGAAAAAAACATTTTCCGGGTCTCGGCGTTTATCTATCCCTCCCTAGTTCGCTGCATGGTATCCCGTATCACAAGTTCTGCTTAGTTGCCATATATTTTCTGTGGTTTTTATTTTATTTTTAGATCATTAATTTCTCATAAAGACTTTGCGCTTCGGAGGTTAAGCATTCGGTTGGTCATAAACAGTCGGTCGTGCCCACGTGCTCTATTTTTGTAGACTTATGTTAGAAGCCATTTTGGGGCCCATAAAATTCTAGCATCCATCAGCATGAATGCTACAAGAGGCTAGCTCGGTGGTTTTAATCTCTTCATCAGAGTAGAGGTAGAGACTAGGGTAGAGAGTTAAAGCCCTGCAATGGACTCTTTAATAAAAGTTATGATCATGATTATGATATAGCTTATTACTTTATTTCATGATTCACAATAGTTAGTCAAATGTTTATTTTTCTCCTGACTATGGGTTCCATAAAGATACTACAACATCTTACTATACTATTAAAACGTCTAGTATTTAATATTATACAAGGTGACTGGTGACAAATTTTAGATACTGAAGGAGAGCACTCTGTACTCGATTATGATTATAATTATGTAATAAAAATAGTTTCTTAGCTTTTCTCTACAATTCTCTATAAATAAAAACTACTATGTAACTTAAATAGTACATACATTACTTTACATACAACTGAGTCGATCGCGGCACTTGACTTTTTCACTTGGTTTGGATTATTTTACATAACCGATATACATACTATACACGATATTACCCCGGAATTTACCGTGAGGCATTGCATCTTATGCAAAAAAGTCGTCTGTACCATAGCCGGTGCAGCCTTCATGGGCCCAACCTTGACAGCCATACTCTTCTAGACAGTACAAGCAATTATCTTTGGTTAGTGTTTTTGCTGATTCAGTCTATGTTTTTTTTTATTTTGTGACTATACAAACTCATTTTTATATGGAGAAGACGTGATTACAGCTTAAATAATAACAATAATTTGACGTACCTATACAAGGTGTTCTTTTGATTTCCCATAACTCTCGGGTATTAATGGGACCATGTAATAGAATCAAATAACATGTGAATAATTTTCCATTCTTTTTGTTTTTATTTTTCATACAAAATAATTCAATTAAGTTAAAACATCATATGTAAAAAACCCTTAATGCGAAGTATGACAACATGGCATTTTCTATCCCTTTTTTATCACTATGCACAAGTACATTTCGTAACGTTTTGCGTTGTACATTGTATGCAACGTTCCTCAACGTATAAAATGTTTTTGTTGTTTATTGTATGGCTTCAGTGACAGAGTCCCTAAAATATGGTTGAGGAGGCTGATGGCTGGTGCTTGCGTTATACTCGTGAATGGGTGCTGCTAGCGGTGCCAGGTCGTTTTGCTGATGATACTATGACTATTTTATTCCATTCTTGTTTAAATACTCTGGTCCCAGTTTGTCATGTTCGTGTTGTGCACCCATATGCACTTACTATGTAAGCAATTTAGTTGTGGCATGACATTGACTCTCTCAAATAGCTTGTATTACGATGGGCAATTTGTACTGTACCTATTTGTATTAATTCGTATAATTCTGACTGAAAAAGAGTGCCACGAGTGTTTTTCCGCCGGCTTTTTTGGCTCTTGATCTACTGTAATATTTCATTCAACAACTAGTTAAAGCCGAAGTATATAGTGACTTCATTCAGTGTTTCTTGTAATTCTTAAGATGAATAAAAAAAATTGAATTCTAGTCTATTGAATGAATGTTTAAGAGATTTTACAAGGGTGATAATTTATGAACTCATTATATTAGGATTGTTAAAATCTTGGAAAGTACCCACTTTTGAACCACATATTCTTTGGCAAATAGTATAATTTTTTAAGCAAGGAACAAAACCTCAAAGTTGTGGGATATCAAAAAGAACACCTTGTATAGCCGGTTTTACCCCAAACAGTTCTGCCCCAACGTCAGTGTAGAAAGAAAAACATCATTCACTCACTCTTAGTTAAAACAACCTTGCCGATACAAACAATACATCACCTACAACATTTGATTATTGGTAAAATAGCTACGCTATACGGTTTTACCAGGTATACGGTTTTGTACAGGTCTCCCAACAATACTACCTAGAGGTTGTGCGACTGCGTCTTTCTGTTCTCGCTCGCTGAGAGTATTCTACTCCAGTTCTACGTTTCTTTGAAGTTCAATTTCCCAGCAGTACTAGGAAAAAATAAAAATATTAGGACAAGACAAGACAATACCTCACCGATCATTGTAGTTATTGCAATTTTGTTAATAATGCAGAGGAAGAATATCTGACCTGCATATTTTTTGTCACACGAAGTCTTTACTATATTGAATACCTATAGGTATTTAAATATTTATAAGGATTTAATCTTCCGATTATTAAAGAAAGTATGAAAAGACTCTCAATATTTAAATACTTAGACATCAATTAATATGTTCTACATACGCACTTATTACTGCATGCTGAATCCTGCCTTCAATTATATGTAATGCTTCCATGGATTTCAGATAATAATTGAATCAAATAATGAACATCAAGGAAATATAAAAAACACATAACAATTGACATATATCTAGTAAATTAAAAACATTATGATTTAAATCATACAATAATTCAATGCACTTGAATAAGAAAAACATTATTATTATCTGGGAAAAAAGCTTAATTTATAATAATTCAGTGCATTCTCTAGGTGAATGTAGTTAAATAATAATTATTATATAATATTGTAAAACAAAATGATATTTTAATATATGAGACATTGTTGGTTATTAACTGTGATAGTTATAACCAACAATGTCTAGTTATAGTATTTCTTGTCAGAGTTTTATTTTCTGAGGCATTGCAACGATTTGGGTCCAACGAGACATGAGTTTATCTTTAGAGTCATTAGTCCTTTCTGAGCAAAGGTCTTCATTAAGATACTCCATGTCCCTCGGCTCTACAGTAACGTTTTATGTAAGTCCAGATTCAAGAGCCTGTAGTTCAGAAGTCCTTGCTCGAAATATTTTTGTTAATCGAATGACATGGGAAAAAGAGTCGATTTTAAGTACGAAATGCGTTCATTACTTACCTATAAAGCAGGACACCTCCTCAAATACATAAAATCTGGAGCAACTTTATTTTGGATAAATAAAAACCAAATACTACAAGCGTATGTTTCCTTTCCCTCGCACTCTAAATAAACATATTGCTACAACGTTACCTTAAAAATATAACTCTTTTTGCAATAGTATTGATTCAAAATTCAAAATACAGGTTAAGCTAGGTAGTTTAAAAAATCTATCAAGTGCTATCTCAGTCTAACATATATCTTTGAATAGACAACTATTTGTAATCGTGTGAAATTACCAACACACGCATCTATACTATAAAATGTAGGTGTAAGAAAACGGTACCATTTCTGTTAAAAAATGCAGCATACCAATCTGTGCAACGATATGTTTTGGAACCTCTCCAGTGAAGCTAATAAAAAACCATTCGTTAAGTTGAAGGACATAACAGTCTCGATTTAAATATTTGTTCTAGAAAATACGACAGTAAAAATAGGAAATAGTCTTTATTTGATCCCATCTACCCAAATTTAGGTTTTTCTTCATTTAGGTCATTTAAACCTCATAAGAAGCATATTATTTTGACTTAAAAAATAATTGCAAGCTTGCACATGATATCTTCATTTAAGGACACATACTATTAGAGATACTTAGATTTTTTTATTACTAGTTTAATAATGACAGAATAAAAATACATAAAAGTAAATATAACACAAGCTATGGGTTTACTTATAATATCAGCTTTTGCAAATTTGATATAATATACATAAATTTATAACATAATTGTCATGATCAATGCAAACAGACATGTTGCAACCAGTGGTGTCTGAGTCAAATAGTATCCACATCGCCCCAAAAGCTGCTGTCCAAAAGATGAATGTTTAAAAAAAAAGTTACATGACATTTTTCATATTTTATTTAAACAGTATAAAAAAATAAACAGTCCACTAAATAAATCTTGATATGAGAGTTTAATGGCTTCAAATAAAGAACAAATACTTCATTATATGTACTTGCCTTAAATAAGACAAACAGAAAACACTAGGACACTCATAATATTGTTGGTACAGAGCACTTCGATTTTATGAACTCATTCTTTGTTATGTTCCTTCGTTTTACACCAAAACTCCATCACAATAAAAAGTAAAATATTCATCTACGCCATTAGATGTTACTTAAATGATTTTACTCTTGTCTCCTTTATAAATTCATTTGCATGATATTTAAATGTGAAAAACACAGGTTACCTAAATCGTAAACAATTAAGTTTCCGTAGTCGCGGCCCGCGCCGTAGACGACTACAGTGCTACGTGTCAGTCGGTTTCTTGGCGCGGTATCATAACTACGCGAACGCAAAACCGCGCTCACATCTTTATAAAAACATTAAGTCATGTTTAAAGAGTAGAAAGTTTTGCTTAGATTTTCTGTTTTGTTTATTATCGACAAGTGATACATTATACATTAATATGAGCGCGCTGAGTCAATCTAAACGTTTGCAAGTTTTTAAAAACCGAGCGATAAGGCTGCCCCGTCATTGGTCGAAGATGCTAGGTTTGGGTAACGTTAACAAATCATCAATTGAAGAAATATTGCAAGTAAGTGACAGTTTCATTCATATTTTTTTATCAAAACACCTTATATCGTTGCAAATACGCAATAAGGCATTCTTGGCAGTTTAATTATGTCTGAAATTTCCAAACTTTAAGATATGTTTTGGTGTTTTAAAATAATCATTGAATTTAAAAAACATGATAAACAATAAATACCTCTCTAACTGTTCTAAAAGAACATTAAAGCATTAAAAACCCTCAAAAGAAAAGTTAGCAGATAAATTTATTTCTAAACTTTACTAAGCCTTTTTATTAGTTTATACACCAAGTTTCGAATTTTATAATTTTCATCGCTCTTTTTTTATTTGTGCTAACTAAAACAATTTAAGTGTATTTTAAATAGCAAATAACTTTTACTTTAAAAAAAAGTGGTGAAGTGTTTTGTTTACATCGAATTTGAGAAGCAATTAGGATTAAAATATTAACAGCTATCCGTTAAATATTATAGGATTAAAATATTTAGAGTATCATAGGCTTACATATATTTTAAGGTTTGATATTGTTCAATAAATATCCGTTATGTATGGGTTCTGCTTGTTTACAAATAAATTAATCTTTCAAGAGATTCTAACAAGGATGTTGATAGTTTTATATTTCCTCAGTAATATGATATTAAATTTCTAACGATGATTTAAATTCATACTCGTAACTTTCCGGAAACAAATATCTTGTAAATAAATGTCGTTGTTTCAAAGAAACCTTCGAATGGTGAAAAGTAAATTTTAGAGTTTAGAAAATAGGACAGTGATATAAAAAAAATTATGCCTAGTTTTTAAGATTTTTTCTCGACAATTTTTTCAGACGATTTTTTCTTTTAATTTAATAAGGGTTAAGAACAAGTGCTTAGTGCTTTAAAATACAAATCAAATAAACGAACAATCAGTGTTATTCGTAAACAATATAAATATAAATATTTCTATTGCCTTTGCATTACCTTCCTAACTTCTGATTACTTTTTAATTTGCATCAACTAATAAAAAAGCTTAGCAAAAATCCAAGTAGCCCGTATATACCTAAACCAAGTAAAAACCTAAATCCAAATTAGTTAAGAAAAGTTTGTTTACAAAACTGGCTCGGTTGCAATGTCCGAGCTATTAGCACCATTGAAGGAGATTTAATACAATCTTGTTGACAGAAAAAACAGATTGTAACAAAGTTTAAAAAACAATTATATTTTCAAATCAGATTGAACCTTTAATGTTATATCTTACTAATATTATAAATGTGAAAGTTTGAATGTATGGATATTTGTTCCTCAATCACGGGAGAACGGCTCAATGGATTTGGATGAAATTTGGCATAGTGATATTATACAGTCTGGAAGGCTGTACAATATCACAGGCTTCTTTTACACATAGGCTTCTCTTTATCCCGAAATTCCCCCGGAATTGGAAATTGCGCAGTTAAAACTGCGCGCAACAGCTAGTAAAATACAAATCAAAGTACGCCAAAATCAAAATACAATTCATATTTTATAATGATGCTGTTTTAAATAAGTAAAATATACTGCATGAACACAATTTGTAAAATCTATATTTAAATATATAGATAATAATAACCTAATATCATTATCTAAATTTAAATTATATACATAGTATTTTGAAACTAAATTGATATGAGACTGGCTATATCTTGTATAATCTTATACATATATTGAAGAGACAAAACGAAATGAAAAAATGAACAGCCTGCACACTCTTAATTAAAACCGCACTAAAAACAGTTCATCTCATCCGAGTGCTACGATGTTACAGATACGTATGTCTAGTAACATTTTAAAATGTTTAAATCTGTTACACCAAAGGGGTTATCCACTCTTGCACGATGGAGGTTGAAACAAACGATTTTATTCCATTTAAAGTTATTTGAAGTGAGCGACGTTAATCTGTCATCTCGGTCAGAGTAGATGGGTTAGTGAATAATTAAACTTATAACTTTGTATCTTACAATCATTTTTGCATATTATGTTCTCCGTAAGCTTCTTTTACTAATTATTTTTGCAGATAATTACTTTAAGAAAGTTTTGTTTTCCAATTATTTTAAACCTTGAATTTTGGTAACATTATACTTTGACAAAGGTACAGTCAACCTTAGATATCGTACAAGGGGATTTTAATGGTGGTAAACAATTTTAAATATACTCTCAAGTTTATAAGAACTTCATTACTATGTTTTTGAATTCATTCAAAATATTAATGCCGTAGCTCACAATTAAAGTTGTATATTAACCATTGACTAACTTCGTATGAGAATATTGTGTTTATTGAAAATTAAAGTTACACTTTTATTTCGTTCATTCAAAATAAAATATAGGAACATAATAACCTAAAATAGTGATTTCTTTGTGCTAGCAATTCTTCAATGAAGCCAATAAATCTTAAAAAAGTCTAACACTTAATTAAAAAGTAATATTGACTTGAAATAATTTTCTTGTTTATTAAGATCTGGTGTTGACTATACATACCTTGTGAACTTGACAAGGGAAAGTAAGGCTTTAGTTTTTAATGGGAAACAATATCATATGGAAACCTTATATTTTGATGAAAGTTAAAATTGGCCGCTCTTTCATACTAAGCCCTCACTCAGTAAGATAATAAATAAACTCACAAACTTTAAAATAATTATAATTACTCATGGATCATATTGTACAGAAGGCAGCAGATCATGCTATAGCTATGCACAGGAGCCAATGCGCCACGACGACTTACATACTCGTAAAGAAAGAAAGAAAGAAATGATTTATTCGACAATAAAAACACAAATAATTAAATATAAATTAATAATAAAAATTGTCAAAACGGCAACAGCTCAGCAAATGCTACAGCCGAAGGCTGCAGCGCTGATTTTCAGCTGTGCCGGTTTGGAGGCTGGGATAATTTTTACAAATAAAGCATTATCAAAACATAGAATTGGTGCATACATCAACGACTTATCTAATAATTATAATTTATAAAATAGAGTAACAAATAAAAATTGACGATGTACTCAAATAAAAATACTATAGAATAAATAACATAAGTAAAGATAAACAAATACAAATAAGTTAATATTAGGTCCTTACATATGAAATTGGCGTTATGTATGGGAGAAATAAAAGTCGTTTATTTTTTAAATATAATATATTTATTTAATCAAAGATCCATTGCTATCTATGCACTCTGCCATCTCATAGGTAGTTCATTCATGCCTTTTCTAAAAAAAACATTAGGAATCAATAAAATCTTTGAAGGCGGTTTGGACTGCCTCATCGGAGTTGAATTTTTTCCCCTGCAAAAAGTTATCCAAATTTCTAAAAAAATGGTAATCTGTTGGAGCAAGGTCCGTGGAGTACGATGGATGTCTTAAACATTCCAATTGAAGCTCCTTTAATTTGGTAGCAGTCTGTTCTGCAGTGTGTGGTTTTGCGTTGACCTGAAGCAGCAATGGCCTTGTGGGATTGACCAGTCTCGGTTGTTTAGCGGCTAGTTTATCCATCATTATTTGGAGCTGACTACAGTAGATATCTGTAGTGCACCACACTGGCACTAGTCCACCAAACGCTGACCACTAGCTTTTTTCTAGTTAATTTTCTCTTGGGGCAGAATTTGGATGGTTCACCGGGGCTTAGCCATTGCAATCTGCGCTTCCTATTGTCGTAGAGTACCCACTTTTCATCACAGGTGATTCGATTTAAAATCCCTTCATTGTTGTGCCGGTTTAGTAATGTAACGCAGCAATCGACGCGCGTTTGTCGGTTTGCTTCACTCAATTCATGAGGTACCCACCTTTCGAGCTTTGTTATCTTCCCAATTTGTTTCAAGTGGATTAAAACAGTTTTACCACTAACACCGCAGCGGACGTAGTTTGCGATGGATCCGCTTCCACAATAGCCTTCAATTCTTCAATGTCGACTTTGGTCTCCGGCCGTCCACGGGGATTGTTCTGTAGGTTGAAATTTCCAGGGTGCCGGGCGCCCATATACAGCTAGCGAGTAGACTTAGTTCTGCAGCGTTTGCGGTAAAGAAAATTCGCTCATTGACTGATGTTAATACGGCGAAGCTGGTTTATTTTAGTTATTTTCAAAGAATAATGTCCTACAGCATCCTATACTTTGGGGCAATGCTGCAGAGATTGACACGATATTTACACTGCAGAAAAGGGCTATTCGTGGAATGTATAAACTTGGAAATAAAGAATCTCTTCGAGAAAAGTGTGAAGACATTGGTATCTTGAGTCTTGCATCACAACATATTTATGAAAACATTATGTATATTTATAAGAATCGAAATAAATTTAAAACTAGGAAAGATAATCATGATAAAAATTACTCTTTAAAGACTAGGAACGACCACAAGTTAGCGTTTCCCTAATTAAGGCTGGCTAAAAGCAGCAAATCATTTATTCGAATGTCAATATATTAACAAAATTCCGAAGTCAATTAAATCCCTGCCATTCAATAAATTTAAATTAATCATGAAAAACACTCTATCTCGAAAAGCTTATTGTAAAACTAAAGATCACTTAGACGATAAAAAGGAATAAGCACAATAGGATATTTCTAAAAGTTTCTAATTACTGATTAATTTTGTTTACGGCTTGGCTGTGCAGTATGACATATGGCATATTGGTGACTGATCCACTTACTTACTTTCATGTCAAGACAACAGAAAGAACGTCATGCTCCCTCAAGCGGCATGGCTAGTGGTAGCGTCGGGTATCAGGTCACCCTCTCCCCTAAGATATGGTTGAGGAGGGTGATGGCTGGTGCATGCGTTATACTCGTTATACTCGCACCTGGCTAACGGTGCCAGGTCGTTTTGCTGATGTTACAAAGACTATTTTATTCCATTCTTGTTTAAATACTCTAGTCCCAGTTTGTCATGTTCGTGTTGTGCATCCATAGCTCAATGCACCTACTATGTAAGCAATTTGGTTGTGGCATGACATTGGTTCTCACAATTTGCTGTCTTGTGTTTGTTTTTTTTTCATGTCATGATCAATTTGTACTGTATGTACTTATTTGTATTAATTCGTATAATTCTCACTGAAAAAGAGTGCCAAGAGTTTTTTTCCGCCGGCCTTTTTTGTCTCTTGGTCTACTGTAATATCTTATTCAATAACTATCAACACCTTGTTAAAGCCAAAGTACAAAATCGTGAAGTCATTAAGCGGCCATTCGGTGGTCTTATGATGAATAAAATTTATTATTTCATTTCATTTTTATATATATCCTCATTCAAAAGCTTAACTGTATCGTGTATTTGTAATACTATATCTGTAAATACATTGCACTTTAGATCCGCAAGGCTATGTTTGTAAGGGTCTTCAGGTAAGGTCGAACGACCGTCGATCGACGGACGAATGGAACAGTCGACGTCGATCGACTTCAATCAATTGGTGTGGTAACACCCTAAGAAAGATATTTCGAGAATTTCAAACCAACAACTATTTATTTTTTTAGGCTGTTTAAAGATAAAGGGAAATCGAGTTTCGTTTCAGGCATTTCCTAAACATTGCAAATTAAAACTTAAGTTAAAGATACATACCAGAAAGATATACCATATCACAAAATCAATTCATTTGACGTAAACACAACCATAGTTATTCTATTTATGATAGTTAAAATCCCAAACAATGTTCTATGAAATTGTTATTTGCAATATAGCTTTGTTATTAGTTCTCGTCATCTTCACCATCATCATCATAACTCTTTGTAATGAGCCCACTGCACGAGGAGTGTGTGTGACGAGGAGGTATAGGCCGTAATTCACCGAACTGGCCCTGTGCTGGGTGGTGGATGTCAGAATTTTCAGGGCGCCGAAATGGATTCTGACAAACCCTAACGACAAACTATACAAGTATACAGCACCCCGGACCGACTGCTTAACGTGCCCTCCGAAGCCTGGAAGTTGCCGTTCGAAAGAAAATTAAATGATGTCGGCGGTCACCCACCCAAGTACCGACCGCGCCGAACGTTGCTTAACGTGCGATATCGTATGATATACGCAGTAACCATAGCGCCGGCACGACGACTTCACACGATGCGTTCAATGAGTTCATGAGTTCTCGTACCAGTAAATAACAACAGGCAATCCAGAGATATATTTTTTTTTGTTTTTCCGCCAAGGAAAATCGTTTGGCACCCACTAAAACCAGCTTTAACCAGTAAAGCAAGCTTTAGCGGGAGGAGGATGAATCCTATTACGGACGAATGGGCATTCTATAAGCTCTTAACCCCAGTGGCTAATGGCAAATAGAATGCCCAGACAGTGTGGTGACTCTCTCAGATAGGCTGAGCATACCCACTAAACATCCCCCTTTAGACTCACCTTGATTAAGGCCACTAGTCATCGTTGGAATGACAGCCAATTGGAGCGAGAGGCTGTGTAGTGAGCGGCATCCAGACGGCTGCCACCAAAAGGAACTGAAAGCGAGAAAATCAAAGCTAAGACTAGCAGAAATGACAAAGCTGAAACTAAGAGATTATCTAGAGTGATCAGACTCACGCTGAGATAGGAATGCTGGAAAGAAGGACTACGTTTAGAAACGTTGAGCTTGCTGGAGTTTCCTGATAAGGGGAGCGAACATGGTTAGGATCTCGTCGATGGGAGCGAGCTGGATCCAGAACGCCATGCGGTCTTGAGAACCTTTTGCGTTCTGGCACTGGGAAGACCGGTTGCGATTGAGTCGCGTCACGGCTGCGCTGACCTGAAACGAAAGAGGTGAAGGCCTTGGGGGCCTTTGAACTGACTGGAGGAGCGTCCGAGCTAGGCTGCGGTCGCTCTCTCCAGTTCTCGATGGGCTTCACGGTAGCTCTGGCAGCACGCGGTGCCTTGGGGCACCCGCGAAAGTTTGCTGTGTGGCCAGACTGGCCGCACAAGACGCAGGACGGAGCGGTGGGCGATTCGGGAGTGCGAGAGCACTCCTTAGTCCCATGCGGATCTAGGCACTTGACGCACCTAGGGGAAGCAAAACAGTTTGCCGCCGCATGACCATACAATTGGCAGCTTTGGCACTGACCTGGAAAACCACGCTTGTGTGGTGCTTCGACGCGGATGTTGGAGAGACCGCACACGGAGAGCTTGCTTCTGAAAATGGACTGCCCTTGCGGGCTCCTCGCTAGGATTACTAGCGCTAGTGGGAACTGCTTGCCTCAGCGGCTGTGCATTTTGTGCACAGATTTGACGGGGAAGCCTTGAGATGACAAGTCCTCTTGGATTTGCTCGTTCGAGAGCTCGAACGGCACGCTCCTGAGGACGGCACGAATAAGTGTGGTACTCGAGCTTCTTGTCAGCAAGAAGCCGAGTGAAATTCCTGAAATCAGAAATTGAGCAGACAACGACCTTAATAGAGTCACCCACATTGGATGCCTTACTATACTGGATCTTCGGGGTGTGCGTTCCGCAGAGAGCTAAGACCTCGGTCCAGCGGCTCTTGTCCCGTAGAAAGACGGGGGCGGAGACTTGACTTTCGGCGGAGCCGAATCTGATTGCGACGCAGGCTGTGTTACTGGGATCGCTGAAACAAAAGGCGCAGGGCAGACGCCGGTGCGACATTTTGCGGAGCAGGAACAGCGGCTGGAGCAGCTGAAACGGATGGAGATAAAGTCGAAGAAGCATCTTTCTTCATCTTCTTTGATTTTGATTTTGATTTTTTGCGAACCTCGGT
Source organism: Stenoptilia bipunctidactyla (assembly GCA_944452665.1). Classification (NCBI taxonomy): domain Eukaryota; kingdom Metazoa; phylum Arthropoda; class Insecta; order Lepidoptera; family Pterophoridae; genus Stenoptilia; species Stenoptilia bipunctidactyla. The sequence goes on from OX101721.1 coordinate 39,240,788, forward strand.
GAACGGAGCAGGAGATTCTGGAACTAATGGAGCGGAGTCGGAATCACTGCCCGGTGGGGTAGTTTTCCGTTTGCATGCGGGAGAAGCGACCGACATGAAATCTGACATAGTATCGACAGGCTCGACATCTGGGGACGCCGGAGAATCTGTTGGAAAACTGAGAGAAGGCGGAGTGGCCGGGAGGGTCGCAGATCGTGCCTGAACGGCTAATGCGATTTGCTGACTTAGAAGCGAAAACATCTGTTGCATAGTATTCTGTATTTCTGTTTGGAATTGAAGGACTTGGAATTGAGTCTGACTTACCAGATCCCGGAGTTCTTGCACTTCTTCGGGCCTAGCCCCGGATTCAATGGGGGCCTCCATCGAACCCTGGAAACCTGAACTGTTCTGAAAGGAAGCCTATTCCTAGCAAGGAACCTAGTTGCCGGTGAACGGCGAATTGGCTGCACAAACTGCGCTGTAAAAGAAAACGACCTAGTACGGACCTATTGCCGGTGAACGGCGGACGATCAGGCTTAGTTGTCACGGTTAAGTATCCACCTGACCAGCGATGCTTCGGCCGGCAGCAGTCGGGTCCGCCCTGAAAAGGGCAGATGAATTAGCCCCGTTACCACACAGCCTCCACAAGAGAGAACTTTCCGAAAGAGCTTAACTTGGCACCTTACCCGCACGAGTGCGGGGGAGGGAACAAGGGCAGCGCAATACGAACACTCGGGAGCGGCCGCAGACACGACCGTTCGGGAGCGAACGCAAACGGGGGAGATCAATCCAGAGATATTGGGCCTTGAAGGTTAAGTATGATAGACACATTAGTCCAAGTATAGAACTGGCACGTGGGTCATTCGAAAAGTTACTTCAGGCAGATATTATTACTTTCGTAATATCTGTTTCTCATAGGTAATTAATTTTGGGAGATAACTAAAAATTACTTGTACATGTATTTTACATGTAATAGCCCGGTACACAAACATTTGACTATACTAAGCGTACGGAGAGTTTTAAAAATTGCATTTGGCTCAATACCTACTTTGTGCAATCACAGCGATTCGGTTCTCTTTATCACCCCACTCCATTTGAATAACGCAAAACATTGCACAATGCATTGGCGCCAAAATGACAAAACAATGAAAAATCATATAAAATGACACATTCCAAATTCAAATGTAATATTTTGTTTATTTTTAATTGTTAGAGTATTTATGGCCAGACTAGCTATTTAGCACTCATAATTTACATTACTTATTCAAATTGCTTTGTCTATGTGTTTAAATGATGCAGGTGTTCATTGTTTGATACTATTGTATAAGCTGATTTGAGAGAAAATATATATGAAAACAAATAATATTTTGATTATCATGCCTAAAATTTAATGAAATATTTTCTATCTTGGAAAACTTGCTAGAATTACACTTCAAGAAGAAGTACCTTGATACCTTTTGACCTCTTGTTGTGTTTTAAATAAATGTCTGTGTAGGCAAGAAACCGTTTTGTTGAAACGATTTAAATAATAAACGCTGTTTTTGTTTATATGAAACGTGAAAACAGTTTGTTCAGAATCAGTAACAAAATCGATTGCAATAATTTTTATACCATGTTATATTTTATCGCAATAATCTCTCCGAGGCCTTATAATACGTACACGCTCACTAGTACGCGCATCGTGCGCAATTCCAGGATGCAAAAAGGTAGCGCGCTCAGTGTCATTTGCGGGACAAAATCAAGAAACCATGATGATGATGATGATTCTTTGAACAAAAATATTTGACCCGTTTTTGAGGCTTCTCATATACAAAAAAAAAGTTGTGTAATCAGCAGCTGAAATACTTTTATTGAAAAAAAAATATCAAAGATCTTTAGAGAGTAATACATCAAAAGCAAAATAATCAATATCGTGGGAACATGAGCTAACACAGTTGGGTTTTGGTAGGTATACTGTATTTATGAAGAGATAAATAAAATACTAATTTAAACGTGCTGTTTTATTGGTGACGCGGAACGACTGCCGCAAAAAAAACATAGTGTTACATGAAATTGCTTACTCTGAACATTCCATAAAGCTACGCTTATGTTCCCAGAAATATGTACAATGAGACCCCCTCTGTGATATAGAAAAGTATAGAAAAAGATCTGCCCGTCCACGATGTGTTCGTACGAAGAAGGTGGTAAAAGCAGTAAGGGAAAGAATTCGAAGAAATTCTGTCCTCAAGCAAAAGATTTTGTCTTGGGAAATAAAGATAGCACTTAGAACCAAATGGTGGATTGCAAAAGATGATTTTGGACTTAATGCCTATAAGAGACGTACAGGTCATTTCTTAACTGAATAGGTTGTTAAAAAAATAGGGTGGTTAAATCAAAACAACTACTGAAGCGGTTCGCAAAAAATATTTGAAAAAGGTCAAGGTTTAAGAAAGGTCACAGAAAATATTTGTTTACGGTCGAGAATTTTTTGCAATTGAGAAACATTTTAAAATAACCGTATTTGTGCTCAAAGCTGTAAGGAAGCTTCCCAATTAGTCGACAGAGTGCAATGTGGGCATTATCTGACTTCAGTGATGGTTTGGTGGGGTGTTAGCTATGAAGAGTGACTGAGCCATACTATTGTAAAAAAATGTATCAAAACATCACAAACAAGTGTATCAAGATGCCATTCTTGAGAAGGTAGTTAAGCCCCTTAATAACACCATGTTCAATAACCAAGAATGGTTCTTCCAGCAAGGCTCGGCGCCGGGTCATAAATCTTGTTTCACGCAGTCTTGGTTGAAAACAAACGTTTCCGACTTCATCATAGCTGAAGACTTGCCGTCGTCTGGTTCAAAATCAAAATCAAAAAGTTTTATTTATCTTAGGAATTTCACAAAACACTTGATGAAGTCAGTCATCACGTACTTCGGCTTTAACTCGTTGTTGATAGTTGTTAAATAAGATACTACAGTAGACCAAGAGACAAAAAAGGCCGGCGGAAAAAAACTCTTGGCACTCTTTTTCAGTCAGAAATATCAAGTGAATACAAATAGGTACAGTACAAATTGACTGTGACAGGAAAACAACAAACACAAGTCAGCTAATTGTGAGAGCCAATGTTATGCCACAACCAAATTGCATACATAGCAGGTGCAATGAGCTATGGATGCACAATACGAACATGACAAACCAGAGTATTTGAACAAGAATGGAATAAAATAGTCATAGTATCATTAGCAAAACGACCTGGCACCGCTAGTAGCACCCGTTCACGAGTATAACGCAAGCACCAGCCATCACCCTCCTCAACCATATTTTAGGGAAGAGGGTGACCCGATACCCGACGCTACCACTAGCCATGCCGGCTGAGGAAGCATGACGTCTTAATCCGCTGGATTATGATTTATAGTCAGTTTTAGAGAGTACGGCTTGCTCTAAGCGCCATGATAATTGAAGTCCCTAAAACAATCCTTACGGTTGGCAGTGAAGAATTTTCCTATGGAATGAGTGCGTGCTTCTATTGATAACTGGCCTCAACGTTTAAAGGAATGTATTGCAGCCGATAGAGACCACTTCGTATTAGGTTTTTATGTTTTAAATTGTTTTATATTTATGTATTAAGCTTACCCACTGTAAAAATAACAAATGTTATTTGCAATAGAAAAAAAAATTTTTCTTTGTTAACAATATTTGTGGCAAGACTAGGTATATTCTTAAAATTCAATTTATCTTTTTTTTGTCAGTTGTTTGCTGTATACAGTTCGAAAGGGCACTTACTGAAACAGCCTACTCTTTTATTCTGTTGTATGAAAAAAAAAGAATTCATAAAACCAATTACTTAGTGCAAATTGTTTTTGTTTATCTGACATGCGAGTTTACACATATACAATGGATCGCAGACTATCTATACCTTTGACTTAAGCAAATTGTCGAAACAAGAAAATACTGCGCAGTCCTTAGTAGCTATAAATATAATATGCATTTAACTTTCTGATGGTGATGTTCTTATATAATAAAGGGATTCCAATAATATTATAACTGATATTGAAGCTTGCACATATAAAGCGTATTTGTCAAAATCGATAGGGGATGGTGAAACTTTAATATCACACAGTGACACAAATACACACCTCAACACCGTCTAGGGTCTCTATCTTATTTTATAGGGTTTTTATCAATTCTAAATTTGAATTTGAGAAAAATAATTAAAAACAATTGATTTACGCAGCAAAACTAAGGTGAAATCCGAATGTTTCAATTTACCTATCATAGTCTTTGGATTTTTTTTTGTCAAATTAATGTTTTAAAGCAAGTTAGTGATTGATTCAGAATTTATGCGACTGTTTTCATCATGCAGCGTTGCCATTTAATATGAGAGGAGATGTTACGGGCAGTAGGCATGCTCTTAACGGGGGCTACTCAACGGATGGTTGCTGAGGTGATTGGAACAAAACAAAATGTGATATCAAGATGATGGTCTCGTTATCGTGTTACTGGTGAAGTGACTGAAAGACATCCTGGCGGGAGGTGCATTACCACTCACCGGCAAGACCGATTTTTGAAAGCAACCAAGTGACTCCACCAGTTGCACCAGTTGCTTGTGAGTGATCAAACTGTGAGGAGAAGTCTGCATGAAACTAACCTGCATGCTCGCAGACCGCTTCGTACTCCAGCGCGGCGTCTTGGAAATCGTGGCCAAATATTACAGTGGGCACGTGAATATTTGCTCTGGGAGGATATCCAGTGGCCTGTAGTTTCCATCCAGATTCACGAAGAGTACTTGTATGGCGAGTTCCTGGTCGTGAGAGCCGTTTGCGACACCCTTAGGAAGTCCATCCTTACCATGGCGGGACAATTATGGTTTGGGCGGGAATTCTTGTCGGTGGCAGAACAGACCTTGTTTGGATTAAAAATACCATGACTGCTGAAAAATACCGTATCCAGGGGCTAATACCTATTATCCGTCCCCATCGACCACAAATGGGCCAAGAATTTATACTCATGCAAGACAACGCCCGCCCGCACATTGCACGAGTAACCAGCTGAAAGAAGAACAACATTTTTTGCATCTAAGCAGGACCTGGGACAATATTCCACAGTAAGACTTTGATCACTTAATTCAAAGCATGAAAAACCACTGCAGAATGGTTATTAATGTCATGGGTGATTTTACTGTTTTTGTATCATTTTAAAAAACTTGAATACTTAGCTTAATTTTTCTTTTTTCTTATATAAAAACATTCATTTTTAATTTTACCATTTTCGATCTTTACTTAAATGAGACTATTTTTTTTTTTAATTTTAGTTTGTTAAATGGGCTTTTAAAAAATATATACATGTTGTACGTCATTTATATTTTTATTAAAGTAAATTGAGAAAATTTGAAAATATCCCTAGACGATGTTGATGTGTGTAAGTCACAAATAACAAGTACCTACTTGACAAAGTTGACAACAACGGTTGTGGTAGTAGTGAGTGGCCGTTTCAAATATACCTACTTTAAGATACTTAATCAGGTTTCTTTGACTGAAAATTTTAAATAAATAAATATTTCTGACACTCACACAACATTACCTAGCCCAAATTAATTTTCATAAAGAACTTGTGTTATGGATACTAGATAATTGATATACTTAAGAAATATTTATTTTTTTATTAATCGACACTTATATCTGTCCTTAAACGTACTGTGAAGCGGTACGTTTGTAAGTTTGTATAGATTTCAATAGATGGCGATAGTTGTATTTTTAGAATGCGCTAAAACTTTTTTATATGCTTTTGGTAAATAGTTTAAGTTTTATTTAATATATATTGATCAGCTGCACATAGCTACCTTTTTGTATACTTTTGTTTTATTTACTCATTTCCTGTGAGTGAACCCTGCGACGGGAGTTTGAGAGTTTGAACATGGTCCTTCGAGCCGGATATAAATTCGACATTTGAGGAAATCGATATTGCTGGAAGACGCTGTTGCTGAGCCGTTTGCTGTTTTGGATTCTACAACGATAGTCGCAGTTGGGAGCCATTGCGAACACCAGAGGGCGCTGCAGTACATATTTGTTCCTGATAGTACATTTGGATGACGGATTTAAGTGTAACAGTGAGTGATGTCAAACTGTAAGTACATTTAATGTTTTAAAGTGTTAGCTAGTTTTTCAAGTTAAAGTGTCAGCTAGGACTTAGCCAGAATTTGGGCTAAAAGTGACGATACGGGGAACCTACGCCCAATTTTACCTAGCTTCACTAAGCTAAACACTTAGAAAAATTGAAGTGATTTTGGACTTGGAAAATTGAAGTGAATTGAAACTTATAAAAGTTTGCCCATTTGGAAATTTACTGAGAAGATCGGCGGTTTCTTGGATTGTGAATTATATTCATCAGTTGGGACATTTATTTACAGTTTTAATTAAGTAGTGATATAACTATTTTAGTTTATTGTCGGATTTTATTTTTCATAAAATGGCTCATTTAGATAAATTACAAATAGAATTAAAAAGTCAAATTGAAAAGGCGAAAATTAATTATAAAAAGACACCAAAAAGTAGATTAACTCAGTGTTATATAGAATCTCGATTAGAAAACCTAGAGGAGCAATGGAAATCGTTTGTGAATAATCACAATAAAATTATTTGCGAAATTTCCCAAGAGTCTTATGAAAAATCTAGTTATTTTACCCAAGATGTGTATAGCATTACAGAGGAATGTTATTTCGAATATAAAGCTGATTTAAAGGAAGCTTTAATGAAATTTGTAACTTCATCAGCACCTTCCGTGAGTAAAACTCAAGCTAATGAGACAAATCAATTTTGTCCAGTGCGGTTACCTAAAATAACTATTCCAATGTTTTCTGGGCAATATAGTGAATGGACAAGTTTTAGAGACCTTTTTACTTCACTTGTGCATAATAATAAGTCGCTAGATGACGTACAAAAATTGCACTATTTAAAGGCACATTTATCTGGTGAAGCCGAGCAGCTTTTGAGACACGTACCTATAACTACAAATAACTACAGTGTATGCTGGGCTCAATTAGAATCTAGATATAATAACAAAAAGCATTTATCAAATTGTATTCTTAAACGACTTTTAGGGCAAAGGTCAATAATTAGCGAAAATTCTCAAGCAATAAAACAATTGTTAGACACTACAACGGAATGTCTTAATGCATTAAAAAATATTGGTGTTGATGTAGCATCTTGGGATATTATTGTTATTTATTTGACCGGTTCGAAATTAGATACAGAGTCCAGAAAACAGTGGGAATGTAAAAATAGTGAGGTTGCAGATACATTACCTACTTTAAGTCAATTCACTCAGTTTTTAGAACAACGATTTAGATCTTTAGAATTTTACGATAATACTTCACAAAAACAAATAAATAGAAATACTGGCCATACTAAATCACTTCATGTTATTACTGAAAATTGTACTTTTTGTTCAGAGGGACATAAACTATTTAATTGTAAAAGGTTTGCAAATGAGACTGTTGACAATCGTCGCGAGTTTGTGCAAAATAATCGTATTTGCTACAACTGTCTCAGTACCAATCACTCAGTCTACAATTGTCGTCAAAACACGAAATGTCGCATTTGCGGGAAGAAACATCATTCTTTACTTCATACCAAAACAAACTCTAACTCAGTTGGTGTTTCTACGGCTATTACTCAACCAACTGATAACAAAGTTGTAAATGTCGCTACAACTTCGCAGGGTGAAACAGGTAATATTACGACTTGTCTCGCGACCAGTCATAGCCAAGTGTTGCTGGCTACGGCTTTAATAAAGGTTCAGTCGCGTAAGTCAGGTACAATGACATTCAGATCCTTGCTGGATCAAGGATCACAGGCTTCGTTCATTACGGAGTCAGCTGTGCAGCTGCTTGGATTACAAAAAATACCAAGTAAAAGCCTTATTTCAGGTCTTGGAAGTGACCAGGGGACAGTGTCCTCACGGTGGGCGGTCAATATTCGTATTCAGTCACGCCAAGATCCTCTTTTTAGTATTAATGTTACGGCTCATGTTTTAAATAAAATCACTACCGAGATTCCTGGAAAACAAATTGACATAGAGCCTTCAGTAGAGTTTCCATTTGAATTGGCGGATCCAACGTTTCATTGCCCAAATAAAATAGATGTGCTTTTAGGTGCCGAAGTATACGCACAGATCTTAGTTGATGGCCTTTACAGGGGCCCTCCCGGTTATCCTATCGCTCAAAATACCAGGTTGGGCTGGATTTTATCTGGTATTATTTCATCTAATTCAGTACAAAATAACTCATGTCATACAAGTACAGTTGTTAATTTGCACGCATCGGAGTTGAGTGATAATAAATTACTAAAACGATTCTGGGAGTTAGAGTCAGAACATACTCTAACTAATACTAAGCCAGTACTCACGGAGGAAGAGCAACGCTGCGAAGAACTCTACTCAACAACCACTACTCGAGATTTTACTGGTAGGTACGTTGTTAAGCTTCAAAAATGGTCAACTAATAATGGAGATTTATTAGATAGGATTCAGGGTAAAAATGTTGAGGAAAATTTAGAGCTTAAAACAGATGAAGTATGCAAAATTCTTGGGCTAGGTTGGAATAAATGTACGGACTCGTTTCATTACTCCGTATCACTTCCTGACATCTCTACACCAATCACCAAACGGAAGGTGATATCAGACATTTCGCGTTTATTTGATCCGTTGGGTTGGTTATCCCCAACTATCATTGTTGCGAAAATGTTCATCCAGAAATTATGGATGTCGGGTGTAGAGTGGGATCAGGAAGTCCCTGCTCAAATATTGGATGAATGGCTGCTCTATCGAGAAGGTTTACCAAATCTAGGTAATTTTAAGGTGCTGAGATGGACTCACAATAGTTCAACCGATGTTTGTCGAGAACTTCACGGGTTTTGTGATGCCTCAAACGACGCGTTTGCCGCCGTCGTGTACTTGAGAGTTGTAAAGGAAAGCGGAGAGGTTATTGTTAGTCTCATCACATCGAAAATCAAAGTATCGCCTATAAAGCAAGTGTCCATTCCTAGGCTAGAGTTATGCGGGGCTGTTTTGCTATCTAAGCTTTTAACCGAAGTTTCTAAGGTAATTAATATACCGAAAGAAAATGTTTATGCCTGGACCGATTCGACTATAGTTTTGGCTTGGCTTAGTAGTCATCCTAGTCGTTGCAAAACTTTTATAGCGAATCGTGTTTCGGAGATCCTACTAGCTTGGGAGAGCCCGCAGTGGCATCATGTCGACTACAAGGACAATCCTGCGGATTGCGCGTCTAGAGAAATTAAGGCAGTAGAGTTAGTAGCACATAAGTTATGGATTCAGGGGCCAAGTTGGTTATGTAATTTTACTATAGATTACAAAAGACTAGTAAGAAAATATACTAATTTAGAAGAAAAGAAAAGGAAGGTTTGTCACACAGCTTTTAAAATTGTAGAGCAAGAGCAAATATGGACTAAATTTTCGTCTCTAGGAAAATTAGTTCGCGTCATTGCATATTGTCGAAGATTTTTAATGTTGAAAGGCCCTTATAATAAAAATAGAGTTCCTAGTAATTGGATTAACCATGACGAGTTTTTAAAGAGTTTAAATGTTTGCATACGTCACTTCCAAATGTTACATTTTAGCAAGGAGCTCCATAGTCTTTCTACTAATCAATCCGTTTGTAAAAGTAGCAAACTTTACTCATTTTCGCCGTTTGTAGATGCAAATGGCATACTCAGAGTTGGAGGTCGATTAAGTAATTCTAAATTAAGCGATAGTATGAGACATCCTATAATGTTAGCAAGCAAATGTCATTTCACTGATCTTATTATAGCTGACGCACACTACAAAACGATGCACGGTGGCCCGCAACTTATGCTTAATTTTTTACGAACTAAGTATTGGATTTTCAAAAGAGTAATTGGGAAAAATAAACTCACTTTTGAGGAGTTGTCGACAGTGCTGTCACAAATTGAGGCTTGTCTTAATTCTAGGCAGCTTTCTCAGGTTAGTGTAAATCATAGTGACCCGTACCCGTTAACCACAGCGCACTTTTTAATTGGTGAACCGACTATACTTTTGCCAGATAATAATTTTGAGAACTCTAATATCGGCACTCTTCGGCGATGGCAACTTACTCAAAGACTCGTCCGGGACTTTTGGCGTCGTTGGTCATCCGAGTATTTAGTACAGTTTTACAATCGGCACAAGTGGCGCAGTCAAGCCTTAGAGCCTAAGGTCGGAGATATTGTTTTGGTGAAGGAAGATGGACTTCCCCCTGCAAGGTGGCTATACGGTTTAATTATCGAGAAGCATCCGGGCTTAGATAATATCATGCGTGTCGTCAGTCGCAAATGCAAAAATAATATAATAAAACGGCCAGTGTCTAAGCTTTGTATTTTACCAGTAACAGATTGATTGTTTTAAATTTATGTGACTAGTTTATTTAGGAATGCATTCTCTTTATTTTTTTAGTGAAAAAGTCTAATTATAAGTTTTATTAAAGTTCTGATGTGTCTGCATTGTATTGTGTATTTTACTTGTCGATGAAGTTGTTTTGTTTTTTATTCAAGCAAGAGCTTTGTTTATTAAAATTTCATTTTTGTAAATTTGGTATATAAAATGTATTACAGTCCATTAGATTTAGTTGAAGGTTATTTAGATTGTTTATTTTTACTATTGATACATAAAGTGATTTAAAAGGTTCATTAATGGACATAACTGTCCATGGTGGGCGGTATGTGAAGCGGTACGTTTGTAAGTTTGTATAGATTTCAATAGATGGCGATAGTTGTATTTTTAGAATGCGCTAAAACTTTTTTATATGCTTTTGGTAAATAGTTTAAGTTTTATTTAATATATATTGATCAGCTGCACATAGCTACCTTTTTGTATACTTTTGTTTTATTTACTCATTTCCTGTGAGTGAACCCTGCGACGGGAGTTTGAGAGTTTGAACACGTACATATTGAATAAACACATTGTTTTTATTAGGATATGAACTTAAATAAACATAAACATCCATGACTTGACGGCTAATATCTGTGTTCATCACACAAATGTCCGCCGCCGCCGGGATTCGCACCCAGGACCTCTGGCATAGAATTGAAAATAAATTCTAAATAATTAACGATAGAGTACATATTGAAAACGTAAATGCTATTGTCTTACATGATTATTTCTAATAAACTGCTACTGAGCTACAATAGTTGCCCGGCCATCTTTTTCGTTTTTAGAAGCAGTTTTCTATATCTTCAAGGGCTCATGAAACGGTATCCTGGTTTTATGGCTTGTGGTAGGCTTATCTAAACAGGCTCAGAATTCTAAACTGTTAAGCCAAATATTTCGTTGGAATTTCTAAGAAACAAAGAAAACTGCCAAATTTTCAACGAATTAAAACGCAGGCAAACTTAACTCATAGCGAAACCTTTAAACAACTGCGCAACGAAACTTAACAGCTCAATATTCTAAAAACCCAGAGAATTACATGAAGAAGTTCAGGTCAATGATCAATAGCTAGTAAAAAAACTTCAAAACATCAACTACAAAAAAATATACATATATATCAGCCCATTCAAATTAGAAAAATCAAAGGAAATAATTCGTGTCGTTAAAAAATTGGCACAGTTATACGTAGTGGCATCCAAATTGACATGCCAAAAGTCCTCAAGGGTGGGTATGATGAAGGTGTGGGCGGGGGGTTAAAGGTCCTTATTTTCAGGTTTTTGCCTATATCTTGAAAATCTTAACAGATAGCATTATTATTGTTTCTGATCAAAGTTTCTGTAAAAAGTAGAAATTTCAAGTGGGATTGGAAACGAGGAACCCTTTAGCTAATTACTAAAACGGTGAAAACAAAACAAAAACCTTTTTGTAATTAAGTGAATCCTACCTGCCAGTATTTTTTTTCTATCCTATGAGTTTATATCTCATTTTCAGTAGGTAGCTTATTAAAAGCTCCAAGTGTTTCTATGATTAAAATACAATCTTGTTTTTCCAGTTTCTTAAAGTGGGCGATGTTTTGTCTTCAGAATTAAAAGGCTTAGTAAATAACAAATTACAATATTAATGATCAGTCGATACTAATAAATGTAAAAAAATACAGATTTTAAAGCTTTAACTTAAGTTAAATACAATTAAAGCTTTTAACTGTATTCTTAATAAAGGGTCAAAGCTCTTAGACATATGTAATATCAGTATAATTTGGTTTATTAAGGAGAAAAGTTAAGTATCAGGTCATTCAAGTAATTAATTGATGTTAATGTATGTTATATCCACGTTTACATGTTTTAGGGTAAATATAACTTTTAAGCTTTAGCTTGGTTACGAAATCACGTTTTGTGAATCATATTGCTAAGGCAATATTCTAAAGAATTTAGAAAGGACGACGCATAATTTTGGTAACTACCTCCAATAGCCATGTAAGATACGCCGTTAGATAAGTCTTAGTAACGTGAATCAAAGTTACTATCGCGCCAAGTTTCGATCGTTAGTCCGTTCTGAGCTATGAGGTCCTAAATGTCGAACTATAATTTTGATATCCACCTCCTATAGCCATGTAAGATACGTCGTTAGATAGGTCTTAGTATCCTGAACCAAAATTACTATGGAGCCAACTCTAATCGTTAGTCCGTTCAAAGCTATAAGATCCTAAATGTCAGACTATAATTTTGGTAACCACCTCCAGTAGCCATGTAGGATACGGCGTTGAATAGGTTTTAGTAACCTGAATCAACCTGAATACTATTGCGCCAACTTCAAATCGTTAGTCCGTTCAGAGTCAAAATATCAGACGGATCACCTATAGTATAGATAGTAAAGGACACCGCCGCTCTGATTATCTGTTGCACACCTGAAGTAAGGTTTTTTTTTTAATTTTGTCTAAGGAGACTGATTAATTTTATAACCAACCTTGAACTCAGAATCAAGGCAGGCGCCATGCCAATTCTTGTTCTAGAAGATGAACTCTTTTCAACGATATATCACACATCTCTATTGAGGCGAGTACCAGCTCTCATACAAAGTTATGCGTCGTCTTACGACTGTTAATTATTTATATGGTTTCATAGATTTTAGACGAGCAAATATCTGAAGAAAGGTAATAAGAAATTCCTTCATTGCTAATTAAACGCCTTGTAATTAAACTCTAAGGCTCGTAGAGTGAAAACTAATATGACCAAATCAATAGGAAATTTTGTGCTTAAACTTTGGTCAGAAGTAATAATTACGCTATTTGTACAGATTTTTGAAATATGAGTTCTTCGAAACTTCATCACCCCTACAATCTCAGCACTCTCCCTACCCCTGACAAGTTTTAATATGTCAATAAGGACTGCACATAGTATACGTGTGCCAATTTCCAAAACTACACGATTTAATGTGCACCGATTTAATTAATTTACTCGGATTATGAGCAAAATCTGAAAATAGGGACCCTCAACCCCTACACCTTCAGCATAGCCCCACCATCGAGGGCTTTTAATATGATGATTTAATAAAGTATAACTATGCCCCTTCTATGCCCATTTTCAGGACTACAAAAATTAGGGCTGCATCGTGAGGACGCCAGTTGTAGCCGAGGACTAACGGAAATCTCGCAAATCGCAAATTTCAACACATTGTAACTCGTGAAGTATTTTGGTCGTAGAGTAAAAACTAATATGACCAAATCAATAGGAAATTTTATGAATAAAATTTATTCAGAAGCAACTATTACGCTATTTGTACAGATTTTCGCGATATGACCAAAAATCTGAAAAAAGGGACCTTCATCCCCCCACACCAAAAGCACACCCCCACCCTTGAGGACTTTTAATATGTTAATCCGGAATACACAAGGTATACGTGTGCCAATTTTCAAAACTACACGAATTATTTCCTCTGTTTGTCTATTTTCAGCTTTATTTGAGTGGGATTAACCTGAAAGTCTTTGTTTTGTACGGCTTCTTTTATTTCATTGTTATTTTTTTTATGTTCGTTAAGGAAAATTTTCACAACTAATGACTTAAAAAACTGAGTTGTCAAGTAAGGAGATAAAAATAAACTCGAGCCAGTCTCTTTGCGTGAATTGTGCGACGAGGAGGTTTCTTTCTAGACGTTTTTTTGCCATACTATCGTTGTTATTGAAGAACATTTTTGCCATCCAGCTAAAATGTAAGTTTATATTAATTTTTATTTTATTATTGATTCAGTATAGAGATTAAAAAGTTTTGCTGCAGTTGTATGGAACTGAGGACGGACATGTGGCAACGTATCACTAAATGAGGATCTATTCTAGGCTAATAATTAGCTTAATTTAACTGAAGAGCTTGAACATGACTAGTACATCGTGCATGACGACCACAAGGTTATGAAAAAGTGATTTAAGGCAAACTTAGTTCACAAAGATTTAGTTCAAATGTTTAATTAAGGCTGGCACCCTGGAACCTAGACTATTATAGATGTAACGCTTTGAAAGCGTGTTCTTTCTTGCACAATTTGATTTGATTTCGATTTGTATGCGTATGTGTGATCATAGGGACGTAAATATTTAAAATTAATGTCGATTGAAATGAATTATAAAATAAGTGTGGATAACGTGATAATAATACGGAGGTCTTCACATACAAACTTTATTGTAGTTGGAAATTTCTTAAATATTAAAAATTAAAATATATAAAAATATGTACACCAACGGATTGCTCAAATTACTAAATTGTAAGAGTGCGTTGTTGATTTGTGTTGTATAATATAATGAATAAATTTGAGATATCGATTTTAGCTTTCAATTCAGATATGTCATATAGTTCTTTTGTACATAGGTACCTACCGAATTACCAGTGCGCAACAGAGGGTACATTCCTTAGGCGCTTTAAGCAACTGGCAACTGGTAACTTGCGGTTTACCTGCATAATTATATTCCAATAGGAGCAACTTAGCAATTCAAATCTCTAGTTCCGGTCATCTTAAATAGATTTCAGTTACTGCAATTGATGACTATATCAGTTTTTAATTGCCGGAACTAGCAACTGTTAAATATGTGCCGGTTTTTAAAAATGCTGGTTTCCGCAAACACAAAGCCGTGTGATTTAACAGCCCTTCATATAGATATAGATTGATAGTACAAAAATTTAATAACGTTACAGCAAGTTTCAACTTTTTACAAGAAACTTTCATAAAGTTGATAGTTGCCGCAATTTCAGTTGCTGCCCTGGGCAAGGTGCTTTAGTTTGCCTTCATATTAGTTCGAGTTCTTGAAGCCTCCGTGCTGTCTTTATTTACGCTATCAATTAGTTGCATCACAAATACGGATTGCACATATGTACAGGCGTTGAAACTGCAGAACCTTAAAAGAAGCAAAACTGCGTGCTTTTCCTTGTATTAAAGCCATACGCATAAGCGGATGACCGCAGATGCGGCGAATTGTGCAGTTAACTGTTTTTCCAGTTCAATATGAAACCGCCTGTGATTGCACGCACTTAACCGTCACAATATTTTAACCGCGGCGGTTGATTTTAGAGGCATCCTTGAAGAAACCGCGTTATGCGTTTTAACCGATTGACTAAATGACGTACTTTTGCTTTTGCTTGTACTTCTACTTTTTGACGTTTTGATTCCCTGGGAGAAATAAGTGATGAATACTCGTGAATGGATGTCACATCGACAACCTCAGTGGTGCATTTGAGAGTTCGGCTGTGGCATGACAGTCCTCGGTTCTAGTCTTAGGACTTTAGGAAATGAACCTTTCTTAACTGGTTCAGCTCTGGGCGTATACTAGAAGAGTTTCCCTAGTTCCGTTGTGTGATCTTCCATAACACAAGCTTGTATTATAAAAGATTACTTTGGGGACAGTTTTTGGGGTTGAGTTTGGTGTGTCAGTGTAGATAATATGTCCATTCAATACATAACGATTAGACTGCCGTTTTGTGGAAACACTGCACCCACTGAAAAAAAGTGAAAAGGCAATGAGAATCGAACTTAAATCAGCATTCTTCCTATTATACGCACGCCAGTATGGTATTCTCTCACGCTAGATTCTCATATCAAACAGGCTCATAAGCAAAGGCATCGAGACTTTGATATTTTTGCATAACGTAGATCTATCTCGCCACTAGCTATATCGAGTCGTGTGTATGAAGTTTGCATTTGGCCGCTACTTGTCCACTGGTTAGTTTACCAGCCAACACAATCAGTGCTGTAGTTGCGGGGAATGGTGCCCCCTCTATGTTTTAATCAAAAATACTATAAATAGAAACATAATTTCTTTCACGCTGGACTGGGAGCGAGAGAAAAACATAGAATGAGCCAACTGCTTTTCTTCCCGCGCATACTGTAAAAGTCAGTTAAGGGACAGAGGTTATATTGGTGTTTTTGCGGGCAAAAGGCTGACCCCTGTCGCTGCAATAGCCTCTCTTCATAATAATAATACCTCAAAATTTGTCAAACGTGACATCAAATTGTTTAAAAGCTTCTGGTGTTCTGCCTACCATAATACCAAATAAGGGATACAGGCGTGAAGTTATGAATATATGCATGTAGTCACCATGTAATGAACAAAACTAAAATGGTTTATAGATTGAGTATACAAATATATGTTAGGACAAGATTCAAACTCATTTTTTCTCATCACCTTAGCAACTGCGCCACGGAGGAAATATTGTTATTTGAGCTAGAAATCTAATTATTGTATCCATGTACCCATGTTGCTTCCATGCTGGACTGGGAGCGAAAGAAAAATATAAAATGTGCCAGCTGCTTCTCTTCCCGGGCATACTGTAAAAGTCAGTTAAGGGACACAGGTTTTATTGGCGTTTTTGTGGGCGATAGGTTGACCCCCTGTCACTGCAGTAGTCTCTATCCATCATTATAATACCTCCAAACTCGTCAAACGTCACATCAGATGGTCTTGTAACCTCCGGTGTTCTGCCTACCCCATAAGGGATACAGGCGTAAAGTTATGTATATATGTATTTTGTTCATTCTGCGAGGCATAATATAAAATAACTCAGACAACACTGAAGCTGAAATACCTTTGTCAAATAAAACCGGTACCTTTTCAGTATCATTCAAGGTTAAGGGATTTGATAAATTGAGCTGTGACCTCCGAGCGCTCACTAAAAATACGAATGTCTGCTGAATCCGTTTTATTTTATGTTTGGTTTCAGTTCTTAGACAAAGTTAATATACTTAAAATGATAATAACAGCTTTTGAAATACGTGTATGAAGCTTAGAAACATGAGCACCATTTTATTTGATAAGATTGGAAACATGAAATATATTATACCTCTTACTTCCTATGACTACTCAAAATAACTATAATAAATGGAGGATTTTTGTATAATATACATACATGTACATATACGTAATATACAATACATGGACGATCTCAATAGACGACCTTGGGTAATCTGTTGAGTTTTTTGCTACTTTTTTAACCGTCTGTGTTAGAATTATATTTAAAATTAGTCAAAATTATATTGTGACTAATTTTAAATTTATCAATGTCTTATTGATTGTTTCATTTGAACGCAAAAAGATTAAAATGTCTTCAGTAAACATAGGTATAGAATTATATTAGGTTAAGTTTTCTGAACTAAGCACATAAAAAGTTCAACCAGCTTGGAGTGTGAAAAAACATATTCGGTACTTTAAATATTAATGCTTTTGTAGGTTTATGATAGCTTTAAGATGGCCGACTTAAAATTTCAAATAAAATACTTTAAACACTAAAAAACAAATAAAACACTTGAATCGTGAAAACTTAAGACGACTTAAAATGGTATAGGTTATAAATAAATTATTGTATTCATACTATTTATTAAACTACATGCCTTTTCGGTCAGAAATGAGTCGATAATATAATTATTCAGTTGGTCATCCATTATTTCACCAACCAAGCTGTTGCTTAACCTGTTGTTTCGAATAATATACAGGGTTTTTTAGTCACCAGCCAAACTTGAACGTTATTTTCTTTTATATGAGATAAAACTACCTGCATATTTATTTTAGTACCGCTCAGTACAAAAAAATAAAAATATGGCACCATAAACTGTTTTACAAATAGTCGCTAATGAACATAGCTACTACGACGCGGCATTTCATTGATAATGCTACGACGTAGTACTACAAAATGTTTCGTAGTAGCGCGCAGTGGTCTTTATTTTAATAATATACATAATTTAGAATGACTATAATGTGCTAAGTATTTTAGCAAATAACATTAATTTCCTTGCAAAAAAATACCAACTTTTTGCAAAAATGGTTACTATAAATGATACTTATTAGGTTAAAAAAATTTGGCTGGTAACTACAAATCAACCCTGTATAAAGCATGCTAATTAAAATGCCCTTACAAAGCATTATTTAAAAAAAATGCATAGATGTGAATATATAGCTTGTTTCAGGTACGAGATAAAACGGATAAACATATTAACTCTTGGTATACGCAGGGAGATAGCGGATGTAGAAAATGTCATTAAAATTGTTAATAACAGACTGGACGTATCAGAGCTTTTGAATGAGATTGGTATTTGCGCCCACACTAAACGGTATAGAAATCCAACTCTTCTTCATGTACCAAGCGCAAGTACCAATTACAGACAGAACTCCTTTATTACTCGGTCCTGTAGGCTCGTGAACGAACTAAACCATGAACTAAACGATTTTGACTTGTTCTATAGCAGTATACCAAGTATTAAAGCGGCCATCTCTAAATCATTCTTTACTAATGTATAATAGATGATTAAACGAACTTCTAAGTGAAGTTCTATCGCTATTATATGAGTCGCTTCATTCGAAGATATTATATAACAGGTAGTCCTTTTTAGGTACTAGGTAACTTCGCACAATTTAAAGTATCATAAAAAAAAACACTGTGGTGGGGCGCCGCGTGGTATGATCCACCCGGTTCGCGCCAAGCCCTCATTCTTTAGAGACCCTAAACGAAACTTTTAAATGGGTTCTGGGGAGGGTGGGTACGTCATATCTTCGAATGAAGCGACTCATATAATAGCGATAGAACTTCACTTAGAAGTTCGTTTAATCATCTATTATATTTCGTCGCTTCATTCTTCAGATATTATATAACAGGTAGATTTTCAGAGATAGAAAGTTTTGTTTAGGTATATACTTGGAATTGAAATAAGTAAAGATATAAATATGTAATTACATATTTTATTATTATAGTACTTAATAATTAGTATTATTGCATAATGAGCTTCAAATAATCTTACTTTATTTGAGTTGCTAGAAATTATAATCAGCTTAAATTAATGAAACTTAGTGATAGTCTATTTATAGACACATAATTTTTAATGTAGTAATTTACTTAATATCAAAATACGTAATATTCAATAACTATTTTTAATATTAGGTTAAGTATTGTTCATGTCTCGATTAAGTATCGACAAAGCAAAGTTATTTTGTTGATCATCTAAAGGCCGATGGTAAAACTTTGCGAACACCTGTGAGTTTTGTGTCCACCCGGCCGTTTTTCGAATGACATCGACACTGATACCGGCCGCGCGCGCGGCTGAGGTTGACGCGTGTCGTATGCTGTGCGCACTAAAACGCTCAAGTCAATGCCACTCGTGGCGAGCGTTTGCTTAATCCATCGACTTAGCGTCTGACTTGATGCAGTTCTGTGGGGAGCTTTGAATGTTACGAAGAGATTCCCGGACTTTGAACCTCAGATATTTTTTGTAATAAAAATATATTCTTTTAAAGTTGATACTGGGCATATGTTGATATTGCTTTGAAAGTTTGGGAGAGATAATAAGGGCTGTTCACGATTTGGAGTTCACTGTTATAATAATATTTACTTTATCAGATTGAAAAACAATATTTTCTAATTTAATTAAAGACAATGTCTGTACTCTTTGACCGGTACATAAAGCTAATAATGCAACGAGTTTTTTTTTTTTTTTGTAATATTTTCTAATGATAAATTAATATTTGGATACCAAGAAGACAGTTGATTTAGTACTAAATTTGGATCCCAAGTAAATGAATATTTAGGCTTAATAGGTTTAGTTTTATAGGCTCCTTTTAAGAGGCGTTTAACACAACTATTATCACTTATCTCTTCTCCTAATAAAAGAGATAATGCAGATCGATGTGTATTTAATGAACCGTAAGAACATCCCTTATTAAATTGCTCGTTTAAGAATCAAAGAACTAATGGAATGGATTTTTCGAAACTATTAATTCATAACCACACTTCTTGAAAACATAACTTCAATGAGACGTTGTACTGGCGAACAGTATCGAGCGAGGCGAGCATCAACGTGAGAGCCTCTGGTGGGCAGCCGCGCCGGCTGAACGACGCCCGGAGAGCCTCGCGGCACCCAGGGTAAGGCTGGAGTGCGGTGGGTGCTGACTCCATGGCTGAGAAGGCCAGAAGGGGAATACAAGTACCCCTTCGGCTTTATCATCAATGATTTTTCGTATACATTTTAATACAAGAGAAAAGGGAGGAAATGCATAAAAATCCAAGTCAGCCCAGCTTATTGTAAATGCATCAACTGCGACTGCATCAGGTTCAGGCTTCCAGGTGACAAATAATTAACATTTGGCATTGGCTCGACTTGAGAACAAGTCGATCTTAATGGGCCCGAAACTATTTACAATAAGTTGGAATGCGCTATCCGAGAGGGCCCATTTCTGGACTCGAAATCTGCTCGATTTTATTTGGTGTTAACATAAGAAGCAAATATCCATAAATTGCGTTTTTCACACCATTGCCAAATTTCTCTACTTAAAATATTCAAATGTGGGAACTGAATACCTCCCATCCTATTAATGTAACTAATGGCGGTAGTATTGTCAATACGTAATAATATTGCACAATCTTTTCCTTCACTAGCTATACTTTTGAGACCTAACATAACCGCGAGTAATTCTAAAAGTTCATGTGATTTTCTTTTTCACTGTTCGTCCATGAACCACTATATTTATTATTTTTGCATACTGCTCCCCAGCCTGTACTAGATGCGTTGGTGTAAATTTCTGACTTATAATTTTGAGTAATGATTGGACAAGAAATAATATTAATATTATTTTTCCACCACCATAAATCTTTTAGTAATATCTTATTAAGATTCATTTTCGCCTCATAGTTTCCTCCGAACTTATTTAAGGCTAAAAACTTTTGTCTTTCCAATATTTTTGTATATAAGAATCTATATTTTGTGGCTGGACAGGCTGCGATCAATACACCTATAAATTTAGCGAAATTTCGTAATGAACAAGTTTTAAGATTAATGTACCTATTTATTAACTGTGCAATGCTATGCCGCTTATCGCCAGGTAACGTAATAGACATCTGTTCTGTGTTGAACATAAAACCTAAGAATTTGATTGACTTTTTTGGTACAATGTGACTTTTATCGAAATTTACAATAAAACCTAGACAATGTAATAACTTCAAAGTTTCTCTTACATTAATCATGCATTCTTCATATGTATCTCCTAAATAGGTAGTAGACTTAAAAACCTTGTTTTCTCAAATGACTCATTATTTCACGCATAATTTTTGTAAATACCCACGGAGCTACCGATAATCCATACGGCATTGCTGTGAACTCGTAAGTGATCGGCTCAGACGAATCATTTTCTTGGAATTCGAATCGTAGGTACTTTCTGTCACTAACAAAAAACGTATAAGTAGATATGATTCTTTCATATCTATGTTGGCTAAGTATCCATTACGAGGAATTAATTTCGAGGCTGTAAATCTTATAGATTCCATTTTAAAATGTACTTTTCTTACGAACTTGTTTAAAGATTTTAAATTTAGTATAAACCTTTTTTCTCCGTTAGGTTTCGGAGCTAAAAATATATTTAAAATAAATTGATCATTTGAAGGAGAACAAGGTTTTATAGCCCCTAAGTCTAATAATTTATTTATAGCTATTTTCATGTCTCTTTTTTCACATGATGACAAATTATTTTTAGGAATAGAATACTGACAAATTTGAGTATAAATGGTATTCTAAATCCATAATTTATCCACTTCAATATAAATTCGTTTTTAGTTACTTTTGTCCAACAATCATAAAATAAATTAATTCGACCTGCATGTACCTTGATTAATGTTGGGTCGGAGCACGCGTCCTGGACGAAGTCTGCGGCTGGAACTTGGCGTTGAACGCAGAGTTCGATTGAGGGCGCCGCTGTGTTTGAGCTGCTATCGGTTTCCTCTGACCTACCCGCCCCCCCCTGAACGACGGGTAACGAGGAGGTCCTGTCCAGTTTCCCTGCTGAGACGACCGGTTGACCGTTGATATTTGAGAGGAGACTGTTTTGGCTGGGCCTTTTTTAATTAGGGCTCCCTACTTTTCAATGGCTTTACTTGCCTTTATTTTTTCCGGCAACGAACTTCCGAATAAAGTTTCGTCTCTTTCGGAGTCTTGTATAACATGTTTAAAGTTTGTATCCAAATTAGGTAAAATCAGTTTTACCCTATCTTTGGTGAACATAAAGTGGAGGTCTGATAATAGGCAGCATCCATCACTTACGTGACGGAGGGCCTTCATTTTGTTTTCTTCCTTCTCAAGGAGGACGTCCATCCCTCGATTTATGGTGGTAATACCGTACCCCAGCTGTTGCTGAAAGTTTTGGTTTTTTTTTTTTTTTGTCACGTGCTCGTGCTATGTCAGTTATGGCTGCTGAGATTTCAGCATTTAATTTTGGGGCTTGCAAGTTTTTGCAGTGTTCGGGTACCGTATTTTCTATGGTTAATTTATCTTTGTCTTCTTTGGACAGTCCTTTTCTTAGTAAAGGTGTCCATAAAATTGAGAGCGCATCGTGTATTTTAGCGCCAAATTCGGGTGTATCGGAATTTGCAGCTCCAAGTGCAGTAAGCAGCTCTGGATCCAGATTAGGTTCTCCCGATATGCCTGGTGCGTCTTGTGATATTGACGGCTCCGGATTAGGGAGCGTCTCTGCAGATAGCTCTTGATCCACAGTGAATGACGCGGCAGTCTTCTGGTTATCCAGGTTTACATCATCCAGTGGTAGCGGTAACTCATACCTTGGAGACGACATGTTTATTTTTTAACAAACACATAATTCATATTAATATAACGCCCATAACGTATTACAGACAACGAGATAAATCTCCTTGAGATTACCCGCATTTTCTGTAATCGTATTGAAAACAAAAGGTGATCGATAAGATCAGATAAAATTTATTAAAGTTTCATCATTACGATATTGAGCAGTTAACGTGATATATCTATTATAGATTACACGCATTTTCTGCTCTGATTTTTTAAATAACATTTTTAAACCGAATAAGTAGGTCTTGCCTTGTAAGATTTCTTCTTCATCGGTAGAAATAATTCACTGTTTCCGTTTTTTATTTATTTTTTGTTCCAACTTTTTTATCTTTATATTATAATGTTGAAGCTGTTCTTCTGCTGTACGTTTAACATTTTGTAAAAAACTTAAGTAAAAGATTAAAGTAAATGACGTATGCTTGTTACCACGCACGAAAAAAGAATGAGGGCTTGGCGCGAACCGGGTGGATCATACCACGCGGCGCCCCACCACAGTGTTTTTTTTTATGATACTTTAAATTGTGCGAAGTTACCTAGTACCTAAAAAGGACTACCTGTTATATAATATCTGAAGAATGAAGCGACGAAATATAATGTTTGTTGTTTTTTTAATATTTTTTTTTCTTATTTTCTCCTCTTATTGTTTTTTTTTGTATTGTTTTAATGAATGCACCTTCTTTGTTTTGTGATAGTTATTTTTATTTATCTATATTGTCACCTATATGTGAAAACTTGTAATTGGCTTTCTTTTTCCTATATTTTCTATATGTAATATTTCTAGCTGTAAGTTTTCCGAACAATTGTAAATAAATAAAAAATAAATAAATAAACATACTTCAACTATTATTTTGCACATATTGCATTGTGTGGTGATCAAGCCCACAACCACTGGCATCTGAGGCAGTGTTACCACATCTAAGTCGCGGTTGTCAAAATTATACTACACCTTCATATCTTAATTTAATATTAGTTAAATTATTCCGCGATATGAAAAAAAAATATAGGTCGAGGTAGAGAGGAATGCAAGTTCTGTCTTTCTGCTGTGACCCAGCAGTGGGACAGTACAGGCTGATATAATTATAATACGCCTCGTTAATAAAAGGTAATTTAGGGAAAATACTTTCTCCACTCCGATGTTTCGATATACCTGAACATTGATGTATTTTGGTGATCGTAGGATCTAACCCAATCTAAAACCTTTTACCGTAAGGGATAGCTTATAAAATGTCTGTTTTATATTCTTGGAATGTACTTGCAAATTTATGTTTTCACAGATAGAATAAGCAAAAAATATGATCTTATCTTATTTTATCTAGCTATCTCTCTCCTACTGCTAGGCCTGGGCCTCTTTCCGCTTTCTCTATGATTTCCTTTCCCGCGCCTCTTCCTGCCATGTCTTGCTGAAGGCATCTACCTCGTCCTTCAATCGACGTCTGGTCTGCGCGTCGCATTTTCTAAGTCGGTGGCATCCACTGCATTGTATTTATATACAACATACATCTGCCATACGGCAAACGTGACCGACACAATCCAAGGTTCAGCAATTGGAGTTTCAAAGTGCAAAAAATGTGATGCATGCTTTAAATATTACTTTGACAAGTTTATAAAAGCCTAACAAGTAAAGAATTTAGCTGTGTAAGGTAGGTTTAGAATATCTCAACTCAACCTATTGATGAAACCTATTATAGAAAGAATCCAATCTTAGCGAATCCGTTTGATTTTAAAAGAAGTTTCAGACATCATCACCGTTTCAGATATCTTATTTTAGACATAATTGTGTTCAGAAAATGTTTAATTGAGACTCCTTTGTATTCGATATCTTCGTCATTTACCATCACGAATCAGCTTTAATGTGGGTTTAGTTACCGTTAAAACATGGTCAAGACAAATTTGTGCATAAATACAATTGTAAGAGATATAAAAATATTATCTGCTCTAATTTGATATTGGCCACAGTGGGCAAACAGCTTGTCAATACTTATATTCTTGTTGATATTTTTGCTGCATGACAAGTTTTAAGATCTACATATACACGTATTTGTTATAGGCCTGTCTGTTTTTCTATTTATTACTGCTTACTTTTAATTAAATAAAAAGGTATTTATGTATCCACTTTTTGATTTTTTATATTTTGATACTAAGTGTTTTCTACACTATCAAAGGCAAAAATATAACGATAAGTACCTTGATTTTTGAAGATAATACTCTAGGAGTCAAATAAATAGCAGGGTAAGCAGAGTTTAATCTTTCATTAGAAAAGTTTATAATTACTTACGAACAAGAAATTTTCGAAGCTTTAAAGGTTTGTCGGAAGTATGTATTCCGAGAAATTCTGTATACTGTCAATCAAAACTAAGCCGTCTCTCAGGGAGAAACCTACTTTAGGTCGATTAAAAAGGTTTTCTAAAGGTTTTGATGGTACAGCAATCTATGAAACATAGGGCAAATCAGCGTCTTCTAGGTCTTCTCGGATATTCATCCACTCAAATAGTCTATCACCACCTTTATAATGCGTTCCTCAAACGTGAAGTCAGTTGGCTTTATAGCCTCTGGTATTCTACCTACCCCATAAAAGAGGCGTGAAGTTATGTATGTATGCACTACAGAATGCGTCATAAGCTAGTACGTACTACTTCAGTTTGGCATCAGTTATGCAAGAAGCTTTCGAGTGCCAGATATCCGCTGTTAATAAACCAACCAGCAATATTTACAACCACATGAAGCTCCATGTTGGCACGTTTGTAAGTCTGACTCATGTTACATATTTAACAAAATGTACGGTGTAAATTGAGTTGTAAAGGCGAATGTATACGATTATATTTTATATATGACGAAAAGCTATAAGAGTTTTTAAAAAAAATAAGGCTTACAGTGGTTTTGCACTACATGCGATCCAAATCCAAGAAAAAAACGGGTAGTCTTAGCCGTAGAACTATTTCTATGGTCATTTACCTTACCTACGCACTATATCCGGCTTTTGTCATTCGAATTCTCTCCGTAATTTCTTAAAAAATTTCTAGGTCCTTACTTTCTCGTATTCGAATCGGGTTTAGTGCGAAGCCGCCTTAGTTAGCCCGTTTTATTGTTATTTTATCTTTGAAGTGTCGACCGACTTAGATTGGCCCGAAGCAATTTTTTCTTAGAAAAAGACGAAACTATTTCAAGTTACTCTGACTTGGTTAAAGTTTACTCCTAGATAATGACTATTCCTCATATAAGATCTGCCGCCAAATATAATCGCGCCCCATCAATTATGTGGTCCAATTCTGAATAATGTACCTCTTCGACAATTTATGTAGGTACATCAGATTTAGAAAGAAAGAAAGAAAGAAAGAAAGAAAGAAAGAAAGAAAGAAAGACAGAAAAATTATTTATTGGTGCATTACATCAAATTATAAGTACCTAATACAAGCAATTATTAAAAAAAGAGGTTAATATAAAAATAAATCGTATAATAAAGTATGCTATATAATATATGTGGTTGAATAGAAAAGGGTAGGTACCTAATAATCTAGGATATATGCTACCAAATGGTTGCCACTCAGCTTTGTTGCCATAGCATCACTAGTATGCTGCGGCGCTGGTTTTCAGTGGAACCAGAGGGTATACAGTGGAGGCAAATATTTATGTTATTAACCGGGGTCAATGTTGGCAAATGATAAAGTTGATGAATACATGTGTTTTTTTACAGAGAAAAATAAAACTAACAATAACAATATAACCATACACAAAAAAAATAGAGAATAAATCAGATCAGTAAAAAATAACACATCGTTAACATATAACACAAAAAATACTATGTATAACTTGAACATAGAACGACAACCTATTGTGTAAGCTGGGACTGGAGTAAGAACTTTTTAAGTTTCAACTTAAATGTGCTTATCGTTCTCAAGCTTCTAATAGGAGGAGGTATGTTATTCCAGCTTGTGGCAGTGTAGCGAAAACTACCACGGAAAGCCGTCGTTCTATGTTGTGGACACAATATAATTAAATTATCCCTGCGCGCTGTGAGAATTTGAGTTTTTAAAACAAATATGGGGGCTGTCAGTTATGACGTGATACTTACAAGGAATATGAAAAATACATGATTATAGTATATTATGTAACAAGAGAGCTAAGTTGCTAATTACAGTCGAGGCTTAATAATGAGCCGAGACTGTAATTAGCAACGCTCACGAGTTACATACGACGTTTTTCAACACACTTGTGAGTAAAAGACAGACATACGTGGTCATAAAATAACAAACACACTTGATAACAAAGCTGTAAAATGTGATTGATAAATGGCGCCGAACCTCGCGCATGCGCGTAGGTTTTTTTTTCGCCAAATGTGTCAATGTCTGTACAGCATATACAGCCTATTTTAAGTGAAAATGTTTAATTTGGAGTGGTAAATGCAATTTTTTTAATATTTTATAACAAATTATTGTAAATTGTGAATAATTTATTTGATATACAAATTTGTTTTACTAATATAAGGTGCAAACATTTAAAAATGTATATGGATTTGAAGTGATATAAAATATCTTTGTTGTTTCTGAAAATATTTAATGTATAACCCGGATCAATAAAATATGCTCTGTTTACTCGCATGTAATTTGCACAAAGGTACAATTCAACTTTGTAGGATTCATTATATTATGCACTAGGGTATAATATATTATGCACGCGTGACTTATAGCCCAGTTTATAGTTCTAAATTCAATAGAATAACGCTCACTTTAAGTGCAGGCAAGCGTGTTGAAAATTAAGTTATTAAAGGACCTTTTTTTCTTCATCATGATAAGAGTGAAGTATAAGGGTCTATTTAGAAAATTGCTCAAAAAACAGTTCTAATTTAAATTTTAGAAACTTTTTCAAAATTAACATTTCCTTGTTTTGCCTAATTACATACTTTTTCTTTAATGTTCGCCTTGTTCTTTTGAAATGAAATTATGAGAATATCTGAAACAGCTGCTTTTATACTAAAAAAAGTGTTTGAAATATTTAAGAAAGTTTCTTGTAAATTTATCTTCATAGAGCAAAGAACAAAAAAATAATGCATCATTATTTTATGATGGATGGATAGTAATCTTTTAATTTATGAATAAGTTTTATTCTTCCATAAATACCGTTTCTTTAGTTTCAAAAATATATTCGTTCATAAGGTAAGTTGTAAGTTAGTGTTCGATACAGCAATATAAAACCATACTTACGTTAGAAATTAAGCGATTTAATAAGCAACTGGCATGATTTGAAGAAAATAGAATAAAGACGTTGGAAAACGCGTGAGTTTATAGTGCTGATTCAATAACTTAACGCCATTTTACTCTTACTTCTTTAATTATAATATTGGTTTTCGCGATTCTTACTATAAAATAAAAACACTTTTTACCCGGATTTATCTGGGTTGACTGTGTTGACTGGTTCGCAATACGCTTCTCAGATCATTCTTTCTAGGAATGTAATGTTTTTCTCTAGATGAATTTTTTACAGAGTCAAACCTACAATAGTGTTTGGGCTTGTCCATGAAATGATCACAAACTGCAGACATTGAAACTCTTCGATTTTTAATCAGCTATGTGTTTTTTAACGCGGGTCAAAAGGTTTTTTTTTATTTGACCCATGTAGGAAAGCCTACAGCCGCAGTCAATCTTGTAAACACCTGGGTATTGTAAAGGGCTGCTGCATTGAAATGAACTAAGATTTTGATTTATTTTTGAATTTATTTTAATACCCGCCTTAGATGTTTGAGATTTTGTCTGTAACACCCTTTGCAAAAGGTAAAAATGCAGGTCTTCATTCGGCTGTTTGCGGCTTCACGCGCTCAATGCAGCGGCGACGAGGTGTTTGAGGTCGTTTTCGTTTTGTGTCAACCCAAAATGCTATGTTCGAAGACTGAGATACAGATGGATGTGATTATGTATTACTATTACTTTTTCTAGTGTCAAGACGCCTACACTTCAGTCTCTCGGGGTCCGCATCGGCACCGAAACGTCAAGTTAATATTTAAAATGTAAATTATACGCGATAAAATTAAAAAGTGTTTTATTCTTTAATTAAGTTAAAAAATATAACTGTCTTCCAAATAAAAGTAAATTTCTCTCAACTTTTAGTCAAGAGAAATTTGAAAACGAACGTGAAATAAATGTTTTATAGGTCATTCGGTTCCCGGGTTGTAAATTCCAGTACCGATAAATTTTGTTACCTAGGTCTGTAAAAGTGAACAATATGTCGGTTTTTTAAAGCTATTTTTTTAATACTGGTTAACTCTTCAAATTGTTAATTATAAAATACAAAAATAATCAATCTTAGTAACTATTTCATGTAAAACCAATCAACTGAGACTAAGTATGTATAATATACAAATAAAGGCTAAAAATGTGAATTGAAATATTCAAATCAAACTGTCTTTTTTTCACTCCACAGAGTTGATTCAGTGAAGTGAACTTTAGCGATGTATTTAGATTTGCCTTGCATAGACTTGCAATGTAAATTAAATTTGTCATATGACGCACAATCATAAGCTGTACAGCTTAGAAAGTCGTACTGACCCTTTTTTCACCTTTACTATGATGTTGGTGAGTGTATATGGGATACCATTTTTGGTCTTCGTTAGATGTTTGTGACTGATGGATATATCTGAGTGAATTAACAATTTTCTTTCCACGTAAGATAACACTAATACAAAGGACTCAGTATTGATAAGCAAAAGATACCTTTTAAGTTCATATATAGATCTATACATACAATCACTTCGACACCATTCAGATAATATTCTTGAAAATCTCTACTTTCTCAAGGTCAAGGTAATCTTAAAGCTAAGCTCAAACTGAAATCCACTGTAAAATGTACTATAAAATACAAGCAACACAAAACTCCTAGATTTTTTTGACTGCGACTATGAATTCTGCCCTTCAGTCGGCTTATAACAAAGAGTTGTTATGATGGATATCACACAATACAATTTGTTTTTTTACCAGGCTGCGGAAAGTGGGAATGTCGAAGACTTTATGCGCTTGTATCTGAGCGACCCATCGCGTTTGACGCTCCGAGACGTGCGTGGGCGCACAGCTGCACACCAGGCTGCCGCTAAGAACAACACCAATATACTAAACTTTATTGTTAACTATGGTGGAGGTAAGTCTCTAATTACATAGAATACCTATTACAATCTTTTTTTTTTATAATAAGTACCTATATGCTTTAAGCATGTCAATTTGGTTTTGATAACTAATATGGATCTGAAAATTGTTTTTTTTTTTTGAGGAATGATTTGGTCACGCAATTCGTGAGCTTAATGTTGCGACTAAATGACCACCCACCTCATTTTATTAGCCCTCCAAATCATTGGTTAGTTGGCTTTTTAGTTACATTAACCATAAAACGTAACCTGATATAATAATTAGCCGCGACTTGTCAATAATTAGCTTAAATTTATCGCTTTGAAGAATTAAACGTAGCAACAAAAATATTGAAGAATTTTTCTATAAGTTACTTTGTACTTTTCGGTTGTTTGAGGGTTTAATTTTGTAGACGTGGGTGAAAATAAGTAGAATCTCATTTTAAGACTACCAGTAAATTCATTTTGTGTCTACATTTCTATGGGAAATCTATGTCAGTTTTAGCTTTTTGTTTTTCTTTTGTGCAGTTACTTATTACTATAGCGTTGAAAAAATAAAACTGATCTTTAAACTTATCGCTTACATTTTTC
This sequence comes from Stenoptilia bipunctidactyla, assembly GCA_944452665.1. Lineage (NCBI taxonomy): Eukaryota > Metazoa > Arthropoda > Insecta > Lepidoptera > Pterophoridae > Stenoptilia > Stenoptilia bipunctidactyla. The sequence goes on from OX101721.1 coordinate 39,271,470, forward strand.
CATAAAGTATGAGTAACCGACATCACTTTAACGAAAAGGATAAAACTGACAAGATTTCCAATTTTGTCGGGGGTCGGGTAAATCCTAAAAAATGGTTGAAGCATTTTATTTTCTAACGGGAAGTATGAGATAGGGTTCGATTTTATTTTATTTTCCTGGAAGTTTTACATGTATCGTTTTCTAAGTGGAATTGTGTAAGATGTAGTGACATCTGAAACCACTACATGATAATGATGATGACAATATTAACATAGAACAGACACCACTAGGCCGTGATCCGCGGTGTGATATATTTTTTTCTCGCCACTACCTACCAAAACCTTATTGCAAAAAAACATAAAAATACATTATTTTAATAACTATACGCGTTAACATTATTATTGCATAACCGTATTGGCATTAGTTAGGATGGCTGATGAAGTGATGTAGACTGGTATTGTATTATTAAAAGACAAAATAATCACTTTTCTCGTGTTATTTTAAGCTTAAGCGTTCATAATTTTAGTAATTCTTATATCTTAGTTATATCATCATTTTAGTATCAAAAATTGAGTATTTACGATGTTTTAAAATATAAATCAAATAAATAAAATATAAATGTAAGCAACGACTTACAAGCTGGATATCGTGGTTCTGAAAGGCTTTTCATTAAAAACTTTTTTGTGTGAATCAAAATGGGTTTTTAGATGACAATGACAATGATTTTTATTTCAAAGCAAGATATCGCATTTTCGAATGTAAATATTTGATGGGTTTCTATCTCAAACTCGGTAACAAATGTCGGTTCTTACATCATTGCAAAATGTTTTAATTACTTTTTCAAAATGACGGATTTATATTTCGTATATCACCTCATGAATTTTTACTTTTTTAGACTGCATACAAATCTTTTGTCTTTTTATAGACTCTGTCTTTAACAGAACGTCACAAAAATCAAAAAACATCTGTATTTATATCTTGCTAACTTAACAGTTGGATTTCATTAAACTATGGGATTGGTGACTTTGATTTACGATAAATTCATTGAGTATTGCAGAGTCATGTTTAAAATAGGTATTAGTTTACCAAAAACAGAGTTATTAATCGCTCGATGTCAAAATTCATTGGATGTTTCCTCATTTTCAGCCCAATTTAAAAAAAAACAGTTTCTCAATAGTCTTCCTAAGATTTTCAGAACCAAATACGGTAATTTTCCTTGAAAATTGGGAGGATCTAATGCGATTGGAATGATCAGCCGAATACCCAGAATTTGTCATGTAGTTATTGTGGATAACATCTTCTTTAATCTTCCTTAACATGGACCCATGACTGTGATGACCGTACGGTTGAGCACGGTTGAACTTCCCAATTGAACCCAATCTCAATCGTTGCACCGGAACATAAAATGTACTAAGCCTGATCCTGATTTAATTGATCCTATTTTCATAGTCTTATTTTTGTTTTTTTTTAGAGCATTTTTTGAGTAAAATTGTTATAAGTGCAAAAACTAAATGCCATAATCATCTAGTTCCGGTGTATATCGAAGAAAGTTTCTAATGAAACCCTTAAAATGTGCCTTTTCGGTACAAAACCATGAGATACACCTTAGATTTGCACGAAAATCCAAATTTCAAACCGAAATTTCAAAGTTTGCTATGCTCTACACTCTATGGCAAAGTGGCTTCATTTTCATCAGCTGCTGAAAACTTTGCTCTCTCAACAAAAGTTACCCAAAGTTGTCAGCTTCAAATTGAGATGAAGTTGTCATGTAATTAGTTGTCAGTTGTTTACTGTCAGTTCACTAAATGGTTCTGTGAATTTGTATTTGTAAACCAAGCAAGTTTTGGCTTGTTAATTTCTATCTATATTGGAGCTAGTGGTTTCTATACAAGGTTTTATTTTTTTAGTATCCCATAACTTTGAGGTTTTGTTCGTTACTAAAAAATAATACTTTCTTCGAATGAATATGTGGTTCGAAATTGCATACTTTCCAATATATCATCAATCTAAATATATTGAGTTCATAAATTATCACCCTTGTAAAATCTCTTTAACATTCATTCAATAGACGCGTGTCACTGAAGCCATACAATAAAGAATAAAAACATTTTGAACTTTGAGGAATGTTGCATACAATGTACAACGCAAAACTTTGCGAACTGTACCTGTGCATAGCGATAAAAAAGGGATAGAAAATGCCACGTTATCTTATTTCTCATAAAAGAGTTTTACATAAGATGTTTTGACTTAATTTATTTATGTGTCGTATACTGTGTGGCATTAAGGCGTGTTGAGAAACTTTATTGAATGCTTTTGCAACATCAAGGAAACCCTTTCTATTGTTTGGTTACTTTGATTATGTTTGTAATGTGCTGTAAAAATGTATTAAATTAATTGTTATTACAGATTTGAACACTCAAGATAAGTTTGGAAACACTCCCCTTCATGCAGCAGTAGAAAATGACGCATTAGATGCCGTCGAATTCCTGCTACAAAAGTAAGTACTGAATTTTATTGGTAATTATGTTGCCATTTGGAGGAGTCTTATGCCCGTCTGCACTAAACTCTACTAAGCATAAGCTTAGTTATGACATGCCTAAACTTTTTGATCATAAGTTGATACGTATTTTGACGTGCAACGAGAATTGATTGACTTTTATTGTCATTTGGCCTGTCTGACGGTTCATTTCACATGATAGAAAAGTAATGAGAACACTATAAATAATGTATTGTGGGAATTTGTGTAGCTCAGGTTTCGTCTACATATATATCAACTAGTGAAAGGGAAAGTAATTTTCGATTTTGAGACGATGTTTTATGTTTTATTTTTTTTAAATAGACTTGGTAAAATATTAATAAAATAAACATCATTTTTTTAAACTAGCGTATTGGCATAACTTTTCGAACGCCGTCGTAAGTGTCTTGCCTAAAGTTATGACACCGATTTCCCATGTCATAACTTTAAGCAAGAAATTAAGCGTATTATGTCAAATCAACCGTCAGACAGGACAAATTACAATAAAAATCAGGGTACAGCGCGTTCACAGTTGGTTTAACTCCAGCTGTTTGATTGGCTGCCATGAATCTTGGGTAGCCGTATTAAATTTCGATTACAAAATAGCGTAATGAAAGCACCTATATTTTTTAACGTCTAGTCTACTATAATTATATTTATATACTATAATTATAATTATTATATTTATATTTGAGGGTAATATTTCGTTTTTTTTTACAATATTTGGAAAGTTTACAGCCATTTAGTTTACCTTGTTGTAATAGAATAAAGAAGGCTATTAAAAATTTTTATGCAAACTTTCAGGGAAACTGGACGGTAGGGCCAATATAGAGAAAACATAAGTCAGAGGTAAACCAACTGCGAACGGACTGTACAGACTTAAGCATCGACTTAGGATCGGGATTAGGAGGAAGTTTAGTGCAGACGGGCATTAGTCCCATAGCGTCTTGTAAATCCAAAGTATAAAAATCTATCGATTCTATCATTGAACACTCCAGCTTATTAAAAATAAAAGGCTTCTTTGTTTATTTCGTTAATGACACAACTTATAGATTCAGTCAAATAATTGTAGTAAGTAGTTATAATGAATTAATTATTGGACATTAAAGCAATTCCTTTTGTGATTTCTAAATAAAAAAATTCTGTGTAACAAAGTTGTGTGTATTTATGTTTTCATAATATTTAAGATTATTATTATTTTGATCCATCCCAAAAAAATACTTTACGTTTGGCGTATACGGGTAGATAAAATAATAAAGTGTAGAAAGTAAAATATGATGGAAACATTAACCATTCCTGTGTACCTTACCCTTGAAATTTTGTCATGTATAAATAGTTTATCGCTCAAAGCACTTCCAAAAAAGGAGGAGGTTCTCAATGTGTCTGTATCTTGTTTTTGTGTCTTTGTTACACGACATTTCGGAAAATTATGAATCGATTTTGAAAATTCTTGTTTCATATGATAGAAGATACTTCATAGTTGGTCCCATATAAATTTCATTGAAATCGGTTAGGTTTATCATTGAAAATTTCAAACCTTTGAAAAAATATGTAGGATTTCGGACAACGTTTACGTTGATGACATTCTCAACGCAGCCAAAGTTTTGACGTGAAGTCGGTTTTTTAATGCTCTGCATTCGTTGATTGCAGAGCAATCTCTGGATTCAGATAATTCGACTGTTGCAGTCAATATTTAAATTTCGAGCTTCGAAAAACTTTCTTCCATATTAGCACCGTCTTGTCATTATTTAGGATACTTAATATTTGAACTAATACGTTTTCTACTACAGGCGCGTGGATACGAGTATTTTAAACGAGAAAACTCAAGCTCCTATACATTTGGCAACTGACTTGAATAAGGTAAGATAATTTTGTTAAAAATAATTAATAAAAAAAGTAATTAATAAAAAAAAAGAAAACAGGAAAGAGAAGTTCATAAATTAAAAGTGAATACGGTAGGATTTTTTTACATTAATATTTAATATAATATTTTTGACTGATATTAATATCTTTACAATGGAAATCATTACTTTTTAGATCTCAGTTCTTTTAATTCATTATTTATATGAGTAGATACCATAGTGTAGGGAACGAATATGTATTTTATTTACCTACTGAGATTAAAACCTTTGATCTAGGTTCTTGTTTTTTGTTTTCAATGACTTTGTATAAGATCCATGAAATTTATCTCTTACGGGTTGAAACTCCAGGTAGATAGAGATTAATAAATAACATCTTCTAGGTGTCCGCACTCCAGGTGTTCACAAGGTACAAGAACCAGTTTGAAGTAGACCTTGGCGGGGAGCATGGTCGCACAGCTCTACACTTCGCTGCAATACACGACCACGACCAATGCGCTAGAGTGCTAGTAAGTCTGTTATTAAACTTTTTTGTATAAAATAATTAATAAAGCAACTGAAATTTACCCCCTTCTTAAACATAAATGTAAAGTAGCTGTTACTTTTTGGTTAAAATCCCTTGATTACAAGCTGAGGATTAACTATCGATTGTATCGTAATCACAAATTATATAACCTCCCTTGCACCCTTACTTCTATTAAAGCACACTGTACACACATTCTACCTCACACTCGATCATAATACACCTTACTCCTCCACATACTTGTCCCATATATGACACTAGCTGTTTTGCGCGGTTTTACACGCGCTACTTCAAATCCCGCGGGATTATCGAGATAAAAAGTAGCTTCTTCGCTATTCCAGACTGTAAACTATCACTATGCCAAATTTCATCCAAATCCATTAAGCCGTGATAGAGTAACAAGCATCCAGACATGCATACCTCCATCTATGCAAACTTTCACATTTCATCATCATCATCACAGGTTGTCCTAGTTCAGAAACCAGTCTCGCACATAGTATAAAATAAAGTATAAACTGTACTGTACTGTAATAATACCTACCGTGAAACAAAATGTAACTCTATGTGAGAAAAAATAAATATCAGTATCCTCATCATCACAACTCCGTGTAATGAGCCCACTGAGGTTTAGGCCGTAATCCACCAAGCTGGCCCGGTGCTGGTTGGTGGATGTCAGATATTTCAGGGTGCTGAAATGGCTTCTGACAAACCCTAAAGACTACTGTATTCAAGTATACAGCACCCGGAGCGACTGCTTAACGTGCCCTCCGAAGCACGGAAGTCGCCGTGAGAAATGAATGGTTGGCGGTCACCCATCCTAATACCGGCCGCACCGAGCGCGCTTGACCTGCGATATCGTTTGATATGCACAGTCGCCACGGCGCCACGAAGACTATTAAATTATTAATTACTAGCTGTTGCGCGCGGTTTTATGCGGGAATCTAGGGATTTAAAGCCTATGTGCTGTTCCAGATTGTACTTTATCACTATGCCAAATTTCATTAAAATCCGTTAGGCCGTTTTGACGTGATTGAGGAACAAACGTCCAAACATTCATATTTATAATTTTAGTAAGATTAACTACGTACCATTTACATATATTACATACTTATCGATGAGTGAATCCGTGGTTGATGCTAATCTCATCTGATGGTAAGTAAAGATGGGGTCGAAGATCACAGCACACAGGTTTTGAAAGAAAATGGCTCTTCATAGAACAATGCCGGGACCCATAATATTGGGGCTTCAATAATACTCAGGTATGATGAACTGTATAGGTACTAGTTATATTAAACAAAGAAATATGTACAAGGATCGGGTTTTTGAACTTATACTTGACTGAAAAAGATTGCCAAGAGTTTTTTTCCGCCGGCTTTTTTGTCTCTTGGTGTACTGTAATATCTTATTTAACAACTATCAACAACCAGTTAAAGCCGAAGTATATGATGATTGACTTCATAAAGTGTTTTGTGAAATTCGTAAGATGAATAAAACTTTTTGAATTTTATAAATAAAGCCAGAGCGCTAGCGTAGCTGTGCGTACAAGGATTGGTTCCGCACTGCCCGGAGAGCCGCGGTCGCGCGCCGCCGCCGGCCCGAGGCTCGATCCCGTTAGTCCACTGCGTGTGAATCATCGGTCGCCGGCCGCTTCACATAACCGTTAAAACAGTGATACTTGTTGGCAGATTTTATATGAAGGGTGGTCGCTATCCAAGCAGTTTTTGAAGAGACGACCACTTTGGCAATGGGGTAAACCAGTCTGCCTCAGACGCCAGTGGTTGCGGGTTCGATTCCCGCACGGAACAAGAAAAAAAAATGTTCCATGTCTGGGTGTTTATCTATTTATGTATTTATATTCTAGGTTCCCCCTAGTTCGCTACCTACATGGTATCCCATAACACAAGCTATGCTTACTTTGGGGCCATGAAGTTGGTGTGATTGTCTGGGGATTTTATTTTTATTTTATTATTATTTATTATACTACCACTAAGCGTGGGTTACTCGGATTAGTCACCTCATACGACACGTTTATATTCGAGGTGATGAAGTGTGATGAACACTGATATGACGTTAACTTGTTGACAATGAGAATGTTTTATATGTGTACATGTATTTCTTATACTATTATAATTATGTAAAGAATATAAATATTTATTTATGTATTACAATATCCACAGCTCTTATCATATTTACTTGCACCCAGTTACGGATAAACAATAAATTTTTATTGTACAGAAAAAGAGAACAATTGGTGAAAAAATCAATTCGAGTCAATTTAAAAAGTTACAGCTAAAATCAAAAAGACTGCAAAACGTAATTTATCTTTAAAGTAAGGAAACGATTTTTAATAAAACATTATGTAATAAAGATGTCCTCATCATTTAAATTAAAAATAAACACTAACAAATAAATTAATGTAATATAAAGTAACTTAATATAATGAAACTTGTTTTTGTTTTTAATGAAATTATCACAAACTAACTAAGTTAATCTACATTTCCTAGCCATATTAAGTCAATCCATTTGAAATAATACATTTCCATAACTATTGATTATTAATAATGCAGTTTAATCACGTTTCTCATTTTAGAATCGCCCGTAGTAGTAATTCAAGTAATTTCTCTATTATTTTCTCTTTGTCATTGCTCTGAAACCTTATATGCGACAACCGTTTGGTTTTCTAATTAACTATATTTGTGTTGTACCCACAGATATGCCTGTTCATATATTTGAGTTTAATATATCTTGCTACCTTTAAATCGAGTTTATGGCGACATTCGTAATGTGCAGACGTGTTTTTGTAACAAATTGTGACACCACAGCAAAAATATTTAGAATTACATGTACGAGTACGAATAGTACACGGTGCCTCCGTAGAATTAGGTACCTTTTGCCAAACCGCGAGTGATTACTTAAGATATTTATTGTGTACCACGTTATGCGACAGGCAATGTAATTGAAAACGCACTAATATATGAATGTGAAAGTTGGTGAATATGGCTGGATGTTTTTTAGTGTTACGGGCCAAACTTTCTGAGCTGATTAAATTTAAATCTCAGAAACAGGTGGGGCAAACTTGAAATAACAGTTTCCATACTTTTATCACTTTTTTGACCATTAACTTCTACAAGCTAATAGTAAACAAAGCTAACAAATAACCATGACATAACTATATTAATCACAATAGCGACAAAAGAAATTGATACAAAACATAGCTACAAATTAAAAAGTAACTTTTGCTTTCAATCTTTTACCCAGATAAGTTTAACATCTTGAAAATAAAGTACACTAAAGCTTGGCAAGCATAAAAAGAAGTACTCTATAAAACCTTTGGGGTTTCGATTAAATAGAAATGTTTATTTTGAAACAACTTTAAGGCTTAAAGTTTTACAGTCTAAAATTGTGAAAATTGGTTCAGGTTTATTTTACGATAAGTATAGCGTAACTTGATTAGGACTGGGTCGCTGTGGGTTTCAATCCTTTGGCCTTTTTCTTAGGAAGAGATAATTTCAGATCCGCTTCATTTACTTACTTAACGTACGACTTTAAACATACCTTCAGAAATGCTTTTAAAAGCGCCTTTAGATTAATATAAAAAGGTATTTGTTTCTTTTTGCTTGACTGTGCATTTGTTAAGGATTAGCAAATATTAATAGGTATCTTATTAAAATGATCTTCAGAGAGGATAGTTTTTGCATGTGTTAACGCAGCGCCACCTAGTCCTAAATTAACCATATAGCTTTAGGTATAGTCAACAAATATACAAAATTGAAAGAAAAAAGGTTTAGATGAACCAAATAATGTATGTTAATATATTGTCAGCTTATGAATACATTTGTTTTGGCCGATTGAATCAAATTTACAAGATTCGGCCACGAGTACCATTTAAATATTCATCATAAAAAATAACATACAAAAAAACGGCTTCAAGCTGGTTTCATTTGCTGTAAGTTAGATAATAATATTGAAATAGATGCTTTTGAACAAAATAAGCACATTTATTTCTTTAAAATTATCCATTTACAAATGGGTATATATAGGTCTTCCAGTTAATAAACAATTTGAAACTCGAATTGAAAAATAATTTTATAATTTATTATTATTCGAAACCAACTTTGTGTTTAAAGTTTCCTCCCAACACAGGACGTCTAAATTAATTTTAAACGATTTTTTTTTGTAAGCACTTACTAATTTCTATTTAATTACTATTGACAGATAACAGACCTCGGTGCCCAGTGTAACCGGCCCTGCAACAACGGTTACTACCCGATCCACGAAGCAGCAAAGAACGCATCATCACGAACCATGGAAGTGTTTCTCGAATGGGGAGAATCCAAAGGCTGTACGCGGGAACAGATGATCTCCCTATACGATAATGAAGGCAATGTGCCCTTGCACTCGGCCGTCCATGGCGGTGACATCAAAGCAGTGGAGCTGTGTCTGCGAAGTGGTGCTAAAATATCCACGCAGCAACACGATCTCTCTACCCCTGTACATTTAGCCTGTGCACAGGTTTGTCTTTTTATATGGTATTTGAACTAAACCTTTTTTGTCTACTTTATTTTTAATGGTAGCCTAAACTCGCATTTGATGTAAAATAAAGGATGGTCTCTTGCAATGCGGTCCGTGACAGGGTCTTAGTGCCAAGAAGATAAGATATTTTTTACTTTACGTTTGTCCAGGGGCGTTAGGGCTATTCTCAATTAATCAGACGATTTTGTTTGATCTATGATCCATTTGATGCAATCAAATGTCACCCGGAAGTGAGATTGAAGTGACTTGTTATAAAATATTAGTGCATAACCGGCGTCTGCAACTACGCTAAGAACTTATTGTTCCCAATGCATTGTTCTAGTAATCTCTAATCGTTTTCGTATATTTACCTTTCAAATTAAATCGATTTCAGCTCACAAACGATGTATTCCTTCTGGTATATAGGTGCTTTGGAAGCCTTCAATGGAATGTTTGTGATTTAGATATAAGTTATAATGAACCTGCCGTCATATTGTTCACTAGTTTTTGGATCATGGTTTCGTAAATTTTCAGGTTTTTTTTTGCTTTTTGGGTACATACTCGGATATACTGCAGATTCGACAGCAGATTCCGAAACAGTCCCACTATAGATACTAACAAGTATCCTTCAAATCAGTTGTCTATTATTAAAACTAACTACAGTTATTATAGGATTAAAAATAAAAATTAACTTCTAAGACGTCCATGAATAAAAGTTCCTACTGGTAACGGCAAAATGAGTATTATTCAGAAATATTTTTAATGAACATATTAATTAATTTAAATTATATTTAGCAGTATTAGATTAAATGAAAAACGGAGGACATATTACTTTGACTTTTATATTTTATTTTGTTTAGGACACAACGTTCATTCTTGAAGTGACAAATCTATTCTTAGACTCGAGTTTGTCAAAATCAGACATGTCACATTTCCATTGCTACAAGAACAAACGAACCGTTTCTAGAAACTAAACCGAACTAGCTTTATTTAAAATAACAATTTGGATCACGAAGCCCTTTTATCACTGTCATAGACATGATTTACTCCTAAAACTTACCAAGCACGTATCTTGACACGTGATCATTACACCAGCAATTCGTTCTCCAGCTTCCATATGCTGATATTAATTAATTCAGCTTGTTATTCACAAATAAATTGAACTTTGATTTCAGTTAATTACTAGTTTCGCTATTGATAAAACAAGTGATGTTAATCTACGCCATCTTTTGAAATGGAGCTGCTACCATTTGGACAATATAAGATTCTTTATAGTTACCAGCTAATTTAAATGTTATTTTCTTTGATGTGACATAAACGTACCTGCGTATTTATTTTGGGAGTTCGCTGTTTCATACCTGGGGTTTTCATACCAGTGGTATGAATCGCTAAATAGCATTTTTGAAAGGATCGATTCATACCAGTGTCAATAAATTATAACTTAGCAGTCGTGCACAAAAGCGTTACAAATATAAGTTTACTTATTTATTTAACGTAAAACTATCGCCAGAGGATTTAAAATTTAAAAAAGTGATTACCGATGGGTTTTATGAATCCTAAAATTTTCTTCGTTTAGTAGCCGATACAGCCTGCAAATGTTTCTGATTTCCGAATGAGAAATCTGCAATCCGAAGGTCAGCAATGTTTTATTACGCTGTGTTGTTTGAGTTTAACGAACTAAATAGTAAGGGAGCGCAGCTTTTGAGTAAGATATTCGACGATGACGATGGAAATCGCGGTGAGGTATACCTGCATGGCTTGAGTTCATCTACCAGAAGCGCAACACTCAATAGGATCCCTGATATTTGGTCGCTGTGAGTCTATTCTTTACTTAAATGACTAATATGTACCTGTCGACCGCTTCGCTCACACTCGTGACATAATTTAAATGCTACAATCGCCAAGCAAACGCTCGCACTGTGATTCGGAGACCGATGTTTCGACGGCCACTGAGACAGAGAATGACGGTACTGGATCGAGCTCATCTAAAAAAAACATCGATGTCGTTCGTTAGGCCACGACAAAAGCGCCACTATGATGATTTGTTTAAGGATGGGTTTTGCACATTTAAATCGGACATAAAAAATATTATTTCATCTTTTACGCAAGAGTACCAAAACATAAATTCTAGAAATTAAAAATCAATGACATACAGAAGTCCATGGAGTTTATTTCTAAACGATATGGTACTGGCATATCTAAGATGAAATTTTTTGAAGCGATCGAATATCAAGGCTCCTATTGAGTGTTGCGTCCCTGGTAGATGAACTTTATTTCTTATCTTAAAATATCTTCAATTTCAATTTTAAATAAAATATTTAAGCGCTATATATGTCTGTACACTTAAACAATCTAGTGAAAATTTAGATTATTACGAGTTAGAAGAATAGTAAGATTTAAATACAATCAAAAGCATTTTCTACCCGACAGTAAAAGAAATCGTGTTTTTTTTATTAATTTTTGACAGTGGTATGAATCGACATCGACCCATTCAAAAACGCTATTCGGCAATTCATACCACAGGTATGAAACCCCCCTGGTATGAAACAGCGAACTCCCTATTTGTTTTAGTGTCGCTCAGTAGAAACAATAAAGATATGGCACCACAAACTTGTTGATAAACACAGCTACTACGTCGCGGTATTACATTGATAGTACTACGACGTAGTACTAGAAGTTGTTTTGTAGTAGCGCGTAGTCGTTTTTATTTTAATGGTATCCATCCATAATTTAGAGTAACCATGCATTGGTTAATATGTCAGCGACTATATTAATTTCCATGTCAAAAAATACATACTTCTTTTTTAAATCGTTGTAATAAAAGATACTTATAGAGTAAAAAAATTTTGCCAGTGATAAAAAAACAGCTCTGTATATAAAGACACTGTTATTTATGTATTTGTTCAAGTAAACAGATTTTGACTTCATTTGGACAAAGATTTCGCTAAAATGTTAAAAATTAGAATGTGGTATGAATATTTTTTTTTATGAATATATAGCAATCATTATTACTGTTGTAGTTCTTAACAGTTATCCAAGAACATACTCGCTAATTGACGTCAATATTATGTTAGGTCTGGTGCAGGGGTAGTTTTTTCTTTTCTTTGTACAGCCAACCAAACTTTCTTTAACAGGGTGCTCTAGAAATCGTAAAGCTAATGTTTGCCATGCAGCCCAAGGAGAAAATAGCTTGTTTGACGTCATGTGACGTGCAGAAGATGACACCGATCCACTGCGCAGCAATGTTCGATCATCCGGACGTCGTAAACTACTTGGTGTCAGAGGGCTCGGATATAAACCCTTTGGATAAAGAACGGAGGTCACCTTTGCTTCTGGCGGCATCTCGAGCAGGCTGGAGAACTGTACATGCCCTTGTAAGTGCTCATCTTTTTAATACTAGTTAAAACAAAAGTCTTTATCAGTTTTGTTTCTTTAGCAGTATTTTAAAAAATAATTCATTTCATTAACCCTAGAAGGAAACAATTTATCTTTATTGATAATAATTTTAGTTTGCCGTCCAGTTTGCAGCCACTCTTCCTCATTCCACATTCTCTTATGGTCACTCTAAAGCTGAACAATTTATCTTAGGACAATGGTCTTTGATAAATATCATCTTTACCCCCTTATTCAATTATTTATCTTAAAAACGTTTATAAAATATGCATCTAGAGCTAAGTTACTGTTTGAACAGTAACAAACACATGTTTCTGCTTCCAACTTATATTTCACCCTGTATATTTAAGAGTTTCCCTAGAAAATAATGATCCAAATATTGAGTGGTAATTTTAAGGCACCAGAGTAGTATACGAGGAAAACTGGTCTTCAATATAGTGTATATTTTAAACAGTTGAACGAAATGAGTAGTGAGTGATATACCTCTATTTATTACACCAAACAGATTACCCAATGTTATTATTTTACTATCCAATAAAATTTTATTAAAAATATGTGAAACACTGCTAACGGTGATTGGCGATATATATTTATATATACAATATTATATATATTTATTTTATTTACAACTTAATTAATAGTATCTACTTGATTATCATTACAGATTCGTCTTGGAGCTGATATTCAGTTGAAGGACATCAACTCTCGAAATGTTCTCCATTTGGTTGTCATGAATGGTGGCCGTCTTGAAGACTTTGCGGCAAGTTGTAAAGTAAGTTTTTTTAAGGGTTTATTCAAAATTAAGTCGTAAATATGCCAAGTTTTGTGTCCTGTCCAGTATTCTTTGGGCACTATTCTTGCTAGATTCACTGAAACAATCTTGCAAAGATGGATTTGTAAACAATTATTATTAATTCGCCTAAAGGAAACCTAATTTATAAAATCCAATAAAGTAAACTTATAAGTAGGAATTACCACGTACAGTTTCCACTTTATAGCAATCAACATTTTGAGAAAGTTTAACTTGGTTAGATTTACCCCGTCCAAAACTAGACATATCTGTTTTCATCTAAAATGAAAACTTCATAAGACATTTATACAAAATAAATATTTCTTCTAATTCAAGGACCGCTGTGAGAAGAGCTTAGCGCAGCTTTTGAATGAAAAGGATAGCACAGGGTGCTCTCCTTTACACTACGCCAGCCGCGAAGGTCACATAAGGTCATTGGAGAACCTTATCCGACTAGGGGCTTGCATCAACTTGAAGAATAATAACAACGAGAGCCCTCTTCATTTCGCTGCCAGGTATGTTCACAACTTAAATCAATACAATATAAGATAATTTGAGATTTTATATATTATTTCAGTGATAGGTTGATACTGTCATAATTTTGTAGATGTCGATAAATCTATTTTGTGAATAGGCTTGCAAAATATTACAGAATGTACGAGTTTTATGGTGGTGATTCATATATTTTTAAAACACTTGAGAAATACAGTGTTTTGATGAATTAAGATTTTTCATCTGTGACTGAACAAGCGTTTGACGTGTATCTCACCAAATGGCAAATGATAGTGAGGACAAAAATGAAAGAATATACTGTATTAGTGATTTAGTAAGGATGGAACTGGCTAATCACGAAAACAATACTAGTACAACTTTATAGGCGGCAGAATTTGTAGAATGTTAGGCAGACCTCGAAGTGATCCGAAATTAAGCATGGGCTAGACAGAAGTAAGATTTTGAACCGACGAGGTAATAAATGTTGTGTTTTATTAAATATTATTTCCGGTGTCAAACAGATATGGGCGCTATCACACTGCATCTCAGCTGCTCGACTCTGATAAAGGCACCTTCATCATCAACGAGAGCGACGGTGAAGGTCTGACGCCACTGCACATCGCGTCCCGCGAAGGCCACACGAAAGTCGTACAACTTCTGCTAAATCGTGGAGCTTTGTTGCATAGAGACCATAATGGCAGGAACCCTCTACACCTTGCAGCGATGAGTGGATATACGCAGACCATTGAGTTACTTCATTCCGTTCATTCGCACCTTCTCGACCAAGCTGATAAAGATGGAGTAAGAACAATTTGTATCTATTTTTATATTTTTAATGTGAGATTGCACAGAATCAAAAATATTCTTTTTGGATGTTTGTACAACTTTTATTTTAATACGATTAATGATAATGATAGTGAGGTATTTACATTATATTTCGTTCACTTATAAATAAGCTTTGTTTTTCAGAATACGCCACTGCATCTTGCAACTATGGAAAATAAACCAAACTCAATAGCGCTGCTTCTGTCCATGGGCTGTCGGTTAAGTTACAACAACTTAGACATGACTGCTATAGATTACGCGATATACTATAAGTTTCCGGAAGCTGCTCTTGTTATGGTGACTCATGAACAAAGGTAAGTATACAGGGTATTAGGCAGAACGTTGAACATACGCAAATGGTGGATGGGTGGGGTCATGTGCTACTTACTCAGCCCAAATTATTTGACCTTGGCCCCTAGGTTTTTTTTATAATTTTTTTTTGTATATTTTTCGAATTTCAGCACTTTTATGACTTTGAAGGCGAATATTTTTATTTACAATGAGTAAAACAGGCAACATTTTGTTTTGTTATTATTTTGAATGTTATCAGATTCTCATGTAATTATCGCTTAACGCTGATGTTACCTTAAAAAAAGTTATGGATCCTCAAAGTATATAAATATATAAAGATTATATTATATAAACTTATATTATTATAACCTTCTGATACACTCATTTATCATTATATTTATCATTCTCATTTTATTTTATTAATCGAATTCTAACTAAATATTGTATACTATAATTAAATTCAAATTTAGAGCTTCCTACTTTGACTTTCTGGAAACAGCATGTTTTT
The DNA here is from genome assembly GCA_944452665.1 of Stenoptilia bipunctidactyla. Classification (NCBI taxonomy): domain Eukaryota; kingdom Metazoa; phylum Arthropoda; class Insecta; order Lepidoptera; family Pterophoridae; genus Stenoptilia; species Stenoptilia bipunctidactyla. Next base: position 39,287,157 of record OX101721.1, read on the forward strand.
AAATTATGCTTTGTTGACTTCGCGATGACAAGGTTATCGTTACTATATGACGATAATATATCTAGTAAACTGTGCCGGTAGCTTAGAATGACTTTCGATATTAAGTAAATTATCGACATTTTGTTATAACATTAGAGATCAAAGCTTTGTTTTACAAATATTTTTGTTTTTCTATATTTTAGTAAAAAAATACTCGTTTTAAATCTTGCAAATATATAGTACATTTATGCATTGTTGACCTAACGATGCCAATTCTTTTTTTTATCTTTAGGGCTAAGGAAGTAATGGCGTTGCGTTCCGATCGACATCCTTGTGTGACCCTTGCACTAATTGCATATATGCCTCGCGTTTTTGAAGCTGTGCAAGACAAATGCATTACGAAAGCCAATTGCAAGAAAGACTCAAAAAGTTTTTACGTAAGTAAATCTTTCTATTAAAGCTTATTTTCATTTAGTCTTGTGTAAAAAATTGTATTTTGACACTGAAGAACGCGATGAGAGAGGCATTATTCAACAGATTTTTACAAATATGGATTTAAATCCTAATAACTCTTACATAATAATATTATTCTATTTTTACAGAATTGACAATTGAAAAGAATTGAATGCAATGTAATTGCTTAGTTTTAGATTTCTGCTTCATATTTTATTAAAATGTATTAATGATTTTCAGTTCTAGTTTTTATATTTTGTTTGAATATATATGTTACAGTAATTTTATATATCCATTTATTATTTCAAACATTCGCCGATTACGTGGCTGCGCATGGAAGATTTCATTTATATTGTTATTTGTGGATCTATCAGTTACTTAATTAACTAGTTTAAAATCACAAGCGACTTTTGATATTTATGACATTTAGATCAAGTACAACTTCGAAGTTCTGTGTCCTCAACTTCTTCCCGACGAGGGGGATATAAAGCCTGAAATGCTTCCCAGTGCACAAAATATACCGTTACCTGCGCTTAACGTAAGTAATGACATCTATCCAATACAATTAATTTTCTTTTATTTTGCTTACCACACAGATAAAGTATTCGTTCAAACACTACCAGAAATCGAAACTTGAAATAGATGCTCTAAGACTGGCCCTAGACAACCCTAAGTTTCGTCCAGAACCGTTGATTGTGATCAACGTGAGTCAATTTAATGACGCAATGCTTTTATTGTCTGTTAAAGATGCTGTATAAATTACATTGAAACCAAATTTAGACTCTATATCTATTGGTTTCAAGGCTTCATGTCGCATAATAACGTTCACAGCGTGCTTTTCAAAAACCCCATGATTGTGTCTGACGTGGACGGTTGGTGCTGGATTAGTTGTGACACTGTGTGTCGTCGCTGTGCATTCAGATATCGCTATTAGTTTTGTACCTTTATACATATATTTTCAGAGAAAACTTATAATATAATAGTAAATTTTATAGTATAACCTAAAAAGCATTATATTTCGTCTCTCCATTCTTCAGATATAATTAACCAGGTCCCTATCTTGCTAGCATCGACACGCACATTCAGAAATTATTTGGCAACACCAAATAAGTGTTTTTTAAAAGGTAACACAGTATTCACTCCTGCTGCAATCAAGGCTTCATTCCTTTATCGTGTGTAGCATTGAACGGACGTGTACTTAAAATTAATGATCTACAATTATACTTTGACAGAAGACTCGGATAGAACGAAGATCGGTTAGTGACAGTTTAATAATTAGTGAACTGTAGCAGATTAATAAAAGGTGATCATCAGCGATTTTAAAATATGTTGCTAAACGAATACGCCTGAAGGTGACCGTAGGTACCAATTCATGTGCGTGTCGATGCTAGCAAGATAGGGTTACTACCTGGTTAATTATATCTTGGAATACAGCGACTCATATAATCATAATCGAACTTCACTTGTAAGTTCATTTGATTACATATTATATTGCAGTGAACAGTCATCAATTTATAAATATTTTTAAATTTAATAATTTGATTTATAATATTGCTCACATACCTGCAAAGAAAGCCATCAAGATATAAAAGCATACTAAACATACTTCAATGCGAGGTTCATCGTGTTTCTTGAATGTTTAATTTATATTTTTCAGGAATATTTACTTGCTTATGAAGTTTCGCACCTATCTAATCGCACCTTGGTGTTTTCTCACTAATCTGCGAAGACTGTTTAATGTTTTCAAAACATTTTTTATAGTTACTCTACTCTATTCTGATTCTTTTTGCACCTTGTATATATTTATGGTTCAAAATCGCACAAAAAAACCTTATAGCGACTTTTGTGAGCGCAGTGACGATTTGACATTTTTGTTTATTGTCTCGTTTAATTATACATGTGATACCATTTTATTTATACTTTATTTACAAAACAATTAATTATTTATATGTTTTCAGGCCATGGTAGCTCATGGAAGAGTAGAGCTTTTAGCTCATCCACTTAGTCAAAAATATTTACAAATGAAATGGAACTCCTATGGAAAATACTTTCATTTAGTAAATCTACTTTTTTACTGCGTATTTTTAACTTTTGTAACCGTATATACATATTTATTGATGATGTTAACAACTCCGTACAACGTTCTCAAAGACAGTGGAGTAGACGCACCAATTCATTTATTTAATCAAAACAATACTAATAGTACCTCTGATGGACATTTTATTTACGATGGAAATAACACTTCTACTCTGCATAATGGTAAAAAAAATATTTTCAATAGTTTTTGTCAAATACTATTTTAATGCAATAAATAAAATGTTTTACTAACAATTATTACAGAATTTGAATACATACTCATTGTTTATTCAAGTACTGTTGCTATACTTGTTTACAATGGCGTATGCTTGGTGAGGGAGTCGTATAACTTAAAGCAACAGAAATGGCATTACTTGGTGGACCCTTCAAACTTGGTCTCATGGATCTTATATATATCTTCAACTCTTATGGTTTTACCGACACTTTACAAAAAATCTAGCGACATTCAGGTAAAAAACTATTAAGTACCTACTTAAAATTGAAATTTGTAAATGTTTAATACATATTGTTTTACATAGTTTTCTTTTTTCCAGTTTTCAGCAGCAGCTATAACAGTATTTCTTTCATGGCTTGAATTACTACTACTCCTGCAAAGATTTGATCAAGTTGGGATATACGTGGTCATGTTTCTCGAAATCTTGCAGACGCTCATCAAAGTTCTTATGGTCTTTTCTATACTGATCATTGCATTTGGATTAGCATTCTTTATACTACTATCTAAAGTATGCCAATTTATTTCATAGTTATATTTCAATTTGTATAATTTATAAATGTAAACTTTATTTTTAAACAGTATGTTTGCTTGAAGCGTATTTGCATAGCGTATTGTTATTTATTTATTGATAATATATTTTAAAATGCGACTTCTATTTTAATGATCTTCGCGAGTTTTGCATTATCTATTGCGTTGCGATTTTTTAATAGTTTACAGATTATACATCAACTTTATTTATTTCTAGGGCCATCATTTATCGTTTAGCGGCATCCCTATATCGTTGATGAGGACTTTTGCGATGATGCTTGGTGAAATCGACTTTGTCGGAACGTACGTGCAGCCGTATTTCAAAGCAGATACTGATACGGTGCTGCCATTCCCCATGCCCACGTTTTTCATCCTGGGATTGTTTATGGTGTTCATGCCAATTTTGCTGATGAATCTACTCATTGGTTTGGCAGTCGGAGATATTGAAAGTGTGAGACGGAACGCCCAACTCAAAAGATTGGCAATGCAGGTAAAATACTTTTGATTTTTGACCTTCTTACTTTATCAATTATCAAATAAATTAAATTGGTTTTGAGTAATGAATATTATTTAAAAATAACTTATCACAACAATAGCATGAGCAGTAGCCAAGGCATCTAAAACGCGATGTTCCTTGGTTACTTTGCTATCGACTTCACAGTGATACTCACTGGACTTGTGGATCTGTGGATTGTTTCTAAGCGGATTATAAGCTAATAATGCCAACATGATTTTTATTGTGCTGCAACTTTAAAAAACTTGGAATTTTACTTTGATTTTGAAATTTTTAGATTTAAGATGGTATATTTTCAGGTGGTGCTTCATACTGAGCTGGAACGAAAGCTGCCGACGTTTCTTCTCGAAAAAGTGGACAAGAACGAGTTGATTGAGTATCCAAACAACAACAAATGCAAACTAGGCTTTCTAGACCTGATTCTTCGCAAATGGTTTTGCAACCCATTCACCGATGACTGTCAGTATAAATAACTAATAATAAGTATTCTAGCATTACTGCAGCACTTTTTGCTACTATATTCATATAATTTGCACCTTTTTAATAGTAAGTAGTTAGATACGATTCCATCTCTAGCGTAGTTTTCATTAAGAATCGATAAGGGGACAATAATCTGTGGATCTGCGTTGATGCTAAAATCGCTAACTCACCTGCCGAACGTAGCGGTGATACGCGTGATTCCTTTCCCAAATGAGAGAAACACATAGGTCCCGGTAGGCACTCCTGGTGGTATCGCTAGTCTTGACCAAGAAAGTTATCGAGAAATGGGAAATTCCCCGAGTTATATTAGCTTATCACAAAAAGACAACATTTATTGTATGATGTTCAAACACTGCGAGTCAATGAAAAGTTTTCTGTACTCGAAGAAATGCTAAGTAAATTGCACTTGGAAATTGTGGGGCTATCCAAAGTTAAAGAAAGATAGTGGACTCGAAAACCTTGATATCCAACATTTTTTTTCGGGGGTATAGCCAAATCACCTTGTTTAGTGACCATGTCTATGGAATGTTATACCCATTTTTTCAAGCAGTTTTAGATGATTCATTCCACATCATCTAGTGCACAGGTTGGATGACTTTCAACTTTAAAGGCCAACCGATTTTATATGCTTTCAATTGTCCATAACATGCTACGACCACAGATCACGTCCATAAGGTGCGCTAGGTTTGGTTAGGTTTGCTTTACGTTTGCAAACTATGAGAAATTAATTCAATGAATATCTAGTTTACGCCTTAGTTTTTGTAGTATTTATAAAGGAGGAGGTCATAAAACAACAATAAACAAGACACATGACATAAAAAAATCTAACTGCTCCCCTCAAAGTTAAGACCTCAAGCGCAAAGTTCAAGCGAAATATCCCCCGAATAGCAAAGTCAAGGTCACTGATAAACGTTTAATAACGACATACAGTACCATGTGACGTAAAATTATTTTGGTTACGCCGATGTCGAGCTGTTGGTATTTTGCAGATGATTAGAAAATAGGTACTTATTACTACCTAAATACTCATCAAATTGAATGAGATAAGTACATTCACGATACCTTGTCACTCAGAAACAACCAAAAAATCTTACAAAATATACTAATCTTTAAAAATATAATACACCATAAAAATTTTATTCAGTCAAATTTATTATCAATATATATAAAACTGTTCCGTTACTGACTGAGTGACTGAGGTACTGAGTGACTGAGTGACTGAGTGACTGACAGACAACGTACAGCCGTAACTACTGGACGTAGAGAGCTGAAATTTGGAAAATACATTCTTTAGGAGATGTAGGGGTGCACTAAGGAAGGAATTCCCGAAATTCCCACGGGAACGGGAAATATAGGACTTTTTAGTTTGTATGAAAAATCTTATTCCTTGAGTGCACCGATGTGAAACTTGGTGTAAAGGTTTTTCAATGTGTGTCTGGTTGTGTTACGAAAGGAACTCCCGAAATTCCCACGGGAATGGGAAATATATGATGTGTTAGTTTGTATGAAAAAATCCCATCCCTTGAGTGCCCGGATGTGATACTTGATATAAAGGTTCCTCAATAAGTGTCTGTTTGTATTATGGAAGGAATTCCCGAAATTCCCACGGGAAGAGGTTGGACTTTCTAGTTTGTATGAAAATCTTATTCCTTGAGTGTACGGATGTGATACTTGGCATGAAGGTTCTTCAAAGAGTGACTGGTTGTGCTACGAAAAAAAATCCCAAAATTCCCACGGGCACGGGAAATATATGATTTTTAGTTTGTATGAAAAAAACTTATTCCTTGAGTGCATGGGTGTGATACTTGGTATAAAGGTTCTTTCAGTGGGTGTCTGGTTGTATAGTTTCTGAAATTTCCACGAGAAGGGTAGTAAAGCGCATACGAAGTTGCGGGATAAAGCTAGTTATTAATAAATTGTAATAAGAAACAAATAACCAGCGAAAGATACAAGAAGGAATGTAGATACTTCTTTGATGAACATCTGCGTTTTCATATAGTGCATCCTCTAAGTCTTTTTGCTTTTTGTAAATAAAAGAGAAGACGTTTGTCTTCCATGTCCCTGGTGGAAAGCTTTCTAAAAGACCAATGTGATGCACGTCCATTTACTTTAAACCTATTTACTGGATGCTTTAAAATACCAGGACTGTAGTGTTGAGATAATCAAATGCATTCAGTTCTTTCTACACCTTGAGAACTAGTTCCAAAAAGGAACCATCGATTGACTTCTCTTCGTTTCTCTCTTTATCGGGATTCAAGTTCTGTCTGCATCTAGTAGCAAAAGAGTGTGTCTTCAATTTGTTCAAAATGAGCGTTCATGCACTCTCCAAAAAGGATCTGGTATGTTGTGAGTGTCATTTGTATACCAAGTTTCGGTGTTACGTGTTAGACTGAATTTTTCTATTTCTCTAATTATAAACTTACATTGAACAAATAAAAAATACAAGTACCTTCGTTACTTAAAGTCGATTTTTTTAAGTATAATAATAAGGATCTCTAGGCTAAGATTTATTAAAACACAATATCTTAAGCATAATGCATGAGAAACAAGACGGCTTTCACGGTAAGATACATATTACATTTTGAGATTAAAACTCATTTAGTACAGAAATAAGTGATTTGTTAAATAAGATTGCAGTAATCAATAACAGAAATAGGACAAATTAAGTAATTAAACACTAAATGATTCTTAATCTTAAAATTTCAATTAATAGTTTCAAAAGATCATATTAAAACGCTTTGCATGTTGTTATGTTTGTAAAAATAAGACACCATTCCAAAATAGTAACTTAATTTCTAGTATATTTAACAAAATAGGTAAAGAAGTTATAAAGGTGTAAAAAATGAGTGTAAAGATTTTTTACTTACTTTAATATTGAATTTTCAGCTGGCTTGGATCTTGTCTTGGAAAGTAGCGAAGATTACATCACAGCTGAGTTAGATAAGCACAAACGAAAGCTTCGAGAAATGTCGCAACTTCTGGAACAGCAGCATACTTTGGTTAGACTTATTGTTCAGGTAATTTTTCATATAATATTTATAACTAAATTTCGTCTAAATGTATTTAATGATGAAAACAAAAATAAATACACATTTATAGTTTTTTCAAAGTCTAACAGAAATTTGACCTTGATCTCGCTTAGAAGTAAGTAACAGTAAATAAATAAATCCCTAGACAATCACACCAACTACATGGTCCCAAAGTAAGCATAGCTTGTGATATGGGATACCATGTAGCGAACTAAGGGGAATCGAACCCGCAACCTCGCGAACGGCGTTGTAGCATCTATACTACTGCACCGAGACCGTCATAACAATGAGATTAAAGGATGATTTTGGATCATGGTAGCTAAGATATCAGCTAGCATACCCAAACACTACCAAAATACTTAATCGATATAGAGATGAGGAGGCTTAATTTGTAAGGTGCGTAAAAAAGTAGCTCAGTTGGATAGTATTAAAGAAATACTATTACTAAAGTTATCAATGGGTAGAACGGCAAGATAACCAGGATTTGTTAGTTGCGTAGAAACGTAGCTCAGTTAAATACTATTACTGTAGAATAGCGAGATAACTAGGCACATTTGTTTATACCTAAACATGTTGTTTGTCGCCTTATCTTCAAGTAGATTTTATTTTTGACAGAAAATGGAAATCAGAACCGAGGCTGATGATGTCGATGAAGGCGTATCTCCAGGAGATACTCGTAGCGTGCAACGTTGGAGTTCTCCCAGAATTAAGAAGAAACTCCGAGCAGCATCATCGTTTAATAAAGGCTCTTAAATACGAGCTTTCTATAGAATAGTCAATGTCTAATTTTTATATCGAATTAGTTTTTGGTTAATGATAAGTAAACCTTATTTGGTCTAGTAGAAAACATGGCTCTAACAACTAACATATCGTCAAACCATTGAATGTATTAAAGATCAAAGAGTGCAATTTGTCGTACATTTTAATGACTTACGGTTTATTTAGCGATCATAATGTTTATCAATTTTGGAACTCTGTTATTGGGGTCGATAAAACGAGACTGATTTAACATATGTTTAAAACTAATTTTGATTCAAATTTCATAAACTATTCTTTGAAAATATTATACGTTTGCTTTTATTTTTCATGTATCTATTGCCTATGAAACTAAGTCCAGTCTTAAAACTCAGTTCCTCCAATTAAATTTAAACTATTTTACTAAACCTTAGACTTCTAGGTTTTTTTTTGTATTCAGTAAAAATTAATGGTACCAAACATATCGTTACTGTATACAATGATAAAGGACTGATTTAGGTGGGTGTATAAAATCCACATTTCCTAATCTACAAATAACGCCTAATTATAAACTGTTCGTATAGGCAGTAAATATTTTATGAAACAGGATTAAAGATTGAAGCGCATGACTGATTTGAGACTGATTTTTGAATTCTTGCAGAATTTGTCCTCTTTTTTGATTAATATGTAATCCTATTTCTTTTGATTTTACATATATATTATTTTATTTAGTTTTGTGCATAATATACACACCTACACGCCTTTATCCTTAATGGGGTAGGCAGAACACCAGAGAATATAAAACCATTTGATGTCACGCTTGACAATATTTGGTGGTATTATAATGATGGACAGAGAATATTGCAGTGAGAGGGAGGACAAAAACGTCGTACCTAGGTATATTTTTAATTCCAAAATGTAAAATAATACTTTGTAGAACATCTTATTAAGTGAATGCCTTTAAACCTACTACATCATTGTCACCCAAACAGCTTGGTAGATAGGACTGTTATGATTGAAATTGTAACACAATTAAAGTAACGATACTTTTGGTACCATCCGGTATTGTTCTCACGCTCAGTATTGGCACGTGTTTACTTTATACCAATTTATATTTGGAATTGAAGAAAAGGCCCCAAGATCTTCGTATTTGAAGGGTTCCATCCTGCACACTTTATTTTGATTTTGGCACATTTTGTGGTTTTTGAAGGTAAAATATCATTGCAGCACGAAATGCCTAATAATAAGCGCTGACAAATTGGTATCGTAATAGTAATTATTGCCTTAAGTCTTTAATAAATGCCTAGTTCTATTTTAAATATTTTATTTCGGTGTCACCTACCACACCTCTTTTAATGCTGGCCAAAACGTGTCAAACTGCATTTATTTTGAAATAAAATATACCGTCTACAAAAAATACTAAGTCTTAGAATTATTTTAGGTACTTTATGTTTAACAGTTAAGTATTATAAGTCACAATGAGTTTAATGTCTGGTATAATAATATAAGTGGAAATCATAGTGTATTTATTTGTAAGAAATTGCTGTTAGAATTTGCATTTATATTTTCATGCTTATAATTCCAAAACCTTATTGCATACTGCAGTATGACTGTACCAAAAAGTTTCATGATAGTTTTGCTTCAAAATTTCATTTTTTAGAGAATTAGATAGATAATTATAGTAAATATACAATGTTAAAAAGTATATATTTTTGCAAACTTAAATTATGAACAAAGTTCAATGTACCTTTTAGTAAACGAATTGTAAGAAATTTGCCAAACACTTTCTAGTAACGGTAAATTTTGTAATTGTAAAAAGTATACTAATTAATAAATAAAAAACAAAATAAAAATTTTGAAAAACCCACGACGCGACGGTTAAAAAGTAATTGAAAAAGAATAAAATAATTTAAAATTCCCCGACTGAAATGATTTATGTGACGAGAGATAATTAACGTGAAAAGGTTTTTTAAAAGTTCACTTAATCTCACACAAAGTCGGTCATATCATGAACAACATACTATTCGTTTTCATAGCACTTCCCTACGCTTACCTATTCGGTTCTCGAAGATGTAGATGTCGCAATAACATAGGTATTCAACTCCCTATGAACTTTATAAGAAGAGCAAGAAAATCCGTCGAGGGCTGCCATCAATATTTTAAATTTCAATATAAAAAAACTACAAAACGAATTCATTCAATGGCAGCCCCAGACGGATTTTCTTGCTCTTCTTATAAAGTTCATAGGGAGTTGAATACCTATGTTATTGCGACATCTACATCTTCGAGGTCCGAATAGGTAAGCGTAGGGAAGTGCTATGAAAACGAATAGTATGTTGTTCATGATATGACCGACTTTGTGTGAGATTAAGTGAACTTTTAAAAAACCTTTTCACGTTAATTATCTCTCGTCACATAAATCATTTCAGTCGGGGAATTTTAAATTATTTTATTCTTTTTCAATTACTTTTTAACCGTCGCGTCGTGGGTTTTTCAAAATTTTTATTTTGTTTTTTATTTCAAACTTTTTAAAGAGCATAATATAGGTACCATACATTACATAACACAATACCTCGTTCCTCATCAGCCCTCTAATGTCCCCACCACCGCTGGAAAACCCATGTTGTTTATTTAAATACATAGTGAAGTATTATAATAAGTATTTACAACTCAACTTTGCTGGTGGCTCAACTTTGGTGGGGCTTTGTTGTAATGTAACTCGATATCATATTACGTAGAATGGTTTGTGCAAACCAATGTTACCATTCTTCAAAACCACTGGTCCGATTTTAATGCGGTTTTCAGTGATGGCTTTATGTTTACTGCAGCGCCTCCTGATGAGTTGTTACCCGCATTAAAATCGGACCAGCGGTTTTAAATATTAATGGTAACATGCAGCGCCCCCTGGCGAGTTGTTACAGTAACACCTATCTAAGAACATGCACCAATCAAACCCAAAGCGATCACTGAAAGCCACATTTAAATCGGACCAATGGTTTTGCAGAATTAATGGTTGTTATTACAAACAAATGTTTACTGCAGCGCCCCCTGATGAGTTGTTACCGTTAAACCTATTTAAGAACATTATACCAATCAAATCCAAAGCGATAATTGAAAACGGCATTCAAATCGGACCAATGGTTTGCAAACAAATATTTACTGCAGCGCCCCCTGGTGAGTTGTTACCGTAACACCTATCTAAGAACATGCACCAATCAAATCCAAAGCGATTACTGAAAACCGCATTAAAATCGGACCAGTGGTTCTGGAGATAAATGGTAACATTGGCTTTTACAAACAAATGTTTACTGCAGCGCCCCCTGGTGAGTTGTTACCGCTACACCTATCTAAGAACATGCACCAAGCAAATCCAAAGCGATTACTGAAAACCGCATTAAAATCGGACCAGTGGTTCTGGAGATAAATGGTAACATAGTTTGCACAAACACCCTCTCACCCCAAACGCATATACCGTCTCCGTTCCGTCGTGGGTAAAAATCATTTGAAGCAATTCAACCAAAGGTTCTATCTGCAGACATTTTTTAACATAAGTCATAGCTAATAGCTATATTTAATATATTTTTTTAATAATAGTGCTAATTTAAACAATTGAGATTATTTTCAAATTCACAATATTATAATTGAGAACAAAGGCACTCCGTAAAAAATTAAGTTATTGGGAACTTACTAATGTACGTTGCTTAGTAGTCATATCGTCTCTATACCAGCAAACTTGAGCAAACCCTTAAACTTTTTGTACTATTAAGTAAAAAAATTAAAATCCTTGATTTCAGAAACAAAATTAATGCAAAAGTCTGAGATCGTTGCCTTGACTTAAAAAAAAAACCTAATTCTGATTAGTCAATTCCACATAGGTTTACTTATTTTTAAATTTCACTAAATTTATTTCACCTAAAGGTACTTTCGGTCAATCAGTATTTAATAATATAACTGTAGGTGTTAAATTACAAAATAGAGTTTGTTTCACGTTGAAAACTAAAGACGCAAATATCACAAACAATAAGTCCTATTTAAATAAATATTTTTATGCGGATCAGAAGCTTAGCGAAAAAGCTTAAAATTTATATTTAAATATGTGCGGAAAACTAGAAGATTTTGGCAACATTTCAGTTTCTATTTTTTTTTTATAGTTGGTCTCTATGTTCATTCTGCATATCATTTAAGTTACATTGAAATATAATCTACCAGTAACAAGTAATTCATAACAAAAACTATCCATCTTTTGAATCAGATGAAATGCTCAGTCGCTTTGAGTTTTGCCGATAAAAAGCGTAGATGAAATATAGAGACTTACTGCCGATTTTAAACTCTATCTAAATTCCCTATCATGAAAGTTACTGAAGCATGAAGTACGATTCGAGTTTGTTTGTTATCACATCCAGTCGAAAACTATCAAACGCTATCTGAAAGTTTTCGCTTCAGCTTTTATCTAACGGATGAAAGCGTATCATAAAATGTACCTTCACTTCATCACTTATTTAAGGTTCACATTTTTATCATAAATTTATTAATGTTGTTACATTTATTAAACTATACCGATCGATCAAAAGTAATTCTTTTGATATACTTAGCTTAAAAATAAGCATATAGCTTATATTTAATGTACTTCTTAATTTATATTACTTATATTAAACAATTATGATCTTTCATTTTAATGTAATTTCAGTTAAAAACTTGATTTTGACCTTCATTTCTACAGTGATCTATTCCTGATTATTTATTAAGAGTAATTAGTTAATAAAATGTTGTTGTACAATGATAAACGTTTTATTTATCCCCTACTGCTTTCAAATACATAAAAAAATAAAAAATTCAAAAACTTAAACCCAACTACTAAAAACACGCTCTAAAAATTAGGAGACAAGTAATAGTCTTCGCTGAAATATTTATGTATTACGTCATATTGATAGAGAGATGTTGAAAGGGTAGCCGTGAAGAGTAGACGTTTTGGAGTAATAAATAGTGGTAACATATTTGAAACGTGCTAACGAAGTTCTTTAATTTGATCCGAAACCGTCAAGATTTTTTTTTATTCTTTACTGATAATATTATTTCACTTATTTAGGAGTAATAATTTTAACATCTATTTTTGCTATTTTGTTTTTCCGCCGAGGAAAATCGTTTCTTAAACTACATTTAAAATACATTTCGTGGTATAAAGATCCTGACTCATCTGCTATTAATGCCACAGATATTGTCATAGTGCTCCTGTGGCCTAGCCAACCTCTGTCCCCACTTTTGAATAAGCTATTCATTTCAGAATTAATTCGATTAATTTCTACCCTGCTAAATATTTTTTGAGATAGTCCCAACAAATCGGGCCTACTTAAATTTGGTTATAATACATTGCCAAGATGTATATATGAGAGCGTTATTACGAAAGGCTAGCATCAATGAAAGATGCTTTGACGAAAGAATAATATGTTTCAAAAAATAGACAGAGTTTTGTTATTATTTGAAAATGGACCTCAGTACGGTATCTTTAACTCAAACAGGTCAGCATTGAACTTGATACTTGTCTCAGAAATCGAGACAGATAAAAATATGGCATGGTTTTAAGTATCATATAAAATACGATACATCTTGCGTTTTAAATCATCTTAAAGCCCAAGATCATATATGGTACTTCAAGTTAGCAAGTCCTTACAAAAACAATGTATTATAATAATAAATAAATAAATACTTCTGACACTTACACAACATTATCTAGCCCAAATTAAGTTTCTTAAAGAATTTGTGTTATGGATACTAGATAACTGATACAATTAAGAAATATATAAACATACATATTGAATAAATACATATTTTTTATTATAATTAAGTTAAATAAACATATAAACATCCATGACTTGACGACAAATATCTGTGTTCATCACACAAATATCCGCCGCCGCCGGGATTCGAACCCAGGACCTCTGGCATAGAAGGCAATGTATGTTAGCGCTACACCAGCCGGTCGTCAAATTAGATACATTATTAGCTCTCATTACAGCCCATAGAGTGCAGACATTATAAAAAAATAATATCAATAATATATAACGAAAAACCGATAAAATTATTACCCCTGATATTAATAACATATGCCCTGCTAGCATACCCATGCTGATTACATAAAAGAAACAGCAAAGGTGCCAGAACATGATACTCAGTTTTTAACATTTAAAAAGCCGTATCATCATCCACCTTCAACTCAATCTTTAAGTCGCTGGATTAAATCAATGTTAAACGATTCAGTTATCGATACAAGGTGTATTCCAGCACAGAATAAGTAATAGTTGGTAATTCCAGTGCGCATAGCACACGTCACCCCCCGTGACATCTCGCGTCTGCCGTTCTGGTGTTAACATTAATTCAATTCGAAAAACTGCTGGATGGAGTGACACATCGAATAACTTTTGGAAATAATTGTATCATAAACAGCGCTGATCAATTATCCTTAACGCAAGCCAATCTTAACGAATCATGCTAATTGCAGAGTTATTTACAGTAGTAGCCCAGCAGGGCTAGCATGCAACCATCGATAAATACTCGAATCGACAAGATAAATATTATTTTGTTATTTTATCCTATTATGTAAGCTAATATGCGCACCATAATAGATAGAATTACTCGATTTGGTACCATGATTAAGATCACAGAACCAAATATGTCATAATCTTTATAAATTACATACACGAAATACCATATGCTAAGAAAATATCGATGAAAGGCCCGATTTATCGTTGTCGACAGTAGCATGCTAGCCCCGCAGGCTTACAATATTACCGAGATATATAAAAAAATATCAAGCTGAAACAAAAAAAAAACTAATAACAAAAAATGATTGTGTTAAACATCATTTGCGTTTAAATAACATTATAATGTACAGATTTTAATTAAATGAAAATCTAATATTATTAATATTAAAGATCGAAAAAGTATTTAGATTATTTTGTTTTAAATTTTTACATAAAAAAAGAAAAAAGTAAGATAATTCAACATACATTAAATCATAAGTAATACAAAATACTGTTAAAATTTTGTATTTTTGAAAACAAAATAATCTGAATACTTTTTCGATCTTTAATATTTCCCGTATCTTCTCTCAATATCTACATGTGTAATATAATAATTAAGTTACTTATCTGAAGGAAGAAGCAAGAAGTATAATTTGTGATTAAACGAACTTACCTAAGTAAAGTTCTATCAAAATTATACGATGTGCTTCTTCCTGAAAGATAAGTAACAAAATCTCACCCACCTAAGATACCCTAAGTCATCGATACAGGAAATACAGATCTTCAAAAGATATTTAACCCCAAACAAAATGACTAGGCCCGATAGGGCTGCATAGACTAAAGAGTGTGATAGAGATGCAAATAGTTGAACCTTATTTTTTTATCTATCAACGAAAGTGCGAGTGGTAAGTCCTAGAGGTGTGAGACTACATGTGTCATATAATCATTTAGTTAGTTATCTTTCAGGAAGAAGCACATCGTATAAGTTTGATAGAACTTTACTTACGTAAGTTCGTTTAATCACAAATTTACCACCGCTTCAGGGGTGATAACTTCTCGCTAGGTTATATAATAAGAGCCTATATTATCTTCCTGATCCCGTGTGATGAGTGTGGAAAAAAAAACAATGTAAGATTTTATGACAAAAACCGGAATTTACTGTTCCATAACAAGTCAACGGTAGGTAAGTACTTTTTTATTATGAAGAAGAAGATGAAACGATGGTTCGGATGGATCATATTTTATTTGAGAGAATAAAAATAGAAATAAAGAACATCTTTTTATTTTCATTGAAACCGATACCCATAAAATATTAGGCGTTTAATTGAAAACTTAAGAAATATGTTCTGTTAAAAAATGGAGACATGGCTTGACTACTGTTCAAAAAGTATGATTTCGATAACAGGTAAACTATTTGATAGTCCGAAAGCTAAGAAATGTTCTTTGATAGCTTGTAATTTTTACAATTTTGTATGGGCTATTGCCCGCGATAACCGTTTTGTTTGCCCCGAACATATAACACATTGTAACATTGTACACATGTAACATTCAAATTTATTGTTTCTTTTTCGCATTCCATAAAAACATAGCATAGACAACAATAAGTCTTTTAGCCATTAGTTTCTATACACACGATGTCTAGTTTAACAATCACAGCGCAGTTCGCATACACTTGGCTGACAATGAAGATTAAAAATATAACAATGCCGTGTCAACAAACAGGACGAGTTATTTTAACATTTAACAAGTAATCAACTCTCGGAAACGCAACAATTAGGCTAAATACTGTCGGTTATGGCCCAGTGCCTGCGCACGCACACGCGTATTAAACAAGCACTTTAAAGAATTATCACTAAAGTGGCTATTGTCATCACATGTCATAATAGGAGAAATTCACCACCATTGTCCCCCTTCCCATATATTTTATTATAAATGGCATACGCAATATAAAAAATTCCATTTTCATCAAGGATGATGTATAGAGTGTGGTATATGCTTGTTATATTAGTTATATCGGTATTGCATAGTGAAGCGAGCGATGCAGAGCGAGAGGATATACCGGATCGAGTGTCGCAGGCCTTACCGAAGTGGAACGGAAGATATGGTGTGAGGAAGCTAAGGCTGGCGTCTCAAGCTAAAGCGACGTTTTGGCCGCAAAAGGAGAGCAGATGTAAGTATGTTTACGACTGCAATGGCGAATAGTGATTATTATTTTGTCTTTACTTGGCAAAACGTTATCTGCTTTGTGTGACTAATATTTAATTGTTTTTATCAATCAACTTTCGATTTCAAACCATTTCATTCTTGCATAGCATGATCAAAAATTAACAATGATCAAAGAATTAAAAATAATACAAAGGAACAAGAAGTCAAATGTGAAGACTGGGACCTGAACTAGGCAGTGCATATTCTTCAGGTTACCAGCATCCCGAGATGTTATTTCCTAATGCCTAGATGTATATTTAATTGTAGTTGCGAACAAAGAGGCAAAGTGTACAGCTATAAAAGTAAAGTAATAAAACAATATCAAAGTATTAAGAAACAGATTTACATACAGAACAGGTAGAGGTGGTGTCATATGTGATTGTGAAAGTGGTCTTAGATATATTATTTGGTTTCATAAATAACTTATATAGGTAATAGAGGTGTTAAGAGTTTCAGTGCTTGTGTAAGAATGTTGTTGGAGCCATTTCGAACATCTATGTAAGATAAAATTTAATCTTACATAGATGTTTGTTGAGGGGGTAAATATTTATGGTTTTATTTATACGATTGTAAAGATGCGGACCTAGGAAGCAAGTAAATCTATGGCTAAAGCGTATAAAATTAGTGGCAGGGAATAATAAATTTATTTCTTTTTGTGGACAATTCACCAGAAAAAAGGGTAGACGAGTGTTGATGAAGTACTGCATACAGAATAAAAAGTTGGTGGACTGTAGAAGGTCACAGAACTGATATAATTCGAAGGTGGGAAAAAGAAGAGATTTATTTATTTACACAAATACACAAATACAATAATAAAAAAGTTTAAAAAAGTAAGGTAAAAAGCAACAACTCTATACCAAAAAATTTTTATATATTACAGAATTATTTTTGATTCAATCGGAAAAAAATTATATGTCGCCTTAAGGACAGCTCTTTGAGCTCTTTCAAGTGAGAGGAGATGAGTGTTAACTGCACCTCCCCAGGTGGTGATGCAATAATTAATGAGAGATTGACAGAGAGCGAGGTAAACCATTTTTAATATATTGGGGTCTGCAATGTGGCGAATGTTTTTAAAGATAAAGATTAGTTTACGGACTTTATCCGTAAGATAGGATATATGATCAAGAAAAAGAAGATGATGGTCTATGTAAATGCCGAGATATTTAATTGTCTTAGTTTTATTGACTATTGGACAAGAACGGTACTGTGTATTACAATTGTGAGTGTTATGTGCGATGATGGAGAACTCAGAAATATTTTGTACGTTATCGAGTAAGTGGAAAGAGATGTAATAAATTTTTTTTTTCAAGCATTATTATATTATGTAATTTATCTGAAAGTTGTGACTCTGTAATTGGCAGTACAAATTGTATTTTTAAGATTATTTTATAATATGAAGGTGCTGTTGGTTCTGTATAAATAAATAAACAAAATAAACAATTAATTTTGGCAACATTAAGGTTAAAAATTGTTTGTGAGCCAAGTAGTTATTATAGAAAAACCACGGTGGACTGCTTGAAATGTGTCTTACCAAGAATCAGAAGAGAACACATTCAGATGATTTAGATTAGATACATTTGAGATTAATTATTTTTTACGGTTGGCTATTTAAATAACCATGCATTTTTATTTATTTATTTATCATTTCAAATAATCTGATGCCTCAACATTATGTATTCTCATATATTTTAAAACAATAAAAGTGTCGTGAACTCATGCAATCGTGTTAATCCTGATCCATACTTTGTGTACTGAAAATCAGATGCATAAGGATGGTGACGTAATATCCGGTTAAAAAGTTTTGTATTGCTTACTAAACTCAAGTTTAACCTTGATCTGACCAGATAATAAGTCATGACGTCAAAGATGAGGCAAAGCTGCAGTGCGAGCACAGAACTTTATCGACTCGTATGTTTACGAATGTTCGCATAGTATGGAGACGGTTTGTAAGCAATTTTTGAAATCTATCCAATGCCGCATGGTCAGCTTAAATAAATATGTGCTTTTAATGTTTGTAAACATGTTGTACTTTTAAATACCTGTGAAATAAAAAATTACAATGTTACTTAAAACATGCAACCGTCTCCATACTATACGAACATTCGTAAAACATACGAGTCGACAAAGTTCTGTGCTCGCACTGCTGGTGAGATTAGTAAGGATGGCTCTCCATTAAACATTACTGGGACACATCACCGTTGGGATGGTAATATTTGGCGGAAGATTTTATATGAAGGGTGGTAGCTACCGAGACGAAGTTTGAAGGACTCCAATGTGAACCAACAGGCAACACTTGGAGTAGTCACCGTTTACGAGAAGCTTACCCTGTCTAGTCCGGCTATTCTTAGTGATTCATACGTGGCTAATAAACCTAAAATCTTTTGGATTATTGCTTTTGATAATCTTAATATACAAGGTGTTTCTGTTGATTTCCCATAACTCTAGGACCATGTAATCAAATAACATGTAAATAATTTTTCATACAAAATAATTCAATTAAGGCAAAACATGTTATGTAAAACACCTTTAATGCGATGTATGTCTACGTGGCATTTTCTATCCCTTTTTTACAGGTGCAGTTCACAACGCTTTGCGTTGTACATTGTATGAAACGTCTTCAACGGTTAAAATATTTTTGTTGTTTATTATATGGCTTCAGTGACATGCGTCTATTGAATTAATTTAAAAGAGATTTTACAAGGGTGATAATTTATGAATTCATTATATTAAGGTTTATGATATCTTGGAAATTATGCACTTTTGAACCACATATTCTTTGGCAAAAACTAATAATAATAACGGTTTGACCCCAGCCACGCTAGTCAGACACCTTGAAAGGCTGGGATTCGGCGGTGGTTCGCTTACAGCACGCATGTAAAAAGTAGTTTTGCTGGAGACTGCCCGAATCGTTCGCCGGTTTCTCTGAACCCGACCGACTGGTCCGATTGTCGGGTTCTTCCGCCTAAGAAGGAGTGTAGCTTTTGAGATAGTAATAATAATAATACTCTTTATTATCCACCAACATAGTTTAAATAAAATAATGGAAATAATGGGTTCTCCTATTACTGTCATAAAATATTGTACAACCCAAAAAATCTCTATTCATTGTGTAGCTTTATGTATTATCTGTATGTCCGACAGCATTGTTTGTGTGGGTTATGAATAAATTATTATATTATTATTATTAGGTATTACTTAACATACAAAGGTAACATTTTCTGCCAGGTAACCCAGTATTGTTTTTCAGTAAGGAACAAAACCTTAAAGTTATGGGAAATCAACAGGAACACCTTGTATAAAACTGTTCTGTTACTAACTGAGTGACTGACAGACAAGGTACATCCATAACTACGGGGCGTAGAGAGCTAAAATTTGGAATATACATTTTTTAGGAGGTATAGGGGAACTCTAAGGAAGGAATTACCGAAATTCCCACGGGAACGGAAAATATTGTACTTTTTATTTTGTATAAAAAATCTTATTCTTTGAATGCACGGATGTGATACTTTATATAAAGGTTCTTCAATGAGTGCCTGGTTATATTATACATGGAATTTCCGAAATTTCTACGAAATATTGTTTTAGTTTATGCATGTACGAAATTGCGGGGAAACGCTCGTTGATAATATAGCTATTATTATTTCTGCTATAATTTTCTGTTCAAAGTTTTGTCACTGTTCACGGTGGTGACGTTTTCCAACGGCGGCTGCGCGGGAGCATCCGGCGACAATGGCACCTGCATGACGGCCCGCGAGTGCTCGGCTCGCGGCGGCTCCGCAAACGGTTACTGCGCCAATGGATTTGGCTTGTGCTGTATTTGTAAGTTATTTATGCAGACCAGTAAAATGTCTTCTGTGAGGCGATTAGTCTACCTTTTAGAGTATAATGAGGATTAATTACTGACGATTTTAATACAACTCTAATTTAAGGCTAAATCCTAGTATTACATATTTCTGGCTGCCACGATATATCGAACGATAAAGATAATAAAATTTAGATCATCATCTTCAACAGCAGCCTGTAGATGTCCTCTAATGAAGAAATATGAACTGAGTATATAGGACTAACTAATACTTCGAAAGGTTCTTGTGAAAAGTAGCAATGGTTTTTTTTATATCTAGGAACTTGACTTTATCGGCCATGTATACAGATAAAGCCCTCTTCAAACCACTATCTTTATTATTAGAAGGGAACTTAATTACTACAGTCGTACCAAGTAAGAAACCTTATGGAGTCTACTATCAGTATAACATAGATTAAATACAAATTTCTAGTCTTAAATATTTTTATATTCTACGAAACATGTAAATTATGTTGTATTATATTTATTACGTTCTAGCACAACCGTGAAAAAGCAACGAACATCTTTTTTAAAACTAAAACTCACAAACCATTACTTTTTAAATTTCAATAAAAAAAAATCCATTCAATTCATACAAAATCTTACAACTAGTTGTTGGAGCCTCCTTTTAAGCAAATAATGCCTGTGCCAGGAGACCCCAGTCTTCCATTTCTACAGGTGCATAGAATCTTCTTAGTTATACCATGCATAAAGAAACAATATACAAATTAATACTATCACTTCCACCCAGAAACCCAGTATTAGGGTTTTAGGTCGCCGATAAATGCTGGATGTGCGCAGCGCAAGATTGAGTTACTTGGAGAACCTTGGGGAAGGGCTTTGTCTAGCACATGATAATGATGATTATTTTCGTTTATTTGAATTTATTTTATCATCGTCACAACTCCGTGTGATGAGCCCACTGCAGGGCTATGAGTGTCTCCTCTGGGTGATGAAGAGGTATAGGCCGTAATCCACCAAGCTGGCCCAGTGCTGTTTGGTGGATGTTAGAATTTTCAGGGTAGCGATATGGCTTCTGGCAAACCCTAACGACTACTGTATACAAGTATACAGCACCCAGGACCGACTGATTAACATGCGTTCCGAAGCATGGAAGTCGTCGTGAGAAATAAATGATCGACGGTCACCCATCCTGTAACCGACCACGCCGAACGTCGCTTTAGATGCGATATCGTATGATATGCACCACGGCGCCACAACGACTTTTCTGTATCAGATATTTTTTATACAAATCGTTCCATTAAAATTGTGTTTGAACCCGTTTATGTAAAGTTATTTATTAACAGTCATGGCGTCATGTGGCAGTTCAACATCAGAAAACGGGACTTATTTTGTGAACACTGGATACCCATCGGCTTACGATGGAACCGGCTCCTGTGACCTCACCGTCGTCAAGTCGCATCCTGAAGTTTGTCAAATTCGGTAATTTTTATCACATAAAATTTATTTTTTTTATTCGTTTTTTTAAACAAAGCAAAAATAAAACCCAAACATAAGTAGACGCGTAAGATTGTTAAATAATTGAGTTACTGAAATACTGGGTTGCCGTAATTTGAGAATTAAAAAGCCCTATAAAATTTAACTTCTCGTATAAGTTTTGAATGAATAATATATCTTTATATTATATTCATATTTTATATCGTCTTTAATTGTAAGCAGTAACAGTGTGTTCAACATCATCAATGTATATTATTTTTAATTGATACATTACACTTAAGAAGTATATTATGAACTGACCTATCTGTCATTGAAACACAACAAAATCAGCAGGTTATTTAATTTTTAAAATAGCAAACTTACGCTGGCAACCAATTACAATTTGTTGGGCCTTGTAAAATAAATCGTCTCATCAGGACTAAAATCAATTAAAAATAGTAAGGTTACTCTTCTAGCAAAATAAACTTTTGTGGGCCTCATAAGGTCGATCGTCTGGTAGTAAACTCCCATCCAACCCTAACCTTTTTGCTATCTTGCCTAGGCTGGACTTTGACCGCTTCGCTATAGGTGGGCCTGAGCCTATAAACCACGTCTGCAACACCGACCAATTCATCGTGTCTGGCGGAAATCCGGTGTCAGCCATTTGCGGAAACAGCCAAGGAAATCACAGTTGAGTTTGCTTTAGTTTTTATAGGTACTTTTTCAATAGTAAGATGTAGTGGGATCTTCATTTGTTTAATAATTATAAAAAATCTTAAACATTGAAAATAAAAAAATATCTGCAGTGTAGGTGAGACTGCGTGCTATACTATGCATAGTTGCACATTACTTACTCTAGTTGTATTTGAGCATCGCGGCGAAATCTCTAAAGGAATTGGAATATGAGTTTCACGGAATAATGGTTTTTGTCTGACACAAAATAATTTCAAAGCTTTATAATAAAAAAAAATATTTTAATGTTAAATGAAGTTACATGTGATTCATTTTACCAGAAACATAAGTTTTTGCTGGCGTCAGTATATTCTTAAAGACTGTGACCAGACTGATGCTACATATCAATATACAGGGTGACTGGTGGGTCACTTTTGAAATTCAAGGACGTGATAGTTTGAGATGAAGAGAAAAAATATAATAAAAAATAAATATTAATTATTTATTTAGTAAACTTAACCGAAAGTTAAAGAATTGATTACGCAACGCATGTTTACGCTAGCGTAGGCAGGTCACGTGAAGTGATCGACTCAGTATGTAAAGTAAATAGTAACATAGTAGTATTTATTTATAGGGAATTCTAGTGAAAAATTAAGTACCTACTTTCATTACATAATTATGATCAGCTGTGCGAGCACAGAACTTTGTCGACTTGTATGTTTACGAATGTTTGTATAGTATGGAGTCGGTTGCAAATTTTTAGCAAAATTGTATTTTTTTTTATTTTACAGTTATTTATGAGTACAAACATGCAAAATTAACGAGGCACACCTTTATTCAAACTGGCCGTGCGACAATAGATACATTTCAATTATTGCTTACAAACCGTCTCCATACTATACGAACATTCACAAACATACGAATCGACAAAGTTCTGTGCTCACACTGCAGAATCAGAGTGCTCTCCTTCAGTATCTAAAATTTATCACCAGTCAGCCTGTAGTGCAAAATTAGTAGAAAAAACTTCCAAAGCGAGTGAAAAAAGGTATTAACACTTTACATTTTTTTCTACAGTGTATATTAACGCCGGGATCGGTACTACCAGTCCTGTGAAACTGACGATCGTGACAAGTGGACGGTCTTTTGAGAGGATGTGGAAGATCAAGATCACGCAGATACCTTGCAATACCATCTACAGAGGTAGTATTCTATAGTTCATTAATATTTTTTTTATTATGTTTAATTGCACCCAATACTACAGGAAAAATACGAAAAAGTTTAGAAATGCACAGCAGGTGGCATTTTCGCTGTAAAACGATTTCTCCCAAAGAACCTTACCTCTACCTCGACCAACCTCGTACATATGCAGCTTATTTAAACTATCGTTCATTAAATATGGAAATGCAGCGCAAGTATGCACGACATACTTCTTAAAGCAGTTATTTCTTTCACCAGAAAATAGCATACAACTAAGTTTAATTACCGGTGTTTGGCTGCACCTAGTTGTTGCCGCTTTATTGAAGGCTGTAGGGTTGGCGTATGAAATAATATCCACAATGTTGAAGTAGGTATGGTTTATTTACTTTAAAGCAAGTTTTTATACATAACATTTCATATACATTACATGTGTTAGGTTTCATACGTGACCTACGTAGGATCTAGAATGGACGCGGGGCATCGCAAACCTATTTCCGCCTAGTCTAGCTATAGCCTGATGACGCGGGGCATCGATGAAGTTAAGCAAGCACTGAACCACTGAGCAGACTACGGGAGCTATCGTACTCATCGGTTCCTAGCTAACGACTGACTGAACTGCTTTTTTTTTTGTTTTTCTGCCAAGGAAAGCCTTTGGCACCCACTAAAGCAAGCATTACCCAGTAAAGTAAGCTTTAGCGGGAGAAGGATGAATCCTGTTACGGACGAATGGGCATTCTATATGCTGTTAACCCTAGTGGCTAACGGAGTATAGAGTGCCCAGACAGTTTGGTGACTCACTCAGATCCGGCTGCGCATACCCACTAAACATCCCCCTTTATTCACCCACCTTGATTAAGGCTATCGATCATCATCGGAGCGACAGCCAATTGGTGAAAGAGGCTGCGCAGTGAGCGGCATCCGGACGGCTGCCAGCAAAATCATTTCTGCCAGCAAAAGGAGCAGAAATGATAAAGCTGAAACTAAGAGATTATCTACAGTGATCAGACTCACTCTGAGATAGGAATGCTGGAAAAAAGGACTACGTTTAGAAACGTTGAGCTTAATGGAGTTTCCTGATAAGGGGAGCAAACTTGGTTAGGACCGGAAGAGCACAGTTGAAACCCTCAGGGCTGGCGTCGAGAGCGGCGCTGAAAGCCAGGATCTCGTCGATGGGAGCGAGCTGGAAGACTGAATTGCGGACGCGCAGCGTCTATACGGTATATACGGTAGCTCGGCTCGATGCGTGACGTCACGACGTGGGGTTGATATTTGTGGCTATCTTCAAGTGTTTATGCGCAGCGACTTGAAGATAGTAACACGACGTGTTACAAGGCTAAATCTAGTCCCAACCTAAGCAAAGTCGGATACTCCTAAGTTTAGTTCCATGTGGAGGGTTGCACCTAGTTGTATTCAGCTAAACCTAACAAGCCGTACAGAATATACGAAATGTCTAATAATTTATCAACAGCGGACGAAGGATGCCTTCAGTACTTCACGGGAGTATCAGGACAGGTGAAGTCCTTCAACTATGACTCAGTCTCCGGGAGGCAGCTCAGCAACCAGGACTACGGCATCTGTGTGCGAATGGAGAAGAATTTCTGTGGAATACAGTACTCGGCTTGTCCTGATACAGGTAATTTTTTCTACTCTTATTACATCTATAAAAAAGCTGTTATAATTCAAGTCAAACAAAGGTCTGTTAATGATGTTGAAAAAGTACCTACTGTTTTATAAAAATATACTATATTACTAACACACTCTCTCACACCTAATTATAAACATTAACTTTTTACAAATAGACTCGCTTACAATCACAAATTTTCACTTTGATTATTTTTGTAAAACCTAACCAGAATGAAAGTATTATTAAGTATTACTTAAATACTACAAACAAATAAATATGTCTTAGGGAATCTAGAGCTGTACGATATTGTAGGCTAACCTTAAAATAAGTAGAAGTTTAGCCGTTTCATTATATTATTAATTTTAAGGCCTTATATTTTTTTCATTTCATATTTGAGAAACAAACATAGTTTTATATAACACTAGCTGTTGCGCGCGGTTTTACCCGCGTAATTTCGATTCCCACGGGATTTTCGGGATAAAAAGTAGCCTATACGGATTCGGAAGAATCCCTCTAAGTAATGGTAAAAGAAATTTTGAAATCGGTCTAGTAGTTTTTGAGCCTATTCAATACAAAAATACAAAGGTTTCCTGTCTATAATATTAGTATAGATGTCTAGCTTAGATTTTCGGGCCGAAAAGATCGCGCTTGCTCTTTTGTTTTCCGAACTTTACCACATTTACCTTTAGTATGGGAAGTGAGCTTTAATAAAAAATACATAGCTTTATTTTAGTCTAGGTTGATGCAAGTTTTATGCGCGATATGTTTCGTCTTTCAAGGCTGTAGCCTGTAATAAAATACATAGCTTCCATAATGATTTATTTTAAAATAATTGTAGGTAGGTATATTGAAAATAATATACCTACCTTAAATAAAATAACAAGTAAATGAAATAAACAAGCGGTTTTTTCCTTTCATCATAATTTAACTATTGCTTTATTTTTATCCATTGTGTAAAATTTATATTTTGCTAGAACATGCATGTACTCGCCAATGTAGTTTGGATATTGGGCACCAGTGCAACATGAGAGTTTTGTTTCCAAAATCTATGTATTGTTTTGTAACTAAAATTTTCGTTGCCTGTTTCACATTTTTAAAACTTCACAGTATTTAACTTGCCAAATAATGCTCAACTAGCCGTGCTCGAGATAACTGCATTTGATTAAAATACTTAAACTGAATTCGCAGACACGAAAATCGAGGGCGGCGATTCAAATACCGACAGTTTTTCAAATCACCTTTTAAAAGACTTATTTTTATATATATTTTGTAAGTAAAATATAAGAGGGAAAAAAAGATTTTTTAAATCTAAGAAACATTAAGCTTACTGAAAACATAGTTCCGAAAATCCTAAACAAAGGAGGGAATTGTTAATCTGTTAATATTTTCTAATCGCTGTAAGGACTTTGCGCACATGTGCGTCGATGAAGGGCGATCTGGCGATCTGCGTAGCAGCGCAAGGGTAGGGACGAGTACCGATGATTTATTTACAAGAAACCTTATCTTTCCTCTACCAGTCAACAATCGATCACGTTCCTTCACCCTGACGGGCAACAGCAACGGTCCAGTGAGCGCCATGATCGGCTCCGGCCCTGGTCCCAACAGCTGTTCCAGCGACTGGCTGCTGATCCCCTGCATCTCAAATGTGGGAAGGCTGCCCAACTTGGCCGTCTGCATCGATAGAGTCTGTGGAGGAACCTTCGCAGCTGAGCTCAGCACGACTCCTAGTACTGTTCAAAGTAAGTTTGGAATTTTGTGTTTAGTTTTTCAAGATTATATTAAATATTTACATTAAATAAAAGAGGATTAAGCCAAAGAGGCGAACTGTCATACATTGCCCGTACTTTCCGCCCGTGCTTTCATTAGCGCGGAGCATGCACGTATCAAAAACTTAATAGGTGGGTTTGAATGCTAGGATGACTGGTCCTTTAAATAAGATTTAAATAGCAGTTGGGAATAAATAAAATTGAAATATGAATCTAACCTAAGAATCATGCAAAATATTGACGTATAAACGAATTCTATCCAATCGAGACACACTATCATTATGAAAATACGTTTCTGTTCGTCCTTTGATAAAAACTTCGTTCATAAATGACGCCTTTTAATTGCAAGGAAATACGAAAATCGCGTTTTTACCGTATTAATTAGATTTTGTTATATTTTGAGGTAGTTCGAACCGCTATCACCAAAATAACGCTACGAAAATAAGTGTCTATAATTGACCTATTAGCTACATATAACCAAGTCTTGAAACGTTTTATGCTTTTTTTTATATATAATGCTACCCAGTTCACCAATCGCCTTTATTACGTATAATTTTCATTATATTTCATAGTTTAAGTATATTTACGAAACGATAAAGTTCTGTGATCACACTGCAGACGAGTTATACCTACGATTTAATCGTGACCGAGGAGGTAAAATATAAATAAACATGGTCAGTAAAATATATAGTAAAATATAACATAAGGGATATACTCCGTTTAAAAAAGTATTATAAAGTTAGTAAAGTTTATTAATGGAATTCATTACCTTTATTGATTGCGTGACATTGTTTTGAATTTTTTTATTTGAATACCTATTCTATTTGCTTCTATTCATCTTTTGAGAGCTGGCATTTCACTAAAACAGTAAAATATAGAGCCATTTGACTATGTATCCCAGGCGGGCAGGTTACACAAATCGGGAAGCAATATAATTTTAAAAACTTTTGGGACTCGTACGTTAAAATAAGCCAGTTATATCCAGAGATAAACTTATTTTGACTAACTGACAAACAAACTTTGCTCGTTACTCTATATTTTTTTTTATTACTAGCACAATATTTACTCACGCCAAAAACTACTTTAAAATTTGGGTTAAAACATGGTGCACGGATCGTAATTTTATATTATTTATTCTATTAGAAACTAACTTAAATATCGAAGAGATAAAACGATATCGTTTTTTTGACACAAATTTATCAAGTTATAATGACTTCTAAAATTGTATGGAAAAATGTGTATGGCAAAGTGTCGCTCTACGGAATCATATGAATTGTGTATTTTTGTATTCTAAAATGCTTTTTAAATGAGATGCCCACTAGTTTGAAAGTTTGACATATAAACGTTTTAGGGAGATATGGTTGACAGTTTCAGTGGTACAGAAGGCGTCAAGCGTTAAAAATCTGTCAAAAATTGTAATTGATTATGAACTCTGCGACCTCAACATTAAGTTAAAGATTGGCTAAGAAAAAAGTAATGTTCATAGCTGACCTGTCAGATTTTTGACAACTCATGAAATGTATTAAAACAACAAATAATAGCTCATGTTTGGTTAATTATAAATCATTTACGTATATTAGAAACCACAGCAAGGATTTCTTATTTTACCCTCTCAAGTGACTCAATAGACTACAGTATCATCCACTTGAAATGAAAATCCCGATATCGTTTCCAAGAAATTAAATCACGTCTGCACCAATGCTGCAAAAGAGGCAGCATGTCAATGGCAATATCATCTTTATACATTCACATACCTAACAAAAAGTAGTTTCACAGAGACTGTATGGACCGTGACAGGTTTGTAATGATCTGCTGACTTCTGTACGTTGGCCGAGTTTTCGCTTACGGTGAGAGGACCTGGGTTCTAGTCCCCGGGAGGGGAGGTCACAGGAGACATGATACCCTCCAAATTCATGCAAAAATGAACTGCTTAAATTCAAAAGTCAAAAAATTTTATTCAGCTTAGGAATTTCACAAAACACTTGATGAAGTCAGTCATCACATACTTCGGCTTTGACTAGTTGTTGATAGTTGTTAAATAAGATATTACAGTAGACCAAGAGACAAAAAAAGCCGGCGGAAAAAAACTCTTGGCACTCTTTTTCAGTCAGAATTATCAAATTAATACAAATAGGTACAGTACAAATTGACCGTGACATGAAAAAAACAAACACATGACAGCTAATTATGAGAGCCAATGTCATGCCACAACCAAATTGCTTACATAAAAAAAAGAAAAGCACCAGAAGAGGCTTTGAACTTGCCTGCCGGGTTTTGAAAATAATATAATTATTTTTTGTTTGCCGATTTATTAAATAAAAATATATGATTCGTAAGGTTTCGCATAAACAAAAATCAACAATAATATCAAATACATATACAACATAGATAAAAAATAAATGAAAAAATTAAATCAAGAAAATTAAAAAAGCATTGAAAGGACATTCAGTTTTCAATTTATTATCAATGGCTAAGTGAAGCATTTCCACTGAACAATTTTAAAATGAAAAGCGCTAAGTATTTATTTGAAGACTGGTACGTAGTAATTTTCCTTTTAGATAGCAAATCATTATTTTTAAATCCAGTTTTACTACAAGTTGAACTGTAGTTTGAGCCAAAAATAATATGTTTTTGAGCTAAAAGTACACTCAAATAAAATTTTAAATTTACGGGAAATTACACAGATTCCTTCGAAGCATATTGATATTTGATGAAGAAGAAATCGCTCAAATCTACGTCATTTTCACTTAATAGAAAACAATACAACGTTCTCAAAATTTCGTCAAATTCAGTTCAGTAGGTATTAGGGTAACAAAGTGAACGTGTTACAAACATTCATTTATTCTGACATAATATGACATTGGTATAATTTAATATATCTGGCTATTTTGGTCCATTGTGCATATATATTTTTTAAACTTTAATTTACTCTAGCGAGCGCTATTTTTTAAAGATTTTTTAACATCCATTTCAAAATGCAATACAATTTCTTATCCTTTAAAATAAGCCAAACGGATAAGCAATCGTCAATAAACCACATATCGACTTGCAAAACTACCGATAATATTTCCAGAAGCTGCCTTCATCGAATAATTCTGAAGTAATCCTGAAATTGATATGTTGCAGGCACAGTAAAGCCGTTTCGTTTGTGGTTCCATTCTGACTCCGTGGAGGCCCCAGTCGACGTAGATAACAGGGGCTTCTGTCTCAATTACGTACAGCAGCCCTGCACAACTAACTAACACCTCTCAAACAGATTTGCTGAACATTTACGAAGTGAAGATAACTGAGCGGGCGCCATTTTGTGAACGCCGGCCGCCATTTTGATATTAATAAGGTTTCTCTGATTTAATTCTTGTTTCTTTGAGGCAATAAGCCCTTTCTTAATATGTTTTTATCTTTTATATTAGATGTTGTCTTTGACTTAGCTATAGTTAAGTTCGTGTCAAAGAAATGAGAATAATTAGATTTAGTCTTAGTATTTTTGTATTGATTTAAATATTAAGTCATTAAATAAA
The DNA here is from genome assembly GCA_944452665.1 of Stenoptilia bipunctidactyla. Taxonomy (NCBI): domain Eukaryota; kingdom Metazoa; phylum Arthropoda; class Insecta; order Lepidoptera; family Pterophoridae; genus Stenoptilia; species Stenoptilia bipunctidactyla. Next base: position 39,317,964 of record OX101721.1, read on the forward strand.
ACATAGCTTGAACGTCAATTTAGTAACTTTGAAGATACACATCATATGAAATGATCAAAGAGTTTTTTTGTAACTTTAATGGCATTACATTGCAATAAGACTAATTTATTTCAAGTAAAGCTAATTACAGGATTCTCTTAATATTATTATAATAAAACTGCGAGGGTCGAACCAGGAGAAGAAGACACAAACTTACTAGAAAGGTATATAGCCTATTAACTTAATTATAAAATAGTAATAATAATCACACTGTTATATTTATATGTAAATGATAAAAAAGAAACAGTTTACAGAAAAAATATACATAAACATTACCCATTTTTCAAGTTATTACTGATTATTTTATATATTAAATATTAAATACAAATACAAAACGGAATAAAATATTAAAGAAAATAAAAAAAAAATTAAATAAACCCTTCTTAAACTTTTTTATGGCTAGGTATTTAAATGTTTCTTTACTGCTGCTAAATATGTCCAATTCTTTGAAATGATTATTGTAAACTTGCGGCAAACGGGAAAAAGGAGCATTTCGGCAGTAATTTGATCTTGTCAGAAGGACGTTGAAGATAACAGGAGATCGGCGTTGGGATCGGCGATCTGGTACCTACATTTAGCGATATCTTTTCTAATAGTTCAGAGCAATCAACTCGACTTCGTATTACATCGAACAGCAAGCATAAGTCAGATACTTAGCGCCTATCTTCTAGTGTTAGTAAATTAAATAGATGGCAGCTGTCTTTATATGTCAGGGAACCAGAACTACGAAAACGACTACTAAGGTGTTTTACGAGTTTCTTCTGTGTATTCTCTATACGATCTATATACAAAGCATACTGGGAACCAAATTGAGATTGCGTATTCAAGTATGCTACGAACATATGCAAAACAGATTGTTCGCAAAGTCTTTATATTTTTAAATGACTGGCAAGTTCGAATGACGAACCCTAGATTCTCAAATGCTTTGTCGACTATCTTATCGATATGATCTCTAAAGAGCAGTTTATTATCAAAATGCACACCTAGGTCTCCAACTAAAGATGTTCTGCGGATGGGAGCTTTGTCAAATTTTGAGGTCTAGGGCTTCGAGTTAGGCTAATAACTTCACATTTGTCTATGTTAACAGTTATTTTGTTTTTCTGATAATAACAGCAAAGAGTATCTAAATCAGCTTGCACTTTTGTCATCTGCGTACATTAGGCGACGAGCGTAATTTAAACTGACATTAATATCATATACGTAGGCGTTGCACAGTAACGGTCCCAAATGTGATCCTTGGGGCAAGCCCGTTGGGATGTCAATGAAGATCTGTACCCACCCAGTACCACAGCCTGAGATCGACTGCTCAGGAAGGACTTAATCCACCTGAGCAAGTTCCCGTGTATTCCCAGTTTCATGAGCTTTTCGATGAGGATGGCGTGATCCACACGGTCGAATGCCTTTTCGAAATCCGTGTAAATCACTCCTACCTGTCCGCCCTTCTCCATATTGGAAAATACATAATTTGCAAAGCATGCTAAGTTTGTAATGGTGGAACGACGCCTTAGAAAGCCATGTTGTGTTGGGGGCAGTTGCTTACTTAATACGCTATATATTTGTTCATATACTATATCATATGCTCAAATACTTTACCAACAGTATTCAACCTGGAGATTCCTCGAAAATTCTCGATTTTAGTTTTATAGTATAGTTTTAATTAATCCTGTAAAATATTTAAGACTTACCTTCTAATATTTTTATTTTTTACCTTATCGTATTAAGTTGATGTTTATGTCTAAACATAATAAACGTTACAAATCAACAGTTTTTTTTCTTATTGTAATTTTTATCTTTTATTTTTTTCATTGCTCGCTAAATTATTAATAAGCTTAAAGAGAAATAGTGGGAGCTTCGTTCGGAGTTATCTTATGGAATCGAATGAGAAATGAGACAATTCTCATGTAAACCAAAGTCACCGATAAAGTTGAAAATGTGACAGAAGCCACGTAGTTCGAAGAGTGGATAGCTCGGTGACCACGTACTTGAAGAAGGAGTTTGGGCACCCTTTCTTCGCAGGAACACTCTGCTATTACTACACTATTAACTAAATTTCAGATATCAAAAAGAAGAAAATTTATGGAAATCTCCCTCATAATGTTAGGACTAAGCCGCAGAATATGTCTTGTATCTACTTTAGCTTTCTGATTCAGAATATATAGAAACAGTTACAAATCCATATCCATCATAATATTTTTTATGTATAAATCTAAAAATGTCTCTGTCTGTCTGGTACGTTTTCACGCCTAAACCGATTTACCGATTTTTATGATTTTTGGTATATGTATAGAAATGATCTCGAGATGAGACATAGGCTACTTTGTTGTGCAAAAATCGATGTCTCTGTCTGTCAGGTACGTTTTAACGCCTAGACCGCTTAACCGATTTTTATGTTGTTTGGTATACATACAGAAATAATCTCGAGAAAGGCCATAGACTACTTTATTTTAGAAAAATCAACCAGTAAGGAGGATTTTTTATATTCACTCTATTAGGGTTAAATAAAGGTATTTTCTTAAGGATGAAAAATCCACATACATCTTCACACCTTAACAACGGGTTCAATTTTTATGATTATTTTTCTAAAATCAAACAATAAGTAGGTAGGTGGAGAAGCAGCATTTAATTTTATGGTTGGATTGTTTTTTTTTATTAAGTTTGTATCAAGAGATAATAATATTTGTACCATAAATCAATACAAGTAAACAGTTGCAGACTGATTGTGAAAGTAGCATTGCTGCGGCAACGACAAGACGGCGGCGGCGGCGGCGGCGGCCACGGCTGCCACGGCGGTCACGGCGGCCACTGCAGGAGAGGGAGCACATATCACAAACTATGTTTATCCGAACGGGCAGACACGTAAGGGCGGACGTTGTTGTCGGAAGTTGAACAAGTGACATCCGATCCTGTTGAGTCTCTTAGGGTTGAGAGTTGTCAGGTGTACTTTCTAATAAGTTAAGGTTTAAAGTTGTTGTTCCTGTTCTATGAATGAGGAACTATAGGACCTTTTGTCCTATAATTGGAAGAAGGTTGCGAATCAGAAGGTTGCGTGTTCAGATCACGTCGGGGTCACCAATTATAGGATAGAAGGTCCTATATTAATTTTAGGTTATGTATATAGTTTATACGGACAGTAAATAAGACACTCAAATAGCACACGCACAAATATATAATACAGCTTCCACAGAACCTTGACTCACTAACACTGTGTAATGGGCTGCAATATTATTACGGCAACAATTATGAACGGAGTATGAAAAATTAATCACGATAATCCCAACCGATGTTCTCTTTCAGTTCAAAAGGGTACAGTTTCCTTTACTGGAAGCTTTCGCGTTGACAATAATCAAGGCACAAGGGTAAATATTGAAAGTTGCAGACGTTTATTAGAAAAACGATGTTTTTCACATGGGCAACTAAATGTGACGTATCGAGCCTACAACATTTGTACATTTTGGCGAAGGACGGCAGAACGAAAAACGTTGTTTATAAAAATATATAGTTACTGCTACTATAAAACTGAAGAGCTTGTTTATTTAGTTGATTGAACACGCTAATCTTAGGAACTACTGGTTTGAATTGAAAAAAGGTGTTGGATAGTCCATTTATTAAGGAACACCACGTTGCGACCAATAGGACCGAAGTTTCAAAAGAAAATAATGCAAGAATGGGGAAAATTCTTCAACTTTGAGAGCTTTCATCATGTATGAAACGATTTATGAACGTGGAGGCGAAAGAGCTATGTTTAGATCCTACCAATTGGCGTTCCCTAGACTCTGCCTATCTCAAAGGGACACAGGCGTGAAGTTATGGTAATGTCTCAATGTCCCCGTAGCGGTTGGTTCTGATCCCTATGTCTAGCAATTAGAACATACTTAGGTAGATATTTTAATTTGCACTAACCTGTCTATCCTATGAATGAGATAAAATAATTAGATGGTCGAAAAAGTCTTGATCGAATGGCTCATAGACAAAACAAACCACTATTAAAATGTCATTAGGTGAAATGAACCATATGTGTAATGTGATTTGTCATAATAAAGCTTAGTTCAGTTTAGGTTACGGTGATTCGTCATAGTTAAAATGTAACAAGTTCAATTTCGGGAAGGCGTAGTGAGCCCCTATAGCACAGCTATGTTATCTACGAGTAATTGTAACAATTTATAAAATAACTTTTTTCTGACTGTCTACCTAAATTTAGAATAGAGTAAGCTTAAACTTCAAGAAATGACATAGTAATATGAATTATCCAATTGTAATTACCGATTTTCACTAGGACGAAGTCGCGGGCTACAGCTAGTCTATAAATAAATTGAAAACATTCCCAGTACGTGCCTTAAATGTCGCATGACTATTCTGTTGGATTACAAAGAACTAGAACTTTGGTTTCCAAAGAACAACAGGTTGTCACTGTCCAGGAAATTTCCACTATTTTGGGGACTCTATAAATTGGTAACAATGTCACGCGTCACGTATCGAGATTGAGCTTTTGTCTGCACAGCAACTACAGCCTATGAAAATAAGGTTTGTGCGATGCAAACACATCATGACTTTCAGTAACTATCTATCTCAATTATTGAGATAGGTATGTACTCATTTAATTAGTACACGTCAACCCTGGAGCTTTTGATCAATTATAATAATACCAATTAATATAAGTGGTTTTTGTGGGGACTTTTATTCGCAATCAATATTGTTTTATTTATATATCTATCTTTTTGTTTATTCTACTTATGACGGCAACCGCAACTAGGCTTAAACGTTGAGGTAAGTAACACAATAAATATGTGTTATACGTGAACTATTATAGTATAAAATGTTATAATGAATTAAAATAATAAATAACACATTCTCTTTCAAAAACGAGCAAGATATTAAACATTACTTTTTGAACAAACTTGCAAACAGGGTTCAGGTTAAGGCGACATATTGAAAAAATGCATTGACTTTCATCGCAAACTATGAGAATATGACAAGACGAATGGATCTGACATTTTGATATGTGTAAATTCATATCTTTATCTAAACTTTGCCTGCTCAAAAACATGATTTGATGATTTTGACTCGATAGCTTTATTTTTTCGAAAACACGTCTAAAAACATACTTTTTTTTAAATTACTACGTAATTATGAAATCCATATGCTTAGAAATAACTTAAATACAATCTTCACTTCATTATTGTTCGGACTTTGGTTGCTCAAAATTTACATAGCATTTACCGTTATTTTTTTATCGATTTTTGAAACGATTTCAGTGTCTAGGCGGTGTCGATGGTGGCGATTTCTATGACCTTATGTCGGCGTGTTGAGGTGCTAAGATTTCAAGAAAAAACATTTCGATGTGTCGTCTTAAGTCTTCCTAGATCCGTTAAGAGCGTGTAGGACCTGTCCGTCTATTCTGCTTTTACTACGAAACATCCTACCCCAAACCTAACTGTTATCGAAATAATCGATTTTTATTTTGTTTTCAATAAAATCTCCTGCTTTTTTGCCTTTAAATACCATCTTTTGAAATTGGTGCGCGCCTATTTATTATTATAATTTATCTTTTACAACATGTAAAAGATAATTTATAATAATAAATATTAAGATGCTCTATGAACTAACCGAAAATTTACTAAAACATAGTTTTGAGCGTTTACTTTTTTTCAGGAATATCTAAAAAAACATTGTGGCAGACGTTTGGTAGATGTGCTTAAAAACATTTTTGTTTCATCAGCTATCCAACGAGGTATAACAGTCTACAGTTCATATTAAATTCGTAGACAAAAAAACATGGAAGACCCGGAATTCCTGAAAGAATATACAGGGTCCGCCTATATGTATATTCTTTCACCAATTATATATTATAGCAGATTAAGAATAACAAGTGGGTGCGATTTTCGAAATAAAAAAAAATATATATTTATTTCATATATTAAAATTAAAAAAAAAAACTCAGTAAGTAAAATTTAAGTTTATTCTTCATTTTATGACTTCTTACAATAAGATGAAAACCATTTTTATTACTTGTTGTGTAGTCACAACCTACAGATCAAACTCTAACATTCGATTATCACAAAAACGGTATGATTTATGGTGTTTCATAGTGAAAACAGGTATAAAATACATGTACTACACTCCCATAACAGATCTAGGTGGACATAACCTGTAACCCTGTATAAATAAATATAATACAATTAAAAACATGCAGGCCTACAAATACCGAAAGTTAATTTGTTTGATATTTCTTCCGTGTTACTGAAATAAAATAAAATAAAATAAATAAATATTTCTGACCCTCACACAACATTATCTAGCCTAAATTAAATTTCTTAAAGAACTTATGTTATGGATACTATATAACTGATATAGGTACTTAAGAAACATATAAACATAGATATTGAATAAATACATATTTTTTATTAGAATAAACTTAAATAAACATATTAACATCCATGCCTTGACGACTAATATCTGTTCTTCACACACAAATATCCGCCGCCGCCGGGATTCGAACCCAGGACCTCTGGCATAGAAGGCAATGTATGTTACCGCTACACCAGCCGGTCGTAATATCTATGCAACATATTTAATCCTGATTAATGTTGACTAAACCAGTTTTATCCCGCCTGCTCTTTTTAAACCTTTCTATTTACTCTCTGTTAAAGCCTTTAATAATCCGTGGGCAAAGGCCGTGGGATTACAGTTTGTTTAATCTGGAACACATTTTTCATAACAAATCCTACATTTTATCTTAGTCTTTCTTTATATCAGGCCATTATGTATGAAACCTAGCTAATTCCCCATTAAGTCAGGAAATTCAAAATATGTTTTATCTACAGCTACGGATGAAAGAAAGCAGGAAGCAAGATTAACAAATAAAGTGCATGGCAAATTTCAAAAATATTTTTTGCAGTCTATTACAGTATATTAACAACAATTAGGTAATCTGCAAAACAAAATATGAAATCATGAATTCCTTCTTCGTATTCGATTATAAATGATTTATCTTTTGGAAGGTATTCTAGGTTGGGAAATATCATAGAAGTTTCAGTTATGTAAGTATTCATCTCTATTATTTCATGTTTCATTACATTTTATTGTGCTCACTAAAGTAAAATCCAGGCCAAGGAATATGTGGCACAGTTTTTATTTTCTTTTCATTTTGGTATTTGATAGAAATAACAAAAGGGTATATATAATAGAATCAAAAGGTAACAAAATTTTAATTTTCATCATTGATTTTGGATAAATGCACATTATATTATTAAACAATAGTCAAAGAAGTACGTTATAGTATACAGGGTGTCCCGCCAACCCTATATAATACCTTCACGGAGGTATTCTAGGATTACAGAAAAAATTAAAATAAAATCGAAATTTTTCAATTTTTGTATGAACAATAAACGAATTATTTTCATACAAAAATTTAAAAAATCGGTTTTTTCTTTCCGTAATCCTAGGTTTAAGTATTTTTGCATTATCAAACGCTTCTGAAGCCGACATAACCATCTTTGGAACGTAGTCGCTCTTTGTATGAAAGCCTACCATTTTCACCTAGGATGTGCATTGACATGAAATGGGCTATTGTGTACATATTATCTGATCACTGAATGGAGCCTATTCAGTGTAACACAGTGCTCTACTTACCATCGTGAAGTCATTCAAGTTCATTCAGATACATACATACTACTAATGGAACATAAAACGACATGAGTATAGGTCTACGGCAAAATCGATAAGTCGAGTAGAAGGTCATTTGTTTTGTCTTTTAAACTTGCAGTAGTTTCGTAACAATTTGTGACATATTTTATTCGGAAGCTATTCGTTACTGAAATAATTAAATAAAAATGAGTTTTCCTCCTGTAACATCAGCCTAGCTTCAGATTCCAAAAATATAAATGATCTGACCTGTCAAACTAGGTTTTGCTAGGTATGTGAATGTATAAAGATGATATTTCCATTGAAATGCTGCCTGTTTATATCTAAACTATTGGTGCAGACTTGATTTAATTTCTTAGACACGATATCGAGATTATCATATCAAGAGTTTCATATCATATTAGAAGTCTATTGAGTGACTAGAAAGGGTGAAATATTTTAATCCTTGCTGCGGTTTCTAATAAAAGTAAATGGTTTGGAATTAACCGAACATGAGATATTATTTGCACTATATGTTGTTTCAATACATTTCATGAGTTATCAAAAATCTGACAGGTCAACTATGAACATTACTCTTTAAACACTTCTTTGTGAAAATTTAACTTAAAAAAGCCCTATTTCTGACTTCCTCCATTTCCAACATTATACAGGTTTTGGATCTTGTTATTTAAAACAAAATCATTCTTAAATTGTAAGCAGGGTTAATTCTAGCTCTTTGTATTACAGAAAGATATAGAATGTAATATTGTATGTACGTATATTTCAGTTCAGCATAAGAATTTCGTTCGAATGATGTTTATTACGCGATTGTTGGGGCCTTTTTGGCAAGCAAGCGCACATTGTTCGATCACAGCAAAAAATGTGCAATTTAATTACAAAGTAAGTAGTACCAAAAAGCATTTGCTATGTATTACACGTAAGATACCTTTTTTATATAGAGTGATTTGTAATACGAATTTGATATTATTAAAAATTAATCAATCATTAAAAAAATTAAAATTCTAAAAAAGGAAAGTTATTGGTATTTATTGTGCTGAAATATTCTTTTGAAAAGACAATTTATCCTGTATATTTAAAAATTTAATATAGACCTTCTGGGACAGTTACAGATTAAATCAAATATTTATAAATCAATAGATAACTTTATCCAATTTTTTTGGTATAAATAAAATACATTGGCTATAAAATGTAAAGTTCCTCCCTAAAAAAATCAATAAAAGTCGTGACTTTGGTACTATTGACTTTATATGTATTATGACAGTCACTTATCGGTGTTTTGCTATTAATCGGATAACAATATTTTGTTAAAATAAAAATATTATTTTAACAAATATGCATAGTAGATACAAAATATTGTTATTAATTTTGATGGAATGTCATTCATCTCTAAATGTAAGCCTGAATAGAAATGCATACATCTTCATTACGTATTATCTAACCACAATACGTGGTTAGATAATACGTATACGAAATGAATACGTCCTTCATCGCACTATCATTGTTAATATAGCAGCTTATATGTTGTCATCATCATCATCATCACAACTCCGTGTAATGGGCCCACTGCAGGGCATGAGTCTCTCCTCTGGGTGACGAGGAGGTTTAGGCCATAATCCACCGAGCTGGCCCAGTGCTGGGTGGTGGATGTCAGAATTTTCAGGGTGCCGATATGGCTTCTGACAAACCCTAACGACTACTGTATACAAGTAAACAGCACCCGGGACCGACAGCTTAACGTGCCCTCCGAAGCACGGAAGTCGCCGTGAGAAACGAATGGTCGGCGGTCACCCATCCAAGTACCGACCGCGCCGAACGTTGCTTAACCTGTGATATCGTAAGATACACACAGTAACCACGGCGCCACGACGACTTTATATGTTGTAGCTGACGATAAATAAGCGATATAGAAAATTCGTAAGTATTGATGGTAACAGAAGTAACGTAAAATAGATGGCGCAATGTGAGATAAATTACAAGGTTGACATTCAATTGTAGCCGCGATGTTTTAACTTTGACTTGAAGGAGGAATCTGGCGAATAGATTTGGTTAGAACGGCAGGGACTAAAAAAAACCGTCAGTCAATAATCGCATTTAATCTCTATTTTACCTGATTGTACGTAAAGATAGTGTCGAATACAGCACACGGACTTAGGACGGAACTGGCTCTTTTCTCGTGATAGTTGAGGGCACATTTTTATGAATGGTGTTCGCTAGCAAGGCATACCCCGAAAATTTCCTACCACCAAGCGGGGGCCACTTTCAGATTAGTCACATTTTACGACACGTTTATCCCGTGGTGGGCTATTATGGTATGGCTTTATAGCAGTACCAAAACGTAGAGTGACAACGCTCTTTTTGTTTTAGATTCTGTACGGCGACGATGTCAGATTAATGGCTGACTCTGTGGATTGTATCCAAGGTGTGGATGTTCTATATGCTTCGTGCTTTAAATTCGGTCTAGTCATAAGTGTCTCTAAAACACAAATCCTTAAGCAATCTCCTAGAAGTTTTGCGGCAGATAACTCCAGCATAATTCTGGACGGTAAAACTTTGATAGAAGTGTCACACTTCAAGTACCTGGGAAGCCGAATCAGGAATAACATCATTATGGTATCGGAGACACCCGCTCGCATAGCAAAAGCAGCAGCAGCCTTCGGCAAACTGAGCTCTTGTGTTTGGACGTCACACGTTCTTAAACTTTATGCTGCAGCAGCGTCTTGCTACAACAAAATTGATATTAAAAAACTGGAAACCTTTCATCTGCGTTGTCTAAGATATAGCGCATAAAGTGGCCTAATCGTGTTCCAAACACCAAAGTTTTACGTCGTGTGGGACTACCGAGCATTGAAGCGCTTATTATGAAGCAGCAGTTAAGATGGAGTGGTCACGTCCTTCGCATGGACGATAGTAGACTGTCAAAGGCAGTTTTTTTACTCTGAACTCTCATGCGGAAAACGTAAATAAGGGGGCGACAATACTTGCGATACAAAGACCAGCTAAAACGCCATCTTACTGCTTGCCGCATACCTGGTAATAAGTGGCAAGAGCTTCCCTTACAGAGGTCGGAGTGACGTGCTACGATCAAACAAAGTATGCCAACGTACGAAAACTCGCGTCTTAAAGATCTTGACACTAAACGCCAGCTCCGAAATACTCGACCCAAGCCCTTCTATAGTTATACTTACGACTCGTCAGGGCAATAATGCGCCCCATGTGATCGAATTTGTTAAAACCAAGTTCGGCTTAGCGAGTCACACGAGAGCCAATCATATAAATAAGGTCCAATACTAGTTTGGAGACGCGTTAGCCAAAATCGGCTTGGAGGACATTTTTATACAGGGTTACTGGTTAAGTCGACCTAGATCCATTAAGGGCGTATAGTACCCGTCTTTTCTAACTTATTTTACTATGAAACACCCTACCCCAAACCTAACCGTTTCCGATAAATTTATTATAAAAATTGCCGATTTTTTGCCATTAAATGTCATATTTTGAAATTGTTGCACTTTTATGTTATTATTATTTGTTTTTCACATGAAGGTAAAGATGCTATATGATTTAAGTAACCAAAATTCTACGTACGAGTACTAAATACGTAGTTCTGAGCGATTGAACGTTGAAATAATCAAAAAAAAAATTCACAGTATACTTTTCTTTAAAGAATATCAAAAAAACTATTGTAAGGAAAATATTCGGCGGAAGTGCTTAAAAACATCTAAGTTTTATCAGCTACCCAACAAATTATATCAATGTAGGCTTTTATTTAAATTCGTAGAAAAAATCTAATCTAATCTAATCTAGGCGACAATGGACGTAAAAATAATTTCACTTATTGAGCCTTATCCATTCTTTAGCCCAGGAAAGTAAAATAGACGAAGGACCCAACGAAGATTTAGTGTAAAAGTGGGAATGGACATCATTTCCAATAATTTGATTAGACCCTGATAATTTGAATGGGGAGCACTATGAAAACTTCCTGAGAAGAGAAAATCCTTCATGGAAGATTGGCCTCTGAACCTTATTATAGAAATATGGTTCCAATATCTTCACCTTGGCCAGCCAGAAGTCCAGACCTAACCCCCATGAATTTTTATGTGTGAAGGCATATGAAGAGCCTCGTATACGGCTAGCCACATCCCATTGCGTCTGCTGATGGATAGAAACAGCATAATCAACGCGGCTAACGAAACGTGAAGAAATTTTACCACTGGTGCAGTAAAAACTGGGCTTCACTGAATAATGCGAAAATGTACCTATCCAAAACCAAGGCGGACATGTTGAACGTGAATTATAATGTGCAAGGATAGTAAATTTTATTTATTACAATCTTAACTTCTGTTATATTTTACTTTCCAGGCAAAAAAATGTATTTAGCTCAATCAGCCTAATTATTTTTACGTCCAGTATCAACTATGAAACTAATATTTTTTAAGATTCTTTAAATAAAAGCCTAATTTTGTACCTTGTTGTGTAGCTGACAAAACGTAGATATTTTTAAGCACTTCCGCTGAACATCTTCTGTACTATTTTTTATTCTTTAAAGAAAAGTAAACTGTGAAAAAATTTTTGATTATTTAAACTTTCAGTCGCTCAGAACTATGCATTTAGTAATCATACGAAAAAATTTTGGTTACTAAGATCATAGAGCATTTTAATTTGCATGTAAAAAAAAAAAAAAGTAATAAAAAAGTGCACCAATTTCAAAATATGATATTTTGGTGAAAAATATTATCTCGAAAACGGTTAGGTTTGGGGTAGGGTGTTTCATAGTGAAATAAGTTAGAAAAGACAGGTACCATACGCCCTTAACGGATCTAGGTCGACTTAACCAGTAATCCTGTATATATTTTTATAAACATCGTTTTTCAGTCTACCGTCCTTCGCTAAAATATACAAATGTCGTAGGCTCGATACGTCACATTAAGTCGCCTATGTGAAAAACATTTTTTTTTAAGTTAATGTTTGCAACTTACTATATTTATCATTGTGCCTTGATTATTTGTCAGCGCGAAAGCTTCCTGTAAAGGAAACTGTACCTTTTTGAACTGAAAAAGAACATCGGTTGTCGGGATTGCCTTTTGATACTACGTTCATATTTGTTGCCGTAATAATATTGCATCCCATTACACAGTTTTAGTGAGTCAAGGTTCCTCATTAATAGAACAGGAACACCAACTTTAGACGTCAACTTATTAGAAAGTACACCTGACAACTCTCAACCCTAAGAAACTCAACAGGGTCGGCTGTCACTTATTCAACGCCCGACAACAACGTACGTCCTTACGTGCCTTCCCGTTCGGATTAACATAGCTTGTGATATGCGCTTCCCCGCACGCAGTTACCGCCGCGGCCGCCGCGCCGCCGCCGCCGTCTTCTCGTTATAATTTTTTTCTTGTATTGATTTATGTTACAAATATTAACGAAAAGCTTTACAAACAAACTTTTAAAAACAATCCGAACAAAATGCATCTGCTTTTTCACCTACTTATTGTTAGATTTTAGAAAATGTATCATAAAAATCGAACCTGTGAAGATGTATGTGGATTTTTATTTCTTAAGAAAATACCTTTATTTAACCCTAATATGGTGAATATCCAAAGTTGCTTAAAAACGTGTCAATTTACATTTATTTTAAAAATAATACAGAGTTTTAAGTCAATCAAATGCGAAATAAAATATCTCCATACAAAATTTGTATTCCTATTTTACCTCTTTACTGGTTTATTTTAGCAAAATAAAGCAGTCTATGGATAATTTCTGTAAGTTTACCAAAAATCATAAAAATTGGTTAAGCGGTTTAAGCGTTTAAACGTACCCGACGGACAGAGACATTGATTTTGCACCATAAAGTAACCTATGTCTTTTCTCGATATCATTTCTATCCGTATACCAAAAATCATAATAATCGGTAAAGCGGTTTAGGCGTGAAAACGTACCAGACAGACAGAAACATTTTTAAATATATATATAAAAGTATGGATATATAGTATGGATACTCATTCTTTAATACTTAAATACTTTAAAGTAGTTTAATCTTACGAAGCAAACTAGAAAAATTCACAAACTGTCCCGTCAAAAGCTCTGAGCTGAACTAGACCAATATCCTGGCCATATTCAAACTAGCTCTCATATCCGGCTGCAGTTGGTTTGACTTTGCAGTTAAAATCTTTTTGAACCGATGTTGTTGACATAAACCGTAATAACTTGGGTTGTATCGTGATGTTTTAAAGCGTAGTTCTTATTTTCCATTTCTATACGAGGGAGAAAGACTAAAGATTTAGATTCTAAGAGATAGACTAGAGAAAGAGATAGACTTAAAGATTTCTTTCCATTTTTTCACAGAAGCACTGACTCCTCTATACTTTTAGGTCAACAAATTCTAACGAAATAGCAGATGACAATGAGTTTGTACAGGGTAGAATAAAAAGCGCTCTATATGGTTCAGTAAAGCAACCTAAAAAGTGTTTTTCTGTGCTTATTTTTAATACTTATCGAAAAAATATCTCGATTACTTGTGCTTGTCAGTTATTGGTGCCATCGTTCGATATTTCTATAAAAAAAGTATAACTACAAACTTACAATAAGACTCAAATAAATAATGTTCTGCATTATTTTACCTACGCAAAGCGTTATTTATTTAAAAATGCTTGTGCTACGTGTCTGAAAATAACACTACGCCGCGCTTCTACGGCTCGTAGTATGAAAGTTTACTCAGATAGATTTTTCGACTCTCCCCTATGTGAATTAAAAGGAAATCTTTGCTAGAAACATGATCAATGCTTAACTTAACTTTAATTACTATTTAATTTTCATACGTATAGCGTATTTTATTAATTTTAATGTAATACGAAACCAACCGTGTTGGTTTCGGTTAACTTGTAGCCGCTGGCAATAAATAAATTAATTACTGTGACTGGCATATTAATTAGGTTACAAAGCTTTAAGAACGGTTAGCAGTTAGTATGAAGTTCTAGAGTGCAACTACATGCTGGGAAACGTAGCATAAGCGTTCCCACTCTAGATACATCTACGGAAGTCTACGAATTTCGTAGTTAATGCCAATTAACCGTGTGCTTCACTAATGGCAGGGTGGTGTAGCGTGGGGCTTTTAATTGGGCTGATTTAGCCTGTCTGCGCCCCTCGAGTGACCAGATAAACACGAGGATAAAAAATAGAGCCAACAATGGTAAACCTTCCGTAAAACTCGCAAACAGAATATAAAATGGGCTATTTTCTTGAAATTAACGTTCACTAATTATGAAGGTTGGCACGTTACTTTAATGGCAATCTCTGAAATGGTCGATAAAATGTTATTTAATAATAACCCACCAGTTACCTCTCGCTTCTTTGGCTGTGATATCTCTAAATCTTTCTATAAAATCATATTGTGTAAAAATCTAAATATACTTCAAGTAATTTAATTATCAGATACTTTAATTTAAGCACATAATGGTCAAACTTAAACTTGGTCAAACTTGTATAAATAATACCCAAATTAACAGACCTATTAGTGGAGACTATGCTGGACTGGGAGCGAAAGAAAAACATAGAATGTGCTAGCTGCTTCTCTTCCCGGGCATACTGTAAAATTCAGTTAAGGGACGGAGGTTTTATTGGCGTTTTTGTGAGCGATAGGTTGACCACGTGTCAATGCAATAGTCTCTCTCCATCATAATAATACCTTCAAATTTGTCAAACGTAACATCATGGTTTAATAGCCTCTGGTGTTCTGCCTACCCCATTAGGGATACAGGCGTGAAGTTATTTATGTATGTATTAGTTATATTGTATCCTCAAAATTAATGAAATATTCTAATACACGTTTATACTAATTTAAGTAATAATGACATCAGTTAAAAAGCTCAAATTATATAAGTTATTGATTTTCTACTGTTGAACACTTTTAATCGACCGATTCGATGTTAAGTAATCGTCCAGTTATCGAATATCAGAAATAAATATAAACTCAAATTAATTGGAAAGCGTCTAAACCTCACTCCTATAATTAATAACTGCCAACTTCTCGGTCACGAGGCATTCAAGGATTTCGGGAGGGGGTCAGTATTCATTTGGCAGTTGCAAACTTACCAGCAAATAGTTTTAGCTATCTCTAATAACAGTTACATTCCTATAAAATCTAGGCGCTTATTTCGACGCAATTACTTACTACTCAATTCTAGCTTTTTATACGCTAGTCTATCAGTTGGGGCGTTTTAAATAGGCTAAATAATATTTGCTGCTCTATATCAAGAATAAAAATACAAGCTATAATAATCGTCGCAGAACAACATAAAACAAATAAACTCCAATGTTGAAATATACAATCACCACAAAGTTATAGGTCAGTAAGTTATCGATTTTAAAATTAATCATATTGAGTATAATTTTCATACAATAATGTTTAAGTAAGCACTACCTATCGTAACTTTATTCTAAATATTAAAAAAAAAGAAATTGTTTAAACTTTTGAAAAACTTTGTCACTTTCATTCAAAAACAATTTATAGTTCTTGTTTAAATACTGTTAGTTACACCTAAAAATCAATAAAGCTATATAATTATAATATAATTCCAGGAAAATGCAATTAAATTTGCCGTAAAATACCAATATCAGTGTTTGAATAGTATGTAAAAGCCTCGCTGTGATTATTCCCGGTATTTATCCTGCATTTGAGGCAGCCTCAGTCAGTCATAGCTAAGCTCTCGTTTCAGACGCACGTCCACAAACAGTACTGAAGATGGCACGCTACTCCGTCTCTACTACCATGGTCGTCGCCGAAGCAGGAGGTAAGACCAAGAAATACTATTGATATACCTTCATGCACACATTTTTAGTTCCCACGTTCATATATAATGTAAGATCACCGCACGATGGACAAGCGGCAGTATTAAGTTACCAATGAACTGTTACATACCTATAATTTCTTCGTCTGTTACGCTGTTTTATTTTATTTTACATACGTTAGTGTGATGATGGTCGAAATGTCTAGTCGTCAACATATTTATCCGACAATCACAGGCTGTATGGAACCCCGAAGTTTTCGACTTTTCTGTTATTAGCGGATAATCATTAATAATTTTTTTTCTGTTTTAGCGAGTGAGGAGGTGGATTCTGAATCGAAGACTTGCGGACAGATACTAGTGGTTCTCTCATGGGTCCTCGTCGTCTTGACCATGCCGTTTTCTCTGTTCATCTGTTTCAAGGTAAATTCAACTTTGAAATATTAAGTTACAGTTTTGATTAAAATGCTTGCGTTGTATTCTTTGCGAATAAAGCGAATGGAAGATAAAGTGAATGAATTTAAATAAGAAACTTAACTTCTTTTGTTATACTGTCAGAGTAGAGCTGTAGAGACAAAACGCGTGTTTGCAAAATATTTAATATCTTGATTCAGTGAAATATAGTAATAATAATTATTAAAAAATGTTCTTTTGTTTAACTGTAGAATTGTAATAAATTAATCAAATATGTTGAACATTTTTCTTTGTGTTTTAAATAAAATGTTTTTGGTTCAATGCGTTACAAGCTACTTTAGTGGAATAAATTACATTTCATATATTTTTGCATAATTTTATACGTCGTGAGACTCTTCTTATTTTATTTACTCCTATATCTTAATTGCATTTAGTGTATTGCATAATAATATTTTAAGGCTTATCCGCGAGACGTTGCGAGTTCGATTCTTGGTAACATGTTTGAAAACTTAATACTTATCATTCATATTTTATAGGTGTAGATTATTGTTTCATATTTATAATCTACAAATAAGAGAATTGTCAGATTGATGCACATGTTTTGTATATAGTATAAGGTAGGTGCGACATTTTTTTTTAAATTATAATGCGATTGACATCAATATCTGATAGATAGAAGGTAAAACAAACAAGTTAAAGAAGAGCGTATTATTATTTCTTCATTAATAAACCTTTCCCACTTTGATAATATCCAAAAATTTCTCAAGCTAATTCAAATAACTATCACGACGTTGCGTACATTAAAGAAAAATAGGAAAATCATAAGGAAAGTTTTCCATTTCTCACATTAAACTACTACTCACTACGATAACAAATATATACAATTTTAATATCCTTTTTTTGCAATTTGGACGCAGGTTATACATATAAAGGGATGGTCACTGTGTTTTAAATATTCAGCGTTCGGAGAGACGTTCCGTGTCCCCGATGTGTCATTTAACCCAGCTGCGAGTGTAATTCATGTCATTTTCAGCCGTAAAATTAAATATCACTATATTCTAATAAAATCTGACAGGGGTGTAAAAACCTTGTAACAAATATATGGAAAACCTTGGGTTAAGAGACTCAAAAGGTTTTAGTTTACGATCTTTTAAAATATGAACTGATATCGAAATTAACTTTTAATTTGTGTGAAAGATATTTTTTTTGTTTCAAAAATAACGACAAAACGTCGAATATACTTTTAATAATTTTTCGGATACAGCAAACGAGTAACTTTCGTAGTTTTGGCGATTTTACCTTAAAGTAGGTCAGTCACTTTAAACCGCGGCGTCTGTTACACTGAAATGTCAAGATAAAATGTTAAATACAGGGTCCTCTTATAATAGTCAATTATATTTTAAAAGCAGAGTAAGAACGATGAGTGGGTCTAAATTACGAAAAAAAAACTTATTAATAAATATTTTTCATAAATTAAAGTTTCAAAATTATGTTAATATTAGTGAATAAATTTTATGTTCAATTTTCATTTTATGACTGTATGTAGTTTCATTAGAAGGAAAGTTTTAATTATTTTCAGTGTAGTCATAAACTACGTAGTAAACTTGAATTTTGTTCACTAAAATAATTTTGAAAAAATATCAAAAAAACGTAATTTTTTTCGTAATTTATACCCACTCATCATTTTTGTGACCGAAAATTAAACTTACAAAAGTCATCAGTTTCATAAGGCAGTTTAGCTTTACCAATAAAATATCGTCGATGAAATGGCGGTTAAAAATTTACAATATCCAAACGCAATACTTAATTTTACTCTATTTTCATAGGAAGGGAGTATAATTTACTAGAACTTATATCATCATATGAACTTAAATTGGTATTCCTTTGAGGAGTATAAAGTTGGAGATGCTCACATTTCCTTTTATACGTCAGTTAAGATTAGGTCGTGTGTATGAAACTTTAAATGAGCACATCATGTACTATGATATGATAGTAACAGGGAGCAAAAATGATCCTGCAAGATGTAGCCTTTTAAGACGCTCGGGCAACGGAGCAACCTGTCAATTTTTTTAAGTTTCCTATAAAACTTTGACAGCTACTATAACGTTTTCGGTTACCGTAACTTTTACATAGAAATCTGTGAGCAATTTTCATAGATAATTTACCGAATCTACAGACGAAATACTTGCAGTTGCAGAAACTAGCAACTTTAAAAACCACTACTTTGCAATTACCAATTTCGGCAATAAGAAAGTTACTGGGTCATCGATTGCTGCAACTGAAAACTGTTGATGATTTCGGTGCAATGGGAAACTTGAGATGCTACGTGTACGCAGTCAAATTGATATATATGTTAACAACTATGTGCCAGTTGTCAGTTGCTGAAACAGTTGCTCGGTGGATAAAGCGTCTAAGTAGTAAAGTTTCTGAGGAAATTTCAGATATAATATGTCCACTAACGAGCTTGGGAATAGGGAATAGTTCATTACGGCCCTTGAGTCAATTACAGGGAAGTCTATTGGCCTTCCCTATAATTGTGCGCTTATCACATAACATAAAAGGGTTGCGATGGTAATGATGAGCTTACTGGAAAGTTAGATTGCTTATTAGAGAATTGATTCCTACTGGGACCAAATTATGAACTCAGGGGTTAGAGTATTTGCATTTTATCGGGCGCGTCGGTCTATGTAAATTTTCAAACTGACAAACAGATTTGATGAGCTCGAATAAAAGGGCAGAATAGCTAGTTTTGTAGCTTGGAACGCATTTATAGACGGTGGTGAATATTTCCATCAGATAATTTACAAGATAACTTATAACACTATAACATGATTCTAAAATTTGAGTAGGAAGGTAAGATATAGGTGAAATCGTGATAATGAAAAGAAGCAAAACCTGAATGTCGTTTGTTCAGAATCAAGACTGTAGGTACTTAATAAAATTTTTATATATTTACTCCACTTTAGTACTCCAAATTTTGGGTACTATTTAATCGAGTAACTGTAAATTAAAATTTAAGGTATCTAAAATAATTAATCTAGCTTACTGTTTTAATGAAGTGAGCCACTGGCGAGAAATAAATGAAACAGCGACATAAAGACATTCACTTGACGGAGGCCCGAAAATACCTGTTTTTGATCGACAGACGGTATTCAATATAAATCCCATGGGACAAAGACAAGTCCCAGAACTCCTGCAACCTAACTGATCTACGCTCGTTGTCGCACCTATAAAATTATGTCGACCATAGACTTCTTATTTGCAAGGAAATTGAAAATAGCAATGCTGATCACAAATAATCCTCGAAAATTTAGGTTTACTTCTTTTTTACATAAAAAAATATTGTTCTTCCTGAGGTTTTGCGTCATAAACACCCTTTGAAAAAACACCCTTTGATGACTGAAAAACATACCTGTATAGGTATGTTTTTCAGTCATCGGCCAAATTTTTTTTATTCAGTATGTATCATTTATAGAAACGATTTTTGCAAAAAACGGTATTTATTTTTTACAAGGAAATGAATAATTCCCCTACATATTAAGCAAAGCCTGGTCACTCTGAACTATAATTGAATATATTAAAATAAAGACGACTACGCGCTACTGCAAAACGTCTTGTAATACTACATCGTAGTATTATCAATGAAATACCGCGTCGTAGTAGCTGTGTTCATCAACAGCGACTATTTATACAAAACTTTGTAGTGCCATATCTTAATTTTTTTCTACTGAGAGATACTAAAATAAATAAGCAAGTACATTTATATCGTATCAAAGAAAATAATATTTAAATTTGGCTGGTGACTATAAAATAAACCTGTCTACTTGTGATCTTATGTTTGTCTAATTTCCTTCTCATGTTTTTTTCAATTATCTAAGAACGATCGACATGCCATTTAATTTTACGCAGCTAGAGTCAGCGCGAGTATTTCTAGCCAGAGTAATGATTCTAAACCTTTTTTTAGGCTTTGAACTAATTGGGAATTACTTAATTTGAACTACTCAAAAATAATCTTTTCCGAGAATATTTTATTTTTACTTTCTATCGAGCTAAGTAAAGAACCAAACAAAGAAAACTACTATCAATAGTGTAAAAATGGCAATGAAATTATACACGTACATGAATATCTAACTAGTCTTAGGAACAAGGGCTTCATATTATGGGGTGTAACTAAAATGACAACTGACAAATGTGAAACAAAGTGTCACGCGGTCACGTATAGGTGATCTAAATAAATATTAATAACTATCGATTCATGTAATAACGGGTTGAACTTTATTTCTCAAGCTGAAAACTATTTTAAATGGAACTTTAATAAAAATGGTAAAATAATTTTTATGATTTGATCTTTTCAATGAACAGCATTAATGAAGGAATTAGGGTAAGCGTTTTAAATTTCCATTCAAAAACTTTTAATAAAGGCAATATTCGTAATCGTACCTACCGATACCTACATCATGACTGTGTATTTTAATGTGGAGCGTCACAGAATATTAATTCTCATACAAATGGTGCATGCATAATGCAGTGAAAAAATAAAAGAGAACGCATCAATGGCCAGTATAGCCTAAAATCCGCCCAAAATAACAACATGAAATCAATTCGCTATCCTTCGAATTTTAATTCAATATCTGTCAACAAAATGATAAGTATAAACCATTCGTATAAAAAATAGCAATTACCAATGGGAAAATCAATATGGTCAACGATAACCGCCTAGCCTGTCCACTACACAGAGGTATAACTACAGCAGGCGCGGCGACCTACTTATTTCTCAGGAAATTATGACTCTTTGGTCTCATCAAACTGCCGTGTTCGATACATGATTTAACTTATAAAAAACCTGAATTTGAAGGAAAATTGGAGACACACAAAGGTGTCGGTAGTCCTTTATCGTGCACAACTAACATGATAATGTATAAATAAGAAAAATATACTTGTTGATTACGTGTTTTTGACTTATAGGTTTTATGTTAAAAAGTAGATTCCCCATAAGATGAATGAGATCCTGGCATAGGGTTGCAAATAGCAGGTAACCTGTGAAGGCCGCTAGCTAAACCTACTTTTTGTCACAAACACACAAAGCAGTTTATTTTACAGGTTAAAAAGATATGACGGTTATACCTACACACCTGGGCGTCTTTAAACAGGAGAGATTACTACGAGTAGAAATTCGATAGTTGATCTACTCCGTCCCTTTGTTTTGGATCCGGGGCTGGAATGTAAGCTCGGGGATACAATGAAGAGAAAATATGCACAAACACAATGTCATCGCTAAAAGGTTCGATCCACTCTTCATGCATCTGCGGCCACCAAGCATACAACTAACTAGTAAATTGAAAAAAAATATATTGTTACACTAATTAAGCAAGGATTAAGGAAAAAAATATTTATATGGTTTTCCATATAAATGCAAGTGAACAAGAATACACTTAGGAACAGATTTATATTTTTTTTATACTAATGAAAAAACGCGCTCCTACAGAAAAAAATTGACAACTTACAATGATCACTCAAAAATAACTTTTTTGCTTTTGCTTTTATTATGGGTTTATAATAACAAGTAGCCTGTATGTGGCTTGGCTATACTTTTTTATAAGGTTTTTTCATTTAACAGTAGCTTATATTTTCATGAGTTATAAACAAATAATTATAGTAAATTTGATTTGAATCAGTAATACTACCTACACAAAAAACGCTTTGTTGTGATAGCATTATGCAGGGTGTTTGGTACACAGTTGGCCAAATTAAAATGGGGGTAGGTGGGCCTATTCTTATCATACTTGCTTAGAGTACTCCTAGCCTATTTCTTATATTTTAGTAAATATGACAGATTTCATAATTTTCAAAAAAAAACCCAAATTTTCACCTTCTTATCTAAATAACTTTTTTCCTTGTATGAGTATCTTCTCAAAATATATTTTTCAACACACTTGCTCGTAAAGTGAGCGTTATTCTATTGAATTTAGAACTATAAACTGGGCTATAAGTCACGCGTGCATAATATATTATACCCTAGTGCATAATATAATGAATCCTACAAAGTTGAATTGTACCTTTGTGCAAATTAAATGCGAGTAAACAAAGCATATTTTATTGATCCGGGTTATACATTAAATTTTTTCAGAAACAACAAAGAGGTTTTATACCACTTCAAATCCATATACATTTTTAAATGTTTACGCCTTATATTAGTTAAACAAAATTGTACATCAAACAAATTATTCACAATTTACAATAATTTGTTACAAAATATTAAAATATTTGGATTTACCACTCCAAATTAAATATTTTCATGTAAAATAGGCTGTATATGCTATACACACATTTGGCGGAAAAAAAAACCTACGCGCATGCGCGAAGTTCGGCGCCATTTTTCAATCACAATTCACAGCTTTGTTATCAAGTGTGTTTGTTATTTTATGACCACGTATGTCTGTCTTTTACTCACAAGTGTGTTGAAAAACGTCGTATATAACTCGTGAGCGTTGCTAATTACAGTCGAGGCTGTGATTTGAGCCCGAGCCGCAGGCGAGGGCTTAATAATGAGCCGAGACTTGTTACATAATATACTATTATTCGTATTTTAGGTCAAGCCTTATTTTAACTACATGAGTATTTAATGCAAAAATTCGAGAAAACAAAGTTATGAGGCAACAAAGTCTCGAGGGCGAGGCAAAAGTATATCATATACTTTTTTACATTGCAATAAAAAAATAAAAAGAAACGATGAGATTTTTAAAATACTTTTAAAAACATCTTCGGTTTATCTCCTTTCTAATGATATGCTACACATAATTACAAATCATCAAAATTCATGACTTTTTTAAGTACTCCGATATCTCCGAATTCTTACTAATGCTTCACCTTAGCGGCGCGCGGCGCGGCGCGGGCTAAGGTGGCTTCTCCCTGCGCGTGCTACTATGCTTTTCATACTGCGCGGGGCGCGCCGCGGCGCGGGCTAACACGCGCAGTGAGGAGCCACCATTAGACCTTAAAATTAATAAAGTAAGTTTTGAGATTGTGTTATTACCACGGAGGAACTATGTATCTGTTTTGTGGTTATTACGAACCAAAGATTTAAATCCAATAAAAAACTACTGTTTTGCATGGTTGTCAGACAATTTTAATTTAAAGAAAAACACTGCTTAAGACGCATGAAGTTTCTTTATGCTTTAAGTATGTTCTAAAAAATAGGTCTTCAAACATCTACCTGGTTAATTATATCTGAAGAATGGAACGACGAAATATAATGTGTAATCAAACGAACTTACAAGTGAAGTTCGATTATGATTATATGAGTCGCTCCATTCGGAGATATAGCAAAATATAGGATTTTTTAAGAACACTATTGTAAGTACTTTATAGCAATGAAGCCTTGATTTGAGCAGGAGGGTACTGTGTTACCTTTTAAAAAAAACTTATTTGGTGTTGCCAAATAATCTCTGAATGTGCGTGTCGATGCTGGCAAGATAGGGGGACTACCTGGTTAATTATATCTTCGAATGGAGCGACTCATTTAATCATAATCGAACTTCACTTGTAAGTTCGTTTGATTACATATTCAAACAATTTGGACAGTGGTGGGAATACATTTTTAAAGAGCAGTGTAGTGCAGTTCTGCACCTCACACCCATTTTAACCTATATTGAAGTAACCCGGACTGACGAGCAACAATCCAAATGTAACTTAAATTTACGAGTTAAAACACGCAACGCGACATAATAATAGTAGCTTGAATTACAGCTTCAAGTAATTAAGTTAAAAGGTATGTAAATTTACAAAGCAAAGCTATGTTTAGTATTGTCGACTTACTTTAAAGCAATGAATTATTTGCTATTTTTATTTATTATTATAGATAAAGCTTGAAAAATATTGAATTATTGAAACCCTTGTCAGTAGCCATTGCGTTCCCAGTACCTACAACACACTATAGGATAACTCACTTTTCATTTCATAATTCGCATAGTTTACAAAAATAAATAGTGTCTAAAATAAAGTTAAAAAGTCGGTTTTTATCAAAAAAAAGTATTAATTAATAGATACATATTGTAAATAATTAAATATGTATATGCAGGGTCTTGATTACGCAAGTAAAAATACAATAGTAACAACAACACGAAGATTTATCCATACCAGTCCATATTAACATAAATGTCAATTTGTATTGAATGAACGCAAGATTAAAGGAACAATTGTAAAAAATAATTTAGTGCCACTTTGTTCAGAAATAACGCTTTAGGTACTTCAATTAAATCAAGAAATTCTTACGATACAATCGATCGTCGGTCGAGGTAAGGGTGTTATCGACTGGTGTGATAACACCCTTATTCAGGTCAATACCTATTACAATACAATACAATTAATTTAATACGATTTTATTATTCCTTGCTGTGGAGACTATTTTATTTCATCGTTTCGATGGCGTGGTGGGCTGTCCAAAACCTAACGACTATCAAGCCGTAAGACAACGAGCTTTCCATTGCCTATTATTTAAAATGAACCTTATTTTTTAATTTAATTACCTACATCATATCATCATAATCGCAACCCCTTGTGATGAGCCCCCTGCAAGGCCATGAGTCTCCCCTGGGCGTCGAAGAGGGTTGATGCCGTGAACCACCGAGCTGACCAAGTGCTGGCTGGTGGATGTCAAAATTTTCAAGACCTCAAAGTGGCTTCTTACGAACCCCAACGACTACGGTATAAGCATTAAATTTACTTGCTCCGAGTCTTGTCAAAAATGCTCTTCAAAATTAAGTATCGTGTTCAATAATGTAATGCATGAAGACGAAAAAAAAATTGTAAACACAAAGAAAAATCTGTGGTTTTATTTCATAGCTTCAAACGAATTTGAAATCTAGTCTGTTATTAATACCTTACAAACTTGAGTAATAATTTCATAACATTGTAAATCACATAAAAAGTATACTTAGGTGGTAATTGAAAATCAGTGTTGTAGATGTGCTATATCTACAACATATTTTGAGTCGTGGTCGCTAGCTATGGGCCTTATGAACAGGCTTAAAGTCGCTCAGCGGGCAACGGAAAGGGCTATGCTCGGAGTTTCAAAAAAAGTCACCGACATAGCTAGAAGGATTGTAAAGCTGAAGTGGCAATGGGCGGGGCACATAGCTCGCAGAACAGATGGCCGTTGGGGCAGAAAAGTTCTCGAGTGGCGGCCAAGTAGAGGGAGATGCAGCGTGCAAGGTGGACCGACGACGATCTGGTCAAAGTCGAGGGCAGCGCAGGACCGAGCGACGTGGAGAGCCTTGGGGGCGGCCAATGTCCAGCAGTAAACGTCTACAGGCTGATGATGATGATTTTTGAGTCAGTTCTTTTTCATAGCTAGACAGAGAGATATACATATATTTCGTAACGTAACGCAGAGTTCGGTAGTTTTAAAATAAATAACGACCGGTTGTTGTAGAAGTTTATTAACCGTTATCTAGTCTCAATTACATAAGTTCTTAAAGAAACCTATTGTAATGTTGTGTGAATGTCAGAAATATTTATTTATATGCTATTTTTTATTTATATTTTTACTAGGGCCTCAATTCAATTCGTTTTTAAAGCAATAACTCTTCTCTTATTTATGGCAATCATCCGCAATATCACACCGACTAATGCGAATAAACAACGGACCCTTCAAACATTTATTTTTATATATTTTATGGCTGATGGATGATATGCTATTGTTTTCTTCCTTGACTCGAATTGCCAAAAATGTCATATGTTTTCATTAGGTACATAGTTAGGTAGCTATGTCACTATGAAGCTTACCTTAGTAGATTAATATAAGTTAACCTAAGTAGATTGAAAAACGGTACCTACCTTTGCTCTTTGCATCCCATGCGAAAATGATACGGAGAGAATTCTCAAGGGAATTGCATATTTAGTGTTAAAATACTTAAGAATACCAATTTTAAATACTACTTATATTTTGCAAATATGACAAATAGTACGTTATGTTCTTCTATGTTATGGTTTTAATCAATAATTTAGTTAGTTACTTTTAAGACAGACACTCTTTAAAAATATTTGAAAAAGAACATTCAAGTTTATTCTTCATGGCTTGAAAAAGTAATTGACACTTATCCACTATCGTATTTTCATCTGTATAAGTATTTGTAAACAAAGACTTTACCCGAGGCGTTCCGAGTTAATATAAAAAGGGAGACTCGCTGCTCCATTGTTTTATTGGTTTATGTTGATCCACTGAGCTATAGCTAAAACGAGACTTTATTTGGAAAACCAAGATATAATATGAAAGAAAGATATAAAAAAATCGATTCAGTTGGAAAAATTTCTTCTTCGTGGAATTGTGTGTGAAAATTAAACATTTTTGTGTCCAGCCATTGCGAAGTTATTCACCAAAAATAGTTTCGACGTTGACAACGTTGTCCTGGCGGAACATTTTTTAATACGTGGACTTAGAGGAATTTTTTTTGGTTTTCCAGTTAGTGTGTATTAATTAGTGGTAATTAATTGTGTGCGTCACTAAATGATATTTGTGTGTCGTAAATCTGCGAAGATATTCATGTTCCCGCTGGGACAACATTCGGCCATTGGCTGGATTTCAGATCTAGAGAGCTGTAGATTTTTCTATACGTTGTTTTGAATTAATTGTGTATTGAATTATAAAAAAATAAACCATTCAGGAGAAAAAATATAAATGTGCACTACGATTTTTTGGTCCTAGCACTGAAAGTGTGGACTCCAGGGTCTATTTTAAACCGTTTATACAAAGCTTGGAAGAATCTATAAATATTTGTCAATTATCATTCATGTGCACTAAGTAATTAATGAGCTATTACCATATTTACCAAAATTTTGCTACTTTTAGTTGCAGTTTAATTGCATGAAATCCTAAAGTAAATGCTTAATGAAACATATACTATTCTTATGTGTATCATCTCAACTATCCGTGTTTAAAATTTCATTTAATTGCTACTTTTAATTAACAAAACACAATTTAAATTCTGGCTACTATCAAATTCGTTGATTACCCGACCAAGTTCGGAAGGCTACAAAAAAGCGGCATTGCAGTATGTGTAGCCGACGTTCTTAAACAACCAGTATTATCTGTACAGTTGTTTACACGACTGGTTAGAAAAATATAAAACAACTGTATAGTCTCACAAGGATCTTTTGATGCGCGGGGAAAATTGGAACTAACCACCGTCTTTGGAAATGTCATTTCATGAGTTTTACCGCTCATATTTTGTTATTTACTTTTAAATTCAATATTCAGATATGAAATAGGCCAAAATTAAAAAATGTGGGCTTATGTACTTATTGTAGTTATAAAATTGAAGAAGATTTTTTCAGAAAGAAAAACAATTTAACGTCTCACTAAATCCCTTTTTAAGAATAAAGAAGCGAATTGCCCCTGCAATGTTTACACATTGCCATACTTTGAAAAATACAATTTAGTCCATTATTTATTTCATTTTTTAAATCTCAATAATATTATGATTTCAGGAGAATTGTCTCTTTAGAGACTGTATGAAAAGTGAAGAAAGATAAGCAGTTTTTTTACAAACCTTTAAAATTACGAGCATTCGAAATTACGAGCGTAGAATATCTAGAAATGATAAAAAAGTAGTGGTAACGAGGATGTCAAGGGAAACAATTTATACGCCCAGTAGTTACGGCTGTACGTTGTCTGTCAGTCACTCAGTACCTCAGTCACTCAGTCAGTAACGGAACAGTTTTATATATATTGATTGATTGATTAAAATGAATCTGTTTTTCATAACACCACGGCTAGGGATTGCAATCCGGATACTTCAAAATTCGAAAAGAACTGAAAAATCCGGATTTTTGAAATTTTAAATAATCCGGATTTCAGTATCAACATCCGGTTTTTCCGAATTTTTCGTTTTAATTATTTGTAAACATCACAATTGACGCTTCTTGTTATGCACATTTAATTCATCAACGATTCATCAAAAACATCTCAACTAGACTCTTGATTGAGCAAGCATATCATGTTGCGAATATTTCATTACGGATTTAACTTATAAAAAGTGATTTTAATTTTATGTTGACAATGTGACGTGAGTAAAAAACTGAACTTTTAACTCTGACTTGTGTTGTCATAGTTTAAGTTCAGTTCTTATTTAATAAGGCCTTATTTTAAATAATTATATTTGTATATTATGAACCTTCTAATTTGAATGATTATGAATATGTAATATTTTTCATATTTATTTAATCCTAATCTCTTACATCTCTCAATTAAGCTGAAGTCATAAGCTCTATAAGCGGTTCTTTTTCAAACATTGCTTTTGAAAATAAGCTAAGATAAAATTCATCCTAGGTCGGAACAGTTTTAACTAATACGGTTCGGTAAAACGCGTTTTACCTAATCAGCACTAGATTTGACTGATTTTCTATTTCGAGAATAGTTATTATTGCAATCTTTCATGATGGGCTGGGAGCGAAAGAAAAACATAGAATGTCCCAGCTGCCTCTCTCCCCGGACATACTGTAAAAGTCAGTTAAGGGACAGAGATTTTACTGTCGTTTTTGTGGGCGATAGGCTGACTCCCTGTCACTGCAATAGCCTCTCTCTATCATTATAATACCTCTTTTGTCAAAAGTGACACCAGATGGTCTTATAACCCCTGGTGTTCTGCCTACCCCATAAGGGATACAGGCATGAAGTTATGTATTATTATATCAATTATTAAAAACTAGTTTTACTAGGTAAAACTCGTTTTTCCTAAAATCTGGTTTTATTTAACTTAACGTATACGTTTTCACATATATTTCTTTGTTTTGCGTTTGATTCAACTTTATCAACTTAATTGTTAAGTTTTAGACAGAACTGTTTTGCCTTTAAACTTTATTACTTTACATTACATTAAAATTAAATTTGACTGATGTGAAAATTATTATTAGTTCTATTAATATTCATTAAAGCTTTATTATAAAGATTTTCTGTTATTTATCAAGATTTGCAAGTAAATAAATAACATAAAAGATAACAACAATGTAACAAATTAAAATGTAAAAGTTTGAAAAATCCGGATAGTCCTTAAAATCAGGTTTTGAAAAAAAACCGTATTTAGCAATCCCTAACCACTGCTATCCTTTAAACATATCTGTATCAATATGACGTAAATACATAAATATTTTAGAGCGTGTTTTTAGTTGTCGGGTTCTAGATTTTGAAGTAAACATGTCTATATATGTATTTATATTCTAGGTTCCCCCCTAGTTCGCTACATGGTATCTCATAACACAAGCTTCGCTTACTTTGAGGCCATGTAGTTGGTGTGATTGTCTGGGGATTTTATTTTATTTTATTTATTTACATAATATCGTAAACATAATAGTGTTTACATATTTGAAATAAGTTAACGAATGCTTTTATTTCATATCCCACAGAAACTGTCAAAAACAGTCGGTCCATCGTGCGGGGGTCCTGCTTACGCTGCGTCTCCCAGTACGTGGCCGCCACTCGAGAACTTTTCTGCCCCACCGGCCATCTGTTCTGCGAGCTATGTGCCCTTCCCATTGCCACTTCAGCTCTGCAATCCTTCTGGCTATTGGTTCGCCTGCGAATCTCCTCATTCCTGATTCGATCCCGCAGGGAAACTCCGAGCATGGCCCTTTCCATTGCCCGCTGAGCGACTCTAAGCTTATTTATAAGGCCCATAGTTAGCGATAGTTAGTCTCAGTGCCGTATGTCATCACTGGCAATACACCTTTGTCTTCAGACACTGCGGTATTTGCGACGAGAAGATTTTACGGAGCTTCCCGAACGCTGCCCGACGATTGATCTCTTTCTCAAAGTTGGACCTACCTAACTGGATTTTATGTCCTAGGTATAGATAATCGTCAACAACTTCGAGCGTGGTGCCTCCAACTACCACAGGAGCAGGTGCAACATGGACGTTCGACATGATCTTCGTCTTATCCATATTCATTTAAAGGCCCACTCGCTGCGGGGCTCCACTGTGGTCATCGAGCATTTTATTCAGGTCCTGCAGGGTCTCAGCCATGACTACGATGTCATCCGCGAATCGAAGGTGAGTGATGTACTCGCCGTTGATGTTGATGCCGAAACCATCCAAGCTTGCAGACATCTTCCAACTAAGCGGTGAACAGCTAAGGCGATATAACGTCGCCTTGCCTGACGCCCCGCTGCAGTTGGATAGGCTTCGAATTCTGATCCTAAAGACGGACTGACATAGTGACGTTTTTGTACAAAAACTTCAACGCTTTGATGTATCGATAGTCAATTTGGCACCGCTGCAAAGACTGCAGTACAGCCCAGGTCTCGATCGAATCGAAGGCTTTCTCATAGTCCACAAACGCCAAGCAAAGTGGCTGGTTATACTCCTCCGTCTTTTCTATAACCTGCCGCAGCGTATGGATGGAGGTCGAATATTTGCGTTGATGTTTGGTGGCAGATTTTATTTGAAGGGTGGTCTCTAGCCAGGCGGACCCTGACGGAGTCTTACCACCAAGCGGTCACTCGGATTAGTCGCCTTTTACGACACGCTTATGCAGAGGCGATAGGGATACACTAAGCCGACCCTATACGGTTTTGGTATTTTTTATCTTGAGTTACCAGGCTCCGCTTGGTGCTTCCAATTGGTTATTAATAAAAACGTGATTATTACACTCGATGGTAATATAATTATGTTGCGTGATGTTTAATAGTCTGTAGTGATCTCTGAGTCTCTGTTCTTAGGCATGTGGCGTCGCCTTAAGACTAGCGCTACCCCATCTCTTCCCGTGGGTGTCGTAAGAGTCGACTAAGGGACAAACCAGAGGACGGGCAGCAGCGTTCTTTTGTGTATATTAACATCACACTGCGATCGCCAACCCGCCTGCCACGCGTGGCGATTTCGGCATTTCCCCCCCAAATTATAACTCGCAAACAAAGGCCCCTAGTCCCCGGCGGTCCCACTAGTTCGATCAAGGTAGCGATCGAGGAAACGGCGGGACAGGGGGTGCTAAGGATTCCCGGGTTCGACCAGGCTACCAACGACGACCCTTGGCCCTGGCGACATAAAATGTTAGGACACTGCGGACAGACGAAAATATTGTTGAGCTGGAGGAAGTATTGAGTGAATTGCATTGGGATATCCTGGGCTTATCTGAAGTCCGTAGACAGGGAGAGGAATCGATAATCCTGAAATCCGGCAATCTTCTCTACTTCCGGGAGGGCAACCAACTGTCCCAAGGTGGTGTCGGGTTTCTCGTCCACAAAACCCTCGTGACCAATGTTACAAAAATCGAGAGCGTGTCAAATAGGGTAGCGTGCCTGATACTCAGAATTACCAAACGGTATTCGTTAAAGGTCATACAGGTCTATGCTCCGACCTCGACACACTCCGATGATGAGGTGGAGGCTATGTATGAGGACATCTCCAAAGCCATACACACCTCCAAAACTCATTTCAACGTGGTCATGGGGGATTTTAACGCAAAATTAGGCAAACAAAGCGGCGATGAGCAGAAAGTGGGGCAATTTGGAGTCGGAGTCCGGAACTTCCGAGGCCAGATGCTGGCCGACTTCTTGGAGAAGGAGGGCCTCTTTATGATGAACTCATTTTTCAGGAAACCGGAACACCGCAAATGGACTTAGATAAGCACCGACGGTCACACCAAAAACGAGATAGACTTTATCATATCAACGAGAAAACAGATTTTCAATGATGTCTCTGTGATCAATGCCGTGAAAATCGGTAGCGATCACCGCATAGTAAGAGGCACATTGAGTCTGAATCCAAAACTGGAGCGATCTCGACTGATAAAGTCTGTACTTCGTCCTGCACCCATCCAGATCCAAAACCCCGAAAGCTTTCAGCTCGAATTGCAGAACCGCTTTGAATTCCTCGGTGACTGCGTCGATATGGACGACTTCAATAACAGGTTTGTGGAAACTGTCTCCACGGCTGGGTCTAAGTTCTTTAAAACCCGCCGTGCAAAAGGAACCGGAAAAATCTCAGACTCTACCCTTAAACTCATGGAAGACAGACGCGGAATGATCCTGCAGTCCCCGGACGATGCTTCTCAGTAATAGACAAATCTCCAAGTCCCTAAAACGCGACCTACTCCGGTTTAATACAGACCGTATTGAAACGGTTATCGAGCAAAACAAGGGCTCAAAGGTCTTCGCGAGAGATTTGTCTATAGGCCAGAACCAACTGACGAGGTTGAAAACGGACGACGGAAGGGTTGTTTCGTCTAAACCCAAACTTTTGAGGGAAGTTGAGAAGTTCTACGGGCAGTTAGTTATACACGACAACACGGGCACCTGTTCAAGACATGGCAAAAGACCCACGAGCCAAATTAAACCGACACTATACCGAAGATATCCCAGACGTCAGCCTGTATAAAAGCGGTTCACTTTATCTTAAAAATAAATAATTAGTTTAGTAGCAGTCAGCTAAGAACTAGCCCAAAACTGATCACTAAAAAATCTATCACGAATATCTATCATAAACATGGAAACTAACTATGAAAAAACTAATAGCTAGCCCAAAACATAAAGTAAGTAAATTAAGGAAAAACATAAAAAACTGTAAAATCTAGTCAGCCAAACCTGAGGTAATTGCGAAAAAATATACATTCAGACGGATCACACTGATAACTTCCTTTTTTGAAGTCAGTTAAAATACACACCGCATAAACATCGGTTCAGCCAAACGCAAGATAATTCACAACATTTGTGAGTATGTTTGTATGTACGCATGCAAGTTCACATCATGCATGCGTACATACAAACATACTCACAAGTCAAACCTCCATTTTTGAATTCGGTTAAAAATAAACTTTCAAGTTAAAGCTAAAAATCACAGGTCATTAAACCATCAAATCATTAATCAAAACTTTAATTAGAGTATAAAAATAAGCTATAACTATAATCCTAAAAATCACAGATCAATAATCGGCAGATAATGCCCTTCGCATCGTTAATTTTAAAACTTTGATAAGCCTAGAAAAAGAGATAATTAACTAACTTCAAATTATCACAGAATCACATGAATTTAAACCGTGACACTAAATTATGTTACTAAATTATTATGTTACTAAAAACCAAGGACCAAAAAATCGTATTTTACATTTATATTTTTTTCATCTGAATGGTATATTTTTTTTCCAAATTCTGTTTTTAAAAACATTACACACTTTGAAACAACGCATTGAAAAATCTACAGCTCTCTAGAACAGCGTTTTATCTGAAATCCAGCAAATAGCCAAACGTTATCCCAGCGGAAATACACACAAATTTTTACTTTTCACACACAATTCCACGAAGTGACACACTCAAGACCTGTAAAACTCAATATAAGAAATTCGAACTTTTTCGGCAAGGACTACACACACAAGCGCGCTCGGCGCGGCCGTAATTAAGATGGGTGGCCGCCGATCACTTATTTCTCAAGACGACTTCCGTGTTTCGGATGGCACGTTGAGCAGTCGGTCCCAGGTGCTGTATATTTATATACAGTAGGTTAAGGTTTCATCATCATCATCAGCACAACTCTTTGTAATGAGCCCACTGCAGGGCATGAGTCTCTCCCCTGGGTAATGAGGAGGTATAGGCCATAATCCACCAAGCTGGCCCAGTGCTGGATGGTGGATGTCAGAATTTTCAGAGCGCCGAAATCAAACAAACCAAGCAAACCCTAACGACTACTGCATACAACACCCGGGACCAACTACTTAACGTGCCCTCCGAAGCACGTAGCTCTGCAGTGGGTTTATTGCACGGAGTTGTGATGAACAAGTATATCAAAATCAATTAGAAATACATTCCCAATAGAAACCATTTCGGCACCCTAAAAATTCTGACATCCTCCAACCAGCACTGGGCCAGCTTGGTAGCCTAAACCTCCTTGTCACCCAGGGGAGAGACTCGTAGTCCTGCACTGGGCTCATTATTAGGAGTTGTGATGAAGAAGTATATAGAAAATCATTTAGAACATACATACATACATACATAACTTCACGCCTGTATCCCTTATGGGGTAGGCAGAACACCAGAGGTCATAAAACCACCTGATGTCACGTTTGACAAATTTGGAGGCATTATAATAGTGGAGAGAGACTATTGCAGTGACAGGGGGTCAGCCCACAAAAAAGCCTCCCATGACACCTCGGTCCCTTAACTGACTATTACAGTATACCCGGGAAGAGAAGCAATACATTCCCAATATCATTATTACCAGCTGCAGCAAGCAAAATGTTACTCACTGAATAATCAAAATGCTTTTTGTAGAAAAAGTTTTTTTTTGCTTGAAAGTTTTTACCTACCTACTTATTAGATAAGTAATCTGTCATTTTTTTACACTGTTCTATGAAAAATTGACAACAAATCTATGCTTGAGTCACCATTTTTTAAAGCATTTATAATACAGGCTCAAGTATACAAACTATGCTCATTTTAAGGATAGATTTTTTTTTGTAACCAAAACAACAATATTATTTATTTATAGAATGAAAATTGCGTTCGCTAACCTAGTGAGCTTAGCAACAATTCAGAAAATTACGAAGGGCTCAGCTATTTGTCTTAATAAAAAGAAGCAAGCGACTTGAGCTTTAATGAAAGATAAAAAAGTAATGCGAATGTTACCTAAATAATTACAATTTTACAAATAATTGTACAAATTAAAAGACAAACCTGGTTGGGCAAACATTTTAGGATACTCCGAAAATATATAATGATTTTTTTGTTCTAGGTGGTACAAGAATACGAGAGAGCTGTTATTTTTCGTCTTGGAAGACTTCTTTCTGGTGGGGCCAAGGGACCGGGTATGTATTCTATGAAATTTAAGACAAGTCAGACCAGACAGTGTTAACACAAATAAAATAACTTACTTATTTTTTCTTACGTCCATTATTAAGTTGTAAGTTGCACAAGTTACAACTTACATACAATTATATCCTCACAATTAAAAGTATATGCTCCGACGTGAGTTTGTCATTTTAGTAAAGAATGATATTAAAATACTTGGATACATCCGACAGTGTTATTTTATTTCCCCTTTATTTAACTCGCGGAATACAAAATATTGCTTCTTGATATGGGAATAGAGAGCCAGTCTAATTACATCATTAAGACATTCATTTAAATATTATACGATTATTTCCCAACAAGCAACTAGTATTATATATTATAATAGACCACTTTTGGTATATACGGAAACTAAGAGCTGAATAAGACAGTTCTGCAACGGTGTTAACAGAGTTGTAAATTCCAATATAACTCTTATTTGGGCAGAAATTATTCAGCCTATGGTTATGGAATTATTATAGGCCATAAGACTGTTTCTCAGCTGCTTAACATAATACGTGTATCCTGTTATACAGGCTAAGCACTACTGCTAGTCTTAAAAAACCCTTATGGTTCTGCATTATCCCTTGAGCATTTATATAATCTACAAAAACCTATTTAATATTTATAGTGCTGGCCGACAAATTAAATTCATTCAGTGTAGGAATATATATAATGGCGAGTGAGGTTTCGTGTTAAGCCGTAACTTGTAGTACACTATTTTAATGTAATAGCATGTGAAAACATTTGGGAACGAAATGTCACTGTAAATGTTTATATGGTTTTATAACATATTTTTCACGGGACATCGAATTATTTCGTTTTTAATTAGAAATATTGTGAAACAAGTATAACGACAATGTCTATATAAATATATTTTTGTCTGTAAGATGTTAAATTTGACTAAGTTGTAGTTATATTAAAAAAAGTGTATATGTCATGTGTAATTTAAAGCAAAATATCATTAGTAAAACATAAATCAACAACAAAATATTATTTATGATATCAATTTAGATTGTAATAAAATGTCGATTTCATCAGAAACCTGTGTAAACCCTTTTAATGCTGATTTAATTACCATGGCTGTACAAGAGTATACCCCGATTCCACTTTAATGTTTGTGGTACTAAATAAGAGTTCAAGTGAGCCAATATAAAGCTTGCCCGCCTTATGTTAGTTTTATATTGTTTCCTATCAACACTAAAGCCATAATATGTCAACTGCTTTAATTCATTACTTTTTGTTAATATTTAGTTTGTAGTTTTAGGAATACTTTGCAAAACATCAAACACTTATACAGTGCTGTCTGAAAAAGGTATACCTACTCAGACCAATATAACAGCCAAATGCTGTATTTCTAAGTTAGATGAAGATTTCGAAATACGTTGTTCACGTGTGCTAATAAAACACAAAAAGTACAGTTGTTCATAGTGACTCTTTTAATATGCTAGAATTAGAGAGGTTTATTTGTACGCCTTTATTCAATATCTATCTATCTATCTTCTTCTATACTTATAATAAATCTGTAGAGAGGTCAATTCTGTACATGAAATATTTTTTTCTATACTTATAATAAATCTGTAGAGAGGTCAATTCTGTACATGAAATATTTTTTCAAAATAACTATCAGGGGATGATTAGTGATCGATACTGATGCCAAAAACGCAATCAGTAAAATTTTTGTCTGTCTGTCTGTCTGTATGTTCCTTATAGAAACAAAAACTACTCGACGGATTTTAACGAAACTTGGTAAAATTATTCTTCATACTCCTGAGCAGGTTATAATATACTTATTATCACGCTACAATCAATAAGAGCAGAGCAGTGAAGGGAAATGTTGGAAAAACGGGAGAAGTTACTTCATTTTTTAAGCTTCCGACGCGTGTGCAGCCTTAATGGTTAAAGCTACATAAAAATCATGTATGACAGAAATATTCTTCATAAAATTATATAAAAATATCCCACAATAGTATATATCTATATGTTATGGTTGACTCACAATAACACGTGTAAATCCCGATAGCTTAGCAGTTCGGAGCTTTCTGATTATATTTGTTTACTCTTACGTTTATAATACTCTCACTCATCCCTAATTAAAAAAATAACATGATTACTTATTCAATAAAAAAAGAATCATAGAAATCGGTATAGAAACACCAAACTTATACATGAAATACGCTAATAACCCATCGCGCGTGAATACTGAATGATATAGGGATTATTTTTGCGTAACGGTTGCCGCGCTCGATGCGGCTCGCGGCGGTAGGGTATAAAAAGGCGGGAGGCGAGCGCAAGCTTTTGCGCGATTTAATATAGGTAGGTACAGAAGTAACAAGCGTTACATTACCTGTCAAATTTCCCCAACTAATTTTAACTTATTATCGAGGGCATAGAGTTCAAATTCAAGTAACAAATTTTGACAGATTTGTAACGCTTGATGTACTGCCTCCTGTACATACAGAGTTAAAATGGAAATCAAGGTTTTGTTTATTTCATGATCGTTTCTGCCTCTTGGAAGTCAGAAACCGTAGATTTCTTCGGAATAAAAAGTAACGTATGTGTTAACTACTATACCAAATTACATTAATATTGGCTTAGCCGTTTGGCAGTGAAAAGCAGCCATACATAACTATAGGTAGTATTGTATGTACACTGATAATGGCTGGATGGATGGATTTTTGCTATTCTTTCACGCAAAAACTACTTAGCTTTACCTAGAATAACAATAAGCTAAGTATAATTAATGAAGATATAGCATGAATTAAGTAAAATTGAAGGCATTAAATAAAACACTTTTTAACCGGATTAATGGCGTATAATTTATATTTTACATTTTAACTCGACGTTTCGGTGTCTTTGCAGACCCCGTGGTCACGAGCGACTGTTTAAATTTAAAATGTAAATATACGCGATAAATCCGGTTAAAAAGTGTTTTATTTAATAGTCATACATAATAGTTATCGCAAAAACTTAAGACAATATTAAAATTTAAGGCACTTTGGCACCCGATTTGTTTATAACGCTATGTGCCTTTGTAATGTACCTAATACCTACCTACCTATGTTTGTGGTTAGGA
Organism: Stenoptilia bipunctidactyla; assembly: GCA_944452665.1. Lineage (NCBI taxonomy): Eukaryota > Metazoa > Arthropoda > Insecta > Lepidoptera > Pterophoridae > Stenoptilia > Stenoptilia bipunctidactyla. The sequence goes on from OX101721.1 coordinate 39,356,719, forward strand.
GCTATACATATTATATGGGCGAAGATTCTTCATTTTTATTTTTGTTATTAAAGATAGTTAGGACCTTGGAGAAGAAAATAACCTACTCGAAATACTAATTCAATACAGACGAAGTCGCGGGCATCATCTATGTAATACCTATACTTTTTCACAAAACCTAGGTGAAATTGCGGATCACTGCTTTGTTGTAACAGTTTTTGAAGTAATTCTGTCTGTTTATCTATCAGTAACGCTTTCACAGCTAAACTACTGAGTCGATTTTGACGAAATTTAGAATAAGGTAAGTTTTAACTTCAAGGAGGATATAATAATAGTATTTATCCAACTCTAATATACGGTATCCACGCGGACGAAGTCGCGGGTCACAGCTAGTTTATCATAATTTACTGCCACTAAAATACTCGTATGAAACAAATCCGATAAGAGCTGTAAGTAGGCATTTTTTAGGCATTTTTTTTAGAAACTACAGTAACTCTGATCCCGTAACAACAGTATCCGTTCCTACTTCTATGATGCTCTTATACAGACCATAGCGTAATTCGGAACTCTAAGTTCTCAGTTAAACCATTCTAACTGTTTATTAATTCCTCAAGTTCAGAGTTATACTAAATGTGATCTATTGTAATTGTGCTTCTTGGGTTCTTTCATGCTGTGATTCAAAGAAATATTAGCATGTCAAGTATTTATATTACATTCATGAAAGCAATCTTGTCAAAAAAAAACATTATATCGGAATGTGTCATATAACTCCTCCTTGATTAGAAAACGTGCATTACCTAGCACACTTAAAATTTACGGGGGCGACAACACCCACATAATTTGTAGGGCAACAGTAAACAACAACACGTCACGTACACTCAGCTTTAGAATAATGTTAAGTCAAATACATAAAAATAATATTACAGTGTAGAATTATTGATTTCTAATACCTAATTGGACCTAATCCTAAAAAGCAACTATGACTTTGGTGAGGCACGACGAAACATTGAGGTCAGTCAAGGCAACCGCGTAATTCTTTTTTCAAAGATGAAACACAACGTATTTTTTTTTGTATATAAATCTTTCAGCGCTAGAGTCTGGCTAACCATAATATTTTATATGGCAACTTATTCTGGTGTCACTATTGTCAATCGAACGGTTGTTGGTGGTTTTGGTAATTGAGATTTTGGAATTTTCGTATTTTGGAAATGAATAAAAAAATTAAAAATTTGATAGTTTCATAACAAATGTAGGAAACAGCGATACCAGTGACTTTGACAATTCATTCCATATAGAGTTGTTGGATTCAGATTTTGATTACAATGAATAATAATAATTATTGTATTTTATTCTTTTATTTTTAAGCCTGATTAATACTAGTTGCCTATCATTTTAATTAAACAAGTTGTTCCTGTTGATTTCCCATAACTCTAGGATATTAATGGGACCATGTAATAAAATCAAATAACATGTGAAGAATTTTTCTAGTTAATTTTTTTTTTGTTTTTATTATTCATACAAAATTATTCAATTAAGTCAAAACATCTTATATATAACACCTTTAATGCGAAATATGACTACGTGGTATTTTCTATCCCTTTTTTACAGGTACAGTTCGCAACGCTTTGCGTTTTATATTTTATGCAACGTTCCTCAACGTTTAAAATGTTTTTGTTGTTTTTTGTATGGCTTCAGTGACACGCGTCTATTGAATTAATGTAAAAGAGCATTAACAAGGGTGATAATTTATGAACTCATTTTATTAAGATTGATGATATCTTAGAAATTATGCACTTTTTAGTAAGGAACAAAACCTTAAAATTATGGGAAATCAACAGGAACACCTTGTATGCTCCTCTTCAAAAAGTAGGACAGTATTGTTATTCTTTAAGATAATTTTATTAAAAAAAATAACCAAGTATCATGTTTGTTTAATCCATTTGTATCGTACTATAGTCTGGGTTACCAAGATGGGATTTTTTTTAATTCGCCAGATTTTTTCATTCCCTACTTTCAGTAGCCAGACTACATCTATATTCGTAGAATATCATAGTAGAATACATTTCATTTTTACATAATATCATTATTTTGTGAAAATTGGACAGATTTGTTGGGATACCTATATATCATTTTTTAAAAAGCTATGCTAAAACAGAGACAAGTGCGCCTTACGCATGAAATGTTTACAAAACAAGTTTTTTTTTTACAATTAAGGTAAGGCAAAACTGCTATGTTTCAAACCATTTATTTTAAATTTTATTTATATAATATAATTGGCTGCTATCGCTTGACAAAGTAAAATGAAGTAAGTACGCCACATTTTATACCATTTTTGCATATACAAATATTTACTTATATTATTGTTTGGTGGTAGAATTGGGTTCGGCATTTTCTATTATAGTGTCTGACCGTGGTCTGACCATTTCAATAACTTTTGACGTATATCTGAAATAACATAAAGGTTCTTCAATGAGTGACTGGTCACATCACGGATGGAATTTTTGAGTTATACTGGAATGTTGTTATAGCATTTTTAACAATAACACATAAACAACGTTTATGCGCGTATGGAGTTAAAGATTTTCTTATTGCACATTATAACCTAACCATCCTCATACACCTTTAAATAGGTAGGTATCTAAATTATCATTAAATTATAATATGATAATCGGAATATTTATTTATAAAAACACGTAATACTTTCACGTCGATAGGTATACCATATGATCTATATTTATCTATATCTATACTTATAATAAATCTGTAGAGAGTACAATTCTGTACATGAAATATATTTTCAAAATAACTATCAGGGCGTGATTAGTGATCGATACTGATGCCAAAAATGCAATCGGTAAAATTTTTGTCTGTCTGTCTGTATGTTCCTTATAGAAACAAAACCTACTCGACGGATTTTAACGAAACTTGGGAAAATTATTCTTCATACTCCTGGGCAGGTTATAGTATACTTATTATCACGCTACAATCAATAGGAGCAGAACAGTGAAGGGAAATGTTGAAAAAACGGGAGAAGTTACTTCATTTTTTAAGCTTCCATTGCGTGTGCAGCCTTAATGGTTAAAGCTAGTTTATTTGAATTTCTTTTGTTGTTATTTTATAAAATAGGTATTAGTTGTTTTGGTAGTGTTTAAATATTCGGTCAAATTCAAAATCTTGGCTAATTTATGTTCAGCTTTTTTTGTATTTTTTAGGTAAAAGCGTAGGTACTTTTATTAATTATTGTAGTTATAGGTCTTTATTTTTAAGTGAAGTAGGTATAGGTAGATAGTATTGCACAGGCGTTTCAGCGTTTATCAGCGCGACTTTTAGTCTTTAAATAGTTTAGGTATTTTGTTCCATTATAACTCCTCGCAATGACCCGGCATCTGAGATTAATAATAAAATACTGTCTAATATACAGGGGGAAAGCAAATTTATAGTTCAATAAATAGAATGGTCGATGAACAAGAAGCCACTAATTACCCGATAGAATTTTTAAATTCTTTAACTATGCCCGGACTTCCTTCTCATGAACGTATTTGTATTTATAATAGATGATTAAACGAACTTCTAAGTGAAGTTCTATCGCTATTATATGAGTCGCTTCATTCGAAGATATTATATAACAGGTAGTCCTTTTTAGGTACTAGGTAACTTCGCATAATTTAAAGTATCATAAAAAAAACACTGTGGTGGGGCGCCGCCGCGTGGCATGATCCACCCGGTTCGCGCCAAGCCCTCATTCTTTAGAGACCCTAAACGAAACTTTTAAATGGGTTCTGGGGTGGGTGGGTACGTCATATCTTCGAATGAAGCGACTCATATAATAGCGATAGAACTTCACTTAGAAGTTCGTTTAATCATCTATTATATTTCGTCGCTTCATTCTTCAGATATTATATAACAGGTAGATTTTCAGAGATAGAAAGTTTTGTTTAGGTATATACTTGAAATTAAAATAAGTACTTAATGATATAAATATGTTATTACATATTTTATTATTATAGTATTTAATAATTAGTATTATTACATAATGAGCTTCAAATAATCTTACTTTATTTGAGTTGCTAGAAATTATAATCAGCTTAAATTAATGAAACTTAGTGATAGTCTATTTATAGACACATAATTTTTAATGTAGTAATTTACTTAATATCAAAATACGTAATATTCAATAACTATTTTTAATATTAGGTTAAGTATTGTTCATGTCTCGATTAAGTATCGACAAAGCAAAGTTATTTTGTTGATCATCTAAAGGCCGATGGTAAAACTTTGCGAACACCTGTGAGTTTTGTGTCCACCCGGCCGTTTTTCGAATGACATCGACACTGAGACCGGCTGAGTTTGACGCGTGTCGTGTGCTGTGCGCATCAAAAACGCTCATGTCAATGCCGCTCGTGGCAAGCGTTTGCTTAATCCATCGACTTAGCGTCTGACTTGATGCAGTTCTGTGGGGAGCTTTGAATGTTACGAAGAGATTCCCGGAGTTTGAACCTCAGATATTTTTTGTAATAAAAATATATTATTTTAAAGTTGATACTGGGCATATGTTGATATTGCTTTGAAAGTTTGGGAGAGATAATAAGGGCTGTTCACGATTTGGAGCGGAAGTCTTGATTATATCTGTTATAATAATATTTACTTTATCAGATTGAAAAACAATATTTTCTAATTTAATTAAAGACAATGTCTGTACTCTTTGACCGGTACATAAAGCTAATAATGTAACGAGTTTTTTTTTTGTAATATTTTCTAATGATAAATTTATATTTGGATAAGAAGAAGACAGTTGTTTTAGTACTAAATTTGGATCCCAAGTAAATGAATATTTAGGCTAAATAGGTTTAGTTTTATAGGCTCCTTTTAAGAGGCGTTTAACACAACTATTATCACTTATCTCTTCTCCTAATAAAAGAGATAATGCAGATCGATGTGTATTTAATGAACCGTAAGAACATCCTTTATTAAATTGCTCGTTTAAGAATCAAAGAACTAATGGAATGGATTTTTCGAAACTATTAATGCATAACCACACTTCTTGAAACCATAACTTCAATGAGACGTTGTACTGGCGAACAGTAGTGTCTGCGAGCGAGGCGAGCATCAACGTGAGAGCCTCTGGTGGGCAGCCGCGCCGGCTGAACGACGCCCGGAGAGCCTCGCAGCACCCAGGGTAAGGCTGGAGTGCAGTGGGTGCTGACTCTATTGCTGGGAAGGCCAGAAGGGGAATACAAGTACCCCTTCGGCTTTATCATCAATGATTTTTCGTATACATTTTAATACAAGAGAAAAAGGAGGAAATGCATAAAAATCCAAGTCAGCCCAGCTTATTGTAAATGCATCAACTGCGACTTCATCAGGTTCAGGCTTCCAGGTGACAAATAATTAACATTTGGCATTGGCTCGACTTGAGAACAAGTCGATCTTAATGGGCCCGAAACTATTTACAATAAGTTGGAAAGCGCTATCCGAGAGGGCCCATTTCTGGACTCGAAATCTGCTCGATTTTCTTTGGTATTAACATAAGAAGCAAATATCTATAAATTGCGTTTTTCACACCATTGCCAAATTTCTCTACTTAAAATATTCAAATGTGGGAACTGAATACCTCCCATCCTGTTAATGTAGCTAATGGCGGTAGTACTGTCAATATGTAATAATATTGCACAATCTTTTCCTTCACTAGCTATACTTTTGAGACCTAACAAAACCGCGAGTAATTCTAAAAAGTTCATGTGATTTTCTTTTTCACTGTTCGTCCATGAACCACTATATTTATTATTTTTGCATACTGCTCCCCAGCCTGTCCTAGATGCGTCGGTGTAAATTTCTAACTTATAATTTTGAGGAATGATTGGACAAGAAATAATATTAATATTATTTTTCCACCACCATAAATCTTTTAGTAATATCTTATTAAGATTCATTTTCGCCTCATAGTTAGTTTCCTCCGAACTTATTTAAGGCTAAAAACTTTTGTCTCTCTAATATTTTTGTATATAAGAATCTATATTTTGTGGCTGGACAGGCTGCGATCAATACACCTATAAGTTTAGCGAAATTTCGTAATGAACAAGTTTTAAGATTAATGTACCTATTTATTAACTGTGCAATGTTATGCCGCTTATCGCCAGGTAACGTAATAGACATATGTTCTGTGTTGAACATAAAACCTAAGAATTTGATTGACTTTTTTGGTACAATGTGACTTTTATCGAAATTTACAATAAAACCTAGACAATGTAATAACTTCAAAGTTTCTCTCACATTAATCATGCATTCTTCATATGTATCTCCTAAGTAGGTAGTAGACTTAAAAACCTTGTTTTCTCAAATGACTCATTACTTCACGCATAATTTTTGTAAATACCCACGGAGCTACCGATAATCCATACGGCATTGCTGTGAACTCGTAAGTGATCGGCTCAGACGAATCATTTTCTTGGAATTCGAATCGTAGGTACTTTCTGTCACTAACAAAAAACGGTATAAGTAGATATGATTCTTTCATATCTATGTTGGCTAAGTATCCATTACGAGGAATTAATTTCGAGGCTGTTTTATAAGATTCCATTTTAAAATGTAAGTACTTTTGTTACGAACTTGTTTAAAGATTTTAAATTTAGTATAAACCTTTTTTCTCCGTTACGTTTCGGAGCTAAAAATATATTTGAAATAAATTGATCATTTGAAGGAGAACAAGGTTTTATAGCCCCTAAGTCTAATAATTTATTTATAGCTATTTTCATGTCTCTTTTTTCACATGATGACAAATTATTTTTAGGGATAGAATACTGACAAATTTGAGTATCAAATGGTATTCTAAATCCATAATTTATCCACTTCAATATGACTTCGTTTTTAGTTACTTTTGTCCAACAATCATAAAATAAATTAATTTGACCTGCATGTACCTTGATTAATGTTGGGTCGGAGCACGCGTCCTGGACGAAGTCTGTGGCTGGAACTTGGCGTTGAACGCAGAGTTCGATTGAGGGCGCCGCTGTGTTTGAGCTGCTATCGGTATCCTCTGACCTCCCCGCGCCCCCCTGAACGACGGGTAACGAGGAGGTCCTGTCCAGTTTCCCTGCTGAGACGACCGGTTGACCGTTGATATTTGAGAGGAGACTGTTTTGGCTGGGCCTTTTTTAATTAGGGCTCCCTGCTTTTCAATGGCTTTACTTGCCTTTATTTTTTCCGGCAACGAACTTCCGAATAAAGTTTCGTCTCTTTCGGAGTCTTGTATAACATGTTTAAAGTTTGTATCAAAATTAGGTAAAATCAGTTTTACCCTATCTTTGATGAACATAAAGTGGAGGTCTGATAATAGGCAGCATCCATCACTTACGTGACGCAGGGCCTTCATTTTGTTTTCTTCCTTCTCAAGGAGGACGTCCATCCCTCGATTTATGGCGGTAATACCGTACCCCAGCTGTTGCTGAAAGTTTTGGATTTTTTTTTTTTTTTTGTCACGTGCTCGTGCTAGGTCTGTTATGGCTGCTGAGATTTCAGCATTTGATTTTGGGGCTTGCAAGTTTTTGCAGTTTTCGGGTACCGTATTTTCTATGGTTAATTTATCTTTGTCTTCTTTGGACAGTCCTTTTCTTAGTAAAGGTGTCCATAAATTTGAGAGCGCATCGTGTATTTTAGCGCCAAATTAGGGTGTATCGGAATTTGCAGCTCCAAGTTCAGTAAGCAGCTCTGGATCCAGATCGGGATTAGGTTCTCCCGATATGCCTGGTGCGTCTTGTGATATTGACGGCTCCGGATTAGGGAGCGTCTCTGCAGATAGCTCTTGGGCCACAGTGAATGACGCGGCAGTCTTCTGGCTATCCAGGTTTACATCATCCAGTGGTAGCGGTAACCTTGGAGGCGACATGTTTATGTTTTAACAAACATATAATTCATATTAATATAACGCCCATAACGTATTACAGACAACGAGATAGATCTCTTTGAGATTACCCGCATTTTCTGTAATCGTATTGAAAACAAAAGGTGATCGATAAGATCAGATAAAATTTATTAAAGTTTACATCATTACGATATTGAGCAGTTAACGTGATATATCTATTATAGATTACACGCATTTTCTGCTCTGATTTTTTAAATAACATTTTTAAACCGAATAAGTAGGTCGTACCTTGGAAGATTTCTTCTTTGGAAGAAATAATTCGCTGTTTCCGTTTTTTATTTATTTTTTGTTCCAACTTTTTTATCTTTTTATTATAATGTTGAAGCTGTTCTTCTGCTGTACGTTTAGGCATTTTGTAAAAACTTAAGTAAATGATTAAAGTAAATGACGTATGCTTGTTACCACGCACGAAAAAAGAATGAGGGCTTGGCGCGAACCGGGTGGATCATGCCACGCGGCGGCGCCCCACCACAGTGTTTTTTTTATGATACTTTAAATTATGCGAAGTTACCTAGTACCTAAAAAGGACTACCTGTTATATAATATCTGAAGAATGAAGCGACGAAATATAATTCGCTTCATATCGATGAGGACCTATAATTGGCCCACTATTACTACTGTATCTTTATTATTGTTATAATGGCTGTTGGTCTTCCTAAAATAAATAAATAAATGAAATTTGTTTAAAAATTCGCATTCCGATTATTCTGCTCCGAAATTTAAGACCACCACAACTTTGCAATGGAACTCGGCTAAAAGTAACCCAGTTGCAACAAAATGTAATCGAGGCTCAAATTTTAACAGGTTGCGGTGCAGGAGAAACCGTCTTTATTCCCAGAGTTCCCATAATAACAAATAATTTTCCATTCCAATTTAAAAGAACGCAATTCCCAGTATCGGTGTGTTATGCAATGACAATAAGGCTCAAGGGCAGACTTTTCGTGTTGCTAGAGTAGATCTCGGTGTCAGTTGTTTCTCACATGGTCAGTTATACGTCGCTCTTTCCTGGGTTAGCAGTTCTAGAAATCTTCATGTTCACGTGCCGGACGGGTCAACTTTCAACATAGTTTACTCGGAAGCTTTGCGCTGAAGTATTTTCGTTTCATACATATGTGAAAGCCTTAAGCCTTATGTGAAAGTGATCTAAACAATTAATGGTCAAATATTATAAAATGTAAATCCTTATCCTTACTAATATTATAAATGTGAAAGCGTGGATATTTGTTCAGCTTTCACGCAAAAACTACTCGACGAATCATCAGAGGTACTAGAAGTAACATAGGATACTTTTTATCCCGAAATTATCGCGAGCGGAGCCGCGGGCACAGCTAGTTCAAAATAAAGTTGTATAATAATTTGAGTTTTCTCCGACTTGGCCTAATTGCGTCATTGCCCCACTTACGATGGATGCACATCCCCAAATGGATAACTTATAAGTTCGATCATTGAAATTGCTTAAATAATAAATATCTCGAGAGATATGGCAAAACAAAATTCAATAAGAATAAAATAACAATAGTAACAATTAATTTTACCTTGTATAAAACACAAAAAACAACAATTTCACATATTATTTGGCACTTGAAATAATGGTGTTTTTTGTTAAGCTCAAGCTGATGGTTGTTGCCATATAAAAATTTGAATTTTTTGTTAAAATAAGATCGAAATTGAACAATTTATGGCAGGACTTTTAGATACAGTCCGACAAGGATTTTTCGGCGCATGGCAAAAATTGGAACTAACCACCGTCTTGGGAAATGTCACTTCATGACTTTTACCGTTCATATTTGTTAATGTACTTTAAAATTAAATATTAAGATATGAAATACGCCAAAAATAACAAAATGTGGGCTTACTTATTGTAGAAGTTATTTTCAGAAAGAAAAACAATTTAACGACACAATGAATCCCATATTAAGAGTGTATACATGTTGCTATGCTTTGAAACTTACACTATAGAACATAATTTATTTCATTTTTTAAATCTCAATAAAAATTATGATTTCAGGAAAATGTCTTTAGAAAGACTGTATGAAAAGTGGAGAAAGATAAGCAGATTTTTCACAAACCTTTCAAAATACGAGCATTTCTAGATGCGAGTAGGTACCTTATAAAGAAAGTAGTGGTGACGAGGATGACGAGGAAAACAATTTATCATTAAAACATGATAAATAAATAAATAAATGATATTATTTTCAAGTTACTCTAATTTAAATACTCATATTTTCTTGCTTAATCTTGTATTTATATCTTCAACCCTGTGTTTTTGTACCACTAACGTTTTTCTCAAAGTTTACGCGACTTGCCTCTTTGTAGTACAAAAAATTAAATAATTTCTGTTTTTCAACATGAAAACGAGGGAAATGAAACTGTGATAGTTACCCTTACTTCACCCTCACGCCCCTCTGACGTCATCATACAAGCGCCAATAAAGCCTTGTCGGACTGTTCCTTCATAGTTTTCAAAATATTGTCACTAGACGCACTAGCACCGCCTGACCTTAATGTTCTTTTGATAAGCGATACATTGTTTTGAAATTAGGATCTGACAAAAGTTTTTGTTAATTCTGTCAAACAACAAAGAAGCCATGCAATAGGATCTTCTAAAGTAACCTTTTTTAAGTCTTTGTTAATTTAAACAGCCTATTCTTCTTACAGTCTTTGACTTCCTTAATAAGTCCAAATCAGAAGGAAATTTTATGTACCTAGAAACTTTGGTCAGAAGCAATAATTATGTATATTATTTTGTACAGATTTTTGAAATATGATCAAAAACCCTTTGTTAAATGGACCTTATACCCTCCTCCAACCTCAGCTTCTTCTATTAAAGGGACCATTAATAACCTTATTTTAATCTGGATTTCACAACGAACCTATTTATAACTTTGCCAAATTTCAAAACGATACGATTTTTCCACTGAATTAACCAATATTCTCACACTGTTAGTAAAATTTTAAAATCAAAGAGTTCTTTCACGTCTTTTCCCGTTCACGTTTTTCGTCAACTGTGATTGACGATTTTATAGTTTTAATTGCAGCTATAACCTCATAATATTAAATACTTACAACCTTGAACTTTATTACCAATCGATCCCATTTGTTTCAAACAAAGAGGCGCAGCTCAAACAACAATGTTTGTCAACCTCTAATGACAGGCTATTACTTGGACAAAACATATACTTAGTTTCCCTATAAGTAGAATAGATTAGAAGTAAAAGCGCTGTAAAACTTCATTGGTAATTTATACAGTCGTGTTAATGGAATACTTAATCTCTTACTATTGGGCTAAACTTCGATTAAAATCGAAAAACGATGTACGCGCGTGTATCTCACGCTGGAGCTTGCCACGTTCCGTGCAAAAATGTACCCACAGATAATAAAGAAAAGGTAAAAATTAAAATAATATACAATGTGTTAATTTTATACTTGATCAAACGAAATGTGCGGATATAACATTAAGAATTATCGAAAAAAAAAAAAAAAAATTTTTTTTGTACACTATTTTGAAATTAAAGCCAATGAAAAATTTTTTTTTTATTCAATTCCCATTTTTCGTTGTAAATTGTTTTCCTAACTAAGTAGACCATGGTTTTTTTTTAATTAGTCTTATTTTGAAGGTAAAGCCATGAACTAGTAATAAAAATTTAAAAAGATTACAATACCAAGCCGGATAGTTGTAAAAACATTAATTTATTTTTATTTTTTCATAAAAAAATTGTTTTTTTTTTAATGTTTTACCTTTTACTCCGAAACTAGCACGTCAAGGTAACTTTTTTTGCATGTTTTATTAAATTTCATAACATACCCTACAAGTTCACCAAAATAACATAGGTGCTATCTCTCTTCGTTGTTAAGATAGGTACTATCCGAATTAAGTAGGTAATTTTAACAAAATTAAATAAGTACTTCGATTACATCAATAGTGCAATAAAACACACAATTAAACTAAATCATTTATTTAAATCAAAGTGTCCACCATTCTTATCCATGCAAACAATGGCACGCATTGCCACACTAAGTACAGTTTTTTTTAAAACATTGCGTTTTTCTCTTATTTCATAAGCTGCAGGCATTATTTTTTGCAAAAGCTCTTCTCGCGTTGCAACTGGAGTACTGTACACCATCTGCTTCATATGACCCCACAGATAAAAATCAAGTGGTGTCAAATCTGGGCTGCGCGGCGGCCATGCCACTGGTCCGCCTCGTCCAATCCATCTAGTTCCATAACGTTCATTTACGTACTCACGTACGATTGTGCTGAAGTGAGCTGGAGCGTCATGTTGGAACCACATCCTTCTCCGTGTTGAAGATCCACATCTCCTGGAACGATGCTGGTCGAACTGCTAAAGGGTTTTCTAAGAGAAAACCTTAATAAGAGAAAAACGCAATGTTTTAAAAAAAACTGTGCGTAGTGTGGAAATGCGTGCCATTGTTTGCATGGATGAGAATGGTGGACACTTTGAAAACTTGATTTAAATAAATGATTTAGTTTAATTGTGTTTTTATTGCACTATTGATGTAATCCAAGTACTTATTTCATTTTGTTAAAATTACCTACTTAATTCGGATAGTACCTACCTATCGTAACAACGAAGAGAGATAGCACCTATGTTATTTTGGTGAACTTGTAGGGTATGTTATGAAATTTAATAAAACATGCTAAAAAAGTTACCTTGACGTGCTAGTTTCGGAGTAAAAGGTAAAAAATTAAAAAAAAAACATTTTTTTTATGAAAAAATAAAAGTGAGTTAATGTTTTTACAACTTTCCGGCTTGATATTGTTATCTTTTTTAATTTTTATTACTAGTTCATGGCTTTACCTTCAAAATAACACTAATTTAAAAAAAATCCATGGTCTACTTAGTTAGGAAAAAAATTAACAACGAAAAATGAGAGTTGAATAAAAAAAAATTTTTCATTGGCTTTAATTTCTAAATGGTGTACGAAAAAAAATTTTTTTTTCGCGTTTTGTCGATAATTTTTAATGTTATATCCACACATTTCGTTTGATCGAGTATAAAATTAACACATTGTATATTAAGATAGAAGATTATTTGCTCAACATAATTAAAGGATAAAAATAAGTTCAATTGCTAGAGCTAATTTAGCTAGTGCAGTTTTAATGACAAATTCGTATCTAGTCGGCGAGGTGTTGTCTGAGTACAATAAGCGCTGATTTCGCGATACCACACTTACTAACCTAACCTAAACTAATAATAGTTATTTTGAGTCCCTGTAAAAAAATCAAACTATGATTACCATATTCCAAATATTCGGTAACTGAATCACAAAAATAAATAACATAACACTTAAATGGAAATAATAACACCGTTGTGTCACAGTGTACACAATTTGTAAATGGACAATGTGGATACTATTTTGTAATGCTATTACGCTATTATAATGGTTAACGACCTGTTTTATTTATTGTTTGGAGTCCATGGAGTCTTTAAATATTTTTTTGCACGAAGGCTTTTTGTTTTTCCTAAAATAATTGTTTTAACTTGTTTCAGGTATCTTCTTTATACTACCGTGCATTGATACCTACGCAAGGGTTGACCTCCGCACGAGGACTTACGATGTACCGCCACAGGAGGTAACAATGTTTTTTTTTAAAAAAAACCATCAAGCTTTAAAACATTTCATCACCCTTAAACAATTCATCTCCCTTTATTGAAAAGAAAACTATGACAGAAAACAAAAAAAGACTATAACTATAATCAGAAGTTCCTATGTGATATAAATGGGGATTGATTAAATTTCCGGGAGCTGTATTACTTTCAAAGAACTTAGAGTAAGCTCCGAAGACTAAAAGTAATTGTAATATTCTGTAGAACGAAACAATAATCTAAAAACAAATCACACTTGTAGATTTCAATGGTGTAGAATGGAATGAAGTTTAACTTTCCAAACAGTAAATACGATTATTAGGTACAAAGCTGTGACAATAATATTAGAAAGAAGTTGTAAACAAACAAACTGAATAATACAATGAATGCAATAACGCAGAAACAAACAGACTAAGGCTCATTTAAAAGCTGAATTTCTTATTTATATGTCCTTAGATTTGGGCTGACCAAATAAATCTTAAAGTAATTTCCTTTCTTCACTTGGAGAAGCGGACTGCATTTGTAAATTCTGGATATTATGACAGTTGTGATGTATTTTAACTGTGCTATTTGAGAAAATAAACGAAAACAGCTGCCTTTAGCATAAATTTACCACGATACCATTAATTGCAATTACAGGTATTAACCAAAGATTCGGTGACAGTATCCGTGGATGCCGTGGTGTATTATCGGGTGCACAACGCTACTATATCCATTGCCAATGTAGAAAACGCCCATCACTCCACACGGCTGCTTGCTCAGACTACCTTGCGGAACACCATGGGCACCAGACCGCTGCACGAGATATTGAGTGAGAGAGAAACTATTTCTGGAAACATGCAGATTTCGTTGGATGAGGCTACAGAGGCTTGGGGCATCAAGGTGGAGAGAGTTGAGATGTAAGTTCACAACAGTTCTCTTTTCCTTTATGATACTTTTTATTGCATTCAATTTTTTACCCAATCACGACGAAGCAAAAATGAGGGATATGATTTTGACCTGTATGAATGTTTGTGAGTATGGGTTTTAATCTGTTCCCAGATAACTTCTAAACTAGTGCAAATTATAATTGGACAAACGACTAAAGTCACGATGCTTTGACTAACGCGCCCTCTAGGGGACTTAAAGGAAACAACAAAAAAAATACTAAAACACGCTCTTAAAAGTATGCAATTAAAAATACTAATGCCCATCTGCACTAAACTTTGATCTTAAGCATGATACTTAAGTCTGTACAGTCCGTTCACAGTTGGTTTACCTCTGACGTATATTTTCTCTATGTTGGCCCTACTTTCTAATTTCCCTGAAAGTTGTCATAAATTTTTTAAATAGCCTCCTTTATTCTTAAAAAGGTAAACTTAATTGCTGTCAGCCGTCAGACAGGACAAACGACAATAAAAGTCAATCAGTTCTCGTTGCACGTCATAATATAGAGTTAAGTATCAACTTAGGATCAAAGTTTAGCGCAGACGGGCAACAGAATCATTGACTTACTCTGCATTGTGTTAAGTTAGTGCAACGCAATATTTGTTCATGAGCACATCCTAGAGACTTAAGTATGAACTTAGGAGCCATCAAAGCTTAGTGTCTGCACTAGTCTCCGCTAAAATATTTATGGATTTTTATACGCCATACTGAGAGAGATATTTTTAAAGTATAGCCGTGGTCATGTGCCACTTATTGTAGCAAAACAGATTCATTATAATAATATAATAAAATCAAAGTGGTATACTTTCAACATATCTCATTATTTATCTGTATGACTAATAAAAATACATCAACATTTCAGTACTTCTTAGAGCATGTTTTAGTAGTCTAGTTTTAGTTTTTGTTTTTAAATTAAACGCACTAAAGTTCTAATATTTAAATAATACGTTACGAACATACCATAAAAGCTTACTTCCTTAAAAGTTACTATAACGTACTTTTTAAAACTGGCAACTTAATTAGTACCTACATCAAGTAATTATTTCACGACCACTTTGGCGTTTGGGTAAACCTATCTGCCTCAGACGCCAGTGGTAGCGGGTTCGATCCCCGCACGGAACAAGAAAAAAAAAATGTTCCGTGTCTGGGTGTTTATCTATTTATGTATTTATATTCTAGGTTCCCCCCTAGTTCGCTACATGGTATCCCATAACACAAGCTATGCTTACTTTGGGGCCATGTAGTTGGTGTGATTGTCTGGGGATTTTATTATTTATTATTATTTATTTATTATGAAGCCTATTTTTATAGATTGTGTTTCAACGCCCATCCTAATTCCCACTACTTAATCCTTTCAAAACTGGGTTGCCTGGAAGAAATCGCTCTACAGCGATAAGGCCGCCTTTGTGCCAATACCAAATTAAATGTACATTTTTTGTTTTATTTTAATGCTGTTTGTGTACAATAAAGATTTTTTTTTATTATTTTGTTCCATCATTAAGTAGGTAGTATTCAGTTAGCAGATCTGTACAATTTTAATCAGCATTTCGACTAAAAGCTTTGCACTAAGCCGTGTTTCCAATCAGATTATCCGTTCAATCCCCCTTTACAACCGTAGACCATATAAACCACCAAAGACATGAAATGAGTCATAGCAAGCATTAAACTTATCGATTATTCGTAGGTACACTGTGAAAGATATTTTTCAGGGTCATAAGTGTTAACAACAATTTAAATTTTTCATTAAAGAAGAATTAGCAAAGCCCATTTTTTAAATCTGTACCTCCTTTAATAATTTTTAATAAGTAGAATAAAATATTTGAGTAACGGAACTCGCAATCTATCGTCATTTTTTCACCCTGTTATTTAAGACAGAATCAAGATTATTCAAGACAACAGAACAAATGGAAGAGATATAAAATAAGAAAAACTTTTATATTTTTGGAATTGCACTGCTGCTAATTAAAAGTTCTCTTACTTTAGAGTTTTTTGAGTTTGTAGGTAACTTTAATAGTATGTCATATTTAGCCCCGTAAAAATGTTTGAGTGTGATGGAGTAAAATTGTAATGCTGTTAGACAAAATAATTCTATTTAAAACTTAAAGCAAAATAACGGTATAGGGAGAATGGTTATTCAAATTCACAATAACATTTAATAAGTATAAAACACATTAGTCACAAACCAAATTTAAATGTTATTTTCACAGCTACTACGACGCGACATTTCATAGATAACGTTTGATAATACTACGACGTAGTATGTACTACATGATGTTTTGTATTAGCGCGTACACTTCTTCATTCAAAGTTTAGAGTGACTATGTTGTGGTTAATGTGTTAGCGAATATATTGATTTCCTTTAATAGGGCCGCCAGACTGTTGAAAACACGTTGAAAACCAATGCTTCCAACCAAGGTTAAGGAAGGTTAAGTTGTTGTCAACCAATTCCGAGTCATCCACACTGTTACAAACGGTGGTTTCCAACAAGGAGACAAACAAGAACACAAGCCAAGGTTACGCCAGGCCACGCCCCTTCATCGTCAGTGTGCTCTGATCTCTCGCGTTGGCAACATCTTCGCGATGGCAGTTTTGTATGCAATTGAGGATACAAAGAAGGAAAGGTTGAAACGCAGGATAAAAAGCTACAAAACTCGAGTCATTTCTAGTTATAGTTACATAGTAAAATATACAATAACAAGCATACAAACTGTCCTAAAAACAGACATACATCTACATAGATAACGCAAATGCATATCCTTTGCGTGTCCGAACCCCGAACAAGCGTCAAGGTTGGTCGCCTCTAGATTTAATATGTAGGTATTGTAATATGCGTGTATGTATGTCTGTTAGAAAATCGAGTCCACAATATCAATATCGTTCTTAATAATCGATTTCATCGGCGGTATCGGTTTCTCTGAATCTTTTTGTATTTTCCAGTAATAAATATCAGCTGTGACGTCACAATAGGTTTTAAAAAGTCGGCACGCTTGGTTCGAATACAAATCGTGGCACTTGCGTTGTCTATGTAGATGTATGTCGGTGATTCTAAACACCGCCGTTTCCAACCCGCCAAGGCCATGTAATTTGGTTGTCAACAGCCGTCTTCACTGTTGGAAACACGTTGTAAACTAGCAAGGTCACCTTGGTTTGATGTTTTGTTTCCAACAGTGTAGTTGGTCTTTAAGAAAAATACATACCTACCTTTTTTCGCTAAAATCGTTTCTATAAATGGTTCTTATTGAGTAAAAAAAATGTTGCCGGTGACCTAAAAATAGCCTAGTAGGTATAGGTAATGTAAAAATAATAAATTTTATTTTGATTTAATTAAGGAGGTAATGCTACTTTTTTATGTGCTTATCTGTCTTTGGTAACACTGAGAACAAATAACCGAACTTTTTCTAAATACCTACCTACTTCAAATATTTCAGGTATCTCACATCCGAATTCCAACGCACTGATTATACTATTATAGCTAAACTAATCACCTAAATGAAGAAGATTTGACATGACATCTCCCGCACTGAGACTATTGCCTGATATGCTAGACTTAACGAGGTGTTGGGCGAAAATACCTACTTTTAGAATATGTAGGTAGTAAGTTTAAATTCTAATATTTTAGGTTGCAACTGCATATTCACATATTCTTTTAGCTGGGGAGGTAAAATTAATATAAATTTAAAGTAGTCATTATAATGACTACTTTGCTAGGCCAAAGTTCGCACCTGGTAACATGTGCGAACTTTGGCCTAGCAAATGTTTCTTTTACTCAGAGCCGGCTTTGTAGGTTTCCTATTTTAAACACTAACGCCCGAATACTGGAAAGTCACTCAAATTTATCAATCAGCTGAAGGGCATTTAAATTTAAGCGTCTCCCATATTTAACTGATATACACAAACGCCACTCAGACGATTTGTTATGATGCTCACGTAAGTGGCCCTGTGAGTAGCCGTCAAATATTTACATCATAGAAACATTTACAGTGTTTCATTTTACGCCAGATCTAACTTGACTGTACAAATTAAAAGTTTACTAAAAACCTTTAAATGCCGTTTACTATTTGTCGTCATTAAATATATTTAAATAAATTTAAGACTTGACAATGTTCAATATAATTTTCTGGTTAATTACAATAGAAAATCTGAGAAGGCGCGATTCCACATCAATTTTCAAAACATTTTGTTGAAGTAAAAGAAACTGTATTCTAATTATAATAATATATTATGGAGACAATTAAAAAGAAATGTGGCTGTAACTATACTAGCTCGGAAAAGAATATGCTGTTAGAATTAGTTAAAAAGTGAGTAAAAGTAACATTATTATCAATATACTATTTTCATAAAAATTTAGTTACATTGACTACTTGTTTACAAAAGTTAACCGCAAAGTTATAAGTATTTGGTGTATTGGCTGGAAAGCTCTACTTCTCCTAGTAGGCGGTTTTATCGACTCCCCAAACACGGACTCCAAGTAGTTTCGGTTTCTTTAGAAACACGAAAGCGCGCGAAACTCAGCATCGTTGTATGCATTGAGCATTTGATATTTCGGCGGCGACTCACGTTCGGAGTTTCATGGTCTGAAAGACTAGATAGGGACGATAAAGACATTATATTAATAATGTTTTTAAGTTTTTGCATTTATAATGCTCAATTATTCTTAAATAACCTCAATTTTCGGTTATTTAAACATTATTTTAACTTTATAGTACACACTTTTCACCGCAATTATAGATTTAGGAGACCTCTTGACCACTCTTAAACACAAGCGACGCTTAAATCAGTTTGACAGATCATTTAACAGCTAAAAAAAGTTGAGTGACCGTCGAGTATACGAATTTTTCGTTAAGTGGTGCACATGTGGAGCCTGAGTACAACTTATTTGGAGGTCAACTTAAAACTAAGTGCATCTTAAAATTTGCGTTAGAGAATACGAATTTTTCGTATGAGTGGTACTCAAAAATTTAAGCAGCATTTAAATATTTGAGAGACGTTCCAGTATTCGGGCATTAAATAACAGCTTTGTGTCCAGGAAAAAGGAAGGCTCAGCATTCGTCATTTAAAAGTAATTCACGGTGTAACCAGTCCCAAATCCGAATTACATCGACTTAATCAGTTCAATTATCAAATTAATTACGAATAATTGAATGTGATTTTGATGAACTTAATTATGTCGCTCTCCTTTAACCATTCTGACTACCTTCGTAACACAGTTACCAGATAAGACATAGGTACGAAGTATATGACAAATATTTATCTAATCTGTAAAGATAATTATAAAGGCTGTTCTTTTTTGTATCTAAACGCACAAATGGGTTTCGCTTTGCACTGTTTGGTCATGGTGCAGGAAGAATTTTACATAATAATTTTGTATGTACCATATAGAAAAGACGTTCGCCTACCGGTCCAACTTCAACGCGCAATGGCAGCCGAAGCTGAAGCTGCCAGGGAAGCCCGTGCTAAGGTCATCGCAGCTGAGGGTGAACAAAAAGCTTCCAGAGCACTTCGTGAAGCTTCAGAAGTCATCGGCGACAGCCCTGCAGCCTTGCAACTGCGTTACCTACAGGTATATGCTAAAATATATCAGGCATTTAATAAGTATATTAAAATTACATAAATTCAAGTTGTTTAGAAAAATATCAAAAGGCCTAGATGTAGCATAAAATCGTACCACACAAAATTTTGTAATATATTTTGCATTTTCAATTTTTCAGATCCTTACAAAATTTTGGCTACCATCCTCTATCTATATCCTCTAAAAAAGTGGCTTGTTACGAGGGCGGGTCAATAAGTCCATAACTTATGGAATAAAACCCAGATTTTGTGATAAATAAATCAATTTACTTGTCGAGGTCCTCAAAATGGGCCTTTGTTTGCCTATTTTGAGGATTGATTAGTCAAATCTTTTTCCACCAAGCCATTTCTTCAGTTTTCAAATCGTCATTGAATCGGTCCAATAAGTTGGAATAATATCCCGCATTGAGTTTTCTTCCCTTTTGAAGGTAGTCAATGTGGATTATCCCGCGCGCATCCCAAAACACAGTGGCTATAACTTTATTGGCTGTCAAACCCACCTTGGCCTTCTTTGGCGCCGATTCACACTTAGAAACCCACTGTTTTGACTGTTGTTTAGTCTCTGGTGTGTTGGGATGGATCCATGTTTCGTCCACGGTTACAAAACGGCGCAAAAACTCCTCCATATTGCGATTAAACAACGCCAAATCTTCCTGTGACGTTGTTACACGATTGCATTTGTGGTGACTGTGAGCAAACGCGGCACCCACCTTGCGGAAAGCTTTCTCATGCCCAAGTGATCCTTCAAAATTGAAACCACTGATCAATCTTCGGTCGGCCAACACCATATCGTGATTTTTTTCAATTGTTTCTGGTGTAGAGACCTCAACGTTCGGCGTCTTCAGTGCTTGTACGGCCACAACGAAATTCAGTAAACCACTTTTGTACAATTGAAATCGATGGTGCAAAGTCCCCATACTATTTAGTTACACTTGGTCTCGGTAATGGTATTTTTTTACAAAAAATAATGCTTAATTAACACACGAAATTCACTTTTTTCCATTTTTTCCTCAAATAACTGGGTAGTCTGATAAAGATAGCTGTCAAACACTAACTGACGCAGCAAGTTCAAATTTTGACAGAAGTCAACTGACAGAAGTCGTGTTGCTTTTTCAGTAAAGAGGTCAGAAATTCAAAAAGTCACGGACTTATTAACCCGCCCAGGTAGCATAAAACAATGCTTGCTCAGAGACAGACTCGACTAAGCCAAGTATTGTGGCATGATCTGGTTAATTTCATGAATGTTTCAGCAGTTCCTAGTCGAAACTCAGTGATTTATAAAATTTTTATGCCTGTGGTTAAGATTATTCTTTTTTTAAATCCAATCATTTTTATTTTTCAGACCCTAAACACTATCTCGGCTGAGAAGAACTCTACCATCGTTTTCCCGTTACCAATCGACTTTCTCACGTACTTCATGAAAGCCAAAGAAGAGTCATCATAGACAATCATATGCCATAAATTATTGCTAGACAAATCTAGTCATTACCTACTTAATCTTATTATTTTTTTATTAGTGTTAGTTACGTTTTGGCTTTTGAGATTCTGTTAATTTTCCGTATGATTTATGACGACCTACACCATGAGAAACTTCAAATATTTCAAACGTCACCATATCCATCCAATGTGAAAATAAACTCATGGATAGCCTTCTGGATTTGTGCTATGCCAGAGGTCCAGTAATCATGGATGTATGTATGATCATTAAGTATGATTAAGTACTTATTTGTTAAATTTATTTCTCTGGTATTGGTACTTTCTTAAAAAAACTTAATTGAGGGTTAAGAAATCTTGTGTGTAGGTTAAAATAATTTATTGATTACCCATATGAAATGTGTACGAGCAATTTCATTAATCACTCTCATGTAAAATCGCTACTAAGTAATATCTTTCTGTATTTTTAGTGTCACGGCTATGCTCATACATAAAACATGATTGTTATGTAAGATCGATCTTTGGATTGAAATTGAAATCCACCCTTATCTCATCTATAATTCTATAATCCATCCTCCTTGTTTCCAACGAGCATCCTTGTTTGTATAAGTTTACATTTGATATTCAGTTATTCGCTCGCACGATTTCATATAAATTAAGATGTTGTTTGATACTCTTATAATTATACGCTATTCCCAAGCCACAGTGAATTCTAAATTACTGTTCAATATTATGTAATAATTTTATTTCTTAATAATGAGCAAACCATAGAGGCAATGAAAATGGACAATGTTTGTTTTGATTATAGTTTACTCACTTTAGAATTAATTCTAATTCATTGAAACGATACTTAAAACAAAGGTATTGTTTAACTATTCAAAAACTTAATACTGATAAGGTAAGTGCTTCGGCGGGTAGTATTAAATGGGTGATTAACTTTACCTCATACTACAAGTTTAGTATAGGCATGACATTTCATTTTCTAGCTACCACTTTTGTTGTGATACAGCTCTATTTTTTGTTAAATTCTAGTCATATGGTTACGTTAGTCTTTAGGTCTAGTCATTATCTATAGGTAAAGTTAAAAACCAACCCACTACTTACAACCTTCATATATTTATTAACTCTTCTATTCTATGAACAAATCGTCTCTTATAACATAACTTTAAATATTTGATATTAATGTTTAGTGTTCCAGTATTTTATTGGTTTCAATTTCGTTGAGGATAATGGCTCTGTTGTTTATTAAACATATTTGTAGTACTACAAAGAATGAAGTTAATAATGTATTAAATATTAAAAATGTACCCACATGTCTCAACGTTCTTACCTCGCATATAGGTATAGGTATAGGCATATGTGAGATGTTTATGATAGTCACCAGTCACCACGCATTCTGACGCTGTCCTTCCCGCGTTACCATATGTCCAGTCAAGCCCATATAAATGATGCTTTTAATCTTTTCAAAGCATATTCATATTGTCCCACAAACAAAAGTAACGAGCACCGCTAAAGATTTAACCAAAACAGTTATAGGATCCTTCAGTCATAGCACGCTAAAAGTATCCAAAATTGGCGATTTTAGTAGTAAAGAGTATAACAAATAACAATGTAACAAATAACATTCTATACCATTCCTAAGCTTGACAAATTAAGGTCAAAAATATCTCACGATTGGACTTGTTGCTTCTTATTGTTACGTCGAAACCTATATTAATCAATAAATACATGTCGGCATCAAAAATGTTGTTGTTATTACTTTACTCAACCGACCCTTTTATTTCGTATATTATGAAAGCTTATTTTAGTAATTTGTTTAGATAATATAGTTATTATTTTGTATAGTAGTATTTGACACATTGCATTGCCAAACTTAAGTATGAAACAAAATTAAGTAGTCAAACTTACAGTATTTTCTGTATTTTGTAAAGTTTTTTAAATGCTTTCTCTATTGAGGAGCCACAACCGATTTTAATGATTTGAAAAAAATGGCTCCTCAATCTAAACATTTGAATTGAGGGGTCAACTGGAACAGTATTGGATGGCTTTTTTAATTTTTGCAGTATTTAGCAGTAATCGCATAACTAAAGCCCAGTCAAATTAAGCCGAAAATATGCAAACAGGGGAAATAATTCGTGTAGTTTTGAAATTGGCTCACGCGTACCAGGTATGTGCAGTCCAGATGACATATTAAAAGTCCTCAAGGGTTGGGGATGTGCTGAGGGCCTAAGGGGGATGAAGGTCACAATTTTCAGGTTTTTGCTGATAATCTGTGATCAAGGCAGGCGGAGACGAGGGAACACCAATTGCTACGATCCAGTCATACCTCTTTCGCTTCCTTCATTAATCTTTTCATACATGAGTGCCAGTTACAGGTATTTTAAACTAGGATCTTTTTAAATATGTCACCAATCAGGTTGACATACGTTGCCTAGGGTGGCCCCTTCCAACAACACCATCTATTCTTGCTCTGTACACGTCTTTCGTAAATCTCCTTTCACTCATCCTTTCCAAATGTCCAAACCCGGGAAGGTCGGAGCTACGCTATCCTTTTAGGATAATGCAGCCGAGACCCGACCCGTCAAAATCAAGATATTCGACTACTGCACGGTATACCAGGCCGAACTCGTGGCCATATACAAGGTGTGCGAGATCGTGAAAAACCCTGTGATTAGTTACGGCATATATAGTGACTCGAGAGCCGCACTAGAGTCGGTCACATGTAATAAATCGAAACGAATACTGAATACAGTTGGTATTCGCAGCAACCTGCGTAGGGCTTTGGAACAGAACAAAGATGTAACTTTGTTCTGGATCAAAGCTCATGCTGGTCTACCACGGAATGAGAGGGCAGACGAGTTCGCCAAAGAAGCTGCATTTAGCAATGAAAGGAAACCGGAATACGACAAGTGTCCAATCTCCTAAGTAAAACGTCAAACACGTACTGAATCTGTGCAAAAATGGAGTGCAAGGTACACTGCAGGAGAAACCGCGGCAATAACGAATTTATTCTTCCCAGCAGTGCGAGCACAGAACTTTATCGACTCGTATGTTAACGAATGTTCGTATAGTATGGAGATGGTTTTTTAGCAATAATTGAAATCTATCAATTGCCACACGGCCACCTTAAATAAATGTGTGCCTCCTTAACTTTGAATGTGTGTAAACAGTTCGTTCTCTTTAATAACTGTAAAATAAAAAATTTCAATGTTACTAAAAACTTGCAACCGACTCCATACTATACAAACATTTGTAAATATACGAATCGATAAAGTTCTGTGCTCGCACCGCAGACCTGTTATATATATGTAAAATCCGACCAGCAGGTATTCTCACTCAAATACCTTCACAGATTCAAGTGTAGAAGCAGTCCAAACTGCGTATGCGACCCGAATTTAGATGAGACGGTGCCACATATTTTGATGACTTCATCATTCGACTCTTAGGTACAATATCGAACAAAAAATTGGAATAACTATAAATATGGAAACTTTAAGAGATTATACTTTGTGCTTCACTCGTTAATCATCCACTATAGTAAATAAAATATTTTATGAAAAAAAATATATTATAAATCCTAGATAGCTAGCAACCCAAATGTAGCAAATTTTTAAAATATTTTTTACAAATATGTTTAATTCTGGTTTTAAGGACCATACGGTTATAAATAAATAAACAAACCCTATCCCTACTACGAGCACCACCCAGCCGATGGCAACGTCACAACAGCTATCATTAGCGTTTTAGTGCTCGGCTAGTGAACACTATTTTTGAATTTGTGTAGATATTCCAAAATTATACCTAAAAGTTTTAGTTTCTAATTTTAACAATGCTGAAAAGAAAATCTGATGAAGACATCAATGAATAAATACAATAAAAATAGATAGAAAAGAAGTAACGTAAGCGCAAGAAACGTGCTCGTTCTCGACTCATTAGTTCAGATAGTAGCAACTCCGGAAGTGCCGCCATAATGGTTTCACCGGAGCCAGAATTAATCGAAGATAAAGAATACTCAATATTTCTTAAATTTTAAAATTACATACTTATATTCGATCATATTATATTAATGGAAATATAATGATCCAGCAGGTATTTTATTTAATTTTTTGTAACGGTTCATTATGAACGCTTTGCTACTTTTATTAACAAATCAATTTTACATTCATAAATTTACCCTCAATTACTATATGAACAAATGCTGACAAATTATTTACTCGCCTTGCAGATAAATTTGTTCAAGTAATCGAAATATAGGTACCTACAAAATAAAGGTTTTGCTACCTACTTTTTTTGTTTGTTTTAACAAATTATTTCTTACATCCAATAAACCTACCTGCATTTACGATATGAACAAATGCTAACGAGTTATTAATTCGTTTTGCAGATTAATTTGTTCCTGTAATATAAATATACCTGCAAGATAAAGTTTTTGTAACTAGTAAGTTTGTGCAAAATACTCGTAATAAAATATACTCACATATTTTATGCGCCATTCCTTTGACAGATAGCCCATTGCCTCTGTTGACGGATACTGTCCTACCTACAATGGACAACTCTGAGCAAATACACAATAACCCGACGGATGTTCTTGTTGAAACTGTCATAGCCCAATCTCCTGAGCCTCAAACACTAGATGAAGGTATACCTCAGTTACTTGGAGAAACTCCATCTAAGAATAAAAAAGTGGGTTCCAAACTACAGGAGGATTAGCTCTTAGGTAGGTAAGTAGGTAGGTAAGTAGCATCACAACCTCCGGCCTAAAGATCTCATTGATAGACATATAATACCAGAGAATTGTCAAAAAATAGCCGCTCCTTCTTTAAATCCAAAGATCAAGACTGCTTCTACGGATCTGATGACAGGAAAGGATAGAGCGATGGAGCTTAAACAGACTCAAACCTCTTCTCTACACAAGCGTAGGAGAAGCGCTTACAAATATTTTTAAGCCCTTAGTAATAGACGGAGCCCAGTTATTTTGCGATTTACAATACACCGACCATGAAACGAACTTACCTAAGTGAAGTTCTATCAAAATTATACGATGTGCTTCTTCCTGAAAAATAAGTAACAAAATCCCACCCACCCAAGATTCCCTAAGTCATTTATACAGGAAATATAGATCTTCAAAAGATATTTAACTCCAAACAAAATGACGAGGCTCGATAGGGCTGTATAGACTAAAGAGTGTGACAGAGGTGCAAATAGTTGAACCTATTTTTATCTATCAACGAAAGTGCGAGTGTTAAGTCCTAGAGGTGTGAGCCTTCATGTGTAATATAATAATTAAGTTACTTATCTTTCAGGAAGAAGCACATCGTATAATTTTGATAGAACTTCACTTAGGTAAGTTCGTTTATGGCGGGTTTCAATATTTAACTGACTGCTATGCGTAACCGGTATAGGTACAAAACTGGTAGGAAAAAGTAGCGTTTCACAATATCTATTAGCTACGGGCTGTAAGTTCTCAAATTTGGCATGGAGCCTCCTTGCGTGACGTTCTTCCAAGAAAATAGGTGATATGTGATTTATAAAATATCACGCATTCGCAAATTATTTGTATGATGTTTGAACTAAAGAAATATATCAACTTATTCATTTTATGTTTGCTATGTTTTAGTATTCGATAAATATATTATAGTATGTTTTTATAGCTTTTTATTAATAATGGCGTTTAACTGCTTACGTAAAACGAAACGCCAATCCTTCGACTAATTTTGCCATTGGTTGAATCACATTTTTATGACGTCAAAGTAAATATTTAAAAGAAAAATTATGTCAATCAATAATATTCGTCCTTTTTTTCAAAAACAGTTATAGATAACTTAGAAAGAGAAAACTAGATTATTGATATGTTGACAGATATTTGATAGGATATTTCGTTAAAATAATACATTTTTACGTCGTTGGCTAGATAAAATGACCTATTCTTTAATTGGTCATACGTAATGAAAACATAACTCTTATTGGCTGCAGCAGACTGCCATGCTACCTTTACCTCATTGGTTTAAATTAATAACTTGTTACATCGTCGTTGGCTAGATATAATGACTTATTTTTTAAATGGTCAAATGTAACCTAGCAACCCATTACAGTTAAACAGTTCGTAAGCAGTGGTTTAGATGTCAAGATTTTGAATATAGAAAGGCATTTTGGTAGTGATTTCTATTGTTCGTAGGCAAAACGAACAGTTTTCATAATATTGAAACCCGCCATTAATCCACAAATGGCGGGTTTCAATATTCAACTGACTGCTATGCGTAACCGGTACAGGTACAAAACTGGTAGGAAAAAAGTAGCGTTTCACAATATCTACTAGCTACGGGCTGTAAGTTCTCAAATTTGGCATGGGCCCTCCTTGCGTGACGTTCTTCCAAGAAAATAGGTGATATGTGATTTATAGAATATCACGCATTCGCAAATTATTTGTATGATATTTGAACTAAAGAAATATATAAACTTATTCAATTTATGTTTGCTATGTTTTAGTATTCGATAAATATATAATAGTATGTTTTTAGAGCTTTTTATTAATAATTGCGTTTAACTGCTTACGTAAAACGAAACGCCAATCTTTCGACTAATTTTGCCATTGGTTGAATCAAATTTTTATGACGTCAAAGTAAATATTTAAAAGAAAAATGATGTCATACAATAATATTCGTCCTTTTTTTCAGAAACAGTTATAGATAAGTTAGAAGGAGAAAACTGGATTATTTATATGTTGACAGATATTTGATAGGCTATTTCTTAATTTTTACGTCGTTGGCTAGATAAAATGACCTATTCTTTAATTGGTCATACGTAATGAAAAGATAACTCTTATTGGCCGCAGCAGACTGCCATGCTACCTTTACCTCATTGGTTTAAATTAATAACTTGTTACGTCGTCGTTGGCTAAATATAATGACTTATTTTGTAAATGGTCAAATGTAACCTAGCAACCCATTACAGTCAAACAGTTCGTAAGCAGTGGTTTAGATGTCAAGATTTTGAATATAGAAAGGCATTTTGGTAGTGATTTCTATTGTTCGTAGGCAAAACGAACAGTTTTCATAATATTGAAACCCGCCAAAAGCAGATACATAGTAGAGCTGCTGTAAGCAAAGTTGCACAGCTTCAATTTGGGTTGTCCTGACGTCACAGCCTTTAGTTCAAGCTATTCCTCGCTAGAAGCACTGGCGTCAGTTCTTCGCTGACTTCTGTGAAGTATGTACACGCGTAGATATTAAAGAAATATTAAATCCTCCATTGTTTCTCGATGTAAAATTTAGTTTTCTATACTTTTATAAAGGAATTACATTGACAATCCAAATAAAATTAACTTACCACGAAAATAATTTCATTCATAATTATTTTTTACAAATTGTTTGTTTTCCAATCATCTGTGTCCAAAATTCCAGATTGTTATTTGTTGCCTAGGTGATTTTTATGCCGCGAAAAAAGGTTGCGCTTTCTAGCGTCAAGTAGAAATACTTTTATATCGCGGATTTTTCTGACGGATTTGGAACGTATAAAATTTCGTTAAAAAACTAGAGCCACCTGGTAAAGTATAGCTGAACTTTTTTGATGATCATGTGAATATTTTAACCTTATGTTTCAACCGGTTTTTACTACTCGCTACTAGGTGACTAATGCCATCGTCTATTTGGCTATGATTGGCCATAACCCACCGCTTACCCCTCCCGCACCACGCGCGTAAGCTTCACTTGAGTCCCTAGAAAAAATTGGATAGGGCTCCTCTATATATTTCCTCCGTGGTTTAATCACAAAATATAGATCCAAAATTGTAGATCAGTTAGTATAATAAAGATATCGAAATAGACAAATTGTAAAATTATAACCAAGACTTCCAATTTAAGAAACAAACTTGTAATAATAGTATTAATAGAGTAAGACTATGTAAAATTAGCGAATTAAGTAATACATAGCCAAAAATTAATATTGTAATAAATGTAAAAAAAAATATTAAGCCCACAGTGGCAACAATAAGAGAATAACAGCACGAAAAAATGAGACATGCCAAAAGAGCTGAATTAATATAGGGTTTCTCAGTAAGAGTGCACTTTTTCATTTTAAAATAAAAACAAGTATTTAATGACAGAGTTGTGATATTTTTGTTTTATTGTAAAGAAGATATGTTCCGATCAAGTATGGAATAAAATATCCGGTTAATAAACCCCACGGCTCCGATGACAAGCCATTACTCTTTTCGTGAAATTTTCCATGATTTTTGCACAGAGATTTGGCTGTATCTCACCGATGACGCATTGGATTTCCAATTTGAGCTCAGGAATTTTTCACAAAATCGAGATTTCACAAGGCCCCATAGAAAAAAATCGCACGGCGTTGAATCGCACGATCTTCGAGGCCAGTTGACATCAGAATTTCGTGAGATACAGTGTTCTGGAAATCGTCGCTGCAATAAGTCGATTGTTTCAAGCGCGGTGTGGCAGGTTGCGCCGTTCTGCTGAAACCACATGCTGTCCAGATTCATGCCGTCCAGTTGAGGCCACAAGAAATCCGTTATCATATTCTTGTAACGAATGCCATTCACAGTCACTGCAATTTCGGCCTCACTTTCAAAAAAGTAAGGTCCAATCATGCCGCCTGACCAAAATTTACTAGACAGTTACTCGTCGTGGGTGCATTTGTTTCTCATGGATTGCGTGAGGGTTTTCTGAGTCCTCAATTTGACAATTTTGTGTATTCACGAAGCCATTCATATGGAAATGCGCTACATCGGAGAAAATTACTTTTTTCGAATCTCTGTGCAAAAGTCATGGAAAATTGGAGTAGTGGCTTATCATCGAAGCCGTGGGGGTCATTTGCCGGTTATTTTATTTATTTATTCAGACTACTAGGTCCATTGAAGTTAGCCATACTTCTTTATAATACAATAAAAATATCACAACTCTATCATAAAATACTTGTTTGTATTTTAAAATGAAAAAGTGCATTCTAACTGAAACACCCTATAAAAAACCCTTTCACCTGTAAGGGGATCAAGAAAAACTAAAAATAATGTCCAAACCACCGTAGCCTACCTTTTTCAATCTTAGTCACTACATCTTATTTCACTGTAGTGCACCCTATCTCATACTCAGTTTCACGCCAAACAAGATCTCCAAAGCTTTCGTCACCACAGCATTAATCCTGCTTTCATGTCTATTCTGCCACACCCGATATCCAACACCATACATAAGTGTTGGCGCCAAAACTACCTCAAGTACGGCAAGGCGAATCTTATTCGGTTTAATTTTGCATTTGCAAACTTGCATTATCGAGTATAAGGCGCCATTAACACATTTCCTGCTTTTACCCTCCTTTCTATATCACCATCATACTTCCCATCTCTTGTAAACAAAGACCCCAAGTATACAAACACTTTCACTTGTTCCACTTTTTCGTCTCCTATCATAATATTGCATTCTATCATATCTTCATTCCTCTCCATAACCATGACCTTCGTCCTTTCCATATTCACTCTCACACCTTTTCTTTTAAATGACGCATACATCACAGTGACCATTTTTTGCAATTTAGACGCCGATGATGCAAGTAGAACTTGGTCATCGGCGTAGAGCAGAGTTTTGATCACTGTCTCATTAATTTCTGAACCGAATTCAGATTCTTTCAGATCTGTCAAACAGCTATCCATGAATAGGTTGAACAGACATGAAGACGCCTTTTATAACACCGCGTTCGGTGCTAAAACATTCCGTGTAGTCATCATTCAACCTGATACAGGCACTCGAGTCCTTATATAAGAATTTGAGTGCCCGTATCAAGTCACTGTCCACCCCAAACTTGGATAGAGTTGACCACAGCTCATCCTCGCCACACTGCCTTTCGGTTTTTAGCCAGAACCTTCTCGGTTACAGATCTTAAGGCAAAAACGTGATCCGTGCATCCCTTACACTTTCGAAGGCCCGATTGCACATTCCATATCTTGCTTTCTGTTTCTGTGATCACTTTCTCGATTATAATAATTTGCATATATTTTGACTCAAAAGACTAATGCCACAGAAGTTTTTTGCATTCCTGCTGTGACCCCTTGCTTTTGTAAAGTGGTACAGTAACGGCCTTGCACCAGTCACCAGGAACACGGCCAGACCACTGGTACAACAGGTTTGCAGCGACACCTTCACCGGCCTTGAGCATTTCGGCACTACCCTATCATACCCTGCAGCTTTATCCAACCTACATATATATTTCTACAAATGATAAAACATAGTTTGAAATAAGAATTTTAAAAATAAATAACATATTTAATCAAAACTTAACATAAGGAAACACTTAACGTTTACAAAGAAACACAAACATATTTTTCTCGATGAACAAAATATTTAAACTATCTTCAGATTGATCAACATCAGTAAGTACCTAATTCAAAAAATCTCCTTCAAAAGGAGGGCATCAGTCATTAATATCTCATAACGCTTATACATTCTCATCATAATAGGTTGGAGAAAAAGTCTTTTCGCATTATAGTATGTATGAACTTGTAATAAAATCTCTTTGGCTATAGTATTTGTATCTGGCTGGTTTTGGTATCATTGAAAGTTAAAATTTTAAAGAACATAATTCCAAATTCAAATTAGGAAAATGTGTGATTTTCATTTGTTTTTCGTACTGTCAAGATGAGTGAATCTAATGAAGAAATTCGGTACATTTTAAAATTTTACTACAAAAAAGGTAAAAATGCAACGCAAGCCGCGAAAAAAATTTGCGATGTTTATGGACCTAGTGCAGTGTCTGTGAGAGTACCACAAATTTGGTTTAAGCGTTTTCAATCCGGAAATTTTGATCTCAAAGATGCACCTCGGTCTGGTCGCCCTATTACGGATAAAATGGATGCCATTTTTGAAAAAGTGGAGCAAGATCGACATATCAGTAGTTACGACGTAGCTAAAGAACTAGGAATTGACCACAAAACAGTTTTGGCGCATTTGAAAAAAGCTGGGTACACAAAAGAGCTCGATATTTGGGTACCTCACGAGCTCACTGAAAGAAACCTAGTGTACTCATTTGTGATTCTTTATTACGACGTAACGAAACCGAATCATTTTTGAAGAAGCTGATAACTGGTGATGAAAAGTGGATCACGTACGACAAGAACGTGCGAAAAAGGTCGTGTTCAAAGGCCAGTCAGGCTTCACAGTCTGTGGCGAAACCCGGGTTAACTCGCAATAAGGTGATGTTTGTGTGTGTTGGGATTGGAAGGTCATTATTCATTATGAGCTGTTACCACCAGGCAGGACTATCGATTCTGAACTCTTCTGCGAACAACTTATGAGATTAAAACAAGAAGTCGAGAGAAAGCGGCCGGAATTGATCAACAGAAGGGGTGTGGTGTTTCATCATGATAACGCTAGACCTCACACATCTATAGCCACCCAGCAAAAATTAAGAGAGTATGGCTGGGAGGTGTTAATGCATCCGCCGTATAGTCCTGACCTTGCACCTTCAGATTTCCACCTGTTTCGGTCTCTTCAGAATTCTTTAGGCAGTATTAGGTTAACATCACGAGAGGACTGCCAAATCCACTTTTTGCGGTATTTTGATGAGAGGTCCCAAAATTTTTGTAGCAATGGGATCATGTCCCTACCTACAAGATGGCAAAAGGTTATCCAACAAAATGGTATATACTTTAGTTAAATGTCAATAAACTATAATAATTCTTTTTTTGAATTTTCTTAAAAAATGCGAAGAAACTTTTTCCCCAACCCAATATTATAGCAATATCTTACTAATATTCACTTTAATCTCTAAAAGGCTCAATAATAATAAACCCATAATATTACCAGTTATGTCAAACACAATCTGATGTTTATTTCAGAGTAATTCCACTTTGACATACGTAACATCCATGATAACAATTGACTTGAATAAAACTCAAACATTTTTTTCTGTGAACACAATTTTTTGCCTTTTTCTCTACAAAACATAAAGAAATCTTACTTTTATAGAACTTTAGTCTCCTCAAAACTAAAATAAATCTTACTCTGATCTACGACGTAAAGCTTAAACTGAATATTAATCTTAAATGGTTCGACTCTAATATATCTAATCGATCTAATCTATCATACGGTATATCCGCGATAACAATTTCTTAAAAAACGAATGACTATACCAGTGATTAAAAATAGTTTAAAATAAGAATTTCATTAATAAACTTTACATTAAATTAAGACTTAACATAAATAAACATTGAACGTTGACAAAGAATCAAAAAACATATTTTGTCAATTATCACGATATTTAAATCATAACTATGTTCCGATTGTTGAACATCAGTGAGTCAAAAATAACCTCCATTAAAATCGAATTATAATTGCGCAATAGTCTCATCGTATATAAACATTCACCTTTATCGGAACTTTAGTCTCAGTAAAACTTAAATAAACCCTACTCTGCCCTGCCAAGCCAAAAAACTGTAAGTCGACTTACAGTGTTATTGCTTAACAACGCCCGATGAATTTCTTAAAGTGTTTTTAGTATACCTAAAATATTTTTTTTTCATTTCATTACTTATTTTACAAGATAAAGCAAGGTAACAAACACTGTATTACATTCAAAATAAGGTTTAAACAAGCAAAAATACTGTAAAATGATATACAGTCTTTTGCCAAAACAAACCGCGCGAGTTTCTAAATAAATACAGTGTTTTTAAGCAGCGCGTGCCAGCGTGCTTCTACTGTCTATACCTACGAATTCGGATAGTCCGTTGGTTAACCAGTATAAATTGAATTGAAGATTGTATTGTTATCTCGCTCTTTCTTATGTTGTTATGGGCGCCTCTGTCTCCACGCTCAATTAAGTGCGGCTCAGTTCATGCTCGTCGTGCGTTGCGTATTGTGGTCCGAACGACAGTGAAGTTACAGTTTAAAGTTCAAGTTTATTTTGTTTTGCTTTGTAATTTATTAAGTTTAATTGGAGTAATTTCGTTGAGTGTGTATGAAAATGAGTACAAATCGTAGTAAAATGTTGGTACGATTATCGAAACATAATAAGAAACATTACAATAACACAGACTCAGTTACTGTTGTGTCAAAAGTGATAAGTGATTGTCTAGAAAAAGAAAATATAGACTGCAATGACTATGAAATCTATCATCAAAATCATCTGGAGTCGAGAAACCTAATAAGCCCTATTATTCCATTGAGTGAATCTCAACTTAATGAATGCCTTTCAGAAGAATTAGGAGAAGGTGTTTATACCCAACTGATGCCTGCATTAATAGCTGATAAGTATATGACTGTCTCAAATATTTCTGGAGCAGAAATCAATGAATCCACTACCTGTTCACTAAGTAATTTTTCCGATGTTCCGTCAACTTCATATTGCAAGTCGCCAATAGATCTTACTTGCAAAACACCTAAAATCTTATCGACGAACCAATCACTTTTGGAAACTAACTCTATACATACATGTTCATTTGAAAATGCAGATGATTTCAATACTTTGGCACAGAATAAATCACCAAGGGAACTGTTGTCTCAAATTGAACCGTCAGCTCCTGATCTTGCACATTTTCCACCACCATCTTCACCTTCGCTGTTGACTTCGACGCCTTCAACTTCCTTCGCTCCTGTGACATCAATGGAACTTGAGACTGAAGCAGCATTGCCAAAAAGTAAAAAAAGGCATATCGCCGTTGATGAACCTACTGTAGACGAAAACCCTATAGTTGAAAATGATAAATTAATAATACCACCAAAACCTAAGCGTAATAGAGACCCAAAAGCAATTCTAGACCGACAACGATTAAAACATCCTTTACTGCCACCTTGCTTCTGTAAAAAAAATTGCTTACAAAAGATTTCGGAGACTGAAAGGCTTTCTATATGGACACAATTTTGGAACCTCGACCGTCAACGACGACGTGACTTTTTATCGCGAAGTGTCGAAAAATTATCAACCGCTTGTACAAAAAAAAAAGGCGAATCTCGACGAAACAACACACTAAGATGGACACTAAATGACATCTTGGTATGCAAGGTTTTTTTTCTAAGAACTTTGGGATATACTAACGACGAAGCTGTACAATCGGTGTTGAAAAATAATGATTTACTGTATAATAAAAATCCCAAAGTAAGCGCCACACCTGATCTTAGAGGGCAACTAATTGAACCATCAAATAAATTTTCACAGGAGTACGAAGATCGATTAGAGAAATTTATTTTAAAGTATAACCCAATTTCATCACACTACAATAACAAACATGCGCCGAATAGAAGATATTTGCCAGTAGGTATAAATTTTTCAATTATTTATAAAGATTTTAAACAATATTGCCAAGCAAATAATATAACCATATGTGGTTGGACTCATTTTCACACTATGGTGAAGAAATTAAATCTCTCGACAGCTGAATTATCGCAAGACATTTGCACGAAATGTAAAAACTACAAAATAAGTCATGAAAAACTACCTCTTCCTTGCAATTGTGAAGACTGCAAAGTTATAGGACAGCATTTAGAAAATAAACGCAACTCGCGAAGAGACTTA
Source organism: Stenoptilia bipunctidactyla (assembly GCA_944452665.1). Taxonomy (NCBI): domain Eukaryota; kingdom Metazoa; phylum Arthropoda; class Insecta; order Lepidoptera; family Pterophoridae; genus Stenoptilia; species Stenoptilia bipunctidactyla. The sequence continues at coordinate 39,392,664 of OX101721.1, forward strand.
GCCATTGCCGAAGACCTAATGGACAAATCTGATGGAAAAGAAGCTGTTTTTACCGTAGATATGCAGAAAGCTATATGCATGCCACTGCTCAAAACCAAGGAATATTATTTTTCTAGAAAACTAGTACTTTTTAATGAGTCATTTGTGCCCCCTGGCCAAAATAAGAATGCTGTGTGTATCCTGTGGCATGAGGGTGAAAGTGGTAGGAAGGCTCATAACATAGCAACCACATATGTCTACTTTATAAGAAAATATTGCCGAGATCTTCAGCATTTGAATCTATTTTTGGATAACTGTAATGCGCAAAATAAAAACAAAATCCTATTTTCTGCTTTAGCCAGAGTTTTAAATGACGATTTTACAAACATTCAAAGCCTAAGATTGGAATATTTTGAATCAGGACATACATTTATGGCTGCAGATGCAGTACATGCTGCTATAACAAAAAAAATTAAAACAGCAGGTGAAGTTTATGACTTAGAAGATTTCGTGTCTAAAATTAAATTATCCAGAAAAAATCTTGATGTCGACGTTCTTCAACATAAAGACATGCTAATATTTAAAAATGATTGCAAAGTAATGTTTCCGAAAGGATGGAACATACAAAATTTAAAAATTGTTGAATTTCGAAGGGGCAAATTTTCTCTTTTTGCCAAAAATGACTATAAAGGAGAATATAAGGAAATACATTTCCTGAAAAAAAAGGTAGAAGAAGATTTAAAAAAGAAAATGACAGATGGGCATGACCTAATTAATATGATAGAAAGAGAAACTAAACCCAGAGGTATCAGTGAGCTTAAGAAAAAGGAATTACAATTACTCACTAAATCCATGCCTGCAACACGGCGTTTTTTTTACGAAGCCCTTGAGGTGTCGGATGCACCTGATCTCGATATTCATATTGATTGTGATTTATAATTGTATATTTACTTTATAATTCTGTTCACTTTTACCTTTTCTTTCAAGAAGTTTTTTTTTTTTAATTTTGCTACCAACTATGTTATATAAGTTCACAAAAAAATATATATATGTATGTCAATTCAATAATGTTAAATTTCTTTAGTTCAACGATCGATCTCATAAAACCCAAAGATGTCTTTAAGTTAAAGTCAATTAAAATTAATAAAAGGTTATGTTATTTTTTAAACTGTTGTTTTATTTACACCAATAAAAATAAACCAGCTAACATTACTTAAAGACTTTTGTGAGAATACAGTGTTATGGCACAATAAGTAAGCTTATTTGAACTAAGGCAAAATACTGCAATTTGTTATACAGTATTTTGCCTTGATAGAGGCTCAATTAAAGTTTGTTAATAGTCTTGTCAAAACAATTTATTGGCGATATCTTTTATACTAAATAAAATATTATTTTTAAACACACATGGCTATGTTCAATAGTTATATACCTACCAATTCAATTTATAAAATAATGTTGTTATTGTAAAAAAACTTTTTTAAACACAATTCAATATCAAAAACATAAATTGTCATTTAACTAAAAAGTACATATTTAATGTTACAGTATTTTGGCTTGGTAGGGCAGTACTCTGGGCTACGATGTATAGCTTCAACTGAATATTAATCTAAAATGGTTCCACAATTACTTCACTTAAAAAATGAATAAGGATTTTAATAATAAACTTTATATTTTACTATAACTTAACATAAAGAAACACTGAACGTTAACCAAGAAATATAAAAGAACTATCTCCAGATTGATCATCACCAAGCACACAAGTGTCTACTTCAAAAGGAGTGCAACAATCATTGATGTCGACTAACATTCGCGTTACAGTCTCATCATATAGCTTTATCATACCAACATTCACCTTTATCGGAACTTTAGTTTCCGTAAAACTTAAATAAATCCTACTCTGATCTACAATGAATAGCTTAAAATGATCATTAATCTTAAACGGTCCCACCTTAATATCATACGGTATGCACTTAGGCTTAAAATGGGGCTTTTTTTTGAACTCTTTGACATTATAGCTATATTCTACACTGGACACATTGAGATCTGAGTCACCACTCCCATGTAATTCACTGTTATCCTTTTTTAGCTTTGATCTTACAAAGCCATATCCCCGCCACTGCCACTGCCATCGTCTTGGAACTCCAATTTTTTTATCCACTAAAAAACCTTGACGTTGATTATATTTTAATCTGAAAGTGATTTTATGATGATTTTTATTTCATTACGATTTAATCACATACTTACTTCAATAAAATAAATTTCTCACCTTATAGATCCATCGTCATCGTAAACAATTCCATTGCCACTATAATCGAATATAGCTAAAACCATAACAGGTTTAAATTTTCTACTAGGGTATTCGTTTTCACCATCGCTGTATATTTTAAATCTGCATCCTTCGTTAGTCCCTGAAATTCCAAGAAAAGAAAAATTATAAGAAATAAATATATCCTCTGCATGTACAACTCAATGTAAATGCTGGATGTGGGCGGCTTGGGACCGGCGGGAGGCTCATGTCCAGCAGTGAACGTCTAATGGTTGTTGATGATGATACAGAGCTCAATATTAACAGAATAAGTAACTTTTGAGCATTTGATTAGTAGTGTATATCTGTGTCTAATTACATCCAAAGCACGCACAATGTATGAGCGTTGCCAAGAGCAGGGATTTAATAATAATTAATAAAATCCCCAGACAATCACACAAAAAAGTCTGTATACCGACCTAACTTTTACTAAAAAAAGAGATTAAGTAGTTAAGATTTTTTAAACTTTATGCTTGTTGCTTAGACTTTATTCGTGTGTGTATTTTCAAACACGTAGACCAACACACAGTTTGCGCTATTGTACCAAAATTTATGGAATGATACAACCGATCAAAGCGAATTTTGACCATCAAGTTGACGCAAATAATAACAACACATGGATGTTTCGATAAATATCTTCACATAGGACTAGAAGCCTCAAGTCGCTGTGAGAGGCTTACAACGCACCACAACGTACTTTTATGGCATGAGCCTCTAAAAACAAAATCTAGAATGACCTGTCTTTGTCTGCCGTGATATCGACAATGTTGTTAACTGAATAAAATTGAATGGCAGTGCTTAATTTTCCGAAAAGAAATCCTCTGAAATAGAGAGAAATGGTATTCCCCCATCAGAAAATCGATTGCAAAATGATGTAAATGACACTGATCAAAGACGCTAAGTGATATATTCTGAGGAACGGATAAACTAGAACTTGAATGAGAAGAAGAGAATGTGCGTGAGGCAAGTTAGTAAAGGCGTTTTAGTCATAAAGCTGCTCTGTAGACTTCATATCGAAGTAGCTAAATGACCCTACTTAGTATGGTTAGCATAATTGTGGTACCGAAAGTATCATAATAATTGAATAGTTTAAGTTAATTTGAATCGTAAGATTCACTATATTGGTGAAATTGAAAAGAAAATGGTCTTAAGTACAAATGGAAATAATTGATGCTTAATTGTGATTTTAAACTTTCATGTTATAGTATTAGGTTAATCCCATTAATATTTCTTTAATTAAAATGTATATTACTTGTCATATTCTAAAAAAAATCGAACCTCATTAACCCGTACCATGAGCGGCATTACCCATTGAGCGGCAATGTCGCTCAAACTTGTTTTTTTTTTTGTTTTTCTACTACTACTTTGTCTACGGTCAAAGATATATGATTTTGTTCTTTAATTGTTGATTACTCGATAATCAAAAAATTGGCTACTTTTTATAGTTTTGATTTATAATAAATAATTTAAAACATACACTTTGTTTCACTAAAGTAAACGCCATTCCTAACCCTATATTTATGTATGTCCCAAATAAAAGTAGCTATATCTAAGCAGTAATAACAATGAATGAATGCACAATTTCGAAGGTCGTATACAATCTATAAATATAACGTTATTTTTTTTGTTTATACGAAACCTTTGAACGGTTTGTTCATAATGGTTAATAGAATTATTTACAATTTAACACTCTTCAGTCGTATAACTTAATGCTATAGCTGCTATAATAGATATTGCTGATAGTAAAAAACGTATGAAATATAAACAAACAAACGAAGAAATCTAAATACTTGTCACACTCTAGTAGTTGTACTGACATTACATTGCAAAAAAGCCACCCGCCGATACACCACAGGGCATAAATAATACATCCAGGAAATAATAATTAAAAACTCAGCTGTTCTATGAGATGTTACTTCAATTTATATCTAAAATACATCTGCGAAATCATGTAAAACGATATTTTTAAGTAATACCATCAGAATGGAAGTATTCTAGCGCTATTTTGCCATTCTTGTAGTAGATTTTGCAATTTCCATTCATATCAAACTCTGCAAATTTAGTTCCATTGTCGCTGAGAATAATGTTTTGGTTTTGATTCCTCACAAACCAGTTAGTTTTTGCATCAGTAGGTTTCATCTTGTAGGAAATAACCTGCAATAACAATATTCAATTAATGTGGCAGAAATAGTTCTGTTACCTAATTTTGTTACTCTAGATACTTTAACTAATAGTTGAACTCGAATTCTGCTTTATAAAGTCTTTTGAAAGTATGTATGCTTTTAAGCCAAACTCGTCAGTGCATAGGCAAAACATCACAGTTTTTTTTCAAATTATTAGTTTATTTAATGTCACTTTTTAACATCAAAAGGCATCAGCGACCACGGTAGGTATTTTACAGATAATTATACAAATCCAAGATTTTTACAAATTCTAGCGTTCGTGGATAACCCTCTTGATTCAAACAATCACTTATATTATCAACTGACTTCCAAAAAACATTCAGACGAATTGAGAACCTTTTTTGAGATATTTCGGACAATTATGAGTATATTTGAAAAAATCTTGTTTTATATGATGGAAAATATTTCATAGTTGGTCCCATATCAATTTTATCGAAATCGGTTGAGTACTTCATTGAATATTTCCAATTTGTCGGAAGGGGCCGTCCTAGGCAAACGTATGCCGATCAAATTGGCGACGTTCTTAAAAAGGGCCTAGTTAAAAGTACCCGTAACCGGCGATCATGTTTGAAAGGATTAATGAGCGTAGAGAAAGCGAAAGAGTATGTATGGATCGAAGCAATTGGTGTTCCCTTGTCTCTGCCTACCTCAAAGGGAGACAGACGTGAGGTTATGTTTGTATGTATTATTTATTCTAACATTAATAGATCTTCCAGTTAAAAAAAATTCTATGAATGCTATTGTATTTCCTTTAATATCCATTTGTTGTAAAAGTATTAGAACTCTGTGCTTCCATGCCATTTCGTAGGCTTTTTCAATGACTACAGCCACCAGGACGTTATCATTTGCAAATGCTTCCAGTATTTCATTTTCGATGCACATCGAATGATCGATAGTTGATCGAAACTGTCTGAAATCGTATTGAAATGGGGAAAGCTAGTTGTTTGTTCCCACATACCACCTTATTCGTCTGCTAATAATTTTTTCGAGAATTTTGCAAAGGTTACATGTTAATGATATAGGTCTATAACTTTTTTCTGAACAACGTATTTTTCCCGGTTTCAATATTGGGATAACTAAAACCTCTTTCCAACTAGCTGGAAATACCTGTTTCGTCCAAATAATTGTATAAGTCAAGTAAATAGTTGAGAGCGCTGATAGATAATTGTTCAATTATTGTATTAGGTATGTTATCTGGTCCGGGACTAGTATTTCCTGCTTGGGAGAGCACAAACGACAGTTCATGCATTGTTATAATATCATTATTATTTGAATTCGTATTATTGTTTAATTCTAATTTGGATAGGTTGATTTAGATCTTAGATCAAAAGTTAGATCTGTAGCACTAGTACGTCCGGTGCTGCTAGTAAAATGAGTTGGCTGTCCAGAATTCAGTAAAAGCATTTCACTGTTGTTATCCAACCTGTCCGCCACTAATCTACCTTTAGTATCACACTTTTCGGATCCCCAATGGAAGTGATGGCTATTAAAATTTCCCAGAGTGATGAAAGGTTTTTGCAGTTGAGATATCAAGTTATTTAAATCGTTTATATTGAAAGAGCTATTATTCGGAAGGTATATATTGCATATTGTTATATTTAATGGAAACTTTATTCGAATTGCTACTGTCTCTAATTGTGTGCTTAGTTGCAACTGATATGGATTTGTGAAAGATTTTATAAACGTTGCTACTCCACCACTAGCTTTACTACTTTGAGTTCGATTTTTATAGAATGCTTCATACATAACCCTTTAAGGATGCGAGTTGTTACCGGTAAAGTAAGTTTATTGTAAGCAAATGCAGGCTGGACTTAACTGATTGTGCAGTAACTTAATATTTTCTTATCGTGCATAGTTCCATTTATATTCCACTGAAGGATATTCATATCTATATAATTTATAAAAAAAATATATAAAACTATAATATTAATACTTTTAAATGTAAGTATAAAAAATGTATACCTACATAAAAAAATTGTTTAAGAGCTCATGATGTCATTTGATATTTCATTAAGTTTTCTAGATAGTCGGGAGCATAAGACTTTAGTTCATTTTGGGATATAATAATAATAATATAAATATCATAAGTTATATGGATATAACTTGTTGCTCATAGTAATAAGGTCTTTTATGTTATTTGTGTATAAATAAACAACTTCTTTTAAATTTTGTTTACCCCTTTATCTTGTCCATTAAACTTATGAATTGATCCAAGTTCAAGGGAAAAATTTCTTCCTCTAATTCTGTTAACTCCTTCTGTATGTCTGTCCAGACCTCTTCCTCTCTTCTAGGATCATTTTTTTTTCACTTTTTCTTAGCTCTTATTCTATTCTCAGTATCCTTCAGTGAGATGCTGCTACATGAGTCATTTATTTCGAAATCTCTTATATCAAACTTGTCTTCTTTTGAACACTGATCCTTTGTGCCGTCAGAAAGTTTTATGAAGTTTTTCGAAGTAGATTCAGTCGTAGTGGGAGAATGGATACGTTTTACATCCTGTATATTAAGTTGGAGAAGTTGTGATATCGCCCCTGATATTATACTTGTTTCTGTTACTGGTATAATACCTGATATGGGGGTCCTGGGTATCGGTATGGGTGTTCCAGAACTAGGTATTATATTTAAGTCATCGTTTCTCTCAAAGGTTTTCATGGTCTCTTTGAGAGACCATTGGTCCAGTTGTGTATTAATTTCTAGGCTAGTTACGTTTTGTGGGCAATTTTTTGTGACCCATACTATTACAGGAAAAGCATTTAAGTGAGCCAGTGGATATATAGATCCAGTAATTTGTATCCTCAAAAATTACCTGGAATGATTCGGGGAGTCGTTTCTCGTCCTCAGGAGAAACATAGAACTGTCTCCGGAAACTCAATATTTGCGAAAAACCGGGATCAAAACCGGGAAAAAATTACTCCAATTTTTATAAAAATAATCGCTGACATTATTTTGACACCTAATTCTTTAAATTTTTTTTCGATTACGACTGGGCAAACGTTTGAGAGTACAATCCTTTTGTTTCTAGTAACCAATGGTTTTATTTCGAGAGTTTTACCTTGAATGGTTATTTCTTTTATACCTTCTATAAAATCATATACGAGCATTCGACAAGCGGGATATAAAACGAATAGATGTTGTAGGTAATACACACAAAGCAGATACATAGTAGAGCTGCTGTAAGCAAAGTTGCACAGCTTCAATTTGGATTGTCCTGACGTCACAGCTTTTAGTTCAAGGTATTCCTCGCTAGAGGCACTGGCGTCAGTTCGTCGCTGACTTCTGTGAAGTATATACACGCGTAGATATTTAAAGAAAATTAAATCCTCCATTGTTTCTCGATGTAAAATTTAGTTTTCTATACTTTTATAAAGGAATTACATAGACAATCCAAATAAAATGAACTTACCACGAAAATAATTTCATTCATAATTATTTTTTACAAATTGTTTGTTTTCCAATTATTTGTGTCCAAAATTCCAGATTGTTATTTGTTGCCTAGGTGATTTTTATGCCGCGAAAAAATGTTGCGCTATCTAGCGTCAAGTAGAAATACTTTTAATTCGCGGTTTTTTCTGACAGATTTGGAACGTATGAAATTTCGTTAAAAACCTACATAGAGCCACCTAGTAAAGTATAGAGCTGAACTTTTTTGATGATCATGTGAATATTTTAACCTTATGTTTCAACCGGTTTTTACTACTCGCTACTAGGTGACTAATGCCATCGCCTGTTTGGCTATGATTGGCCATAACCCACCGCTTACCCCTCCCTCACCCCGCCCGTAGGCTTCACTTGAGTCCCTAGAAAAAACTGAATAGGGCAGCGCCTCTATATATTTCCTCCGTGGTAATACAGGTTATAATGCAAGTAGGTACTCCCAGAGTGTTACTCCATCAATCGAGTCTAAGATTATAGCTTGATCTTTCTTTGGGAAACATGTAGTTGAGGTAATATTGGCGTAACTAGTTGTTTTTGTACACATTTGTAGTAACTTTGAGGTTTGTTGAGACGTTGGGTTTGTTTGTGACATTAGGTTGAGGTTCATTATTTATTCAGGGATTCCTGATTAATAGGAGTTTCCCTGTTATGTTATGCCAAGTATCCAAATTATTATTCTTCACTCAAGCACTAACACAATAATAGGCACGATAACACGAGACGAGCGAGCAGTTAGGAACGCGCGTCCGCGTGAGACATATCGCAGTTTATTTCAAAACTAAACTCTTTGTTTGTATGAATTAAAAACATAAACTTTTTTCTTTTCACATAAAAATAACTACAATTTACAATATGAATTATCTGAAACCCTTTTGGGTTTGTAATTCTGTTGATCAACGTAAATATTGACGGGAAAATCAACCTTCTAGAGATCTCCATAGAACTTGCTTCAGCTCAGGCAACACCAGGCCAAGGATTGTGCGTTTTGTCAGGAGTTTTCCAGAATGGACATTAACTTGACCAGACCGGACTTCGACCAAAAACTGACAGAGCGCATCGACGAGCTGAAGCAAAAGAGCGCTGCATGGTCGAAGCGTATTCGGAGGTACTCCCAAAAGGTTGAGAGATACAACCAAAACTGTATCTTCTCGAGTGACCAGAGGAAGTTCTATAAATCCCTGGAGAGTACCTACCGAACCCTGTTCGACTGGCCGCATACCGGATAAGGCCGACGCCATTAACTTCTGGTGCGGCCTGTGGGAGCACCAAGTTGAGCACGAGGAGGGTCCCTAGAATGATAGGATTGCGGAAGCGTGTGTGGAGGTGATCCCTATGAGTCAAGTTCTCATATCAGAGGTGGATGTAAGTGCTGCAATTCGCCGGAGCTCGCACTGGAAAACTCCGGGCCCTGAAGGATTGTAGAACTATTGGCTCAAGGGATTTATCTCTAAGCCATACAACTTTGGCCCGTTAATTCTAGGAAGCCTTGGACACTGGAGTTCTCCCGAATTTCTTTACTACTGGGGTCACTCATCTAGTTCCTAAGTCCAACGATACAGCGGATCCATCGAAATAACGGCCCATAACGTGTCTATCTAACACCTACAAGACACTTACCTCCGTTCTGAGCATCAAGATTCGCCAGCATTTAAAAGGATAACCACGTTACATCTGATGCTCAGAACGGATGAAGGGCCGGTAGCCGTGGATTATAGAAACACAATATATATACGTTACCTCCTTTCGTATATTTTCCTTAGGCAGTTTAGTCCAACCAGTAGCAATGTAATAGGGATTTGACAGTTGATAGGTAAAATTCCATTTTCTTTCTAAACTTTGCTCGGGCTGTAAAAATTTAAGACATTTTACTACATACCTAACTGCCTTTTTTTTAATCGTCCGCTTACATGGTGGTGTTTTCGTATGAACGCTTTGATGTATCAGTCGCAGGGATATTATGAAAGCCGTGGTATTATAAACTTACAAGTGACAATACAATAACACGGTTTTTGTCAACGCGTTATATTTCTTACGATATAACGGTCTTGTTTTAGCGACATTATAATTTCACCACACCGATACAGTTAGGTTAATATTTTAAGAATAACACTAGTTTTAGAAGGTCGTAAAATTATTACATATTTCGCTGATTGGTCCATTTTTATTACTTACTGTGCCACAAAGAATTACCATAGAGTTACGAAATAATATACAGGTTTCAATATTTTTTATTAGGAACATACACATTTTGTTAAAGTTAAGTTTTCAACTAACATTAAATAAGTAAAATATATTAAGTTCCAATGCTTACCGTCTATTATCTTTTAACGTGTCTTTTCATAGTATTTATAAAAAATCACTAGCTTAAATAACTCTAAATAAAACTTTTCAAAATAAGTCTTAATTATCTTTCTTATTTATTAATATTAGGTAGCGTTCCAATTCTTGTACTATTAACCAAGAAAACAAAGTAAATCTCTAAAAGTCTCGAAGTTACATAATTGAGTAAGTAACTTACACGAAAAAAAATATAAATTGGACAATTTTGGATTGTCGGCCAATTTCAATTATGATTTTGAATGTTTTTTTCTTGAAGTTTGGATGATTGCAAGACGAGTCTAGACAGTCTACAGTCCGTTTCTAGAAAACTGGAGTGTTTGTTATCGACATAAAGATTATTTGGTTGATTCTGGAATAATTGCTGTAATGTAATGTAAAATAAATACCTCAGTTTTGAGAAGAGTTCTGGTACTCTTCCGACGTTTGAACGGTTTAATACTCTCTTGGACAATTGGTGTCAAAGATGTTGGTTTATCTGATATGCTTGATTTTACATTCAAAATATCTTCATCGACAGCACGAAGGGGAACAATTTCGTTTCCTAATATGATTTTCGAACATTCTGTTTCAGATCCTTCACACACGACAATGTCCCTTAAATCGTTGGAGTCAAATGTTTCGAGGTCAAATTTGTAAGATTTTACCATTTCTGTCATCGACATTTTCTTAAGCATATCTGCCTTATTTTGGTGTTGAATAATAGACTCTTGGTTGTCCTATATCATAAAAACAAGCAAATGTTAGATGATTGAATTAAAATAAGTTTTCTTTTAAGGGTGATAATATTGTTCCTTAATTAAGTCGTTACTATACTTTCTTTTATTTATAAAATTAATTTAGATAAGGTTGAAAAACTGACTGCGACAAAAGAGTTCTATCCTTACTAACAGAGCGTATAAAACTATAAAAAAAATTTAGAAGGCGGCGATCCGTTTAAAAAAAATTTATGCGCCATTGAAAAAATGTTTCACAGACAGCTTTCCAGGGAACGTAAAAAAAATGGAAATTTAACGTTCAATAACTCTGTTTGAAAAAAATTCAGCACACTACGATCGTTTTATTCAAATAACTAGCCGTTTTCTTTGAAGAGCATTATGGCGGGTTTCAATATTATGAAAACTGTTCGTTTTGCCTACGAACAATAGAATTCACTACCAAAATGCCTTTCTATATTCAAAATCTTGACATCTAAACCACTGCTTACGAACTGTTTGACTGTAATGGGTTGCTAGGTTACATTTGACCATTTACAAAATAAGTCATTATATCTAGCCAACGGCGACGTAACAAGTTATTAATTTAAACCAATGAGGTAAAGGTAGCATGGCAGTCTGCTGCGGCCAATAAGGAGTTATGTTTTCATTACGTATGACCAATTAAAGAATAGGTCATTTTATCTAGCCAACGACGTAACAATTTATTCATTTAACGAAATGTCCTATCAAATATCTGTCAACATATCAATAATCCAGTTTTCTCTTTCTAACTTATCTATAACTGTTTTTGAAAAAAAGGACGAATATTATCGAATTACATAATTTTTCTTTTAAATATTTACTTTGACGTCATAAAAATGTGATTCAACCAATGGCAAAATTAGTCGAAGTATTGGCGTTTCGTTTTACGTAAGCAGTTAAAAGCAATTATTAATAAAAAGCTCTAAAAACATACTATAATATATTTATCGAATACTAAAACATAGCAAACATAAATTGAATAAGTTTATATATTTATTTAGTTCAAACATCATACAAATAATTTGCGAATGCGTGATATTCTATAAATCACATATCACCTATTTTCTTGGAAGAACGTCACGCAAGGAGGGCCCATGCCAAATTTGAGAACTTACAGCCCGTAGCTGGTAGATATTGTGAAACGCTACTTTTTTCCTACCAGTTTTGTACCTGTACCGGTTACGCATAGCAGTCAGTTGAATATTGAAACCCGCCATAAGTTATGATTGACTCTGCTTGTCAAGCATGTAGCTTTGGCTAAGCGCAGCGCTTAAAATTTTAATTTACAATATTTTACGTCCTAAATGTGTAAATGAGTTATGTAAAAGGTAACGATTGAAGATATGAATATAATTATCATACAGATTTATTAATTAGGTATGATGTAGACAAAAAGTTCAGGTAAATATAAAATATCCCTCAGACGACTTATATTCTTATATTTGATACCCCACACGATACCGTTAAGATTTTTTCTTTATGCTTTATGCTTCGCCGTAGTTTTAAGTCTCTTATCAGACTAGAGGCCCTGTAGTGGTTAACATATTATACCTTTTATATAACATTTCATATTTAATCAATATTATTGCTAATAAATACAAAGTTTTAATCAGGACTGCATAAGTTTCATTGGGCTCCACTTCCCATCCTTACACGGCGACCCTGCCATGGGGTGTCGCGTTGCAGCGCACCGGCGCGGCGGGGCCGAACTGTTACCGTTTAAAGCGCAAGTATTAAAATCGCAAGATGAGTTTCGTGGAGTTTAGTGCAGTGCGAATAATAAAAGAGTATAAAAGATATTGTATTGATTTGTTTCAAAGTGCGGTTGTGCTCGTATTTATTTCGGGAAGTTCTCCAAATAATTACAAAAAATGGCTGAACAACAAGCCAAAATAGCAAGAAATTATAATTGCCCAAAATGCAGCAGGTGGAAGTGGAAATAACGCAAAGTTGGATCAAGTGCATTTCCATTTGAGCACGACGAATATTCTCTGGGCAATTTTGCTGCTATGTGTAATCTTTTTATTTTTGGTGTATATGTATAAGACGATGCCATAAGTCGTGGATGCGACAGGACGTGATAAGCAGGGCCCTACGCAGATCCTTATTCCGGAGGGATCCAGCTAGGATGGTTAAAAACGTGCCTACAGAAAAAGTTGATATGGTGTGAGTGCGAATAGTGCTGTAAAATCGTAAGTGGAAATAAAATAGTTAAAAAAGTGGGTATTTCTACGAACTTTATTTTCTATGAACTTTATTTTATTATTTTGTCATTATTTTGTTTAGAAGTGTACTCTGTTGCATAATCTATATTAAAATAATGCATATCATTTTCGCTACGATACATATAAATATAAGATATTAAAATAAGTAGGTATGCATATAATGCATATGCATAATAATAAAAAGGTAATAATAAATATTTACTGCAATATTTTAAAATGGTATATAATGTTTGTTTTTAAAAGTATTTTCTCCAATAATTACAGGGAGGAAGTTGTTTGATGTTATGGCAGATATATTAACCACTTTATTCGACGATTTAAAAAGTATAAGAACTTACCTATTTGATTAAATAAGGGGGTAAGCGAAGGCAAAAAGATATATGTGCGAAAATATTAAAAGAAACTTCTGTCTTCTATAATGAGTATTTGAACACTTTTCAGTACTTGAATAAAAAGCTATTGAGTAGTAAGGTAAAAAAGGAGGACGTGAAATTATGTAAAAAGACTTTTAGTGATATAAAATCGATTAGACTCATTGATTAGACTCACTAACATTATAATTGATTTAAGCGGTGTTGAAAGTGCAATAACTGACATAACCAAGACCTCGGGGATAGGACGAAACCAACCTGTATTAAAGGAGACCTGACATGCTTCATACATCTTTGGAACAAAAAGCGAAGTACCCGGCCAGAGAAAATTATGCTTAAATTATGATACGCTAGTACACGAAAACTCAAACATTTTTTAATATGACGTCATTCTTTCTAGGTCCGACATCTGAGTCACTAAATGAGGTTGAAATATTCGATATTAATAAAAATTTAAGCATCAAGATATTAGATAATAGGACCCCGAGTCCACCACCGACAAAGCTTGCGTGCTGTTTTGCCAAAGTGGTTACCCAGCCAATCACTGCGGCTATCCCAGGGCTCCACATCCCAAGATTGTTGAATACTTTACAACTTTGGCTGCACCTAAAAGCCACCTCTTTGTCTTCACCTTGACTCAAGCGACTTTCCATCGTTCACAAGCCACTCAGTCGTTCTTAAGCCACCAACGATGGCCTTTTGCAAGCCTGCTTTGCCGTCAAAACAAGCACCCCCTCGTACCGCACAATCCCAGTTGAAGTCATCTCTGAACTGGGCGGCTCTAATATGGCTCCAAACGGCCAACGGAGCGCACAGCGAGTGTACGGAGCGTAAAACTGCAGTTTGAACCTCATCTTCCCGCACTTTTGTAAAATACTATCACAGTCCAATAATTGAAGAAATGAACTTTCTACTAGCAACAATAATTAAATCATAACACGATTCATACACCATTTCACTACGCGAGAACACGTTTTTTATATTTTTTTAAAAGCTTAATACGATCCATAACTTGTGCTGCCAACTACGGACTAAGCACTCAGCACAATGCAATGATACACGATATATTTAGGCCATTTTCAAGCGCAACCTATAATTCCATGTTTTTCCGTTCACTGCAGCTTTCAAACTAAACAGCAAATGAAAAATATTCTTATGTTTTTGGGAATATGATTAAGTGCTAGCTAACACTGTAGTAAATAGTAACAAAATTATAATTGATGAGTTCACTTGATTTTCTAATTCATATACTGGGTAGACCATTAAAATCGGTCAGTATGGAACAGTCTTAACCCAAAAATCATACAAAGACCTATTCAAGATTTTATTTATTTATTTTAAATTTATTTAAATAAACAATAAAAAAGTTAAATGAGAGAGTACATTTAAAAAAACTTGCACTGGGTAGGAAATCAAACCCGCTACTTCTGAAAAAAATTACAACACTGTTATTATTTAGATATCGACTGTGTGGTTTCCAAGCAGTAAATTTTACTTTGAAACATGAGATCTGAAATTAATTAATAAAATGCATTATTTTCATGTTCTTCAACTTTCAATGGGCACAATATTCAACGCATTTGATTGTGTATGATTTTTTCTAGCTCTTGGCTGATAGAAGATACAAAATGCAATAATAATAATCGTCACCTAAAATAAACTAGTAAGTTTTATTTAAAAAGGGTGGTTTTTTTTAAATTATATTGTTTGAAAAAAATACATGTTATCGATTTTAGACACTGAATTTACTACAAAATTTACTGCTTAGCAACCACGCAATTGATATACATACATAGTACAAGTTTTTTAATGTAAGAATTCAGTTCAGCTTTTTATTGAAATCGATAACATGCTTTTTAAGAACAGATCTTTATATGTCTTTTGGTTTAGGACTTTCGCATGCTGACCGGTCTTAATGTCAACCCATTTAATAAATTATAGCAATCCCTTAACCTAATATAGAGACTGAAGCAATATGTTTTTATTGCCATGTTTTACCTTGGTACTCCTTGTAAAATATTTATCTTTGAGACTAGCTGTGAGTCGTTTATCTATAGGTATCTTAAATTTATATTCATTTTTCCTTTTAAGTTTAGGTTCCTCACTTCTATCAATTCGTGATTTAGGACTATGTTCACGCCCCTTAGTTAGTTTTTCTTTTGTTGAAATTGATTGTAAATCTTTAGTTTGCCCTGTAACCTTTTTGTCATGTTCTTTGTCAACAGATTTTTTCTTTAATTTTGAGTTAATGTGTATAGACGGCAAAATTCCATCATTTCGTAGCTGAACCATTGAAATACTCGTGGAGAAATGGTCATCATTATAACGAGCAATGGGCCGTCTATCCAAAAGATTTTTTGTTTTTGATTTTAATTCCTCACTGGTTCGAGTTTGTGGTATAGCACTTTTTGCACGTCCCTTAGTTAGGTTTTCTTTTGTGGAAATTGATTGTGAGTCTTTAGTTTGCATTTTAGTGGTTTTGTCAGGTTCTTTATCGAAAGTTCTTTTCTTTGATTTTGATTTGATGTGTATAGTTGGCAAAGTTCCATCATTTCGTAACTGAACCATTGAATCACTTGTAGAGTAATGGTCATCAGTTTCTTTAGTTCCCATTGTAGCAGTTTTATCATGTTGTCGAGTTTTTTTCTTTAATTTTGAACTTATGTTTACACTTTTCAAAGCTTCATCATTCAGCAACTGCACAACTCTCGTAGAAAAGTAGTTTTTATTATAGAACTGTTTATCTTTAGGTATTTCATTTTTGTTAACGTTTTTCTTTTTTGATATTAGTTCCTCACTTTGATGAAGTTGTGGTGTTGCACTTTTTGCACGTCCCTTGTTTAAATCTTTAGACAGTTTTTTGGAAACTAATTTTAAATATTTTGTTCGCAATGTAGAAGTTTTTCCAAAAAAATGATGTTCTTTATCTCGAGTATTTTTTTTAAATTTTGAATGTTTAGTTTGCAAATGTTTATCAGGAATATCATAATAACTACGAACGTATCGTTTATCTGTAGGCAAAGCAATTTTGTATCCGCTTTTATTTTTTGATTTGGATTGCTTAATTTCATGAACTCGTGGTGTTGTACTTTTTGCACGTGCCTTAGTTAGGTTTTGTTTTATTGGAATTGATTTTATGTCTTTAGTTTGCAATGTAGTGGTTTTGTCATGTCCTTTGTGCTGAGTTTTTTTGTTCAATTTTGAATTTAAGTCTATTTCAGGAATTCGTGGTGAAGTTCTTTTTGCACGTGGCTTGGTTAGGTTATCTTTTGTTCGCATTGATTTTCTGTCCTTACTTTGAAGTGTAGCGGCTTTGTCATAATCACGCCCACGATCACGATCATGATAAACTTGAGCTTTATTGTTTAATTTTGAACTAATGTTTATATTTTGCAAAGGCTTATCATTTTGCAACTGAACCAAAGGAAAATATTTTTGTATTTGCCTAGCTAGTTGTGTTTCTGATGTCGCTGGTGTATTTTTATTAAAGTCCTGATTTTTTGCAACTCGGTTCATAATCATTGATATTGAGTCAAGTGTTTTTTTAACCATAAGATCTGATGATTTACGGTTGCCTTCAGTTTCTTTCCCATATAGCGTGGTATCATTGACTTCATTAAATGATAACTTTTCTTCCAGATTTTTTATTTTATGCTGCAGAATATCTAAATGATCCTTAAGGTTTTTTTTAGTGGCTTCAAAAGAACTGTTTTCCTCTTTAATATATGGACCTGGAAAATCTTTTATTTCGATATAACGAGATCGTTCAGTAAAATGCGGCAAATGCTCACATAATTTTTGAAGTTCCGAAGTTTCTAAAATACATTTGTCTTTCACATGGTTACATACTCCGCAGTGGTCGAATATGTATTTCAAAAATTCGAGTACGTTGATGGCCAATTTCTCTACACATTCTGCTTGCATACGTTCCGAAATTAATCTATTTTTTAAAAACTTGCCAACCACTGCTTCACATCTTTTACAATTTCCTCTTACATTATGTCTCTTGCAATACTCACAAACTCCAATTATTTCATTTTGTTTGATAGTACAGATTTTATCAAGCAAATTTTGAATGTTGGAGAC
Source organism: Stenoptilia bipunctidactyla (assembly GCA_944452665.1). Lineage (NCBI taxonomy): Eukaryota > Metazoa > Arthropoda > Insecta > Lepidoptera > Pterophoridae > Stenoptilia > Stenoptilia bipunctidactyla. The sequence goes on from OX101721.1 coordinate 39,410,325, forward strand.
TGTCATTTTACATCTAATACACTTAGTTCTATATTGACCTGTGAAAAATATATTGAATTAAACAAAAATTTTGTTTTCAAGAGGTAATTTTCATAGTCATGAGATAGTCAAAAAAGTCGCCGTGACGCTGCCGTCGATACTGTGTATATCATACGATATGCAGATTAAGCAACGTTCGACGCGGTCGGTACTTGGATGGGTGACCGCCGACCAATCATTTCTCACGGCTACTTCCTTGCTTCGGAGGGACAGTCAAGCAGTCGGTCCCTGGTGCTGTATACTTGTATACTGTAGTCATTAGGGTTTGTCTGAGGCCATTTCGGCGCCCTGAAAATTCTGACATCCACCAACCAGCACTGGGCCAGCTTGGTGGATTATGGCCTATACCTCCTCGTCGCGCGTCGCCCAAAGAAGAGATTCATACACCATGAGGTATTCAAATACTTACATAGCTCATTGATAAATTCATATCGCTGTAAAGTTTTTCTTGCAGTGTTTTCTAGAACCACGTACTGTTTTTCATCTCGTTGACACGTCGATTTATCCATTTTGAATAGCTATCAAAAGATATAAGTCTCAATTAAAGCGATAAGATAAAAACAGTGTAATACAAATAAATTGAGTCTGTCCTGCTTACACGTAAAGCTTGATATATTTACTAGCTATAATAGTAAAATAAGTTTATATTTAATATAATATTGGCTAGTAAAATAATTCATAACAGTTCTTCAAGAAAGAATAGTAGAGCTTGTAGGATAACTTTTACTATTTCTACCCATAAGCAAAATACATGGAAAGATGAAATTCCTAAGATTTAGCTAAGATAAGGCATTATTTAGCAGCCTAAACACAAGTTGTAAGTTTATATGACAGCTTGTAGACAGGTATTTTTATTTATTTGTTTTATTTTTACCTTATTAGTTTCATCAGGGTTATATCTGTATATATGAAGTCCAGAATTCTTGAGTTCTGCTACCTTTTGAAAGGTATCCTTGTTTTGTTTTCTACATGGGTCACAAATACATAAGCTGAAAAGCAATATATACATCAATAAAAATATATATTATTTTTAGGAACAGTTACCATGATTTTCAGTACCGTCGTGATCTTGGCGCTTGCAACAGCGCGAAATAATAAAAAAATCGGTCAAATACATGGAAAATATCCCGTTTCTAAAGTTATTTTAATAATCATGGCTATGCTACCCGGGAATATTATTTTGTTCAATGAGTCTCTCCTTATTCAAGACCCCACATTTCTGGTGTAAATCCGCCACCTAGACTGTTGAGGCGGATCTGTCGCGTATAAGTATATTTTTACCTTTTAACTCGGTCCGCAAAGACATAGAAAGGGAATTTATTTGATGAAATTATTTTATTTAAGATTATGAATCGCAAAAACTTAGCACTACGCTTGTAACTTACATACTATTAAAAATGATGAAGCGTTTTTATAGAAGCACTGTATTACAGGATGAATGTTATATAGTTTTGGATGTGGAGCCTAACATAGTCATTTTCAAGCGGAAAGTAAAAAATATAGCTAATAGGACATATGCATCTAAGAATCCTAAATCCAGCTGATTTACTTTATCTTCATTTGATGGCAAGAGATTAAGAGATAAAAAGAAAAAAGTTTCTGGGAAGAACAATTCTTTAAGTAGTTTTTTGTGCTAAAAACCTTCACTCCGTTCGAATAGAAGTGTAAAGTCTACTCTTATTGATTAGAAATATTGTTGCTAACCACAGAATAAGCTGTATTGTCTTTCTACACAGTTATTAATGGCGGGATCCTGATGTTGATCCTGTAGATGTCTACTGCTGGGCATAGGCCTCCCCCAAGACTAAACTAATTATAAAGCGTTGCACAGCAATACTCCTTTAATTTGAGAAGCCCTTCGTCCTAGAAGTTTCTAGATTTGCTTATAATTTTATTTGCAGCTTGGTTAGAAATGTAGTGGATTTAAGAAAAACAAAGGTTAGATTAGATGTGATTGTTTATTTTAAGCAAATGACTTACGAATTGTGATTCCTCTTGCTCAAACCGGAGGCTTGTAAAACGACCATTTTTCAACCGTTACATTTAAATTGTTGGTATTTACAGCAAATAAAAGCAGCTTTTTGTAAGCTTACGAATTGGTCATCTGAACTGACATAATTAGTTGATTGACACCTAAGGCTATTGGCACATGTACAATAATATTACTGTTGTCCTTTATGTTCAAGTTAGTTGTAATAACGTTGTTATTGTATCGATTGTTCTGATAGGATCTTAAGAGATCAGTAGTGTAACGCAGTTTAAACCGTGCAAAACAGCTTGCTTTATAGAAGTTGTAATACAAGAAAAATACAGGCTTCGTTTTTAGTCACCTGCCAAAAATTTTCATTCTCTTTGATACGTGATTTTCATAAACCTGCCTGCATATTTATTTAAGTATCGTTCAGTTTCAAAACATTAAAATGTGGCACCACAGACTTTATTACAAATAGTCGATGTTGATGAAAATAGCTACTACGACTAGGCAATTCATTGAAAATTCTACAACTTCTGGCAAGATATTTAATAGTAGCGTGTAGTCATCTTTATTTAACGGTATTCATTCATAAATTAGAGTAACCATGCTTTGTTTAATATGTTAGCGAATATATTAGTGTATTTGTAAAAAAAATTACAAACTTTTTTTGCAAAAATCGTTTCTATACGTCGTTTCTATATGTCCTCTTCCTCCACACTTCCGGGAGATATACAGCCTCATTACTGACGACCGAGGATGATGCATTCTATGGAGGGTCATAGTATTGCGGACTTTCCGATCCAGGGCGTCTAATTCGGTCTGAGTCCATCAGAGTACGCCAAAGGTGTACGAAAGAACGGACATAACCCATACGTTAAACGCTCGGACTTTGTTGAGTCCCGACAGAGAACTAGTTAGTACCTTTGTCAGGCGCTCAAAAAGGACTTCGCGTACAGACTGTTTTACGCTCGCTTCTTCGAAATGATATAACCCAGATACCGGTATGTTTCATTTTTGGAGAGAGCTCTCAGGTTAACGAGACTTAGGTCAACCCTCTGAGACCGAGTAATCCTTCCCCTCTCCACATGAACAACCGCGTACTTGTCCACTCCAAGCTCCATTTTGATGGATCTGCTAAAATCTGTCACGATTTTTAGCAGTTCCCCCAATCGTGGAGCCGTTGGAGCTAACAGCTTGAGGTCTACATGTAGAAAAGATGTGATAACCGCATGCCCCCTCTACGAAACTGAAAGCCTGTCTCTGATCCCTCCAGCAATGTGCTAAGAGGATTCAGAGCCAGGAAAAATCAAAGTGGGCTCAGACAATCACCTGGAATATTCCCCTACTAATCTGGATTCGGTCTTCCGCAGCCGTCATTCGCCTGCCTTGGAGACTGAGCATTGTACTCCATTGTCTCATACATCGCTCGAGAAATATTCGAACTGTACCGTCGATTTTGTACAGTTCAAGAACTTTCAAGAGCCATGTATGAGGCACGGAGTCAAATGCTTTTTTATAGTCAATCCAGGCTGCGGAGAAATTGCGCCGGCTGCGTTTGACCAATTTACCAACGACAGCGTCCACGAGAAGGAGTTCCTTTGATCCGCGGCTACCGGCCCTACATCCGTTCTGAGCATCAGATATAACGCGATTAGCATCTAAATGCTGGCAAATCTTGGTGCTCAGAACCGAGGTAAGCGTCTTGTAGGTGGTAGAAAAACACGTTATGGGCCGGTATTTCGATGGATCCACGGTATTGTTGGACTTAGGAACTAAATGAGAGACCCCAGTAGTGAGGAAGTTCGCGAGAGCTCCGGTGTCCAAGGCTTCCTGGAATTGACGGGCCAAAGTTGCATGGCGCAGAGAAAATCCCTTGAGCCAATAGTTTTGCAATCCATCAGGGCCCGGACTTTTCCAGTTCGGGCTCCGGCGGATTGCAGCACTTACGTCCTCCTCTGATATGAGGACTTGACTCATAGGGATCACCTCCGCACACGCTTCCTCAACCCTATCAATCCAGGGACCCTCTCCGTGCTCAACTGGGCGCTCCCACAGGCCGCGCCAGAAGTTAATAGCGTCGGCCTTATCCGGTATGCGGCCAGTCGAACAGGGTTCGGAACTCTCCAGGGATTTATAGAACTTCCTCTGGTCACTCGAGAAGAGACGATTTTGGTTGTATCTCTCAACCCTTTGTGATCACCTCCGAATACGCTTCGCCCATGCAGCGATCTTTTGCTTCAGCTCGTCGATGCGCTCTGTCAGTTTTCAGGTGAAGTCCGGTTTGGTCAAGTTGGTGTCCATTCCGGAAAACTCCCTCCTGACAAAACGCACAATCCTTGGCCTGGTGTTGCCCGAGCTGAAGCAAATTAGCTTACCAATAAGGATCCTGGCTTGTTCGATACGACGCTCAATCCTCCTCTTCCAAGCTGGTACAGCGTTACTCCGGGGAGTAGCACGTCCAGTAGTTGGGCTTGGAGCAGCCATGGCGCCAGTAAACCGACATACGCCATAGCCGCTCCAAAAAGGATTGAGTTTGTCTCGACAAGATCAGAGCTGCTCTCCAAATGTTGGGGCAACATCTGATTAACGGCCTCAACGACTTGCCTATTGCGAACACTGCATGGTAGTTTGGGAAGCTTTGGCCTTCCTTCAACGGGAGTATTATGTACTTCCTCGATCACCTCCTCTAGTAGCCTTCTCATGTGCTCTAGATCCTGGGTAGCCATCTCTGTTGCACCGTCCCCTGCCACCGGGTTGTTCCGGTCTGCCTCATTTGCACGCTGCTTTAAAGCAGGCATTTGCACTGGAGAGGCGACACTCGCAGTAGCTGGGAGTGGCACCACAGAGAAGGCTTCGCGTTCGCGTATGGGTATATACGAAACCTTAAACAAAACCTTACTTTTTAAATTGAAAAGAAGGTACGCTACTACTCCACCAATTGTACTACCTACTACCAATCTGAACTAAAACTCTTAAAAACGGGCTTACAAATAAACGAGGTATAGTTATACCTAGTATAAATCCAGAATAACCAACAAATTTTGACTTATACTCGGCATAAATTTATAGCCTGTTTATTTGCAAGCCCGTTAGGTACCTACTTAGTTAATTAGACAACTTTATAACTTATTTTGTTTTATTGTGATTTTTACTAATTTCATACTGAAAAATATAGAAATCTTTTGAACTGCAGTAATAATTATTATGAGTAATTGATGTTGGTAGGTTTACTTTTAAGTCAGTAAAAAATATCGATACGATTAAAAAAAGAAGAATTATAAAAAAAAACTTTAAATTAAACTAAGAATACATTAATTTAGGTACGTTGTAACTAGGTACTGACCATAATTAAAATTACTTGGCTCCTCTTCAATCTGCTCAACATTACTCATTATAGGGATTAAACGTGCATTCCTTTGTTTGTACATTATCACAAACTACTATTTAAATTGTTACAAACTTAAATCAAATCAAATCAAATCAAATCATTTATTGCATTCCACAATGGTATATGATAAGGTGTTAACAAGGTATTAAAAGAACATACATCATGGACCCTGTTGGGCACAGCAACTTGAAAAAGGACAGAGGAGGGTTTCATGATTTTTTATTTTTTATATTCCTATTTAGGTACATTATATCATTATTATAAAAGTCGAGGAAGTCTTTCATAATCTCACGTATGCGGCCCTAGCATCGTGTAGTTACGCAAATACATAAATTATTATTTGTTCATTATACATATTCAAATTTGCAATTTTTCCTTATTACCATAGCTTTAAAAAGGCTCTTACAACAATTTTATATGGAAATATTAGATATCTTACTTTAACTTCAAATGTTTATTTGTTTTGATTTTAATTTTTATTTATAATAAGAAAACATTATATATTTTTTATATAGGTATTATGTTTTTTTTTTTTTTAAAGCAAATGTTATTTCATTTAATGTTTATTTGCTTTGGTTTAAATTTTTATACAAATTAGGAAAACATTATTATGATTTTAATGCATTAATTAAATTATGTAAAAACAAATGTAATTTTGATTTAAAATTTTTATTTTATTATAAATTTATATTTATTATATTTATTTAAATACGAATTACAATTTATTTCGATATTGAATTTTAAACTATTTAGATTTGTTATGTTTCAGTTTAGTTTGTCTTCAAAATATTCATTAATTGTATAGTAACATTTATTATGTAGTAATTGTTTTAATTTTTGAATGAATTCTTTATCGGTTTCAATGTTTTTTATTGAGTCTGGAAGTTTATTGTATATTTTTATTGACATTACATAGGGGCTCTTGGCATGTAAATCTAGGCGAGATCTAGGTAGCATTAATTTATTGTTTTGTCGAAATGACCGCTTCGTATATAATTCCGGGTGCTGTCGAGCAAACTTACTTATTTCTAAAATATAAATGCACGGTAGGGTTAGTATTTTTAGCTCTTGAAAGTGAGGCTTACAGCTGCAGGTTTGCTTTATGTTAACTAATATTCTTAAGAGCTTTTTCTGTGTAGTAAAGAGAGCTGTTGCATCTACACTATTTCCCCATATTATGACGCCGTAGCATAACCAGGCGTTTGCATAGGCATAATACGTTATTAATGCTGTTTCTAAATTTGTGTTTATTTTTATCTCTCGTAGCGCGTATGAAAAGGAACTCAGTTTGCGTTGTAATTTTTGAAGATGAGATATCCAGGTTATGTTTGAGTCTATGTCTATTCCGAGTAGATTAAAAGTTCTTGTTGTTTCGATTTTTTTATTTTTGTACGTGAAGTCGATTTCTAATGCCGCTTTTTGGTATGGGTGAAAAGTTATTATTTTTGTTTTGTCGTAGTTTATTTCTAAGTTATGATCATTTAACCAGCCTGTTGTTTCATCAAGAATATCTTTAAGTTTTTCGTTTATATTAGTGTTGTTAACAGCTGAAGTAAGGATGGAGACGTCATCGGCGAACAGTACACAGTGTTCTTTTATAACTTGAGGGAGATCGTTTATGTAAATCAAAAATAATAAACATCCTATTACGCTTCCCTGGGGTATAGAAGATTTTACCGCTTTTGTGTCTGATCTTATATTTTGGATTTCGTTTGTCTTATTGTTAAAGTATTCCACTTCTACATATTGCTGTCTGTCCTTTAAATAGGACACGAACCAGTCATAAGATAAACCTCGTATACCTATGTTATACAATTTGGAAAGTAATATTGGGTACTGAATTTTGTCGTATGCTTTTGACATATCCAACAAAATACCTACTGCATATTTTTTATTTTGTATTATATTTATAGTTTCTTGAATGTATTTGTATATAGCTAATGTTGTGGAACGTTTTTTACGAAAACCGCATTGACTTTCATCAAATATTTTAAATTTTTCACAAAATTTATATACGCGATTGCACATTGCTTGTTCAAAGATTTTAGAGGAAGTAGATAAAAATGCTATTGGTCTAAAATTGTTAGGGTTTAATTTAGAAAGTTTTTTATGGATCGGTTTGACAACTGCCTCTTTAAGTAAATCTGGAAAAGTTCCTTGTTCAAATGATTGATTTATAAGTAAACAAAAAGGCAGTGAAAGCTCATCGACACATACTCTTATTAATTTGGGAGGGAGTTCATCGAATCCGTAACTAACTTTATTCTTTAAAGATCTTATAATTTTATGTACTTCAGGTATAGTCACTGGTTCGAGGAACATAGTACCAAGCGTGAGGGATTTCGCGGGTCGGCCCGCGGGGGGAGATGCCGAGCTCGGGTTATTTATTGTTCCAATAGACAAGAAAAAGTTATTAAAAGCATCCGCAACTTTTTTTGGATCAGATATTAATAAGTTATTTATATCTAAAGTTATATTTTTTCGTTGTGGTAATTTAATTTTATTTGTGCGCTCATGAATTATATTCCAAGTAGTTTTTATTTTATTATTAGAGCTTTTAATTCTATTTATGTATTGTAGGCGCTTTGATGTAATTACTGCTTTTTTTAAAAGATTTTCATATTTTTTATAATAGTTATGTAGCACAGGATCTGCGGTTGTTGAAATTAGTACTTTTAATAGTCGTTTGTTCTTACAAGATTTTTTTATTCCTTTCGTCAGCCATATTTTTTTCTGAGTTTGTTTTATAACATTTATAAAAACTAATAACACTTCACTTGAACAAATAAAAACAAAAAACTTAGCGTTACAATGCTTACGCAATGGCGCATAAACGCACACTAATTAATGTGAAATAAAGAAAATAAACATTATCACTACGTGGGAATGCCCGGCGAGTTTGTATACGCCAATGCCATTGCTTTTAGGTAAAACCTAAGTGCGGAAAAAGGATGACAGTATACCTTACAGTTCAAAACTATGAACGTTGTTTTACCTACACAGCTTTATACGAAGGGACTGGTTGGTTTTGGACGAGAATAAAATGATACGTGCTTTTATCATTATCTAGTCGAATATTTTTCATGAGAACATAATTCTATGATAGTTTGTCATGGTAACAAGTAGGACTACATTTCGATAATGTCATATTAACACTGTATTCTCGTAATTTCAAAGCCTGTGTTAAATCAGTGAATACTATTTTAAAATTTTGTAACTTCGTTAAATATCACTATAAAAATCACGAAAAAATTGAGTAGATGTATTACCATCCACAGATTTCAAAAATTACATAACACTAACACTAAGATATTAGCCGATATCATTTTATTCTCCGGGGGCGGCGCTATGTCAGACGATGACTTATTCTTCGGGCTATCCATCAGTAGGTACTACCTTGGCAGGTTTCACGTTGCGGTTTCTTGACCAGTTCGCAAACTTGTTGGAGTAGAGTAGTGTGATTGAATCAGGCGTTACTTTGCGGAAATCCATGACAACTACTATAAAAAGTTATTTTGCTAATTACGCGACTTGTACTTGCACTAGTGATGCAGGATTTTCATGCGTAGGTTCACCGCCCTCCCTCCCTCAAGCAAGAAGCAAGACATGCAATGAACACACACCTGGAAACCCACACCACATGCTATCACCGACACGTGTTTCGCTTCAACCAGAAGCATCCTCAGGGCGCAAGTTCGGTGGTGGTCGTTGTTGGGACTAAGTTGGGAATTATGTTCCGCTTTGTTCGCTGGAGTGCTGGCTTTCAAGTAACCGCTTTTATATTTTTTTCCAGGACAGTTAGGGCAAATCCATGTCACTTTCTTTTCTTTAATATAATTTTATAGATAAAAATACCCAATAAAACCAGTTGGAAGAGAGCTCGCAGGAATGCGGGAGATCTGGGTTTGAGTGCAGGCCGGGCTAGACTTTATTTGGTATTTTTATCTATTAAATTATACTTAAGCATTATAAATTGCAAAATTGCAATGTTTCATCTGAAATGAGATCTCTAAATTTTTATCTATGAAATTCCTGTTATTTTCCATTTAAAGCCTGATGAGGTGATGTGTTTTCGTAATTTGCTACTTACTACTAGTGTTACTACTTTTATAATTTACCTATTTCTTCTTTAAAGGACAAGATTTTATCTTCATACATTTTGGCCCATAAGTGTTATTCAAGGTACAAGGGCACCAAATTGTAGGGCATAAATCGAGGAACTGTTAAATATTTGTTAAATATAGGATATATTTTCCTATTTATGATTAAAAGCTGTAAAATAATTTTTTAAGTTGCAAAAAATAGCCGTTTTGGAACATAAGGATATTATTTTTTGACATATATCAGCAAATGTCAATAATGGCAGGATGGCACTACCCCGTTAGTTATTCAAATAATCTTGTTATTCCAATAAATAAATAAACAACAGGGGCCCAATTCAGATTTTTTTGTGGTGATTTGGTGGCGACATTGTGTCATTCCGATAAAAGCACATTTTTTGTTATTCACATTCCTCGAAATGAATAACAACAATGTACTTTTATCGGAATGACACACTATCGCCACGTTATTGCCACACAATTAAAAAATGTGAAGTTATAGTTACATTTTTTATGGTAGCCATTTTCTTGGCATGGATGTCTTTTCACTGCAAAGTACAGCAAAATGGCTTGTGTACAAAGCTAGGTGTAAGGTAGGTGTTTTTCTCATTTTAGACTTTTTTTTTATACTTGGTGTGTGTGAAAAAAAGCAGACATTAGAAGATAGAATTGCTTGAACCCTCATTTTTAGATTGTAAAAATTTACTACGCGATTCATAATACTATAATAAATTACTCAGATACTGCGATGAGCAACTTCTAAAAGAACTAGTAAGGAGATGTAAATAAAATAATTCCACCAATTGTAATTAGGTATTTACCTCAAACAAAATTAACAGCAATCGTGCTTTCAAGGCTCACCGCATAGCAAAACTTCATTGTTTGACATTGTGATTCGTGCTATTTTTCTGTTTTGCTTAGTACTAATGCTTAGTACTAATGGGGACCGTTAGGCGGCAATTCTGATCAGCAGATCTTATCTAATAAAAAAAACACTTATTCCAATATCACTTCTTTTATTTAATAGAAATGTTGCACTTTTACTTTAAGACTATGATTATTTATAAAGATGTGGCGGGGCAGTGTCAGGGTCTCGGGACCCTTCTACTTTTCGAGATAAAAACAAACATAGGAGTCAATATTTTTCTGACGGACAACCCGCGTCATTTTTATTATTTTTACTTTTAATCTTTTCAAATGAAATTCTAACATCTGCCGTAAGGTTGGTGTGCGCTTATAAACTCTTTATTTACAAAAATGTAAGGCACAACCAAACCTTACGACCGCCCCCTTATATTAAATTTATTCAACTCGATGAAGTCGGTTGAATAAATTTCCCCTAGATACATAAATGTTCCTTAATAGTACGATTTCTACCTATAGCGGAAGTTTACAAAAATACGAGAGTGTTCATAGATGAACCCCCTACTGGTAGAGTTTCACGCATGACTACAACCCGAAACAATATCCAGTATATTACGCGGCGTAATATACTTGCTGCTTACTCAAAAACTCTCTCAGTAGAGCCTTGCTCGCAAAAACCGTTAAAAGCGGCCAAGATCTCGTCTAATTAAACTCAAATACGATCATTGACTCCATATCGATCAACCGTGGCATATCATTCGACTTAGATCAACAACAAACAAAACAAATTTTTTTTTTAAAACTAAATCTCTTCCGAGAGATTCGTTATAACGCCCTGCTATATTTGATAAGTTCGGGCATACTTCGGTAAAGCCTCAACTCCACAGTAAGCGTGGATTAATAAAGCAATCATTAATTAACTCTAAAAAAAACAAACATTACCACACTATTAACTCCAAACAGTTATCCCGACTTATAAGTCAATGAACGTCCTTAGGTTATCATCGTCGTTATATATTAAGTTGACGTTGACTCTAAAGTCCAAAATACAAAGAAAGTGACAAACACTAAAATAAAACTAGGCTAGGGATCGAACCTACACCCTCATAATTCAAATTTACAACAAATTAACACCTAGGCAGAATGTCAAGTTCTACCAGGCCCAAGTCAAGAATACATTTACTATGGGTTGTCATCTGTCGTGGGAGCTTGTCAAACCCACATAAATCAAAATAATAAATATAAACAAACGGATGACGTCCCACAACGATAATATTATTTTCGTAAACTTTACTTTACTTATTTCTAAAGTTTACAATATACCTACCTAACCGAACTTTACCTGCCTACACTAAGTTCGCGGCGAGCCTACCTATAAGAAGAACACCAAACAGATTCAAGGATATTTTATGAAAAGTAACTGCTTCTTATAGAATGTTACATAATTCAAATTCTAAATTGTAATAGTCACCCATCGTTAACAACCCTTGAATCGTTTTATGCATCGAAACATATTATTCCGCTGGGCAACAATGATACGCTATCGTAAAAACACATAAACCTTAACCGCATAGTCAAATCGACTATCACCCTCTCTCTTATGGAGATTCAATAGGTGTGGTTTTAGTAATATATGTATATACTCCAACGAGACATTGCTGTCCTAGTAAAATTTTCCGCGGGGTGTCGGTATTATAATTTTAAGGTCGAGCATGCAATATATGTCTACATATATTCAGCTGTAAATACGTAATGTTACGTATACCTGCCGCCCCTTTAGGAAAATTTTCCCACGGAATTAAAAATTCTTTGGGAAAAATCAATAAAACAACTTATCACTAAAGACAACTTAGAGATAATACAAACTTTTGGGAGCTTAAGTAGAGCATCTTCATCTGCAATCTCCGTCTAAAGCATCCCCCCTGGTGATGCCGACGGTTTTGCAGGATGAGTCGCTCCGGTGATACTCGTACATTTACATATAAAAAAAATATATATATTTATTAGCGTATTTGTTTTTCTCAATAGTCCAACGAAACTCTAATCGTTGCCTACAGACTAAATGGACGATATGAATTATTCTACTCAATAGTAATACTATCTATATACCCCTTTTATACATAGAATTGCACAAGCACCTATCACCTGGATTAAACAGTATTTTCCGAAACGTTTCCTAAACCTACGTTAGAACTATCTCATAGATCGTAGTCAATTTACAATTTTCTGAATAATCTATTCGTATTAACAACAAAAATTATATTTTACTATTTTACAATACGACATGCTATGGACGAATTATATTATATTGTGATTTCATCCGATAACATATTTCATCTTATTTGAAATGGTTTTAACCTATTTACATGAACAATTAATTCTTGATTATTTTGTATTTTCCTTACAAGATAATTGTCACGTCCTATATATCTACATACTCTATATAGACCCTTATATGGTCGACTAATTTTTTTTTTACTTTTACCAGATATTCTTTTAGGATTATGCAATAAAACAAATTGCCCTAAGATACGTAGTCTAACATTCGAAGTTTTTAAAGAACAATTATATGTATAAAATTCAAAAGGTAAACTTCTACAAAAATCCTTATGGGTTAGCTCAACATACTTAGACAATGGACGTGAAATATTTTTAATCGACTTTTTTACTTTACTTGAGGTTCGATGGTGCATGGTGGTAGGACTCAATGAAACTACTTTATCGAGTTTCCCGCTTGAAAAGTTACATGGTGCATTATGCATCGGAATTTCGTTTATTGGATCGACCGTAACCTTAACTTGATCTTTAACTTTAAACGTGAAAGATGGTCGATATTTACTCGACAATTCTAAAGGATTATCGCTTTCAGATTCTAATAAATTAGGGGACAAACAGAAATCATCTTTACTCTCATTGGCCGTCACCATGGGCCATTGTTCCTTTTTATTCCTAACAACTATATTAAAACTATTGAGGTATTCCTCGTTTCCTACCTCGGCCATATTCGAAGAATCACCTAAATTAAAAACATTATCAAAATTGCAATTAATTGGATTAGTGATAAAATAACAAGTAACTCTCTTTAATTGAATACAGTTATTATTAAAATCTAAAACGGCGTGGGACTTTTGAAGAAAGTCCTGCCCGAGGATCAAACTCCTCTCGACGTTTGCGACCACGAGACATTCGTGAACAAACACTACATCTTCAATAAGAATGCATACTGTAGCTGTACCGGTGACAAACATTTCGGTTCCATTTACAGCTTTTACCTCCAATCCGGCAACGTTGTGTGTTGTTATGTTTAATTTTTCACACAGTTGCTTGGAGATCACCGATACTGATGCGCCCGTGTCGAGTAATACTTGTACTTCATAATTACGTAATTTACATAATATAATGGGCACCGCACTAACCTTTTTTATATCACTTGTTTTCTTCGAACTCTCCATCATATATACATGCCGGTTGGCATTTGGGGTTACTGGTGCATCACTATTCTGTCGCCTGTTTCTGAAACTATATTGGGAACGATTAGCTATGTTTGGGGTGTATTTTACCCCCATGTCCCCTTCATTAGCTTCTGTCGGCGCACGGAAACGGTCACCCTTCCCTGGTGATGGTGCAGTTTGCCCAGTTACGGGCTGCGCGATATTCGCCGCCGTCGCCGTTGAGGAGATGTGAACCGGCAAGTTGAGGTGCGTATCCCGCTGTTTTCCAAAAATGTGACCCATTTGGACGATCGTCTCCTTGAGGGTCTTTTTGTCGTTGTACACTGTCGACGCCAGTCTGCACTTATTTGGGTACGTGCACTTTTTTAAAAAATGTTTGATGAAGACGTTGTCTGTGATCACGGGTACCGCCTTGGCCGCACATTCTTCCAACGCATAATAGAATGTCAGCAAATCTTCATCAGGATGCTGATTTCGTGCATAAAATGCGGCCACGTAGTCGACGTCTCGTGAGAATTCTGAAATAAATTTATTTTTTATGTCGTCGAACGTCTGGCACGAGTCGACGATTGCTCTGTAGAAATATAGCGGTGGGCCGTCCAGGTAAGCAACAATCACCACCTTCTTCGCTTCATCATCGTAGCGGTTCACAGCGGCTATCAAATTAAATTGTCTTAGGAAATCACTTACATCGGTGCTGCCACTGAATTTTTCCATTCTGGCGTTCTTTGATTTACCTTTTTTTTATATTTTACCTCTTCTTCTTTTATTTTGACTCGCTCAGCAATACGAGAGGTAATTTACTTTGTGATAAATTCTCTGCAACAAAAGGAAAGCCCTACACAACATACCCGGCGCCTCCACCAACTAATGGGGACCGTTAGGCGGCAATTCTGATCAGCAGATCTTATCTAATAAAAAAAACACTTATTCCAATATCACTTCTTTTATTTAATAGAAATGTTGCACTTTTACTTTAAGACTATGATTATTTATAAAGATGTGGCGGGGCAGTGTCAGAGTCTCGGGACCCTTCTACTTTTCGAGATAAAAACAAACATAGGAGTCAATATTTTTCTGACGGACAACCCGCGTCATTTTTATTATTTTTACTTTTAATCTTTTCAAATGAAATTCTAACATCTGCCGTAAGGTTGGTGTGCGCTTATAAACTCTTTATTTACAAAAATGTAAGGCACAACCAAACCTTACGGTACCTACCTAATTATTACATCTGTTCACAATGTACAATATGTGATAGAGAAGTAATAAATAATACGGTTAAAATTATATCGTGCACCCACCACTCAACTTAATCTTATCTTCAGCAAAATATCACTTGGTGAAAAGCCTACGCTAATAGTGATATTTTGCACAAGAGTTGCTAAGTAACGAAATTCCAACTGAAATGTGGGGTTAGAAACGAGGAGCTGGCTTCAATATTTTTTTCGCTGCAACAGTGGTTGCACTGGAAATTGCGAATGTCGAAACGCTGGCATTTCGTGCAGTTCAGTATGCTTCGGATGCTTAGGTGCATGTACAAATGGAGAACCTGTAGATCTCCTAGACAAAGAAGATGAGGATATCAAAATAGAAGATCTGGAGTGATTAATAATTATAATATTTATTTTTTATGCATCTTTAAATAAAATTTAACCCAATCTGGTTCAATTAATTCTCATATAACCTTTATTATCTCTTTTTTTTAATCAGCGTAGCTTCTAAAGTTTTCATTGTAGAGAAAAAATGTAAATGTCAAAATTTGTGGGAAAAAGTAAAAACTTTTTTCACAAGCAAAAATTGCACTTTTTGCATAGATTTTCGAGATATGAGCAAAACCTGAAGATAGTAAATAAGTAATACCTTCATTGCAAATTCAACACCTCGTAGCTCCTACGGTATTGGTCGTAGAGCGAAAACTAATATCGAAAACCAAATCAATAGGGAATTTTGTGCGAAACTTTTGTAAGAAGTAATAATTAAGTTATTTTTGAGATATGAGTAAAAACCTGAGAGCTGCTTTTCTTCCCGGGCGTTTTTGCGGGCGATAGGCTGACCCCCTGTTACTGCAATAGTCTCTTTCCATAATAATAATAGGTACCTCCAAATTTGTCAAACGTGACATCAGATGGTTTAATATCCTCTGGTGTTCTGCCTACCCCATGAGGGATACAGGTGTG
Organism: Stenoptilia bipunctidactyla; assembly: GCA_944452665.1. NCBI lineage: Eukaryota > Metazoa > Arthropoda > Insecta > Lepidoptera > Pterophoridae > Stenoptilia > Stenoptilia bipunctidactyla. The sequence goes on from OX101721.1 coordinate 39,426,323, forward strand.
AAGTTATGTATGTATGTATCCCTCTACACCCTCAGCACACCCTATATGCTCATGGTACACGTATGCCAATTTTCAAAACTACACATTTTGTTAAATAAAACACCTTTTAACCGGATTTATCGCGTATATTAACATTCGAAACGTTTCGGTGTCTGTGCAGACCCCGTGGGTCAAAATTTAAAATGTAAATATACGCGATAAATCCGGTTAAAAGGTGTTTTATTTAATAGTATGAATCGCGAAAACTTAAGAAAATATTACACAATTTGTATCCAACGATTTTATTATTTTTCTCTGACTTTGAGCAAAATCTGAAAATAGGAACCCTCCACTCCTACACCTTCAGCATAGCTCCATCAACCATCGAGGACTTAAAATAAGGACTTCAATCAAATCAAAAACATTTTGACTTCATAAGGTAGGTATATAACTATGCCTATTTTCAAAACTACACCAATGAGAGATTTTCTGACAGCTCATTAAAAAAACAAAACTTGAACAAAACGGTACATCAGGCTTCGATAGATGGCGCTTTACAAAAGGCGAAGTCTTGTCTGTCATATAGCCATTTATTCCACACTGCGTTTTTAAAACTAAAATAAATTAAGTCTCTGTCAGAAATCAAACCATAATCAAATTTCTAAATAATCATAGATGATAGATACCACTTACCTACATTTAAGTATACAAACTTAACGCCTTCGGCTTTTAAAAAGTGCCATCTATAGAGGATTTTTGAACTAATCTTTATGAGCTGTCAGAAAATTCCTCATTACGGCTGCATTGTGTTTTTTGGCATGTTTCATATCTTGCTTTTGAATTTAAAAATACAACAAGTATGAGCGGCAATATATTTCTCAAGATGGTGGTTGGTTCCAAAGTTGGTTCCACTTTTTGCCACGGGCCATAGATCCTTATCGGACTGTGGACCCCTTGAGATTTTTGACTTTGACATGAATGTTTCATGCATGACTGACAATTAACATTTGGCAATTTTGGCATTGACAGACAAACCTAAAGTAAAATTTACAAACACAGCAAGCAATAAAATTAATTAGTAAATAGGGTCTATTAATAAGATGCCTCTGCTAAAGTTGTATAAATGTACAACGTTATTATCACAAAGTAATGTAACACGACCTCTGGGCACTTATTATTTTCGACAGCGACTCAATAATTGCAAGTATGATGTCATATTTTCTTACTTTACTTGAAGAACTTTTTATCTGTCTTAATATTTACGCATTTTCATGTATAAAAAAGCTTACCTAGTTCTTATCGATGAATTTTCAGGTTTCTTTCAACTGGTCAGACAACACATAATAAAGTTCTGAAAACTGAGAAAGAAAAAATAAGAATGTTTGTTGTCCAAAAATACATTGATTATGTAAAAAACTATACCAAAGTATTAGAAAAACGTTTTCCCACTGCAGTTAAAATGTACAGAGTATTTAGTGTGGGTATAAAAGATTTTCTAACAGATTTGAAAACATACATATCCTTGAGAATACGAGTAGCTAAAGATCGTGGACTTAATAACATGAGTCGACAAGAAATAGAACTGTATGAAAAAATGCCAGCTGACATGCTAAGAATTGCACCAGTTTTGATATTATCTGCGATACCTTTTGGAAACTATATAATTTTTCCACTGGCGTAAGTTATTTTAAAAACAATTTAATAACAAAGAACTTTTTGACTTGTGTAATTTAATCAACTATACTATGCGCAATAAGTCATTAAAATGAGGTTAAATTGAAATTCTGTCATAGTGCAGATATTCCTTCCCTCAATAATCTTTGATCTAACAATTTCTTCACTTAATATTGCCTTGTTGCAAACAACAATATGAATTTACCCAAAATAGTAAGAATTTTTTTTTCTTTAATTAAGCAATAATAGACAATCACTCTGCACTTTAGGTTTACAGGGTGACTGGTGACAAATTTTAGATACTGCAGGAGAGCACTCTGTACTTGATTCTGATCATAATTGTGTAATACAAGTAGGTACTTAAATTTTTACTAAAATTCTAGTGAAAAATTAAGTAAATGCTAGCATAACCATGCATTGCGTAAACAATTCTTTAACTTTCAGTATAGTTTATAGTTATAATTAAAATATATTTTTATTTTTATTATTTTATATATATTTATTTTTTATTATGTTTTTTCTCTTTACAAGTGACCCACCAGTCACCCTGTATATGGCATCTACAAAATTGAAAAATGTATAATAGTTGTTTAGAGCTGCTTCTAACAACACTACCAGTGTCCTGGATAGCTCACTGTGATCACCCAGGTAGAGCTTCTGGTCGCTGAGATCCCTCTTGCAGCACTACTAGTGCTCTAGAAGCTGTTTCTATGCTCATATGGTGCCAAATATGTGGCATTGTAATGAGTTATAATGATAAAACTCAAAAAAGTAGTGAAACAAATCGAAAAACGTTAGTAACAATAGTCTAAACACAAGTGAATAAGAAATTGTGAATAGGGTCATTTTAACTTGACATAAAGTCTTTCCACTTGAGGGTAAAGATTTAAAAACGTTGTTCAGAATAATATTAAGAATACATAAACATTTTAATTTTATGCAAAGATACATAAACTAGCTTAAAGTTAAGTTTAAAGTGTCATACAATCGTTTTTTGTAAAAAATTGTCTCTTACAGTTTTATAAAACCAAAAACTCTACTATGTTCTCACTTTTGGTCTATACAACAGAGAGTAGAGTTCTCAATGCAAGATTTAACAGACAGGTTGAGAAATAATAAACCAGTATTTAGAGCCCTTCAAGCAAAACTAGATAGCTTACAAGATAATGAAATGAAAAATAATTGGCAAAGAGTCCTTGCACTGATTGGGTCTGGTGTGCACCCTACACCTAATGAAGTACTTCACTGTAAAGATCTTTTTTGTAATGAGCCGTATGGGTTGAACCATCTATCATATAACCACCAGGTAAATACTCTTTTCTGTAATACTTTTCTTATAATAAATTTGTTTAATATTGTCTTAAGGTTTTATGATTCATAATTTAAAATAAGCTCAATCATTCCTCACCACGGGGTCTGCTTAGACATGAAATGTCAAGTTAAAATCTAAAATATAAATTATATGTTATAAATCTGGTAAAAAAAAAATATTATAATTTTTTTATTGTTATTTTCAGGGCCACCTTTTAAAGATGCATGGATCCAAAAAAGGACTATTGAGAGTGAAGAAATTAAAATATAGAGCTTTTTTACTCCTTGAAATGGACAAAGCCATAATAAGAGAAGGTGGTGTGGAAGCCATGAATACGGAATGTCTTCGTAAAGCTTGTCACTTAAGAGGACTAAATGGTGCACATCTCAGTAATCAAGACATGAGGGAGTGGCTTACAAACTGGCTGACTATTTCTGAAAATGTAGATAAATCTTCTTATTCTTTATTGTTACATTGTCCTATATTTTTTGCTTACAATCATCCACAGAATTGGGTGTTAATATATTAGTTTGTTATTGTAGACAGCGTCTTTGCAACTATTGCTTAGGCTCAAATGGTGAGTTCGAAAAGAAAAATCTGAACTGACATGGGTCTGATGTTATGAGTAATTTAATTTTTGTTATTTTATATGATTTGAATGATACCGTCTGTGATGTTAGCTGCCTACGAAGATTTGATGTTGTTTTATTAATTATATTGACTATATATTAAGTAGTTAACTTATTTTTATACATATACATGTTTGCTATGTTACTAAATAAAAGCTATTTTTCCTTATTATTACTAAAATGAATACAAGCCCTTGTTACACTACATGGCGCTGTTTGTTACAGTTTGAGAAATATAATTGCTTTATTTAAAAAGTGAATCTTTATTTGACATATTAATAATCAAAAATGAAAATCCTAAAATATTAAACGGTATTCTTTTGTTACAACATAATTGTTAACAAAAAATATTGAACTGCTATGTGTCCAGTGCCAAATCTTATTAGTTAGGGATAGTTTTATACAGCTATGTCACATTTCATCAAGTAGCTAACTTTTGTCATATTTTTTTTACCATTGCTGATCGAAGGTATGAAAAGTTGTATGTATGCCCATTGCATTGCTGCGAATTTATTTGTGTGATCGAATTATTAGTTTTTTGAGCACAAATAACTTGAACATGATTTTAGAAAAAAGTAACTTGCAGATTAGCAATTTTGTTTACTTTTAATATGCAATGTCGTGATAATTGACTGTGATGTTATGTTTTATATGAAAATGGATATTGTTCAATACTCATTGTTTCTATGGTCAGTTTTAAGTTACCTACTGCGTACGGTACCTTGGTACCACAATTAAGTTATTTACTGCGAACTATTACCATTGTATTAAGTATTTATTATAATTTATAGTAATGAGATAAATTGTGCAACTGCGACTCGAGATATTGGAGTTAATAAATATAGATCTAGATGTGTCTTACTATCACTAGTAAGTTGAGAGACAAGGCTCCTTGCTATTATATACATTACATTACGTTTTTGTTCAACTGATACAACCGAAAGGGTATAACACTGTAGCGGCCACCCTTTATATTGACGGTCTCCGTCGTGCAGTGGTCTAGTCGCTACAACGCCAATCATGAGGTCGCGCGTTCGATTTCGTCTAGGTGACAGATAATAATAAAATCCCCAGACAATCACACCAACTATATGGCCTCAAAGTAAGCCAAGCTTGTGTTATGAGATACTATGTGGCAATCTAGAGGGGAATCTAGAATATAAATTCGTATATAGGTAAACGCCCAGACAAGGAACATTTTTTATATTACAAGTAGGGATGCAACGATACCGATACGATAATCGTATATCGGCGATTATCGTAAACCTTTACGATCATTCGTTATAGTAAATATTACGATACGATATTTTTACGATACATTTATTTCAAATTTTTTAAAGTTTATGTGTCCAAATTGGAATTTTTAATAAACACTAGACCACAACGTAGTTAAAATTATGCTGGTATCGATAAAAATATCGAAAAATTACAATAAGCTTAATTAATGGCGCACAAAAATGTAAAAGTTTAATTTAAGTTTAAGGAAAAAACTTAAAAATGTTGTGTTTTCTGTATAAGAATTTGCCAGTAATAAATTACGATTACAATAAAAATTAATTAATAGTTAGTAAATGTAACAATTTAAAATAAAACATAATTGATGAAATAAAAATGCATAACTTTTTTATATACTTTTACTTTACTTAGTATTACATACAATTACAACAAAGCTTCCAATAAATTCATCAAAATGGTATTAAACAAATATCGTAATGCATTCGTATCGTATTTGGCCATTACGATGTATTCGTCATTTGTATTTGTATCGTAATAGCCGTATCGTTGCATCCCTAATTACAAGCTCTGCTTAGTTTCGGGCCATGTAGCCTAATGGGTGTGGTTGTCTGGGAATTCGATCTATGTGCGAGCTGCGATGCTCCGGGTTTCGTCAGGCTATTTACAGAACGATGAGTCTATCTTAACGAGTAGAAGAGGTGATGATGGAGCTCGTAGATCTTCGGTGTTCGGGTATTCCCCCATCCGACCTGCCTGAGCAGCTCCGACGTCAAAGCGCGACGCGGCTGCAGCTCCTCCATTGCCTTGAGATAGTTCCGTAGGCAGATGCTACATGGCGACAACAATCTATTTATTTTATTATAAAAATCTGGCTCCAAAAATCCTCGTTCCACCGGTGATGATTGCGGGCAATATTTTAAGAAGAGTCTGTTCCGTCCTATATCCACTCGTGTCATAGTACAGATATCTACAGTAATTCAACTTCATACAAACGGACGCAACGCGAGCTATCGATCTCGGCGTGCGGTCAGCCGCGACTGTCTGCATACCGAAACAATTGTTGATTGAGTTTACGTTAATATGCGTATTGTTTATAGTTAAAAATTTAATAGGTAATACATCTTTTCGTACGTCTCAGTCGAGGCGCAAGTATCTTTCGGTCGCTAATTTATAAGACCGATTTGTTATTCAAACGTAAACATGGTTTTTTGACATACTTTCATCGTACTTTTGTTGAACACTTTCTATTCAATTCTCAAAGTATTTTATTTTTTTATACAGTGTTGATTTGTAGTTACCGGCAAAAAATTTTTTACATAATAATTATCATTTATAGAAAGATTTTTGCAAAAAGAAGTATTATTTTATTTTTTACAAAGAAATAAATATATCCACAAACATGTTAAGCAAACCATGGTCACTCCAAATTACCATTAAAATAAAGACAACTACGTGCTACTACAAAACATCTTGCAGTACTACGTCGTAGTATTATCAAAGAAATGCCGCGTCGTAGTAGCAATGTTCATCAACAGCGACTATTTGCATAGAAGTTTGTGGTGCCATATCTTTATAATTTTGCACCGAACTATACCTACTAAAATAAATATGCAGGTTTATATCGTATCAAAGAAACTAACCTTTAAATTTCGCTGGTGCCTACAAATCAACCCTGTATAAGAAAAGTATATTTGCTTTCACAAAACTAAATGGAAGTAAACAGGCAAATGTAATTTCAATGCTGAAGGCAGCCCTATTACATGTGATTGGACCGCGGCGCTGTAGGCATTTATTTAAAGATGCGGCCGAGTTGAATTACTGTAGATATTTGAACCGTGCTCGTGTGCTGTAGTCTTCGACCTCATCTTAACTTATCATTAAGTAAGTATGTACTTATTACTTATGTACTTATTACTAAAGTGGAAAGCCTTGTCATTGGGCGCCATAACCAACCGAAGCTGTTTCGAGATAGGGATTTTTCCTTAATTTAACCGTTTACTTTTGGGTTATAAAACTTGGGTACTTACCTAATAAAACCTTTGTAAAATCCCGTTTACACATGATACGTTTTTGTACCGTAAATACGTATACTGAATACTGTGTCATATGTGAAGTCGCTAAAACAACTCCATGCGCCATCGATGAAAAAAAAACGTATCCGGTAAAACGTATTCAGTAAAACGGATGATGTTTGAACGGGCTGTTACAATGTGATCTATTCCGGCGAATTTGTATGAAGAGCTGTACAAGACCATGTGTCTTCATGTTGACTGATTCGCTTATACTGCAATCGATAATGTATCAAGTATATGAAGGTCGTACGCATCATTACTTAGTTTTAACTTCCTAGCTTTACTTTACTTATTTGAGATAAAATACGATACATTAGGTACCTATTTATTACATTTACTATCTTACATGTTGACTCGTCTTAAATAATTTCTTACATATAATTTCACTTAGTTTTGGATTAAACCGTAACAAACGATGTTTATTATTTGTTTGCTATATCAGCGAATCAATTGATATCACGATTGCTGTATAAGCGAATCAATCTACATCTAGACCATTCGTCGGGTATCTATTAAATCATACCTTATGAAGTAACTTTTGCAGAACGTAAACGTAAATTGTGATTGAGATAATTTCTTGCAAATGTTATGAATTGTTATAATTCCAACGGAATATCATTTTATTGGAATATAGCTACGTAAAATAAATAAATGCCATTTTTAGAAGCCTCCAATACGATTCTAATGTAACGGTGACGGCACTACAAGGTTATGTTGTGGAAATTACTGTAAGTGTCATAGGGATCAAGGTTCGCCGCGCCGGCTAGGTGGCTATAGGTACTTTTATATTAAACCGCTTATATTAGGCCGCTTTTATAATAAACCTGTGCTCATCATCGACCCCATCTTCACTGAGTTGTGACTTCAGTGAGATTGAGATTAAACGATGGTGTTGTTAACATTGAAAAAAATAATCAAAACTCTCTAGTATAAAAATATTTGTTGAGACGAATCTTATAAGCCCCAACTCGATGCCTTTACTTCTTTTAATTACGGGGTTCCAACGCTCAACTTCCAGCTTCATCATCAGATCCTGGTTACCATCTAGTATGAAAATATTCGTTGAGACGAATCTAATAAGCCCCAACTCAACGGGGTTGCGTTGTTTAGTTACGGAGTTCTTATGGCCATCTTCCAGCTCCATCATCAGATCAGCCAGACAGGTGAAGCTAAATAAAAGCTTTTAAAAAATGGACCTATAAACATTGCTTTAAGTAAACAGTATCCTATAAATATTGGGTTTTATTTGACAGTACCGATTATTATTTCTAAGCTCATACACAATAAAAATCAAAAATTAGAATTTATCAGAATAGGCATCCTGGGTGAAGTGATTTGTTTCCGAGGTGATTAAGGTAGACTTATCAATTCCTCTTTGTGCACCTCGGTGATATCACCCAGGTGATTTATATCCGTGGTGATTAAGGTAGACTAATCCATTCCTCTTTGTGCACCTGGGTCATATCACCCAGGTGATTTATTTCCGAGGTGATTAAGGTAGACTAATTAATTCCTCTTTGTGCACCCAGGTGATCAAGGTGGAATAAACCAATTATTCTGAACTACAACATAATTTATTCCTACTTTGACATAAAAAGTACCTATCAATAGTCGATTCGCACACTGCGACGCATTTACGGCCTTGTCACGGGAACCGGGGCTAGGACACATGAGTAGATAAACGGAACAGAGACAAAGCTTCTTAAGAACGTGCAAAATTGTTACCTATTGTGGTAGGGTTGTCACAATAGGTAAAGACAAACTAAACAAAACATTTGTTAAATATTTTTATTATTCAGTATATAGAATACTCTACAAATTACTTACTCTAATTATTTTCTTTTTATAATTTTTGTTTTTTAATAATTTATTGTTTCTTTTGACGGTGTGGTAAATTCTGAATCTAACATATAGTTTTTTCAATTACTCTAACGGGAAACACTCACATGGCATATCAAATTTACAATCTTTAATACGTTTAAGTATTTCATTGCCAATATTGACAATATGTATTTCAAGATCGAAATATTCGCGAAACTTTTGTCGCGCTGACCCTGAGATTGTACACTAGCTGTGACAGCGTAAACCGGTTTTTACCAGTGTCGCCGCGTACGCGACAAGCGGCCAGTGGTCACGCACACATGCCCCGCGTGCTTGTAGTATTACAATCGATTCGTGCGGATGTATGAAGCTTTGTCTCTGTTCCGTTTATCTACTCATGTGGCTAGGAGGCGCGAACGGTGGTGCGGCAGGCGCGTACAGGTTCATACTATGCGTTTCAAATGAGAATAGGACTGACTTAGCGCCATATTCTGACGTCATAGCTGTCGACGACCGGCTGGTGTAGCGGTAACGTACATTGCCTTCTATGCTAGAGGTCCTGGGTTCGAATCCCGGCGGCGGCGGATATTTGTGTAATGAACACAGATATTAGTCGTCAAGTCATGGATGTTTAGTATTGTCTTAAGTTTTCACGATTCATAATTTAAATAAAACTACTTTTTAACCGGATTAATCGCGTATAATTTATATTTTACATTTTAACTCGACGTTTCGGTGTCTTTGCAGACCCCGTGGTCACGAGCGACTGAGGTGTCAGGCGTCAGATTGATAGTGGAAAAAGTTATACATCATCTCCATCTATTTCTCAGTCTTCGAGCGTAGCGTTCAGGGTTAACACAAAATGGGTGTCATGGATGTTTGTTTATATGTTCATTTAAGTTTATTCTAATAAAAACTATGTATTTCTTCAATATGTATGTGTATATATTTCTTAAGTATATCAGTTATCTAGTATCCATAACACAAGTTCTTTAAGAAACTTAATTTAGACTAGATAATGTTGTGTGAGTATCAGAAATATTTATTTAATTCGAATCAGGTAGAATAAGCAAAAAAAATGTTATTTAATATCAAAATTTACAATAAGATACAATAATTATTCCGCGTTTTCGATTTCTTTCATTCCACTTAATGATAAAAATTCATTTTCTGAATAGTCATCGTCGTCGTATGATGTTGGCATGGCTTCCGACCTTTTTCACTATGCATTCTCTTTGTATGTAAGTTAAATAAAGTTTAAAAACTAATTAAATATCAAAACAAAAATCATAATATGTGAGGTTTATTTCTATTACATTATAATAGTTTGATAAACAAAATAAAATAAATACTTAGTTACTATTTTTATTGATTTTTTTTCATTTGAATCGCATACTACGTTTCACTCGCCGCCGCCCGCGCGATTCGCGCTAAACATTGTGTCAACCGCGCCGCTACTCGCCACCGCCGCTGCGTGGCGCTTCGTTAGAACATACGCGTTTGTTTCAGTCGCAAGACGCGCCGTGCGAATTCGCGCTATGGCGATTGCCCGTGGCCATGCGGTTAGAGCTGTGCGTGATTTTGTAAATGATTACTTAATGAAACTTACACTCGTGAATGCGTACAAAATCCGCAGGATGATGCAGTGTGTGAATCGTCTTAAATACTAGTAATTGACTTTGATATTGGGCCAAAGTATTGATCCAATCAACTCCAAAGTCAATTACTTTTGAAGTATTTAAAGATTAAGTAGGTACACAAGGCAGCAGATCAAGGGTTACAAACTTGTCTTATTTCCCCAACCAATTTTTAACTTAATGTCCAGGGCATAGAGTTTGATTCAATTAGATACAATTCTTGGAACGCTTGATCTGCTGCCTTCTGTACAATGAAAAACTAAAATAAATTAATGTACCTATGCAAACAAAATAAATTATAAAATAAAAACCCCCAGACAATCGACACCAACTGCATGGCCCCAAACTAAGCAGAGCTTTTGATATGGGATACTATGTAGTAAATGGGGGGGGGGAACCTAGAATATAAATCCTATAGATAAAAGCCCAGACCCAGAACATTTTTTTCTTGTTTGCGGGAATCGATCCCGCGTCCTGAGGCAGACAGTGTTACCCAAAGTAGTCATTAAAAGCTGTTGGAAAGTTTAAAATAGGTAGGTATACGGGAGTAGTCTAAATAAGTTCAGCTCAATTTTTTGTACAACACGTTTAATAAATTAACAACTTAACTATAAAAACATAGGTACAGCATGAGGATTTAATACTAGTTATTGCTATAGCTTCTACAAATTTTACGACTTATTTGTCTAAAAAAAAGGCCAAAAATATAAGGAATGTTGTGCACTATCCTCAAACAAAACTCTACAAGGAAGAATACTTACAACACATATTGGTGTTACAAAACAAACACACCTTAAAATATATCACAACTACACCATTGTTTATAATTTATATAAACAATGTATACACATTAATTTATTATGTTTATAATGATGTATGACATTGCTTATGCCTAGGTATAGGTACAATTCCTTGATCCTTTCAAATATAGATATTTACTTTAATGCATTTTACCAAACCTATTATTTTTAGATAGGCACTAACAGTTATTAACCAGTAAAACAGGGTGAATAAAACGTGCCCATTTCGACCAGTCGGCCTAGTCTTAAGATTCGATGAATATTTGCCAGGAGTTAGTAGCTATTAGTTGCTATACACAGCCCCTTTCTTGAGTTTGTTGAAAGAAATCAAAAAAAGTTATGGTCGAAAATAGTTGGCCGCCAGATCCGCCACTTGCCGTAGAGATCACCGTCAATAAATATAACACAGAAAATAAATAATTAACACAGAAGAATGATATCTATCTATACAAATATATAAAGCTGAGAAGTTTGTTTGTTTGAACGCGCTAATCTCAGAAACTACAAGTGGCATTTGAAAAATTCTTTTTGCATTTGATAGCCCAACTCTTGAGGAAGGTTAAAGGCTATATTTTATCCCGAAATTCCCACGGGATCAAAAGTTACGCGGGTAAAACCGCGCGCGGTGACTAGTACTAATATATAAAGCTGAAGAGTTTGTTTTTTTGTTTGTTTGAACGCGCTAATCTCAGAAACTACAAGTGGGATTTGAAAAAATATTTTTGCATTTGATAGCCCAACTCTTGAGGAAAGTTATAGGCTATATTTTATCCCGAAATTCCCAAGGGATCAAAGTTACGCGGGTAAAACCGCGCGCGGTGGCTAGTATCAATATAAAATTCATAATTTGTTTAAACTTTTTGCTTCTGCCTGTTTAAAACAGTTCGTATCAAATAAAATGTTGACTGAGGCTGGTTATAAAAGAAAACTAGATCGCCTCAAAAATGTAATCCGCTCTGAAGTTGTTGCAAGAGTTTTTGCGCAGTAACATACAAAAGAACCTGCGTGAAACGTCTCGCAACAGCTTCATAGGGGACTAGATGGTTTTCACGATCTCTAGGTACTTAATTTAGACGAATTTTCTTCCGTTGGTATCATCTAAAAAACTAACAATACCTATAGGACAATATTTATACAAGGTTTTCTTTTTGACATCCCATAACTTTGAGAAAATAATACTTTTTGGCAAAGAATACGTGGTTCAAAAGTGCATAATTTCCAAGATATCATCAATCTTAATTTAATGATTCATAAATTATCACCCTTGTAAAACCTCTTCAACATTCATTCAAAAGACGCGTGTCACTGAAGTTATACAATAAACAACTAAAACATTTTAAACGTTGAGGAACGTTGCATACAGTGTACAACGCAAAACTTTGTGAACTGTACAGTCACGTTTAATAATGTGTATACATTTTCATTGTAATTTGAACTTTATCACAACCGAATAAGTTGCGAAGTGTGTACATATTAATGTACTTGACTGTATAGCGATAAAAAAAGGGATAGAAAATGGCACGTTGTCATGATGTTTTACATAAGATATTTTGACTTAATTAAATTATATGAAAAATAAAAACAAAAAAAAATTGAAAAATTATTCAGTTATTGGATTCTATTAAATGGTCCCATTAATACCCTTGAGTTATGGGAAATCAAAAGGAACACCTACAAGGTGTATTTCCTTGACTTTCAAAGTTCTTATTGTTTCTTTAGCAGTCTCGAAGATGGAAAATAAACAATCTGAAGCCATATTATATTATTTATCTGCTCGTGGAAGTTTATTGCCAAATCTTTGAGGCTCGCCAAGAAGCGCGATAATATGATTCTTTATACAATCCATAGGAAATGACATTTCCATCATGCTCTGTCGAATTCAAAAGTGGAGCCATAGTGACGTAGCGCATTGCAACAGGGGTTATAATTCCCATCACTACGATTGACTAACTCACACACACTTTTATTTAAGATGTCTGTCACTTTAATGAGCACCTAATCACAAGCTTTTAAAATTCAAATTGGTAAATCATTATTTTGTAGCAACCTCTCTAACAACTTTGTTTCAAACACAGCGTTAACTGTGGCTCCATTTTTGACTTTGACTATACCTAGTTAGTAGGTATTCATAATAAATATTTAAATTATTTCTAAGAATCGTAAGCCTCGGTATCTCGTTTCATTATTTTAACATGTTTTATTACTAACACAATTCTAAGTTGTCTTTTAAAGACTAAAACTTAGAGTTTACCTTAGAGAAACCTATCTTTTGTTTTTCAAGCGATATTTTTCAAAATACCATTACATATTATATTAATGAACACTACATATGATCTAATAAACGTTTTGAAAACATTAACGTTACTACAACACGAACTCATAAACCACATTACTTCAAAATCAAAAGAAAGTATAAATAAAACATTTATTTACATAAAAAATAAGAAGGCAAATTAGAATTTTATTTAAAGAAGATAAAATGTAAAATGATCATAGGTAAGTGGGTAAATTTTAAATTTCTAATTAATGTGACTAGAACTAAAAAAACTTTTAAAAATTTTAAATTTACAAATCTAATACTCTGAGTATAATAAATTGAAATCAATACATAAATTAGTGGCTAAAATAATAAAAAATATCCAGACTGACTATAATACAATAATACAGCCCCAAAATAAGCGTTTTATTAAACTTGTGTAGTTCAGTCAGATACACACATTATTCAAGTTATAGGTATACGAATATTTTTGTTGACTAGAAACATGTTTTTCAAGCAAAATAGCAACATTTTTTTGATCTTTGTCACTGTGAACTATAAGTGCTAGATTAACCATACAAATAATACTTAATTTACATAAACAAAAATCTTTAAGTTTAAAATAATATTTAAAAACTGAGATTTAAACACATACCCTCTTTATTAATAAACTCGGATACTGTAAAATAGTTTTATACATAATAGGTTGTTACTGTCAAAAATAGGCGTAACTTTACAGTACTGTTAAAACTGGGCATAACTTTAATCCGAGTTTATTTTTAAGAGGGCTAACGCTTATAAGGAGTATTCATATAATAGACATAAAAATAATTTCAATATACAATTATTCCCGTTACTTTATTGCTATTCCAATATAGTATGATATTACTATATTGGAATAGCAATAAAGTACAAGTTAAATATTAATGAGTACCTAGTTAATTAGATTAAATATTATGTAGATTTTTTATTTCCATGAATATCATTATCATCTATTTATATTTGTAATAACTTATAGCATGCCTCTATTACAGTTGCTATGAATGTATACAATTTTGGTTAATAATTCATAAGAATAAAGGTTAACATTGTTCTAATTTTGATTCTTAAACTATAAATAAATCTTTAAGGAATGTAAAGATTCACTTAATAAGATGTGTTTCAACAGTGAGATTAAAAGTATCTGTTTTTAATCATTATGCTCACGTCTTACAGGTCTCCTTGTCTGAGAAGTAGTAGATCTAGCTCTTTGCCCTACAGGACATTTGTAATAAAGAGCAGTTGATAGTACTCCAATACTTAAACACATGGAGAAAGTGAAATTGAATAATAACTTGGGATCTCTTGAATCTAAGTAGACTGTGAAGATTCGAGCTGCAAAAAAAGTTATATATGGTTCAAACTTTTATGAACATATCAAATAGAAATTAAATTTCATGTTTTCTGGTAAAAGATATACAAAAAAGAAATGTACAGTTCTTGAGTCACAGTTCTTGACACCAAAATATTTTAAATAACAAGTCCAGATACTAGATTCATGTGAAAAAAAACCGTGATAAGTCGCGCTATGAGCATTTTGCAAACGCAATTTTTTTTTGCGGCTTATTTCAATTTTAACGACGCTCCAGGAGTCTAAGCTTCACAATACCCAGGGACCGGAAAACCCCTTTATTTGATTAAGCCTATTGATAGGGTAACCCTATCAAAATCTTACCATATGGAAGTGTAACCCTATTGATATGGTAAGCCTATCGACGTGGTAACACTTTGAATAAAGTTAACTACTTTCGGATGCGCTTACCCTGTGATAGGGTTAGCCTATTTCTATCTCTTTTCGCGCATGCTGTTGAATTCGGAAGTATAATTCGAAGTGCGAGATTGAATAGATGGTGATATTTTTGATAATTTGATATTCTTAGAGATTAAATTTGCCTGCAGGTTTTAAAACCCTATTGAATCGGTAACCTTCAATAGGGTTTTCGATAGGCTTACTGCTTACATACAGTTAACTCTATTGATATGGTAAGCCTTAAATTAGGGTAAGTCTTCGATACGGTTACCAAATTGATAGGGCTTTTTAAAACAAGTCTATGAAAAACCCAATCAAAAACCTCTTTAAGGGTAAGCGGTTCCGGTCCCTGACAATACCTTCCTAACAATTCACCGCATCCCCCATGATAACACTCGCGCGCCGGTCTGCGCCGCTGCATCCACGCTGCAAGGTGTTTGTGTGAAGTGCATGGTGTAGCGCGGCATTTGGCACATTATGCGACTACTCGCGTAAGTATTTTATTTTTGTAAAAATATATTTCTTATTGATTATTTTCCCTTTACATATACAAAAAACTATTATACATATTATAATATATGTATAAATATTAACTATTTTAGTGGATTTATTATTTTAACATTATATTTGTTATGTTCAACTTAAAAATTCAAAACATGAACAACTGAAAAGCATCTAAAATTTTTGCTTGGTTAGAAGGTCCCGATCCTGAAGGAGAATTTTTTGATCCTGAAAATTCAGTCCAAAACTGTTCCGTCATTCACAACCCCTACGAAACCGACACTGAACAGTTTTCGGATAATTTAGAACATAACAGATTACACGAATTAAGAGGTTTGATTCCATTTTATGACGGAAATGATAGGGAAGAACTTTGAGCCCAGGGGGAAAAACAGGTGTTCCAAAAAAGCATGCACTTTGTGCAAGAAATTACTCTGCACTGAGATGTGAAGTTCATGTGCAGTATATGGCTTGACAACTACATATCAAAAGATTGCATGGTCGAATAAATATTTAGATTTTTGTTATTATTATTATTTCACGATTAGATAGACGATTAGATAAGTTGCTGCCAAAATTTAAGTAATTCTTAGTTGGTTTAGAAGTTTGTATTTTTGTTATTAAATGTTAATAAAACATTTTACTTCATTAAATCGAGACTTTTTATTTATAATAATGGCAAAAATAATATTATAATCCCTTTTTGTTTTCATTATCATTTGAAAGACGGTGAGCATTTTGCTCATGTGCGACTAATCATGTAACTTTTTAGGGCGTGCCTTCTCACGGGATAAACAACATCAGGCGCGGTCACAAAATCATGAAAAGATGTACCCCTTAAAAGAGTAGAAGGTAGAAAAAGATACTTCTGATTAAAAAATTAGTTGTGACCCCCCAAAATTTCAGTCTGCGACCGCGCCTGAACACTATTATGATGTTTCTTTTCTTTTATATTAATCCTCCCTATTAAGATACAGCAACCTGTATGTTTGTAATTTTGGGTATTTTACTCAGTATAAGGAGAGTGAAGATCTATAAAATATCTTATATTATTTGAGACACTCAATACAAGGTTTGCTTATATTGAGGATATTGTGTGATGATTTTATAATTTATATTAATTATATTCATCACTCATGACAATGTTCTTCATTCATTCCGAAAGAGACAAGATAAAATCTTGTAAGTTAAATTTCCACTTACCACCATTTGTCGCAATAGATATTATCCATGTAGTTAAAGAAACAGCATCTGCATTGCCTGCTTTGATTATTCCATATATGTATGCAAACTTTGCAAATGCATTGAAAGGTGTGCAAAATGGCTGAAATTATAGAATATTTTGTTAATAGTGTAAACTTATCATTGCATTATTTAACATACTTAATAACTATTAAATGGCTACATATCATAATCATTACAAAACTTCAAATCCCTCTCCTCAATTTTCTGTTACAAAACAAGGCAACATAAAAAAATAATATCATAAAAATTGTGTTGGTTGGGATCTTTGCTTGGCACTAAGTATATAATCCAAATGAAATAGTGTATTTTAAAATGCTTGCACCATTAAATTATTGCTTTTATTCATTACAAACAATATGTTAATACCAAATGATCAGGGATCAAAGTAAATAGTGTTATTTCAATATCTTAGTACTAATTTAATAGACAATCTTTGTCTTACTTAAGGTTGCAATAAACATTTTTCAATAGAAATAATTTTAGTAGGTACAGAAAAACATTAATAGCCTAAATTTCAGAAAGCAACTGCAGCTGCCATAAAAAGAAATTAATAACTTTAAAAATACTTACAACCACATATGATAAAATGTATTTTGGTATTAAGCCTCCCATAAAACCAAAAAGTATACTCAAGTAAATAAAAGTACCAACTGGAACTATTGGTTTATGTAGCAGTTGAGAGTACTTAAGCACTAAATATAGCAAGGCATAACTTTGCACCAAAACTATAGGATATTCCATATATGTGAGAATGGCATATTCATTTGTATAGCTGTAGAGCATCATAATAGAATACCTAGAATTTAAATTTGAGGTTTAGTTGCATATTATATGCTAAAATAATACTATTATCTTTAATTAAAATTGAAACATAGCTCTACTTACGATGTTATTTCAAGTATTATAGCCTGTGGATAAATTCCTTCTGCAGAAGAGGTGTTTTGTATTTGTCTTATTTGTGGCACTTTCAGAAAAAGGCATGATGATATAGCAAGTAGACTAACCACATCTCCTATAGTATGCAACCAAGGATCAAAGCCTTCCATGGTTATCTGCAAGAAATGTGGGTCTTGTTAAGTACCTATTGTATATTACTTCCTCCTTATATAAAAAAATCACTTGGTAAACAAAAACAACATATTTATAAACTAATCATATTCAAAACTACGAAATTAAACGTCTAGATGAGATAAAACTACCTGTGTTATTTTAAAATTGGCAGACTTTCCTGTTACTACGAATCAATTTTCTAATACAGGCGATTTGAGCGTTGATTCACCACCAAGGTCGAGACTTGGGCCAATGGCCAAGTAAACGAGAGAAAAGAAGATGTCCACAAGAAAGTTTTCTGTTAATAACCATTATGTATAAGTTATATCATGCCATCAAACAGAGCCGGTAGTATGACTAATTTTTCGGCATCCTTCCTCTATATAAGTAAGAAAAGATCAATTTGCTTGTTTACAGAATTTGACAGCTGACAAATATATGACATATCGAGGGCTCCCTGCTCAAACCCGATTAGTATGAAAAATATACTATACTATACTATTATAATCTACTACTATATTCTAAACCAAGCTGAACACACAATTTGCACTTTTATAGGTTCTGTAATCAAAGTTATTTCATATATTCTGGCTAAAGAAAGCAGAAAATTAAAAAATCTGGCGAATTAAAAAAAATCCCGTCATGGACTATAGTACGTCACATATGGATTAAATAAACATGATACTTGATTAACTTTTTTTATAAAATTATCGTAAAAAATAACAATATTGGTACCTACTGTCCTACTTTTTGATGAGGAGTATGGGTATAATTAAAATTATAGGCAACTAGTATTAATTAGACTTAAAAATAAAATAAGTACCTACAATAATTATTTTCAACCGAGACTTCCAAAACAGGAGGAGGTTCTCCATTCGTCTGTATGTTTTTTTTTGTGTATTTGTTACACGATATGTCTGACAATTATAAATCGATTTTGAAAATTCTTGTTTCATATGATAGAAGATACTTCATTGTCGGTCCAATATCCAAATCGATAGAGTAGGTAGTTCATTGAAAGTTTAAAATATTTGTAAAAATATGTATGATTTCGGAGAATGTTTACGTTGATATAACTCAGTATATATAACTCAGTCAAAGTTTTGACGTAAAGTCGGGTTTTTTAATGCACTGCATTCATTGATTTATTATTCTTCATTGTCATCAAAATCTGAATCCAGCAATTCTATATGGAATGAATCGTCAGTCACTGGTATCGCTGTTTCCTACATTGGTTACGAAATTATATTTTTTTTATAATTATGAAAATTCCAAAATCTAAATAACCAAAACCACCAACAAACGTTCGATTGACAACAGTGGCACCAGAATAAGTTGCTATATAAACAGTTTACAAAAACCCCCATTGTCTACTTTTGTTAGCCAGACTCTATCAACAAAGTTCAATAGTATCGCCTAATTTCCAATATCGATACTATCGATATTACCGACAGTATTGAAGCATATTTTGTGTCAATATTTTTGATACGAATATCGGGCTATCGACTATTTTTCAAGGTCAACTATCGATAGCTAAACTCTCGATAGTTCAGCAACGATAGTTTGTTTTCTAACTGCCAATACCTTTATTTACAAATGAGCAACTTAATAATTATAGTAATCTAAATAGTAACTCTTGTAAATTATATGTTAAAATATTTACAAAAACATAAAACAATTTGTAAAACATAATATCAAAAACATGATATCATAATAGCAATGTTGCCTCCATGTTAAAAACTACACCTAATCTGATCGTAACATTTAAATACAAATTTATATAAAAAGTAGTAGATACTTAAAGTTAAGCTTAAGTCCAGTGCTTGTTTATTTAGTAATATGAATAATCAATGGGGAGTTTTCTGACAGCTCATAAAAATTAGTTCAAAAACCTCTATAGATGGCACTTTTAAAAAGCCGAAGGCGTTAAGTCAGTAAACTATAATGTAGGTAAGTGGTATCTACCATCTATGGTTATTTATACGTTCAATTTCTGATACAGACGTCAATTAATTTATTTTACTTTTAAAAACGTGGTGTGGAATAAATTCTTCGCCTTCGCCTTTTGTAAAGCGCCATCTATCGAAGCCTTTTGTACCAATTTTGTACAGTTTTGTTTTTTTAATGAGCTGTCAGAAAACTCCCCATTACAGTCACCAATATTATACCCGGCGCGGCGAACCTTGATCCCTATGACACTGACAGTAATTTCCACAACACAACCTTGTAGTGCCGTCACCGTTACATTAGGCCGGCGCCAGACTTAGCTTCAAATGTTTGAACAAATGTTTAAATGCTATGTGCTGGACTTGACTTTGCATATGTATTCAACGTTTGCACAAAGCTTTGCACTTTGCCATCCGGTGTCGGTCTTTTTCCACACATCAAAGCGTTCAAAGTTGAATGTGTGCAAATGTTTGCTTGGCCAGCCACACTTGTTCAGTGTCCAGTTGCTCAAGCGTTGTTGAGCGGGACGGTTGTGTGCATGTTACACTGCATGCGGCCATATAATGGACTGGGCAGCGAGTGCGTTCTGGAATTTGTAGAGTTGTTACAGGGGCAACTATGTACATGGAACCCGAAAAATAACAAATAAAAAAAATATAATTACACAATATATACAAATAATCAGGTTAACTGAGTCTACAAAATCGTTGGCCATCTTGTTTGTTGCCTACTAGCATACTGTGGAGAAAAGTGTTTGCGAAGCAAGTCTGGCAGGTTACGTCAATATGTGTTCAAATGACTTTGCAAAGTCGTCAAAGATTTGTGCAAATTTTTGAAGCTAAGTCTGGCGCCCGGGTTAGGCCGGCGCCAGACTTAGCTTCAAATGTTTGAACTAATGTTTGAATGCTATGTGTGGCGCTGGACTTTGCATATGTATTCAACGTTTTCACAAAGCTTTGCACTTTGCCATCCGGTGTCGGTCTTTTTCCACACATCAAAGCGTTCAAAGTTGAATGTGTGCAAACTTTTGCGTGGCCTGCCACACTTGTTCAGTGTCCAGTTGCTCGAGCGTTGTTGAGCGGGACGGTCGTGTGCATGTTACACTGCATGCGGCCATTTAATGGACTGAGGCAGCGAGTGCGTTCTGGAATTTGTAGAGTTGTTACAGGGGCAACTATGTACATGGAACCCGAAAAATAACAAATAAAAAAATATAATTACATATATACAAATAATACTTACAGGCTAACTGAGTCTACAAAATCGTTGTCCATCTTGTTTGTTGTCTACTAGCATACTGTGGAGAAAAGAAAGATTTGTGCAAATCTTTGAAGCTAAGTCTGGCGCCCGGGTTAGAGTCGTATTGGAGGCGTCTAAAAATGGCTTTTATTTATTTTACGTAGTTTCATAGGGATCAAGGTTCGCCGCGCCGGGTATAACAACTCTGCTATCTATATAATAAAAACAAAGACGTGTGGCACTCGGAGACTGCCGTGGTAAACTATTTTAGTTGCTAATTACAGTCGACGCTGTGATTTGAGATTTGAGATTTGTGAGTTGTAATTAGCAACGCTCACGACTTACATAGGTACGACGTTTTTCAACACACTTGTGAGTAAAAGACAGACATACGTGGTCATAAAATTTATTTGAAGCAGCTGTTGAAGGTACAGTTAACAAACTTATATTCTACATTATTATTTGAAGTGCCAGCTCGTCCTGAGTGTATGTCGGCGACATAGACAAATCACTGGAATGATTTGGCATTAAATAATTAATGCTAGATGTCGACGATTGTGGTTCAAGGCCAGGACAAAACTTCTGCTTCGGCTCTAAGTCTCTAAGATACCGCCTGGACGCGCATGCTCAGCGGCACCCCGAGCGTCGCGCCGGTCAGTAGCCCTGTCCCATTACACGTACACACGCTATTGTTGCGTGGAGGCGCCGTGCAGCCGCTGCTGCTGCAGGCGCGCCGCCTGGCCGCGCGCCGTCTGGACGCGCGCGCCTGCAGCAGCTAGGCGCGGCCCGCACAGCATATATTTAATGTATAACCCATATCAATAAAATATGCTCTGTTTACTCGCATGTAATTTGCACTAAGGTACAATCCAACTTTGTAGGATTCATTATATTATGCACTAGGGTATAATATATTATGCACACGTGACTTATAGCCCAGTTATACGTAGTTCTAAATTCAATAGAATAAGGCTCACTTTACGAGCAAGTGTGTTGAAAAAGATATAACTTCATATTTTCGTAAGGATTATTAAATCTTGATCTTACTAATCTGTTACGAAGACCTTTACATTGCTGTCCACCAATTACAAAGATTCTGTGTTCTTCATGTCTATTTTTCTTAGATGTCACCAATACCTTATCCTCTACCACTGCCTGGAGATTTTTTTTTTTTTTTTTTTTTTTTTTTTTTTTTTTTTTAATTATTTATTTGCGTCCACAACATATTTACAGGTAATAAATAAAACTTATAAACAAAAAAGAATTACATTAAAAAAAACTTAAGGAAACACAATACATATTAAGAAAAGTTATAAAAATAGTTAGTGAAATACATTTATAGAATAAAGGAAAGTTATGTTGCAGCAGCACAAAAAGGCCATGGCTCAGTGCATTGATTTGCTCTATAGAGCAAGGCACTGATAATTCTGCCATTGCCTGACGAAGGTTGCACTAGTTAAAAAACAAATCTGTTAACAAAATAGATGAAATAAACACGTATAGTGGTGAGTCTGAAATATATAAATAATTTGTGTAGCTGTTTAGTTTATATGATTGCAGTGTTATGTTTGGGTGAGTTTGAATAAGTGGGAAAGTGAATATTTTTTCATACCTAATAATGGTGGTCAAACAGATGTGAAGCCTGAGAATTAAGCAAGGACCTGTCGCCGTTACACCGCAAAATCCACTGATGAATAGCCATTTGGAATACCTAACAACTGTTTGTTCAGAAGGAACATTTTAAAGCTTTTTTTAAACGTAAATTTAGATGTGAGGACTCCGGTTCCACTCGTAGACAATCCTTGTTACTCTCCTTCAATGGTGATGATAGTGAGTACGATGGTGATGGTGGCAATGATTGTAATTTCTCTACGTTTTCATTGTGTGTATTGGCTATTGTCTGCCGACGACAATTTTTTGTCTTTTTGTTTTGTTTTGTAGAGTTTTTAGTTTCAAGCGTTTTAGTGCACATATTTTTGAGTAAGTGCACTTGTCGAGATAATTGACTAACTTCTTTTTTTTAAGCCAATGTTTTCAATTATAATATTCTTCATTTCCATGTACGTGCTTTCAAACTGCCTCTGTAAATTAATTATTTCATGTTTCAAGTCTCCAGTTTGGTCCGCACTTATATCAGTCGATAAATTAAAACTTTTTGAAGCTGTGTCAAGATCAAGAGTGATAAAATACTCGAGACCACTCGACCTCTTCATGCAGCTGAAGTTACCAGCAAACCATCGTCGTCAAACGATATTTCAATGCTGCAAGCCCAAATTTCCCAGCTGACTCTACAGCTGTTTAAATGATATCAGCAAACCTGACAGGTACCCCATACCACGCATTTACGATTTCATGTACCTACTGGCTGGCAAGAAAATATTCTCAAGAATAGATTTACAACGTGCTTACCATTTTATTTTAACGGCTCCAGAAGACATCGAGAAAACTGCCATCATTACACTCTTTGGCCTGTACGAATTCCCGAGAATGACCTTTGGTTTACAAAACGCTACACAAACATTTCAGCGATTTATAGACCAAGTCGTTTTTCGAGGACTACACTTTTTATTTAATTTTGTCGACGACGCAGTGCTAGCATCGAACTCCGAGGCAGAACACAGACAAAATCTAAAGATAGTCTTCGAATGACTTGACCGCGTAACAATCAACTTAGCCAAATGTGACCTTGGTAAATCCGAAATCGAGTTCCTTGGTTATCATGTCTCAAGCGACGGTATACTACCTCTAATTGATCGATAATGTTTTTAAGTTTTTGCATTTAAAATGCTCAATTATTCTTAAATAAAATGAAATATGTGATAAATAAAAATTACCCGACCAGGATTCGAACCTGGGACCTCTCGTTTGCCGGACGAGTGCTCTTCACTGAGCTACCGGGGCCTAACCAGGTAGCTCAGTGGAAGATTAAAATTACACGGGCTAAAAAGGCTGAAGTCGCATTTCATCAGTGCAAGCGAAGTTTACATGAAGCTGTCATGTTATCTCACCCAATTGCTGGCGCACCCCTCGCCTTAATGACCGACGCATCAGATACATGTGCAGGCGCAGTGCTTCAACAAAAGATGAATAACGATTGGAAGTTTCGTTTCCTGTAAATTCAGTGAAGCACAGCATCGTTACAGTGCTTACGATAGAGAGCTTATTGCAATACTAGCTGCTGCCCGCGACGTCGTCTGCGTGAACGCTATGCAGCACCAAACGCACCTACGATTATAACACTGCTAGCGTGATAATATGTAGCCTATATGTTGACCCGACTTCTTAACTATCTTCATGCCAAATTTGAAGTAAATCCATGCAGTACTTTTTGAGTTTTTCCCGGAAAGACAAACAGACAAACAGACAAAAATTCTAAAAACTATATTTTTTGTTTCTGTTTCGATTGTAGATCATACCCCAAGTATTCTTTTAAAAAAATATTGAATGTACAGTTTTGACTTTCCTACCATTTTATTATATGTATAGATATATGGCCGTAAAACATTTTCGTTACATGATAGAAGGACAACAATTAACAGTATATACTGATCACAAACCGCTCGTGTATGCGTTACACAAGTAAGCTACGAGCAGCAGTGACACCTCAAGAAGACTGATATGCCTAGATTTTATTGGTCAATTTTATACAGCATACAGCATAAAGTACATACAAGGTTCACAAAATATTGTCGCAGATACTTTATCGAGATTAGAACAGATCGACATGCCTTGACCCCTAAATCATGACGAAATAGCCGAAGCTCAACAAAATGACGAAGAGTTAAAATAATTAATCCAATTCGAAAACCTTGAATTTAAAACATAAAACTACCTATCCAAATTGCTCTAAACCTATTTATTGCGAGATATTAAAACAAAGCGCTCATCCTTATCTACCTGTGCAGTTTCGTGTTACAGCATTCGAAGCCATTCACGGAATTAGTCACAGTGGCACATGTTCTACACGAAGGATGATAACAGATCGATATTTTTGAAAATCCATGAATATAGAGTAAGATCCCAGGGCCCCCAGAGTTACTTATTTTCTCATAAAAAATATAAATGGGATAGAGTAGTGTTAGTACGTACTTTGAGTATCCTGGCCGGACGATAGGATTTTCTTACAGTCTTACATACAGACTAACTTCAGTTAACGGATTATCCATTGATTACGACAGACCCTGAATATTATTACTGTACGTACTATGGAGATATGTGGCGTACTCATGCATATTATGTCGATTACAACTTTTTGAATCCTTATATCTCAAATACGGTGGGGCACGTATGAAAAAAGTAATGATACATTTTTTGTACCTAGATGACTTTATGATGTGTCTTGGGTATTTTTATGATAAAACTTACTGTTTTTCTGAAAACTGCAAAAAAACTCTATTTTTTTGACGTTTGACCTTGAATAATAAAATTTCCATATCAGGGGAATGATGGGGGATTTTCAAATATAATTTTTAAAGTTACATTAATTCCCAATCGGTAAGATAACTTTTCTTTAATTTTTGGTCTAATTTGAGCGGGCTAATATAGATATTTTTACATTGTAAATAATAACTTTCTTGAAATATAAAGCAATAAAAGTAAATGATAACAACGCCACCTTGCGAGCTATATCAAAAGCTTATAGTTACGAAGTTGTGGCTCCAAATCATAGAGATATCGCCAAACTCACATCTCGCCGCCGCCGCGCCTCGCCGCACCGTACATGCCTTAGTTCGTTTATTTGTTGATGCACAATATTAATAGATGGCATTGACGACATGCTGTCTACACATTCAAATATTTTTTATTATACCTTATTTTCTCTTTATCATCAAATAAATAGATAGGGAAGAACCTATTAATACAAATATCTTGTTATACATACAAAAAGTTAGTATCTAGTAGTTATGCATTGCCCCCCGCCAAGTTGAAGTTAAAAGAATGACAATTTAGATACAACGAAGACTCAATTATGGAAGTAAAAATCGTTATCATCAAACATACTAAAAACCATTTACCCACTTACTACTAAAAATGTATGAAGTTTCTATGTAAGTAAGTAAGTATTCTGATTATATTGCCCGACATTCTTGTTGCGATAGAAAATTGCGACGTAGGCTTATAGTAGCGTCGTCTACTTATCTGTATTCACAGATAAACAATAATAATCTAATAGTAAATACTATTTTTTCGGTAACAAGTACTGATATTAATAGACTGATAATAACAAGGTAACTGAATATTATAAGAAAAATAGAATATCAATAAATGTTAATAAATGTCTTATTATTACTTTCTCTAGAAAAAAAAAACTAATTGAATTTCCGTATAAGTTTGGCGACATTGCAATTAATAGGGTCGATACGGTTCGTGATCTCGGCATAACCCTCGATGCAAAACTTTTGTACGATAAACACGTTGACATTATTAGTACCCGAGCATATCAAATCTTAGGCTTTGTAAGGAGAGTTTGCAAATCGTTCAATCGAGTAGACTGCATCAGAACTCTGTACGTCACTTTTGTGAGAAGCATACTAGAGTATGGTAGTAGTATATGGAACCCTCAGTATACTCTCTACATACATAGAATCGAACAGATCCAGAGAAAGTTCTTTAAGTTCCTGCGATTCAAAGAATATCGGATAGACTCCACATATGCAGAGGACCTGGTACACTACCGCCTTGACTCCCTAGAGTCGCGTCGCCGGCAGGCGGATGTGCTGCTGCTGCACGACGTGCTCAGTGGCAGAGTGGACTGTCCGCAGCTGCTGAGCGCCATACAGCTGCGCGCGCCCAGCCGACGCACTCGCCACACTGCCCTACTACATGTTCCCCACTCTAATACCAATTTCCATAAGAACTCAGTCATCTGTCGAATAATGCGACTCTACAATAAATACTATTCATCCGCTGACTTATTTCAACTGTCACGGATTTTTTTTAGAAACGAAGTTATAAAATTAAATCGTGTATAAAATATACCTACCCAGACAACATAAACTCACACACATACACACACACTAAACACACTCTCACCTACTCCACACCCACCACTAACCCAATGTTTATTCGCCTGTACCTGTAATAATTTCCCAATAATTCATATATAATAATTTCTAATTTAATTTGGCCTTGGTTTGTTTTATGTTTTTTTTTTTTCTTCTTTAATTTATGGATCCCTTAATTTGTTTTTGTTTATAGTAATTTAAATTTAAAATAATTAGTTTTGTTAATTAATTCATTCACTTTATTTTATTTCTTTTGTATAATGG
Organism: Stenoptilia bipunctidactyla; assembly: GCA_944452665.1. Taxonomy (NCBI): domain Eukaryota; kingdom Metazoa; phylum Arthropoda; class Insecta; order Lepidoptera; family Pterophoridae; genus Stenoptilia; species Stenoptilia bipunctidactyla. The sequence goes on from OX101721.1 coordinate 39,453,780, forward strand.
TGTATTTCTTTTATTGGCTAAATGTTATAACTATATGTAATTTTAATAATGTTCATGTAAAAGCTGTTGAAATACCAACGAATAAATAAATAAATAAATAAATAAATAAACATAACTAGAATTCATTATTTTTGTATTATACAATTCTAAATCAGTACCTAGTTCAAACAACCGTAACAGATGGCAGTAGTGAAGTGGCCGGCCGTTGTTGGCAACATCCTGACCTACTCACCGAGTTATAGTAGTTATTGATTACTCTTACTGACAATAATTTTAATCAGTTAATTGAAAATTAGTCTGGCTAACGAAAGTAGACAATGGGGGTTTTTGCAAACTTTTTATATGGAAACTTATTCTGGTGTCACTGTTGTCAATTTGGTTTTGGTCAGTGAGATTTTGGAATGTTCATATGAATAAAAAACTTATAAATTTGATACCCGTCTGCATTAACTTCTTCCCAATCCCGATCCCAAGTCGATACTTAAGTCTGTAGGTACAGTCCATTCGCAGTTGGTTTACCTCTGACCTATGATTTCTCTATATTGGCCCTAACGTCCAGTTTCTAAAATAGCCTTCTTTATTCTATTACAACAAGGTATACTAAATTGCTGTAAATTTTCCAATTACTGTAAAAAGTAACGAAATATTACGCTCATATATGATATAATTATAGTAGACTAGACGTTCAAAAATATAGGTGCTTTCATTATTAGTAATACAAACAGTATTTTGTAATCAAAATTTAATACGGCAACCCAAGACTCATGGCAGCCAATCAAACAGCTGGAGTTAAAAAAACTGTGAACGGACTGTACTCTGATTTTTATAGTAATTTGGTTGATTTGACATGATACGCTTAATTTCTTGCTTAAAGTTAGGATATGGGTAATCGGTGTCATAACATTAGGCAAATCTCTTAAGACGGCGTTCGAAAAGTTATGCCAATATACTAGTTTAAAAAAATTATGTTTATTTTATTAATATTTTGAAAAAATAAAGCATAAAGCTTCGTCTCAAAAACGAAAATTCCTTTCCCCTTTACTATTTGGTATATTGACGGACCCTGAGCTACACAAGTTCCCACAATACATTATTTATATAGTATAGTATTCTCATTACTTTTCGATCATGTCAAATGAACCGTCAGACAGGCCAAATGATAATAAGTTGCACGTCATAATACAGTCTTAAGTATCAACTTATGATCAAAGTTTAGTGCAGACGGGCATTAGTGCTGCAATCTATTGAATATTGACAGAAAATCATATTCACACCATTCGTACAATTTAAAAATATATTTATACAACTATATAAAATACACGATATTTATGGGTGTAAAAATGTAAAACCTTTTTTTTATATGATAAATCTAGTAAGAGAAAGACGAAAGATGGACTTCAAACTCTCACAATGCCATAGTTTATGTTTATTCTGTCAACACAACTATCGGCATCAATAGCGTAACGCAACCATTAATACACCGATGCAAAACCAATAAATAGGAGAAGGAAAAGTTTAAACAAAAAGGAAGCCAGTTTTCTGTAAGAAGTTGGTACTCCCGGTCAAGCCGACCATTCTTGAACTATAATCATTACACTAATAGATAAACTACTGAATCAAAAATCTATGCTCGTTAGACTATACCACCATCGAATGAGATTAATATTTATTAATATATTCACTCACAAATAAAACAAAACATGGTCACACTAAATAATGAATGAATACCATTATGTATAAAGACGACTACGCGCTACTACAAAACATCTTGTAGATTCTTCTTAGATTTTTATTTTTCATTTAAAATTAGTTGTATACCTACCTATATTAAATATTTAAAAATCTAAGGTTTTTATGTTGGAAATACATCTAGCTATTGAAATTTGGGGTTGTATTAAAAATCAGTAAAACTGCCGGATGCTTACACGTCTGTATGCGTGATGTGTCGCGACTGTAACACAGTAAGCTACGATTGTTTGTGTGCGTCAGAGGCACGCAAGCATTTCATACTTGGCCCCTCTTGGCCCATTCTTTTAAACTTAGTAATCAAAGCTTTGCTTTAGGCAGGTCGTTGATATATACTAGCCGCGCCCGCGACTTCGTTCGCGTGGACGACGAATCTCATCAATGAGTTTTTTGTGTAAAGTTCTATTTGTGTAGAACGTAATTTATCGAGCCATCCGGTATTTATACTTCTGTCCCGGCCCGGGCCCTTTGTGGCTAATCATAATAGAAAGCCACTAGATTGTGTCTCATTAGCGGTTATTAAGAGGGTATATGATATCATTGTTTGCGGCATCGCTCGCGTTCTGTGAGTTTTTTGTATTAGATTTTTACTTTGGTACCAGCAAGATAACCGATAGTGAAGCCACAGTACAGATAGGTACAGTAATTCAATAAGTAATTCAGTAAATCATATAAATCTTTGAAATAAATGCCTCCAGCACCGCCGCGGTCCGTTCACATGTGATAGGGCTGCCCGCCTACAGCGTTTAAATTACATTTGCACTTCCATTTAGTTTTGTGACTGCAGATATACTTTTTTATATAAACAAATAAAATTCTTTGTAAATTGAATTGGAAGTGTTCAACAAAAATACGATTTGTGTCAAAGAACCATGTTTTATAAATTAGCGACCGAAAAATACTTGTGCCTCGACTGAGACGCACGAAAACTTGTAGGTATTATTTAATTTTAAAGTAAAAACAATCCGCATATTAACGTAAAGCTCATTCAACAATTGTTTCGGTATGCAGACACTCGCGACTGGCCGCATGCCGACTGCCGAGATCGAGCCGCGTAGGTATAGATTCATTGCATCGAATGCTCGAAAAGAAAATGATAACGAGAGATAGTCACCATACGAAATAAATTGAGAGCTTGAGGATGGACGACATTATCCATGAGCCCGTCCGGAATATGAACATATGAACATGAAGGGTCCTTGGACTACTCACGCTAAAGCTGACCATGTGAAAAACAACTCACGACTAAAACAACTAAGATCGACGCCAACAACGCCAAAGTCTGACCTCGTGCCTTATTTATTGTCCTAGCGTAACATAAAGCTACTGGAAACTGTACCTACTCTCTTAAACTGAAATGGAAAATAGTTTGGAATCAAATGAATTTTAGGAATCAAAACACTTACCCCGGTACAAAAGCGGACACAGTCAAATAACAATATTTTCTCGGATGTCATATTTGAAACTCTGTTTTCCAAAGTTTCTAATAGTTCTGCAGGATTGTAGTTAGTTTCTTCAGCGTACTCCCTATTAATACGTTCGAATAGCTATCAACACTGATTTACGGTTAAGCTCAAATATAAAATCTGTACGGTCTACGCCTTTTACAAGTATACCTTAGTATCTGCCTAATTTAAAAAAATAAACTCAATAACAGAAAATGTAATACCTTTCTGATGATAACTAATCTAAAATCAATAAATAAGCAAAATCCCTAAAAACTTATAGGTATCTATACGAATGAATAATCTTACCTAACAGTATTATAAAATAACCTACGGCCATCACGTACAATATCACATATTCTACCTTTACTTTAAAATTAAAATCTTTACCTAAGACTTATAGAAATAAAACTAAGTAACTCAACCTTAAACTGTACAATGGTCGCACTGAAAAGCACGGTTTATAGTTGCAAGTAACAGTTAAAACATACAATTTATAGAATACTAATAAGAACAAACGCTCGCCACTTGACGCGTTCAAATCAAATTTCAAAAAATCATCCTTATACTTACTTACTACCTATACGGTAGCGTTCCGTGGCGGCCACGCATATCAGGTGAATTACTATTGGTGCAAGCCAAATTCATCCTTCAGCACTACATTTATTTTCAACACACTTGCTCGTAAAGTGAGCCTTATTCTATTGAATTTAGAACTATAAACTGGGCTATAAGTCACGCGTGCATAATATATTGTATCCTAGTGCATAATATAATGAATCCTACAAAGTTGAATTGTACCTTAGTGCAAATTACATGCGAGTAAACAGAGCATATTTTATTGATCTGGGTTATACATTAAATACATGAGCGCGCGCGGACAGGTGGCGCGCGTGCAGCAGCAGCGGCTGCACGGCGCCTCCAAGCAACAATAGCGTGTGTACAGGGACAGGGTTACTGACGCGCAGCAGCTAACAGCTGCTTCAAATAAATTTTATGACCACGTATGTCTGTCTTTTACTCACAGGTGTGTTGAAAAACGTCGTATGTAACTCGTGAGCGTTGCTAATCACAGCCTCGACTGTAATTAGCAACTTAGCTCACTTGTTACCTAATATACTATTACAGCATAACTTTTAGTGAACTGCGTGTGACGTAACCTACAACAAACTTATTATTTGCGGTTGGTACAGTAATCGAGTCGGGGGATTGAACCGCAAGATTAAGTTTGTTTTTTATTGTATATACTTTTTTTGAGATAAAAAGTACCCATTGTTGTGCCCAGGATATTAAAGAATAATTAAACCAAGTTTCATCGTAATCGAAATGATAGTTTTTGCGTGATGCTTGCACAAACAGACAGACAAAAAAATTTTAAATCACATTTTTGGGTTCAGTGTCGGTCTAGTAACACCCGCTGCCATTTTTTTTTGATATTTTCAATACACTTACAGATTTTTTACTTCTACAGATTTATTATAAGTACCTATAAATATATCAACATATATAAAACTGAGTAACTGAGTGACTAAGTGACTGACAGACAACGTACAGCCGTAACTACTGGGCGCAAAGAGCTGAAATTTGGAACATACATTTTTTAGAAGATGTAGGGGTGCACTAAGAAAGGAATTCCCGAAATTCCCACGGGAACGGGAATGATTGGACATCTTTGTTTGTATGAAAAATCTTATTCCTTGAGTGCACGGATACGATACTTGGCATAAAAGATTTTTAAAAAGTGACTGGTTGTTTTATGAAAGGAATTCCCGAAATTCGCACGGGAACGGGAAATATATGATGTTTTAGTTTGTATGAAAAAACCTTATTCCTGGAGTGCACGGATGTGATACTTGGTGTAAAGGTTCCTTAATAAGTTTGTATTATGGAAGAAATTCCCGAAATTCTCACGGGAACGGAAAATCTAAGACTTTTGAGTTTATGAGTGTACGAAGTCGCGGGCAAACGCTCGTTAAGAATAAAAGACAAGCGAGCACGCTGCCTTGAGGTATAGAAGAGTTGATTTGTCTTGCTTCTGATTTGACTTTTGTAATTTCGTTTATTTTCTGATTGTACGTATCTAGTTCTACATATTGAACTCAATTTTTTCAGTAAGACACAAACCAATCATGCGCCCTACCACGAAATCCCATATTATACAGGGTGACTGGTCGGTCACTTTTGAAATTCGAGGACGTGATAGTTTGAGATCATACATGAAGAGAAAAAATATAATAAAAACTAAATATCAATTGTTTACTGAGTAAACTTAATCGAAAGTTAAATAATTGATTACACTAGCGTTGGCAGCGATCACGTGCCAGGTCACGTGCCGCGATTTTCTCAGGCGTATGTAAAGTAAGTAGTAACAAATCTATATGTGTTTATTAGAAATCCTAGTGAAAAATTAAGTGTTGGAGTTCGGTAGCATCATTTGGAATCCTTATTATAAAGATTATCAAAATAAAATCGAATCGAAAAACACCTAAACTACAGAAAAAAAATGCAATTTAACACTTACGAAGAAGCATGCAAATACCATCGAATTGACTCTCTGGCTAACAGAAGAACTATGTTAGACACTGCTTTCCTACACGATATAGTTAATGCCAACATTGATTGTCCCAAATTATTATCCCTTGTCAATATTGTTGTTCCACAACGTCCTCCTCGTCACCATGTACATAAAGTTTTTTATACGCCTTCTTGTCGCACTAATTTAAATATCTAAAACGAGAGGTCCCAGGTTCGAGTCCTGGTCGGGTAAGTATGGGCAAAATGCCTTTTTACTGTGGATATGTCGATAAAATTTATCATATTTCTTCGCCTTAACGGGTCGAACACCGGTGATTCGGATGGGAGTCTTTCGGGTTGAGTATTAAATTTACTTTTTCATAGCTTTTGGCTGGTATTTGTTTTATAATATATGTTGTCCTCTTCTTCTTTATTTGTTGTTTCTTATTAAAGCATAAAAGCCGTTTATATAAATACTAACGACCAGCCCCGGCTTCGCACGGGTGCAATGCTGATACTAAAAAAACGATAACCGTATTTTTCGTTTAAATTTATAATTTTTGGTATGGAAACTTCACTGGTCTCTGTTTAAATTATATATTTTAACTTTAAGTGCCTATAATTACTGTTTGTTTCCTGAATAAAGTAAAATAAAAATAAAATAAATACACTACAGAAAAACTCTGAACGTTGGGTTACTGGTTAAGTCGACCTAGATCCATTAGGGGCGTGTAGCACCCGCCTTTTCTAGCTTATTTCAACGTGAAATACCCTACCCAAAATCTAACCGTTTTCGAGAAAATCGACGTTTAATTTTTTTTTTAATCCCCCATTTTTATCATTGAATATCATATTTTGAAATTGGTGCGCTTTTTTATTATTGTTATTTACTTTTTATATGCAGATTAAGATGTTCTATAATCTTAGTAACCAAAAACCAACGTAATTCATAGTTGTGAGCGATTGAAAGTTAAAAAATCTGTAGTTGTTTTTCAAAAATATGTTGTTTTTCAAACTGTCTGTCTTGATATTTTCAATATCAAGCAGAGTTTGCGTAAGAGTAAAAAAAACTCGACGATTTTTTTAAATTCTGATTGACTGTCCCGAATATATAGCCACGTGTTCATTACAAGCATTCTTGCAAACTTGTACGTGGTTCCTTAAACAAAAACAAAGACAATTAACGTAGTTTCAAGAAAGCACCGTTTTTTGTAGACATTTGCTACGAAAGTTTAGAACCCTAGTGGTGACGTCATCCGCAAATATTCGCAGCAAACTTTTGATTAATTCCATTATTGAAATTCCAATAATTATTTTTATATACAATAACATCGCGAAAGTTTTAAAGAAATTAGTTAAAGTTCCATCGAAAATAGTAATGAGAAAAACATTTGCGATTGCTGTCATCTTGGCGTAGCACCTCCATAAAAAACTGTAATTCTACTAGAAATGAATAATATTTTGTAGTAAATAAATTCATACCTTCAACTTTTTTTTGAATTTTTTTTAAAAATTCCAGGTGCAACTAAATTTAGAAAATGCACTATCACTTTTGAGTATAATTAGCGCGCGGCTAAAACAATTGCGAGGGCTAATCCGATGTGTTCACTTCCGATGCAAAAAAATATATTTATTTAATTTTTTTATGTAATATCTTTAATGGTCTGGCGTAGTGATTTACTAGTGCATAATTGGAAGATCGTTAATCAAGCCCTGTGACCTATCACAGGACCACTGTGAGCCGGTACCGCCGCAAAAGCTACGTCCCGCAATTTTTAAATCTGTAATATTGCGTATATATGTTGTAAAGTGCCATATAGATTTATATTAAATCAAAAATGTATTTAAGGATTGTAAATGTATTCTTAGTATTAGGATTATTATTTGTCGTATAAAGTAAATGACATTTTTTTTTACTGTGGGATATCCATAAGTGATAGATATATTCCATCGCGGAGTTTTCTGTAGACCTTTTTAATGTGTATAATACTAAGTACATTATTTTAATAGTTCTCGTAGAGTTCATCCTGCGTTTGAAATGCAAACGGAATGAAATTATTCACATCAAATTAGAAACCTCAAAAATAACAAAAAAAAAATTGTTTGATGGATGTTATTATACATATAAACCTTTCTCTTTAATTACTCTATCTATAATAAAACCGAATCAAAATCCGTTTCGTAGTTTCAAAGATTTGAGCATACCTAGGGATTATATGGGGATCCAGGGACAGAGAACGAGAGAAGACTTTTGATTTATACTATGTAGTGATAAATTCCCGCAAACGATCCATCATAATCACTGAATTTGAATTATTCGTCATCTTAGAAATGTGAGTTTCTACGGAACTTTTTAAAATACGAATGTTGTTCAAGAAAAGTGGCACTGAAAACGTACCGCAGTCAGCCAACTTTCTTAGGATCAAATTCAAACCCTGGATCTGCAACGCATGCCAATACTGCTGAATTAGGTATCATGCATACAGGCACGGCACCTACAACTGTCACTACCAATCTTCATATCGCACGGACAACAACAGACATCCAATCATTTCTGGGCTATCGTTGTTCATAAGTTAAGTACTTCATTTATTTCTTTAGAAGCTGAAAAATTGGATGATCGATTACTATGCTTTATGCCGTTGGAGTCTTTCTTAATATAATTATAATAATTGTTAATACAACGTGCCTAAGCTCTTTTATATTTCTTTTATTTTCTTAGTTAGTTCAGGCTATTTAATTCAACGAGAGCAATGTTAGGTCGACAAGTTGAATCTAGTCACCCCTTCACGTCGACTTACTTTCTGTGGAAAATACACACTTCACAAAAGTTTCATAATTTTAGTTGTTTTGATTTTATAGCGCTTGAATTTTTGAAACTTGGTCAGTTATTTTTTACACCGATTTTTTAACGAAAATGTAAAATAAATATAAATATAAATTAAAAATATTGTATATACCTACTTATTAACCTTAGGACGAGAATGCGTCAGATACCGATGTTTTACCCTTTTATTCAATTCTTAACAAATGTGTAGTCCAAATCGTACCTACCTTTTAAATATATTACCTTAAATCGATAGTATAGTCTTATTTAAGCTACATATAATTTTAAAAAGTTATTGATTGCTTTATTGAATCATATAATATTATCAAATTTCCTGCCGTTTAGTTTAATAAAATCACATAAAATAAAAATTTACTCTGCTTAGGCATATTTCTTTTACTAGTATTTTTGTTCAGACCGTACACAAATATTACACTTTTTAGGTGTTTTTAAAATAGGATGAGTAAATATACTGATAGGTATTTAAAATAAGTTTTTTGTTGTAGGACAAATAAGGCACATTAATAGGATGAGCGAAAAAAAATAAAGAGTAGGATGAGACGCCATGGGATGAAGGCGGAACAACCCGTTTTAGGGGTGGCTTTAGCAAAAACCCCGAGGATTGTCTTTATAAAAATGCATCTTTGATAATGTATTCGTTCAGCAATCAATATTAAACCTTAGTTTTAAATCGATACCACGTTAAATTCACTTTCATCATCATATTTACCATCACAAATTCACCATTGGGACCATGTATCATCGTTTCAAAAACACAACACATAATTCTACAAACTACGTATCATATCCACATTCTCGGCCTACTGGCAACCTCACTTGCCCTCATCTCGCGCACTGGCTACCAAAGCCAGTCGCACCTGTGTATCTCACGGACTACACACCACACGGTCTCCATAGACCACGACCTCCGCCAGAGCTAAACGCGCACCGCGCACCCACGGACTACATGAGCAAGCTCAAGAGGCACCGATTTCAAGCGGGCTACGACTACGTAATAGCATCTGGTACGGTCAACACACAATACGGCTGATAGAGTGCACATTCGGTTATACAACAGGATCATTTCTCATCAACATTATCATCGATAGCAAATTCGGCTGGTACATGTCCTTCTGGCACCCGCCGTCAGCAATCGTGACCGTATTCATAAAATCGCTTGAAGTTCAGTGATTTTAAAGTATATCGATCGTTCTCTAAAGAGTCGCCATCTATTATTTTGAAATAGTCTAGTAAAAAAATTGACTCTACAGTCAGATCTCATAGTTTAAAACGGAATATCAAATCGAGTTTCACCATATCGTAACTTTTGAATGTTTTCTTTTGCCTTGCACTAATCTGTATCTACATTGACTACAGCTTTCACTTAACTCATTTTCACAAAAAAATATAATAACAGTCTTGCATCCTTGTAAATTAAAAACTTTTGTCAATGTTTATTATGTAATTGATCACTAATTGAATAAATAAAATTTCATCTTACCATGACTCATTTTCAGCGAAGAATGAAACGTTCAAGTAACTACAATACACTGTGTTTCTTGTAAGCTTTGTTTAACACAAAAAGGTACCGTTTCTCGTCATTTTGACGCTTATGTGATGTGTATTTAATTTTGCGAGAAGCAAACCCATGAGATATCGTATCGATTGATTCCCTGATATAGCAATCGATATAGATATCGATATTGACAATGTAGTCTTACAACAGTTTACTTGTCTTTCTTTACATTTGACATCCAAGTTTAAGTTTACGTAATTTAATTATAAAAAAATGTTGAATGAACCCCCAACGTTGTTAATAAAGCAAGCTCATTCATTGTCTTTTTATTTAATTCTCTTTGAAACTAACGACCGCAAAGCTACCATCTTTGGAGCCTAGGAATTAATTCAATTCATGTTTCATTTGAAACTGCTTTAACAAGTTACAATCCATTACAAACTTAAGACTATGAAGGTATCGTCGCTTACTTTTGTTGAGTTCACGATTGCAAGCGTCTCAAGTTTATAAGAGCAGTAATTTCAACATCATTATTTTCCGCTAGGAACGTTTGTTTTCCAAGGTATGAAACAACATGTAACGTATCACGAACTAAGTATTTACGATAGAATAGCGCCGCAAACACTTACTTTTAGTCTTATTTTAATACTTTGCAATGCTTTGTAAATAAGGTAAAACATGTCATTAACTCTCTAATGTGTGAAAGTTAATCATTTAAGCCAATAAAAGCATCACAACACAAATCTGTTCTACGCTGAGAACTTGTCTTTTACCCTTGCAAGAAATGGCCACCACTAGCTGACTCTAGCTACAATATAATGAATTGATACAAACTTTGGGCACGTCGATCCGTCACTCGAATGACGTCGCCGGATCCGTCGCCGCGGATGTTGCAGCCGCCGCGTCGCCGACATGAGCTGCTTCCGACATGAGCTGCAGCCGACGTCGGTGCTGTCGCTGTCCGTGTGCCGCCGCCGGTGACGACGCTCGTCTACCAGGCTGCGATGTCAGGCCGCACTTAAAATATGGCGGGGCTGTAACTCGGTACGCCGCAATATTTTCGTTTAACTAGACCACTATTGACTGTCATGCACAGGATTTTAGTAAAAGCGAATGAATCTGGCATTCATCACCATGATACATCTTCTTTTCATAAGGTTTGGTTCATTTGTTTTGTTTTGCATTTCAATTTTGCTCCAATTCTTTGCATTTTAACTGACTTGTATCCCACTTCTGATGTCGGAATCGGGATGATTTCTCTCTTTTATCCAACATCAGGTATTCTAGGGGATATATGTTGGGCCGTAGACGTAAAGAAATGAGAACTACTACGGTAATCTAACTCGAGTTTAATTTACTTCAAATTATAGTTTTACAATAAAAATGATAGAAGATAGATAGATATATATGTCGGAATCGGGGTGATTCCTCTCTTTTATCCAACATCAGGTATTCTTGGGGATTTCAATCATGATTCTCTAATAGTCTTTTGTGTGGGCGTCTTCAGGGCGAGTCAGTTTTTCTACTGTCGACAATGCTTGTGGTGCTGAACTGATTGATCTTCGGTGCATGACAGTTCTACATCTTCACTGGCGTGTCACTACATTGCTGATGATCTGTCTTGAATAATTGCTTGAAGGACACCTTTCTCGTGTCCATCTTCTGTATTGTTATTATTCTCTCTGCCGGTGACTTACTCGTGACGTAAACTCTGTCAAGTACCAAGAAGGTACTGGCATCCGAAGTCTATCCAAATAAACCATAAGGCTCTAGCTAGACACCGCCGACATATATATATATATAAGTCGTCGTGGCGCCGTGGTTACTGTGCATATCAAACGATAACGCAGATTAAGCGCGCTCGGTGCGGCCGGTATTAGGATGGGTGATCGCCGACTATTAATTTCTCACGACGACTTCCGTGCTTCGGAGGGCACGTTAAGCAGTCGGTCCCAGGTGCTGTATACAGTAGTCGTTAGGGTTTGTCAGAAGCCATTTCGACACCTTGAAATATCTGACATCCACCAACCAGCACTGGGCCAGCTTGGTGGATTACGGCCTAAACCTCCTCGTCACCCAGAGGAGAGACTCATGGCCCTGCAGTGGGCTCATTACACGGAGTTTTGATGATGATGATGATGAATAAAAATGAAACACTTTGTTGCCTGCCTTAACATGGCATTGGTGTTACGTTAAATTTATACAAATCAAAGTAAGTTGTTGAGAAGAGAATCTGCCGCGCGTCCCGTCCATTTTATATGCGAGTGCGGTGACATTGACAGACATACGAAAATCGCCGTGAACAGTTTTAAATTATGCACATAGTAGATTACATTATTTAGTCTAGATGTTCCTACAGGAAATGAGGTGTAAATGATGCTTATCATGTCCATAATATTTATTAGAGCCTGATCGGAAAAACGATAATCTGCACCTCATTACTACTTCTTTTTGCCTACTCCGCTCCGCTCAGTTATTGTTTGGTTTTAATTTGTTCTTTGAAGACTTCATCTTTTCAAAATATTCACCTTCTATCTTGACAATAAACCCTGATGACTCAGAGCACTGGTAATTTTTGTTATGTTTAAAAGCTTACAGTGTGTCCAAGAACTACTCTTAGACTAGTTCAATTAAAATCTGTTCATTACAGTTTCAAAGACTATTCCGAACATAGACGCAGACGGCGAACGCTTTATTCCCTTGTTTAGAGATAACTGATATGTTTGTCTCCAAACATTGCTTGTGTATGACGCCCGCTCACGGATGTATACAGCAATATCACGTTCAACAGGCTCGCTCTCTTTATAGGAACATCAATTTGAGGGAGGTTAGTTCGGAAAGGGTGACTTAGCTTGTAATTTGAAAGCTTATGAAATGCTACCTAAACTAACCTGAATTATTATCGCACTATGGACGAAAATGGAATGTATTTTGAGTAACAGAGTTGACCAGATTGTTCACTGCTCCTCGTCTTTGTCAATGTTGATATCAACAAATTGTATATTGCAGATGTCCTATATAAAGACAATAGGGAAAACAATACTTTTCCGATAATGTGTTTTCTTAAATTAATTCAATTACACAATAAACATGATATAAGGTGAGATATACAGGGTTGTTTTTTAGTCACCAGCGAATTTTTATTACAATAAGTATAATTTATAGAAACGATTTTTGTAAAAAGAAGTTCAGTATTTTTTTAAAAAGGACTTTAATATATTCGCTTATATATTAAACAAAGCATGATCACTCTAAATTATGAATGAATACCATTGAGTCGAAGATGACTACGCGCTACGACAAAACATCTTGTAGCACTACGTCGTAGTATTATAATAGAAATGGCGTGTCGTAGTAGCTATGTAGCTATGTATGTAAAAAAGTTTGTGGAACCATATTTTAATTTTTTTAAATTACTATAAAGGTACGTTTATATCATATCAAAAAGAAAATAAGATTTAAATTTGGCTGGTGGCTAAAAAACAACCCTATCAACTATCAGCTGATTATAATATCAATACAAAATAGAGCCCTAATGAAAATGTAAGTAGGTATGTCTTTTAACATTTATTTAGAGTAATAAGAAAGACATATATTTATTCTTCTAAATTTCAGTTTATATTATTCAAAATTAAGAATCCGCTTAACTCCGAGACGCACTAGATTAAATATCAACTTGAACTTAGATAAGTTAATAGCTATTTAGCTATTACAGTACAGTACTTGTTTATATGTAATTTTAGTCTTTGAAGAAGATGTGACAACAGATATAATAACTTCCACACATTCATACTCCAAGAGAAACATGACCGAAAGTTACAATATGATGATATGGAAGAACTATAGGTGTTAGTCACCAGACCAATCAATCGACGCGTCGATCTGCTTTTTTTCTGATCGGCCGCTCGCCCCCTACGCTCTCCGCCCGCCGCCGCCCCAAGCGCTCACCACGCCCAGCCTCCCTGAACCTCCCCTCCCGACCTCCTCACATCACCACTTCCTCTGCAACCAGCACTCACAGCTCACTTCCACGTCAGCCTCCGAAGTGGCAACTCGTCTCTGAAATCTAAAAGCTAAAGTTCAAAAAAGAAGCTAGTTTTTTAGTACTTGAATTTCTAACAGTTTCTCAGTGAAGTTGATTTAGGTTGGAGTAAATTTTTCCGGTGTATAATTTTTTTCGGGTGATCAAATTGTTCCTGGACTTTTGAATTTAAATTTCCAGCAGTCAGTTACCAGTCAGGTGTTAATTAAAGTCTAAAAACAAATTTGTGTTGGTTCCTGTTGTTCAGGTAGGTACTGGTGCGTTATAAATATGTATTATCCTTTGTTTGCTTTTGTTGCCGCGATTATATTAATTCTATTAGAATATTTGAATCATTTGAGACACGGTGGCAATGCGAATTTTTTAGAGTACTTATTTTTTTATATTGACTAAATTCTAGTCCAGCAGCGAGTCACGCGCTGGCTAGACGGCATCAGCTGAGGGAGCCGCCGCTGCCATCACCTTATTTAAAGCCTTCTGCATTTGCGATAATTTATATATTCCTTTGTGCTCACTTTGAAATATCTATAAGTACATTGTTTTTGATCAAACACTAGGAAATGATCATTAAACTAGTGTGCTTCAAGCGAAAGTATTCTCGAGCTGTTTTATATATTTATTATATTTTCAAATTAAATCAGTTATTAAGTCAAATTTAAAATATCGTAGAGAAACCGTATTGCGCTATGAAATCTATAATTGACAAACTCATTAATACCCAGGTCGACGGGTGTTGTTCGAACTATCCGTCAGACTAATAGACTTTTATAATAAACATAATAAAAAGTTTATGTTCCGCCCGGTGTACTGTAAACTGCCGACATAAGGCATAAATTGCCGTGCCGCGGCTAACATATGCGCGGATCGTGTTTCGCGGCATTTGCGAACTTGTTTAAGGCGGGCGGGAAAAGCTTCCGAAGACGCGAACTTTTTGAAATAAGTGCTTAAGAGCAGCGCGACATAATATATCTAAGGTAATCCCGTAGGAATGGTATTTTATATCTTATAAGATTACCATTGTTAATATTCATAGAACATACTTTAAATTTAAAAAGATATATTAAAAAAAAACGCTTATTTTAGACTCCATTAGATTTTATATTCAATATAATTTAGTAGCAAAAATCGATCGCAAGGTAATATAAATAAAAAATAAAAATTGAAAAAGTAGCCCTGATCGGGATTAAAAGAGATTAAACAACAAAAACAAATTACCTACTAATTCGTTGTTAGTAACCGGAGTTAAGAGGGATTTTTTTACTAAGAAAGTAAGTTAAAGTAAAGTCTTCTAATCAAACTCTGTATTCTATTAGACAAGTATTTACTGCCATTGTTCATGTTGGTCTCAGCGGAACGCTTATTGCTCCCTATCTTGGGCTATTCTCATATAAACTCATCCTTATGGCGGCCGTTCTACTATATTAAACTGCCTCCAAAAAAAAAAGTAGGTCTAAAAATTTTGATGGATTTGATAACAGTACAATTAAATGGATTGTAGCAATGAAAAGGGCGACATGAAATCAAAATACATGTATTTGAAGGTCGCTTCAGAAATCCAAAATCGATTATCACCTACTAGAACTTTTTGTGTTTTCTATAATGTATTACATAATTCCAAGTACCTATCTCCCACATAATAATGTCTTCCATGAATTTCAATACATTGTACAGTTAACAATATTTTTGATATCAACAGCTTAACTAGAAGTTAATAAAATTTTTAATATAATATTGATCTTTTTTCTTAAAATAAAATATATACATTCTTAAAAATAATTATAAATAAAAGCTTTAAATTAAACTGATCGCATTGCCGATGCTACAAACACAATTCGTGACTGCGATCACAAAGGAAACATTATAGTTAGGTGTAAGTTAATTTTAAAATACACTGTCAGAATTACCAGCTAGATCAAAAAAAAAATTAGAACAAATTCAAAACTTAATCAATCAATAGTATACGCGCGCGCACAGTTTTTACAAACATGACAACTAGACATTGCGCAACTACGCGAAACTGTATTATAACTTCTACCAAAATACCTAAAGATCCTAATGATTAATGATAGATGAGAAATTTATGAAATTTCGACAGAGATAACCTAATTGTTCAAAAAACAAATATGCATATGCATCCCAATTGCTAACATTAAGAAAATCAACTTAATTTTAGCGCTTTAAAATTAATTTTAGAAAAAAAATATCAGTTAAATTAAAAGTAGGGATACAATAATTAAATGAACTTATTGGACTGCTCACGGTGCGCGCGCAGTTTTGGAACAAAATACAAGTTGACTTCAACTCATCAAAGTGGAACCCAAATAGATACAAGAAACAATTGATAATTTTTAAAAATATTTAAAAAAAACAATTGTAGTATATTTGGTGTACTATAAATGATACAAAATCCTCAAAATTATGATATAAAGCCTTGAATGAAACCGAAATCAGGAAGTATTTACTTATGAAAATTATACATTACTTACATTGTATTTTTGGCGGTGCGTGGGCGCAGTCTTTGTGCAAACATAAGTAAATATTATAACATAACAATAACAAATATACAAGGTGTTCCTGTTGATTTCCCATAACTTTAACGTTTTGTTCCTTACTAAAAACAATACTTTTTGCCATAGAATATGTGGTTCAAAAGTGCATAATTTCCAAGATATCATCAATTTTAATATAATAAATTACAAAATTATCACCCTTGTAAAATATTTTTGACATTAATTTAATAGACGCGTGTCACTGAAGCCATACAATAAACAACAAAAACATTTTAAACGTTGAGGAACGTTGCATACAATGAACAACGCAAAGCGTTGCGAACTGTACCTGTAAAAAAGGAAAAGAAAATGCCACGTTGTCATACTTCGCATTAAAGGTGTTTTACAAAAGATGTTTTGACTTAATTGAATTATTTTGTATGAAAAATAAAAACAAAAAAAATAGAAAAATTATTCACATGATTTTTTATTCTATTACATGGTCCCCTAGAGTTATGAGAAATCAACAGGAACACCTTGTATAAATAAACATTGCAAATAATTACAATTCGTCAAAGCGGATCATCTTCACATCTGAAAAAAAAACTAATCACTTTCATTTAAATTTGGATTAAGATGGTAGATTAAGATGGTAGATTTAGAAACTATATGAGCTGCGAGATCTTATGACTAAGTTAAAACGTTTTACATAATAATATGACTATTTCAAGTAAAACATATTAATTTACCCAAATAAATTAAAATAAGGTTAGTAGTTCACGATAGCGTGGAGTAACGGTTGTCAAAAATGACGAGTTGCAAGCCACCGGGCTATCATTTAGTATTAAGAAAAGAGTTAATGAACTCGAAAATGTTTTGAGTCTCTGGACATGACTTTTGCTATCTCTGAAATAGTCTAAAGTAAGCAATATAAGCCATCGATGACACCGCAGTGCTATTATCGTAAAGGTACCTATCGTTAAGAATAAATAGGCATAATAAATATCTAGTAAAACAATAATAATGAAAAATAAATATTTACTCCCTGTCACTCCAAAAGTCTCTCTCCATTATGATAATACCTACAAATTTTGACAAACGTAATTTCAGAATATGGTTTTATAGCCTCTGGTGTGGTGCCTACCCCTAGGATACTGGCATGAAGTTATGCATGCGTGTATAAATATTTAAAAATATTATATAAAAGTTACTTTCTTTTCGTATTATCAAACTCAAGGTAGATAAGAGAAGTTATTAATTAAAAGAAAAGATCCATTTATTATACAGGGTGACTGGTGACAAATTTTAGATATTGAAGCAGACAACTCTGTACTCGATACTGATCATAATTGTGTAATAAAGGTAGGTAATTTATTTTTCAGCAGAATTCGCTATAAATAAATAGTTTTACTAGGTCGACGACCGTTCGTGAAGCCGTCTAAAACTATCTACCTATTCTGTATTGATAGCACCGTGCGTATGTCCGTACCAGTGTAACCATCCGTTGCGTAATGAATTCTTTTACTTTCGGCTTAGTTTACTGATTAAATAATTAATAGTTATTTTTTATGTTATTTTTTCTCTTCATATATTATCTCATACTATCACGCCCTTGAATAACGAAAGTGACCCACCAGTCACCCTGTATAAATTATTGATAGGTTTAACAATAATATGAATCTAAAATGTATAATAAATAGGACGAAGGAAAAAAATTGTGAGAAGAATATTTTTAAGATCACAGTGTTAATAATTAAAAATAATAAATAAAAGTAAAAAAAAAATTAAAAAAAAAATAAAAGCGAAAAACTGAGAAAAAAAATTTGAACGTATAAGGAAAAGTATAGTTTTAAATGCTTTGTTATAAGCAATAGGTTTATAAGATAAACTTGAAATTAATGAAACAACAGGATTTAAATAAAAAGATACAAGTATCTGGAACTTTTGCTCTTTCTGCTGGTTTGTGCGCTAGAATGTAAGAAAATAATTCAGCCGTCAACGATGCTGCGGTAAAATACCGATTGCAAAGCATGTGTTTTAAAAACTAGTTTTTTCAAAATCACAAAGAAATTATACCTTAATTTCAAATCTTACAATAGATATAAGAAAACTATGAATTTTCAAATACCTATAAACATAAAATGTTTTTTATATAACTAAAGGAAATTAAAAAAAAAAAGCTTTATACTCAAAAGCCCATGCCAATTCTTGACTTTATTTCGTGGAATAGAAAAGGAAATCTATATTTACATCAAAAAATAATTAAATATAGTGGGCCTTATGAAACACATTTAAACTAAGTTTTAAAGGCAATCCGACATTAAAAGGTTTATCTTAAAACTGAACAAATTTTCTTGACAATAACACGAAAATAGTCATTAGTCAAGTTTAAGAGTACTTTTTGAAACTACTCCATGAACGCTACATTTTTGCATCATAAAAATAAAAACGTAATTTAAGAAAAAGATATATCCCGTAACCGGATATATCTTAACATTCAAAAAAGTAACTTACACGAGCGTCAGTTATTTATCAACTAAAAAAAAGTGTTGATAACTTAATGCCTGCAATGAAAAATGGTCAGACTCGCACGTATAAAGTTTTTTTTTTCAGGTTTGGACAACTCTTGATTCGCTCCAAAGGTAGGCGCAACCGCGCGTGTTTTTAGTCCGTCAATACCAGGTAAGATTCGCGCAGCGGCTAACCTGCTGTCACGTACGACCCAATTGACAACGCAGGTAAGTTTATATCGAGAAAAATAAACATGCAAATAAAACAAAATATCATTAATTAAACTCATTTCATTAAAATCAGCCGCATTTCATACAGTTTTTAATTGTTTTCAACTTTTCAACATTTTTTTCAACATCATTACATATTTATTATTATCATTTCTATAAAAGCAGCCATATCATTTGTAGTAAGTGTTCTAAAAGCAACAAGGGTTGGGTAATAAATAGAGCGGGCGCGATCGCAGTAAGAAGAGGCAACAGGTGCGCAACAAGTGACGCAACAGGTGCGCCCCCTGCCACGCCGCGGGCGGGGCGAGCTGCCGGCCTGCCCAGCAACCAGTCGCGATCACCTGCTCTCCAACCGCTACAAGCTAAAATCCCTGTCATCTGAAATCAAATTTAAAGGTCTCCAAGTATTTTTTAGGTTGTTTCTTTACCCTAAACATTTCCTAAAGACGTTTTGTTGATTTCGATTTCACTTGCAGTCATGGGGTGTAAGCCCTCTAGTTGTTCCTTTTTCGATTGTGTCGAGGTAGAGCCCACATCCCCTAGCGTTAAATTCCGTGTATTTGCGGAACGAAAGTTGGATAAAATGATGCGTAACAGTTTTGCTTTATCTACCAAACGCGCACGGCAATCGCGACCGCGACATCACAAAAACCGCGGCATGGGCAAAAGGTCTGTGTCCTACGGCTCTCTGTACTACCCATCACGGATGTCTGCATTCATGACCCGTCCCCATTCACCCTCCAATGACAGCTGTTCTTCGGGACCCTCCATTAGCAGCCCACATCTTTATCCGAAATGCCAGTTTCGTTACCAGGCCGAAGTGCATCCTGCTCCGAAGGTGAGGAAGTTGGAATGTATGGAGCTTCAGAACTTGAGCACACCTCAGATGAATATACCTTCTATACCCAGCTGGAATTCAGAAATAGTTACTTGGTGTAGTGTCCAGCCTAGCGCCACTATGACACTAGGCAGTGCGTCTGCGGAACATGAGTTGATTACTAGCTTTATAAGCAAATCCAGCAGCAGTTCTGAGCAGGACAGCATCGCTGGCTCTCAGGTAGAGCCAGATTACGCCACCGGCAGCTCCTCTTCCCATTCAGAAGACGAGGGCTCGGACTCAGACTGGCACGAGGGTCCTGAGACGAGCCTTCGTTTTTAACTTCTTTGCATATACATGTCAATGCTTAAACTTAAGTGTGCTGAGTCTTAGATTTTCATTAAACTTTTAGTACGATTTTAATATTTTTTTCCGATACTAGTTTTTAGCTATTTTAAACCAAATCTTAAATTAACGTTGACATATTTAAAAACTTTTGGAATAATTTAAAGTTTAAATTTAATTAATAATTATTGTTTTAAATATAAGTGTAAAGTTAAAAAGTTAAAAACCTTTCATCTAAAAAGGTAGGACATAATAAAATATATTATATTTGAAAGTACCTGCGTTGATGTCTTTAGTACTATAGTGTAGATTTGAACCATATGACAATGCATATCCCAATCATTGTAAAATGAAGATGGTTTCATTAATATCAGATACAAGATTAATACAAGTTCAAATTCAATTTATATTATTTGTATCAAATAATTTTAAGTAGAGTTGCGGGTATTTCCATCCCCATGTGAATCAAGAAATACTTTTTAAATCTGATTACGCATTTGATCTGACAGCCTATTCCCGAGGGCATAAATCCTACATTACATCATATGCTTGTACCATTTGCTTATTAAATGTCATGGCTTAACGTGAATAATTTTCAGCTCCAATGTAAACATCATCCAGTCCATTTAGGTTCGGCTATTACAAGCGTCAAGGTGTCGTAAAAAAGCAGATCTTTGCGAGTCCAGCTTGGCAGTAAGACCATTTTGATTCCGCCTTGCTCGTGTCGTCATATTGCCATCTAATATCATGACTATGAAAAAGGTTTGTACTCAAAATACTTCATAAAAAACACCGGTTTCAAACTTAATTAATGTCTATTATCTGGCCAATAAAACATTTCATATAAATTAAGTATGCCACCAAATAGCACGCCTCCGGCGCTGTGGTTATGTATACCGGCAGTTTTCATGAAGAGGCACCTGTTCCTGTTTGCTTTCAACTTAATTGTCACTTGCCATTATTGTGATGTTGAACGGGGGGTGACCATTTTTAAAACATGTTATTTCTACAGAAATAAAACAATGGTGGGGGAATATAAAGCTTTGAAAAAGATGGTTATTGGGATTGGTTGACCGAAGTTGGCTGAGCAAGAATTATTATGGTTATAAATAGTTAAATACAAAGTTCAAAATCAATATCTAGCGGACTTATGAGTGAATATCTGAACAGTTTTTTTCACAATTAATATAAAAATTAGATTAAAAGATAAAGATTATCAAAAAAAGAAAATAAAATATGTATCCATCAAGGACATCGTGTTGGCATGGACACGCCTAATTTTCGGATTTTGCTGCTCCGGCTGTGGTTGGCCCCGCGCGGGCCGACTGTCGCTACTGCTATAATAATCTCGTTTGTGTCTAATAATGACGTACTTCTAAGCTTTTTCAGATAAAATCTGCAAAACGCCAGGCGCTTTCTACGACTTCCTAGGTATCTCCACCCTGAAGTCTGGTCAAGCTTTGGTCTATTCTCCGATCTCTCTTAACCAGGAGTGGCCGAAACTGGGCCGCCTATTATTTATGATTACATCGTCTTGCTTCGGTTCCGTCATGAACGGATTATTTGTCTCCTTATTCTTCGTCGACAACTCATTAGGACGCATAGGTAATCATATCACCATAATATACAATATACATTTTTAATCTAGTGATCGTTTTTAACTTTTGTTTGATAACATTAACAGTAAAGTACACAACTCTCAGCAATACAAGCTCAGTTAATTTTGTTTAAAATAAAGAAATTGAGATATCATGTTTCATTAGGCTGTTATGATTTTAATGCTTAAAATTTATTACAGGAAACGTTTATCAAGCATGTTTTGGGGTGTTCTCGGGTGTCTTTCCGCTTGTGTCCGTTGTATTGTTATCCGGAGAATGGGACTATCCCATAATGTGCAAAACGGCGCATTTTCTTATTGAAAGTTCTACGTACTGCTACAGCCTATTCTTCATGGTAGGTTGAGTGCAATATACTTTTATTTACGATGCGATCCCGTGAATAAAAATATTAACATATTTTTTTTGTTCTAGCTAACCGCGATGGAAAACAACTTCCGTATTTCCCAATCAAGTGTACACACTTTTCGTGGCGTTCTGGTTATCATTTCTGGTGATATGTCTCCGCTTCCCTGGTGCAAGCGACGCGAAGTTTTACATCTACGCCTGGATAGGTGTAGGGCGGTCTCTCATTACGAGCTGCTTGTATGGGCTTGCAAACCAGACTTTTCGGAGGGCATACGCCCACCTGTTCAACTACTGCTTCTGCAAGTCCACCCTTACAAATACGTTCACGGCGCGGCAGCGGCGCAGCGTGAACGCAGAGCAGCGGGGCCCCAGCCGCCCCGTCACCGACGTGCGCGTGCACATCCTCGCGCGCGCGCTGCAGTCCAGCCCGCACCGCGCCGCCGCTGCCGCCACCACCAGAGATATCTACGAACTATAGTGACCGAGGAAAACACACAATTTCGAACCTACTTTGGACTCATTTTCTTACTAACATTATTTATGGTTAAAATAGCCATAGAACTAAACTATAATTTTCTTTTTCATTAATTATGAAAAATCAACTTAATCGTAATTGTATTTGTAAAAATTAAATCTTTGTAATGAAACATAAGGACCTTTTTTTGCAACATTGTAGGTGGTAAATATGAGCTACATACTAAGAGTTTATTTAAGGGTTTTTTTGAAAAAAGGTACCCTTTATTTATTTATAAAAATAAAAAAATATATAATTTATTTAATATATAATATAAAATAAATTTATAATTATTAAAATTACGAAAATTTATA
Organism: Stenoptilia bipunctidactyla; assembly: GCA_944452665.1. Lineage (NCBI taxonomy): Eukaryota > Metazoa > Arthropoda > Insecta > Lepidoptera > Pterophoridae > Stenoptilia > Stenoptilia bipunctidactyla. Next base: position 39,477,054 of record OX101721.1, read on the forward strand.
AAAATTATATTAATATTTTTTTTCTTTGCAAAACAATCTCTTTATCTAAAAAAAATTATTAAAATATATTTTATAAAATATAATATAAAATATTTCTTCCATGCTGGACTGGGAGCGAAAGAAAAACATAGAATGTGCCAGCTGCTTTTCTTCCCGGGCATACTGTAAAAGTCAGTTAAGGGACGGAGGCTTTATTGGCATTTTTGCGGGCGATAGGCTGACTGCAATAGTCTCTCTCGAACATACTAATACCTCCAAATTTGTCAAAAGTGACATCTGATTTATAGCCTCTGGTGTTCTGCCTACCCCATAAGGGAGACAGGAGCGAAGTTATGTATGTATGTATAAAATAATATTTTTTTAAATATATATATTTTTTTAATATGTTATACTTATTTAAGTCTAAATGTGATGTTGTATATTCATCGACGAAATCTTGCGCACAGCGTACACACAGCCTACGTCAATAAAAGAAAGTAATTTAGAAAACAACCCAAAAAAATATATTTTACAAAATAAAACTTCTTAATCGTTGAAGGAGAAACAGGGTGTATTGATTTAGTTTTATGTTATTCTCGCTAGGCGAAAGATATCTATGATGTGCGTGTGCGGCGGTTTTATGATGGGTAAAGTAATCTATGTGCAGTTTTAACAACAACGTGACTGCACAATCCATTATTGTGTAGTCACGTTGTTGTTAAAACCATTATGTCATCCATTAATGAGATATTTGCGGTATTGTAAAGTACCGCTAGTATCACCAAAAAGTGGCCCCGGGGTGGCAGGCTTGGCAAGGCTCATTACCAACCCGTAAAACACAAACTGAAATTTACAGTTTAGAAAAATGAATCTGCAACATATTGTGATTTTATATTTTTTTATTAATTCACGCAGATACTCAAAAAGAAAATTACACTAAAAATAGATAAAATGTTGTTTATTAAACGTGCGAGCGCTATAATTTTAAAAATCCAAGCTGCAATGCTCGTCCCTTATCGAGCGTGTCACCCCGGGGCCGTCCCGTAGTGTCCTTTCCCCAATTCCTGATAGTCCCCCGGTTCCTTAGGTGTTAAAGTCCCATTAACAAACCTGTTCCAGAGAAGTCAATAGCTTGGTCGCCGAATACGGTGTAATATCCGGACTTTGTGGTATGTTAACGGGGCTTAGTAGTTGATGTGTAGTTACGTGTTGTAGAGGCTAGTAGAGCTTGTTGTTCAGTAGCTAGGTGTAGTACAGCTCTTCATATTTCCCTCCCTTCGTCACAGTAAACGTCAATCATCAGGCAAATTAACCCATATCGCCTGAATATAACATGATCAGTATTACTCACACCTTTATTAAAGTTTGCTGGGATGTCGGAGATTTTCTGCTATCTCTTCCAAAACATATCTGAAGTATAAATTAAACCAAAATATCAAATAAAAATAAATGAACCACACTAATAGGAGCCAATTCGACCAAACATAAAAACTAAACAAATTTCAAACATAAAATACTCAGACAAATCAAAATAAATCGTATCATGCGATAAAAATAACGAACAAAAAAATATCCAATTATTGAGGATTCCTTACTTTTAATTAAATTTAAGCTCAAAATTGTATTTTTTGTATCTGTGAGATCAAAGGCGATTGTTACTTTTATTGTAAATTTAGAAATCCTATATACAGAATGTTTATTAGTAACATTTAAGAAAACATGTTGATTTTTTGCAATGTTATTTTATGAAATCTGAAATTCGGTAAAACCGAAAACTTACAAATTTATATCGCTCGCACTCTTGTCATTGTTTTATTGTCAATGCCATTATTTACCTAATCACAATTACATTAGAATAAATTGATCAGCAGCATATTAACTGTAGATCAGTCAGTTTTGAACCGCGTAGTAAACATTCACTTTTTATTAATGTATTCATGTTTTTATTCTAAACACGTTAAAAAGATCACTTTGGGCTATTTTGGAAATTAACACGCCTAGTAGTGTTTATCACGCGGCTCTAAACTTATGCGCAGTTTAGGTTTAACTTTAAATAGTAAAATATAGGACTGATTCAGAAGTTTGGGTTTGGTATGGGTCGGAAATCTGTTTCGGTACCAGATCGAATCGAACCAGCTGGTCGAACCAGCTGGTCCGTTGCAGTTTGGTGGATTATATTCGCTGAATACGCTCTATACCAAGCCACTTCTTTTGATTTCCGCATCATGGAACACGCACAAAAATCGTTATAATTAGTTACCATTATTTTATCCAATCGATAAGTTTTTCGTACCGTAGTATTTAACCCTTTACAGATTTACTTTCAAGGATGAAAAATCCTTGGCTATAATTTATGATTATGTAGCTTTATATAAAAAAATAGTAGAGGTAGTGTTATAAATTATTTTTCAAATCCCAAGTTTATTAAGTCCTATGGACTTTAGTAATAAGGATATGTAGTAAGTTTAAATATCTCTTAATATCCGTTGGTTTATAAGTAGCTTTATGAAGTTGAGTTACGACGGTTTATTTCATTCAAGTTTATTAAGACAAAAACATCTCTTCAGGTCAACATCATCACTAAACTTCTTCTTTGTACTTAGCCACTAAAACTTGTTTACAAGTTTTTTTTGTAATTTAATTATTTTCTTTCAACATTATGAAAGAATATAAAAGTCTTACAGATTTTAAATTCAGTTGAGACATAAAGTAAAAAAACGTCATTTTGAACTTAAGTGAAATAGCCGAAGTGCATTTTATTCTATAATCGGTGTGTAGATTTTTTACTTTTATATGTACCATTTAAGTTGCTGTCTAGATAATAGGATATATGTCTCATAGAATATGTACATATGTAGACATTCAGCTTTCGACGATCATGAGCCCGATCGCCGAAAGCTTCGAATTGAAACATTTAGAACATAAGGCTCACTTAAATTTGGTCTCGATACATATGCTTATAAGTGACGCTTATAAATGATTGTGTACGTGACTAAATTTCAAGAGCCGATTTAGTGAATATAAATTAAGTAGTTTACATGTAGGTAGATTCATTGTATATTATTAAGTCCTGGAAGCATTATTTTTAGAATAACTTAGATACGCAATATTATTGTAGCGACATCTAGTATTGCGACATAGTAACTTCGATGATGATGTCACAACGGATCCTACAACTAATTTAATATACGACATCCCGACATCAACCGTCGGGCCGAGGGTCGCGGCCATTCAACCTTTTCTGCGGATTGTAAACAAACATATTGTTCCCAAAGTGGTCCCCCTAGCTGAACTACCTTCGCAGCCTTCGAAGAAGAGGACCAACATCTCTTCGTCGTCATCGTATCCATCACTCTCCACCTACCAAATGCGAGTACAACACGCCAGCCGCCGCCAGCACACTACGGGCTACCTTGGTGGACCACTGCGCTTGTAGCACTGCATGCCTGGTCTACTACCTCCAGCCTCCACCTGCTGCTCGGCACAGCACCCTGCACTTCGGCCGGTCACAGGCAGAGCACTCTACTCTCCTGCCCGAAGCAGCCACCAGCCACCCCGACTCACCGGGGCCATTGCAGAAGAGCACTACTGGACGCACTGAGGCACTCCGACTCATTGAAGCTTTTCCAGTCTCACCGGGACCATTCCCCGACATTTTCCAGGACAGTCATTGCATACAGTTCCGACTTATCGCGAACCAACTATGCAGCAATTCTCATACGATTCCGACTCACTGGAACCCCACTGGCAACACTAGCAAGCATCTCAAGACGCAAGACCGTTGACGGAAGATGACCATATCGACCTCCGGTCTCGGAGGGGAGTGATGTAGCGACATCTAGTATCGCTTACTAGTAACTACGACGATGACGACACAACGGATCCTACAATTAATTTAATAGCAGAGAGTGTATATACGACATCCCGACATCAACCGTCGGGCCGTGAGCCGCGGCCTGCCATCCCTTTTCTGGGGATTGGGAACGAACACCTTGTTCCCAAATTATTATTGTAATCTCTAATTAATTTACTCTCAGTGCATACAAGGACGCTACGTGATAATTGTGTATGTGGCTAAATTTCTAAGAGCCAATTTAGTGATAAAAACTGAATTTAAACCGTGTACATATAGGTATAATCATTAAAAATCATTGTAATTTATAGTCATTTTTTTATATTTATTAATTCATTTGTATCATTCAAAACGACAAAATCGAACTCTTCCAGCGTTGACAATTTTTTTCTGAAGCAAAATGCTTCAGGTCTTTATATAATTACTATAGGTAAATGTTAATACTTCTGTTTAACTAGTTGTATATATTCAATCCAAAAATAAACAAATATTTTGTATCTGCTAAAAATTGGTAGAGTGTGATAATATGGAAAACTATGTGATATTGTTTAAATAATTATTTTAGTTATAAGGCAAATGTGAAAAATTTCCGGCTATTATGTAAACTTATTAGTGTGTCAATTAAATAATTATATGTTATATTCCTTAATGATAAGTGTAAAAAGAAAATTGTTTTGTTTTGCTAGAACTTACAAAAGCTATGTAGCCTCCAGACTTACAAATATTTTGTACCTTTTGAACTTTTTTGTAATGTAAAAAAACCATTGTTCCATATTTATTTTTTTTACCACGACAGCCTAAATGAGTTGATGTAACGAATATGCTATCGCATCCTCTAGGTCTGTTCATCAAAACCTAAAAAGGCCAAAACAAAGTTAATATAAATTAAAACAATAAAAACTGAACATGGTTGTATCTTTCTATGATTTAGTACAAATCTTAGAGGATGTATTGCAATTCAATAAGTTTTCAAACAGTAATATGGCATTGACAAAAACAATACAAAAATGTGTAACTAAAGCCGAGCACCGCTGCAGCCAAATTAATTCAAATCTTTGCAACTCTGTATATAAACTCTCAAATATTGATAAATAAACTCTCTGTACTGCACAATTCTGTGTTTGAATATCCTTCTTCCCCCATTCTTAACGCTAAAGGTATCAACATAAGAAACCTCTTCATGTCCAACAACAAAGAAGACTGCGGTTGTTCACCTACCTAATCATCACAACTGTTTATAATGAGCCTACTGGGTGACGAGGAGCTTTATGCCGTAAACTTGGATGTCTGGATTTTCATAGCCCAAAATTTCTTCTGATTAACCCTATCAACTACTGCAAGTATACATATATACAGCACCCAGGACCGGACGTGCCTAACGTGCCCTCCGAAGCACGGAAATCGTCGTGACAATATAATGGTTGGCCTGAAATATAGCTTGGTCCTGAAAGTAAACCTGACTATACAATATTTCGAGAGTTTCACCGGTTCGCAAACTGTACAGAGGTAGGTATTCTACAAAGCTCGATCTATACATATATCGCCCAGTAATTGTATTGTTAAAGTTGAGTTTACACAGAATTAAGAAAATCAATGTATCAATCATTTGATTTGTCTATAAGAGCAAGAAGATCCAGCGAATCCGTCAAGCCATCCAAAAATAAGATCTCGCTTTGTCTAAATAAGAAAAAACCGGTTTTTTCTTATCTTTAACCAATTTCCTACAATACTTGCTTTTAGTTTAGTCACTTTCTAAAAGCCTGCAATATGCCTTGGTTATGGGATCTTTAAACTCCCAGCACACCCTGATCAACTTTAGACCCTCGTCCTTATGGCCTTAGGCAAAACCTTTGAGTGCATCGTTCTCATACGAATGAAAGATTACTTGTTTCTTCAAGACTATATATAATTATCCGACTTTTCGATTTCAACGCTAATCATCGCCTTTGTAAATCAATTGTTTTGTTGAACGTAACTTCCTTGGTTGCAACCATAAACGGTCTAATACGGAAACCATCTTCGTTCATCTGCTCACGGCTTTCGATAAAGTCCGGCACACCGATCTCATCCACATAATATAAGATATAGTATTATTGCCTCATTTCTAAGCCAGGCGCAGTCCCAGGGGGGACATGACCCCCCCCCCCCAAATCATGAAAAGATAAACATCTTATAAGAAAAGAAGCTAAAAAAGATACTTCTGATTAAAAAAAAATTGTTGTGACCCCCCCCCCCAAATTCAGATGTAACCCCCCCCTCAAAATTTCATTCTGCGACTGCGCCTATTCTAAGCATGTTGCTGACCATTTAAATCCGAAGGTACGTTCCCCTAGTATTGTCTTAAGTTTTCACGATACATAATTTAAATAAAACTACTTTTTAACCGGATTAATCGCGTATAATTTATATTTTACTCGACGTTTCGGTGTCTTTGCAGACCCCGTGGTCACGAGCGACTGAGGTGTCAGGCGTCAGATTGATAGTGGAAAAAGTTATACATCATCTCCATCTATTTCTCAGTCTTCGAGCGTAGCGTTCAGGGTTAACACAAAATGAGCTGACAGTGTCTCGAGTTTCAGGTCGTGCTGCTTGCTGGATGTTAGACTTAATATCTTTGAGAATAGGGTCCCATGCTGGTTATAGTTTCCAACCATCTTCTCTGTTGAAATTAGGGTGCTTTTTAATTTCAATGGCTTCTCTGATCATTCTAGGTATATAATGTGTCTCCCTAGATAGAACTTTCACAGAGTCAAACCTTAAGTAGTGGTTGGACTTGTCTATGGAATGCTCACAAACTGCAGACTTGGTTACTCTTCGGTTTTTAATGTCAGCTATGTGTTCTTTAACGCGGGTTGATACACTTCTTTTAGTTTGACCAATGTAGGAAAGCCCACAGCCGCAGTCAATCTTGTATACACCTGGGTCTTGTAAAGGGATGTTGCATTTAACTGGGCGAAGATGTTGACGTTCCCCTATTCTCTTCCAATCGAGATCAGAGCTCAGCTTTTTCACCTTTAATAAGTATGATACGAAATCTAACCAAATATATCAATCACTGTCTGTGGGCGGGTGCCACTGCGCTTTATCTCAGCAATAAAAAGCCGTGTTCTAAAAAGACAGCTTGATTCATGACGTGGCTCTTTGAAATGAATCCCCAGAAAAACTTAGCAACTCGCTTCTCCCATAAGCACAGAAGTCTTGCTTAAAATATACCTTCACGTGACTCTCAACAAAACATATTATTTCATATTCCACATCCATGCGGTATCCAAATTCACCACAGACTACCATGACCGATCCAACAGCATGATAGAATGTCTCTGCGTTTTAAACTTCACGAGGTCTGCATTCGAACAGACATGACCTACACTTCATCCATCTTGGCTTCAATCTCCAGGTTCGTCAGAATAACTTCTGTCTCAAGGTTATTTAACGTTGCTTAGTAACTACGTGGGCAACGATGACTTATTTAAATGTTAGTTTCTTTGATACGATATAAACGTACATTTATTTTAGTATATTTCAGTACAAAAAAATAAAGATATGGAACCACAAACTTTTATGCAAATAGTCGCTGTTGATGAACAAAACTACTACGACGCGGCTTTTATTTGATAATACTTCGACGTAGTACAAGATAACTAAAATAAAAAGTTTTTTTGCTAATTCCGCGACTTGTACTTGCACTAGTGATGCAGGACTTTCATGCGTAGGTTCACCGCCCTCCCTCCCTCAAGCAAGAAGCAAGACATGCAATGAACACACACCTGGAACCCACACCACAAGCTATCACCGACACGTGTTTCGCTTCAACCAGAAGCATTCTCAGAGCGCAACGACCACCGCCGATTTAATTAGTATCGCCAAAGGCCAGCTTATATACTAACGCAAAGCCCCACCCACTATTTATTAAGGGTATTATGAGTCACATTGTAATTGAAATGGAATACTTAACAATACTCCAACTTCAATAACTCCGCGACTCATAGTGTAATAAAGGATTACTTGTCGTTTTAGACTGCTCATTGAAAATTTGACTATGTTTTCCATGTTTCAGGATTTCTAGTTGTTCTAAAATATTCAAACGTAATCCTTTTTCACATCTGTGTAAAATCTGGTAAGTGTGATCATTAGATAAGCTGTGGCCTGACTCCAGCAGGTGTTTGGCGAAATGGGATTTTGTAGGGTGTTTTAATCTATAAGCTGCAATGTGTTCTTTAAAACGAGTTTCAAAAATACGTCCCGTTTGGCCAATGTACACACCGCTGCAGCCCCCACAGCTTAATTTGTATACACCTGATTTCTTGCCATCCTCAACTTTTTCTGTGAAATTGCAAATTCTAGATTTAAGCGAGTTGTTTGTCTTGAAGGCAACGTGAACATCATTTTTCTTGAATAACCTTGAAACTTTTTCCGATATGAATCCTAAATATGTCAGACTAGTTCTATATCGATTCAATGTCTGTTCACGTGGCGCTCCATACAACAAACAGCTTACTTTTTGTTGTTTTTTCTTTTTTATCAAGTTGTCAATCACTGACTTGTCATACCCCTTAGAAATTGCAATTTGATAAATAATGTCTAGCTCCTTTTTGAAATTTTGAGAACTTAACGGGACCGTCATTAGACGATGTATATAACAGTTAAAAGAAGCTATTTTATGTTGCCAAGGATGACAAGAAGAAGCTGGAATTACTGTGTCTGTGTGAGTGGGCTTACGATATATCTAAAAAACGTGTTTATTATTAACTATTGATAAATTTAAATCTAGAAAATTTAAACTTTTGTTTTTTTTCTAACTCTAATTTGAACTTAATTTTTGAATGAATATTGTTAATATCATGAACCCACTCTATCAGTTGTTTCTCCGTTCCGGTCCAGCATATGAGTAGATCATCGACATATCTATAATAATATAGTATAGAAGGGTGCCCGATAATATTTTGGGTTTCGAAATTGTCCACGAAAATATCTGCCATTAAAGGGCTCAGTGGTGAGCCCATTGCTAGTCCTTCCTTTTTAGTAAAGAATTTATGTTGAAATCTAAAGTAATAAATAAAACACTTTTTAACCGGAGTCGAGTCAAAATTTAAAATGTAAATATACGCGATAAATCCGGTTAAAAAGTGTTTTATTTAATAGTATGAATCGCGAAAACTTAAGACAATATTATCTAAAGTAATTTTGTTTCATACAAATAAGTGAAAAATTTAGAAGCCCATTATACTTCCTCTGGATGCAAACGATGTTGTTCAAGCTTATCCTGTAATATTTGTAATGACTCCATATATGGAACGTTAGTAAATAAATTGTCTACATCCAAAGAAAGCAATATGGCATTGGAAGGAATAGAAATGTCTTTTATTTCGTTGATCAGATCCTGGGTATTTGATAAACTATACAATGATTGAAGGAAGATTTAACCTTCAGGATCTGATTTAACCTTTTTGCTAACTCATATGCTGGAGCACCCACGTAAGAAACAACTGGTCTTATTGGTACGTTTTCTTTATGAATTTTAGGAAGCCCATACATTATTGGAGCTTGTGGATTCATAGGTACAATGTTAGATCTACCCGGAAAACCGTCAGGGAACACGAATCGAAATTCTTTCACCGCCTTTCCCACCGCGGCGGCGAAGGACCTCGTCAGATCCGAGCGCAACACCGCAAAGTCATCTCCATTTAAAAATATTGTCAACTTTATCTATATAATCCTGTTTGGGCAAGACGACAATACCGTTACCCTTATCAGCCTTTGATACTTTTAGATTGTTACTGGGAATTTTGGATTTTAATGACTTTACAATGTTGCGCTCATGTGAAACATTCGTACTAAATATACAGTTAGAGATTGCAGCTTATAGATTAAAACACCCTACAAAATCCCATTTCGTCAAACACCTGCTGGAGTCAGGCCACAGCTTATCTAATGATCACACTTACCAGATTTTATACAGATGTGATAAAGGATTACGTTTGAATATTTTAAAACAACTAGAAATCCTGAAACATGGAAAACAGTCAAATTTTCAATGAGCAGTCTAAAACGACAAGTAATCCTTTATTACACTTATTTAATGACAATTCCTTTTTAGAGTTTAATACACTTTGTAGAAGGCAAAAAATATGATTCATACAAAGCACACGATTTTGAAGATACTTGTTCTCCTACAGTAGACTGCGACGGCAGTAAGTTAAAAAAACATAAAATGGAAAGTGTATACAGGATCTGTTATAAATGAATGGATAACCTATTCACTGGAGTTGGTCCAGATGTAAGATGTTAAGAAAAAACACCAAAATATAAAAAAAAAATATAAAAGTCCCCGACATTTTCATATGGTTGAGTATCGTGGCAAAAAGATACGATTTTTGACAGTCTTTCTTTAGTTAATCCAAAATATCAGGGCTATACTGGTCAGGAAAAATAGTCGCAGGCAGTAAACTTGGCATATGAAAAGGGAACTATAAAAGTGACTTTTTGGAATATCCATCAAATATGGATGGCAGTGGTGTCTGTCTGTTTTTTTTTTAAAGAGCTCTATCTCAATCCCCGAAATGTATTCTGTAGTACACGGTCAAACATAGTCCAAGAGCTAGTAAACCCTGCGGGTAACGGTCTTGCTGTGCGATTAGAATGTGTATACTTATGATTTATGGCATGCTAATGGCAATAGTCATAATTTTTAATGGATGTAGTTAATTGATTGTTGATGACAAAAATTTCAGGCGATTACCATGAGTACAAATATGAGCTAGGCGATTTAAAAAGTGCATAGTTGATGAGTTAAAATAAACATTCTCCGGTATAGTTGAAATTTGGATATGTATTTGAGCAAATGTATAAGAATAAACATGTACAATGTGAGGCGGTTTTGAATAGCACAAGACCTTGCCAGGCGAGGGGATAGCTGCTAAGTTTTAATGAAATCTACATTACTTTTAACATAAATTTTCTTCATCACAGTCCGACACTTAACTACTTCTGTTTTCGTAATATACAGTTCAAAGAAGCTCTTGTGGATTTTTTTTAAACAAGGGCGTGCGAATAAGAGTTGTTACGTGAACGCATATAGTGAATGGAATATATTTTATTAGGTTTTATGTAATCTACAATAGTTTTAACATTAATTTTCTTCATCATCATCCGAAATTTCACTGCTACTGTTTTCATCATCACCTTTCTCTTCGACAATGATTTCCTTTTCTGAAAATAGTAAAAAAAAATCAATCAATAAGATCATTAAAAATTTAATATCCAGCTCAATTACATAGGACTGTACATTCTGTACTGAATAAAATTGTTGTATGTTACTTCAGTCGATTATGCTGTGGCAGTATGCCCGTGTATAGAAGCAGGATCCCCTCAAACCAATTAAAATCGTAATGAGCAATAAGGTTTCTACCGTTATTTTCAGGTGTAAAAGTTGTTGGTTCCTATAAATGACAATTTCGCCGTATATTTGTAATGTATGCAGTTCTTAATAATTTTTGCTGTAGTTCGCGTTGGCACTTTGGTAGATTTGATGACTCATAACTTATTAGTTTTTTCATGATAACTTATTACTTTACTAGGAACTTCTCGTAAAGTTAATTATTTTTATTTTGAACATTTCGAACCATGCCATGTTCTCTAGCATGGGTTTTTTTTTTTTTTTATATTGTAAGGATAGGACGTTTGTCTTCCATGCCACCTGATGGAAAGTGCGCATGAAGACTATGGTGTTACACGTCCATCCACGAGAAACCTATTCACTCGACACTTAAAAGTTCCAGGACTGTAGTGGTCAGGAAAAACAGACGCAGGCAGATTGTTCCACTCTTTGGCAATCCGTACCAAAAAGGAACTATCGAAGCGTTTTGTTCGACTTCTTGGTAAATCCACTATATAGGGATGGAAGTTCTGTCTGCGTCTGGTAGTCCGGTGGTAAAAAGGGGTGGGTTCAATTTGGTCAAAAAGAGCACTCGCACACTCACCAAAATGTAGCCGATAAAATACTGTCAAACAAGCAACCTTACGACGATGCTCCAGCGTCTGCAATTTTTTATTTGTAAGGTTGTTGTTATTTATGATTTTACGGGCTCTTCGGTCAACAGAGTCTAGCGCTTCGAGCTGGTATTTGGCAGAACCATCCCAAAGGTGACTACAGTACTCCATGCACGACCTCACTTGGGCTGTGTATAAGTTGAGCAGCCGTTCAGGGCTGAAGTACCGCCGGACCTTCGAGAGGATACCCAATTTTTTGGAAGCTCTTCTATTTCTGCATTTCCTTGTTCTTTGAACGCCTTCTGATACACACTCGAATTCTGCAAAATTTGGATTGATTTTGATTGATGATTTTATTACCTCTTCTTGAAAAGAACGGATTAGAATCACAACCGGTCAATGCAAGAGGAAAACATTATCCAAGAGACAGACAATGATAAAACAGTAGCAGTTAAATGTCAGATGATGATGAAGATAATTAATGTTAAAACAATAGTTTTTTTTGTAATTTTTAGTGTTCATGTAATCTACTATTGCAGATTAATAAAATAATATTTTTGTATATACAGGGTGACTGGTGGGTCATTTTCAAAATTCCAGGACGTGATAGTTTGAGATCATACATGAAGAAAAATAGTAAAATAAAAAATAAATATTAATTTTTTACTGAGTAAACTTAACAGAAAGTTAGAGATATCATTACGCAACGCATGGTTACATGAGCGTTACGCAATAGACACTTAGTGGGTGGTGGTGTGCGTGTGGCGGGAAAACTGCTGTGTGCGTATTAACTCAGGCAGCGTGTCAGGAAAAGTGTAGTAGTAGTAAGTTATTTATTCATAGGGATTTCTGGTAAAAAATGTTTTATCTACTTTATTACATAATTGTGATCAGAATCGAGATCAGAGTTCTCTCCTTCAGTATCTAAAATCTGTCACCAGTCCCCCTGTATATTGCATTCACTGTATGCGTTCACGTAACACCTCTTATTTGCACGCCCTTAGCAGCTATATCCTCGCCTGACAAGCTTACTCAAAATCGTCTGGAATTATACATATTTATTCTAATACATTTGCTAAAAAACATATCCAAATTTTAACTATTCTGGACAAAGTTTATTTTTATTAATACGTCGAATACATCCATTGGGCATGTATAATATATTAAATATTTTCGTATCTGCCTCTTCATGGTGTTGGCACTATAAATTATCACTTTTTTTGAAGATCATGTAGTAATTGTAGACACTATGCGTATGTTTGTAATTTAATTTCACTATGGTTTATCTGATCCAATTTTAAAAAGTCTGCAAAAGCTTTTTTGAACTGTATATTACGAAAACAAAAGTAGTGAAGTGTCGGATAGTGATGAAGAAAATTTATGTAAAAAGTAATGTAGATTACATCAAAACGAATAAAAAATATTGTATTTATAATTTTTACTTTTGCTTAATTCACGAAACAACTCTTACTCGCGCGCCCTTAGCAGCTATACCTAGCCTGCGAAGGTCTTATGCTATTCAAAACCACCTGGCATTGTACATATTTATTCTAATACATTTGCTCAAACATATATCCAGATTTCAAGTACAGGAGTACAGGAGAACGTTTATTTTATCTCATCAACTATGCACTTTTCAACTCGCCTGGCACATACTCATACACTTTGCTCATGGTTATCGCCTGTCATATTTTTCCAAGATTAACAATCAATTAACAATCCTATAAAAATTTAGCCTTACAGAAACAAGTTGTTTTTACAGATTAAGCAATAAAGTGGCTGATTATGTTCAGGTCATGACGAATAATAATTTCCATTAGCATGCTATAAATCATAACTGTACAAATTTCTAACCTTACAGGAAGACCGTTACTCGCAGGGTTCACTAGCTCTCCAGCTAACAAGGAACCTTACGACAATGCTCTTAGACTTTTCAATTTCTTTTTCGTAAAGTTGACATTGTGTATGAGCTTACGGGCTCTTCGGTCTACGAAGTCCAGCACTTCCAGTTGGTACTTGACTGAACCATCCCAAAGATGGTTGCAGTACTCCATGCAGAACAGCACTTTCGCTTTGTACAAATTAAGAAGCCGACTGACCAATAAATAAATATGATATTATGTAAAAAACCTTACTTTACAGCAATTTCAAGGTAAAAAACAGGGTGACTGGTGGGTCATTTTTGAAAGTCAAGGACGTGATAGCTTGAGATCATACATGAAGAGAAAAAATATAATAAAAAATAAATATTAATTATTTACTGAGTAAACTTAACCGAAAGTTAATGAATTGATTACGCTCCGTTGCTACGCTAGCGTTGGCAGCGATCCGCGTGCCAGGTCACGTGCCTCGATTGACTCAGTTGTATGCAAAGTAAATAGTAACATAGTAGTATTTATTTATGGGGATTTCTAGTGCAATTTTGAATCAACAATGAAACCTACTTTTATAGCATAATTATTATCAGAATCGAGTAGAGTGCTCTCCTTCAGTATCTAAAATTTGTCACTAGTCACCCTGTACTGTAGTAACTCAATGGGTAAACAACGGATTTCTAGTTATTAAGATAGCAAAGAGATGCAGCTTTGAACAAAGCTTAATTTCCAGTAAATTCCGTCGTAATAACAGAGAATATATACAAGAAATTAGTTTCGTTTGACTCCTGTGATACACAATTAATATAGAACTAATTGATTCTAATTTGTCTACCAAACCTTATACAGCAATCCCAAAACGAAGGTAAATGCTTCGTATTTCATTTTGCTTGACAAGTTGTTTTAATAATGTGAAACTATCATGCATTATAATTTTATTCTGCAGGAACTTTGGGATATTCAAAGAGAACGACGACTGGATCCAGAACTGCCCTTTTTTGTAGTGGTAATAAATATCTCCTTCTCAATTAGGGATAATTTTGTGATGAACACGGATCTTTGTTTGCTCGAACCTAATATTGTCTTATGCATATCCAGGCCTATTCGTCGTCGGGGTGCGGGGCTCAGGCTGCGCCCTCATTATTTTTTACACTGCAGCGTGGCACGACACCGATGACACACTGCAGTATGGGTGTTACCACACCTATTGATCGACATCGACTATTCCATTCTGTGATCTATTGGTGTTGTAACACCCTATGAAAGGGGTCCTAGTCCACCAAGAAAACACACACGTAATTTAAATAATTTATTTATTTATTTCTCTCAAATACAAAACCTAAATTATACAAATTAAACCAAATTATAAAAATAAAAAAAGGTTTCTAAAAAAAATTCGACCGCCTTCAAAAATAATGTTCAAACAAAAATTAGCAAACACTAAAAAAAAATAAAAAATAAAATATTAGAATTTTCAATTGAAAGGACGAAAAGGCTTTTTTAAATATTGAAGCTTTTTTAAGAATTTACTTTTCGTAAATTTTCTTGGTACTTACCGACTGAACTGTTTGAAGTCGGTGCCAAGCCAAAACTAAGTACCTAATGGCGAAAAACACCAGTAATCCAACACTCTTTTATTATTTAATTGCTAAATATCTATTTATTGTATCCCGCACATATACAATATGACATAATATTGTATGTGTGCGGGTAGTATCCAATAATTCTGTTCCAGACTGTACATACATCAAACAAACTCAATTTTTCTTGCTTTGGCAAAGAAGATGAGTTGGCAAAGATTTTAATTAAATCATTTATTTATCTTAACCATTTCCTTTAACAATAAAATACAATTTACTATAGAATTGGAACAGGGTAACAAGTTAGCCTTCCTTGATGTTTAATTACACGGAATCCAAATGAATTCATACTGTTTATAGGAAACTCAATCACACTGAGCGATATTTAAATGGGAGCTCACACCACCACCCGAGCCAATTACTCGCTGCGATCCCCAGCACATTCATGATGAACAGCATTATGATTAGTTCCAATGTATTGTCTCCATGCTTACACACACATGCTATGTAAAAATATTACTTTTGAGCCTTAAGGTGTCAGTGTGGGTAATAACTTTTTATTCAAATTCACTTCTACTTATAGGATGATAAATTACTAATTGTACGGACGGCTAGTAATAACATCGAGTTTTTTTTAACTTTATTGAAACATCTTAGATACGTTTCTCTCTATAACATCCAAAATTCTCGAGCGCCTTGTGCACCTTCAATTAACTAGCTTTATGACGAAAAATAATATTTTGAATCCATACCAATCCGGCTTCCGAACTGGACACAGTACGGTCACCACCTTAACCAAAATCACAGACGATTTAAGACATGGCATGGAAAACAAAACGCTAACAATTTTAACACTATTAGACTTCAGCAGTGGAGCCTCGCAGCGAGTGGGCCTTAAAATGAACATGCATAAGACGAAGATCATGTCGAACGTCCATGTTGCACCTGCTCCTGTGGTAGTTGGAGGCACCACGCCCGAAGTTGTTGACGATTATCTATACCTAGGACATAAAATCCAGTTAGGTAGGTCCAACTTTGAGACAGAGGTCAATCGTCGGATCCAACTCGGCTGGGCAGTGTTTGGCAAGCTCCGTAAAATCTTCTCGTCGCAAATACCGCAGTGTCTGAAGACAAAGGTTTTTGACCAGTGTGTGTTGCCAGTGATGACATACGGCACTGAGACGTGGTCGCTAACTATGGGCCTTATAAATAAGCTCAATAAGCTAATAAGCGGGATCGAATCAGGAATGAGGAGAACCGCAGGCGAACCAATGTCACCGACATAGCCAGAAGGATTGCAGAGCTGAAGTGGCAATGAGCAGGGCACATAGCTCGCAGAACAGATGGCCGGTGGGGCAGAAAAGTTCTCGAGTGGCGGCCACGTACTGGGAGACGCAGCGTAGGCAGGCCCCCGGACGATGGACCGACGACCTGCTCAAAGTCGCCGGTAAACGCTGGATGAGGGCGGCGTGGGACCGAGTGACGTGGAAGACCTTGGGGGAGGCCTATGTCCAGCAGTGGACGTCTACAGGCTGTGGATGAGACTTCAGCAACGCATTCAACACATGATTTTAATATCTTGCTAGAGTTGCTGCGCTCTCTTAACATATCTCCATCGGTGATTGAATGGTTTTGCAACTACTTGTGTGGACGACGCCAGCGTATAGCTGCACAAGATTGTTTCTCCTTTTGGGCCGAAGAGCGTGCAGGCGTCCCACAAGGTGGCGTATTGTCTCCTCTCCTTTTCTCTATTTTCATAAATAATATTTCTCATGAACTTTCTTCGTCCTACCAGACGATGTACAAATATACTTACAGTGTAGCCTGGATAATTTACCTCAAACAATTGACGCTGTTAATTTAGACCTATCAAAAATTATGTCATGGAGTACACAGCATGGTTTAATAGTGAACCCCTCAAAGACCCAAGCAATAATTATTGGCAGTTCGAAGCTGATAAATCGGATAGACTGGTCGCTTTGTCCAAAAATTACATTCAATACAGTCACTATCGAATTTAGCCGGAGTGTCAGAAACCTTGGTCTAATATTTGACAATACAAGGTCGTGGAATACTCAGATGAAATGAGCAGGAAGATGTTTTCGGCTGTTAACTCGCTCAAACGCTTGCGCCATCTATTGCCCATTCCCACCAAAATATCGATTGCGCATTCCCTCTTTTTCCCTATACTTGACTACGCAGACGTCTGCTATCTGGATATCACTGAAGACCAGCTTAATAGGGTTGAGTGCCTTCAAAATCTCTGTATAAGGTTCATATTTTGATTGCGCATTAAGCTCAAGTGGCTTCCTATTCGCTTTCGCCGGAATATTCATGTTCTTTGTCTCCTGTATCGCATTCTGTTCAATCCCATCATACCAAGCTATCTACATCAATACTTTAAATATCGCCACGCTCAACATGAGCGCAACCTACGATCTACTGACAACCTCATGCTCAGTACTCCGATACATTCTACGGACTACTTACGAAAGTCATTTATGGTTCGTGCAGTAACTTTGTGGAATGAGCTACCTCTGAATATTAAATCTGCCGAATCTCTTCTCACATTTAAAAAACGTTTAAAACTACACTATCACTCAGTATGTGCTGTCAACTAATGTAATTATATTTTCATATAATTATGAATACTTATGTTAGTATCTTTTCATATATTATATGAATTTATTTATGGGTATATATTATTTATGTATTTCAAGCTTGCTACACGTTTATATTGTATATTTATGTATGTAATGTTGTCTACATTATATATGTATATTCTTATTTAGTCTTATTTATATTTAAAATTAGGTATGCCTTAATCCCAACTCTCTTTTTTCAACTTCTTTAACCCTGGTTGTCTGGCAGAAATCGCTTGCTAGCGATAAGACCGCCAATTGTGTTACTGTAGAATAATTTTATTTCCTGTTGTACATATATGTTTTTTTTTTGTAAATATGCAATAAAGTGTAAATAAATAAACAGTCTTATCATCAGTTTAAATAATAATTCCTGGAGTTAGTAGGTCATTATTCTGCTGCAACAATAGATCACTGAGATACCTTGTGTATTAATCAATTGTTGTTAATTCAGAAGAGCAGTCCTCTACGATTCCGGCTAGCCAAACACTTGACCATTGTTCTACTAAACAGTTATTATTGAACTACATTGATGACAACTTATCTTTGTGCTACATGAAAATACACCAATTCTATAACAATTTGCTGGAATATATCTTCTACAATAGCCTTCAATTCTTCATTGTCGACTTTGGTCTCCAGCCGTCCACGGGGATTGTTCTGTAGGTTGAAATTTCCAGAGGTATTAAGTTAAACGGGTGATTTGATTTCGCAACTAGCGTTCGAGGCAATGAATGTGCTCACGGAGGTAGCAAGGATCTAATTATTAGAAACGTAAATACGATACGTGTCAGGGTGAATCTCTAAGCCGAACGTATTTAGTTGATTTCTATGCCACAATTTACATTTACATTTAGGCGAAAGAGGTATGTCTGCAGGGCCGTCTCTACCCGGGACGCGTATTTACAAAAGCTATACCATTAGAGTGAAAGTGCAAACTGAACTGGCTTAGCTTTTGTATGACAAAAACTTGCCCAAAACCTAATCCATTCTAGTACAGAAATTGACCGAAGTCGTGTAGACTTTGTGAGATAACTTCAATTGAACATTGCAGCAACAAAAGCTATCCCATTTGATATCGATATTTACCGATCGTTGGCTTCAATTTGATACTTAAATGGCAATTGTTCTGATTTTCAAAGATAGAAATAAAATGTGCATGCATTATGACCATCGTTATTTTGATGACTTAACGTTTGAATTTTGACCATGTCGGGATTGTCCAGGGTTGACTATAATAGCTGACCAGGTTTATGGCGCGTCGCCGGCCGCTGCCGCGGCACCGCTCGCTTCCCTCGCTCGGCTCGCGCACGTGTATAACTATATGCAACCTAACATGCTCCTCCTCGCTGCGCTCGTCGTCGCACCTAATGGTGCGTACCGATTGCTGTAATGGAACTTGTAATGTAACATTCTACGCACCACACGTCCAAATACGCAACGTGCGCAGAATGTTACATTACTAGTTGTTTTACTAGCAATCTGTACGCACCATAACTAAAAATACTGATTCCGCCTTCCGGTGCGGGAGCCCTTCTCATAGCTATCTCTTTCATCGCAATGTATATCAAACAAAGATATACCCACTTTTCATCTTGACAAAAGCTTATCTATTTGAGTGAATATGTATTATACAGTACTAGGTTTTGTCATTGCATTTCTTTGAAAATTACAAGAGCAAAAGCTAATCCATTTCAGTCAATTTTTTTACTGAGTTCGATTAGGTATTGTCAACTAATATGCATAAACAAAAGCTCCTCTATTAGAGTCTGACTCGTGACTCAAATAGTATAGCCTTTGTATATTCGCACCCGGGACTCCGCCGAGCGCTGTATATTTAAATATTTCATTGAACTTAACACCATTGCACAGTTTTATGTACTTGTTACGACAAATACGTATACGCAAAATTATGTTTCACGGCTTAATTCTTTGCGATTTAATGTTAACATGTTGTAGTAGTACTTCCAGGCGTCAGCCTTGCACGGTTTTCAGAGACACGTTTTTTTTTTTTTTTTTATTTGGCAACCCTGATCCCCGCTCTTGAACTCCTCTCCACTTACTTCCTCTCATCATCCCTCCTCAATAATCATTCTGTATTTCCGTGCTCAAGCCTTCGCACGTGCGTCTATAATTTATTACTTAAATTAAACGTTAAATAGTTTGTGTTATAGTTTAAAAATTTAAATCTCAACTTATTATTTGTCGTTCGTAAAAATGGTGAAAAGGAAATATGAAGACATCGAGACCATACGCAAGAAGATCAGAAAACTGGAAAAAAAAAAAGCTTCAAAAGAAGCAAATGCCAAGTGAAATTTGTACCTTATCACTATCCATGGCTCTTTACATCGCATAATTGCGTTACGAATCCTTATTCGAAAACAAAGTTCAATGATCTTTATCACTGAATTTGAATGAGCCGAGTTTAAAACTCACAAATTTACCTAGTAAGAATCTTTATTCGAGACGATGGTAAATGTCATTGTTTAGTGATCATTTTCGCTAAAATGACTTTTCGAATCCTTATTCGAAAACAAAGTTCAATGATCTTTATCACTGAATTTGAATGAGCCGAGTTTAAAACTCACAAATTTACCTAGTAAGAATCTTTATTCGAGACGATGGTAAATGTCATTGTTTAGTGATCATTATCGCTAAAATGACTTTTCGAATCCTTATTCGAAAACAAAGTTCAATGATCTTTATCACTGAATTTGAATGAGCTGAGTTTAAAACTCACAAATTTACCTAGTAAGAATCTTTATTCGAGACGATGGTAAATGTCATTGTTTAGTGATCATTATCGCTAAAATGACTTTTCGAATCCTTATTCGAAAACAAAGTTCAATGATCTTTATCACTGAATTTCAATGAGCCGAGTTTAAAACTCAAAAAGAAGAATGGCAAGGTCCCATACATTGTCAGTACCGCTTTTATTTCACATAGCATTCACGTACCTCAAACTTAATATGTGCGTTTTATTGCTTAGATAACGAGTAATCAGAATATAATTATTAGATTTATACAGAAGTTGGGAATAAAAAGTCAAAACAATAATCTAACCTAAAAATTACAGGAATTTATAGTCCGTCTTTTCTAACATGGCGTCGTATTTTGAAACCATTACATTACATAAGCAGGTATTAACCAATCCAGAGGTTTGAAACGGGGTGGCGGCGCGGGCGGCTTAATTCAAGTTTGACAGTAGGACTTTACAACTATTATTTTTTATTGCCGGGAAATTAATGTGCTTTCGGCAAGTTTAATTTGATTTTATTGTATTTCTAAATATTCCCGACAACTATCACAACAATAAATGTTGGAAAAAACGTGTCTCATATTGACCTATTAACTACATATAGCCCAGTTTTGATACGCTTGAAAACTCTAAAATTAAGTGATACCGTGGCCGCCAATCCCCTTTACCTAATTCGAATCTTTATTCGAGACTATGGAAAATTTCTTTGTTTAGTGATCATTATCGCTAAAATGACTACCCTACTTTTTGCATTTTATGCTCGTAGGTGCTAAAAACACTTCTTTCGAATTATTATTCGAGACGCTGACTACTTTCGTCTTTTCAGTGCCATCTACCTCAAAACATCCACCAGTAGATGATGTTGAGGATATAGAATTGGATAGCGATATCTTAGAGATGTTGGGAGATTGCTGAAGAACTAGGAAAACCTTTACATAAGGAAATTTCAACCCGGTGCGGTGGTCTGAAATCCTTTTAAAGGGACTACCCTAAGAGACAAGAGATAAAATCCTAGAGGATTATCTTATTCCTAGTAATTGTCAACTACTCCTTGCCCCTGCTCTGAATCCGGAAGCAAAAGTGGCAGTTATCGAAGCGGTCTCTAAACGGAATTCCTCCCTCATGTTTAGGCAAAGACAAACTGGTGTGGCTATAGCAGCTCTGGGAAGAGCTACCGAAACACTCGTAGGATCATCTTCATTAATACCACAGAAGCAACAAATAAGCAATGGTGCCATCTCGAAATGTACTTATATTGAAGGACAATTTTTATCCAGTATATTTCTTGTAACTAAGTCTAATGGTGATAAAAGGTTTATATTGAATTTAAGAAAGTTAAATAAATTTGTACTTGCTAGTCATTTTAAAATGGAAGATTACAGAACAGCGTCAAAATTATTAACTGAAAACTGCTGTAGACAATAGACTTAAAACATGCATACTTCTTTGTTGCGACAAATGAAGCTCACAAAAAATATCTTCGATTCAAATACAACAATATATTATATGAATTCAATTGTTTACCGTTCGGCCTTTGTACCGCACCTCTCGTGTTTACTAAATTAATGAAACCAGTTATAGAATACCTGCGTAGTCGGGGTATGATTTCATTTATTTATTTAGATAACATTTTTTTATCGGAAAGACTTACTCGGAGTGTGTCACTAATGTATCTACAACTATAGATCTATTACAGAGCTTGGGTTTTTTGATTAACCTTTCAAAAAGTTGTTTAATACCTAAACGTGAATGTAATTTCTTGGGCTTCACTTTCGACTCAAAGCAGATGATTTTAAAACTACCCGAGGAAAAGAAAATAAAATTGAAAGATTTTATACATAGATTTCTTTGTATAAAACGATGCAAGTTACGCGAATTCGCTAAACTCATTAGTTATTTAATTTCCGCATGTCCAACAATAACTTATTCGTGGTTATATACAAAAAAGCTTGAACAATATAAATATAATTGTTTATTAAAAAAAAACCAAACTACGATCAGACAATTGATATCTTAATTACCCTACATGAAGAATTATATTGGTGGTTAGGAAACATAGATATAGGCCATTCATCACTCAAACCGAACAACTTTGTTTTAGAATTTTTTTCTGATGCCTCCTCTACGGGATGGGGAGCGTATTGTGATACAGTTAGATGTTGTGGATATAGGAAAGACAACGAAACTTTTTGTCATATAAACGAGTTGGAACTAAAAGCAGCCTTTCTAGCTCTGAAATGTTTCACCAAAGAATTATCTAATTGTGACATCTTATTAACAGAATGGGCAGTATTCAATATGATCACCTAGATTATATATCTAGAAGTATGTGGAAATGGTGCGAAGAACGTAGAATAATCTTATTCGCTTCTTACATCAATACTAAAGATAATTGTGAGGCAGATTCATTATCTCGAAAACAGTTCGAGGATACAGAGTGGGAATTAAATCAAATTGCATTTAATGAAATAGTTCGCAACTTTGGTATGCCAGTATTGATTTGTTTGCAAAAAGATGCAATACTAAGTGTAAACAATATGTTTCGTGGAGAAATGATCCCGAAGCATGTGCTGTTGATGCCTTTACACTGCCATGGACCAATATGTTATTTTACGCCTTTCCACCATTCTCGCTTATAGTAAAATTAATGCAGAAAATCATTTGTCATAAGGCAGAGGGTATTGTTGTGGTGCCATATTGGCCAAGTCAACCTTGGTTTCCTATGTTTAAAAAGTTGTCTGTTTCAATTTTTTTGTATTTTGGACCAGATATTGACCTTCTAACATCTCCTTTCAGTAGATTGTAGATTGTGTACACAAGAATCTACGCCTTGTTGCCGCGAAATTATCAGGCAAGCATTACTAAGGAAATATTTATCGAATAGGTCAGTAGATATTATGCTAGCTTCGCTTGCAAATAATACTTACAAACAGTACGATGTTTGCATAAAATCTTGGATAATTTACTGTAGATTACATAATTATGATTATTTTAATGCTTCTATTCCAATTGTAATACATTTTTTAACCGATATTTTTGATAAAGGCGCTAAATACGGGACCATCAATTCTTACCCCTCTGCCTTATCTCTTTTGTTAGGTAATAGCTTAAATGATGATCGAGTCAAACGTTTCATGAAGGGTGTTTACAAGTTGAGGCCCACCAATCCAAAATATAATACTTCTTGGGACCCAAACATAGTGTTAAATTATTTGGCCACTCAATAGCCAAATGAAAGCCTTAGTTTAGAAGATTTCTCTAAGAAACGCTGACTCTGCTAGGTTTGGTGACAGCGCAAAGAGTACAAACATTTTTTCTCATTAAAATAAATAATATAACTCAAAACAGAACAGAAATCTTAGTTAAAATATCTGACTTAGTAAAAACTTCAAAACCAAACTCCTTTCAACCCCTTCTAAGGCTACCATTTTTTCATACAAATCCTGCAATATGCCCTGCCAGATGCATTTTAGATTATATAAATAAAACGAGTGGTTTACGTAGTTGTGACACTTTATTTATTAGCCACAAAAGACCTCACTTAAAAGTTTGTCTCAAACTTTGAGTCACTGTATCAAATATACTTTACAACGCAGTGGCGTGGACACATCAGTGTTTAGCGCGCACAGCACGCGCCATGCGGCCACTTCCACTGCTAGCAGAGTCGGTGTCAATATTGATGTCATGCGGAAAACCGCAGGATGGAGTAATACATCCTCAGTATTTGCCAAATTCTACAACAAAGAAATTGTATCGGATGCCAATCAATTTGCAACTAGTATTTTATGTAACTCCTTAGAATAAATAGATGTATATTTGTGATTTATTACTGTTGGTTATACTCTAACAATACAGTTTTACTTATACCTATACTGCAAAAATAATTCACATTAAAATACTCTGAACATCCTACAACATGTTAACATTAAATCGCAAAGAATTAAGCCGTGAAACATAATTAAGGATCAAACGAACTTACCAAGTGAAGTTCGATCACAATTATGTGAACGGCTTAATTCGAAGCGATTGATATAAACCCGCCCAAACAGTATTCCTTTAAAGTAATATCACCCACCCATAATTAATGTGAATTATTTTTATGGGTACTACCTAGGAACTTTAGCTCTAAACAAAATGATTATTGAGGAGGGATGATGAGAGGAAGTAAGTGGAGAGGAGTTCAAGAGCGGGGATCAGGGTTGCCAAATAAAAAAAAAAAAAAAACGTGTCTCTGAAAACCGTGCAAGGCTGACGCCTGGAAGTACTACTACAACATGTTAACATTAAATCGCTTCGAATTAAGCCGTTCACATAATTGTGATCGAACTTCACTTGGTAAGTTCGTTTGATCCTTAATTAAATATAAAAAAATAGTCATCAACAGTAATCATTGTTTTACTACAGGTTAGGTAATAGGTTTTACTTTTATTACGCTTTCGGCGCTTGACATACCGCTCATGATGTGCAAGCTAAAATGTCTCTTACTATCAAATTTTATTACTAAGGCTACAAGAATATTTATCTTGTTAAAGAAGTTTTGGAGCACCGAGAGTTTGAACAGTTGTTATCTGATGCAAAATTAATTGCTGAAGAATTATAATGCGAAACGGTATTTAAAGAAACTGCACGTCCACGTCACGGAAAAAGACATTTTGATCACAAGGCTGCAGATGAGCCGGTTTTAGACCCAATAAACAAATTCAAAGTATGTTTTTCTACTGGAAATTGCTATCTTGAAATTAAATGAGAGCTTCAATTTGCTGACATAACACAATTCAGTTTCTTCACTCCTTCAAAACATTTTAATGCTGGAGAAAATTAAAGATGCATGAAAAAAATCTCCCAAAAGGCTTCAAGAAAAACTAACACAAAAATAGGTTTGATATTGACGGTGAGGATTTTTATAATGAATTAGAATTCTATTTCTCAGTCTTTGAGCTTAGCGTTCAGGGTTAACACAAAATGAGCTAGCAGCGTCTTGAGTTTCAGGTAGTGCTGTTTGTTGGATGTTTGATTTAATATCTTTGAGAATAGGGTCCCATTCTGGTAATAGTTTCCAACCATCTTCTCTGTTGAAATTAGGGTGTTTTTTAATTTCAATGGCTTCTCTGATCATCGTATGTAATATTTCTCCCTAGAAAGAACATGTAGAGAGAAATACAGATAAACAGGCTTTCTCATTTATGTACTGTTTTTTAAAATGTGCTTTATATTTAATTTATTATTAAATCATAGAACTACTGCAATTAATAAATTATTTACTGTATCTTTGCGATTAATCTTTTTACAAAAAAAATGAAATCATGTGATTTCAATTTTATTTCAGTCAAACGTAAGCATAACAAACTGTTAAAGATTCAAGAAAATAAGTTTTCCGTTTAACATTATTGTGACGTTGAAGTTGTAAATTTAAATTTAATACAGTAAATTAATGCTTTTTCCCATCTTTGACATTCCAAAATATTATTATAGTAATTTTTTTTTGTATTCTGAATTATTTAATATTGTCATTTTTCATAATAACATTCAATTTGTAATTTGATTGATAATTCTTATGTTCTTATTATTACTAATATTTTTTATTGTACCTATCCTGATAACCTGATAACGTGGTAAAACTATAGCCTGTATGAACCAATGATCTATTAAATGATTGAAATAAATGATTTGAATTGAAATGTATTTCAAAACCAATAATTACGTTAGTATGTACCAATAAAGATTTCAAGCTATCACAATTGCAGACTAACTGCCAATGCTGCGTTCCGCATTCGAACGCGCATACCGTACGTCCGTATGATACTCGTACGGACGTACGATACGCGCGTTCGAACGCGGAACGCAGCGTTGCATAAGTGTGCTTGAACAGTCGTGTCAATGGAATATAATTTCTTACTATTTGGCTACAGTACATTTAAAAATTTAAAAAGACATCCAGTCTTTTTGTGGAATCGATTGAATTTTAATGCCCCGCCACCGTAACCATATTTTCGGTTATTTTGAATTCGGTTGATATTGTTTAATATTAAGGTTTTTGTTCATAAATATAAGTATATTTTGGTAAAGATTGGGATGGGACTTAGTGCCAACACTGCGTCACGCGTTCGAACGCGCGTTTCATACGAAATTGAAACGTCTGTAACATACGCACACTCGATACGGACGTATCGATCTATATTAGTTATTTATGAAATGTTACATCAGAATTATATTTTGTTTGTTTTGGGGTATCGTTTTTACACGTTCGAACCGCACATTCAACCATTTTAATGTGTTAGATAAAAAACACAGAAATTCGCTCCTGACATAATCATGTCGAGCTCGCGATGACGACTACTAGAGCTTGGGGTAACAATACAGCGTTGTTCTCATCTGTGCCTACTGTTCCCACTTGGTTATGCGTGCTCTATTCTTAATTATTACTAGCTGCTGCCCGCGACGTCGTCTGCGTGAACGCTATGCAGCACCAAACGCACCTACGATTATAACACTGCTAGCGTGATAATATGTAGCCTATATGTTGACCCGACTTCTTAACTATCTTCATGCCAAATTTGAAGTAAATCCATGCAGTACTTTTTGAGTTTATCCCGGAAAGACAAACAGACAAACAGACAAAAATTCTAAAAACTATATTTTTTGTTTCTGTTTCGATTGTAGATCATACCCCAAGTATTCTTTTAAAAAAATATTCAATGTACAGTTTTGACTTTCCTACCATTTTATTATATGTATAGATTACTCTAAGGGTAAAAACCACAAAGCAGATATATAGAAGAGCTACTCTAAGTAAAAATGCACAGCTTTAATTTGGGTTGAGGTGACGTCACAGCCTCAATAGTTCAAGCTACTTCGCACTTTTATGAAGATATTCAAATTAACTAACCACGAAGATAATTTCATTCATAATTATTTATTTTCCAATTATTTACGTCCTAAATTCCAGATTGTTATTTGTTGCCTAGGTGATTTTTATGCCGCGAAAAAATGTTGTGCTATCTAGCATATAGTATACCTTCAATTTCGCGGTTCTTTTTCTCACAGATTTGGAACGTATGAAATTTCGTAAAAAAAACTAGAGCCACTAGATATAGCCAAAGTATATCAGAACTTTTTTGATGATCATTTGAATATTTTAACCTTATGTTTCAACCGGTTTTTACTACTCGCTACTAGATGACTAATGCCATCGTATTGGCCATATCCAACCGCTTACCCCTCCCGCACCCCGCCCGTAGGCTTCACTTGAGTTCCTAGAGAAAACTGGATAGGGCAACTCCTCTATATATTTCCTCCGTGGTAAAACCACCTATACATATGATTATCATTCAATAAGAGTGACGAATTAAAAGCTTTGGTAATTTAGATTTTCACAAAGAAAAGAGTAATTTTCAGACTTGGCCGATTTAATGTATTATCTGAACTTTAATATTTCT
Organism: Stenoptilia bipunctidactyla; assembly: GCA_944452665.1. Lineage (NCBI taxonomy): Eukaryota > Metazoa > Arthropoda > Insecta > Lepidoptera > Pterophoridae > Stenoptilia > Stenoptilia bipunctidactyla. The sequence continues at coordinate 39,505,165 of OX101721.1, forward strand.
GCACTTTCTTTTGATTTGTGAATTATGCTAGTAGATCTTAATCTCAATCCTCGAACTAAGAAATGAAAAACCGAAAGATCTCCTATTTGAATTCTTAAAAATCAACGAATGCAGAGCATACTTCACGTCCAAAAACTTTGCCTGAAGTAAAATGTCGTCAAGGTAAATGTTCTAGATACATCATACTATTTCTTTCAAAAATTTAAATTTGAAAAATTAAAAAATTAATTTAGTCAGTCGATTTTGATAAAATTTATGTGAAACCACCTCTAAAGTATTATCAACAAGAATATTTCAAATCGGTTCATAATTGTCCTTAAAATCGTGTTACAAAGACACAAAAAAAAACATACAGACAAAGTACCTACACAATTCCGTGAACGATTTTTTTTGAGTTGGATATTTTTTCAATCTCGGCTACAACATTACCTACCTTTACGAAAGAAAAACCAAAATTCGTAGACTCAAACTGGTTACTTTTCTTTGTTACTGTTCTAACAATATTATAAAGTGTTTCTTTTTCCATTTCGTTTTGATAGACTACGCAACTATTATCAGGTGCTTTGCAATTTCTCAATTTCATAAATGCGGCTTTTGCAAAGGCAACCCATTATACAAAAAGAATAAATTACTTTGCTTTTATGATAGAATCTAATTTAAGTTTTCATACAGTTGGCATAAGTAGGTTACAAATTGGGAAACTCTTTACAACAAATAACTTTTTATTTGTAGTCAGATCTGTCGATAGCTAAGTCTATATAATTTCAAAACATACATTTATAGGAAAAACAAAAAAGAAATAAATAACAAATACTTTTCTTTTATTCGAGAAAAGCTTGTTAAAGTCGAATCGCTTTGTATACATTACATTAATTGAACAAAAGAGTCAGTCTTGTTTGTATAAGACTTCAGAACTTTGTTTTGAATTTCCAACTTAGGTATAAAAAACATGAAATAAACAAAAATTCAATTCCTTACAAAGATGGAATTAAATAACTTGGATAAGCCCTACTTTTTTGGAATATTAAGAATTTGACTCAAAATCGAAATTCTAATAGTTGTTCAATCATTATGACTGTTTGAATCGGACATGCAAAATAAAAATCGACGTAAGTACATATTATTCCCTTAATTAATTAATAATTAAATGTATAAAGGTTCTCAGCAGTACTTTGTAGTATTGCGTTTTTGAAACCTGTCAAAATTATTATTTGGTAAGCAAATGTTGCATTGATTTAATAATACTAAGGCTCAATTGGTGCTTGTATTCAAGACACAGTAAAGAAACCGTAGTGTTCAGTTAACGTAAGAGTACAATATTTTTTTCATTACTACACTACTTTTTGTAATGTCTTATAAAAAGGAGTACCTACATATCTTTTCCCCTAATTGCCTTACGCGGCTGTCTTCCTAGATATTACAATAGACAAAAATCTAAACTGGAAAGCGCACATAGACAGCTTATGTAAAAAGGTAGACCGATTTATATATGCACTTAGGAGAGTAAAAGAGATTGCGGGACAAAAAAACGACGGGTTGCACTCTGGGAGTGCCGGCAGAAGTGAAAACTTGAATATTAACGTTGTGCATTTTTGATATTTTGGAATGGTTAGGGAATAATTTTGCACGAATCGCTTTAATTATCAGTATAAAAGTACTCTCATTTATGTGGTAGAATACAATATTTATTTATTGGGCTATCGTACACAAACATTATAATGTTATGCTAACTTACTTTTTAGCAGATTCGTTTTATATTTTTATAAATCCTTATATGTTATATTTAGTTTGCAGTTTCCAAATTTTATAAATAATTTATTATTAATTTTCGTATGTAGGTAATATACCTAAACCCGGAACTTTTTAGTCAAACACTGGCCTATGTGTCATGTAAGGAAAATGACGTTCGAAGTATGTTGGTAAACATATAAAAGTCCGGAGAGTGGACATGTGAGGGTTCTGATAAAGTGAAATCTGCGCGAGAACGCTGGAGGTCGGCTTACCGGTCTGGAAAAAGCCGCCGGCCCTCCCCGGCGACGTCCTGCCTCCACCTGAGGCGCCCCGCTCTGCCCGGCGCTCTCCACAGCTGCGGCCGTGTGCTGCAACCCTCGCGGTGGTCCCTGCCGCTGAGAGCGGCCTCCCTGCCGCTATCTTTGCGGTTGCTAGTGGCGGCCTGTGTCTACTGCGGCCGAGGGTCGCTAACTCCGAACCTCTAAATCTAAACTTTTATTCATAGTGTTATAGAATAATTATATAAATAAATATAAAAGTTTTAAGTGTTATTAAATAGTTTCTTTCTCTTCAGCACCCTCTTCGAACTGCGAGCGACGGTACCCGAGCCGTCGCTACGCGACATGTTGTCAATCACACAAAATCAACTTCCATCCATAATTTCGACGACTTTTTCCTCATCATTACTACCAGAACCATCATCGCCAATCACTAAAACTGATACGATCGGTTTATGATAGCTGAAGTAAGAAACGAACAGTTTTGATTCGAACCTATTTAAATATTTAATAAAGACCGAATCAATAGCAGTTTTGTATTTCGTTGTGCTAACATTGCGATCATTTGACATAGTTAAACCAAATTCATTATTTAAAAATTCAATTAATAGTTGATTTTTATCGTCTGCAAAGTTTATGTTGAAATCTCCACTCAAAATCATTGGCAATTCATAAAAGCTTTTTCCAAGTTTTTGTTTGAGCAACTACACAATATTACATATATAATGTCTAAGTACATATGTATCTATATTAATAACTTCGTCAAGCAGTACGGTAGACTCGATCAAAATCTATTAATAATAAAATTATATTAAGTAATAAATGAAAATTAATTAAACCTGACCTAACCTAAATAATAATAGAATAAACTTATATTAATAAAAAAATTACAATTAATTAAATTTTCATCTAAAAATAACATTTTCGCCGCGCCGTAGAAAGAGAGGGGGATACTCCCTCTCCTACTACGCCGCGCCAGCTGTCTACTCTCCATCCGTCTTACGAATTTTCGATGGACACGTGACCTGACGCGAGTTTAACATTTTTTACCCATTCCAAAAAAAGTGCACAACGCCGCTAAAGAAGTTTTCACTTCAAAAACATAAACGCTGAAGATCTCAGGCAGTTTCCTGCATTATACCCCAAGAAGCCCTCTGTTCTAAAAAAAATAATTTCAAAATGTCATGAAAGTGGTAGTTTTTAATGTAAATTTCATAAAATCACGAGGACTCAATCACAGGCAATTCAAACAATTCCTTGACGACATCAAAAGCGAATATGGAGATTTACTGTATTATACAGAAGTAAGGTGGCTAAGTCGTGAATTGACACTGGAACGATTTCTAAATTGAATAGTTGAAATCGGAATATTTCTGGCGGAAAAGCAAAGGGATGTTCCGGGACTTAAAAATCCTGATTGGTTGTGTGATTTGGCTTTTTCAGTTGACATTACAAATCATTTGAATGTCTTGAACACACAGCTTCAAGGCAAAAATCATATGATTTCCCAGCTCTACGCTCATGTATCATCCTTTCAATGCAAGCTGACACTTTTCAGATCGCAATTGAATTCTGGAAATCACAATCATTTTCCGAATCATAAGAAAATGGCTGAAAAAGGCTGAAAAATTCAACAAAACTGCGATTATTTTCAGTTATGTAGAAAAGCTAGATATTTTGATTCGAAGGCAGATTTTCGGAGTTTAAAAAATTTAAACCTCTGTTGGACATATTCAACAATCCTTTCACGATTTCAGTTGAAAATACGCCAGAGTCAATGCAGTTAGAAATTATCGACATTCAAAACGACCAAGATTTACGCAACAAATTCAACGAAGGAGACTTGCTGAACTTTTACCGTTGCATTGATAAAAATATGTACAAAGAGTTGCGCATAAACGTTCTGAAATATGCCAGCTTATTTGTTTCTACGTATATATGTGAACAAACTTTTTCAATACTAAATAATAGAACGAAAAATCTAAACCGCCTTGCAAATGAAAATTTGAGCCAAATATAAAAAGGATTGTAAGCACTATGCAGTGCCACGCTTCAAATTAATAAAATATTTTTCAATTTTAATACATTATTATCAATTCTTTATTGTCTTTAATTACCTATACTTCTGGCGGCCCGCCATCCATGATTTGCCCGAGTGGCCCCTAGTCTTAATAAGTCTGTGCGTCCCGGTTTTAGGTGCTGGGGCTCCAATGCATATGTAGATATGTTTGTTGGCCTGTAGCATAGGAACTCTATTGAATACGAAATAGAAAATTATTTATCATCTTTTATGTAGGAGTGTAAAGCATTGTGTTTTCTTAATTTTAAAGGGTGTAAAGATGAAAGTACAATAAACTGTACTTCCGACTGAATCATTTAAATTTAAATTTGCTTTGGTCACTTAGAAAAATATCAGTAAGTATTTTTGGCATTAGGTTTGAATGTTCCAGTTTTTGATATTATTATAATTTACGTATTTTTTTTAAATCGCAAATTAGTTATAACAATACAGTATTACGAAACACATATTGATAGTTCATTTCATACAATAATTGAGAGCATAAGCTAGCAAATTGTATGTTCATACTTTCCTTTGGCTTTCAAATTTGCATATCTAAAAGTCGATACAGAACCCTCCGTGCGCGAGGTCAAATCAAATTTGACTGGATTTTTCGGTTAAAATTCGATCGAATATGAATAACAATAAATAAGGATTTGTCTGGAAGAGATTGTCTGTAGATGATAAGGCCGCCTATAGTGCACTGTACCTATTTTATTTTTAATAAAGTTATGTCTTACTCCATGTGTTCAATGAAGAAAGAATAAATAATAACTACGACCGGCTGGTGTAGCGGTAACATACATTGCCTTCTATGCCAGAGGTCCTGGGTTCGAATCCCGGCGGCGGCGGATATTTGTGTGATGAACACAGATATTAGTCGTCAAGTCATGGACGTTTATATGTTTATTTAAGTTTATTCTAATAAAAAATATGTATTTATTTAATATGTATGTTTATATGTATATTTCTTAAGTAGGTATATCAGTTATCTAGTATCCATTACACAAGTTCTTTAAGAAACTTAATTTGGGCTAGATAATGTTGTGTGAGTGTCAGGAATATTTATTTATTTAAATAAATATGTATTTGGTGGGTTTTAGTAATTAAATATATGATCACATGCTGGAATGTTTACAAACGGTGAAAACCATTTGTAGGTGCCAGGTGGCCCCGTCCCCGTGCCCGTCTCCCGCACACATACAATACGTACGCATATTGTATGTGTGCGAGACTTGGTGGTATATATAATTCGTTTGCAGACTGTACATACAAAAACATAGAAATATAAAATCATCAGCATTTAAAGTGTTGCGTCGACTGACTGGCAGGTAACTTTATAATAAGTATCTGTGACGGGTCGATAAGGCTTGCGCTTCGCAAATATTCTGTAGTTCGGTACTTTTTGCAGTAACTATAGAACATTTAAAATAAATGAGCAATAAATGAATTTGAAATTGCAAATAAAATTCATCAATCAATATATATAAAACTGTTCCGTTACTGACTGAGTGACTGAGTGTCTGGCAGACAACGTACAGCCGTAACTACTGGGCGTAGAAAGCTGAAATTTGGAACAAACATTCTTTAGGGGATGTAGGGGTTCACTAAGGAAGGAATTCCCGAAATTCCCACGGGAACGGGAATAATTGGACTTTTTAGTTTGTATGAAAAATCTTATTCCTTGAGTGCACGGATATGATACTTGGCATAAAGGTTCTTCAAAAAATGGATGTTTTGTCATGAAAGCAATTCCCGAAATTCCCACGGGAACAAGAAATATATTATATTTTAGTTTATATGAAAAAAAAATTTTCCTTGAGTGCGCGGATGTGATACTTGGTATAAAGGTTCCTCAATAAGTGTCTGTTTGTATTATGTAAGGAATTCCCGAAATTCCAACGGGAAGGGGTTGAACTTTTTAGTTTGTATGAAAAATCTTATTCCTTGAGTGCATGGTTGTGATACTTGGCGTGAAGGTTCTTCAAAGAGTGACTGGTTGTGCTATGAAAGGATTTCCCGAAATTCGCACGGGAACGGGAAATATACGATTTATAGTTTGTATGAAAAAAAAAAAATTCCATGAGTGCACAGATGTGATACTTAGTATAAAGGTTCCCCAGTGAGTAACTGTTAGTGTTGTGAAATAAGTTCTCGCCATTCCCACGGGAACACGAAATATTGGACTTTTTAGTTTGTATGAACAATTATTTCTTCAGTGCATGGATGTAATACTTGATATAAAGGTTCTTCAATGACTGGTTGTGTTAAACATAAACAATGTTTATGCGCGTACGAAGTTGCGAGCAAAAGCTAGTATTTGATAAAAATCTAATAATTTTACACGTGTCGTAACAATAGTACCTATTTCAACTTTTGAAATTACAATATTGTTTACCACATAAACTCCTCTCCAATTTCCGTTTGTGTCCGTCGGACTACACTCAAAATTCATATTGACAATACAGCAGTGACGAAATTTTGTATAACTGCGTCTCTTTGCAGTAAATGTTTGTTAGTTAACTATTTTAATCATATCCTAAATACATGAAGTTGGTGGATGAGGGCCATCAAACAATACGAACAAGCTTAAGCTGGTATGCTTTTTGGTTTAGAATTGGACAGTTTATTCGTTTTTGAATATGATGTGTTTTAAATACTCCTTTTCCCTGATTCAATTCGTCAGACATAGTCTAAGAACAAGTTTAATAAATGATAGTAGCGGTAGTAGTAGACTCGTATGCTGTATCGTGATCCGGTCATTTACTGAAATGGAATTTGAGGTCAGTTGAAGACATAATTAAAATAAATCTCGTTGAACTTCATGCGATTATTTTTCGTGTCACGGTCAATTTGTACTGTACCTATTTGTATTAATTTGATAATTCTGACTGAAAAAGAGTGCCAAGAGTTTTTTTTCCGCCGGCTTTTTTTGTCTCTTGGTAGAGGTACTGTACTGTCTTATTTAACAACTATCAACAACTAGTTAAAGCCGAAGTATGTGATGACTGACTTCATCAAGTGTTTTGTGAAATTCCTAAGATGAATAAAACTTTTTGAATTTTGAATTTTATTACAAGTGACGAAAAATAGTAAAGTTACTTGGTTCTACAATATTTATTTATTTACACTTTAAAGCCTTATTGGCAACAAATACCTACAGAAAACTAATATAAAAAAACATAAAATATTTAAAAAACACGCAAATTCAAATATTTTTTGTTTAATGTTTAAATGTTTTTTTTACTTTGTATTGTTTCCTACATAATTCAATATTTCGCGCGTTTTGGTGCTGTTTTTGATCATGGTCATGGTGCTTGCTTGTAACAGTATCAAAATACCTAAAGTCGAAAATCGTGATACGAAAATTCATTAAATTATAGTGAAAATTACCGTGATTATTTAGAAGAGTTATTTTTATCTATTAAGAATACCAAGTTATTACACCTACGTACAGGTTACAGGTAAAGTAGGAACTTATATAAAACCCTTTAAAAAAATCTGTGTTACAAAAAATGCGTTAAGTTTCGTATCCACTAGAGGCAGCCTCTATGGAGACGTTGCCGCGAGTCCAGGCTTGCCGCGACTCGAAACAAAAAGTGCTACCGCGCTGCGAGCTAAATTTTGTCGCTTAAAGTTCGTGCTTAAAGGCCCCTCACTATGAGGCGTGCGTTAAGTGGAGACAGTTGTGCGTATGCTTGGCACGCAAAGATCAGAGAAAAACAGCTGTTTAGTGTGATCATTTCGCTGACGATATAATTCTATCACCATCGATGTTTTCGTTTATGACGTTGTGTCCTTCTGTAGTGCCCAATTATTACCAATGCTGCGTGCGTGCAAACGCGCGTCAAAGCAAAGAGAAACTGAGAAAATTATGGCTCAGGTCGAGGCTTAAATAAATAAATAAAATAAAATCCCCAGACAATCACACGAACTTCATGGCCCCAAAGTAAGCATAGCTTGTGTTATGGGATACCATGTAGCGAACTAGGGGGGAACCTAGAATATTAATACATAAATAGATAAACACCCAGACGCGGAACATTTTTTTTTTCTTGTTCCGTGCGGGGATCGAACCCACAATCACTGGCGTCTGAGGCCGATAGGTTTACCCCTACGCCAAAGTGGTCGTCGATATGGTATCTTGTGAGCTCAAGGGGAGACGCAATTACTTTCCTCATGCCGCGGTACGCTCAGGACGAGGCTGCTCAAGTGGAGACCCAGCTTTAGAACTTGTCACTATATTCTCAATACAACATATTGAGAAAAATCATACTTAAATAAAATATCATCAACTACTAGCAAAGTAACGCCAGATTCAACAATATTATCCTTAAGGTAATCCTACATATTTCCTCCGTGGTTATCCCTCATACATAGTACCTACTGAATCTTATGACAACAGTATCAATTTATACTGCTAATGACGCAGAAAGCGACGTGTCTATACAAAGGTCGACAGGAGAAAGCCATCGTCTAATGTCTTGGCGATGGCGCTATGAGATTTGCTTGCTAAGTTAGTAGGTACTTTTTGTTCTATGAGATATTCCAATGTGTGCTCCTTTCTTAGGGGCTTTCACGATGAAAAGCGAATTGGTTTATAATAATGATAACTACTCGCAATTGTAAACAATGATGTTATGGAACGTAATATTCTATTATAAGAAGTTATATTAGTTCCAATAAAGCGCAAATAATTGAAAGCAGACAAATATTGCCCAACTGTAATATTATTAAACAGGAAAAAAGCAGGCTTAGGGAATAATTGTACTGTAAATATTTTCTTGTGAAACTGTGTTTAAGTCCCTGGTTTTAAATAGTACATTGCCATCCCTGTATTTACTTTACAATTTCAGATTTTGTTTTTAAAGTCATCGTTTAAATTTTTTTGTTTCTTTTGACGGACAATTATATAATAAATATCCGAATTGCATGTTTCGAGGAGTCATAATAATATAGTCATAAAAATAAAAGTCATTCAAATAGGTATAACGAAAGCTCGTTAGGAAAGTTAGATGTTTAGTCGAAATTTTCCATAAATCAATGTCTTGATGTATAATGGTAATGGAGTATAATACCCTCGAGCTATAATTAGCTTATTTACGTTTGTGAAATTTACAACTTGACAAAAAAACAAGATCATTGACAATGTTTATCCTGATTTTTATTTGTTAATTAAAGGGTTCAATTCGAGAAGGGTTGAACTGTAATTTTTTTCAAAAATAAGATTTTGGTTTCTTTTCTGAATTCAACAGAAAGAAATTTTAAATATGAAAATGGATTATGACGCTAAAGACCTTTTTTCATATTTACAATGGCACCAAATAAACTCGACAAATACTAACAACATAGATCTTAGGTACGTTAAATCTTTCTTCCATAAAATTTACAACAAGATAACTTACTTTATGTCGTTTTAAATGATAATAAACCCTTTTTGCCCTCTATAAATCTGTTAACGACCGCGTGCGCGCCAAAATATTAAGACTCGCGTTACGGTTCTAGTTCTACACCTACGAAATACATCAATATGGAACAACAAACTTTCTTACAAATAGTCACTGTTGATGAACGTAGCTACTACGACGCTGCATTTTATCGACAACACTACGACGTAGTACTAAAAAAAGGTTTAGTCGTAGCGCGTAGTCGTCTTTGTTCGTTCATAATTTAGAGAGACCAAGCTTTGCTTAATATGTTAGGGAATAATATATATTAATAACCTTGTAAAAAAATCATATCCTTTTTTCGCATAAATTGTTTCTATAACTGATCCTTATTGTGTAAAAAAAATTGGCCGGTGACTAAAATATAATATAGTATTTTGGTCCTTTATACATGAACTTTAATAATATTAAATTATATCTGATCGGGTTTTCACGAATAATCTAGTTCAAAGTTCAAACAGCCAAACCCTCGGCTTTATATTAGTATACATTATGACGATTTAAGAATATAATCATGCATAACTATTTTTATATATGAATACTTGCTATTTCGTGTAAACAGGTCGACTTTCTGAAGGGGTAGATCGAATTTCAATTCATAAAAAATGATTACTTATTTGTAACATTTACACTACATTATTTAGCTGAAACTAAGTGTCGTAGAGAACTTGTGCTGTAGTGACTAAATAACAGATCTGTACTAAACTTATAAATGCGAAAGTCTATCTTTCTGTTATTTTTTCCCAGGTAAACCATTCGACTCATTTGTTGAAAATTAGTAATGAAACTAGCTCGCAAACACTACTTTTTTCAAATACCAGCCCTTAGGGGATTGAAATAAGAGATGAAAGTTTATATAAAAGATCTCAACTACTTATCTGAATTTCACGAATTTTGGAACAAATAAGTTATGAAAATTTGAAATAAAGGTCACATATTACCTTCAAGTCAAAACAGTATGATATGTGGAACAGAATTCAGTAAAGATATAAATTTAATATTTTTATATAAATTTAAATCAATAACAATTTAAAGCCTAACTGCGCCCGAGCGGAGCCAGGTAGTACAGGTAGTTTATAGGACATATTTTGGGTATTCTTTATGTAACTATGAAACCAATTCGACCATTATAAAAAAAGTATAGGTATCGCAATACTAAATCCAGATAAATAAAAAATATAGATTATATTACCTACTAGCTGCTGCCCGCGACGTCGTCTGCGTGAACGCTATGCAGCACCAAACGCACCTACGATTATAACACTGCTAGCGTGATAATATGTAGCCTATATGTTGACCCGACTTAACTATCTTCATGCCAAATTTGAAGTAAATCCATGCAGTACTTTTTGAGTTTATCCCGGAAAGACAAACAGACAAACAGACAAAAATTCTAAAAACTATATTTTTTGTTTCTGTTTCGATTGTAGATCATACCCCAAGTATTCTTTTAAAAAAATATTCAATGTACAGTTTTGACTTTCCTACCATTTTATTATATGTATAGATATTATCCTCGACATAAGTTTAACTAAAAACTCAACCTCGTTATCGTAAAAACGAACCTCGTATAACAAGCCACACTGTACTATTATATAACTACTATTACTTTGTGACATTACTATGCGCTGACGAGTTCATTTACGCGACTACGCAGTCCCATATAGCCTTAATGCCTACTGCGCTCGAGAATCCTCGGGATCAAGTGAAATGGTAAAAATACTACGTTGGATTGAAAAGTTAGGTATGTGAGGGTTAGTATCATCATTAATTTTGAAAATAGATATATTATGAATTTGATTTTTTTAAGAGCACCGTGCCGTAATCGAATACCTCCACAAGAAACACTTAACTCCAAAGTTGATTCATATACGAGAGATATGATATAAAGGGTCCGCTTATCATAGTCAATTATATTTAATAGCAGATAAGGAATGATAAGTGGTTTCAAATTTCGAAAAAAAATATTTTTAATTAAAGAAAATTTCAAATTTCTTCTCTGTAAGTTAAATTTAAGATTAAGTTATCTACCCTTTATGACTTAAACTACAGATCAAACTTAAGTTTTGATCACTTAGAAGAATTTTAAAACTTTGATTTATGAATTACGGGGTTGATTTGTAGTTACCGGCCAAATTTTTTTTACACCTTAATCATTTATAGACACGATTTTTGCAAAAAAAAAGTATTTTTTTTTTACAAGGAAATCAATTTATCCGCTAACGTATTAACCAAGGCATGATCACTCTAAATTACCATTAAAATAAAGATGCCTACGCGCTACTACACACATTTTGTAGTACTACGTCGTAGTATTATCAAGGAAATGCCGCGTCGTAGAACTAAAAAAACACTCAAACAAATCAGCATTTATTGAAATGATTAAGTATTCATTACACATGATACTTAACTTAATCATGAAATGATTAAGTATTTTTGCTTGGTGGTAGGATCCCTTCTGGGTCCGCCTGGCTAGCGACCACCCTTTATATAAAGTCTGCCGCCAAATGTTACCGCTCCGGCGGTAATGTGTTCCGGCAATATTGTATAAAGAGCCAGTTCCTTCCTAAACCCGTGTGCTTTCATCTTCGACCTCATCGTCACTTACCATAAGGTGAGATTGAGGTCAAACGCGGGTTTAGTAACTTATAAAAAAAAAAAACTTAGCTGAAAATTTCCAACAATGAGAAGATCTAAGTGGTCGTATATGCCTTTTTTGAAGATCTTTTGATCTAAGTGGTCGTATATGCCTTTTTTGAAGATTGATGATACTTGATGTTTCTATTATTTTTTATTTAAGTGTTTTCTGATTTAGGCCACGAAATTTTCAATCCACCCTCGTCCACAATCCACTTTTGGAAGTCATATGTTTTATGGTTTATAAAGTTGTATTATCCTAATACCCCGGTTTTGCTGATTGAAACTGCAAGGAAAGGAACTGTTATAAATACAGAAACTTTTGAAATACAAAGGTTTGCGCGGTGAAGTTTCAAAAGAGAAAAGAAACCCTGTTGGGCACAGCAACTACTTCCTATCATAAAGCTATTAGAAAACAGCTTCCATTTATTCCTATTGAAAAACTTTTTTTTTGTAATGAAACAATAATGAATAATTGAACAATTTATGACAAATCTTTATACTTTCTTAAAGTTTAAATGAACGTTTTATAATAAAAATTGCTTTTCTTATAAGTTTCCGAATAAAAAAGACCCATCAAAAACTATAGAAATCAATAAAGGTCAAAAATGTTAAATCAAACTATTTTAAATCTATAACCATGAAACGAATAAACCAGAATCATTTCAGTAGAAAATAAAAAAAGAACATATCTAATAATAAACCCTTGTTACACTCAACAGATCTATTCTTGTAGAAATTATAATTTATGGATAACTTTTTTTATGTTATTATATAAAAGTTAATTCACACATTTCACTATAGATTTTTTATAGTAAAATTGTAATTAAATCTGTCAATGTTTAATGTTGATTTACACAAAATCATACATTTTACAGTTAAACCCTTCTCGAATTGACCCCTTCAATTAAGGTACCTTCTTGAAAATGAAAACAAAAAGAATGTATTTTTCCAGTTGTTTTATTGTGCTAATGAGTATTTTGTTTACAAAAGCCGTTGTTTCTATTACCATGTTGTGGAACCTAAAAATCTATTGATATAGAATGTAAGACGGTGCCTTGGCGGCACGTAGGATCGAGCAGTAGTGAGGCGAGTAACGGGTTCGCGGCAGAAATGACCAAGTTTAGCTGCGTGACGTCACGCGCCGGTCGATGACTCGTGCTTGACCGAATCGTTTTTTGCTTCTTTGGATAGAACGGATTCATAAGGTATTGTATTTTTCTAAGGAAATTAAGTTCTTGGTCTCCGAAACGAAAGTAATTTTAGAAAATACAGTTTCTTTTCGCTTTTTAATTTTGTTATATAATCCGAACATAAGCTGTAACTGTAGTCACTAAATAATAATGATCTTCAGATTAGAGAGAACCATTTAGAGAGTAATACTGAAGATGGCTCTAACAAACTTAAGGTACACATGTGGTCGTTGCAAGTGACTAACTTTTGCCAGAGTGTTGCAACTTCAAAATGAGATCAATTAGATGCTTAGCGATGAGTGAATTTAGTAAACTTTTGAATCAAATAGAAATCGCTTTTGATCGACTTGTTTCTCTTCTAATTACTTTGCAACTTGACGTTTCAGTGAACTTTGTTTTACTGCAATATCATGCATAGTTAAATACTGCTCTTTCATCGCCAAAATGAATACTTATTGTAAATATCACAGTTTGGAAAAGCCATCACAATCAATATATGGATCGGGTACAAGTTCAAGTCTCGCTATCCCAGCATTCAAATACAAAAATGCCCTTTTGATTGCAAAAGGGGAAAGTTTATTGGAAAACAAAACGTATTGTTTGTGATTTAATTAACAAACCTAATGTTAATTAAATCACTAGAGTGGCCTCTACACTCTCTTAAATCACTGAGCACTTAGTTAAAAACCGTCTTGACTGGTTCGTTGAAAGTCAAAACCTCCTCAGCCCTACTCCATTCGGCTTCAGAAAAGGTCTGGGCACTATGGAGAGCATTTTTGCCACTGATTTGAGACTAACCTTTTCTGAAAATGAGTCAGTGGTAGGGTTGTTCTTAGATGACTCTTCCGCCTATGATAATGTTCAACTCTCTATACTCAGGCAGACAATGCTCCGAATAAATACCCCAGTTAGAATAACTTCCTTCATCTTTAACCTCTTTGTGGCGAGAACTGTCAAAACTAGACACGTACTTCCTCCGTACGTGTCTAATTTTGACTTCCTTCCGTCCTTCCTCCCAGAATGGTCTGGCAGGGCCACCCCCAGGGTTCAGTCCTTAGCCCCATTCTATACAACTTATACACTTCCGACCTAGATAGGTCGGTCAATCATCCATCATCATCATCAACCACAGCCTGCAGACGTCCACTGTCCTTGGTCAATAGCTTCTGCAATATTTTACAATATGCAGATGATATTGCTTTGTACCTTTGGGTAGGCTTGATAGAATATACTCCCCATCATATTAACTCTGCCCTCTCGTACCTAGGCGAATGGCTTAGGCTGCATGGCCTCTCTCTCTTACCTTCCAAAAGTAAAGCCATTGTCTTCACTAAGAAAAAAGCGTGTCCTCCCATCTCCATAAGCTTCCTAAACCAACCTATTCCCTCTGAAGTAAAATTTCTTGGTATCACCTTTGACTCCAAGCTATCAGGCGCGGCTCACCTAGACTATATTACTAAAAAATGCGAACTCAACATTAATGTACTGCGTGCTCTCTCTGGCGTCTGGTGGGGTTCTCACCCTTACACCCAAGCTGCTCTACAATGCTTTGTGTCATGGATAATGGCTCCTTCTTTCTGAAGCCTTGTAACAAATCGGGCCTTAATGCAGTCGCAAAGATCCAGAACCAGGCACTCCGCATAATTCTAGGAGCCATAAAGTCAACGTCAGTGGATGCAATGCAGGTTGAATGTGCAGAAACTCCGCTGCACCTCCGTCGTCAGTTTCTTGCAGACAGATTCCTAGCTAGAACTCTCCAGCTTTCATTCCATGCAGTCCAATCTAAATTTAACTCCCTTAAACAAAAAATCTAAACTTTGTTGGCGTCATATTACATATACAAGAGAGGGTTCGAAGCAGTTGACCGACCCAAGCCATCGAACTGCTCTTTTTAGGGGCAGTTTCAGATACGCAGCGACGAAATGCTGGAATAATATTCCGCCACCAGTAAAACTTTTAAACTTTTAAAGTCGGTGCATAGTTTCAAATTGGCATATCGAAATTATTTATTTTCGCTTCAGGTTTCGCTGGGTACCCGAAACTGCAATTGTTCAACATTTCAGTTTTTTTAGAGATAAGTTAGTTATTATAGTAGTTATAGTTATTTTAAGTTAGATTGTTGGTTTTTTATTTCATGATATTAGCACTATTATTATTTATATTATGTTTTTTCCATTTAAATTATTAAATTCCTTTTTTTATAATATTTTTACACAATTTTTTCTTTTCACTTTTCGGATTTTTAAACTTATAGCGAAGCTTTATTAATACTCGGCACACGCATTGTTTTAATTCATTAGTAAGTTGTTCATTTTGGTTCCTGGCAGAATAACAGCGCCTCAGTCAACTGTGGCACATGCTGAGCCAGCGCCATTTTCACACACACGGAACATACACACTCGCATTACCAAATACATAGTAGAAATAGTAGTAGACATCACCAAGACATTGGTGGATAATGGGCGATCATTATCTTTATAAGCTGAGAGACGCACACTTCTCGACGGAGGCCTTCCCCAGGATTCTTCATGTCGTCCGGACCCTCGTCGCCTTCATCCAGCATTTGACGTTCGTAAAGTGTATAAAAATTACCAACTACGAATAAAAAAGTTTTCATTTCATTTCATTTCATACTCACACCTACACACACAGTACTAGGTATTTTAATTTGTGTCAAGTCAAGACGATAGTTTTAGGGGCAGTGAGTATTTTTATTTCTGTAATATTGTACAGTTTGTGTTTGTATTTTATGAATGTTTTAAATTGTGTATATTGTGTATGTTTTGTGTAAATGAGAAATTAAGGTTTTTATTATTATTAAATTCATACTGGTCAAACAAGACTCCTCCACGTCTAGTTTCTAGCTCCATAAACCTTAACATGTCCCCCTCCCCGGTCTTTCAATCCTCCTCCCATCATCTCTACTCATTCCTTTATGAGTCCTTAATATTTTCTCCTCCCATTGTGACAGACCTCGGAATACCTAAAAAGAGCCGCGATGCATACTCTCTTTTCCTCAGAGCAGTGGAAGGTAGATGGCCGAACTGGACCCAAATATACACAGACGCCTCTAAACTATTCCCATCAGGTGCTTTTTGGCCGGCCGTCTGGATCTCAAAATATTCCGTGCTCCTATCTTATAAAATTCCCCCGCAAGCCTCGGTCTTTACTGGTGAATCAATTGCTATACTTGAAGCGCTAAAATATGTAGTCGACAATAATATCACTAATGCCCTTATACTTTCAGACTGCCTTAGTTTTCTCCTTGCTTTGAAGGCCAACCCGTTCAAGCTAGGCTCAAAATTCCCTATCAATTCAATTCAAACACTTTATTGCCATTTGCATAGAATGGGATAGTTATAAAAATACAGTATTAACATTAATTATAACATTAAGACAATTATCACTTCAAAGTGATCTCTTCCAGGCAACCTTATCTTAAAATAAATTAAAAAGAAACGTAAACATGGCATTATTATTTTATAAATGATACCAATTAAAGTATATAAATAGGTGTAATAATATAATATGAAATACATATATATAAAATAAAAACATTAATTTAAAAATAGATACATAAGTAGAAAGAACAAAGTATACTTTGTATTAACATAGATTCTATATAAAATGAGATAAGTTTGAGAGATAGAAGCTTTTAAATGATATTTAAAAGAAGCTATTGTTTTAGCGTGGTGGAGAGAAGATGGTAATGAGTTCCAAAGAGATATTGCTTTCACCGTGAACGACTGCTGATAAAGGTGGGAACTGTGACGGGGAGTTGCCAGCAAGTAGTTGCTGGCAGACCACAAGTTACGTTCATGGTGTTGATGGCGAAAAAAAAAGCGTACTTTAAGATAGATTGGCAGACAAGGGTTGAATAATATTTTTTATTAAAGATTTAGTGAGTATTCCTTCGAAGACGAATTGGGAGCCACTTGAGCCTAACATGGAACTCGGAAACGTGATCATATTTTTGTAAACCAAATATGAATCTAATACACATATTTTGAAGGCTCTCAAGCTTGTTTAGTTGCTCTTCGGTCAAATTAAGATAGCTAGTGTCAGCGTAATCCAGTATTGGGAGTATAAGTGATTGTGCGAGAGCAATTTTGGTAGGTATTGGCAGAAAATTTCGAAGCTTTCAAAGAGATCGTGCAGCAGAGAAAACTTTTCTGCGGACAGATTCTCTTTGAGGTTTCCATGACAGTGTGGAATCCAGGAGAACTCCTAGATTTTTAATCACTCTCCTGTAAGGTATGATGACGTTATCAAAAATGATTGGAGCAAGTTGCTGATAATCAACTTTGTTTATGAGTTTAGAGCTACCAATTAGGATAACTTGGGTCTTTGAAGGATTAATATTTAAACCATAATATTTACCCCATTCAAGAATTGAACCAAGGTAATAGTGTTAATGGACAAATCGATGCTGTCGGGACTGAATTGCGTATAGATTTGTAGATCATCTGCATACAAGTGGTAGGAAGAAGATAGGGGGGTCGTTAAAGTATTAATGAAAACTGAAAATAATAATGGAGAGAGCACACCACCTTGGGGCACACTGGCGATAGTATTGCACCATGAGGACACTTTGTCATCGACTAAAATACATTGCCAGTGGCCTTGAAAATAACTGCGAAACTAGTCGATCACTTCAGGATATATGTTTAGAGAGCAAAGAGTACCAAGTAGAACATCAAAATCAACTGCATTCAAAGCATTACTGAAGTCCAGAAAAGTAAGTAGTGTCAGTTTTTGATGTTCCATACCACTTCTTATGTCATCGGTTATTTTCACCAGCACGGTAACCGTACTATGTCGGAACGAAATTCAGATTGGAATGGGTTAAGGAGACTGTTGTGATTAATGAAAGTATATAGTTGATGGTGCACTAGGCGTTCGAGGACTTTAGAAAGGAAAGGCAATATTGAAATTGTTCGATAGTCAGATGGATCTACAGGATTATTTGTTTTTGGTAAAGGTAAGGTTTGCGACTTTCCAGGATTCGGGGAACGTTGATGAAGATAAGGAGTTATTGAGGATCTTGGTTAACGTCGGGAGCAGGATATCAAGGATAGGAATTATTACCATATTACGGTTATGCCATGGGTTGTCACAACCCATGGCATTGGAGGTAATTTTAAGAATACTTTGCTTAACATCACTATCAGTAAAACGCTTAAATGTGAAAGGAGTTATGTCCGGGCGTGGCAAGTGAGAAAGATGGTTTAATGTATGTTTTTTTATAAATCCGTCCATTTTGGAAACTGAGGAGAAATGTCAATTAAGTAAGTTAAGGTCGACATTTGAAGTAATAGAATTTTTTTGTTTGCCAATACCCAAAGTCTTAAGAAATTTCCATACTTTTGCTGGATCACCGTTTTCTAAGGATACGTGAATGTGGCGTCGTTGTGCATACCTACACAAGTTATTGCAGTAATTTCTGATAGATCTATAACGCTCTCTATTTACTTCGGATTGGTCTGCTTTGAATTTAGCCTTTGCGAGATTTTTCTTATGTAAAAGAAGTTTGATGGTGTCAGTTAGCCATGGAGCCGGGAGGTGTTTTAACTTAATTTTACGAAAAGGTTCATGTCGGTCATAAATTTCTGTCAAAAAGCTATTAAGAAGACTAACTTGTTCATTAACATCAACAGTTTTATCAATCAAAGACCAATCCATTTTAGCAGCATCAATAAGCAAGTTTTCCACATTCATACCTCCAAAATTACGTCGCAATACAACTTTAGGCTTTCATTTAGGAGGACGTACCTTATACGACAGATATATAAGATCATGATATGAAAACGCGTCTGCACCACACTGGCCATGTTTATGAATATTATTTTGAAACGTGACAAACATGAGGTTAAAAAGAGAAGGGGCACAGTTTGGGAAAAAATGCGTTGCATTTAGTGAAGGTATGTGCAAGTTACTGGATTCAACAATGGACTTTAATTTATTAGCCCTAGAATCGTTTTTTAGCAAACAAGTATTGAAATCTCCCATGATTATAGTGTCGCTGTAGTTTGGCAAGGAATCCTCCAGAATTTGCTCGAATATAGAAAAGTAATTGTCATACATCGAAGGAACATAAATGACACCCAAGAGTATCTTTTTGTGCTTGAGAGTAATTTCCACAAACAAGTATTCCATATTTGAGCCGGCGTCATTAGTGGATTTCAGAACGACTTTATACGGTATGTTCGTGCGCAGGTAAATTGCAACACTACCTCCCGTTTTTTGGATTCGATCGTTACGAATTAAGTTAAAACCCGGCAGAGCATACATTGAAAGTCATGCTGTATCAGCTGTATGTGACGAAACCTACCTTTTAAAGAAAGACGAGACAATTTTGACATGACACATTTGACATAAGCATTTGACAGTTAACAGACAGAAATGAAAACTAACTAACCTAATTAAATACATACAGCCATAACTAATAATAAGAAGAAATACATACATACAGCATATAGAAAATATAAACCGATTTGAAGGTGATCTCAATCAATTGTATTCTCTAGATATGTATAATAGTACAAAATGAAGAATTATCAGCAAGACTAGATAATGCATAAAGACTACTACTTTTTAATACTTTTTAAACGACTCTTCACCGGAGCTTTAGTAGTTGGCTTCTGAATCGCTTCTACTGCCGCCGACGAACTCGTGACTACGCAGTGGCGTGTACCATCAGTATCAAGCACAAATATATTGCCATCGCACGTCCAACATTTTGTAACGCCAAAGCGTTGTCGAGCCGCCATGAATGTTTGATGCCGAAGTTTTGTGCAAAATCCTGATATGGTGATACCACATCGCTTTAAAGCCTTTTTAGCAAACCATACCTTTTTACGGACCTCTTCACTAGCAAATTTTACAAGTAAAGGCCTGGGTTTACTTTCTTTGCTGATTCCTAACCGATGAGCATAGATGATATTGTCCTGAGAGAAGCTTGCTAACTTAACTTTACCCAGTATAATATGGTTCATAGAGGCAATGGGATCCTCAGTTTCTGGAACTCCATGGAACAATAGATTTTTGCGACGGCTGTACATTTCTAACCTGTCATATTCCTTAGCTAGAAAATCAACCTGCCTTTGCAAGTTTAGCATATAAGTTTGGACAAACCTCTTAAAATCCTGGAAATCTTGGGCAATTGAACGAGGCGAAGAAGATTTATTCAATTCTTGTTCAAAATTATCCATCCGAGAAGCAAAAAGGTCATTCATGTTCATTATGCATTTTTTCATGTCTTCCATTTTTATTTGTTTGGTTTATGTGAAGAAATATTCAAAGAATATAAAGCTGGCGGGTACAGGAAGTGTTAATTTGTACAACTTTTAAATTCTATTTACTATTTAAATTAAATAAAACTGTGCTGCTATATAAAAGTAAGTGTTCTTTGTTTTAATGCTACCCTCATCCTATCCTCCTCCAAATCAGGAACTCCATCATCTTCAATACGATGTACACGGCAAAATTATATCGAACAATTTAGATACAAATAATATACTGAAATTTCCAAGCGATTCGTAGGGCTTCATAATTCTGAGGCAAATTACTGTTTAAGCATATTGAACTTTAGGTTATTAGCTGTAACTGTAGGCATTTTGCTTCGTAGTCTGTTTGATTTTAGGTAACATGATCAGGAAGGAAGAAAACCACTATCAATTATTATGCTAAGTGTCACTTGCGAGTTAACATACCATTCCATAATATAAGAGGCCTCTTTAATAGTACAAGAGTGTTCAAACTAAGCAAAATCATCAGAGAAGTTAATATTCTACTCTCGTTTAAAGCTTTTGTTTGCAATTACGTAAGGTCTATAGTCAAATGTAGAGCAGCGATACAGTTCTCAAGCTTCGAACCATTCAACTGATTTTAATTTTCACCACGTCGACAACGTCAGTTGCAGCGTTGTGGAATATTATTAAGGATGATAGTTAACGAGAAATTATAGACTTTGGTATTACAAACAAATGAGGCCATTTTAATTTTGAGGTTAATGATAGAGTATCTGAATTATCTCTAGGGAGAAACTACGTTCCTGGCGCCTCCTATTTGGATTAGATAAATTAAGACTTCTACTAGACCGTTGCGGTTCTACTAGCTAAGTGAACTACTGGATAATCAGAGATTAATTTTAATCTGACTGAGTTTAAATGATGCTGCTCTTTGTACCAATTTAAAGGAGTTCAACGACAAAGAAGTTCCGAATCCACCTGAAGATAAATTATTTAAAATATCCTAGGCGTGGACAGAGTAGATTGGAAAGGTTATTAATATTTTACATATTTCACAATTCATTAACAGGGAACAAATAAAGAATAAGGATTGAAATTAAGAACCCTGGTAGAGTTTAGCCTTACGCGGATAAAATGCTAGTTGCTTATTACAAAAACCCTTTATTCCACAGTGATGAGAACGTGTGGTGTCTGAGCAGAATATATTCATGTCGTAATGGGCCGTGGGTGATATTAATAATGATCCTTCATTCACCTTCGCCTTAACCATGTCTACAGGGTATCGATTTATGTAAGGTGTTCTAAAATAGATGTACGTAGGTAACCAAACACATGGGAGACCGGGGAAAAGTCCATATAGGTAAGGCTCTGGGCATGACAGACTCATTAGGTACCCATTACAATTAATATATTTTTGAAAAATATTTTATTAGACAACAATTTCATAAAAAAAGCAAATAACTGCTTTTTCCAGTTTTGCCCCGACCCATGTGTAAAACCTCTTGTGCGACAGAAGCCATCCAACTCCTCTGTATCACAGCTGATTCAGCCTTCATGGGCCCAACCTTGACAGCCTATACATTTCACAAGATTGAGTTGTGTAGTGTATGTTGATGAGATCGGATCCAAATCAACTCTTTGCGCATTAAATGTTGATGGTGTTTGGTCAACGAGCAGTGCTGATGTCATAATGATGATGATTAGACTTATCTATCTGGATCAAAATCGTATATAACCGGTTTAACCCCATACGGTTGTGCTTCAACATTGGTGTAGAACAAAAACATCATTCACTCACACATAGTCAATAAGAACTTGCCAGTGCAAACTTTGTATTTTAGAACAAATACATCACCTACAACATAGTTGATTAGTGACTTACCTGTAGCGTATGTTCACTTCACAATCACTGCTTGTATATTCACGAAAATACGATCAAGACTACTGAAAAACAATAAAATTAAATAACTCCAAATTGCGAGAGCCTACAGCGACAAGTATTTGTTTACAAATAGTACTGCCCGGTACCTCTGAGTGGCTTGTGCGCACAAAAGGATTATTGGCGAAAATAGCTACGATATACAGTATTACCCAGGTATACGGTTTTGTACAGGTTTCCCCTACTTATGTTGTTTACAGACGTTTGAACAATAATTATTAGTTTCTTGAAAGTTCGACTGAGGTCTTTGTTTTTAAATTAGATTATTACTTACTAAAATGTTTTGATAGAAAACATATTTCTATAAATTCTATCTTGCACATCTATCGCATATTTAAATGCACAGTAGAAGCTAGTTCGTTGTTTTGTAACAATATTTTCAACAATTTCTATCAGATGTTTCTATATCATCTGTTTCAGGGAAGTGGCGTGAACCATCAACCAGTAATACTTGGACCAAGAACTCTTCTGTCCATCGATGATGATAAACGAAGGCGGCGTCGCTTAAATAATAAAATAAAAATATTGAACTTACCTGTAAACCCATCTAGAGTTGCTGAAAGATATGATATTTCCTTACCAGTAGGACAGGGGCATTAGGGTTAGGTAGGTAGGTGTAGTGCCAAAAGAAGTTAAAAAAGTTATCTGTTCTCAACTATCGGCTCATCTGAAAAGAGATACCGTTCTCTCCAATGTTCAGTACAGATACTGGTCTTGCACATGTCAAACATAAACCTTTTAACATTTTGAATAATAGTATAGTAGGTGCTCTTGTTCTTATAGATCATTCAAGAGTCTTTTAAACATACATTTTACTATCGAAACTTACATAAGTACTTCGGAAGTTACGAAATGAGGATATACTGTAGTGGTTTCTTTTTTGTCTGGTAGGAAGAAGTTTCTAGAAATAGAGAATGGATGAGGAGGCAAATTACCAGAACGAAGTAAATTGAAAAAAATTATCCCAGTTTCTCCACAGTGATCAATCTTGTCTCCAGTCAACTTAGCAAATCAAGTTCAGTAATTTTTTAAATACTATATTTGCATTTATGTAACTACGGACTGTTTAAAATTGATCACGGAATAATTATTTGCAAACTTTTTCAAAGAACTGGGATATCGTATGCAAAAATAAAATCCATTTCCAAATCGAAATGAACGCGATCAAACAAAACTGCTGCTGTGACGGCTGCTGTGGCGTAGTGGCAACTAGCAACACTGTCTGCCTCAAAATTCCAGTAGTAGCGGGTTCGATCCCCAACAATGCAAATATTTGTGATTACCATGTTTTTTTGCATTGGTCTGGGTATATTATTATTTTTTAGTATCCTAAAAGCTACACGCCTTTTACAGGCGGAAAGGACCCGGCAGTCTGGCCAGTATTATCATTATTGGACATCTTAGAAGTTACACGCGTTCATAGGTGGTATTTGTAAAGTGATTTTTTTCCTCCCATTGCTGGGGATTTTATACGTCTTACCGCGCCAACACCTTTTGGCTACACCTTTTGGCCAAACGAAAGTTTTTATGGAGTTTGTCAGTCCGGAGACAGACATTTGAGTGAGTGGAGTGTGAGGGATGACGCCTGTTGCTGTTATTATTATCGGTTATTACTATTATTATATTATGTGTGACATGCAGGTATGTAACTTTAAAATGGTAGTTGTAAATATGTATTAATATTTTATGTGTGTAACATTTTTCATTCGAATTTTACCTTATTATTACAATTATTTACGATTAATTGAGATCAATTAATTATTTACAATTAATTAATTGAGAATTTCTTCCATGCTGGACTGGGAGTAAAAGTAAAACATAGAATGTGCCAGCTGTTTCTCATCCCGAGCATACAGTAAAAGTCAGTTAAGGGACGGAGGTTTTATTGACGTTTCTGCGGGCGATAGGCTGACCCCCTATCACTGCAAGTCTCTCTCCATCATTATAATACCTCCAAGTTTGTCAAATGTGGCATCAGATGGTTTTTTAGCCTCTGGTGTTCTGCCTACCCCATGAGGGATACAGGCGTGACGTTATGTATGTATGTAATTGAGAACGAAAGAAAATAATGTATTGGTGCATTACATCAAATTAATGCACCAATACATTAAAAAGTACCTAATACAAGCAATTACTAAAAAAAAAGATTAAAATAAAAATAAATCATTTAATAAAATATGCTATATAATATTTGTGCTTAAACAGAAAAGGGTACCTAGTAATCTGGGATATATGCTACCAAATGGTTACCACTCACAAGTATGCTACGGCGCTGGTTTTCAGTGGAACCAGAAGGTATACATTGGAGGCAAATATTTATGTTCTTAACCGGGGTCAATGTTGGCAAATGATAGAGTTGATGAATACAAAAACACACACAGAGAAAAATAAAACTAACTATAACAATATAACCATACACAAAAAAAATAGAGAATAAATCAAATCAGTAAAAAGTAACACATCATTAACATATAACACAAAAAATACAATATGTATAACTTGAACATAGAACGACAAACTATTTTGTAAGCTGGGACTGGAGTAAGAACTTTGTTAAGTTTGAACTTAAATGTGCTTATCGTTCTCAAGCTTCTAATAGGAGGAGGTATTATAGTAACAGACAAACATATCTACCTACACATTTCCTGTATCGAGCCATCGCAAACGTGCAAGACTGTGTAAGCAAAATTAGCCTTTATTGTAAAGAGTGAAGATGTTCAAGTTGCGGATTAACTTGAACTTGAATTTTGACTGTTTACTAATGACTGTTGTAGGTGCACTCTGGGTTTGGAATGCGGAGGCTATTGTTGTAACTAAATAATACTCCGTCAAAAAATAGCAATCAGCTTAAACTTTTTTTTCTTTTCACGACGGAATGTGTGTTGCATAGGTTGAGTGTGGGGTATGGTTCGAGTCCCAGCGTAGCCTGTTCGGGATACTTCCCCTTCTAAAGTTGCTTGGGACTTGGTGTATCTATTCTAGAGAAATCCTATGGTCCGCTGTGTAATCTCAATAACACGAGCTTACATACGTTTGTATGGAGGCTATAATATGCACAGGTTATTTTGTGACTTTTGTTGATTTGTTTTATTTCGTAGTTTATTCTACTTTCGTTGTATACAAAGAAAAGCTTCATATTTTAATTTGTACTTTTAGTTAAACTTGGTTATAAAGAAATGTAAGGCCTATAATCTTGAGCCACAAAGCATACAATACTTTATTCATGGTAAACTAGTTTTAGAGAGTGAATTAACAATGTTCATGTCGATAAATGAAATATTAAGCATTGCGAGATCTCGTTATATTATTTAAGGTTGATTATTATCAAAAGAACAACTAGCCGGAGCAGTAATTTGGTATCATAATTAAAATTACAATGCGTATGTACTAATCAACACTAAATAAATGCCTGACCTTTTTTTTGTTTTTCCGCCACAGAAGACTACCCCTCAGAACACCCGCAGGCCTATTGACCGTACGAGTGTTCACTGAGAGGAGGAGGAGAATACGTCAGAAGTACGAAAGGGCACTTGCCAGGGGACAGGTCCCCGGCCCGATGATCCCAGACAGTGTGAGACTTCTACTCACTAAACTCCCCCTTAATGATCTTTTGTCTTTCTACGGACAATCGACTGAAGAAATGAGCGACACCCAATTGATGATGCAGGCTGCGCGTAGGATGCCTGGCCTAAGTAATTAACTAAAGTCTGCTGTTAAAATTAGTACGACTAATCCCCAAAAAAATATACTAACGCGATCATTTCTATTTTTTACATTACATTTATAAGCGAATGCGAAAACAGTTTGTAGCTTAAAATCTGCATTGAATTTTCTTTTTATCATATTTGAATCTCTTTTTTTTTCTAAACATCATATTATGATTTTACCGTTATCAAGATTTGCCCATAAAACAGAACTTTAAAACCTTGCGAACAGCTAACACATCACAGCTAATATTCAATATAATAGTGCGACTATCATCGGTGACTTGTTTGATACTTACAGTCAAATTCATAGAAAATAGTTAAAAAGCATTTAACGTGCATTTTAGCTACAACACTCTTTAAGGTTTATAGTGTGTTGTAAGTGAAGGTGATTCATAGACATCTGAAAATCCTATTTTAACTAAAACACCGTTATTATACGGATTACATTACGCATGAGCGGAAACGTCGCATTTCATTGCACCAGAGATAAAATTGTGTTTTTTTTGCCCTAGGGCTATGGATATTTCATTTACTTGCAGTTATAATTGGCATTTGACAGGTCGATACAGACATTTCATTTCATTACTTATTTTTGTTTTCGTCAGTTTCGTCACAAATTATTATAGATTTATCGCCTTGTTCAGTGCCTTCGTTTATTTAAATTTTCTGTGCCCCGACTCCCGACTATTCTTGGAAAAATACCACCAGTTTTTTTAATGCGGATGTGTGTGCAATCTATTGCCCCGATTACATTTGGGAAGTTCCTGATTGCTCGGAACTCCCTCATCACCTGTTCTTGCTCCTGCACAGTGTTGGGCATGAAAATGAACTCTTTACTTAATCGGGCAAGAGCTCTTGCTACTCTAGCGCAAATGCGGCATACAGTAGCTTGGCTTATGCCATGAAGCTCACCACTGTCATCCTGAACCTGAAATTATTGAAATAAAATATTGTTATTGTGGGTGAAATACGTACAAGTATTACAATAAAATATGAACTCTGTACAGGGTGTACATGGCTTTGCTTCACAAGAGATATCCTCTTTGTAATACCTATTGCCTTATAGTGAGATTTTCTTTTGTGAGGCAAGGAAAATAAAGAGCCAGAAATGGTCAATATAATTACATCAGACTCATCTTCACATCCTCTCACCGCACTCAGATGGAAACACACTCCCTGTACTAACCTAATTTCTCGCCCAGCACCGCAACGCTGTCAGCACCTGTAGCTCAGGGGATACTGCAAACCCTCTTGGACATCGCGTAATTTCATTACGAACTAAATCGGTAATACGCCGTACAGTATCTTTATTAAAGCGATATCTCTTTTAAAATTCAATATCGTCTAGAGTAAAAGGGTCTTTTCTTCGTCGGTACTCCTTTCTCCTACGTCGCACTCTATTTGCATCAATACGAGCTATCAGCTGTATGTTAATCAAATTGTTCATCACATCCATCATCATCATCATCATCACAACTCTTTGTAATGAGCCCACTGCAGGGCATGAGTCTCTCCCCTGGGTGCAGAGAAGGTATAGGCCATAATCCACCAAGCTGGCCCAATGCTGGGTGGTGGATACCAGAATTTTTTAGGGCGCCTAGATGGCTTCTGACAAACCCTAACGACTACTGTATACAAGTATACAGCACCCGGTACCGACTGTTTAACGTGCCCTCCGAAGCACGGAAGTCGTCGTGAGTAATATGAATGGTCGGCTGTCACCCATCAAAGTACCGACCGCGCCGAATGTTGCTTAACCTGTGATATCGTATGATACACACAGTAACCACGGCGCCACGACGACTTCCATCCATCACTGACCACAAATTGACGCGACGAAAAAAATAATCACAGGGAACTAGGAAGGAAGACGAAGAGTGAAACTGTGAAACTCAAATTATCAATTTCAATAACTCGTTAATATTCGTTAACCTTCGGGTAGACTCGGCCGGTAAAATGGGCTTAAAGAAGCCTCATCCTGATTGTAAATTTGACATGTTTAGAAAGCCGTTATAGTATGTTTACAATGTCATTTATCGTCTATGAATCACCTTTTTTTGGTTGTGCTTTGTAAACCCTCTGTAACGCTGTTTTAACGTGGACAAATTCTCTATGAATTCGACAGTTAGTTTTTACGATGCTGTCAATAATAGTGCCCACCTATGGTAGCATGTTAGCTAACCTCCTGAACCTATTTGAGGTATGCATGTATGTTTTACGATTTGTGTTTAAAAAAATACCATAACCGTGAATGAACGAAGCACAACCATATTGTTTCCGGCGTTAGTGAAATTATGGATGAATTTAGTTGATCTCATAAAACCTAACTATTTTTCTATTCAAGCAAGATCGCGTTCAACTGTCTATGAAATAATTTGTAATACTACTGATTAAAATTAAATAACTTTAAAGTATTTTTTTCAAAAATCTGTCAAGCTGACCTTTGTAGTTGTTCTAAAACTACTCTGTACAATGTAACTTTGAATTCTAGAGATATTTCGTCATTTCATAATTATTTAAAGAAAAATAATACATGCCACAAACTTCGCCCCAATAGAACAGCTGTACTTATAGGCATATCTCAATCAGCCTAGTTGATTAAATGGCTGTCAACATATACAATTAATTCCTAGTTAAGTGATTGGCTGCTACTCATCATCTAAATTATCTCGACTTTGGATAATTACTAAAATGCTCTTTAATACGCTTTATGTGGTCATAATACAAGCTACTTGTTTGATTTGGGGTTTCAATGCTACTGTGTTATGTTTAGTTGTAATAGTAAAAAGTACCTCATGGAACTTTTAGTGTCACGAAAGGCGTAGTAGACGATTTCCGTCACAACAAACGCTTTTATAAAGTTTAAGTACATTAAAAGAAGAACAAAAACAAAACATCAGCTCTAGAAATTTTCCAAAAATAAACTGTAAATTTTCCGTTATTATGTGTTCTTTACAATTGACAAACAGTATCTGTTTTGCTTTCGGGAACATACGAGTGTAAACAAAAGCTTCGTTTCAATTGTGACCTCCAAGCGATTAAAGTAGTCAAAGCAAATGTGTCCGTAATTTAGCAACTGACCTAATTAACTTAATTCTCGGTGTATATTTGTCTATTTGTGAATCAATAATATCATATAATAATACTAACAATTAAAACTCTTAATGTTAAACCAGCTGCGGGATGGCGATGACATCATTGTGAATAGATTTGACTGGTCAGACTGTCGGTAGCCAGAACTTATCTTACTGTTTTTATCTGAATCTAACCTGATAACTACGGCCGGATATTAAAATGGACTAATTACTAAATGGAGTATTTCAATAGACGGTCATTTTCATCTGTTTGTCGAGACATAGCCCATTTTTCACGTAGACTCTTAATCTGTAGATTTTTTGTCCATGAGTTCTCAACTAGACATAATATCTTCATATAACGCGCATAAACCGAGTTATTAACCCTTTAACCGCCACGGTCCATTGGGATGGCACATAAGCAAAGATTTACTGAAACAAAAATCCACTTCAATAAAAATATTTCTATTTAAACTCACTATTTTTTAACAAATAAATTAAAACAATTAAAGACAATTACGAAACAATTACTATAGAAATAAATATGTTTAGTTTCTTTGAAAATAAGTATAAAAATGTAAGTGGCTGAGTTGATGATTCCCATCCCTAGCGTGCATGTATAGAAACGATATTGCTAGTACACCCAGCGCGGAAATAGACGACCGCTTCAGACGTCATAAGCGTGTGATTTTTGTTTCGTTTGGTTACCGAAATACATACTACTAGAAATTTAATATCAAAGTTCCTCTTTCTATCTGTTACCTCTTCAAGCTTAAACAGCTGAAACTATTAAGATTGAATTTGAAGCGTGCGAAGCTTCGACGGGTATATCGATCTCCCATTGAACATCCCTATTTGTTGAAGGTATTTATTTTTAGATTTACTGGAGCACGACAACTGATATAGAGTCTGGCGGGTAAAGGGTTAAGGCAACATCGAACTTATAATTCGGAGACTCGCAATGTAATTGCAATTCAAGCAATTCTTGAATTCCTTTGATTTTATCAAGTTTGTTTATTTTTAAAACTATACATCGTCTTGTACTTACTACTACATCTAAAGTTTTTTAGGTTTTTTTATTATATTTTTTTATACCTACTTAAACTTGTGGAATAACCTTATTTCTTAACTTGGCGCTTAAAGGATTCGGAGCATAACCTTCTGGAAAAAAAATCGTTTGTGACGCACTTCAGCAATCGTAACTTTTGTATAAAAATAATCAAACATTTTGTTCAACTCTTTGAAATACACGAAATAAACATACTATATAACATCAGATGGCTTAGCGTGTCTACTTGTTTGATGATTAAAGGGTGAGGGTGCAATCAGCTTGCAAAGTGCATTCATGTACTGACATTCAGAGCGACAGCAAGATATATTTCTTGACAGCTTATATTAGAAATTATTTTCAACATGTTTTTTTGAAGTGACTGAATAGAAACGCGGTATTTTTCTTCCGCTTGTAAGTAATGTGGCTCATGCATAAACTGTTATTGTCGCTTTTATAACAATCGCTCATGATGTTAATAAAGTCTATTGAAAATAGGGTTTTAAGATTAAATTTAAAAAATAAACCTTTTAAGGAATATTTTCTTATGCTCTCAAGATAAATGGAAACTGCTCCCTCTTCTATTCATTATAAAACATGTATGAAGAAACAAGAAACGAAAATCTTAAACCATTATCTTTAACCGAATCATTTGATCGTGACCAAGTTTAACTTTCAACATTACAACGTTTTGCCATAATCTTAAAACATTTCCTAAATGAAAACATTTACAATCTTAAGGAAAATCAGGTTATAAAAAACACTATTTGTTTCAGCTCGCTCAAATTCCGTCGTCAATTGAAACAATGAGTAACCTTTGTACGACTAATAAAGAAAAAAAAAGTATATAGAGTACTTTTACCTTTGACAAGTTTTACAAAGGGAAGTACTAGAAAAGAAAATTGTTAAGAATAAACAAGCTTTGTTTGATATTATAATAAAAGTACCCTAACGCCAGTTTCACGGCGAAGACCGCCAAGGAACAAAGTAACGTAACGCACTTTAGTTGTTATTTCGGCGTTTTAGTTAAAAACTCTGGTATTCAAAATAATATAAAAGTTCGATTTTAGTCATATCACTTTTACTTCAGTTACCCTCGATCGATCGACCATACGACCATACGTTCTAAAGCAAACTGCTACAGTTATGAAATCTTTCTTTACTTCGAAATCAGACAAGAGATTTAAATGTTGCTTTAAACAGCAGTATAAAGTCCTTTCTCAATTCAATCACACGGACCTAAGCTGAAATACTGAGTTACGCCTGAATATTTTACACAGTTACGGGAATCCGTACACTATTTTGAGTATGCAAAACTGCTAAAGGGATTTTTAATTGGTTTTGACAGTGATATTTTTGGCAGGAAGTAGTCTCCTCTGTTTAGAGGCGTCTGCGTTGATACTTTTGCTGTCGCTATCAGCTTTTATTCATTATTAAAGATACAATAGTAAAAAACTGCAAAACAGTCGAAAAATAAAAAGAAAGACTATTAGAATATTTACTTTCAACCTCGTTTACAATTAATTTTGAAGCCATGTAGATGCCTTCTTACGTAGGTATACTAACATCATTTTTAACTCAAGTTTGATATTCGTTTTTCAAATGAAAATGATTTGAAGTCTAAGTTCTTACAACAAAATAAAATGTGGTCAAAATCAATTCTTTTTTCAAATAACTCTTAAGCTGTTTACTGAAGTTTCGTTCTTGCTCCGCGTAGGTACTTAAAAACTGTTTAATTTTCAAGAATGTTTTCTCAAAAGCTAGGCTGCGTAAAAGGAAAAATTTCTATAAGCGCATAAAAACTCGATAAACTTATTGTACAGACAATAATGCGCTTAAAGTATTTTTCCTTGACAATTGATATTTTTCTCTGTAGACGATCGCTTGTGTAACTTATTTGTTGGACTGTTCTATAGATTAGAAATTAGGAATACAAATGCTGTGACTTGTTTTCTTTCATAGAAACTTTGCGGTGAAATCTTTCTACAATTGCGGTTAAATTTAAAATTATGCATAAAGAACTTTTTTTTTAAGTCAAATCGAAGAAACGGGCTAGGTAAACATAGGTATTGCTTTTGAAAGACCTTTCCGTAGGCTCTCGTAAAAAAAAACTTAACAAAAACATTTTCTGCTTGAGGGAAGTGTCCAATAATTCTGACTTACATAAAAATAATAATGACATTTCTAATCTACAAATTGACAATTTAATATATGATGACCCAAAAACTATTTGTAATTTATTTAATGATTTTTTTATAGATATGACAAACAATCAAAATAATTCTAACACTAGTAAACCTCAAAAAATTTAAACAAATTATAACAATTCAGTTTTTAAAGCCAGTATCTGAAGATGAAGTGTTTAATATTATCAAAGGTTTAAAAAATACAAACTCTGTAGGCTCTCATGGAATATCAACAAAAGTAATAAAATTTTGCGCAAAGGAACTTTTAGCACCACTTACTCATATAATAAATGTATCATTAAGTCAAGGAAAGTTTCCATCGCGACTGAAGCAGTCAGTAGTAAAACCACTATATAAAAATGGTGAACGAAAATGTCTTCAAAATTACAGACCAATTACCTTGATACCTGTGCTCTCTAAAATATTTGAGAAAATAATGGCAAGGCAACTGCAAGCTTTCCTGAATAAATTTGAAATTCTCCATCATGAGCAATATGGGTTGAGAAAAAGTAGATCC
Source organism: Stenoptilia bipunctidactyla (assembly GCA_944452665.1). Taxonomy (NCBI): domain Eukaryota; kingdom Metazoa; phylum Arthropoda; class Insecta; order Lepidoptera; family Pterophoridae; genus Stenoptilia; species Stenoptilia bipunctidactyla. The sequence goes on from OX101721.1 coordinate 39,538,231, forward strand.
ACCACAATGGCTTGCTTTTCTTCAGTTAAAAAGGTTACAGAGTGCCTAAATAAGAAAATATACCCTGCCGCAGTCTTCCTAGACATGAGCAAGGCTTTTGATTTTGTTTCACATGATACTCTATTGTATAAGTAAAGTAATTATAGTATACGAGGTATCGCCCTAGATTGGTTCAGAAGCTATCTTACAAACAGGAGTCAATGTGTTGAAATATCACATATGGAAAAAAAAATATAAAGTAAATTGTAGATCTCCATATTGTGAAACTAATATCGGCGTACCACAAGGAAGCGTCCTAGGAGCCCTTCTTTTTATTATATATATTAATGACTTGCCCAAATTTGTTGATAATGACTGCATATTATTTGCTGATGATACGACATTACTTATAACATCAAAAAATGTAAATGACCTGAGAAATAAAATTAATTGTGCTATGACGAAGGTAACTCAATGGCTGACTATAAATAATTTACAAATAAAATTGACTAAAACTAAACTTATACAATTTAAAACAATTAATATAACATTTGAAAAATTAAACATTTACTACAACAACATTCCAATTGACAATGTAGAAGCAACTAAATTCCTAGGAGTAACTATTGACAAGTGGTGTAATTGGAAATCACATCAATAATTTAAGGACTAAACTTGACAAATATGTTTATGTTTTAAGGCGTATAAGAGAAATTTCGGGAACTAAAACATCAATGTTGTCCTATCATGGCTATGTTTCCTCGCTGCTACGTTATGGTATTATTTTGTGGGGCAACTCTGTCGACGTTATAAATGTGTTTAGAGCCCAAAAAAAATGTATCCGCTCCATATGTGGAGCTGGCTACCGTGACAGCTGCAAACCTCTATTTAGAAAGCTCAAAATATTGCCACTACCATGTATATATATTTTTGAAATCTGTTTGTTTGTAAAAAATAACTCAGAATATTTTAAAACGAATGAGCAAATGGTATATGGTTGAGGTAGACATGCATCCAAATTATATGCATCCATGCAAAAGCTAGAATTGTATAGACGAAATGTATACTGTATGGCAATACGACTATTTAACAAATTACCCAAGACAATAAAAATCCAGACTGCGATAAAATTTAAAAAAGCATTGTATAATTTTTTATTAGATAAGCAGTATTATAATATAAATGATTTTTTAAATGAATGACAATGATTTAATATGCATGACATTTAATAATAAAATTAAAAATAAGTAAATAAGTTTGGACATAAGTAATATAATTGTCTTGAATTGTTAAATTGAAAGTGGACAAAAATTTGCACACCGATATTGACGGTTGAATATGCTGTACAATACATTTAGGTCTAAGAACTTTTTTTCTACCATATTCTGCGGATAAATGACATTCTATTCTATTCTATTCTATTCTATTCTAATAGATCTGTCGGCAAGTGATATTTTGATGACATCTGGCTTGCGCCGGAGTCATTCGCTAGGGTGACCATAAGACATGAGATTAGTGACATAAGTCTTTTTGACGTATATTTTTCATTTATTATCTCTTAGGACTCTTTCTTGTTAATTATATTAATAGAACTGTTTCTTTTAATGCCTTATAACATATTTTAACAGCTCCTTTAATTTTTAAAACCGTAAAAATAAGATCGAAAACCTGATATAAAAAACTGGTTTCGTTTTTTCTGCCAATAAAATGTCACCCGACATAGGAAGAAGGGTTTTTGTATTGAGCATGCTCTTAACTTTCAGCCTGACGTCAACGTCCACGATAAACCGAATACTTTTAACATATCTCTTCATTATAAGTATAATTTAATCTTCACTTACCTTAGATTTTTTTCTTTGGCACGTTTGTTGCCAAACCTAAATCGTAAGGTATACCCGGGTGGCCCAAATCCTATTTTGACATTATTTTAGTCTTAAATGATGATTTCAGGTTTATCTATGCATTTATGTAGGATATATGTATGCCCTTTTAAGTAATATTGTTATATACAGGGTGACTGGTACCAAAACCCGCCATAGCAAATTAGCATATAGAGGAGGTCATTTGCTAATTATTGGACCTTACTTTCCCTAACTAAAGTTTTATACTTTAGGAGATATGTCAATTTTTATACATTATTGAGATTTTTCCAAAATTTGACCTTAAAGCATTCGTAACTTTATTTTTCGTCATTAGTTTAGAGTTTTTTTATTATTTCTTGGTAGTCATTAACATTTGTGAATAAAATACGTCGGAACTTCCCTCAAACTAGGGTTAAAATATAAGACGCTTATGCTTTTAAAAAAAATCAATAAAGAAAAATTACTTTGCGATCAAATTCAACCGGAAATAATAAAAAAACTACGGCGTTTTAATAATTTATTCTACTCTAAATTAGTTCTCTAGTTTGTCACCTTACCAACGGTACTAAATTTGCAACGGAAAGTTTGATTCGCTAAACATCGGTAGGATTTTCAGGTCAACCAGTCATTTTGATCAAAAATAGTGAAGGTCCCAACGACAGGATAAAGCTAATTTAGCAAAGTAGTTTTTGCAAATTTATGAGTAGGTATTAGATAATAGAAATTGAGTGCTTAGTGTACTTAATTTTTTTTTTTACTTTTACCATGTAAAGCAAGAAATCAGGAAAAGATATCGAGCATCAAAAGAAAAATTTAAATAGAGTTAAAACTAAAAATTCTGCTCGAATTGCTGCCCGCGATTTCTGATACATGCCCGATATCTTTTCCTAATTTCCGTGGTGGTAAGACTGAGTCTAATTTCTTGTTTCATAACAGAAAATGCATTATTAATTTTTTGAATTAACTCATCTTTTGTGGTTACTTCTTCATTGTAGACCAACTCTTTGGCCCGGCCCCAAACGTAGAAATCGAGAGGTGTCAAGTCTGGCGACCGAGCTGGCCATTCAATTGGCCCACCTCTACCGATCCATGAATCGGGGAATGAACTATTTAAAAGTTCTCGGACGTCCAGCCTGAAATGCGCCGGGCACCCATCGTGTTGAAACACAATGGGCGTGTCGTCGGTTATTCCATCCAACAGCAGATCAGGCAAGACGTCCCTTAAAAATTCTAAATAATTTCCCCCATTTAAAATGTCTGGTAGGAAATAGGGTCCAAAGATATTACGACCAATAACGCAGGCCCACACATTAACAGAAAATTTCCGCTGGACCGATGTAACCCTCTTTTTATGGGGGTTATCATGGGACCAGTGGTGCAGATTGTGGAAATTGGTGATGCCTTCTCGGGTGAACTGTGACTCGTCGGTCCAAAGGATACGCTCCAGAAATGTTGGGTCGTCGACATCGGTGTGAAGAACGAGGCGACAGAAATTCAACCTCCTTTCGTAGTCGCCATTTTCAAGCCCTGCCAACACTCCATTTGTTAATTATTTACGTAAATGTTATTCTAAAGACAAAATTTGATTTGGATTATGTTACATCGAAGCTCGTCGTAATATTAATAATTTCTTTAATTCTAAAGATAACACTGGTCGCTTTAGTGTAAGTAGGTACATAAATAAACTCAAAATTACCTTGAACTGGCGTGTAATGATACGGGTGTTGATGGTCCCCATGCATCACTGACCAGACTTTCCACTGGCTGACGCCCAAAGCGGCAGCTACCACTCTGGTGCTAGTCGTGGGATCTTCTTCAAAAGCTGCCAAAATCTGCTGATCAATTTCAACAGGTAATTGTCGCACAGCTGCTTGGGGTACCCTGACGTTCAAGTTACCCGTTTCTCTAAACCGACGATATGTGGTAGGAAATGTGTCACGGTCAGGTAAGCGTCTATTTGGATATCGCTCCTGGTAAATTCGCCGCGCTTTGCGGGCGTTACTGTGTGCAGCACCATACGCCAGCAGCATGTCGGCGTATTCTTCCCTTGTGTATCCCGGCATTTTAAAACGAAATGTCTTATTTATTTATACCTGTGTCTACTCAACTATTTGTGAAAGCACACGAAACGGAAAGGAAAAGCATATATGACAACAACTTAAATGTCATAGAGATGGGTCCGACCTCATCTTTTTCATTTGACGTCTAAAAGTCATTGAAACTGTCATTGCAAATGAAAAGAGTTGGTCTACAATGAAGAAGTAACTACAAAAGATGAGTTAATTCAAAAAATTAATAATGCGTTTTCTGTTATGAAAGAAGAAATTAGGCTCAGTCTTACCACCACAGAAATTAGGAAAAGATATCGGGCATGTATCAGAAATTGCGGGCAGCAATTCGAGCAGAATTTTTAGTTTCAACTCTATTTAAATTTTTCTTTTGATGCTCGATATCTTTTCCTGATTTCTTGCTTTACATGGTAAAAGTAAAAAAAAAAATTAAGTACACTAAGCACTCAATTTCTATTATCTAATACCTACTCATAAATTTGCAAAAACTACTTTGCTAAATTAGCTTTATCCTGTCGTTGGGACCTTCACTATTTTTGATCAAAATGACTGGTTGACCTGAAAATCCTACCGATGTTTAGCGAATCAAACTTTCCGTTGCAAATTTAGTACCGTTGGTAAGGTGACGAACTAGAGAACTAATTTAGAGTAGAATAAATTATTAAAACGCCGTAGTTTTTTTATTATTTCCGGTTGAATTTGATCGCAAAGTAATTTTTCTTTATTGATTTTTTTTAAAAGCATAAGCGTCTTATTTTTTAACCCTAGTTTGAGGGAAGTTCCGACGTATTTTATTCACAAATGTTAATGACTGCCAAGAAATAATAAAAAAACTCTAAACTAATGACGAAAAATAAAGTTACGAATGCTTTAAGGTCAAATTTTGGAAAAATCTCAATAATGTATAAAAATTGACATATCTCCTAAAGTATAAAACTTTAGTTAGGGAAAGTAAGGTCCAATAATTAGCAAATGACCTCCTCTATATGCTAATTTGCTATGGCGGGTTTGGTACCAGTCACCCTGTATAAAGCGAAGTCGCGTGATGGGCCATGGAGGATGCATATTTAGAGTATATTAGATAGTGTATATAGAGATTTTATGACTCTGATGGCCAAGCCCCTTTTCCGATAGATCAACCCCTTTCCAGAAGCCCGTAAAAAGTGCATTGCGATATCTCTACGAAATATTACGTCATCCAAAGCTTTTTTTTTTATAAGTGACTAAACCCGCGTTTGACCTCAATCTCACCTGATGGTAAGTGACGATGAGGTCGAAGATGAAAGCACGCGGGCTTAGGAAGGAACTGGCTCTTTATACAATATTGCCGGAACACATTACCGCCGGAGCGGCAACATTTGGCGGCAGACTTTATATAAAGGGTGGTCGCTAGCCAGGCGGACCCAGAAGGGATCCTACAACCAAGCAAAATTATTTATGGTCTCACCATAATGGATGATGGGCCAAATTAAAGAAGCCCGGGATCACGCGACGTCGCGTGATCGGCAATGAACGTGATAAGTACCACTTTTGTTTTATCCAACGTGAGTATGATTTACTAATATGCTCTAAATAATTGACGTTTATTCTTAAAAACAGACTTAAATCACAAATCAGGACTGATGACGTTGAGGCACACTATCACAGAATGTGATCAAAATGTTGGTTAATTGATCTGTCTGTCTCTTAATTTATATTTTTCTAGCGACTGATTCGTCTCGGCTTGGCATGGGCAGTAAATCTTCAGTTTTTTTCGACATCTTTGATAATAATTATAATTTTTCAGCCCATTTACATAAAACCTTCCTCGTGTTAGATGTATCTCCTATATCTATACACTTAGCAACTTATTCGGTAGTAGTAAATTACAAAGTCCAATGAAAATGTAATGATAGTACACCTACTGTTGTAAAATGTAATGATAGTACACCTACTGTTGTAAAATGTAATGATAGTACACCTACTGTTGTAAAATGTAATGATAGTACGTGACTGTACACTTCATCCTTTAGTAGAAACGCGTGGTTTTACCCTCGTGTATCTTTTACCCGGGTTTCACAAAACCCGGGTTTCACTTTTATCCGGGTTATTGAAATAAATTGTTATACTTAGTAAATAAAAATTAAAAAAAAATCAAAGACTGGCTGTCGAGATAAAAATATTGTAATTTCAGACTGTATGTATACAAAAGCCAAATTTTGTTAAAGCTTTTGGCTGAATGAAATACATATAAATATAACGGAACTTTTACGTTTATTTATATGTATTTCATTTATTATACAGGGTGTCTAAAAGTCGACGATACAGGCTTGCCACAAGCTCACACAATTGAGCTTGGTACAATTTTTTTTAGTACGACAGGTTAAAGTTAAGCAAAATTTTTAAAGAAGATAAACTAAGGTAAGTGACTTAAAGTTTAAGGCTTGAAAGCTCAGGGCTATTATATTTAAAAAATAAAACCGAGCAAAATGTACTATTTGTAGGAACAAGGCTGAAATGGGTGTTGTCACCACAGGGTGTTTATTTATTTTTAATTACCTTTAATTTCGTAACCACACGGTGCTTTATTTTTATGTTAGTGACAGCTGTTATGACTTGTTGTATCTCTTGCTTCCGGTATATCGTCCACTTTTGGGACACCCTGTATAAATAAGTGGAAAGTACGGAAATAAGTTACCCCAAAAATAAAATTCACGTAAAAAAGCAAGAAGGGTTATATCTCAAATTGTTAAAAATATTGTAAGTGCTTTTAAACCTTGAGCTTGCTTACAGAACTTGAACCTCAAACTGCTGCTGACGGGTAATTGGATGAACGATATAGCAGCAGAAACCTGTCACTGTCAAATGAATTTTAAGCATAACGTCCTTCAATGAAATAAACTACATAGAGTCGCGCAATAGCTGACCTATAGAGCGAACTTATCAATATCTTTAACTATCTATTATATTTCATTGGATCATGGCCATTGTAATTATTTAAAATAAAGTAACTAGAAATGTACACCAACCATTCAAATAATTAGAATAAATTTAAGTCATGTTGCGTTTTTACACTTATTTGAAAGATTATACATCCAGTAATATGTACTTGTTCTGTCTGAAAAATATATTTACAAAAATTAAACATATAACCAACCGATTGATGAGTTAGGACGGAAAAACGATTTAATAAAAATGGCTCTTTAAAAAAAATTGCAAACATAACACTAATTTACAATTTCAACGGATATTGTTACAAAATGCCATCATTCATGTTAAAGTTATACATAAAGCGTACTTCTTTTAACCGATGCGATGGTTAAAGACAAACTTATAGATAGATATATTGTTTGAAAAATAAACTAATTAAACGCTAGCGATACGACACACGGCGCTGCAAGAGGCCTTTAAGGCCTGATTTTTAAATAGATTTTTTTACTCGTTTTGTCTCAATTTCACCTGATGGTATATGAAGACGTGGTCAAAGGTGGAAGCACACGGGCTTATGATAGAACTGACTCTTCATAAAATATTGCCGGAACGCGTCATCGCTGCTGTAGCCGAGGATATTGTAATATACTCACGTTGCATGTGTAATTTTAGCTCATATTTTGTATTGTTATTGTTGTTTATATTTTTGTATCTGAAAAGCTATTTATTTACTTGTCAACTCTAAAAATTGTCATGTAGCTTATGTCACTTTTCGGCACAGATAATTTATAAACTGTTATTAGGTTTTATATTCATTTCCTTTTCAATTAATTTTTATATTATTACTTTAATATAAATTATTCTGAGACTTGCACACTTAGAATCAAGAGAAGTATCAGCTCCACTTTTGCCATACCACCACCGTTGCTCCAGAGACTAAAACCTCCTTGATAATAGAAATGACAGCCGCTGGCCGATGAAAGAATGGATGCCTCTCGAAATATAATTTAATTTACGGCTGTCGAATGAAATCGAGGCTATAAAAGGAGCGGCGAGCTGAATTCAGGGCTTTTGAAAATAAAACACCGATCAGAATACTTGGGAGAGTATTGAAGAAAAATATAAAAGTAAAACTATAAAAGTATCATAACTATATAATCTCTTGGAGCCGCTATATAACTTTATAAACCCTTGGAGCTTAAGATCCTGGAAACTTCTGTACATATAAATATTGGAAAAATCTCAGTGTTATATTTAAACAAATCCTAGTGGACAGTAAGTGTAAATAGTGTTTTTATACCTACTTGTAACTTTTTTTTGTAAATATATAAACTTTAACTTTATCCTTTATTTCTTTAACCTTTTTCTTTTAAATAGTAGGTTACTTAGGCTATTACTTTAGGTAACACTACAGTTTGGTGCTCTCCCCTAAATTCCAAAATACCACTTTAGATAGGCACCTTTTTTTCGGCTTCATTTGGCTATAAACTTTTTTTGTCATTCTACTTGTTTTCTACTTTTATTTATCTAGTTTGGGGACTGGAAACTGCTCGCGTCCGCAAGGTTTAGCCCTCGATGCCTTGTACGTGGTCCCTGGGTGGTGCTAAACGAGCAGTAAAATCTGGTGGTAGGCTTCGGCCGTGGCTTGTCACCACCCACTAGACAAAACCATGCCGCCAAGTAACCTAGTTGCGTTCCGGCATGATGTCTAGTGTAGCCATTGAGGAGGATAGGTCTGAGTAATCGTGCTGCATCGGAGAACTGTTTACAACTCGTAGGATAATGACTCACCGGGTAACTCGTTTTGGAGGGTAGCGGGATCCGAAGCACGGTGCACCGCTGGCCGACCGCAGGTAGTAGGGGGCCCAAGTAGCATGCCAGCCACATGCAAAAGGCTGCCCCGCCACCTCGCGAAAAATCCCGGGAGGCTCCATCGTGCCGGTTGGCGACCGGTTTGAGAGGACCCGATGGCGAACTCGGGGGGGTTCGGGCGTCCCCGCAGTCTCCAAGCGAGTTTCCCAATGGTGCGTCACCCCTATCGAGTTGCTTGGTTCCATTTGCAGCGCTTCACTCAACTTCTGTTCTCCTCCCTATTCACTCCACTCCAAATCTAATGAAAGGTCCAAAGAAGAGTAAGGTAACACAGCGGTTGCACTTCCTCTCGTTTAAAGTGCACTTCTGTAACATCCGAGGAGTGCACTCCAATCTCAATGATGTCCACCACCACCTCGAGACGGAGAGACCCCACCTACTCTTCCTAACGGAGACGCAGATCTGTGATCCGTCAGACTCGGCATACCTTTGTTACCCAGGTTACATCCTGGAGTCCAAATTCCACCCGCACGCCGGGGTGTGCATGTATGCCAGTGACAAGATCTGTTGTCAGCGTCTCCGTTACTTAGAAGTGCCGGACCTTTCAGTTATGTGGGTTCACATAGATACCGGCCTAGACCAAATGGTATACGCTGGTATTTATCGGTCACACAGCGGAGATCGGGAGACAACGAGGCTTATGGACTATCTCAGCAGTACAGCGGACAAGGTTCAGCAACGTTTTCCCACAACGCAGTTGGTGTTCCTGGGGGATTTTAACGCACACCACGGACAGTGGTTATACCCGTTTCAGGACACTGACCATGCTGGTAGAGAGGCTTTTAAGTTTTCGCTCACTCATGGCCTCTCTCAGCTTGTTGACGAGCCTACGCGCATACCAGACGTTGCTGGCCACACTGCTTACTGCCTGGACCTTCTGCTGACAACCGATCCGGACAGATATTCGGTGTCCGTCACTGCACCCTTAGGGACATCCGATCACTGTCTGGTGAAATCTGTATCGCAGTACTCGCCACCTGACACCCGACCAAGTGGTTCTAGGCGAGTATGGCGTTACAAGTCGGCAGATTGGGATGAAATGCGACATTTCTTCGCATCTTATCCGTGGCGGCAAGCTTGTTTTACATCAACCGATCCATCGTGCTGCGCTGATGCAGTCTCAAGTGTGATAGGTCAAGCAATGGAGTTCTTCATTCCCTACGCTGATCTATCCCTTGAAACCAAAGCTCGCCCATGGTTTAGTGCTGAATGCTTTTCCGCTGAAAAGCGTAAGCGAGAAGCGTACAAAGCCTGGGCAACCGCTCGCAGAAGCAAAGCCGTGGATTCGCATGAACACAAAAAGAGGTACAATGCTGCCGCCAAGTCCTGCAAAAAGGTGATCAAGAGAGCTCGTTTCGCCCACATAGGCTGTATCGGAGACAGAATAGCCTCATACCCCTCGGGAAGTAAAGCTTTCTGGTCCCTCGCCAAGTCGGTCGAAACGAACTTTTGTCGCCCTTCGCTGCCGCCTCTGCGGAAACCTGACGGTTCTCTGGCCCACACCGCTAAGGAAAAGGCGGATTTATTTGCCAGTATCTTTGCGGAAAATTCTCGTCTAGATAGCCAAGGTAAAATCCCACCCCAATTACCTCAGTTCGGTCCTACAATGGGTACCGTTCATATTCGCCAAAAGGAGGTTCTTAAGTGCTTGCTGCACCTAGACGAGAATAAGGCTAGCGGTCCAGACGGTATTCCTGCAGTGGTGTTGAAACGCTGCGCAGCTGAGTTGTCTCCCGTTTTGACGCGTCTCTATAGACTCTCTTTGGAATCTGGTAAAGTCCCCAAATCCTGGAAGCTGGCTAACGTACAACCAGTACCGAAGAAGGGAAGCCGTGCTGATCCTGTCAACTATCGACCAATTTCAATCACCTCCATACTTTGTAAAGTCATGGAACGTGTATTGAACAATCGACTCCTGGCATACCTTGAGACCAACGAGCTCCTAAGCGATAGCCAATATGGTTTCCGCAGTGGACGCTCGACCGGCGATCTTCTCGTGTATGCCACACACTTATGGAGTGAGGCCTTGGAGGGTCATGGTGAAGCAATAGCTGTATCCTTAGACATCTCCAAGGCCTTTGACAGGGTCTGGCATGATGGTCTCTTAAGCAAGCTTCCAGCATATGGCATACCGACCGGGCTCTGCGACTGGATATCTGATTTTCTGAGGGAACGGTCGATTCGAGTAGTCTTAGACGGCTACTCCTCTGACCTAATGGCAATTAATGCCGGGGTACCTCAGGGATCTGTTCTCTCTGCAACTTTATTCTTGCTGCACATTAATGACCTCCTAACACCAGGCATTATTGGATATGCTGATGACAGCACTGTTGTTGAGAGATATATATCCAATGCGCGAACGAGCGCCCATGAAATCCAGGTTTTGAGAGAGTCTATGATTGAGCGCGTTGATTCGACCTTGCGGAATGTGTCCGATTGGGGCGAATCTAACCTGGTCAAATTCAACGCCTCCAAAACACAAGCGTGTCTATTCTCCGCAAAAAAGAGCACCTTTACTCTTACGCCCACTTTCCAGAATGTATCTGTTCCCATCACCGATCAACTAGGGCTTTTGGGCGTCACTATAACGTCCAAATTAAACTTCGGACAACAAATTGAGTCTATGGCAAAAACGGCTTCCAAAAAATTGGGTATCATCTCGAAGGTCCGGCGGTACTTCAGCCCTGAACGGCTCCTCAACTTATACACAGCCCAAGTGAGGTCTTGCATGGAGTACTGTAGTCACCTTTGGGATGGTTCTGCCAAATACCAGCTCGAAGCGCTAGACTCTGTTGACCGAAGAGCCCGAAAACTCATAAATAACAACAACCTTACAAATAAAAAATTGCAGACGCTGGAGCATCGTCGTAAGGTTGCTTGTTTGACAGTCTTTTATCGGCTACATTTTGGTGAGTGTGCGAGTGCTCTTTTTGACCAAATTGAACCCACCCCTTTTTACCACCGGACTACCAGACGCAGACAGAACTTCCATCCGTATATAGTGGATATACCAAGAAGTCGAACAAAACGCTTCGATAGTTCCTTTTTGGTACGGATTGCCAAGGTGTGGAACAATCTGCCTGCGTCTGTTTTTCCTGACCACTACAGTCCTGGAACTTTTAAGTGTCGAGTGAATAGGTTTCTCGTGGATGGACGTGTAACACCATAGTCTTCATGCGCACTTTCCATCAGGTGGCATGGAAGACAAACGTCCTATCCTTACAATATAAAAAAAAAAAAAAAAAAAAAAGTACACTTTACTTTAAACACTACTCCGTTAGGTACTCTTACAGTACTCTTTACATATTCACCACTCATCCCATATAATCAGACAATAGACACTTACGGTATTCCCACGTGAATATCTCACAAAATCAGTGACCATTCCGCGTGTTGAAAACTCTTCTCGAGTCACACGGTTGGTTGCTGATTACTGACTTACGGAGGGTATCGAAGGAGAGTATCCGACGACGTACCTCATGCAGATTTTCTCATAACTTACCCAATTATTCTCCACTTTTTTTTTTACTTAACTACTGACTATTTATAAAATTTTATTTTGTCTAAATTTTTAATTAAAATGGCGAGGCTTATTAAATTCGAGTTGCTAAATAAACCAGAACTAAAGATATTAAAATTTAGAAATGCTATTACCTTTTCTAAATATATTAAACTTTTGTCTCCTGTAAATAAATGTCATTTCTTTTTCAACTGTAAATAAAACTATTACTTTCTATAAATACTATTTATTTTTTATTTTCTTTGATACAATTTTTATAATGAGTACACCCATCACTTTTTCTTTCGGTCTTATGTTGATTACACTTTATTTAGGGCTCTTAAGCCAACCTTTTTAATCTTCTCTGATAGCAACTTCTTTTGAGATTTCCTTTCGGGATCTGGAATAATAAAACTATTATTTTTTTATCTAGTAATGGCGGGCTACACTAAGAGCCTAATGCCATAACTTGGGGACCTAAAACCCAATTCTTTAATGGTGCGGCTGGCTACACTAAAAATAAGCCTTAGGCCATATACTATACTCGTATATACTTTACTTGGGGTACTAAAACCCACTTCTTTAATGGTGCGGCTGGCTACACTAAAAATAAGCCTTAGGCCATACCTTAGGTAACTCATACCTAGGTATTTTCCTTGTAGATATTTTACTTCTTTAATATGGGATTTAAGATAGAGCGGACGACAACTCTTTAAATGAGCCTCTGTCATGTAGGGTTTCCCTATCGCGGTTTACTTTGGGAGTATACGCCATTGACTGTGAGCCTTACCCCTACCCTGAATGTTGGAAAAAGTTAGTTAAGTTTGATTGTTTAAGATGTATGTCCGAGATGTATGTATGTAGAAAGTAACTGCCTAAGTAACACCTCAAAATATTTCGTAAGCTAAAAATTTTCTGGGGTTTTTGGGGAAAATGTAATATACTCACGTTGCATGTGTAATTTTAGCTCATATTTTGTATTGTTATTGTTGTTTATATTTTTGTATCTGAAAAGCTATTTATTTACTTGTCAACTCTAAAAATTGTCATGTAGCTTATGTCACTTTTTGGCACAGATAATTTATAAACTGTTATTAGGTTTTATATTCATTTCCTTTTCAATTAATTTTTATATTATTACTTTAATATAAATTATTCTGAGACTTGCACACTTAGAATCAAGAGAAGTATCAGCTCCACTTTTGCCATACCACCACCGTTGCTCCAGAGACTAAAACCTCCTTGATAATAGAAATGACAGCCGCTGGCCGATGAAAGAATGGATGCCTCTCGAAATATAATTTAATTTACGGCTGTCGAATGAAATCGAGGCTATAAAAGGAGCGGCGAGCTGAATTCAGGGCTTTTGAAAATAAAACACCGATCAGAATACTTGGGAGAGTATTGAAGAAAAATATAAAAGTAAAACTATAAAAGTATCATAACTATATAATCTCTTGGAGCCGCAATATAACTTTATAAACACTTGGAGCTTAAGATCCTGGAAACTTCTGTACATATAAATATTGGAAAAATCTCAGTGTTATATTTAAACAAATCCTAGTGGACAGTAAGTGTAAATAGTGTTTTTATACCTACTTGTAACTTTTTTTTGTAAATATATAAACTTTAACTTTATCCTTTATTTCTTTAACCTTTTTCTTTTAAATAGTAGGTTACTTAGGCTATTACTTTAGGTAACACTACAATATTTCATTTGATTATTGAATATCAGGTCAAAGTGAAATTACGACTCAATTCATTGTTAAGTACGTATGAAAAAAATCATGGTAATTTTGTATATGTGTTTACAATTTTGTTAATATTAATTAAAAAAATAAATTATGAAAGTTCTCGACTGTAAATTATAAAATAATTTACTAAGAAAGACAATGAGATAGTTTAAGTGTATCAAACTTTATAGAATACCACGTAATACCTACGTAGACCAGTATTTCCAACATTTTACGAGAACACTTTTTTAATTATTTTTATTATGAAGATTATATCGCTCAACTATTTTCCAACATAATTTTTTTTTTACATGGCAAAACAACGTTTGCCTGGTCAGCTAGTTATTATATAAATTCACTTAATAAGCTCATTGTTTAATTTCAAAGCATTTCAATATTAATTAACCTTTATCTAGTTTTGTTTGCTAGGAAATATTGACTGCAATAGTTAAATGCAACCCTTTGCACAGTATATTCTATCTAACTGCTACACTACACATGGAAACGCTCAATTTAAAAGCTGAATTGAGTTTCAATGTTCGTTTGATCCTCACACTAAGATCGTCACCAGGTAAATAGATTTGTTAATTGGTTATCATGATAGCCAAGACACAACATGATTGGTGTCTTTGTTCTAAGAGCGACCCTTTGATTAAATATTGGACCTCTTAGTCATACTCATACATCCAAGTACTTCCTAACCTAATTCGACGGATGAAAGTCAATAGGTTTCTATTCCATGTTTAAGTTGTACTGAATGGTCTGAGTCGGTTTAAGATTTCAATTTTTATTTACCTAACGGAAATTGTTTAGAAGGGGTCACCCAATTTAAAAAACAAAAAAGGCCTCTATTCATTCGCCATCTATTTGCAACCTATTTTGGACTATTTTGCGACGTTATACCTACTTGCGTATTTTATTTCCAAAATAATAATTAAAATTTTGATTATTTTTGTTATGGTGTACTTTAATCAAAGTGTGTCTAAAATTTATTGTAAATAACAAAAACGGCTACGTAGCATTATGGTTATAAGGGTGTACTGTGGCGTGAGCGGTGTGACGCTGTCCATGCAGCTTTTGACGTTCTATTTTGGTTTCCATTATTATGATGGAACGGAAATTTCCACAGTATGCATAATACGTTTTACCAACCCCCGTGTCGATCTATAATACTTGGAACAAAAGGGACATGTAGGGGACAAGCTATTATATTTGCCAGGTGTGAAATATTACACGAAACTTCATACGAATTTATTAATTAAAGGAGTCCAGTAAATTGTACAGGCTTTTCAAAATGTTTGTAACCGAATATAAAGATTTTAGCGTATGAATAATTAATTCTCTTTCATTAGAAATCAATTAAATACACATTTTTGTAACTTTCATACATTGAAAAATTACGTTTTAAAACGTTGAATAAGAAGAAAAAAAGAACTACATAATATGGGAAGACACTGATCTCCACATCACCAGGAATCCTAGAATAGAGTCCAGAGTTACTGCTGAATCTATTGCTTTATATCATCATCACAACACTTTGTAATGAGCCCACTGCAGTGTATGAGTCTCTCCCTTGGGTGGTGGTGGGGCCATTATCCATCCCTGCTGGCCCAGTGCTGGTTGGTGGATGTCAGAATTTGCGCCGGAGAGCCGACAGAGCGCCGAAATGGCTTCTGACAAACTCTAAAGACTACTGTATACAAGTATACAGCACCCAGGACCGACTGCTTAACGTGCCCTCCGAAGCACGCTTTATAAAGCATCATATAATTAAGTATATGTGTGTTGTGTATAATTGTGTATGGACTGAAATAAATACTTCATTTCATAAAGAAGGACGTCATTGCAGAGGAGTATCTATAAATATAAGTGAATCTGGTCGTTGTTTTAAGAGCATCCCACTACAAAGCATCAAGGCTATTGACAGGCATTACATTACAATATTTGTTACACAGCAAAGCTACGGTAATTATACTATTCAGTACTTCAACTCGGCCGCATCTTTGAAATAAATGCCTACAGCGCCGCCGTTCGTTCACATGTGATAGGGCTGCCCGCATTCATTATATTCGCCTACTTTGTGTTTACTTCCATTTCGTTTTGTGATCGTGAATATACTTTTTTATATTAAAAATAAAATACTTTATGAATTGAATAGGAAGTATTTAACGAAAATGCGTTTCGTGTAAAAAAACCGTTTACGTTTGTATAACAAATCGGTCTTATAGATTAGCGACCGAAAAATACTTGATGTATCATTAAATTTTAAAGTATAAAAAATCCACATTTTATTGTTTACCTCAACCAAAAATTGTTTCTGCATGCAGCCAGTCGTGGCTGGCGCGTTTCGTCCGTTTGTATAAAGTTGAATTACTGTAGATAGTATTACCGTGGCAAAACTCTTGAGATCATTTTTCTCGCTAATAATGAAGATTAAAATAGATTTGTTATTCTCTGGAAGCTGTTAGCGTAAATCCTTTATTAGAAGATGTCTAGAAAAGTCCATTGTTCTATTATATTATATTAAGTACCACATATTGTATGGATATCAAAGAAGCGACCTTATAGACGCCACATTTGAGCTTTTCACATGGATTGTCAGCAGTCCTTAGAAATGGCTAAGCCATATTCAAGGGTAGCCACTATTTTATAACATGTTTGTTCTCAGGTAATTGTTGTTCAAAATAAAATTTTCAAATTTTCATTTCATTTTCATGATTCCCTCGGCTCCATTAATTTTTTTGTTAGATAATGACCAGATCAATTTATATTTCATTGTCTTGTGGTAAGTGAAAAAATTGGGCAGTAACTTCACGGTTGAACCTTTTTATAGAATATTTAAAATTTTAATAAGCATAAAGAAACGCCTGTTTAAGGTATTTATTATATGCCCCCAATTTAGCTAACATTTAAAGTTCAAGTACATGATAATCAATAACTGTATATCTATAACGGGCTGTACAGTGACTACTGACTAGAAAAACACTAGATATTAGCGTGTAAACATAAAAAAATATATTCAGAATGTTTGTATCCCGCCGCCGTAAATATAGGCCTAGATGGTTTACAATCGATTGTACGCTTTAAAACTACTCGCCGTTTATAGACACTCACTTCAACTGCAACACTTTTAGCCTGATGCCCAGTAGGCTAAAAGTAGGTTGTATATTGTCTGTCAGTCCCTTTGTTCCTCAATCAGTAAGGGTGTTATCAGACTAATTGATCGACGTCGATCGAAGTCAAGCGACAGGTCTGGTAATTTTATTCGATTTAAATTAACCAACCGATCAACGATCGGTCGATGTTCGGAAACCGTCCAGTTCTCAGAGAGAGGTGGAACACTTCCCGAAGCTCAGACCCTAGAGTTTCCACCGCTATCTCCAAGATCCGTCCGGGTACGCCATCCGGTGCGGGGGCCGTCCTCTTCATCCCCATGCGAGAGATGGCATTCTCCATCTCGGACGCCGAATTTCACTCCTCCCCGCTGGAGAGGCAAGGAGTGGTCGGGGCTGTTAGGAAACAGCTTTCCCACGACCACCCTCAAGAACTCAGGCTGGAGAGTCTCCGTGAGGGGCCGTTCCATGTCCCGGAGTTTGTTCCGAGCCATCTTATAGGGACACCCCCACGGGTCCCTGTTGAGACCCTCCAGGAGTTCCGCCCTAGCCCGCTCCTTAGCGGTGCAGATCGCCGCTTGCATTGCCTTCTTGGTGGCCTTGCAAGCGGCCACCCGCCGCGCCTCCTCCGCTTCATCAAGGTAGTGCGAACACTCCCGCCAAGCCCGACCGTAGGCGCCCCGGAGTTCAGCAATATCCGGAGACCACCAGTACACGGCCTTGCGACCGCAGTGGATCCTCGCTTTGGGCATTGCTGCATCACACACCGCCGTCAGAGCGGTTCAGATGCGGCTAGCAGCGCCCTCGTCCACTGTGGTCGGGGCAGTGCGCGGCGCTCAACACGCTTGAATGACGGCCGCAACTTTGCGGTCGAGGCGGGCGATCGCCCATCGTGGGAAGGCAGGGGAATACCGTGAAGGCTCAGCTTGGCGCTCGTGAGCGGCGACCACCTCGAACCGGATATACTGGTGGTCCGAAAGTTTCACCGGGTCCACACAAGTTGGCACCGTCCCTGTATTTAAGAGGAACAATTCAGCCCCAACAGCCCATTCCCCCAGGGCCACGCCAAAGTAGTTGGTGATGGTGGTCGGGTCTAATGCGCCCGACCACCGCATGGAGGGAATCCAATTACTCCTCGTACTCACGCAGCGGCCTATTAGGGATGAAACAGACACTGGACCCCTCTCCCTGATAATTAGTGGGCATCACCCTCCTAACCGCACCACGATGGCCACCGTACCGTCTGAGGAGCAGACCCAATTCGGTCGTGGAACCACAAAGTAAGGCTCTACTACGACCGCAACTTCAATTTCCCACGCCACCCACGCCATTGCCTGCAGGAATAGGTCCTGAGCAGTGGTGCAGTGGTTGAGGTTCCCCAGGAGGAAATTGAAGGGCCTACCCATTACTCGGCCATTTCAATTTTCTCAGCCACCTGCTGGGGCACCACCACCTGAGGAACCACGGCTCCGCGGACCCCTCTCCTTTTGACGGGGGGAGGGTTGCAACTCCTCCTCCCCATCACGGGCACCCCACGTCAGCACATATCTCACAGAGTGACACAAGTAAAGTAAAAGTAAAAGTAAAAATCATTTTATTGTAAATACAGTACACATACAGGAAAAAAACATAACAGCAAGAACAATACACACACTTTATAATAATAAAAAAAGAATAATTACAACTTAAATAATTCAATTTATCTTGAAGTGTACTGCAAAACAAAGGCACACAACTCAGTTAAGCTAAAAACTGGTTTTCAGTTGCGGCCTGAGTAGGTCCCCCCGTACTCTCAACACATACACATACACACACATAATAAAAAATTGAAACAAGTCCGATCGGTCGACCGCTGACGGGCACGTGGCGTGGAACTGCCCGATCCCCATGCACCTGAAGCATCGCATGGGGTGCGCTTCAAGTTTTGTAACGGAGGCAGAGCTCCAGTCGATAAGGAGCCGACCCCCTCCTACTATCTTTTTTTCCGCTGTAATAGGGAAACGGAAAAAAATCGCTGCCATTCCACGGGCCGCCGTCAGGAGTGCACGCGCCTTGATTTGTTCGGGTGCACATTCTCCTATAAGCTCTAATAAACTAACACCCTGCATAATAAAAAAGTATATTATTAAAAACATTGTAATTATTTAAAAAAAATGTTCCTGTTTTCAACTTCACGAAACGTATATTTCCTGATTTCCTTCACACAGAGTCTAGGGCATGCAAAACCGGAAAGTCATCAAAACCGGTTTTGAACATCGTTTTTTTTGGGACCAAAACCGAAAACCGGAGCTAGGTCCGGTTTTAGCAAAAAAAATCGAATGTAGTATAATTTAAAAAGAAGCACCATTTTTTTAATACCCACTAAGTCTACAAATAAAACAAATTGTATGATACATTTCTTTTTAATCCAAACCATAATAATAACACCATCGCACACATCCACATTTTTAGGTAAGTCCTTTTTTGTTCGATCGGTGTCGTTATGGAACGAGCTCCCGACTGAGACCCGCTTTGCTCGCACACCGCGTATCTTTAAACGAATGCTTAAACGTCATTATCAGGTGAAACACTGTCCATCTTAGCTATTGACATAATATAGATATTTATATATGTATTCATATTTTATTTATTTATATAGTATATAGTTATGTATGTAAACGTTTATGTAAATGTATGTAATTATTCGTATGTAGTTTATTTTACTAGGCGTACATCTCGCCCACGTAAATTTCCTCCAATGCCTGGGTTGCCTGGCAGAAATCGCGCTTCGGCGATAAGGCCGCCCTTTGTATGTTAATTGTAATTGTTGTTTCATTTAAACTATGTAACCATGTTGGTGTATAATAAAGAGTTTTATTATACACCAACGTATTTATATTACGTATGCTTACAGCTACACGCCTTTCGGCGGAAAGACTATTATTATTATTAATAATTGTACAGATAACAATGAACTTATAATACTATAAAGATTAATTAAGTGAGATCAAATCAACAACAAGCAAGTTTTTGGTATCTTTGGTACCTATTAAGTCTGCTATCAAAAATAATATATTATAAACATAGAAAACACAATCAGCATCTTCAAAAATAAAACATAGCCACCCAAAATTATAAAAAAAATCAAATTTTTGTAACTTTGAAGACGAACTACAAAATAACATTATTATAATATGATTCATATTGCACTAAAAAGAGATAAATAATCAACTATGTATACTAATTTAAATAAAGCATAAATCACTTGTTTTCAAGAGATCGCTGTTCTTGATAATGTACATTTGATGCCTCAAAATTAATTATTTTTTGAGAGTGTTCGAAAAAAATGTTGATAAAAATCAAAATGTTAATTGTTACTCAATAATGGGAAAACCGGAGCTGAGCTCCGGTTTTGGCTCTCAAAACCGGTTTTCAAAAATCGTTAAATTTTCGCCGATTTCCGGTTTTGCATGCCCTAACACAGACCCACAGACACGTCAGACTTATAACACCCCTCTTTTTGCGTCGGGGTTAATAAATCATTAATTAAGCTAGTTATTTATAGTTCACGACTGAAGAATAAAACTTGCAATTTTTACATATTTGCAAGTATGGATCACGATCATACCCGATTATTATTTTATTACTGACTAGCTTTATCCCGCTACTTCGTATGCGCTTAACTACCCTTCTCGTGGAAATTTCAGAAACTATACAACCAGACACCCACTGAAAGAACCTTTATACCAAGTATAACACCCATGCACACAAGGAATAAGTTTTTTTCATACAAACTAAAAATCATATATTACCCGTGCCCGTGGGAATTTTGGGAATTTTTTTCGTAGCACAACCAATCACTCTTTGAAGAACCTTCATGCCAAGTATTACATCCGTACACTCAAGAAATAAGATTTTTCATACATTCTAAAAAGTCCAACCCCTTCCCGTGAGAATTTCGGGAATTCCTTCCATAATACAAACAGACACTTATTGAGGAACCTTTATATCAAGTATCACATCCGTGCACTCACGGGATGGGATTTTTTCATACAAACTAAAACATCATATATTTCCCGTTCCCGTGGGAATTTCGGGAACTCCTTTCATAAAACAACCAGTCACTTTTTAAAAAACTTTTATGCCAATTATCGTATCCGTGCAACAAAGATGTCCAATAATTCCCGTTCCCGTGGAAATTTCGGGAATTATATTCTTAGTGCACCCCTACATCTTCTAAAAAATTTATGTTCCAAATTTCAGCTCTTTACGCCCAGTAGTTACGGCTGTACGTTGTCTGTCAGTCACTCAGTTACTCAGTCAGTAACGGAACAGTTTTATATATATATTCAAAGATTTAAATCTTTGTATATATTGATATATTTATAGGTACTTATAATAAATCTGTAGAAGTAAAAAATCTGTAAGTGTATTGAAAATATCAAAAAAAAATGGCAGCGGGTGTTACTAGACCGACACTGAACCCAAAAATGTGATTTAAAAATTTTTTGTCTGTCTGTTTGTGCAAGCATCACGCAAAAACTATCATTTCGATTGCGATGAAACTTGGTTCAATTATTCTTTAATATCCTGGGCACAACAATGGGTACTATGTGGTATCAAGTATCACATCCGTGCACTCAAGGGATGGGATTTTTTCATACAAACTAAAACATCATATATTTCCCGTTCCCGTGGGAATTTCGGGAATTTCTTTCGTAAAACAACCAGTCACTTTTTAAAAAACTTTTATGCCAAGTATCGTATCCGTGCACTCAAGGAATAAGATTTTTCATACAAACAAAGATGTCGTATATTTCCCGTTCCCGTGGGAATTTCGGGAATTCCTTTCATAACACAACCAGACACACATTGAAAAACCTTTACACCAAGTTTCACATCGGTGCACTCAAGGAATAAGATTTTTCATACAAACTAAAAAGTCCTATATTTCCCGTTCCCGTGGGAATTTCGGGAATTCCTTCCTTAGTGCACCCGTACACCCCCTAAAGAATGTTTGTTCCAAATTTCAGCTCTCTACGCCCAGTAGTTGCGGCTGTACGTTGTCTGTCAGTCACTCAGTCTCCAGTACCTCAGTCACTCAGTCAGTAACGGAACAGTTTTATATATATTGATTTTCTTGATTTTTTTAGATACATTATATAGATTATCCCCGGAGCTGGGTCTTTTTTGAACACTTACCTTTTCTAAAATATTTATTTAGTTTAATTATGGGGTAGATTATTTAACATTGTTATTAAATTAATTTTTTTATCTTTGTATATTTTATTCGTATTTCGTATGGATTTATTTCAGAAATTCGCACAGATGCAGTTCGATATCAATTGATACCCTTTGACAGCCGTTTGGTACTAGAACAATCGCCGTGTGTACGTAAAATATAAAATGAAATGTATTAGGTTTATTAGGTAGAAGACAAGCGTATGTTTATGTTTCCGTTATGGCAAACCAAATTTCACGCCTGTATCCCGTATGGGGTAGGCAGAACACCAGAGGTAATAAAACCATCTGATGTCACGTTTGACAAATTTGGAGGCATTATAATAGTGGAGAGAGACTATTGCAGTGACAGGGGGTCAGCCTATCGCCCACACAAAAGCCTCCCATAACACCTCGGTCCCTTAACTGACTTTTACAGTATGCCCGGGAAGAGAAGCAGCTGGCATATTCTATGTTTTTCTTTCGCTCCCAGTCCAGCATAGAAGCATAATATGACAAATAAAACAAAACAGAATTGATTCAATTTGATAAGCTTTAAAATCAAAAAGGTAACTAGAACGTAGTGATTGTATGCTTTTTGTAGGTAACCAACCTCTCTGTTCACTTCTGTAATGTATATAATCTCTCAGGATGACAAGTGACTGTCAGTCCATACCACGCGTGCCCCGTACTCTTGTCATCAAATTTTGTGACACATTTTTTCTTTGAAATAACTTCTCTATACGTAGTAATAATAACTAAATGGCTGTGTTAAATATTTTGTTGGGGTTAAGTACCATCTCACCTACGTCCAGCAGTGGACTAGCGCGGGCTGAGATGATGATGATGAAGTACCATCTTCAAAACATTTCCGTTCTACAACCAGCATGTTTTATAAAAGGCTTCAAGGGAGGCCGGTTCACGGCGACCTGGCTGCAACATTCGATTAAATGCCCCGAAATTTACACGATAATAGATATGAAATTATAAAGAAAACGCCTTTCTTTTGTCCCTTAAGTATAGTTAGTTTGAAGAGCGATGTAAAAGTCTTTAATGGGGAACAGTTCTATTTGGTTTTCAATAAAACATTTTTTACCGCATTAATCGCGTCACGTGACATTTTACATTTTACTTCAAGGTGCGACTGAAATTTAAGATAATAAATCGTAAAGACAATTATATTAGTTCTATTAGTTTGTGCTAGACTTGGATCTGAATAGCTCTTCTACCCATAAAAGCACCCGATTGATATAACACCCAAGTAAATCCGAAGTCTCGAATAAATAAATGATATTAAAACACTGCCTTGTCTGAATCATGTAGTTATTTCAATATTAATGAAACCTTGAAGACAGCTTTATGTTTCATTAAATATTTAATTCAATACATAAAGAGATTCAGGTCAAGTCAATTTAGTTTTTCCTCGAATATAATCTGTGTAAACGGTTCAAAACCGAAATAAAAGTTCTTTTTAATGCGCTTACCGTAAGAGTACGTTTGAATATTCAAGCAGGCAAAATGGTGTGGAATAATAATGTTTCACGCGAGAGAGTGCGCATTAGGGTGTTATGCTGGAAGATTAAAAGGTTATATTTTTGTGGAACAAAAAACCGCGTTATGAGACCAACAATTACTTCCAAGAAACATCTAGAAATGCGGAAGGTTTACTTCACCGCATGCCATTTCATTTTACATTCTACGCTCTTAGTCAAAATGATGCATAATGAAAGATGAATTGAATAGAATCGAGATGTCAGTTAACAGTTAAAATGATGTTAACTGTTAACTGACATCTCAAATTAATAGCTGCGATGGCAGCTGACAACTAGCTGTCAAGAACAAATTCCTATGAATCTTTTTAATTGATATGCAGTTTGCTTCTTATGTCACGAGTAGGGCTTAGAACGCATTTCAATAACATATGTCGCTTTAAAGTGTTTACTTAATTTGCATTGAATTAAATTTGTCTCCTAGTCAGGAAGTATAAGCAATCAGTGGTGCTAAACAGTGTTTTGATGAAGATAAAATAATACATGTACTTACACAGGGTGTTACACTAATGAAACGCAAGAAAAAAGTTAATTTATTGTCCGGATGGTAATTTGTCCCCGATTCCAAAGGGCTTCGTTTGTCTGTATTCCATAAAACCGCAAAAACATGCATTCATCGTAATCCTACTTTTACAGAATTAGAATATTCCTACTAGATATTACTACCTAATATATTTTTATACACCTTATAAAATATCACTACTTATTGATCTTTTTGGTATATCGGCGGTGCATTTAATAAATGCAGAGCCATTTCTTGCACGCCCTAACATAAGGTAAGATCAACTTCTAACGAGAACTGTATATTTGCGTACTGTTAGAATATACACTAACATGATTAAATTGTGTATTTTGCGTTTATTCCAACCTTGGAATAACGCGAATTGTATATTCCAAGGTTACATGGAAGAGATACC
The DNA here is from genome assembly GCA_944452665.1 of Stenoptilia bipunctidactyla. Lineage (NCBI taxonomy): Eukaryota > Metazoa > Arthropoda > Insecta > Lepidoptera > Pterophoridae > Stenoptilia > Stenoptilia bipunctidactyla. Next base: position 39,562,934 of record OX101721.1, read on the forward strand.
GCCTATTGTGCACGGAACCTATAAAGTTGTTATCAAAATATTTCTTAATTCCATGTGTACAATGAAGATGAAAATAAATAAATCGGTATACAACCAAAATCTAGAGTAGTTAAAGCTTTGTCAAAGCTTGTCTTAAAATAAAATAAATTATCACCCTGTATGATTGTATCATGACAGTTGCTACTTACTCTGTGAAAATTTCATGATTCAGTTGGCGAGTCCAATTTCATGGATACAGTTTATCATTTCAATAAGTATTTTTAAATTTCTACACTGTTTATTACAAATTCACTCTATATGCTTTCTGAACGTCCCTTATTCTTAGGTGCTATTCAGGCGCGGTCGCATCTGCATTTGGGGTCGCAAAAATATTTTTTTTAATCATAAGTATCTTTTTAGCTTCTTTTCTTATAAGATGTTCATCTTTTCATGATTTTGGGGGGGGGGTCATGTGACCCCCCCCCCCCCCCCCTGGGACCGCGCCTGGTGCTATTAAGGTCAAACAAAGGTTTAATCAAAATAGATAACAATAGTGAGTCTGATAAGCGACGTTGACATGTTTTTCTGAGATTAAATTACACCATCATATCAGGGAAAAAACAAGTACGTATCCATTACTTTTCTTGAAGATGTATTTACTTAATCTTTTTTTTATACAAGGCTAAAGAAAATAAATATAAATTTACATTACAGTAACAGGCTACATTCACAGCTATTATCACTTTTCGTAAATTTATCTCACCCTGTATACAGTACCTACACTTTTTTTCCGGAATACAAGGATGTGTACTTTAAGGCTCCGGCAGCTTTATCGTACAGAAGGCAGCAGATCAAGCATTGCAAACCTTTGAAAAAATTGTAATTGAATCTGAATTCTATGCCCTCGAAATTAAGTTTAAAACTGGCTGGGTAAATTTGGCAAGTTTGTAACGCTGGATGTGCTGCCTTCTGTAGCATCCCAGCCAAACTAAACAATATTTCAAATATTTAACAGGCACCAACGTAGCTTTCCGGAAGCCTGCGAACCAATCGACCACTGTTCGAGGAGGAACAGCAGACTCAGAAGGAAGCCTCGCCCTGGTGGCAGGTGGACCTGCTGCGGCTCTGTACGTTGAAGTTCGTCAGGATCACCACGAAAGGATATTGCGGTAACTTCACTTCTTTCCTGTTCTTTTTTATCTTTGACTGAACCTGCGTTTACCACATTACGTTTAGGAAGGCACTGGATTTTCATCCAGTCATCATACAACAACGTTGGGTAGATGATATTCGGTGGCAGATGTTATATGGAGGTTGATCGCTAGCGGAAGCTGGCTAACGCGCTGGCTAACGATCTAATATGCTCCGGCAGTGCTGTGTTCTGACAATATTTTATAAAGAGCCGCTTCTTTCCTAAGCCCGTGTACATCTCCATCTTCGGCCTCATCTTCACTTAACATCAGGTGAGGTTGAGGTCACACGCGGTCTTGGGTAAAGTAAAAAAAATATGTTTAAAATCATTCAGAAAGAGACGAACGAAACTACTCATCATTTACTTCTTACTGGACTAGTTGGCTTTTTTGAACACTTATTATGCCAAATCCAACAAATACACCAAATCGTGTAAAAATATTTTTCGCCTATCAATATATTAACAAAAGATTTACTTATTCACGCATCACATTTCAACAAGAGTAAATGTGAAAGGGACAATTCAATTAAGTCTTCAATTCTTTGACTCTTCAGACAGGATATAATTCCTTTTTAACACTCTACCTGCATGTAAAAGTCTGAAGCATTAAAATCAGTCACCGTGCCAGCCGAACAGTATATTGTATCCGAACCGAGTTAGCTTAAGCAAAGGATCGCACTATGGTATCTTTTGATTGCCAGTTATTATTAGCCATGTTTAAAAATAAATAATACGCTTTTTTATACTATGAACAAAATCAACGGACAAATGTGAAAATGAAAGTACCGGATACCGGAATTCAATAATAAGGTTTCAGGTTAATCGGGAGCACTAAATTGAAAGCTACGTCTGTCGACGATAACTAGTCAAGTGTAACTTTACACGCCGAGACTATCCGTTCCCTAGCTAACAAGCCATACCTTGGACGTTTCAATATTTATCTAAGTTGCCCTAATCAAGTAATAAAGAAATGCGGTTTTTGATTGTCTTATAAAATTGAATTGGAATGACTTTTCGTATATTTGCCCATACATACATACATACATAACTTCACGCCTATATCCCTTATGGGGTAGGCAGAACACAAGAGGCTATCAAACCATCTGATGTCACGTTTGACGAATTTGGAGGTATTATAATGATGGATAGAGACTATTACAGTGACAGGGGGTCAGCCTATCGCCCGTAAAAACGCCAACATAACCTCTGCCCCTTAACTGACTTTTACAGTATGCCCGGGAAGAGAAGCAGCTGGCACATTCTATGTTTTTCTTTCGCTCCCAGTCCAGCATGGAAGAAACTTTTGCCCATACTGTTTTAGTTTTCCTGTAATATTGAAAATATACTTGTAATTATTTCAAAGTGACCCTTATGGTTTAGCTAAATATATGTATTTCACAAATCTTTCATTAAATGTCTAATTTGTGCGCGAATAAGTAAAAATATAGTTTCCGAGATTTGTACGTGTGAAATAAAGCCAGACAGAACTCCCCTTCACAGTTTTATTAGGGACCCTAAAAAGAGGGAAAGCATCCATTTAAAGTGCACATACCGTGATCGCCTACCTATCAATTCAATTAAAACGTTGATACTCCAATAATAAAGTGTACTTTAATTTTAAATCTGGATGAATTTGTGAGAGCACGACTCAACTTTTCAAATAAATGAATGGGGTGCTGCTATCGTTACCAGAACTTTAATTTAAAGGTTACAATGTTTGTAGGTATATCATTTCTAAATGGACCAAAGCTGCAAACAATAATCAACGTTTCTTTAATGAATAAAGGCGATCTGTATGGTCGGCTGCCTTTGCTTGTTTCACCTTGTAAAATTGTTTGCTATGACAACAATTATTTAGAATTAAGTAAATTGACAAATTCTGATGTTCAACAGTGTCGCTCAAGGGTGTGACGTTTTCACTCGAACGAACTGGTTGAGCACGCATGCCAACACACATTATGTACCGAACCTGTCGAATCAAATTTATTTCCCAAATTCTGAGACTGTAAGGACGATGTTTTTACCTTAAATAACCTTTACAGATTTACATACACTTCAAAAATTGAGTTCATTGTAATAATTGCTCAAACCACGGATGCGTGAAAATCTTAATTTCATAGCTGTTATGATGTGGAGGTATAGGTGGGTGTAGGTGTTACCATACGGGTAAATAAACCTTTTCTTTTAACACCCTATTCTAAAATATTATGTTTTATCCATAATTAAGCTCATTTAGGGCCTCTTAGATGTTGTATTAGTTTTAGGTTATATATATTACCAACTCAACAGTATTAAATTTCGCAAAACATTTCACTTTCCACAAAAGTAGAGTTTTGTCAAAATTTATCTACTTGATAAAAAAATTTAATAACTCTTGAAGTTCTTTTTTAATTAAAACAAATTACATATCGCTAGAAAGGTCACACATTAGGGATGTTTTCTTAGAATTGGAAGTCCTCAATCTCTTTTAGTTTTTTTTTAAAATGAAAGTTGAAATTAAGCTTTAATTTTTTTCATACATGTTTCTGTGACTTTGAGGACCCATAACTTTTTTTTAGGGTAACATCAGCGTTAAGCGATAATTACATGAGAATCTGATAACATTCAAAATAAAAACAAAATGTTGCCTGTTTTACTCATTGTAAATAAAAATATTCGCCTTCAAAGTCATAAAAGTGGTGAAATTCGAAAAATATACAAAAAAATAAATATAAAAAAAACCAAGGGGCCAAGGTCAAATAATTTGGGCTGAGTAAGTAGCACACGACCCACTTCACCATCCACCATTTGCGTATGTTCAACGTTCTGCCGAACACCCTGTATATATGGCTAATTCTAGGTAACAATACAAAAGCTTTTATAATTATAAGCGCAGTTATGTATTGCCACTGCATGAAAGCTTAAAAATTGTTATTTCTGTTGTAACACCGTAGTATATCAGAGATAATTTAACCAAGACACTTACAAATCAAACCGCACAGGTTCGCTAAATCAAGCAAATCACCCGTAAATTACTTATTCAATACCATTAGTTTGCTAGTACTGCTTAAGCTGCTTTTTGTTAGTAAATCAATTATTCAAGAAAGGACTGAAAATAAATCTGAAAGTAGTAACGCTGAAAATTTGTCGACGCAAGATAGAATATATTATGCCTATCGAATGTTATCGCTTCATTTTAAGTAAGGAGAAATGATATTATATAGTCTAAACATTTAAGACTCATTTTAGACAAAAACTCATCGACGGAAAATGTAAAATATAATTATATGCGATACCTACGTTTGAAAAGTGTTGAGGATGTAGGGAATATTATTTTCTCAAAGGTGGGCAGTAAAACGAAAGTAAACACTAAATATCTGTCACCTCGTTAAGACAGTTTCTGATTCATTTTCACAAAAAAGATCACGCTTCTTGAACATTCCCATTGTATGCATACAATATTAGCTTCAAATGAGCATTTGTGAGGAGCTTTTGCATAAAAAAATTGAAATGCAATTCAATTTAGTACGGAAAAAATACGGAGGGAGAAAAATATTTTAGAAAAAGTTCAAAACTATTTTTAGTCAGGTTTTACTGCGTTTAACTCCGCTCTAAAACAACTTTTCAACGCTCTTCTCCGCTCCGCCCAGCTCCGCGTCAGTGGGGACGCAGCCTTAGATAGCCCGAGTATAGCTTACTAACGAGCTGTGGCTAGGTTTACAGCCAGGCCAAACAATAGTGCTCAAGCTCCAATTACACCAATTGACTTTATATTGTAGTCGATAAAAGCTTATAACTAAATAATTTAACTAGCATAACTTGGCTTTGTCAATAAAATGCAAACGTAGAGTCTCTTAATTAGGCAGCGGTATAAGCCAAACTAACTTTGGTCCCTGACTGCAGGGACCTGGAAGCAGATCCGTGGGTAAAACTATGCAGATACAATACCCAGCAATATGCATGCACTTACACGTGTTTACATACTTGTTATTATTCTGTTTAAATTTTCATAACTATAAATATTTCTATATCAAAGTTAAGATTTTGAAGAGTTTTTAACGGTTTCCAATTATGAACGATTATTATTACTGGACTGGACTGCCCGACAATTGGAACAGTTATTATTATTACCTTATCTTCATATAAAAAAGAACATGCCGTTGCGCTATCAAAGTTGGACCAAAACAAATTAAGAGTGTTTGGCCTAAATAAAGTTAAGTAATATTAATAATGTTTAATGTGATTTATTTATTTAAAATGAGACATGTTTGTGGATGTTGTGATCAAAGTTCTAACAAGTACTAGATTTCGGCTCTGAATTTTTTATTCTTTATACTACTTTAGGTATATTTTTAAAAGGTACTTTAGGTGGACTAAATTAAAAAGATAACAAATTCAGTTTTTGTTGAGGACATACAAATTTCAGCTCTCATTATTGAAAAGCCATGAGTTTGTACCAGCGTATCCGTCTCATTCTCGTGACATGGACATATTAAAATATAAACTGTTTTATTTCCCAGGTCACCAACCGCTGCAAGACTTAGAGATCCGCGTCGGCAACAGCAGCTCAGACCTGCAGCGGAACCCGCTCTGTGCATGGTTTCCCGGGACTATCGGTAAGCCTAGTTTTAAAAAAAAAACAATATAATAGACTATGTACTTCATATACAACAACAACGAATTAATCATAAAATAAATTTCAACCATCATTTATTATTTACATTAAAAAAATGTTGTTTCAGAGTCAAAGATGAAAATCCTCCAGTAATCTACACAAAATTGCATGTCTTATATAGTAATATTAATTTCTATTATCATGAATTTTTAAATCATTTTTTTACCTTGGCCTAAGTATAAAATCTGTTAAATGTTGATCAAAAATAAATCTTTCCCATTCGTGCTATTGTTTACAATATCTTGTAGAAAACTTGAACTATTACTCTGTACCGTCGGAAATATAAAATAAAAGGGATTTGCGACAAATCGTGAAACTATCTTTATCAAGTTCATAAACTCCATCCATTGTATGTGTAATAATTTTAATAATGTTATATAAATTTCCATATTTTCAATTGCACTTTATTTTAAATATTATGATTATTTTTGTTTCAATTTAATTTCTTATTTAATGAACTTTAGTTAATTTATTGTATCCGTTATATGATTTTGTAAATTTTTAAATTATTTTTATGGGTCTATGCAACCTGAAATAAATGAATTATTATTTATTTTTTTTAAGATTTCTCATCTCGGCTTGCGCCGGTTTTTTTTAAGGCATACACGGGCCTAAGCCAAGTGCATGTCAGATAGGGTAGAGTTCGGAGGGCTTGAGTGTGACTGACCGATAGTGTTAGGTTGGGTTAGTGACATGTTTGTTTCCTGTGCGGTCTGTAAAAACTTTCTCACTATCCGGCACGTGTTATTATCAGGCTATCAACTTTATGAAGCTAGAAAAGACTCGCTCAATTACTTACAGCACTTAGTCTTTCGTTATCGTATTTAATTGTGCTACGATTATATACGTGTGCTATGTCTGCATTGTAACTGGTAGTACCACGTTTTAGATTTCACGTTATCGCGATCTTAAGTAGACAAATTATTCAGTTATAAATTCTTAGGTTCAAATTTTTCAGGAACATTGTTACCAAGGGGTCAAACATATCCAAAAATAAACGCAGGGATTCGTGCGATGCATCGATTCATCTCTATCGGCGCAATAGTTTAAAATTCATTACGAACATGTAGACACGAGATAAATACTTTGGTAAATTATACTCTGAATCGATCCTTATTCAAAGCGCTAAGATAGATTTGTTTATGGTTAACGTACAGACATATCCTCGTTACAACTTTGTTATGTAGAGACTGCGCGGGCTAAATGCATGAATTCATATTTCACATTACAGTCCAGCCCAAAGGCCTAAATTCTGTTCAGGGAAGCATTTTATGTGTAAATCAATAAATTTTAAATACCTAGGGTGACTGACCCAAAATCTTGCACTGCACCAAATCAGCACTCCGAATAAATTGTTAAAATATAAGTTTTACACTAACTAATTTGGGTTATCTCTAAAAAATAAATAAATTGATGTTTTTTTTTATCCTGCACCTGCCATCGCCAGAATTTCCGACGTTAAAAATGCTGAATATTTGGCAAACAAACATTTGGTTGTTGCAATTGTCCTGTTTTTCTCTTTCTGATCGGAAGTAAGTTAATGGCATTTTGTACTTTATTAAATATTTTATACGGAAACTTTGGATTTCTCTGATTTTTGAGATAGTTTATGAGGATATTATACAAAAGAAGTAATTCAGGTTATGGTGATGTATTGATAAAACATGTGATGCTGATAATTGGTACAAATTTTTCGCGAATTCTTAATTAACAGAATTGGTGCCGGTAAATGGAAAATAGTACGTAAAAACTAATCTTATATTTTTTTACTGTATACCATATTTATTCTATGCATAGAATTCATTTTATTTGCTTAAAATAGTTTATAACATCCAATAAACATAGCATGGTGCAGATATATGGATTAAAGCATGCCGGAAATTTGGTTCTTCTAGCATCTCAACATCTATCCTTTTTCATTTTTTTTATTTTCCACCAAAGGTAGTAAATAAACTAAGTAAAATAATAATACACTAACTAAAAACTTATGAAAGCCTTGGATGCAGTAAACAAGGACGTGCAAGAAATTTTGTTTTTTTTTTGGAAAAAAAAATTCTTTTGTGGGGATCACAACTAGTGGAATCTCCATTGATGAAAAACATCAACATAACGTTAAGGGCTGCTTTAGCTGCAGCGTGGTAAATTTGATACCCGTCGCTTTCTCTTGAAAATTAAATAACTTTTTCAGATTTTGGACATAGCTGGACGTTAGATTCGTCCCCATTGAAAACTCGAGACTTTGGCCGACTAATAATGTCATCCACGTAAACATTCTCCGAATCAAAAAATTTTAAATTTTCAATAAAGTAGGTAGGTACCCAATTGATTTCGATGAAATTTATATGGGAGCAACTATGAAGTATCTTCTATCATATGAATTAAGATTTTTTTTAAATCGATTCATTATTGTCTGATATATCGTGTAACAAACACACAAAAAAAAATAAAAAAGAACATACAGACCAATTGAAAACCTCCTCCTTTTTGGAAGTCAGTTGAAAATAAATCTCTCGTATTTATCTGCAGTACGTTCGCTGAGTTCATACCATTTAACCAGGTATATCGAATTTGAGGGGTTCATGATTTAAAATAAAACACTTTATAACATAATTTATGCCTGGTCACGAGCGACTGATTCAGTCCACCGGGGTCTCGACTGGATAGTTCCTCTTGGTTTTTCTGATGTTCTAGAGGCTAGTTTTTTGAGCATACCTTTTTTTGCTGCATCCAAGGTTTTCAGTAGTAGTTTGTAAGTGTATTGTTTAATTTTATTTGGTTTATTTGTCCTTATTTAATCTTTGGTTTCATTATTCAATAAACTTACATAGTGCTGACAATTGCTTCAATCTATGCTTATAATTGGTGGTGAGGATGCTAGTAATTTGTGATAATGTAATTTTTCATTCTTGCCTATCTTAACAAAAACTTAAAAAAGAAAAACTATCTTTATTTTTAAAATCATCTTACTGATGACGTTTTGAAACTAGAAAACTAGTCATAACATATGCAAATAGTATTTATCAATGTGATAAACGGGCTTAAGTTAGGTAGGATAGGACTAACTCTTAAAGTGCTGATATTTAGGTCTATCGCCTATGTTGGTCTTTCAAACATTTTGAAATCTAGAATTTACGTACAAATATAGGGTGAAATCTGTTTGGAGTGAGTGGTGCTCTGCTTTGATATATTTATTATTAAATTAGACAAAAATAAAATTAAGTATTGTATTATAGAAAAGTAATACGAAAATTAGACTTATATTTGTATCTTCCCTCGAAAACAACGTCACATGACTTGTCAAATGCTGTCAGTCTATTGAATTTGAAAGTTTTCGTGCGGAATCATTACTTTTAGGTTACATGTTTTATATTTGTAGACTGAAAATGCTACGAGGCATTGATATCACAATTTATTTAGAAACATAATATTTCAATGACTAATCTGTAATAATCTTAAATAAACAACCGTACAATATAAGGCACGTAGCGAACCAAACGTTGTTTGGTTCTTTATTTAGTGTGTGGCTTCAGCAGTTATTCTACAAAACTTATGCATATGTTACGTGATGATGATAAGCCAATCCTCACAGATTCAGATATTTAATTTATGACTTAAAAAAAAACTCTCAGGGCAATAAGGAACGGGAGAATTGAAGAATAACATTTTCGCAATAGGAAGATATTTAAATACTTTTTTGTTGTTTATTGGTATTATTGCTTTTTTTTGTTTGAAATCCATTTAAGGTAGGATTTTGTTGTTTTGTTTTCAAATAATTAGCGTTTATTTTTTAGATAGCACTTACTAATAAGAATTAATTAAGTAAGTAATTGTTTAGATTTTTGTTTCCGCAGGCGTCCGCTACACACCGGTGCTAATTTTGGAAAGCTTATGATGACCAGCTACGATTTATTAACTGTTTCTATAATAAAGAGGATGATCTTAAAATCAGGGACCGGAACCGCTTACCCTTAAAGAGGTTTTTGATTGGGTTTTTCATAGACTTGTTTTAAAAAACCCTATCAATTTGGTAACCGTATCGAAGACTTACCCTAATTTAAGGGTTACCATATCAATAGAGTTAGCTTCATGTAAGGAGTAAGCCTATCGAAAACCCTATTGAAGGTTACCGATTCAATAGGGTTTTAAAACCTGCAGGCAAATTTAATCTCTAAGAATATCAAATTATCAAAAATATCACCATCTATTCAATCTCGCACTTCGAATTATACTTCCGAATTCAACAGCATGCGCGGAAAAGAGATAGAAAAAGGCTAACCCTATCACAGGGTAACCGCATCCGAAAGTAGTTAACTTTATTCAAAGTGTTACCACGTCGATAGGCTTACCATATCAATAAGGTTACACTTCTATATGGTAAGATTTTGATAGGGTTACCCTATCAATAGGCTTAATCAAATAAAGGGGTTTTCCGGTCCCTGCTTAAAATAGTTCATCATGGGATTTAAAAAAGCTTCATTCTAACATAACATAGTAAAATTAGATTCAACATAGTACATAACATAGAATAAAGAATACATGACCTATCCATAGGCTTAACGCTTCGTTGATAAGATCTCTAAATAAAACCCTTGGAAAATTATTTCACGAAGCACATTAAACTAATTGTTATGTCTGGCGTTTTTGACTTATTAATTTTTTGTATTTGCTTTCTTTTACTTACTTTTTATTACTTTCACCTGTCCCGTTCTCTTACAAACAAATCTTACAAGTTAAATTTGATCCACTTCCCGGCTTTAAAAAATTAGCATGCATGTATAAATCGGATGACAATGCAATATTATTATGATGTGATGCTTGAAGGTGGCCATAGAAACTCCGTAATTAAGTGACAAAACCTCATCGAGTTTAACTTTGTTTGATTCTTCTCAACGAGTATTTTCGTTCTAGTACCTTGGTTGGCGTGAATATGCAACTCCATCAAATTTGGGAAAATCAATTATAATAATTTATTTATTTTTGCTTGCCTGTAATTGAGTATTATTATTGTCGAATTGTTTGACTCCGTTGGCATTTGTTCGTTAACTGTGATTTGTATGATATAATGCGATAGGCGTCAATAGCATGCAACCTGTGTAGGAGAAGGAAAACTATTAAATCAAACCCGGAACTGTGTTTCGTCAAACACTAGCAAGCTTCAAGCTAGCAAGTGGCGCATTCCTCCAAACACTCAAGTCAAGGCGGGACTGTGCTGAGTGGAATCAGAGAATAATATGATGTCGCGAACGCACCACCTCAGCACCTGGGCGAACTCTATTTTAAATTAGCCTCAACCAAAAAAGCTCTGGAAGGGTGGACGAATATTAAATTCGTTACTTGTGTGAAAAACAGTAACATCAGCACAAAGATAGAGAATGCTACCGAAAGCGATGTCGCAAAACGCCAACGACTCATCAAAACGGGTAATCAGTACAATAGCCAAATGCACGTTCAACGGCAACTGAAGTGTAATAAGGCGAAGCGACGCTTGTAACAGTTAAGATCAGTGGAATTGCAGGAAGAACATGATTCATTAATTGCAAAAGATCGTTAAGTGTATCGGAAATAAAATTTAAAAAAACTAATCGGTTGAAAAACGAGAAGTTCGTTTGAGCGCTTTACGAGAGTATTCCTCTCAAGTTTAAGCAGACCAATCTTCTGTACAGCGAGATATTCGTTTGAGCGCCTTACAATAGTTTGCCTCTTAAATCAGAGCAGACAAATCTTCTAAACAGCGAGAGGTTCGTTCAAGCGTTTAACGAGAGAACGCCGCTCAAGTTAGAGCAGAAGAATTTTCTGATCAACGAGAGGTTCGTTTGAGCACTTTAAGAGAGTATGCCGCTCAAGTAAGAGCAAATGAAAATTCTGCACAGCAAGAGGTTCATTTGAGCTATTCACTCTAGCGAATGCATAACTCTGAAGTACGAACAGAAGAAAAGCCGCAAATAATCTCGCGACAAGTTCTTTCATCATATAAATTGTGTGAAATGTTGAATGCCGTTATATGTTATAAGATAAAAGTAAGTTTTTTTATTTAAAAAGGTTTTTTATTTATATTAATTTATTGTTTGTGAAACAAATTACCACAAGGAAAAGAAAACAGCAATTAAATATCATTTGAAGGGTTCATAAACCGTGTTCCAGAAACGTGCAGCCCGTGAGATTCACCCCGTAACCTTGAACATGGGGATCGATGTATCGATGGCAACATGGTTAGGGCTCTTCTAGCCCTAAGGGATTAAGAGCAAATTAGCTTTTTCTAACCTTAATAACATCACTTTATTCACGGTTTTAAATACTAAGTTTTACGGGTAAAAATAGGATTTATTTTAAAAGGTTTTAATAAAAATGTTTCATAAAAAATATGATACATGTAATTATCAAAAAAATGGCAATACTATGGCACAATTTTGTTATTATCAAATACGTCACAGGAATACAGATTTGCTTCTTTGTTCAATATTTGTAGCACGGCTAAAGATAAAGACCTAGGACAATAAAAAAAATCTCGATCTGGATTATGCCTCACTTTATCCGAAATTTTACCTATAGAACGTTTTCCTACAAAGTAATAAAAAATATACCAAGAGAAATATATAAGTATCTAATATTTATCAATTTTAAAAGGTTGAAAAAAAAATCAACAATTGAATCCTGTGCCTTATTAAAGGTTTTTACTCTGTCGATCAGTACAACTGTAGGAGCTCTAAGTTGTGTTTAAGTAGGGGGAGGTCTATGTCCAGCAGTGGACGTCTACTGGCTGTTGTTGATGATGATGAACCTGAGAGTAGCGCCAAAGTTTATTTTATCATTAAGTCACTAGGGCTTTTATCGACAAGTGCCTGACAAGCCACCTGAAGCCGTATTATTTCACTAGCTGTTTCACGCGGTTTTACCCGCAAAATTTGGTATTCTGCAGGAATATCGCATTAAAAGTAGCCTATGTGTTATTCCATACTGTACAACATCACTACGCCAAATTTTACCCAAGTCCGTTGAGCCGCTCTGCCGTGATTGAGGAACCAACATCCCTACATCCAGACATCCATACATCCATCCACAGACCTTTCACATTTACAATATGAGTAAGATTTCTTTATACAATTGCATATTCAATTCAATATCAAGCTATTGAAAAATCACTTGCGGCATAGCCTCTAAAGGAAATAACTTATATCTGTGCCGAAATAAAAGCCGACAAACATACAGTCGATATGTATACGAGGTTGTTTTTTAGTCACCGGCCAAATTTTTTTTTATACAATAAGTATTATTTATAGAAACGATTTTTACAAAAAAAGGGACGCATTTTTTTACAAGGTAATTAATATATTACCTCACATATTCAGCAAAGCCTGGTCACTCTAAATTATAAATGAATACCATTAAAATAAAGGCGACTACGCGCTACTATAAAACATCGTGTATTACTAAGCCGTAGTTATCAGTGAAATGCCGCGTCGTAGTAGCTGTGTTCATCAACAGCGACTATTTGTTAAAAAAATTGTGGTGCCATGTCTTTGTTTTTTCAACTGAGCGTTACTGAAATAAATATGCAGGTACATTTATATCCTATCAAAGAAAATAACATTTAAATTTGGCTGGTGACAAAAAAACAACCATGTATGTAGGTACCTTAGTAAGCTCGAACTTTTGAATATTAACAGATAAGTTCCTTTTACAAAAAGTTTCCCTTTCAAAAAGTTTACACTAGAAGCTTACAAATCATTTATATTCTTTTTGGAGTAGAAACAAGTAAATACACGTTAAGTACGCTGATTAAGGACAAAAGAAAAAAACTTTCCTGCAAACAGTCCATAGAAATAATAATTGTAAGCTTTAACTTTTGACAATCATCATCATCATCACAACTCCGTGTAATGAGCCCACTGCAGGGCTATGAGTCTCTTCCTCTGGGCGACGAGGAGGTTTAGGCCGTAATCCACCAAGCTGGCCCAGTGCTGGTTTGACAAAACAAAGATGAAAAGCTAAGGAATATGATAAAATATGATTAATACAAATATATATACTTATTAAATCAGATACTTAAGATTAAATTAAATTAGTCGAGTTTGGGCTCGTTTACCAAACCTATGTAAGGTATAATCAGATACACTTGTCGAGCACATATAATTTGAATAATATGCACAATTCACATGTCTGGCCGGGAAATTTCTTCGCTGAGATCTATTTCAAAGAGCACAGAATGAAAGAAGATTTTTGTTGTTATAATTTTATTGTGAGCTTAGTGCGGGAGGCATAACTACAAAAACATAATAATATTTTAAGTAACTAGACTCCAAATTTTAATAACATGAACACTTCTTTTTCTACGAAATCTAAATAAGTTTCATAATAATTCGGTCATTTACGTAATCTTGTAGCATCTCATGAGAACTGTACGCTCGGAATCCTTACCCCTCCGACGTAATTGTTGCGTGATTCATAAATATAACTACACTATATTCGCCGAATGAACCAAGCACTGAGAATTTGCGCTTCTACGTGATTGGTTGCAGATAGGGCGCTTAGGCCGTGATCACAGTGGAAGTCATAATTGGTCTGCCGCCGTTACACTTCGTACCGTTCAGACGTCTCCCGCATACCCGCTTCATTGCGATCATATCTATTTATCTTTGTCCTGGCTTTTTTTTCGGACTGTTGTGAACTTGGATTGTGGTACGACGTGATACGACGACTTGGCGGGTAAGACTTAAACGAGCCTTTTCTTCAACTGAAAAGGTTATCATGTGTAACATGTTTAACACCTTTAAAATGGCTACACCCACTGCTTCACACAATGAAATATTTAAAACAGTTGCATCATCATTAGGTGAAGGGACAAAAGCACGAAAGCACGCCTCACAATATGTAATAAAATCAACGATTTCAGAAAATGTGCTATTAGAATTATAGTACATATCTAACTTTTTTTCTCAATAATGAAATTCCCGCCCTTGATAAATTAATGAAAAAATTTTAAGAAAACGGCCCATTGGGTACCTACTTCTAAAAGAACGTCTTTGCATAAGATATTAAAGAAAATTGGCTTTACATTCAATAAAATGGGCAGGAATAGTTTATTGAGCGATAGAGATGATATATTTTTTTGGGGAAGAAACTACCTACGTACAATTAAAAATGCCCGAGAAGCTGGGAAAAGATTCAAAAACTTGGGTCGATACAAACAATCAGAAGAAAGTAAGTACAGAATTGTGTCAATCGCACTCCCGAGCTCTCGCGTATGTTTTTGTAAGTACGATAAACAAAACGAAAACACATAAAGATGCGCCGATAGAGTCTGGCTAACTTAGAGTAATGAAACTTTATTTACTCTAAGCTGGTTAACGAAAGTAGACAATGGGTGTTTTTGTAAACTTTTTATATGGCAACTTATTATGGTGTCACTGTTGTCAATCGAACGGCTGTTGGTAATTTTGGTAATTGAGATTTTGGAATTTTCATATTTGAAAATGAATAAAAAAATAAAAATTTGATAGTTTCATAACCAATGTAGGAAACAGCGATACCAGTGACTCTGACGATTGATTCCATATAGAATTGCTGGATTCAGATTTTTATTACATTGAATAAAAATAATTATTTTATTTTTAAGGCTGATTAATCCTAATATCTATCATTTTAATTATATACTTCTCATTAAAAAGTAGTTCAGTACCAATATTGTTATTTTTTTACGATAATTTTATGAAAAAATAATCAAGTATCATGTTTGTTTAATCCATATGTGTCGTACCTACTATAGTCGGGGTTATCATGATGGGATTTTTTTTAATTCGTTAGATTTTTTAATTCTAAAGGACCACCTACCTTTGGATAAATTTAAAAATGAACTATTTAAAATTTTATTAAATAAAATGTTTTATAGTTTAAATGAATATTTAAATTTAAATGAATTGTGAATAATCTAATATATAAAATTCTCGTGTCACAGTTTTCGTTGCCCCATATGTGTCGTACCTACTATAGTCGGGGTTATCATGATGGGATTTTTTTTTAATTCGTTAGATTTTTTAATTCTAAAGGACCACCTACCTTTGAATAAATTTAAAAATGAACTATTTAAAATTTTATTAAATAAAATGTTTTATAGTTTAAATGAATATTTAAATTTAAATGAATTGTGAATAATCTAATATATAAAATTCTCGTGTCACAGTTTTCGTTGCCATACAACTCCGAAACGGCTTGACCGATTTTGATGAAATTTTTTGTGCTTATCCGGTATCTATGAGAATCGGCCAACATCTATTTTTTTTTATTATTTATATGGCAAAACAACGTTTACCGGGTCAGCTAGTTAATAGAATATATTTATATTATATACGAGCTTTTTCCCGAAACTTCGTACGCGCATAAACATAAAAGTCTTATTTTTCCCGACTCCGTGGGAATTTCGGGAATTCCTTCCATAATACAAACAGACACTTATTGAAGAACCTTTATACCAAGTATCACATCCATGCACTCAAGGAATATAACTATTTCATACAAATTAAAACATAATATATTTCCCGTTCCCGTGGGAATTTCGGGAATTCCTTTCATAACACAACCATTTAAAAACATATGATACACATTGGAAAACCTTTACACCAAGTTTCACATCGGTGCACTCAAGGAATAAGATTTTTCATACTAACTAAAAAGTCCTATATTTCCCGTTCCCGTGGGAATTTCGGGAATTCCTTCCTTAGTGCACCCCTACATACCCTAAAGAATGTATGTTCCAAATTTTAGCTCTCTACGCCCAGTAGTTACGGCTGTACGTTGTCTGTCAGTCACTCAGTCACTCAGTCAGTAACGGAACAGTTTTATATATATTGATTGATTTTTTTTTAATTTGACTTTGATATTTTAATTTCTAGATTTGACTAGGAAATATTCTATATTTTTTCTTTATTGACATGTTCCTTTATTTATTTGTACAAAATCATATTTTTTTTTTAATTGTAAGTAATTAATTGAAGTTAGTTCATTTTTTTTATTTTAAAGATCTGTAGCTTTATTTTGTGAAATGATTATTTTTTCATGACTATTGTATTATCTTGACATATTGCTCATTTTTATGTTAATATTATGTATTAGACTTTCTTTTTAATAGTAGGTTAGTTAAATATAATTTGTTAAAGTCTAAATTTATAAAATGAAACTGTTTTGCACGCTATATTTAAAGCAGTATATGATCGAACTAAAATTTTTGTACACATCTGTTGTGTAACGCTTATACTGGCAAATAAAAAATTTATCATTATTTATTACTATTATTAGATTTGTTCGGGTCGTTTTCGTCAAACTCAATGCTTTTGCCACACAAATTGTTCACCTCCTTGCACCAGTCATTCAAAATCAATGCAATTCCTTTTCTTAACTCACTATCTCACTAGGAAGTCAGCATCCTATGTAAAAATATCACTTCACAAAAGTAAAATCTTTGATTTGACATCGTAAAAACGCGAGGAGTGAACACTCTACTAAACGTACTTTGTAGAAAACACTAACAAAAAAATTCAGCGACAAAAAACACACAGAAAAATAAGCAAATGCAACGAGTGCAATTTGATTGGTTGAATACTATACTATAAATACGCTGCCTGGTACTATAGATGTATCGATATCGAACGCAGAAAAAAATACAAAAAGTTCCAGTAGTGCCCGGCGTATAGCGCTAGTAGTAATAGAATTTTGGTATTTGTATGGAAGACAAACTAGCATGGTCACCAAACACAGACAAAGAAGTTTTTTGTCCATATTGCACACTACAGAAAAACAACGAATCGGAATCTTTGTTTCGATTTTAGTTAATTACAGCTTATACAGGGTGACTGGTGACAAATTTGCAATACTGAAGGAGAGCACTCTGTACTCGATTCTGATCATAATTATGTAATAAAAGTACGTACTTAATTTTTCACCAGAAATCCCTGTGAATAAATTGAGACCTTACTACACTTTTCCCGACGCGCTGCCTCAGTCAACACGCACACAGCTGTTCCCGCCACACGCACACCACCACCCGCTAAGTATTTATTCATCTTGTTTACGCTTTCAGGCTTAAAGTACTGATCCGATTTCAATAAAATTTGGTACATAGACCTTACCCTTACCCTAAAAAGGGGTTAAAGAGTGCAAATAGGGAATGAAATATTGTTTGAGAATCCACAGAACTGATTTTATCAAATTTGGTACAAATATAGATTTAATCTTGAATAAAAAAGAGTAACTACAAAAGCTAAAAACCCGAATGCGGTATAAAAATACCTATAAACATTGTTATTGTGTACTTCAAAGTTTCAACTTAAAGCACAAAACAAGCATATCAGACTATTAAATAAACTAGGTAAAATAAAACTTATAAATTACCTAGTATTGCGTAGGTATTAAGAAGGTACTTTGAGAAAGTACCTATTCAAAAATGTTCTATAAGGAGTTCTTTGGTGGTAGCAGTAAAATTTTAGGTATTTTATTATAAAAAAACGACTTATTTTTGTACAAAAGCATGTTATAGGCTGGTTATAACGTTATTTCATTATTACAATAAGTTTATTTTCAGTGGTGTAGCCAACTGTACACTTGGTAGCCGGCAGATATATTATATATTAAGCCTTTCTAGATTTTGAAATTCCAAACTAAGGTAAACATACCGTTCCACCTTTTAAAAAAAAATGTCGTTTTGTACTAACATAACACATCCTAAATTATATTTGTGATAAAATCTTGAAGTGATATAAAAAATATTATTTAATCGATATCGATAAATCGAACACCACTGAACCTTCATCACTAATTAGTGCTACTCAATTGAGTAGCAAGGAAATTTTCGATTTTCGAGAACATCGAAATCAATTATGTTTATCTAAAATGGACTATATTGTAATGGCACAATGTATACTTTAACTTAATGTTGTTATGAAAACAATGTAAAAATATTAGATTTATATGACATGATTTTATTGAAAAAAATATCAAAATTTTGTTAGCTCATGGTATGAAATACCTCTATTGGAATGATTTTTCTTTCTGCTTTCATTTTTTTTATTTAAAAAAGAACAACAAGG
The DNA here is from genome assembly GCA_944452665.1 of Stenoptilia bipunctidactyla. Lineage (NCBI taxonomy): Eukaryota > Metazoa > Arthropoda > Insecta > Lepidoptera > Pterophoridae > Stenoptilia > Stenoptilia bipunctidactyla. The sequence continues at coordinate 39,581,835 of OX101721.1, forward strand.
CTTTGTAATGTAGAAATTCGGAATGATCGGGAGCTACGTATCAGTGCGATGCTATCAAGTAAGTGCCATGATCCGAGCGGCAAGTAGGCTGTGCGCGGCTCACTAATTGACAAGCGCTACACGCCCACTTACCATTTCCATAGGTTTTCTTTATTTCGTGGTGAAACCGCTACGAAATTCGAGGACGTGAAAGTTTGAAGAGAAAAAATATAACAAAAAAATATAATTAATTTGCGGAGTAAACTTATCCGATACTTAAAGAATTGATTACGCAACTCATGGTTACACTAGCGTTGGCAGAGATCCGCGTGCCCGGTCACGTGCTGCGATTGACGCAGGCGTATGTAAAATAAATAGTAACAAAACTTTTTTAATTTATTCTTCTTGGTAGGAATTCTTGTTAAAAATTAGGTACCTACCTTCTTTTATTAAAGAATTATGACCAGAATCGAGTACAGAGTGTTCTCCTTCAGTACTTATCTAAAATGTGTCACCCACCAGTCACCCTGTATAGATAGAAGATAGATATTAGGAACCAGAGTAAGTGTCTGCCATTAAATTTTTTCTACACCAAAAATATATATTTCATGATATCAAAATGGCAGACAAGCTGCGATCACGTTTTGAAATTCAATATTTATGCCTTTCGACTTCTAGCCACGCGCAAAGTAACCCTCGATGAAAATAGTGAATCCCCATTTCACCAACTGCAGGTGAAACAGTATACCTAGCATTAATATGGAGCTAGCTACTATAATGTAAGTCTGCGGCTTCCCATGTGGAGTTGATGGTCTCCCATCGGGCGCGTCCCCAGGTGGCGGATAGGGGAATACCCCCCAGAAATCAATAGGGATCATCTGAAAATCAGCGTTGTGGCTACCGCTGCAGCAGTGTGCTGAGATGGGTCCTATTTGGTAAGCATGCTACAGCACAAGATTATTTAATTAAGCCTTTGTTTTTTTTTTGTTTCCGTTATTGTTTAGTTTTAATGTAGGTAATTGTCAAAGTAATGTTTAATTTTTAGTTTTATGTGTTTTCCTCTTGTTTTTATTTCTTATCTGTTATTTATTCGTTGTATTGTTGCTGTCACTCCGTACTTTTTTCGTAATTTTGCCTGTCTTTTTAATTTTCTGTCTTTTTTATGCTTTATTGTATGTGATAAAGTTACTATGTGGTTAATTGTTTTGCTTGTTTCATGTTTATTATTTGCTTTGTTTTTATATTTTATTATTCTTTTTTCACTATTTGGCTCATGTTTGTGGGCGCGTTCATAGAGAAAGCCATATGATAAGATAAATCATAGAGATAAAATAGAGTGACTGATGGTTTTGATTGGTCAGTCGCTCTGGCGGAACGTCGTGTCTATGGGAGCGGGGAGCTATCTTGTTGTTGACGAGAGTGACCAGCGCACCGTAGTTTTCGACGGATCGCTTAAATTAGAAATAATCTTAGTTGTTTCATTATATTTCTGCTTAAATTGATATTGTGAGAAGATCAAGGCCCTCCTGGCGTTACATCAGAAGTGGGATTACCTGGAGCACAAAACGAGAACCAAACCATAGAAACAGACGCCCAAAAATTATTCAGCAATATGGAGAAGCTATTGTCTCGAATCCTTGCGGCACAGCCCACACCAACCGGGAGTATTAGTCATACTACGCAATCGCTACCGTTTGATCCTGAAGATCCAGACGCTGATATAGAGCGTTGGTGCAAAATAACCGAAGCTATCGTAGAGAAGAAATATTTGGATGGAATAGACCTACTCATGGCTCTTACCAGTACTTTAAAAGGTCGAGCTGCTGCGTGTATCACTAAATTAAACTTAAATGAATTCGAGCGTTGTTAAGCAAGCACTTCTAGCAAAGTTTTCGAAACCAAAATTATTCCAAGATTGTTTTGATGAAATTTTACGATTTCAACTTGGCAAAGAATCTGCATCGGAAGCTGCCCTTAGATTATGGAATTTAATCAAAAAAAATACCTAAAGATTTTATGCCTGAGGAAGCAGTCGCGAACTCAGTGCTCATAACATCACGACTCGTATCCAATTATTTCAAATACTGGGACGTGTTTCTCTAAAACGCCGGTCAGACAGTGCTGAGAGCAATAAACCTGAATCCAAGCGATTCCGGAATGATGAAAGATTTGGTGGCAGATGTAACTTCTATGGTATCACAGGACGTCGTTTCGCCGAATGCCGGAAGCGTCGAGATGAATCGGGATTTAAAATGCAAGACACTTGGCCGAGTTCATCACGTGCGACGGGGAGTGGATCGTCTGTATCCTGTTGTTCGTGCGGATAAAGGGGGCATGTCGCAATTAGCTGCCCACAGAGAGGGAATGCAGTAGACGGGGCTACGGTCAGGGAGGTTCATCATTGCGAGCACCGCCCTTCCAGGGGCGCTATGGAAACGTCTTCCGGTGAGTCTGTTCCATTTTGTTTGATAGCTGATCGTCTTGCTCGTTGATAAAAGAGAGCTTTTCTAGTAAGTTCCCAGGTACTGTGCACAATGATATTGTGTATCTTACGGGCATTGGCGGTGGTGAAATAAAATCGTCACAGATTTCGAGTGAGGTTAATCTTGGAAATTTTATAAAACTCTTGACATTTCATGTAGTACCAGGCTCTTGCCTTGCGCACCCTGTTATTATAGGTAGGTGTTATCTGTAAGCATTGTTTGCATGAAGTCTATTAAACTATGTTGGCCCATTGAGTGAGAAGAGTCATCGGGTAATGTCGTGTGTGGAAGGTGGTCGAAGGGATAATGTCGTCCGGGCCATGCAGCTGATAGCGGCTGGTTGAAGGGACACATTCATCCGGTCCAACCTTAATTGTTCATTTGGTCGAAAGGACAGTGTCGTCCGGGCCATGCACGTGTGGCTGGTCGAAAGGACTCACCCGTCCGATCCAAATTGATGATGTGTGATCCTAAAGATAGGACATGCCGATAAAGACTGCATTGTTTGTTAAGTGATTAAAAAAGGTGTCGTCCGGTTCATGAGTGGTCGAAAGGACACACGCTTTTTAATTCTGAGACAGTTATAGTTGTACGACAGTAACATTACGTCTACTAGTGATAGCTTGTCAATGATGGTAGGTAAGACGAATGATGTCGTCCGAGTCAGAGTCCTTTAAGTTGACTGTCTTGTTCTGGATGTTTTGCAGATGATGGTAAGAAGAATGACGTCGTCCGAGTCAGAGTCCTGTAAGTTGACTGACTTGTTCTAGATGTTTTGCAGTTGATGGTAAGACGAATTTTGTCGTCCGAGTCGAACTGAGTTGGCTTGTCAATGTGGTTTAGACGTAAGTTGTCGTCCGAGTTGGACCCTTCCGTAGGGCTTGCTTGTCTATGAGGCATCAGACGTAATGTCGTCCAAGTCAAGGAGTGGCTTGTCTTTGATGTCGATGTCGGTAAGACGAAAATGCGTCGTCCGGGTCACATCCTACTGAGGATTGGCTTGTCTAATAGTCACGTCCCCCAAAGCA